>CM060892.1:84574826-86052326 GCA_030762935.1 Hymenopus coronatus | reverse complement strand
AAGGTCGTGGGTTCAAAACTGGTGGAGGACGATGGATTTTTTCGGGCGTAAAAATCCTTAGCATGGCTTCCTTCGGAAGGGAAGTAAAGCCGCTGGTCCCGTGTCCTAGATTTACGGCACGTAAAAGAACCTCAAGCTGATATAGGCACCTCTGAACAAAATTAAGCGGTCTTTCACGCCCAATTTAGAATGGGACGCTGAGAACTACAGTAGTTAGAGTCCATAAATAACAGCAATTTTTTGTAGACTGTACATTGTGCAAATCGAAGTTCAATATTGCACATGGTGGACGCTCTGATATTGTGAATCATGTTAAGACGCAAAAAACACCGTTGGAGTGTACAAACGCAAAGTGTCATTAAAACCATGACCGACTAGTTTTCTACCTCTGCAGAATGACACGCATTTCAATGTAGATTCGAGTAAGTAATTTGTATGTATAATGTGTATTTACTACATTTAGTTTAAAATAAGAACTGAAGCTTTCCTGGCGGCGTGTTAATTCAAAATCTTCTCGGGCTTCTAGCCAGGTAGAGCTCGAGAAGATTTTGAATTACATTTAGTTTGTCAATACAATCAGTTTTTCGTTCTATTTGTGGAGTTTTGTAACGTCCATATTTTTGTAACATGCCTCAAGTTTCCACAGTTTTTCTATAAATGTCCCTGTTTTAGAGAACAAATTATGGACACCCTAATGTAGGAGGAACGGTCATCAGGCTGGGGTGCCTTGGCAAAGTTAATAATTGTAGTTTCTTTAATTTATAATGTTGTAGCTTTAATGTGTACCAGTTGTTTTCCTGTCCTATTCATTACTACGCCCACATGTATATATTTACCGCTATGGGCAGCTAAAATAAAGTAGATTACAACTGATGTTTTCATTGCAGTTAATTTTATTTCAATATCGATAAGACACTTCGCGAATGTACCTTGTAAGAAGAAAGGAAGTTCACTAGGCTAAAGCGACAGTCAAATATTTTAAAAGCTCATTGTTATGTCATTGAGACTCAGTTCTCTTTACATGATCAAGAGTCTAAAACAAACAGGAATGACAAATGCCCGTTTGGGAAACGTTTAAGTAGGTATTTTAAATTTTAAACTACTAACAAGGATTATCTCGAAAATTGTTAATTCCACAAAAAATAAATATTACATAAACTACGTATTTTAGCACGATTACGTTTTTGCCTATATTCGTTTACCGGTTATGTAAAAGTCATCCATAATAAAGAGATCTTCTGAGGCTATTCTCAGAAAATTCAAGATATTCATTTTATTTGTCATGTATCTAAGTATCTGTAATATATGGTCAAAATCGTTGGATAAATGAACATTTTCTAAAATTTTCCATGTAATGTGTAGCTTGGGATGGGAGGGATTTTCCTAAAAATCTTTGCATCGCTTTCCTGAACGATCCTGAACTGTAAATACTAAGTTTGGTATTTAAAATAATTTTCTTTTTTGAGTTAATGTGTTCAGAGACACACGAACATACACATATACGGATCTTTATTTTAAAAATGTTTTTATTTATTTGGGTGACCTCAAAACGTGTATTTCTAGTGACATATCGGTATCTATTTTTTGGTTGTATGCACATTATACAGGACTATCATAGTGTCATTTTTTATCATCGCTGTTTTCTATAAAACACTCTTCCTAATCTCGGTTTTTTGTCACAGTAAATTAACAAATCGAAAATAATATTGCCATTGATATCGCATCGATGGACGCTTAAAGAATGTGCGTTCGAAGAGTCTCCCGATAAATTATGTTTAATGCGGCGCCACTAAATTCTGAAAGGAACCAGGACAAACACTGAAGATGCGGCTTGATGAATGGCGCGCTTCATTATACGACTGAGTGAATGTACCAGGGTTATCAGCATCTGCATCACCCGCCTGGTTGGCCACCGCACACGACGTTAGCCATTTGTAAAATGTTCAGATTAATTACAAGAATCACCCGGGGTATGCTTACTTATGTAAGGCTTTCCTTGCTATGCTCAGTTATTGTTAGTTTCCACGTTTGCAGTACTAATGTAATTTGAATATTGTTTTCAAGTATATGTACAGTGAAGGACAGAATAGTTGAGTGGTTCAAATATTTTCTAAGTCAAATAATTTCACACTGTACATTCTCCCAGCCCGCCACTGCATTTATCGTTTATTCATTTATTTATATGTTGTGTGTCACAGATCGGACTACCAAGAAACCCATACAAAGCAATCTAAAGTAATTTAACGTAATCTGATATAATACTGCATCCGCTGGAATGGCAGAAGCTAGAATGATGTTTCGGAAATAAGAGCTGCTTGCAAGGAATGGTTCAAATGGTAAGTTGATGCATTGAAAGAAAAAGAGCAATTAACAGAGACTGGTTGCTGAAAATAAGAGTTTTCTGATCTATAGAAAGTCTTAAACAGCTGCATTATAATGAAGAGCTGGTTGCGGAGATCGGTATTTGGGAAGAGATAGTTAAAATCTACTTCATGGCTCAAACGGTAAGGTTGCTACATCAGAAAAAAAGAAGAATGGTTGTAGAGATTGGTATTTGAGAAGAGACAGTTCAAACCTACTAGAATGGCTCAAACGGTAAGTTGCTGCATCAGAAAGAAGAAGGGTGGATGTAGAGATTTATTTGTATTTGGGAAGAGACAGCTCAAATCTACTAGAATGACTCAAACGGTAAGTTGCTACATTAGAAAGAAGAAGAATGGATGTAGAGATTTGTATTTGGGAAGAGACAGCTCAAATCTACTAGAATGACTCAAACGGTAAGTTGCTGCATCAGAAAGAAGAAGAATGGTTGTAGAGATTTGTATTTGGGAAGAGACAGCTCAAATCTACTAGAATGCCTCAAGCGGTAAGTTGCTGAATCAGAAAGAAGAAGAAGAAGAAGAAGAGTGGTTGTAGAGATTGGTATTTGGGAAGAGACAGCTCAAATCTACTAGAATTACTCAAACGGTAAGTTGCTGCATCAGAAAGAAGAAGAGTGGTTGTAGAGATTTGTATTTGGGAAGAGACAGCTCAAATCTACTAGAATGCCTCAAGCGGTAAGTTCCTGAATCAGAAAGAAGAAGAAGAAGAGTGGTTGTAGAGATTGGTATTTGGGAAGAGACAGCTCAAATCTACTAGAATGCCTCAAGCGGTAAGTTGCTGAATCAGAAAGAAGAAGAAGAAGAGTGGTTGTAGAGATTGGTATTTGGGAAGAGACAGCTCAAATCTACTAGAATGACTCAAACGGTAAGTTGCTGAATCAGAAAGAAGAAGAAGAAGAGTGGTTGTAGAGATTGGTATTTGGGAAGAGACAGCTCAAATCTACTAGAATGCCTCAAGCGGTAAGTTACTGAATCAGAAAGAAGAAGAAGAAGAAGAGTGGTTGTAGAGATTGGTATTTGGGAAGAGACAGCTCAAATCTACTAGAATGCCTCAAGCGGTAAGTTGCTGAATCAGAAAGAAGAAGAACAAGAGTGGTTGTAGAGATTGGTATTTGGGAAGAGACAGCTCAAATCTACTAGAACTGCTCAAACGGTAAGTTGCTGCATCAGAAAGAAGAGCTAGTTGCGGAGTTTGGTAGCTGGAAAATAGTCGTTCAAATCTACTGCTCTGAATGGCTCAATCGGCAAGTTACTGCCATTAGAAAAGGAAAGCTGGTTGTATTGTCTAGATGCTGTGTCATCTGCTGGTAACATTACTAAAATTTATGCAGTTTTATGAGATATGGTAAATTAATACATCCTAATGACAGACTCATAGCCTTATCAGAATTTTGTACTTCGCTTCAACCACCCACAATAACGAATGTGAACGGCAAAATAGTTCATAAAAAACTTGGGCCATCACATTAGAAAATTACTTTGCGTGATTTTATGTTCAAAATGAAACTTTGATATTCTTTCGCAACAAAAAATTGGTGGCTCATCTCTGTAGTGTAGGGGGTAGCATGTCTGCCTTACGTTCGAATCTCGCTTAGTGTAAGTAAATTTAGGAATCGTCCGATATGATCTACCGGGTTAAAAGCAAAAAAAATATATATACATATATAACTGTCGTCTGTTTTTACCTATTAGAAATGAAACATTCTGAATATTTCTTTGTTAGCTTTTTTGAGACTTCTGATTTCCATTAGCAATAAGATTTAACACATATTAGCAATTTTTCTTTTAATCTGAGTCAGAAAACTTTGTGCACTTTTTCACTTTAAATGATTAAAATATAGAAAAATATGATGTGTACCATTCACATGACTTTCTCCATATCCCTGCAACAACTAATTCTTAAAAAGCTTATACTTCTATTTACTTTATGCTAGTCAGAAAAAATTAGCAGAAATAGTCTTATTACTCGCTTCCTTGTAAGTAGAAGCGAAATAAGGGACAACCGTAGGTTAAAGTGATAGTCAAAAGCTGGTTGCTATGTCAATGAAGTTCCTTTGTTTATATGGATAGGAGTTGACAAGTTCCTATATGAGAAAAGTATACGTTTTTCATAGCATAAACCAAAAATAAGGAATGTCACAAAAACGACGAACTCCACGAAAAAAATGTATACAACATAAATTGTGTGTTTTAAAGTGCTCTACATTTTTTGTGGAGTAAGTTTTTGTCCATCTCTTACGGTTTAGCAGTCATTCAAAATTTAGTAAAATTCATCCAGAATAAACTACTCTTCAGAGGCTATTCCCAGAAAATTCAGGATATACATTTCATTTGTCTGGTAAATATGTTTAATATCCGAAATTTTAATCAAGATCGTTAGAGCCATTTTTGAGAAAATCAAAATTTTCGAAAAAAGTTCCATGTAAAGGGTAGTTGGGGGTGGGAGGATTTTTCTCAAAATCTTCGTGTCGCATCCCTGGAAGATACTAAACTTAAATACCAAGTTTGGTATTTTACCGACTTTTCGTTTTTGAGTTATCGTGTTCACAGACACACGGACACACACACACACACACACACACACACACACACACACACACACACACAGACACACACACACACACACACGGACCTTTTGTGAAAATGCTTTTTTTGGATATTGGGGACCCTAAAACATATATTTCCGGTGAAATCTCGGTATCGAATTTTTGGTGGAGTGCATACTTTCTCTATACACTATGTACATAGTGTGTATGGAGAAAGTAAAAAGATCTAAACCAATATATCCTACATTTTTTACATAAATTCTAACTTTATGATTTACATTTCATAGAGGGAGAAGACACTTTCATGATTCCTTGATATTTCTTTAAAAAACAATTGGTCTGTTTTGTAAGAATCCAACTTCACAGCAGTTCAACTACATTGTCAATTTCTGTGAGTAGAAAATGGCACTTTATAGCAGAGAGATGCTTCTGTGAGTAAATGGTCTGTTGGCGAAGAAGTCATACGTTATGGCACTGACAGAAAGATTGGCAAGAATGGTTGCTTGGTTGAGTTGATAGGCATGTCCGTGGCTCAATGTTTACTGGATTACAATGGTACAATGTTGCAGTACAATTTATCGTATTTTAGGAACTCGGTTAGCGAGATTATTTTGTGTATCCACACCTTTGTTTCTTTTAGACGCTCTCTTTCCGGAATTTTTTTTTTATTTTTTGTTTTTTAAATCTTAACAAGAGGAACATCATTGTTTACGTATATTATGTCGCTATGACGGCAACACATTTTTAAACATTGTATTTACGTAAATTAAAAACTATTGTTAACATTTTCAAGCATGCATACTATGTTAGTTATTTTACAATTCTCACCTTATGAAGAGTAATATTCTATATATTATTTACACTTTTTAATATTTCGGATAATATTTCAAATCTCAAGAACATCCGGATTTGCAATCTAACATTCATAGTGTTTTAGCTATTCCTTTTATAACCCTTAATTGTTATAATTTTATGCTTTATCAGCTATTCCGTTTTATTTTACCATTATGTTACAATTATAATATAAGTGACAGATTATAGAGACATTGCCTATAACGCGTCTTTGAAGCATACAATTCAGAATTATACATGGTGGTTCACCTGTCCCTTATTTTCTAGTTTTATGCAACTAGCCTAATAGCATCGTTCCCGAAATCCATCTCTTGCCGACCAACATTATAGACTTTGGCGCTACAGGTTATATATAGCCAAACAGTAGCGTATTTGGTTAAGGCGCGGTGTTAGCACGAGTTCAAGTTGCTCGATTCATATTCGAATCTTACGAGAATGTTGGCAATTTTTTCCCCCGCTTTCTTTCTGATTTGGCACAAAGCTAGATGGGATATCAGAGCATTTGTTATATTGCTTATTTGTTTCTTTTATTGTCCTCTTCATTTATGTTTATTTTAACTACCAGTCCAGTATTATTTAAAGTCTTAGAGAAGTTTCTTTTTCAAAACAATTAGAATGAAAATTAATGACCGAAATCTGAAGAGCACGTAAAATGAACTACCGTTTGTCCTTAATTTGTATACCTTTTAGCTTACACCTAAATGTATTAGTGTGACAAACACTGAACTTTGCACCTTGATGGATAATACATAAAGAAGAAAAAAAGTGCACGTAGACTGTAGGACCCGAACCGCTGACACTCTGGAGGTGATGGGAGAACATGAAATTAACCAGTTCAACTACAATCATTGCTCCCGTTCCTGAGTTAAAACTGTAGGTATAGTATCACACATGTCTCCCTCTCCGCTTCTGATCTCTTTATAACCGTTGTGGATTCCTTTTCGTAGCTTAAGCTGTTCATTTAGCCTTCATTCATTATAATTTACGTTGCAGAACGTATGACAGCGATCCTATTGATATAATATGTACTGTAACAGAGGTTATTAAGCGCATGATTTTGGAATGGACGTAACTATTGCTGTTAAGGTCTATTTTCCGATGAAGGGCAGGCTAGATTTGCATGGTTACCAAATGGCTGACATGCATTGTAATTTCGACCTTATTACTTTCAGAGTATGAAGTGTTGTCTATCTCAAAAAATAATAAGAGGCAGGTGAACCACTTGGTATATTCAACGAATCTTGGTTGTGACATCGTATGTATCGCATTCTATGCTAACGTTCATTTTCTTCCTTTTTATGCCAAAACAATGAATTATACCTATTTTTCGTTTGGTTTCGGGCATGCATTTGTTATGGCTAATTACCGCTTCAATATTCAATCATGTGTTAACAGACATTCTGACAAAGGTTTCAACTATGCAGCAAGAAAAATGCAATTATAGTAGCAGACAGATGGCTTCACGTTATGGACCCATCCCAAAAAGTGTAAAGTATCTTCTGCATTCTTGTACAGATGAGATCTGCGACAAAGCAATTCAGGAACCGGTATTTCGTGTATCACTCACGAGCTTGTGTACAAAGGTTAAAGTGACACTTCAAGCAAGAATTTGCGCGCTGCGCATCGCCACTTGTTTGTTGGAGATTGTACAAATTGAGTTTTTTTTTTTCTATCACGGCCGTAGAACTAGGGAAATAGTAGAAAGTATTGCATCCCGATCAAAGCTTCGATACCGAAATTCCATCGGAAGTACAGGCTTTGGGGACACCTGAATCTAGGTAAAAAAAATAAAGAAGACTTTTTAAACAAAGGATACGTCTCAAAAATTCTCCTCAGTAAAATCCCCCCAACAAGCTTACTCTTTACATGGAAAATGTTTCAAAACTTCAATTTTTCAAAAAATTACTATAACGGTTTTTATTAAAATGTCAAATATTTTGATTAAAATACATATATAAAGGTATACTTGCATGTCAAGTAAAATGTATATCATTAATTTTCCGGGAATAGTCTCTGAAGCCATCTTCAACCTGGATCCCTTTTGCATAATTCGTAAACCGTAAGACATAGAACAATCTTACAACACAAAAAACATAATTTAGTTAAAAAACAAATTATGTCAAATACACTTTCTTGAGTTAACACATCCGAAGTATTCCTTGATTTTACTTTTAATTTCCCAATTCTTACGCCATTCTCAAATGAGAAATTCGTTTGATTGATTCTTTTTTCATCCTGGACTTGCAAATAGAACGGAATTTTAAGCAACCACTTAGCGACTAGCTCTTAAAATTTACTATAGCACCCTTTTGACTAATTTTTTTCTTAATTAGCATGTAGTATACAGAAGAATAAACGTTTGTAAGAAGTAAGAATTTTTTTGCAGAATAGATAAAGTATGGAAAGGTAACATATTAGATTTTTGTCTAATATGTCAAAGATATTTCTGCGTTTATTCTTTGTATTCCTGTTATCCCTGAGCTTTTTGTTAAATAACACTTCTAATGAACTGCTAAATAGTTAATGTTATTACTTTTTCTACTATATCCGTAGTAGGTAGAGAAGGTATTGCATTTCACCATAATATTCATTGGCAATATTTTATTGGAAATACATGTTTTAAAGACGTGGTGCGTTGAGCACTAAGCCGAGCATTCCTCAAGGAGGAAGCAGCTAAGAGGACACCTCTTGCACTGCGACCTACGTAAAAGTCGCATTCATAAAAAAAGTGCAGGCGCAGCATAAACACAAGATTTGCATCCATGTTATTAAATGAAAGTATTCACATAGATTCATGCAACGCGCTATGTAACGCAAGACTCTGAACTTAATGTTTGCTTACCGGAAGAATTCTGCACATGTTTTCTCAATGAATGGCTAGCTCCTGAACCACACGATTGCGATTCAGATGTTATGCCATATACTGTTCGTGATGATGCTCTTCCATTTCGATCTGCCTTGCAGTTTAATTGCGCTAGGTGCTGACGTGATGTTTTGTTGGTACATTTCCAACCTATCTAGGTTGGCGTTCACATATTAATTATATCGCCAAAAAGTAAGCAGAGGTATATTTACGTTACGTGTTTTAAAAAATCATGTGTGTTCCAGTGTTTTATTATCAGTTTATTGTGGAGAAATCCATAGCCATTTGAGTTATGGTATTTTATTTTGGGGTACCATGCTTTAGCTAAAAAATTACTTTTATTACAGAAAAAGGCAATTCGAATTTTATGAGGTGTAGCCCCCAGAACTCATTGTAAACCTTTATTACTTAAGTTGGGTATTTTAACTTTGACTTAATTGTTTTGTTCCACTGCCTCTTATTTGTTAAGAAAAAATGTCATAAATACAATCTATGATCCGAAATCCATCTTCATCACACCAGAACTAGTTCCAATATTTACATAAATAAATGTAAATATAGTAAGATACAAATTTCCTTTGAAATAATATCATTAAATCCATTTAACAAACTCAGTAACAGTACTAAAGCTCTCTCTATTGAGTCTTTTAAGAGGTCAGTGAAGCGCACTTTGATTTTAAATCCATTTTATTGTCTGAATGAATTTTAAATTACTGCCACTTGTTTTTGATCTTGCTTTATTTGACGTTGCTACACAATGTACTTTGTTCCGACAAATAAACTTTCTATCTATTCTATCCTATCTATTCTATCCTATCTATTCTATCCTATCTATTCTATCCTATCTATTCTATCCTATCTATTCTATCCTATCTATTCTATCCTATCTATTCTATCCTATCTATTCTATCCTATCCTATCTATTCTATCCTATCTATCTACAATATATGTTGCTGTATAAATATATATGAATGCAGAATTATAAAATGTCATTTTGGACATTCTGTAAAACCAACTCTTTTCCTACATAAGGCTTGTGTGGAAAAAAAAGTTGATATTTCACCTAATAGTTGGTTAAATTATAAAATCCGGGACTTGAAGTACTTAACGAAAGTGTAAGTCATCTCAGAATAATTTGAATGTAGTTTCCGGGAACAATTCGAGGCAGCTGGGGAGTTTAATGTCGGCATATTGCTACTGACATTGCAGATGAGTGCTTAGATCAACCAGACAGGGATTGGGAAAAGCCGTGGCTGAAATATGGATTTGGCATTGAATTTTTTTAGACTGGCTCTATTTATATTGAAAGAATTAACGTGCAAAATAATATCTCGAGTATTAAAATGTACAAGGAAAATATAATTGTTTTTGGATAGCTTTTTTTTTTTTTTTTTAAATAAATTAAACTGTAATTTACGGATCTATAAGACCGTGTTATGTTTCTGCATTACGTCTACGACTGCATTGTGGATGGTCCTCCCTTAAATCTGCACTCATGCTATGTTATGTCACCATTGCGTCTTCTTTGTGAATGGGGCCTATTAGGAACTATCCCCCACCTCCAGATAGAAAAGGATGAAGCGAAAGACCACAGCATTCTGCAGGCAGACAAGCCACAGAGACGCGCGAAAATCTAACACTTCCTGGTTCGAAGACTAGACTCAGTTCTGATTAGCTCAGAGAGGGCGATGAACAACCCGTTCAACCAAGCAACCCACTAGTTTAAACTGAGAATCGTTTCCTTGAAGCAGGCATCCGAGCCAGATGTCCAGCAGCGCCTATAAGTACATCTGAGAATAAGAAACCATTCTTGCATTCGTCTACCGGCAAGGGGAAATCACGAAAACCTCAGGATCGAGCAGGCGATCACGGGAATCGAACCCGGGCTTACCAAATGCGATGGTTACCATCTCGTTTGGTGAAGAAAAATGTTATATTGATGAACCATATACAGGTGCGAGGTAAATAAATGCAAATAATTTGATATTTAGTGGAGAACAATGGAGAGTAGAATTGGTTTTATTACTTTCTCCTTGAAGGTAGAAGGAAAATAAGGGAAACGATAGTCATATATTTTAAAAGCCTGTCGTTATGTGAAACAATCGATGTTCGGTTCGCTTAGCATGGTACCATTTGAGAAAAGTAAAGAGTAGTTTAAAATTAAAAACTATATCAAGGAGTATCTCTAAAACGGTAAACTCTACAAGAAAAAGGCATATGACATAAATTATGTGTTTTAACGAGATCTACATTTTTTGTGCGGCAATTTTTGTCGGTGTATCCGTTATATAAAATTCTACAAAACCCTTCCAGAGTAAAAAGGTCTTCAGAGGCTATTCCCAAAAATTCAAACTATACATTTTATTTGTGATGTAAATATATTTAAAATGCGGCATTCTAATCAAAATCGTCACAACCATTTTTGAGAAAAACAAAGTTTTTAAAAAAATATTCCATATAAGTGGTTATGAGGGAATTTTCTTGAACATCTTCGTGTCGCATCCTTGAAAGGTACTAAACATAAGTACCAAGTTTGGTATTCAACGGTATTTCGTTTTTGAGCTACGCTGTCCATAGACACTCACTCACAAGCAGACAACACACACGGACCTTTTTCAAAAATTGTTTTTTTCGGGCTCAGGGAACCTCAAAAATATATTTCCGTTGAAATCTTGACATCAAATTTTTGGATGGAATGTAATTCAATATTGTATTCCAAATAATTTCTCTAGCTACTATATACATTTTGTGTACATAAGTGTTAGAGAAAATAAAAAAAAAAAAATAAAAATACTGGATCAATACATCGTTCTCATATACTTTCACTCATTAGGAGGAAGGACCTTTGTTTTATTTTACTCAATTCATCCCTGACCAACCAATACAATTCATCCCTCACCAACCAAACCAATTAAATAATAGAGAAGATTGAAATGAAAATTAATGTAGATCCTTTATTAATTTTTTTCTTTCCAATTAAAAGCATAAATTCTTCCACCTGCCACGCTATATGTGTGCAGACCTCTGATTCGCTGGAAAGCACCTATATTGCGATGAAGTCTACAGCTGAGCTAAAAAGTGAATGGACCCATGTGGTCAGATGATGAGATAATCATAATAAAACAGTCAGGAGAGTCGCAATAAGTAAAGTACAGGAATGAATGGAGAGAAAACTGAATTCCTTTACTGCATCATAAACATGAGGTAACAAGAGAAAGGAAAACCGTAACGAAGTTGGGGGAAAAGCACAAGCCGTAACAAATGAGCGGAGAGACTGTGTTATCATTCACATCATCGCTGTTATATGAATCTCTTGTACCTGTTTAAGGAGCATTTTCGGTTGGCAGCTCATTTTTTCTTAATAAGAAAGCCAATTACTATTGTTATTTATGCGCTTTCTGCTTAAATACCTATTCTTTCAAAAACTCCGCTTTTAATTATCATCTAATCGAAAGTTTCTTTGCACATAAGGGAAAGACTTTGGTATAAGTAGACCTACCGCTTCCACAGGACTTAACGGTACCATAGGTGTTATTTCCAAACGCTTTCAATTGTGATCCAAGGATTTCAAAATTTTGTCACATGCGGCTCTAACACAATTATAAGGTGTTTTAAATGCTATGCAGATATATCTTATATTTTTTGAGAAACACTTCTATTTTACTTCCTCTAGCACGTATGTACAATTTACATAGTAGATAGAGAAGGTATTGTGTGCCATTACAAATTCTAAACTGTGATTTCACCTGAAATGCATGTTTTGAGACCCCCTGAATTAAAAAAAAACATTTTTATAACAAATATCCGTTGCTGATATTTGCACCCGTTGTACATACTTGATTTAAGTTCAAATTCTTTCAAGGATGAGACATGAAGATGTTCAAGAAAATTCCCCTACCCCCAGCTTTTTTCAAACAAGGCTGTAACGATTTTGATTAAAATGCTATATTTTTCACATGATTTCATGGCAGACGAAATGTACGAGGGCTGTTCAATAAAGAATGATCATAATTTGATTACGATCATAATTTTTCGCACTAAAATTCAATCTTATTATATTCTGTTAGCTTAATGTGAAACAAACACGCCGTAGTAGTTTCATTGTTGGTACTCCTGGTTGCCGCCTGTGAGAACCAGCAAGTTCAGACATGTTCAGTATCGCCTACCGCTACAATGAAGGTAACACGTGAGGAGCAATATGCGGCTTTGAAATTCTGCTTTCGTCTCAACAAATCTTCAGTTGAGGCCTATACAATGTTACAGGAGAGTCTGTTCTTCCCTACAACACAGCTCGAAGGTGGTTTAAAATATTTAAAGAAGGGAGACAATCAATTTCAAAGGAAGGTGGACCCGGTGCTCCAGTTATTGCTCTTACGGAAGAAAACATCAACACTGCTGCTGCCATTGTGAGAGAGGATCGACGAATTACCTTAAGATCACTTTCTGAAATACTGAACATTTCATTGGGTGCCACCCACACCCAAAAGGGCATTCACATGCATGTCTGCATGCAGTTAAAGTTGATGTTAGAAGAAGATCCGGAGTTTCTTTCAAACGTAATCACTGCTGATGAAACTTGGCTACATCATTTTGATCCTGAGAGCAAACAGCAAAGCTCAGTGTGAAAATCTCCTTCATCACCACCCCCAAAATAGCGAAAGTGGTTGTTTCTGCTGGGAAAGTTATGGTCATCTCATTCTTTGATATTCATGGAATGGTTTATCAGCATGTTGTACCTGCACACACATCAGTAACTGGACGATACTACAGGGATGTCCTGAAAAGATTGCAAGTCAGGCGCAAAAGACCACATTTCCGTGAAGCAGGCTGGATGCTGCACCACGATAATGCGCGGCCGCATATTGCCAATGTTGTTGCTGAATATCTTGCAAAAATCAACGTGAAGTGCATCCCTCACCCTCCCTATAGTCCGGATTTAGCCCCATGTGACATTTTTCTATTCCCTAACTTGAAGAAACGCCTTCGTGGGAGGCATTATCCATCATCAGAAGCAGTGGTGAAGGCTGCGGAGGCGATTTTGAAGGATCTCTCAAAAAATGTCTTTGAAGACTGGCAGAAACGCTAAGACAAGTGCATCGTATTCATGGGAGACTATTTTGAGAAGGAGCATCAAAATTATGAACATGAGTAAAGGTACGTTGTCAAACAAAAATTGTGATCATTCTTTATTGAACAGCTCTCGTATTTCTTGAATTTCCTTGAATAACCTCTAAAGATCTCTTCATTCTAGATGACTTTTGCAAATCTCGTAAACCTTAAGAGGCAGACAAAAACTTACTGCACAAAAAATGTATACCTTAATAAAATACACAATTTATGACATACATATTTTTTGTACAGTTTACTGTTTCCAACATATTCCTTGCTATGGTTTCAATTTTAAATACTTAAATTTTTCTCAAGCGCGAATCAAACTTTCGTTTACTCTCTCTTGTTTTTTGTTTTATTTTTTTTACTCCTGGGAATGCAAAAGAAAAAATATTTCATTAGCGATAGCTTTTAAAAGATTTTGACTATCACTTTAGCCTAGTGTATTCCTTTATTTCCCTGCTACTTAAAGGAAGAAGGTAATAAGACAATTTCTGCTAAAGTTTGTCCCGATTAGCATGAGTAGATATAAGAATAATCTTTTGTAAGAAAAGTTTGTTTGTATTACCGTTAGAGCACGTCATGTTAAAGGAACGCAACAGATTTTTTTACCTTTATTATGCTATTTATGAGATGTTTCACGCAGTCCATAATTCCTGTTTTGAAACATTATTTAAATACTAGCAGACAAAACTGGCATATCGTATTTTATTCATCCTTCAGGGTGCTAAAGAAAAAACTTAGACTTCTGTACATCACTACTTCCTCTATCATGTGCCTTATACACAGTAGGTGGAGAAGCTAGGCATTGCATTCCATAACAAATTCGATACCGAAATGTGTGTGTTTGAACAGTATAATTCAAAAACGAAAAGTTTTTGATTTTTAAGTCCAGCATTTCCCAAGTATGCCTCCACCGCAAGCTACACTTTACAAGTATTACTTTTAGAATTGTTTTCATTTTTTTAAAAATGACTATTTGGATTAAAAATATCACATTTTTAAGCTTTTTCATGCCAAATGAAATGTATATCTTAAATTTTCTGGAAATAGCCTATTAAATCCTCTTTGGATGAAACTGTCTATAATCATGTATAAGTAATAAACGTTAAGCTACAGACGAAAACGTACTTAACAAACAAATGCAGATCTCTGAAAGCACACAATTTATTTTGATCTCCGTTTTGTTCCGTACGCCATTTGCGAGATATCCGTTGTTAATGAGCCTGATGATCAATTATTCAACATTTGGTCATTCTTCAAAGTCCTTTCCATGTGCCGCTGTTTCTCGCAATTTCATAGGAATATTGTGGAATATATAAAACTAGTATAAATAGTATCCGTTTGTTAAACATATGACTATAGATATTTTATCGGGATTTATATCGAAATGTGTACTCAGCTATTTCTGAAGAAGGGTTATCTCAGATAAGGTGAAGTAGGTATATAGAATATAAAATTTCGTAAGAACAGTTTGTATATCGAGTAATAAGCGATAAAGGGTAGACAAACTCATGTAATGTAACGCATATTGTTTTCTTTCTCCACTTAAAATTGTTAGTGTCGATTATCCGAAAAGCCTCTGCCCCCTTTAGTTTGGTTAAACGAGGTTATACTGCGCTGGAATATTGAAATAAATGCACGTACAACCCAATGCTGTTCCGAGTTCAGGTCCAGAACAAGTCGCATAGAGACTCGTAACCTTCAGACAAGCCAGCCAAATAAAAAAAGAAAGCTGCTAAGCTAAGGTGTGATCGTAAATGCTGCCCGTCTAGCGCTCTGAATACAGCAATTTGTACATCCTTATTATATGAACGAAACCAAATGATCGGTTAGAGAAACACAGGGTATCGATACATTTCGACCACTCCCTGACCTTGTGCAAACAGGTATGATATCGACCTTCTCTATTATACACCGGATTGTTTTTCCAAACGTGAGAAAATTATTTCCAGGAGCTGTTATCAAATTCACAATGCGGAAGACATTTTAACACCCTTTCTGATTATAACCAAGGCAAAGATAATTTACATTCCAGGTACTCGACACGTCACTGCTCCATTCACTAACTTCAATTTCTCTCAGAAAAAAACAGAAGATTCTTAGAATTTGGGAGAAGAATGGAGGGAAATTTTTCTTTTTACTTTCTCTAGTTGGATGCACAACGTACGTAGCAGATAAAAGGGTAGTGTATATCAACTAAAAACTCGATAACGAGATTTCAACCGGAAATACATGTTTTGAGGCCCTCTGAATAAAACATGTATTTTTTTTTTTTAGAAAAAGGTGTATCATCTCTGTGTATGTGTTTGTAGCATGCAAGGAACAATTTCAGGAACATCCTAAACCACCAACTACCCCTTTACATGGAACATTTTTTGAAATTTTCAAATTTCTAAAAACTGGCTCCAACGAGTTTGATTAATACACCGTATATTAAAGCTATTTATGTAACAAATAAAATGTATATCTTGAATTTTGGGATTAGCCCCTGAAGCTCTGTTCATTGTCAATGACTTTTGCATAACCGGTAAAGTGTAAGAGATACGCAAAGACCTATAGCACAAATAATGTAGATCTCATTAAACTACACAATGTAAGTCATATACACTATTTTTTTATTGTTTCATTTATATAGTCCCCTTTAACATCCAAGGTCATATCAGGGGGCTTTCTACTTGAAACAACTCGTTGTCTGTAGGTACTTTTTGGTTTAAATCATTTTGTTTTACTCAAACACGCACACATTCACACTAGCATACAAACTTCCAGACCCTGTGGGGGATAGGAAATAATTTTGGATAGAGAAAAATTCCCCGGCCCAGCTGGGAAACGAACCCGGGAACCCCGGATGAGAAGTCAGCTCGCTGACCACTCGACCACGGAGGCAGTCCACACTATTTTTGTAGAGCCGTTTCTCAGATATTTCCTGTAATTGGTTTCAATTTTAAAAGTACTTAAAACTTTCATCAAATGGGAAGTTCTCATCAGTGACATACCTATTTTGTTTTACTCCTGGCCATGAAAGAGTATTCCATATCAATGACAATCGCATAGCGACAGCTTTAAAAAGATTTGATAACGATTTAACCTAATATATGTCTTTATTTCCAGTCTGCTTACAAGGAACTAAGTAATACAACCACTTCTGCTAATGGTATCTCGATTTCATGAAGTAGAGAGAAGAATATGACTTTGTAAAAATAATTTGTTGTAGAATAGATGGAGAAAGTCTTGTGAATGAAAAACATCCGATTTTTTAGAGTAGTGTTAAATGCGCCTTCTGTACCACAGGCAGTAGGCATGATGGTACATGAAATCAAATTTGGAAAGGAAATATAGGAAAGAGATGTTCCAGGTCTAAGTTTAAGGTACTTTCCTAAAATTTGACAGTTATGAGGAGTGAGGAAAACCTGAAAAAGTCCTCAGGAAGGACGCTTCTGGCGGGATTTGAACCGCAGCCCTCCTGTTTACGAGTCTCTATCTAAGCGTCCTTGAGCACCCATGTCGGTGCGAGCTTTTTAGGGGATGGTCGAATTTTACACTGCTCGACAGTGTTAGAATAATGTTACCTCCTTGAACGGTAGGCAAACCAACAACAAATTAAAAGGACTTACTTTCTCTACACTTAATATGTGTAGAGAGTAGTATATTGTAGCCAAAAATTCGATACCGAGATTTCATCGGAAATATATGTTTTGTGACTCCTGAATCCAAAGAAAGCATTTTTAGAGAAATGTCCGTGAGTATATTGTCAGTGAGTGTGTGTGTGTGTGTGTGTGTGTGTGTGTGTGCGCGCGCGCTCGCGCAGCATAACTCAAAAACGAAAAGTCCATTAAATACCAAACTGGTATTTAGGTTCAGTATCTTTTTTTTAAATCTTCAGATAAAAAAAAAAAAAAATCCCCCACCCCAAACTATCCTTTACATGGAACAATTTAAAGAAAAAAAATATTTTCTCGAAAAAGGCTCTAAGGATTTTGATTTAAACTATCGAATACTAAAGATATTTACATCACAAATAAAGCAAATGTTTTTCTTGAATTTTCTGGGAATAGCCACTGAAAGCATCTTGCCGAATTTTCCATAACTGGTAAACCGTAAGAGATAGAAATAAACGTGCTTAACAATGTAGAGCTCGTTAAAACACGCAATTTAGGTTACATAAATGTTTTTCATGGATTTGGCTTTTGGGGGGGGGTATTCATTGTTATTGGTTTTAGTTTTAAAATACTTATACGTACTTTTTTCATACGGGAATTTGTCAACTCCTGGCCATAAAAACAGAGTAACTTCAATCACATAGCACGAGCTTTTAAAACATTTGACTATCGATTTAGCCTACGATACTCATTTATTTCCTTTATACTTACAAGAAAGCAAGTAATAAGACCATTTCTGCTAGTTTTATTCCGATTAGCATGAAGTAAATAGAAGAATAAGATTTTTAACAACAATTTGTAGAGAAAGTCACGTGTATGGAACACATCACATTTTTTCCACTCAAGTAGCAACTCTGCTAATGGGAATGCGAACTATTGGATCCACCCAAAACTCAACTATGAGTGCTCGCTTCTCACTAAAGCGATGTGACCGCATGTTGGATTTGTAGAGGTAGGGTGGCGTCTTGGCGGGGTTTCTCCCGGTTCTGAGGCTTACCCCTCCATCTATTTCAAGATTACTTCATCATCCTCATTCTTATACAGGCATTGGCTTGATCACCCAACTATTCTCTGATTATCTCTGCTCCTTTACAGGCCTCTGACCCCAGGCGCTGGCTTATAAGTCCTCCATACAAAGAGGTTAAATAGGGGAAAATATTTCCCCCATTATAGTATTCTTTGGTTACTTTTACTGACATTCTATAAGTTCAGTTGACATCAATACCAGCAACTGCTCTTAAAATACACGCACGGTAAACATATGGACATAGTCCATTATTATTTTTTTTTGTAGTGTTTCGAGATACTGAAAGGGGGAATAAGAAAGTCACATGGTTGTACACAAAGACCCAACATACGGCTTGGGTACGAGTAACTAATTTCCACCTTTGCTCTTGGACTGTATCAAAAATCTCTGACCAAAGTTGCAGTTATTAGATTGGTGGTTTAGTTATAAGCAAATAATCCTTGATTTTTTTTTTTTTTTTTTTAAATACAGTTCTGGAGTCTGATCGGGACTCCGGCGCTGTACTTTTTATTTACCTAATTTGTTTACTTTGATTACTGTATGATTACTGAATTTCTGTTTTACTTTTACACACACACATACACAAACATATAACACCCATGCCCAAGGCGGGACTCGAACCCATGATCCTCTGCGCTGCGAAACACCAAAGCGAGACGCTTTGGCGAGCGCGGCCATGAGGACCGGCATGATTGGGAGGAGGCTGTTTTGTTCCTGTGTGCGTTTATTTTATTTATGTCATGTTTTATTATTCCATTGAAAGCTCGCCTTTAACGCATGAACATCGCTTTGATTTGATTTCTATGTCTTTTTTTTACGTACCTTTAATAGAACAACTTATATACTTTCACGATCATTCAATATTTATTATTTCCATAATTGTAATTTCAGTTTAGATCACATACACATTTACACTCTCAGACTTCCAGACTCTGTGGAACATAGGGAATAATTGTGACTAGAGAAAAATGCCTACTTCCGAACCGGGGATTGAACCCGGGACGGCCGCGCCGTGGCCGAGTAGTTAGATCACTCGCCTCTCACCTAGACGGCCTGGGTTCGATCCCAAGCGACCGCATGTGAGATTTGTGGTGGACAAAACGTTGCTGGGGCGGGTTTTCTCCGGGTACTCCGGTTTCCCACGCCATCTCATTCCACCGGTGCTCCATCATCATACATGTATCATCAGTGTCACCGCCTGCGGTGCCATAAGTTTTAAAGCGGGCGTTAAACACTACCAAACCCCCCTCCAAAAAAAAAGAACCCGAGACACCTCGCACAGCAGGCAGTAGTGCTACCAACTGGCCTATTTGGAATTGTTTCAGACTTGTATAATTGTTGCATATTTTTGTTATTTTTCCACACAATTTCACATTGAATATAATACGATGTGATATTTAGGACCGAAAAATAACTGGCTTGAAACATTGTAATTTAATTCACGTAAGTAAGGCACGTTCTACTATTGTAATGCTATTAAATTATTTTCCCTATATAGGATGTAGGAAATAATTATTGATTTTATTTTCAGTATTCTGAGGTTATTACTTTCTCTATACATACTATGTACATAGTGTATAAAGAAGGTATTGTACTCCACCCGAAAATTCCATACCCAGATTTCACAGGAAATATATGTTTTAGGGTGACCTGTATCCATAAAAAACATTTTTAGAAAAAGGTCCGTGTGTCCGTGAGCCTGTGAACACGATAACTCAAAAACGAAAAGTCGGTAAAATACCAAACTTAGTATTTAAGTTTAGTATCTTCCAGGGATGCGACACGTAGATTTTGAAAAAAAAAAAACAACCCCAACTACCCTTTACATGAAACTTTTTTCGAAAATTTTGATTTTCTCAAAAATGGCTCTAACTATTTTGATTAAAATATCGTATATTAAAGATATTTACCTGACAAATAAAATGTATATCCTGAATTTTCTGGGAATAGCCTCTGAATACTACTTTAATCTGGATAAATTTTACGGAATTTTGCGTAACTGCTAAACCGTAAGAGATGGACAAAAACTTGCCACACAAAAAAATGCAGAGCACGTTAAAATACACAATTTATGTTGTATGAATTTTTTTCGTGGAGTTGATCGTTTTTGAGATATTCCTTGTTTTTGGTTTCAGCTTTGAAAAACTTATACTTTCCTCATACAGGAATGTATCAACTCCAATCCATAAAGACAAAGGAACTTCAGTCACACAGTAACCCGCTTTTGACTATTACTTTAACCTATGGTACTCCCTTTTTTTCCCTTCTACTTACAAGGAAGCAAGTAATAGGACTATATTACTGTTAATTTTTTTCTCGATTAGCATGAAGTATATAGAAGCATAAGCTTTTTAAAAACAATTTATTGCAGAGATGCATAGAAAGTCATGTGAATGGAACATATCAGATTTTTTTCAGTTATAATGGAGAATTCTAGAAAAGCTTCTGCAACAAAATAAGTTTTAACATACGTAGCGGTTTTGGATCTATGATAAAACTTTTGTAAACTTTGGATGCGTTGGATGTGATGGCAGCAAGGTCCTGGTATTTTGGTCGACAATTTATCTCTGATTCAGAAGTTGGTAACCCTGAGCATAAAACTAATGAGCCAATAAAAAAGCAAGAGGAGTTCAGCTGATGTTACTCGAATACCTACCAAGAGAATACTTGCTTGTTTATTCTTCGTGTACAGAGGCACCAGTGGGCGTCACGAACGTTTTCTTTAGACCTCCCGACCTGTTAAACAAACAATGCTGCCTGCCGAGGAAAACAATTTCGCATAAGCAAGGTGCGAGTAGGAGGCGAATAGACCACAAGGCCGCTGGAACGGAAGTTACGTCAGCTCTGATGTTCGAAGTATGCAGATACCAAGAACTGGAGGAAACCGCAGAAATGTTGCAGATTCCTAATCCCCGAGCCATATTTAGCAAAGTGGCGCCCAACGCCCACGGCCAATCACCTGGACAGGTGAGTGAGCGGTCCATGACAAGTTCCTGGTGATGGTTAAGTGCTGAGGAGTGGCCAACAACTCTTGCGAAAGGGTAGCGACCAACACCGTAATTTTTTCGACAGGTCAGTACTAAGTAATTGCAGTTATTATTGTTATACTCACGATCTAAAGCATTCTATGAGCATGTTTTTAGTGCTTTCTGCATGATCATTGAATATAATCCATTATATAAAAATGAATTGCTTTATGAGAAAAAAGTATTCAAATGAATATCTGACCGTATTCACGCATGTGGGATTTGTGATGGATAAATCATTATTACATGGATTTTCTCCGAGTTCTCCAATTTCCCTCGCCATTCACTGCACCAATTGCTCCATCATCACCTTTCCTATCATCCATTTCTCCTGAAAAGGTTCTGTACAATCACTCACTGGTCCTGAACCAGTTTTGGTATCCCTATAAATTATGTTCGAAAATCATTGATACTGGATTAAATATTACCAAAAAACAAAAAAGAGTGCAAACAGAAGGATGCAAGCACAGTAAGAGAATGATGAGTAAAACATCTTCCTTATTAATTGAAGCCAAGAGCTCCCCCAAATAAACCTATAACATTGACAGACATTGTAGATTAAGGAAACATACATACTATGGTAATCTTGAAAGAAGAACCAGTATTAGGTTGCGCAATGTAGAGGAAGAAACAGCCTCTCACATAATCTTCAAATGCGAAGCTTCATATAAGAAAAAGTATGAATTACTGGGTAATAAACCCTGATGATAATCTTCCGAACGATAGTTTAATTAATAACCCATTGTTTCTCATTAGATACACAGGGCTAAATACTAAAACGATAAAGAAAGCAGCTAATACTCGTACAGCCAACCTATATGTCTAAGTGTCAAGGGCAAATAACCACACTCCTTTTATGAAAAAGCCAACTCAGGTACATTTCGCCTTCATTTCATGTCATCTACTTCCTCACTCTGATGTGTGCCTACGGGCCGATCCCTCATTCCGGGTTTTTCATTCTCCGATTAAATATCTCTTGTTCTTCCATAAGCTTTTGATCCTAGGCATCCACGTGTAAGTCCTAGGGGCAGCAACACCTCCATACGGGAAGGGTAAACCCAATAAATTCATACAAATGGAATGTCTTAAGAATGGTCAAATTTTGGTTGGAAACTAAAGGTGCTGAGATTGAAATATAGGATTATTCTTACGATCGTTGTAAAACCATCAGTAGTAAAGAATTGTAGCATTTTTGTTTTGTACTGTCTGAAATTTCACGTTCTCCGTTTCCAAACCGTCATGTCAAATTGAACTTTTTGATTCAACTCCTTTTTCCGTACTCCAATACCAGCTTATGAATACATAATGATAAAATTCACAATAATTTTCTATGTTCTATTAATAAAACTCTTTAGTCTGTCATATCTTAACTGGGATTAATTTCCCCATTATTTTCTGATATGCCTTTAATATCTACTTTGTTTCAAATGTCGTCCCTTGCACTGTTTAGTCAATGTCTTAACCTTTAGTCATGCAATAAGCATATGTTTCGTACATGTCCAACATAATATGCTATATAGTATATAATTAATACATAAAGTACTTTGGTACAGTATACAACAAAATATTTACATGTATAGCTGCAGTAAAGTGTTTTTCATATTCGGGCCCCCTATCTTCACTTCAGCCATAAATATCGTACTTTTTACTTGATTAAGTTTGTCTCTCTCTCTCTCTCTCTCTCTCTCTCTCTCTCTCGCTCTCTCTGTCTCTCTCTCATGATTTCCAAGTTATATGCAATCAAAATAAGACTGAGGGGAATTTCGCAGCCTTTTCACAGAAAATACTAGTTAGGTATATCGACTTTTGATTTCACATGTCATATCTCAAACCTGCAATGTTTAAATCCAATATATCAGAGCATAAAAATAAAAACATAATGTAAATCTTCTACTTACAGGGTTGTAGGCCACAAAATAGCTCAGTGGTTTCGTTCGCGGTTCGGTGCTTGGGGCTCGAGGATCGATCCCCTGACTCTTAAGTTGCTAGCCTTCACCTACGACTACGTCATTTGAAGTATCCAAGTGGTTCGGAGTGCATGGAAAAGCTGTAGGTCTTCCCATTTCATCGCTTCCTCATTATCACCCTACCATCGGAGGTAATGGGCGCCGCCCGCTTGATGCCGCCACATCAGAAATGGGTTCTGTCATCACTTGGTGCAATAAGGTTAATCCCGAAGGTCTGGGATCACATAGGAAGCGCTAATTACGAATCACTTGAGCAGCAGAAAAAAAAATTAATTTAGCAGCCTGGTCAAAACGTGAATTTCCAGTATATACAGAAATCCCTATTTTGGCTGAATTGCAATGGGCATTGTTCCTACAAACAGTAGAACAAATAAAATGTTAACAAAGTTTTACATTTTATCTGCACTTTAGTCTTTGAGACAACACTTCTGTTGTTTAATCAACGGCAACACACAGTTTTAATGATTTGATATATTATAATTATTTATGTGTACCTAATACCCAAATATCGTAAACATTTGTGTCTTTACACTCTGGACCAATGCTAGTTCTTATATTAATTTAACAAACGAACAAAAACAACAACAAAACAAAGAAATGCTGGTACATTTTTTTCTTCTGTTCCTTCAGATAAATTTCGGCTCTGAAATATTCAAGTTTGTCATCTGCGAAACAAACCTACAAGGAGTATTGTCACTTTGCTACGTCACAAAGTTTGATTTCTGATTTTATAAAAACAAAATTATCGAAAACAAAATTACAAATGGCTCGGTTTTCTCTTCCATAGGGGCCCTTTTCGCTGGGAAAAAATTACTAAGTTTTAAATTGTAACGGCTACCTAAAGGTTCTGTCTTCCGCTTAACGACAGCTGCCTAGTACTATGCCAAACGCTGATTATAAATTTTACCCCTCACTGAGATCTACAAATATCTGCGCGCAAGAAGCACTAACGATAACTTACAACTAAGAGTTCATGCTGCGAAGAGAAAATCGGGCGCATTTTTTCCGCGGTGGCTCCAAGAAAAAAGAACAAGAAAAAGACAAAAATCTGATGTGTTCCATTCACATAACTTTCTCTGCCTGTAGTGCAAACAAACTATTCTTACAAAAGATTAATGTTTCACCTACACAATACCAATCAAGATAAACATTACCAAAAATTGACTTATTACCTAATTCTTTACAAATAGAATGATATAAAGTGTGTGTTTTAATGAGTGTTTTGTGTAGTAAGTGTCTGTCTCATCTCTTACAGTTTACCAGTTATAAGTACCAGTATGAAGAGTCTTAAGAGGCTTTTCCCAGAAAACTCAAGATATACAATTCGTTTTTAATAAAATATCTTAAAGATATGGAATTCTAATCAAGATCTTTAGAGCCATTTTTGAGAAAACTAGAATTTTAAAAAAAGTCTCATGTAAAGGGTAGTTGGCAGGTGGGGGTATTATTCTAAAAAGCTTCGATTTGCATCCTTGGAAGATACCGAGCTTAAATACTAAGTTTGGTATTTAACCCATTTTTCGGGCCGCGCCTGGCCGAGTGGTTAGACCACATGCCCGGGGTTGATTCTAAGCGACCACATGTGAGATTTATGGTGGACAAAGTGGAGCAGGGGTGGGCTTTCTCGGGGCTTTCCTGTTTGCCCCGCCATTACATTCCACCCGTGATCCATCTTCATTCCAGTGATATCGCCTGTGGTGCCACGAGTGGATTTTAAACACGCAAAGAAAACCGAAATGTTTCACACAGCAACAGCTTTTAAAAGATTCGACTTAGACTAGTGTATTTATTTACTTCCCTTCTGCGTACAAGAAAGCAAGTAATAAGACAATTTCTGCTGTTTATCGCGATTTTCATGGTGTAGATAAACGAAGAATCGTCTGTAAGAAGAGTTTGCAGAACAGGCAAAAAAAGTCGTATGAATGGAACACATCAGAGTTTTTACTCTGGAATCGCTTTTAAGTAATTTAAATGTAGGCAAAACAACGAAATGCTTGTAAATGAGTTTTTTGACTTTTAGGTTATTTAATCTGTGACATATTGAAGAACGTCATTTCCAAATTAAACTTAATGGCGTGTTTTTCATTTTACTTTCTTTCATTCTTTGATTAATTATTGTATTAAATTAAAATATAATATTTTTGCATTTGGATATCAAATAAATGAAGGCAAAATAGTTTTACATTTGTCCTTCTGTATAACTGTTTTGCAATCATTACGCCAGCAACAGAAATAACACGAAACTCTTAGTAAACATTGAAAGGATGGCAACTAAAAATAAATAATTCAATGCAATTCTATAAAAAGCTTGCTTTATTGCCGGTTTGCTAAAATAAAACTACGTTGCAATTATTTTTAGGATCTATGAATCAAGAGTGACCTTTAAGGAAACCGGCAAAGTTGGAATGTGATATACATTTATGGTGCAGTCTTGGCAGCTACTCCTACTCGTTCCTACCTGGTAAGGCAGAAAATGCAAGACCAGCTGCGTTTGTTTGCGTAATGTAACTCAGTTTGTCACAGTTACTTAGAAAAACAAGAATACCGACTTTTCACAGTCATGCCGCGCCAGTCGCTTCACGCTTCATGGACATAAACGTGCTCCCTCAGTATTACCCAATTATTCCTCTTCTCTACCGCGCGCCTGCGTGCTTACTCTTCCTTTCATTCAGCGATAAGTGGCATGCGCTCTGAGTGCATTTCCCCGTTCCTGTAGTGCTGGATTGTAGTTTTATATTTCCAGACCTTCAAGTTTAATTTTGCGGTTGGAGTGGAGCTATTTCTGCAACTGATATACTCTATATTCTCCTTAAAAGTTTTGTATGTACAAATTTGGAAGTGAACGTGGTTAGGTTTTAATATAAAACTATAAAATCCTACAGATAAATAATGATTTAACAAATTAGTGTCATGCGCTGTTTCAGCCAAAACTACTGATATAATAAAGACAATAACAAAGGTTAAAATCTGATGTGTTCCATTCACACGACTTTCTCTACATATCTGCAATAAGTTATTGTTTAAAAGCTTGTTCTTTTATTTCCTTAATGCTAATCGAGAAAACAATTGGCAGAAAGGGTCTTATTAGCTGTTTCTATGTAAGTAGAAAGGTAATAAGGGAGTACAATAAGCTAAATCGATAGTCAGCTCTTTTAAAAGCCGGTTGTTTGTATGAACAGGATTTGACCAATTCCCGCATGAGAAAAGTATACCTGAGTATTTTAAAGCTGAAACTAATAGCAAGGAATATCTCAAAAAGGTCAACTCCAAGAAAAACATTTATAAAATAAAAATTGTGTGTCTTAACGACGTCAACATTTTTTTTCAGGTAATTTTTGTCTATCTCTTGTGGTTTACCAGTTATGCAAAATTCCGGACCATTCATCCAGAACAAACATGTCTTTAGAGGCTATTCCCAAAAAATTGAAGATATATGTATTTTATTTGTCACATAAATGTCTTAAATATAAGATATTTTAATCAAAATCGTTACACATTTTTGAGAAAATCAAAATATTCGAACTTTTTTTCATGCAAAGGGTAGTTGCGGATGGGGAGATTTTCTTGAAAATCTTCGTGTCGCATCTTTGGAAGATACAAAATTTAAATACCAAATTTGGTATTTAACGGTCTTTTTGTGTTGAGCTATGCTGTTCATAGACACACGCATGGATATTTTTCTAAAAACGTTTTTTGGATTTAGGGCGGTTCAAAACATGTATTTCCAGTGAAATTTCGATATCGAATTTTTGGGTGCAATATAATACCTTCTTTATACACTATACACGTAGTTCGTTTAGAGAAAGTAAAAATGAAAGCCGTTTTTTATTTCTATACTTAATAAATAATTCCACGTAAAAATACGATACCGGGATTTCACTGGAAATACACATTTTAGAGTCCTCTTTAACCTAAAAAGCATTTTTAGAAAAAAAAGTTCCGGGCGCGCGCGCGAGTGTGTGGTGTGTGTGAGAGTGTGTGCGTGTGAGTGTGTGTGAGAGAGTGTGTGTGTGTGAGAGTGTGTGTGTATGAGAGTGTGTGTGTGAGTGTGTGTGTATGAGAGTGTGTGTGTGAGAGTGTGTGCGTGTGAGTGTGTGTGAGAGAGTGTGTGTGTGAGAGTGTGTGTGTATGAGAGTGTGTGTGTGAGTGTGTGTGTGAGTGTGTGTGTGAGTGTGTGTAAGAGTGTGTGTGTGAGTGTGTGTAAGAGTGTGTGTGCGAGAGTATGTAAGAGTGTGTGCGAGAGTGTGTGTGTGTGAGTGTGTGCGTGAGAGTGTGTGAGAGTGTGTGTGAGTGAATGTGTGTGTGAGAGTGTGTGTGACAGCGTGTGTGTGAGTGTGTGTGAGAGTGTGTGTGAGAGTGTGTGTGAGAGTGTGTGTGAGTGAGAGTGTGTGTGAGTGTGAGTGTGTGTGAGTGTGAGTGTG
Organism: Hymenopus coronatus; assembly: GCA_030762935.1. Classification (NCBI taxonomy): domain Eukaryota; kingdom Metazoa; phylum Arthropoda; class Insecta; order Mantodea; family Hymenopodidae; genus Hymenopus; species Hymenopus coronatus. The sequence continues at coordinate 86,024,472 of CM060892.1, read as the reverse complement.
AGTGTGTGTGAGAGTGTGAGTGTGTGTGAGTGTGTGAGTGTGTGTGAGTGTGTGTGTGAGTGTGTGTGAGTGTGTGTGAGTGTGAGAGTGTGTGAGAGTGTGTGAATGTGTGTGAGTGTGTGTGTGAGTGTGTGTGTGAGTGTGTGTGTGTGAGAGTGTATGTGTGAGAGGGTGTGAGAGTGTGTGTGAGTGTGTGAGAGAGTGTGTGAGTGTGTGTGTGAGTGTCTGTGTGAGAGTGTCTGTGTGTGAGAGTGTGTGTGTGTGTGAGTGTGTGTGTGAGAGTGTGTGTGTGAGAGTGTGTGAGTGTGTGTGTGAGAGTGTGTGTGTGTGTGTGAGCAATGCAACTCAAAAACGAAAAGTAGGTTAAATACCGAACTTGTGTTTTAGTTTAGGTCTTCCAAGAATGCGATATGATTTTCAAGAAAATCCCCGCAACCCAAACTACTCTTTACATAGAAAATTTTCGCCAATTTTGATTAAGCTACTGTTATTAAAATATGAACATGACAAAATTTATATCATCAATTTTCTGAGAAGAGCCTCTGAAGATTTCTTCATTCTGGATGGCTTTTGTATAACTGATATACCATAAGAGATAGACAAAAACTTCCGACACAGAAAATGTTGATCTTGTTAAAATACGCAATTTATGTCATACATTTTTTGTGGCGTTATCAGTTACCGGGAAATTCAATGTTACTGATTTTAATTTTAAAATACTTAAACTTTTCTCAAGCGGGAATTTTTCATTCCTTTTTCATTTTGTTTTATTTCTGGTCATACAAAGAGAACCGAATTTCAATAACGTAGTAATCACCTTCTAAAATATTTAAGGAACTAAATAATAAGATAATTCCTTCTAATTTTTATCTTTAATAGGATGAAGTAGGTAACAAACTAAGCTTTTGTAGGAATAAGTAGAGAAAGGCATGTGTATGAAGCACGTCAAATTGTTTTTTAGAAGCGGTCATGTCTTTCTATTACTGGTTTGAAAGAAATCCCAATAAAACAAACAAGAATCACAAAACGATGTTATATGAAATACTCGATATAAAATGAAGGACGTGTCAGAAGTAACCTCTGCTAATGAATTCTATTCTGACTAATTTAAAAGAAAATTGCAAGACCAATGTAATGTTTAGCGACTCAAACGAGAAATGAGTTACCTGCAAAGCTGAAATGTGTAAAGCCATATGACTCGCGCTCTGTATTTATGTCAAGAATTTCTTTTGAAGTGGTTATGGAAACAAAGGCTAAACAAGAGAATTGCTGTCAAGAGAATACAATTTCAATCTGTAGTCAATTTGTTTTTACCAGCAAATTTTATTTCGGTTTATAAATATTTATTATGAAGCACTGTATTATTATTATTATTATTATTATTATTATTATTATAACTCAACGCTACTCAACCAACAAGAAAAGACAGTTCTAGCAGTATTATTAAACGTAGGTATCTTTTCGTTTTGGGATCAAATAGATACCTTACCAACCACATTGTTAGATATGGAAGGCGGGAGGTAGAAAAATGGTGCTTGGAGAGGGGAAAACTCCACTTGTCTGAACCAATATTCTCTTTCCTTTATGATCAGCTTTTTCTGCACCAAAGTGTACATTCTTTCCACAGGCAAAGATCACCGCACACATTTTAACACTAAAAATCAGTCTAAAATATCACTTCGGGCACAGTAGTTTTAATTTCGAGAAGTAAATCATCTTCCAAGCCTAACCGAAAACGAAACCACAATTTTGAAAACGAGTGGAATATTTTATTTCACTGTTCAACCTAGTGCATTAATGCATGATACTCTTTCGAGCAGGTTAACAGTGACATTGCTGAAGACAGCCGAACAATAGAAGATTATTGCTTCATTTTACTGGTGATTGTGTATTCTCAGTTGCTGGAACAATGTGTATATTAACTATTTTAAAACCCTAACGTACTATAGATACTATAATCCTGAAAATGTTATGAAATTCGGATATCAATGGCGTCTACAAACTGGCTGTGTAAAGCAAAAACCTAAGAATGAAGTTATTTTGTAAAGGATTAAGCCTAGGGCTGTAATTTTTCAGGCATTGCTAGCAAAAACGGCAATATTCATGTAAATTTTCAACAAATCTTTTAATTCTGAATTTTATAAATTAATGTATTAGATTAGATTTAATTAGCCAAAATAAAAGTCTGTTTTCTTCCTCAGATATTGCGCCAGGTTTTTAATTACATTTCTTACTATCTATGTAATAAATTCTCTGGTTGAACTTATAGTGGATATTTTTTTGTTTTAGAAATAATATATATATATCACAAAATGGAAAATGCTAAACAAACAGCACGTGATTATACTAATCTTTTATAATTAATTAAAAAATAATAATTAAAAAATTCCAACCAGCCATTTCACTATAAACATTTTGCACAGTTTTGCGAAATATTTTCAGACTCTAGCGGTATTTTTGTGGCAAAAGATAGAATATGTAATTTAAAGCATGGTGTATTTTTTACACCAAAAACTCTACATTTTGACTCTGTATCCCCTGAACTTTAAACGTATCTTGGTGAAGCTAAGGTCTGAACATAATATCACACGAGGAGTTCAACAACTTTCAGAATCCAATCAATGAACAAGAAGTGGTGAAATTATTGAAGCAAAACATTACGATCGTTATCATGCTCGTGTAGACTATCTGCAGAAATTGCTAACTGACGCAATAGTTCATTGGAATAACTGATCAACATGGATGCAAGCATAAACTCTTTTTAAAATGGCAAGAACAATGTGCAATTTAAAGTGCTTAAAGATGGTTCACTACCTCTTACGATTTGGTATCGCATCTCTTACAATGGACTTTGCTACGTTTTGTTTATGCATAAAAGCTGTTTGAAATATTTTAATACGGTTAAGGATATAAATGAGCTAATTTTCTGCAACAAAGCAAGGTCCTTTAAATTCTGTGTTCAGCTTACCCTAGAGCTGACCCCAGTGAGTTTTATTTACTAGTTTTGTATGATGGTTTTGGATAAATGCACACAATCTTTTCCTTGCCTTTAACTGCATTCCTTGGCATTTGTTATAGCTCATTTGCGCTGGAGTACAGGCAGTACATTCCTAGTAAAAGTTCTTTGAGCGTTACTTGGTAGAAAAAAAGGACAGGAGTATCCCTTGCTACCTTTCCCGTTGCCTTTTGTATATATCATCCGGTGCAGCATTAAGAAGCTAATCCGTTTGCTAAGTTGTACTTATAATAATCTTTATATTTTATACTTTAATGCAGTAATGATTTTACAGTCCATTATGAATTACGAGGGATATCCGGTAAGGTTATTAGTTGTAATAAACTAAATAGAAGTGAATTATTAGATGGTAAAGACAGTGAAACCAAAGATGAACTTGAAATAGTAGGTTTGTAACCCATAAAAATCGTCACCTACATCTTGAGTAATCTAGTTTTATTCATACCACCGATTCTGCAACGAATTATTGTTAAAAAGCTTATTCTTTTATTTACTTCATGCTAATCGAGGAAAAAGTAGCAAAATTGGTCTTATTACTTGCTTCCTTGTAAGTAGAAGCGAAATAAGGGAGTACCATAGGCTAAAGCGAGAGTCAAATCTTTTAAAAGCTGTTTGCTGTGTGTTTGAAGTCCCTTTGTTGTATGGCAAGGAGGTGACAAATTATACCAAAACTAATAACAAGGAATATCTCAAAAAACTATCAACTCTACGAAAAAAATGTATATAATATAAAATGTGTGTTTTTTGCGGGCTCTACATCTTGTTAAGTAAGTTTTCTATCTCTTACGGTTTACCAGTTGTGCAAAATTCGGTAAAATTCATCCAGAATAAAGAGATCTTCAAAGGCTATTGCCAGAAAATTCAAGATATACATTTTATTTGTTTTGTAAATATCTTTAATATACGATATTTTAATAAAGATCGTTCGAGGCATTTTTGAGAAAAAGAAACATTTTAATAATGTTACCAAGTTTGGTATTTAACGGACTTGTTTTTGAGCTATACTGCCCAGAAAAATAAATAAATAAATATAGGTTTATATATTTATATACATATATAAGTATATATACACACACAAACTCGGACATGTTTCTAAAAATGTTTTTTTTTTTTTTTTATTCAGGCAGTCTCAAAACATATTTCCAGTGAAATCTCGGTATCGAATTTTTGGGTGCAATACAAATCTTCTCTATAAACTATGTACATAGTACGTGTAGAGAAAGTAATGAACAAAATGCAGAAGAGAATGATCATATTGTTTCTGCAGTCAGATGTTTTTAACTAATCCCTGCTGCTAAGTTGTAGTTATATTATAATCTTTATACTTTTGAACTTTAACGCAGTGCTGATTTTACAGCTCATTATGAATTACGAGGAGCATCCGGTAAGGTTATTAGCCTTAATAAGTTAAAAGGAAGTGGAATATTAGGTGGTGAAGGCAGTGAAAACAAGGATGAGCTGGAAATAGTAGGTTTGTAATTGAAAATTAAACAAAATGCAGAAGAGGTAGAACATATTCAGGTTCCTGCTCGATAACAAACGTGGGAAGAGATTAAAAAGCACGACAAATTGGCAACAATTAGGGATTTATTTGAGATGTTTGTGTATAACTGTATGGTAATTACTCAGTTTGTGAATACTTCAAAATCTATAAAATCTTAGTGGGATTCTTAAGGAAGATGCTCATTCCATCAATGTATGATGAACAAACTTAAAAAATTATAATTATTACATTCACATGAGTTTCTCTACGTATTCTGTAACAAATTGTATTTCCAGAGCTTATTCAGAACTTTCTTACTACTTGGTTTCTTACAAGTAGAATGGAAATAAGGATATTATTAGGCTAAACTTTTAAAAGCTATGGCTATGCGATTGAACCTAGGTTCTCTTTGTATGGCCAGAGTAAAACTTAAAACAAAACAAAAAACAAAACAAAAAAAACTACAAATTTCTGTCCGAGACCAATAACAAGGAATGTCTCGGAGATGGTTAACTCTATAAAAATGCATGTGACATAAATTGTGTTATTTTTTTTACCAGATATATATTTTTGTATAGTAAGTTTTTGTCATCTCTTACGGTTTACCAGTTACGCAAAAATCATTCAGAGAGGAGAGGAATTCAGATGCTATTTCCAGATAATTCAATATAAACATTTTGTCATTAAGTATCTTTAATAAAAATCGTAGCTACTTTTTAGAAAATAAAAATTTTCGAATAATGTTCCATGTAAAGAGTAGTTTGGGGTCGGCAATTTTCTTGAAAATCTTCGTGTCGCATCCTTGGAAGGTGCTGAACTTTAAATATCAAATATAGTATTTAACAAAATTTTCGTTTTTGTTGTTCACAGATAGAGAAACACACACGTGCACACAGACTTTTTCTAAAATGCTTTTTTAGATACAGGGACTCTACAACGTGTATTTCCAGTGATATCTCTGTATCGAATTTTTGGGTGGAATGCAATATCTATGTGCCATGTTCTAAGTAGAGGAAGAATGCAGCAGTATCAAGGTAAACCTAGTTTGATATTTTTGCTTTTTAATCTGGTTTTATATCATCATCGGTCATTTTAATGCATTATGTGTTCTGATAAATGTAAAGTAATGCTTAAATACCTCTAAATTGATTTTCATTATTTTCATTTTTCTAAATTATATTAATTCTATTTAATGCAATAATTGATATTTGAATATATTAAAATAGTATTAATTAAAATAATTAAATAAGAAATAAACATTTTATTCATCGTTTACAAGTGACCACGCAATCACTAAGGTAAAAGGACAAGCACCACCTCTCTGGAGTTAAGAATCTGTTAGGTCTCCTTATGGAAATAATTTCGAGAACTTTCCGAGTTTTGCCAGCAGCGCATTAAAATGCAGTCAAGGACATCAGACGCAAGAGATGATTAACAACACGAAACAGGATCACCAACTTCAAGAAGGAATACTTTGCGGTTTTTGTCCTGCCATAAATTCTTAGCTCTCTAGACAGAAAATGAAAGCCGTAAGTTGTGATTGCACGAGCTAAGTTTTCTCGGCACCTATTTTTGGTTTGTATACTAAAGTCTTAAGGCTTCGACTACTTTTTCTTTCTTAATTTGTGGTTGGAGTTTACAGAATAGATATAATTCGCACACATTAGGCCAGGTTATCACATGCTGCATCAGTTCGACTCGTCTGAGCAAGAGTATACACACGTACTCAATCACAATTTCGGAGCAAGTTGGAGGGGGAGCACGGTAGAAAACGAGTAAGTCAAAAACGTACGAACCGGTTGCGCGGTGTTTTGCATGTCCGCGTCCTCGGCGCTTGTTGCCGTCTGCCGCTATCACAGAAAGGCGCGGATGAAAGCATACAACATTTTTAAAACCACTTTCAAGGCTTTACTTACCAACTTTAAGAAAGATGCTGAAACTGACCACTGTCGTTGTCTATACATTTTTGGCATTTCGTTATAAAACTATCCATCACTCATCGTCGTTCACCTTGAGCAATGCTGGCTGATATTTTGTTTTAATTCTTCCAGGGTTTGCGGGATTGTTTTGTATTTTAAGTTTTAAGTTACCCCAGAGATAGAAATCGCAAGAGGTTTTGTCGGGGCTCCGAGGGGGCCACAAATCCCTTCTAATAATTCTGTCCTGAAACTCACTTGCAATTGTTCTCATTGAAAGATTGGCCATATGAGCTGTTGAAAAAGGCAAAATCACGCTCCCTGTCTGTTAATTTTCTAAAAAAAGGAGGGGGCAGAAAAGTGTATTCACGCATGTATGGGCGTCAACTGTTGTCTCGAAAACAATTGACCCTATAACTCTTTCTCCGCTAATGGCGCACCATACACCAATATTTTTGCCATGAACAATATTAGGTTTCTCAGGCTTCCAATAACCATCATCCATGAAGGTGGAACCAAGCCTGTGCCGAATTACAGGATCACTGGTTGAAGAGCATGTGCCACAATTATTTTACATGGTTTTAACCTCAGGAATTTAGTGCCTCTTCACACAAAACTATAAGAAATGCCTACCTGTGGTGAAAGACACCTGAGGGAGGAATTCACCAAACGATGTATAATGTTTCTTCTGTAAGAACCGTATGCCGTCTTTTAGATTTTTTTTTAGCCTAAATACTCACTGTGGTCTGAAATGTATTGTAAAGTTCATTGGTTATTGTGCGGTCTGGAACTTTTCCACCTGGAAATCTTTCTGAAAATCGTACATTCACTTGGTGAGCTGACTAACTTTACGCATACGAATAAAAAAAAAAAAAAAAATACCCGCTATACAATAGAAAACTTATGCTGAGCCAGAATATTCTTTGTGGCTAAGTATAGGACAAAATAATAAATCACTTGTAATAACTGAACTACACCATATCACTATCAACTCAATACTACACTTCCAGAACAGAGCAAAACTGCATCAGAAGCGTGACCTTGTTTACACCTGTAGACGGTTCGGAGGTTTTTGCCTCGGCACGTCACTGGGCAAATATTATACCACAATACTTGAGTTCTGCCTCTCCATTTCCAACACTTAATTCACCGTGAAGATAGCTTTCCCTCAATTCTGTGCCGTATTCATGTTTCAAGTACTCTCCTGAATGTTAACCCAGGCTATTCCAGCTTGGGTGCACGCTAAAAAGCAGATTATATCTTTGAATATTGGCAATTTCTTACGAGATAACATTCATTTGCAGCAATTAAGACTTTTATATTAACCTTCTGTAAACATATTAATCTAATTAAAAAGCCTCCTGCTAATCAAAAACATAATCAAAATATATATTATATCTATTAAATATTCACACACTCGTAATAATCCATATGCTCCTAATTTAAGAAAAACTGCTAAAAATTATAAAACCTGATATAGAACAATCGAAGTTCATCGGATTGAGATATGGAGATCGCGGAGGCCACAGTGCTGGGAAGTACCTAATGATGATACGATTACCAAACTCTGCGTAATTGTTTGTGTTGCAGGGATGAAGATAAGGGGTGCAGAGGCATCTTACATGAAGATTATATTCTCCATACCGTGATTCCGTGATTGATCAAAAATTAAGCCTCAGACTTATATTCAACAAAGTATTCATGTACTAAAAGCTGCTGTATGCTGCTGCTTCACGATCCATCACTGTCCCATATTTCTTGTAAGAAAAAAATAATAGAATAAGGCAGGCCGCTAGAGTAAACGGGGAGCGCTACTACAGAAATTCGTCTTCCGTAAATGAAGAATCACAGTATGGAAAACATTCTTCGTGGAAGATGGCACTCCATGAAAACATTTTTCGTGGAAGAGGCACTCCATTCCACATCTACAGCACTGTAAAACAATTACGCGGATGCATGGTGATCGTATCAGCAGTAGGTACTTGTGGCATTCGTGATCTCCAGATCTCAACATGACGTTTGGTTGTGTGGTTTTACCTTAAAGAGCGAATTTTCCTGACACATCCAACAAATCCCACTGCAATTTAAAGATACCATTTCACCAGATGTTTTATTGGACATCTTTCCAATGTTTCGTAAACCCCGTTGTTTGCCCAATACTGAGATCTGTTTTATTTTCTCTAGCACATATGTACAAGTACATAGTCGTAAGAAAAGGCATTGTATTCCATCCAAAAATTCGATACCAAGATTTCACGGGAACCCCTGAATCCAAAAATTGTGTGTGTGTGTGTGTGTGTGTGTGTGTGTGTGTGTGTGTGTGTGTGTGTGTGTGTGTGAAAACTCAAAGTATAACTAAACAAAAAGTTCCTTAAATACCAAATTTGGAATTTAAGTTTAGTATCTCCCAAGAATGCGACATGAAGATTTTCAAGAAAATCTCCCCACCCCAAACTACCCTTGACATGGAAAATGTTTCCAGAATGTTGACTTTCTCACAAATGACTCTACAGATTTTGTCTATTTTAGATATTTACATGAAAATCATGCATATCTTGAATTCCCTGGATATAGATTTGAAGTCCTCTTCATTCCGAATAACTTTTGCATAACTGGTAAATCGTAAGAGATGGGCAAAACCTGTGGATCTTGCCAAAACACACAATTTGTATCCTTTACATTTTTGGTGTGGAACTAACCGTTTCCGAGATATTCCTTGTATTTTTCTCAAACAGGATGTCGTCTGTGTTCGTTTGTTTTACTCCTAGCCATGTTAGGAAGCGAATTTCAATCACAATCGCATATCGACAGCCTTTGAAAGATTTGACAAACGTCTTGGCATGGTGTATTCCCTTAGTTCCTATCTAGTTATAACTATGTAATAAGACCATTTATGGTAAAGAAGAATAATCTTTTGTAAAAAGCTTTGTAGAACAAGTAGAGAAAATCCTGAGAGTGGAACACATTAGATCTTCTTGTCTCAAATGTTATAATATTCATAGAGATTTTATTTTTGAACATACTTGAAAGGTGCAATATAATATAAGTCTCTGGTATGTGTAATGTTACAAGGTAATCGAGTTGTGCCTTGTTTGTTTACAGACTCCCCTCCCTTCAAGTTGTTATTCTCTCTGTTAGAAACAACATGAGCACTACTGACGTTATTTCTCTTCATACTTCCCTATTTGGTGGCATCTCGTCCTCATTATCAATCTCTGATGCTGACGATAGCGAGGCGATAATTAGCAGTGATGTGGCTAAAACATTATGTCTAGAAAAGGACAAGTTGGATGAAAATAACTTGCAGTGTTTTTTGCTTCCAGTTGCACCACCAATTACAAAAATGATACCTCGCTGCAAGGTTTATTTTTCAAGGCAAGCACAAGCTGCTAATGGCATCACATCCATGTGCCATCCTAACGACTCTTGTTTGTAAGGAGTACCGTCGTCTTTTATTGCTCCTGCCATAAGCAGACTTTGCAAATAATGACGTGAAATTAATTCGCATCCGCCTTTCCTAACATGAACACACAGTATTTGAAAAAAGAATAAAGACCTTCAGTTTCAATTTAATGTCAATACCAATTTCAGGTTAAAAATCAAAATTAAAAATCTGAAGTATTCTATTTACATGACTTGCTCTACATCTACTTGCTCTATTATTGTTAATAAGCTAATTCTTCTATCCGCTTCATGCTAATTGAGATAAACAATAGCAGAAAAGCCCGCCTGGGTAGTATGCTGGTAGCATGTCTACTTCACATTCAAAAGGTCGTGAGTTCGAATCTCGCTTATGGTGAGTTGCCGGATACGGTTTTTTTTAGGGGTTTTCCCTTATCCTGAGAAGACGAATGTCGAGTAACTTTAAGCTCCATGGACCCCGAGATCATTTGAGCATCATTTCACCAATTTCATTCAGCGTCCGATGTGACCAACCAGGTTAAAGGACGCTAAGCTGGAAAAAAAAAAAAAAATAGCAGAAACTGTTTTATTTCATAGTACCTAATAAGTAGAAGAGAAATAAGGGAATACACTAGGCTAAATCCACAGTCACGTGATTTAAAATGTGGTTGCTATTATATTGAAATCAATTTTTTTTTTTTTTTTTTTTTTTTTTTTTTTTTTTTTTTTTTTGCGTGGCCAGGAGTTGACAAGTTTCTGTATGAGAGAAGTATAACTATTTTAAAACGAAACCAATAACGGTCAACAGCACGGAAAAAATGTATATAACATAAATTGTGTGTTTAAAGAAGCTCTGCATTTTTATGTAGTAACTTTTTGCTTGTATCTTACGGTTTACTAGTAATGCAAAATTAAAAAAAAAAAAAAAAAAAATCAGAATAAAGAGACCTTTGGAGGCTATTCCCAGAAAATTCAAGATATACATTTTATTTTTCATGTAAATATAAAAAAAAAAAAAAAAGAAATTTTAATTAAAATCGTTAGAGCCATTTTTGATAAAATCAAAATTTTCGATTTTTCCCCTCCATAAAGGATAGTTCGCGGTGGGAGATCATCTTGAAATCTGCGTGTCGCATCCTTGGGAGACACTGAACTTAAATATCAAGTTTGGTATTTGACGGACTTTTCCTTTTTGAGCTATGCTGCCCAAAGTCACATAGGGACCTTTTTCTAAAACAAGGGAATTCCAAAACATGTATTTCCGGTGAAATCTCGGTATCGAATTTTTGGGTGCAATACAATACCTTCTCTATACACTATGTTCATAATATGTGTAGAGAAAGTAAAAATATAAGAAATAAAATTGATGTGCGCCATTCACATGACTTCCTCTACCTATTCTGCAAACAAACTATTCTTACAAAAGATCGTTCTTCTATTGAAATCTGAGAATAAACATTGATGGAGGACTCGTATTACTTAATTCCTAGTAAGTAGAAATGAAAACATCTGACATCTGACATAACTTTCTCTAGCTGTTCCACAAACATTTTTTTCTTACAAAAAATTATTCTTTTATCTACGTCATGCTAATCTAGATAAATATTATCAGAATTGGCGTTACTTCTTGCTTCCTTGAAATTAGAAGGGAAATAAGGGAATACAATAGGCTAAAGCTATAGACAAACATACTGAAAGCTGGTCGCTATGTGAAACAATTGAGGTTCGTTTCGCTTTGCAAGGTCCCGTTTGAGAAAAGTTAAATTGGTTTAAAATTGAAATCAATTACAATGAATGTCTTGAAAACAGTAAACTCTATAGTAAAACCGAATTTAGCATAAATTACGTGTTTTAATGAGATCTACATTTTTTGTGTAGCAAGCTTTGTTTATATTTACGATTTAACCGTTACGTAAATTCTGCAAATCTCAACGAGAATTAAGAGCTCTTCAGAGGCTATTCCCATAAAATTCAAAGTATAATTTTTATTTGTATACAATTAAGTTTAAAATACGGCATTTTAATGAAAATCGTTAAGAGGAAATCAAAGTTTGCGAAAAATGTTCTATGTAAAGTGTAGTTGGGAGAGGGGGATTTTCTGTTGCATCCCTGAAAGATACTGAACTTAAATACCAAGTTTGGTATTTAACGGACTTTTCGATTTTGAGCTATGCTGTCTACAGGCACACACGTAGTTTTTCTACAAAGGCTTTTCTCCTACTCAGGGGATCTCAAAACATATATTTCAGGTGAAATCTTGGTATTGGATTTTTTAGTGAAATACAATAACTTCTCTATCCACTATGAACATTGTCAAATGTTTTAACAGCTGTCGCTATGCGACGTCATTGAAGTTCAGTGTTCTGTGCAGGGCCCGGAGTAAAACTGGGAGATTAGTGTATTTTAAAGTTGAGTAAGAAGGCATATCTCGAAAATGGTCAACTCCACAAAAAATATCCCGCATAAAATATGTGGTTTAATGAGATATAACTTTTGGTATAATATGATCTTGTCTATCTGTTACTGTATATCAGATATGGAAAATTCATCCAAGAGGTCTTCGGAGGGGATTTCCAGAAAATTCAGGAATACATTTCATTTGTCAAGTAAATATTTGAACTCTATGGTAGTTTAATAAAAAGCGTTAGAGCCATTTTTGAGAAAATCAAAATGTACAACACTTTTTCCATGTAAAGGGTAGTTTGGGGTGAGGGGATTTGTACATGCTAGAGAAAATAAAAATGCTTTACATATTTCAGATTTGAACTATAGTGCCACAAAAATCCGAAACTTGCGTTTTTCTGCCCAAATAAATGTTCATAGTATCTAAAATTATATTTTAGTTTTTAATTCGTCTTTTTACATATAATCAACCAAATTGATACTTATACACGGCATAATAATCTGCAGATATGCTCTAATATAAACATATTTCTTAAATGTGCTTCATTTAAAATAAGTAATAGTGCAAAATTCCTCAGCACAAATTAGACAATTCTATTCACATACACGAATACCATGTGTATTTATGGACGTCATAATATATTACTTTCCCTACCTCGAACATAGTAGGTGGCATTACATTCCACCCAAAAATTCTACAACGAGGTTTCACTGGTAATAATTGTTTTGATGTCTCCTGAAGTCAACAAAAGCCATGTTTTGTCCGTATGAGCGTGCCTATGACTGTGAATAGCATAAAACCATAAACGAAACGCCTGATAGTTACCAAACTTGGTATTTAAGTTCACTATATTTCAGAGATGCGACATTTTTAAAGAAACTCCGCATCCTAAACTGTCCTTTACATGAAAACGCTTTCAAAATTTTAATCACTCTCAAAAACGGTTTCACGATTACGTTATTAAAGACAATTACATCACATAAAATGTATATGTATATTAAATTTTCTGGAAATAGCTTGTGAAGATCTCTTCATTCGGAAGGAGTTTTGTATATTCTAATATATCTAATTAATATGTTAAACGTTGGCAAAAAATGTACTTGACAAATATTGTAGATATCTTTAAAAAATTATTTATTTCTAATAAATTGTTTTGTGTCATACGCCATTTCCAAGTTATCCGCTATTAATGCTCGTAGTTCGAATTGTGCAATATCTATCCTGTCGATATTCAGTTGTTTCTCGTGATTGCATGTAAAGCGTGTAAAATGTTAATGCCAGAATATAGCTTCCGGTTCTTAAACATTTGACAATCGCTATTCCTTTTGCATTTATGGTACAATTATTATGTAGTCATTTCTGAAAAGGTTTTATCTCAACTAAAGTAAAGTGGGTAAAAATATCTGAGAAGCCACGTTCACATATCTATCTCTACCTATGTTGCAATAAACTACTTACAAAATTTATTTTTCTATCTCCCTCACGCTTATCAAGATAAATGTTAGCAGAAACGGTATTATTATTGTTATTATTAGTATTATTATATTGTTGTTATTTCCTTATAGAACAGGAAAAAGGAAATACAATAAGCTAAAGCGTTAGTAAGCATTTTTTAAAAGCCGGTCGCTAGTGATGGTATTGAAATTTCAATCCCTTTGCTTGACCAAGATAAAAAAATATGAATAAAAACTTCCTATTGAAAAAAGTGTGTGTGGGAAATTTAAATTTATAACAAAATATCTTACAGAAATTGTGGTTTTATGAAAACTATATTTTTTATTTAATAAATTATTTCGTTTCTTTTAAGATTTATCAGTTATGCAAAAGTCACTCAGAATGGAAAGGATTTCAGAAGCTATTTCCAGAAAATTCATTATTCACATTTTATGTGTAATGTAAATGTCTTTAATATTAAATATCTTTAGCACCATTTAAGAAAATCGTTTTTGGAAAATTTTCCATGTAAATGATGCTTTAGGGGGTGTGAGGATTTCATGGAAATCATCTTGTCACATCCTTAGAAGATGTTGAATTTAGATAACAAGTTAAGTATTGAACGGACTTTATGTTTTTGAGTTATTATGTTCACAGACACACACATACGTGGATTTTTTTAATTTTTTTTTTTTTTTTTTTTTGTGGGGTGGAGGATTCAGCTGAGTCTAAAGCTTGTATTTAAAGCGAAATCTCGGTATCGCATTTTTGTGTGGAATGCAATAACTTCTCTACCTCCTATACTTTGTACATTGGTACAGAAAGTAATAAGCATTTGTAAGAATAATTTGTATATCAATAATAAACGACAGAGGTTAGAAATGGAAATGGCGTGTTATTTATGGACGCTCTTTAGCTGCTTTGGTTCTCAGCGTCCCATTCTATATTGGGCGTGAAATATCGCTTAATTTTGCTCAGATGACTCTCTTATCAGGCTTGAGGCTCTTTTACGTGCCGTAAATCTACGACACGGGACCCACGGCTTTACTTCCCTTCCGAAGGAAGCCATGTTAAGGATTTTTACGCTCGAAAAAATCCATCGTCCTCCGCCGTGTTTGAACCGGCGACCTTGGGTATGGTAACCATTACACCACGGAGGGCGACACAGAGGTTAGAGAGAGTCATATAACTATAGGTTCTCAGTTTTATCCTGCCGTTCTCTGTCATTTGAACATATGCTTGAAGTGATCTTAGTTGTTCATCTAGCACCACAACGAGAGTCAAGAGTTTCGGGGCCCTGAAGCAAGAACAAATGAATGATGTGTGCCGTCAAGTGTTTCGGCTCTACTTTGACCCTGGTTTAACGTGGCTATAATTCAGAACGCGAAGCTGAGCAGTCGCCGTAACGCACTCTGATCAGACATTCCAGAAGTTCCGCTACCGTGCAAGGCCAATAAAAATGTTTTATGGTATCAGCTAACTGGAAACACACATGTGTTGAGTTTGGCACTCTGCCTGGTCGGATAATATGCTTACGAGATATGACAACGAGGAAGCGATAAGGATTTCTCACGAACGCTTGGAATGCCTGCAAGTATGTATCTACTTTACCTCTTGTAATCCGGGCCAGGTGTCTCATGTGATATCTTGATTCCCTCAAACTTCTGTCCCATTGGATAAGTAGAGTCAGACTGAAAAATTCTGTGCCATAGCCGGGATTTGAACAACAGTTCTCCCGGTCTCCAGCCGGTCGCTGTAACCATTGAGCTAATATAATGCCATAACGACATGTTGCTCAGTGATTAGAGACAGGGAAATTTATGATTCAAATCCCGGTTATCGCATTGAATTTTTCAGTCTGACTAACTACCCAACTCCTGTCCTCACACGGATTGTGTGAAAAAACAAATTAACACTTCCTACCCCATTATTGTATCACCATTTCATTCCAATCGGTCTTATTTCAGAGTTATGTCGGTGAAGACTACGGTAGTAGCGCTCTTCCGTAGTGCTGAATACGCTTTGGAAATGTAGCTCTCGGCGGCGGTTGTCGTTGGAGTCGTCTGTGGGACCCAGGTTCTTCGGTCAGACCTATAGCGCGGGCTCCTAGAACTCCCCTCGCAGAGCTGTTTGGACTGTGTTAGGGACCCATTCATGGTGGCACCCCGTGGTCTGATTTGGGTCGTGGTCTGATGCACAATAAACCTGTGGTGGCTGCAATGTGGATCCTCCTCCGGAATATATCAACCAACCAATCAATCCTTTATAATTGTAATTTCGATTGACCCTGCTTACTGCCGGTATTCATGCAAATGATGTGCATTGGATTGTCACACGGACAGGATCCTGAAGGCCCTTTGTGGTTTACGTGACCCAGAGTGAGGCGAGAGACATGAAGTACGATCAAATTCAGGTGACATGCGCAGCATGGACGGGACCATTGACGATTCCAGATTGAATGACTCAGACGCCGCTTGGGGCCAACCCAGAAGCCCCAGATTTCGGGGGTCCCTCGAAAGCACCAGAAGGCGAGCCCAATAGAGTGAAGCCTGAAGAAACTACAAGTTAACAACACACTACAGCCGTAACACAGGTTTAAAGAACATTATACATATTTCAGATTCAAATGAATTTCAAAATGTGCGGCTTAACAAAATAACTGCGAGGTTTACAAATAATTCACATGGCCTACTCTACTCACTCTTCCAAAATTATGCTTGTTTTATCTAGTTCTTGTTGACGGATATAAAGTTTGATTACACATTTCGCATTTCGTTGCAGTACGTATAAGAATAACGTAGATAGCATGCTAATTTCCAAATCCAGAGGTCCTGTGTTTGATTCCCGGCTGTATGGTGGGAAATTTCCTTGTATAGAATTATTCCCTTCCATCCCTAGATTCTGGAAGAGAGCGTGAATGTATAATGTGTGTGTGTGTGTGTGTGTGTGTGTGTGTGTGTGTGTGTGAATTTAGAAGAAATGAGTGAACACCACCATGGATAATTATTCCAAAGGTAACGCCGCTATTATGACCTCAGGTGTCAACGGAACAAAAAATAAAGAAAATAAATAGCACAGTCGCCAGCAGTCAAGGCTTTGGAATTCCCGGCTTCTTGTATGCACACGACAAAAAAATTACTAACAACTTACAATTTAAAAAATGTAAGTACTTTAAACCTAAATCTAATAACGCAGAATATCTCGGAGATAGTTTAACCCCCGAAAAAAGGTTTTGAATATATTACATATTTTAAAGAGATCTCAATTTAGTGTAGTAAGACTTTGTCTGTTTCTTACGGTTTACCATTTATGCAGAAGTCGTTCTGAATGAAGAGGACTTCAAAGGATGTTCCCAGAAAATTCAAGAGGTACCTATACTTTATTTCTCATGAAAATAGCTTAAAACATATGGTATTTTAATCCAACTCATTAGAATCATTTCTGAGAAAATCCAAAGTAAGGACTATTGTCGTATGTAAAGGAAGATAGTTTGGAATGAGGGATTTTCTTGAAAATCTTAGTTCTGCATCCTTGAAACACGCTGAATAAGACTTATTTTTTACTTTCTCTAGTACACGTATGCACAATGTACGAAATAGATAGAGAAGCTATTGTACTCCACCCAAAAATTCGATATCGAGATTTCACCGGAAGTACGCTTTGAGACTATCTGAATCAAAAAGTGTGTTTGTGTGTGCGCGCGCGCAACATAGCTCAAAAACGAAAAGTCAGTTAAATATCAAACTTGGTATTGCTGTTCAGATTCTTCCAAGGATGCAACACGATTTTCGAGAAAATCTTCAAACCTCAACTGCCTTTTACATGGAACATTTTTCTAAAATTGTGGTTTTCTTAAAAATGGCTCTAATGGTTTTATTAAAATGTCATATTTTTAAAATATTTTTACAGCAAACTAATGTATATCTTGAATTTTCAGGGAATAACACCTCTGAAGGCCTCTTTATTCTGGATGACTTTCGTATCACTCGTAAACTGTAAGAGATAGACAAAAATTTATTGCACAAAAAATGTAAACCACATTAAGGCACACATTGTATGTGTTATAGATATTTTGTAGAGTTATCCATTTCCGATATATTCCTTGTTATTTGTTTCAAGTTTAAACTCCTTAAACTTTTCTCAAGCGGGAAGTCACTTTCGTTTCATCTCTTTTGTTTTACTCTCGAGAATGCAAAATAGAACCGATTTTCCATTGTTTAACATTGCAATAGCTTTTAAAGCATTAGACACTTCCCATATTTCTCTTCTACTTATAAATTGTCTTTACTCACAAGGGAGCAAGTAATAAGAAAATTTCTTCTAATGTTTAATTATTAGCATGGCATAGTTAAAAGAATAATCTTTTGTAAGAAAGTTTGATTGTAGAACAACTAGAGAAAATCATATGAATGGAACTCAAAGATGTTTTAGTTATGTTTATTGATAGATACAGACAACATTCTAAAAAGATTTTGTTTTATTTACGTAGCCTCAAAACGATTATTTCTAGTGAAAAATCGATATAGATATAAATTTTGGCCCGAAGCAAAATACTTCCTCAAATATCAATAGGTGGCGCATGCGGTGTATGACCTGCATTCTGGAGGTCATGTGTACAATTCCTGAGGCAGCCTTTTTGACCCATTGGTTGTTTGGTGGGTTTCTCCGGGTCGGAAGGCGATTACTAGAAGGGTTCATTAGAATCATCTTCTAAATTTCCTCTCCCTTCCTTTCTCCACACTTCTCATTTCACTTCACGCTTCATCCGATTAATTTGTTAAGTGATTGTAATTATCGGCATTGCATGACAGAGTAAAAGTATGCTCTCTGGTCACCTTCGTCCAGCGGCGGGATGGTCTCCGGTCTCCAAGCCCCCAGTGGGATGTCAAAGTCCGCAGCGAGGAGAATAGCCGGTTTTACTGAACTTTATCGGAAAATTTCTATTCGAAAACGGTTATGACTGCCCTCTACTCTGTCCCGACTCCTCGAGTCGGCCACCCTCTGTCTCATTTCGCCTCTTCCTTTCCTCCCAGCTTGCCAGCAAATGTTTTGGTTACAAATGATCTAGGTTGAGATGCTCGTTTCTCTCCGTGTCGTATTCTGTTCTGTTCTACTATACGTAAACGGTAGAATAAAAACAATGAAATAAAAGGGAAGACATCCTCGTGAAACGTGATTGATGTTATTATCCTGCATTTAGGTGTTTCTAAGCTCTTCCAAGACCCTTTACATCATCAAACTTTTTTTTTCAATTCAAGAGATTACAAGAAAAATATTTCAATACATTGGACAAGGTTTTGCAATACCTGGAAAGACTTGACAATGTCATCAATGTGGCATTTTCACGTATTTTTGCCAAATAATGGTTTATCACTTGCAAAGTAATTTACTATTGGCGTCATGTCGTAATAATTTGCAATGAAATATTATTATTATTTACATAATTACACAGCATTTTCGCTCTGGTCGTCCATAACCAGAAATTACGAATGCCGTAGAAATAACATGAATTGATAGGTTAACTGGTTATTTTAAATTGCAGTATTGTATACTCTGGAAATATGCCTGGCAATTTATTCATGCGTCGTGATTTCATATTGTTATGGTGATCTACGGAGCCCATAAGCCTAACATGGCTGGCTTTCTAAAACTAATAATAACCTAATCAGAGAGCATACCATACCTCTTGCCCAGGTAGCCATTTTTG
This sequence comes from Hymenopus coronatus, assembly GCA_030762935.1. Lineage (NCBI taxonomy): Eukaryota > Metazoa > Arthropoda > Insecta > Mantodea > Hymenopodidae > Hymenopus > Hymenopus coronatus. The sequence goes on along the minus strand of CM060892.1, from coordinate 86,005,110 downwards.
TTTACTTTTTGCTTTCAGCCATATTGCAGATGTCTTGACGCATCTTTACTTTCTCTACACGTATCATGTATAGAGAAGGTATTGTATGGCACCTAAAATTCGATACCGAGATTTCACCGGAAATACACGTTTGAGATCTCCTGAATCCAGAAACAGCATTTTTAGAAAAATGTCCGTGTGCGTGTGTGTATGTGTGTGCAACATAGCTCAAAAACGAAAAGATCGTTAAATACCAAACTTTCACTTTACGTGAAAAATTTATGAAAATTTTGATTTTCTCAAAAATGGCTGTAACGATTTTGATTAAAATCACTTATCTTTAAGATACTTACACTCCAAATAAAATATATATCTTGAATTTTCTGGGATTAGCCTTTGAAGACCTCTATTCTGGATGATTTTTTTCTTTTATTTGGCACAACTCATAAACCGTAAGAGATAGACAAAAACTTACAACAAAACTTTATACAACTCCTTAAAAATACTATTTATGTCGTATACATTTTTTTCGTGGAGTTGACCGTTGTCAAGATTTTCCTTGTTATTGGTTTCAGTTTTAAAATAACTTTTCTCATACGATAACTTGTCAACTCCTGGCCACGCAAAGAAACGGATTTCAATACCATAGCATTAAAACATTTAACTGTCGACTTAGCCTAGTGTGTTCCCTTATTTCCCTTTTACTTATAAGGAACTAAGTAATAGGAGGATTTCTGCTAATGTTTATCTCGATTAGTGTGAAGTAGATATAACAATAAGCTTAATAACAATAATTTATTATAGAGATGTAAAGAAAAGTCATGCAATGGAACACATCAGATTTTTAAATACTTTCATCTCATTGTCCAAAGCCAACAAATCATTGTAAAATCTTTGACCGTTTAAAGCATTCCCTTATTTGCTTTTGACTTTTAAAGACTTTATTAGTACTGAAAGTAATTTGACAAGATAACCTCTGAAGCTTTCAAAACGTTTGAAAAGCACTGAATTTGATCGTGTACAAGGAACTTTACTCACAGAAATCAACTCTTGCAACTCTCAACTCCGTGTTCTTCAGGTTCGTTACCAGAGAATTCTGAGGAATTCACCTGTTACAAGAGGCAATGGAAATTATTCACCTCTGTCCATGATGGAGCTATCTAAGACCCCCCACGCTTTGATACTCGAGCAACAGAAAACCAGCCAGTTTCTTCCGCGTCTATAAATTAAAATACAACATATTGCTCATTTTACTTTAGACTGGGTTGCACTATTAACTGCAAATGTGCCACCGTAATACATATTTACAAACAAGCTAGTTCCTGTTTATTGCACTTCCCTTACAGTTTAGATTATATCTTATACTATAAATTCCTGGTTATTACAGCTAGCGTCATTTTTCAATTACTAACTTTTACTTCCTTCTATCATTACAATACCCCTTTATTTCCTTAGGACAGCTAGAAGAATTTTACACGATTTTGAAGTTACAGTCTTACAATGTTGCATGCTGGCTGCTAATACTATTCCTAATAACATTATGTGCAAATGTCATCAAAAGATGAAAGATAGTTAAGATTGCTATTCATGGAAATTTTGAAATATTCCATTAGACTTGAAATATTTTCAGGGTCGTTATTTCTGCAGAGACGATGAGCGGATCGCATTCATTTATAGGGTAAAATTAGGGTGTTCTGGCCAGTTCCTCACTGACAGGTGATAACTTGGAATAGCCCAATTGAGTTCTGCAACTCTTTTAACGCATGAAGGAATATCTGCACACGTTAGTTGGGCCAACTGGTATAGATGCATAATATTAATGTGAAAACACAACGAACAACAAAAACACAAGATTCGCTTGCCAGTAAAACAAGATAACTTAAGTGTGCAAGCTGTTAAAATTGAGGTTACTTTGGTTATAACGCTGCATTTTATGTCGCTTGTATTCGCATGGGTTTATAAGCACTATAAATTATATTTTGTCATACACAAGAAAAACGCATACTTGATAAACAATAAAGTTTCACAATCTTCAAAAAACACCATAATAATAATCAAACCTTCTTTCACGCGTATGGCTTCATTCGCAATATATTTTCAATATATAGTTTTAGCAAATTATTAATAAGACTCGCACATTTTGTCAAAGAAAACAATGATTTTCAAATAAAATACTTAACTTCTCACGAAATAGCTTGACATGCGTTCTATGTAGTACGAAACATGAAAGTTTGAAGAATGCAAGGCTTGGTGTTAGCATCTGGCTAAGTTCATGTTAAAGAAAACTATTTTGAGAAGCCATTTATTAACCTGGCCGCAAGCTTCTATGTTAGCGTTGCATTTGTGTCAACGCTTCTGTTTGATATTACTGAAGGGTTTGTTCAGATTCCTTGATATGAGATACGTAATTCAATTCACAGGGTGTCAGAATTACGTAATAATAATTCAAATCATTATTCCCAAGAGGATCAGGCAGAAATCCGTTCCTGATTTCATTCACTCATTCATTCAAGTTCCATTGCGGCGCATATTGGGCAATTATGGTTTCTTGGTCAGAGAATTTCTGGTTCACGAGTTCACCACAACGTATACAACTCATCGCCCATGGATGGCACTATAAGGCAAAATCACCACTTGCGGACGTGAAATATGGCGAATTTAGTTCAGAGACATTTTCTTTCACGGTATGGGGTTCTATCACGTACAAATAAAGATTACATGGGACCATAGGCTTTACTTTCCTTCCGAAGCAAGTCACGCTAAGGGTTTTTACCCTTCACCCTCCGCCGGGTTTGAACACGAAACCTTAGGATTTAGAGGTTAGCAAGATAAGCACTGCACCATGTAAAAGAACAACCACTAATTTCACTTTGTTGAAACCATATTACTTTCTCCAACGCATACAACGTACATAGTAGATAGAGAAGGTATTGTATTCCACCCAAAAGCTCGATTCCGAGATTTCACCGGAAATATGTTTTGAGATCCTCTGAAACAAAAAAAAAAAAAAAACTTTTTAGAAAAATGTAACGTGTGTGTCTGACAGTGTATGTGTGTGGACAGCATAACTCAAAAACGAAAGACCGTTAAATACCAAACTTGCTATCTCCTAAGATTGCGACACGAAAATGTTCAAGAAAATCCCCGCCACAAACTACCCTTTACATGCAAAAGTTTACGAAGTCTTTATTTTCTTAAAAATGGCTGTAACGATTTTAATTAAAACGCCGAATTTTCTGGGAATAGCATCAGAAGCTCTCTCTATTCTGGGTGAATTTGCATAACTGGAAAACCGTAAGAGATGGACAAAAATTTATCTCAAAACACACGATTTATATCCTTATATATTTGTTGTGGAAGTAACCATTTTCGAGATATTCCTTGTTAATGATTTCAATTTTAAAATACTTATACTTTTCTCAGACAGGAAATCGCCCGTTTATCTTTTCTTTTACTTCTGTCCTTGCAAAGATGCGAATTTTGAACACAATCGTATAGCAACAGCTTTTTAAAAATGTTACTATAGCTTTACTATAAAGCATTTATTTAGTTTCCTTCTTCTTATAAGTAACCAAGTAATAAAATCATTCTGCTATTGCGTATATCTATTAGCATGGTGTAGAGAGAATAATACTCTTTTATAAGAAGTTTGTTAGTAGAACAGCTAGAGGAAGTCATGCGAGTGTAACAGTGGGTGATTTTTTACAGCTGACTTAGTGCAAGTTTCCTTTCAGTTATTATAAAGAAAGTTAAGAAATTGCCGTGAACACCACGATTTTCTTCTTTCTACACATAATTTTAAACTTAGCTTATATGGAGCGCCCAATTAAAGTAAAGTAAACAAATGGGGGGATCATAAACTTTTGCGGGTAAGAGTTCAACTTTCACAAAATATATCATGTGTTGCAGGTCGTTCTGAGCCACTGCATTCTACATAACGCAATAATGTTAGCATATATTTATCAAATTACATATTTCAAGCTCCATAGTCGTGATGCACTGTAATTTGTAAGAGAAAAAGGTCGGTGCCTCGGACCTCGAAGCGAGATGCAAAGCAGTGAAGCAATAGGGGTAGATAAAGGAGGAGAAAACATGTCTGGGCTACTTTATGGGTTGTAAAAGCTTTATAAGGTGTTACAGATGTGATGAAAAAAATCTGATGTGTTCCATTCATATGGATTTCTCTAAATTTGTGCAACGAATTAGTATTTAAAATAATATTCTTCCATTTCTTTCAAGCTAATCGAGAAAAAATCAGCAGAAATAGTACTTTTACTTGATTACTTGTAACTAGAAGGGAAATAAGGGAGTATCATATGCTAAAGTGGTTTAAAAACTGCTTACTGTGTGATTGAAGTTCCTTTGTGTGGCCAGAAGATGAAAAATTGCCGTATGATAAAACTATTTAACGATATCTTAAAAACGGGGAACTCCACGAAAAATTAATAAAACAAATTATGTGATTTAACGAGCTCTGCAGTGTTTGTTAAGTGAATTTTTGTCTATCTCTTGCGGTTTACTAGTTATGAAAAGTTCCGCAAAATTAATCCAAAATATGGGTGTTTTCAGAGGTTATTGCTAGAAAATTCAATACACATTTTATTTGTCATATAAATAAATATAAATAAATACCTCTAATATCCGATATTTTAAACAAAATTGTTAGACATTTTTAAGAAAATAAACATTTTCGAAAATTTTGGTAGTTGGAGTTGGGGGATTTTCTTGAAGAGAAAATACTGAAACTAAATACTTGGTATTTAACGGACTTTTCGTTTTTGAGCTATGCTGTACACACACACACGGATATTTTTCTAATTTTCTTTTAATTCAGGGGTCTCAAGACATGTATTTCCGGTGAAATCTCGGATAAAATTTTGGTTGCAATACAATACCTTCTCTATACACTATGTACATAGAAGTGCAGAATAAGTAATTAGATAACACTGCTTGTGCAAACAAATCTTATGTGTTCCATTCACCTAACTTCATTATCTATTATGTAACCAACTATTATTACAAAAGATTATTCTTCTATCTATTTCAATTTAATCAAGATAAACATTAGCGAAATGGCTTTATAAAATTCCTTTTAAGTAGAAGGTGAATAAGGGAACACATTAAAAAACGGTTGCTGTGTGATTGAAATTCAGCCCTCTTTGCACCGCTAAGAGTAACAAAACTAATACGAATGACAAATTTATGGTTTGGGATAAGTTTAAGTATGTTAAAATTGAATAAAATAAAAAATAAGTGTTGGTAATGGTTATCTCCATAAAAATATCTTCATAATATCTCTTTCATAATTTTCAGATGTATATGACATAAATTATGTTTTAACAATATATACACGTTTTATGCAGTAAATTTTGTCTACCTCTTACGGCTTGCCAGTTATACTAAAGGCATTCGAATGAAGAAGACTTCAGAGATTATTTCCAAGAAGTTAAAGATATAAATTTTATTTGTCATGTAAATATCTTTGATATATGGTATTTTAATCAAAATTTATCGAAAAATGTTTGACTGAAAGGGTAGTTTGGGTTGGGGAAATTTTCTTGGAAGTCTTCGTAGTCGCACCCTTATCGATGTTAAATAATATTATTAAGCTTGGTATTTTTTTTAGGTATATTGTTTACAGACACATACATATATAGAGCAATATAAACTTTCTCTAGCCCGTATGTACAATGTACATAGTGGATAGAGAAGGTATTGTATTCCACCCAAAAATTATATGTTTTGAGGTCTCCTGAGTCCGAAGATATCATGTTTGGAAAAAGGTCCGTGTGTGTCTGTCTGTGTGACTCTGGACAGCGTAGCTTAAAAACTTAAATACCGTTAAATACCAAACTTGGTATTTATGTTTAGTATTTTCCAAGGATATGACACGAAGATTTTCAAGAAAATTCCCCCGCCACAAACTAGCTTGAAAATGCTGTGTTTCTCAAAAATGGTCCACACGGTTTTGATTAAAACACCGTATATTAAAGATATTTACATAGAAATTAAAATTTATATTTTGGATTTTCTAGGAATAGTCTCTGAGAACTTTTCATAACGGTTAAAATTACTAAAAAAATCATTTTTCTTTTACAGCTGACCGTTTTTTGAGATTTTGTTTTTTTATTAGTTTCAATTTTAAACTACCTAACTTTCATCAAACGATAGCATGCAGAGCGAACCGAACTTCAATTGTTTCACATAGCGACCAGCTTTTAAAAGATTTGCCTATTGCTTTAGCCCAATGTATTCTCTTATTTCCCCTCAACTTACAATAAATCAAGTAGTAAGACCAATCCTGCCAACGTTTATCTTGATTAGCATGATATAAATAAAAGAATAAGTTTTAGTAAGAACGGTTTGTACTTATGTACGTATTTGGATTAATAATGAAAGTATGTGAATGTAGCACATCAGTTTTTATAGGGGACACTAAAACATGTATTTCCAGTGAAATCCCGGTATCACATTTTTAGGCCTATGTAGTATGTACTAGTCTATCCATGTACTATGTATTAAGCAGGAAAAATAAAAGGAAGGATAAAAATCTGATGTCTTACACTCACATGATTTTCTCTATCTGCTCTATAAACTTCAAGAGATTATTCTTCCTTCTACACCATGCTAATCGAGATAAATATTAGTACAATGTTCTTATTACTTAGTTCCTTATAAGTAAAAGGAAACTAAAGGAATGCGCCATGTTAAAGAGATAGTCAAATTGTTTTAAAAACTGTCGTTATGCGATTATCATTGCAAATTCCTCTTTGCATGGCCAGGAGTAGAACAAAAGAAAAACGGACACTTACTAAGTACTTTGCAATTGAAAACAATAACAAGGAATATCTCGGAAACGGTTACCTCCACAACAAAAACGTAAAGCACATAAAGCGTGTCTTTTGACGAGATCTATGTTTTTATGCATTTTTTTTTTTTTGCGCTAGAAGTTAAGCAAAATTCGACAAAATTCACTCAGAATAAAGAGGCCTTCAGAAGCTATGTCCGTAAAATTCAACATATACATTTTATTTGGGATGTAAATATCTCTAATATACGGGATTTTAATAAAAATCGTTAGCCATTATTTAGAAATTCAAAATTTGCCAAACTTTTTCCATGTAAAGGGTAGTTTGTGCTGGGGGATTGTCTTGAAAACCTTCGTGCCGCATCCTTGGAAGTTACCAAACCTAAATACCAAGTTTAGTATTTAACGGTATTTTCGTTTATTAGCTATACTGTCAACTGACACACACGCACCTTTTTCTAAAAACGTTTTTTTCGGACTCAGGGGACCTCATAACAAATATTTCCAGCGAAATCTCGACATCGATTTTTTGGGTGGAATACAATACCTTCTCTATCCACTATGAAAATTGGACATGCGGGCTAGAGAAAGTAAAAATTAGCAGAAATAGCCTTATTACTTGCTTCCTTGAAGTAGAAGGGAAATAAGGGAGTATCATAGATTAAAGTGATAGTCAAAAGCTGGTTGCTATGTGATTGAAGTTCCTTTGTTTATATGGACAGGAGTTAACAAATTCGCGCATGAGAAAATAATAATTATTTGAAACCAATAAAAGTAATTTCCCAAAAAGGATCAACTCAATGAAAAAACTTTATATAATATAAATTGTGTGTTTTAACGAATACTACATGTTTGGTAGTAAATTTCTGTGTATCTATTATAGTTTACCGGTTATGCAAAATTCCGTAAAATTCACCCAGAATAAAGCACTCTTTAGAGGCTATTCCCAGTAAATTAAAGATATACATTAAATTGTCAGGTAAATATCTTTAATGTACGATATTTTAATCAAAATCGTTAGAGCCATTTTTGAGAAAATCCTTGAAGATACTAAACTTAAAAACAAATTTGGGATTACACCGATCCCACAGATATATTGTATGCATAGAAACGCACGTACCTTTTCATAAAAATGCTTTTTGGACACGTACTACTCAAAACAAGCATTTCCGGTGAAATATTAGCAATACCTTATCTGCCGACTATGTAGATAGTGCGCATAGAAAAAAGTAAATATATTAAAATTGGGTACTAAGCGTTTGAATTGTTGGCAGCATTTGTATAACTTAAGATAAACATTTTAGGATTGCAGCTTCTCGTTTTTCTTTCTTCTGCCTCCAAAACCTTTTAGCTGCAGCATTAGCATGAAAAAATCAGTTGTTTGTAAACAAGCAATATTGCATGCTTCGGTGCTCGCCGAAATAACAGTGCATCCAGAAATAACAATTACGGTCTGTCGTCGTGGGAAAAGCCACTGAACTGCAGAAACGTGTTGAAAATGCACGCATTGGTGTCGAAAACCTGCAGCTGTGGGAGATACTGATCTAATGGCAGACAGCCTAAGTGATTTTGTTCTCTTTGCACGAATTGCTCCCATACTAAAACTGTTTACCGGTCTGGTAATGAGGAATACGTGTGGAAACTTAATTTGGGAACATTTTCCCTTTAATGATGAGGAATATAAATAGAGTTCACCTTGCAGGTGACATGAGTATCAAATACTTCGTTTGTTCCCGCTATCTGTGAAGCTTTTATAACACTATTTTACTAACTCAAAATTAAAATATATCAGAGTATTAAAAAAAAAAAAGTGTGTGTTTCATTCACAAACACTCTAGCTGTTCCATAAACGTTCCTTACCAAATATTATTCTTTGTAATTATGATAATCTAATGCCGAATTAATGTTTCTACTTGCTTCTTTGTTGGCAGTCTCCTTAGCGCGCAGGTGCGCGGCTGCTTGCGGGAGACCTGGGTTCGATTCCCGGTGCCGGTACTGCACCCCATTCATGGCCTTCGTTCCGAGATGGGGGATGCAGCGGCCGGGCGGTAGGCCAAGGTCCCTTGTAGACTGTCTGCTATAGAGTTTCGTTTACTGTGTATTTGTAAGTAGCAGGGAAATAAGGGAATACACTAGGCTAAAAGGATAGTCAAATCTCTTAAAAGCCGGTCACCAAGTGAAACAATTGAAATTCGTTTCTCTTTGCTTGCTAGGAGTAAACAAAAGCGAGATAAGCTAGCCTGGGTAGTGTGGGGGTAGCGTGTCTGCATCAAATTCAACAGGTTGCGAATTCGAATCTCACCCGAATAATCTTTGTTTGTTTGGTTGTTTGTTTTTGTTGGTGTTTTTCCAGGGTTTTCCTTTACCCAATATCGAGTAACTTAAAGATCCATGGAACCCGAGATCATTTGAGCATTATTTCACCAATTTCATTCATCGTCCGATATAACCAACCACATTAAAGGACGTTAAGCTATTTAATACCTTTAACATCTCGAAAACGATTAACTCTACCAAAAAAAAAAAAAAATGTACCTATACGACATAAATTGTGTGTTTTAATGATATCTACATGTTTGTGTAGTAAGTTTTTGTATATCTCTTACGGTTTACCAGTTATACAAACGTCATCCAAAATGAAGAGGTCTTCAGAGGCTATTCCCATAAATTTCAAGATATACATTTCGTTGTCATGAAATATCTTAAACATATGACATTTTAATAAAAATGTTAGTCATTTTTGAGAAAATCAAAACATTCAAAAAATGTGCACTGTTCATTCGTGATAGTGAAAGTAAAGAATATGCGGGGTGTGTTGGATCGGTATTTGAGGGGTGTGTTAAAAACTAACAAAGGCCTATCCTCCCAAAATAACCAACATTGCCTGCCTCCCTGTTGGTCTCTTTCTTTTTTATCTCTTTTATCTTTCTTTCTTTCTTTCTTTCGATAATGCTCTGTAAAGAATCCCAGAAAACTTATTAACATTTCGTTTTTTGCCTATAACAATAAAATATTCCTACTACTCGAAGCTCTCCTGATTCTGCAGTTAGTAAGTTCTGAACACGGTCGGCAGGTGATTCAACTGCCCCTCAGTTGTTTTATGATTCCAAAAATAGAATTTTCTGGTCACGGTGTTGAAGAATGAAAGATGCATGAGGAACAGAATCGTGTAGGTGGCTTCAATTATCTCTGGTAATTAATGCAATTATGAACACGAAACACGGAAAGCATGTTTGCTATGAAGTTCTCTATGCAGTCTAAAACAAGCATCATATTTTTACTGAGATTCATTTTAGACTGAACTGTTTGAAAGTAAAACATTGTATTCTTTATTGTAGTGATGTTCAATTTTCAATTTACTTACATGAAACCCTCAGGTCTATTTGTGAGCCGCGCCGAATTTTCGAACGGTTTAATGTGCTTAATCAGAAGTTTAAAGTAAGCTTCAATGTGCATTTTCTGAAGCATGCTTCTCAAAGTTTAGAGTTTAGTTTATATAACGCATATATTTACAATATACTTCTTACTAACAATTATTGAAGATGAAATACTTGATTCTCATTTGCTTCAGCCACAAATTCAGGTGACTTAATCACGCTAGTGTCTCCATTTTGGATTGAGTTTGTTTTCTTTTGAGATACTTGAGAACAGTGTACAGAAATAACACCGAAAACTTTCTCGAAATGCTCGTTAAACACAGTCTTAAAAATACTCTGCATAATATATATTTTTATTATCGCCGACACTGTACACTGTATACATGCATCAAGCGCTTTGCAGAAACTCGCAACCGAAAATACTCGACTTTGTCTCGTAATTTTAAAGTTCCTCCTAATTGCATTTGTATCGATATATGTTTATATATGTAGTTTGTCAAGGTAAATAAAAATACTATCATATGTTTGTCCGCATAGGTAACGCCATCAACTGCTTACCCTCTTCCCCCTTTAGCCGGACGCGGTTCGGAAGTCTAGAAAAGGTGGGGATAGAGGGAGGGAGAAAGACATGGAGAGAGAGGGAGAGAGAGTGGCATCGCCAATACATCATTGTTACAATAAGTGCGTGCATACCTAAATGTTGGATGAGAACAAATGCTTGTAAGTGGCAACATTCTAAACAATCTCCCAAGCCTGCCCTCTAAGGGACTTACCAGAGGAGAATTTAGGTTGTTTAGGTTCCGAAGGTCCCGACATTACTGTAAATAGCTCTCAGTATCTCTTACAATAAATATGCTTTTGTAATAACCATTCACTGGCGCTTGCATTACCCTCTTCCCCACTACTCTCGCGGTGCGCATACGTGTCTAAAGGCACAATGACATGCAATAGAAGGAAGAAAGAAGTAATCGGCAATAGCTACGCCACAACGTCCTGCGCAGCTTTTTCACTACCCTATACCAAACGGCCCAACTGCCTGCCCCTACCGATCAGGGAAATCCAAAAACAAACCACAAAGTGTGTGGTCAATGGTCTTCCGAATGCAAGCGCACACGATATCGGTATCCATATATCGCTCGGTGTAATATAATATATTATTTCTATAATTATTAGGAATTTACTATAAAATTAAATAAATACTTTCCTCGATAGGGAGCTGCCACAAAGCATACTAAACAAAAAATATATTAAAATAATTAAAAGAAACTTTAAAACAATACAAATAACTAATGAAATTAAAAAAAACATATTTATAAACAATTAAACAAACCAATGTGAATAATAGAATAACTACACAAATTATTATGTACCATGGTTTCTCAAAATAACTGACCCTTAACATTAAGGGTCATTTCTTTAGTTAATAAGTCACTCAAATTGAGATTTTTATAACATTTTACAAAAGTGAAAGGAATATTCCCTCTTGCTTCAATTAGCAGATCAACAACGTCGATTGAACTAAGATAGAATTTACTGCGAAATACGGAATTGTAAATTTCTACTTCTCATCGTGAACTTCATCGGTTTCGCATCTGATGGTAGGGCCTATAATGGTTCCATCTTTATTTGGTCTCAGTGACTCAATGGGAATACGACACTCATCCAATACCATGGAAACGTCAGGTAATAATGAAAACTAAATCTGTATTCCATTTACATGACTAACTCTATCTGTTCTGCAAACTATTCTTACAACAGAATATTCTTTTATTTACATCATGCTAATCCAGATAAACATTTAACAGAAATTACCTTATTACTTGTTTCCTTGTAAGTGGAATGGAATACACCAGCTAAAGCAATAGTCAAATACTTAAAAAAGAAGTGGTTGCTATTTGATACAAATGAAATTCGTTTCATTTTGCATGGGCAGGATTAAAACAAGAGAGTTGTGAAACGAAGAGATCTTCTTGTTTCAGAATAGCTCAATTATTTTAAAATAAACTATAACAGGGAATACCTCGGAAACAGTTAACACTACACAAAAAATGTATGACATAAATTGTGTGTTTTAACGGGATGCACATTTTTGTGAAAAGAGTTTTTATTTGCATTTTACGGTTTACAGGTTAACCAAATGGCACACAGAATAATAATGTCTTTAGAGGTATTTCCAGAATATTCAGGCATTTCTGATAAAATAAAAATTTTGAAATGTCTTATATGTGAAGGGTAGTTTGGGATTTTTTTTAACCTTGTGTCGCATCCTTGAAAGATGACCTTGTGATAAACATATATTTGGCGTTTAACCCATTTTTCGTTTGGAGCTGTTTATACACATACAGACACTGGTGAAATCTCGACATCTTATTTTTGGGTGAAATGCAACACATTTTCTACCTATGTACTATTTGGGAAGTAGAGAAAGTAATAATATAGTTAGTTTCTATTGATCTGTAATTTTAAAGTGACGTGTAACCAGATCCCGGAAACAAATCGAGTCCACAGGAAAGCGAAAAGATTCCTTCCTCGAAGGTGGACGTGTGTTTTGCTTAACACCTGGTCTGCTGTAGGCGTGCAATGAGGCGATGCATGCGTGGCGGCCTTGTCAACGTGACGTCATTAAACAACACCTCTGACATCACTTCTTACCTTATTTTAAGGCACTGCTAGCAATAGAACTTTGCATAATAGACCCAAATTGCTTGTTTTCTCCACAAAAATATCAACATAGGCTGTAATCTGAACGCATTACTATATTTTTACCATAAATTAGTTGCTTTCCCCTAATTTTGTAGCACCTAATCGCTAACAGCGTACGTGTTTTTGTGATTTATAAAAAATCGAATGTGTTCCATTCACATGTTTTTCTCAAACTGTTCCATAAAGAAGCTTTCCTTACACAAGATTATCCGTTTATCTACGTTATGTTAATCGAGATAAACATTACCAGAAATTGTCTTACTACATGGTTCCTTGTAAGTAAAAGAGAAATACGGGAATACACATAGCTAAAGCGATAGTGAAATAATTTAAAAGCTCATCACCATATTAAACAATTGCATTCCAGGGAGTAAAACAAGAGAGGTGAAACGAAAGTTGACTTCCCGCTCAAGAAAAATTTAATTAATTTAAAACTGAAACCAATAACAAGGAATATCTCGAAAATTGTTGATTCTATAAAAAATGTATGACATAAATTGTAATTTTTAATTAAATCTACATTTTTGTGTAGTAAGCTTTTGTCTATCTCTTGTATCATTTATGTAAAAGTTATGCAGAATGAAGAAGTCTTCAGAAAGAATTCCCAGAAAATTCAAAATTAACTTTTTATTTGCCATCTTTAAATTACGGTAATTCAATCATAAACGTTAGAGCTATTTTTAAGAAAATCAACATTTTTGAAAATTTACTCACGTAAAGGGTAGTCTGAAGCGGGGAGATTTTCCTAAAAATCTTCATGTCGCACCCTTGCAAGATATTAAACTTAAGATTCCAACTTTAGTATTTTACCTACTTTTCGTTTTTGAGTTATCGTGTTCACAGATACACGGACACACACACGCTCAAGGACATTTTTTCAAAAAATTACTTGTTTTATACAGGGGGACCTTAAAATGTGAATTTCCGGTGAAATATCGGTATCGAATTTTTCGGTGGAATGCAAAACCTACTCTATCTAGTATGTATATTGTACATATGTGCTAGAGAAAGTAAAAACTGGGTGCTAATTCGCGATACTTCAGTGAATGTTCGTTCTTACGTAAGAGTAACGAAATCAAAATGCGATAGTCATAATACAAATAGATATAAAACCAAACATCAGCTTTCGTTAAGTGAGGTATCCAAATTTAAACACGACAGTTGACTACTTTCTAACTGACAATGTTGAAAGTTGGATGTGCTTATCAACTGAAATGTCACCTCGATGTTTATCTGCCCGTTAACTCTTACCGAAAATAAGCCGCGAGATATTATATTAAGAACGGTAATTGGCATCTCGATAAAGTTGAGCTCAACTGGCAGCTGTGATTTATTGTTTATATATCTTGTATACATATATAACTCTGCCACCGGTGATACCCACTTGCAGAGAAATAAATACATACAACATACATTATCGATAGGTACAGCTAAAGATTTAAGCTATTAGGATCTGATAAATAAACAAAAGCAAACACCATAAATTGATTTCTTTTAAAACTCTTCCTTAATATGATATAGAATCATCAACAAACTGTTGTATTATCACAGTCATCTGGATTTGAATAATAGTCATACACTTTATATTTCATGATTTGTAATTTCTCTAAATTCGTCTACGTCTAAACCTGTAATAGGCAATTCCGCGATTTTTTCAAATATCCAATCTCCTAAAACAATACACACTATAGTTTTGTTTTACTTTCTCTACGCGTACCATGTACATAGTGTATAGAGAAAAAAATGTATTCCACCCAAAAATTCAATACAAATTTTTCACTGGATATACACGTTTTGAGATTCTCTGAATAAAAAAAAGAATTTTTAGAAAAATATCCCTATATATGTCTGAACAAAATAACTCAAAAACGAAAATACCGTTAAATATCAAGTAAAAATGATGCAATACGAAGATTTTCAAGAAAATTCCATCCCAAACTACCCTTTTCATCTAAATATTTCGAAAATTCTGATTTTCTCAAGAATTGCTCTAACGATTTTGATTAAAATGTCAGTATGTTAAAGATATTTACTTGACAGATAAAGTGTTTATCTTGATTTTTCTGGGAATAACTTCTGAAGCCCTCTTCACCCTTGATGACTCTTGCGTAGGTAACTATTAAACTGTAAGAGTGAGACAAAAGAAAAAAAAAAAGGTGTAATACATTATTTATGGCAAATGCATTTTGGACCATTTCTGAATTATTCTTTGATTTAGATTTTGATTTTGTATTACTTAAGCTTTTTCTCAAATGGAAAGTCGTAACTAACACTTGGCGATTGGCTTTTTAAAATATTTGACTATTGCTTTAGCTTATTGTACTTCCTTATTCTTCTTGTATAAGCAAATAATGATTAATAAAAGTATATCTGCTACTGTTTATCTTGATAAGCGTGCATAGACGAAGAATAAGCTTCTGTAAGAATAGTTTTTTGCATCATAAGTAGAAAACTGTTACATAGGATGTTTTATCATCAGTCTGATATTAGCCCTAGTGGGAGCGGGTATATGAAATTGTCTTACAAAAATTGCCTGGAAAATCCTTTGCCACGCAGAAACCAAGTTATTCTTTGTTAAATGGATAGTATCTTTCAGATTACCTGCAAAAGAAATACTTAATCAGCCGTTTACACAGAAATGGAGTGAGACTTTGTTTACTCAGTAGAACGCAGCTGTTTATGTTGGTTCTGACAAATCCAGCCCCGCCAAATGTCACCATGGCTTTCTCTGTTCTTACAGTAAAATTCTAGCTACTTGATTAGCAGGGTATTTTATCTCCCACAAAATGTGGCCGAAATACCGAAGCGTATCACCACATCTAGTTCTACATGCTCGCGCTTGCGCATTTCTGTTAAGACAGTTCTGCATTTAATGTTAGCTGAAAATAAAATATGATACAACACAACATAGAAGTAATATTGCTAATGAAAGCTCTGGTATATATGTCGCAGATTAACGACACATGGAAATAATTCTTCACCCCTTACTCTAGAAGACCGAATTGTGTTTTATTGATCCGAATCAACCCTTCATTTCACATTATTGTTCGTTGGTTTGTTTTTATGACTTTCAATTAATTTCAAAACCAGTCACATAGAGAGCTAATGCGGCTGCTTGAAGTCACTTTTTGATACTGAAGATAAAATACTCACGGAGGGAAAACACTGTTTTGATCCAGTGGAAAGGAACTTCACCATATTTCTACTGACAGTTCGAAACAATTTCAATTGAGGTATTGATTGCAAACGGTAACTTACCCAATCCCAAACTAAAGCATGAAGTTTCTTGGCTATTATAGGTAAATACGTATTTGAACTGTGTTTACTAAAGCGTAAATGGCAGTATATAGATAATATTTACATTCGCTGTTTGTTTTATATGTAAAGAACTAGGTAGACAATTATCAATACACTGCTAGCTCAGTGATAATATCAGAAATGCAATTAAGATAGTTATTTCATTTCTAAGACAGCATAAAACTAAATCTAGCATATCATTGTAAATATTTAGCTTTTAATAAACTGCCTGGCAATTATAAGTCTTACGTTTATTCATTTAAAAAAAAAAACAGAAGATTTTCAATAACTAATCCTTTTTACAATATGAATGAAGATTGTAATACAAATGTTGATATCTATTAATTGTTAGTTATTGTAGGTTTTACTTGGAATGTGCATCACTGTACCGTAGTTTAACGGCAAAAAAAATTGTTTTCTTTAGTAACAAATCTGATGTTTCGCATTCACGTGTTTTCCATTTGGAAACAAAATATCCTTAGAAAAGCTTATTGTTCTATCTGATTCAGAAATAATATTAATACTATTTCCTTGTAAGTAAAAGGGAAACAAGAGAATGCTCTAGGCTGAAGTGATAGTCAAATCTTTTAAAAGCTGTCGCCATGCGATGACATTGAAGTTCCCTTAGCATGGCCAGGAGTTCAGTAGAGATATAAAACCGACTTACCGTTTGAGAAAAATATAAGTATATAAATCTGAAACCAATAACTATGAATATATCGTAAAATTTTAACTCTACAAAAAACGTATAAGATATAAATTGTGTCTTTTAATGAAATCTACTTTTTGTGTGCAGCAAGATTTTGTGTATCTATTTCGGTTTACCGAATTTGCAAAAGTCCTCCAGAATAAAGTGGGTTTCAGAGACCATTCCCAGAAATGTAAAAATATATTTCATTTGTCTTAAGACAATTTTAAACATATTGTGTTTTAATCAAAATGGTCAAGAGTCATTTTTGAGAAGTTCAAAATTTTCGAAAAATGTTCCATGTCAATAGCAGTTTGGGGAGGAGGGATTTTCTTGAAAATCCTCGTGTCGCATTCTTAAAAGATGGTGTACTTAAATACTAAGTTTGGTATATAAAGGACTTTTCGTTTTTGATTTATGCTACATGAACACTCACGCACACGCATGGGCCATTTTGTAAAATGATTTTTTTTATTCAGGTAAACCAAATCGTGTACTTGCAGTGAAATTTCAGTATCGAAAAACAGTCATACGTGTTTCCAGTTAATTTCCAAAACTAAAGATGCCAACAGCCAGAAGAGACACACCTCATAGTTCTGAAGAAGTATGAGTATTAAGCAAACCTGTAGTCACAGTAAATAAGCATAATGCTCATAAATCAAATTAAGGGAAAAGCTACATTTGACGTCACGTTATTCCATTAAGAATAATATTCATGAATAAAGATGAAGGTGGCAAAGCGGTTGTTCCGTCACCTAATTACTGCATATTTCTGTACTATTTACCCACTTAAAGAGAAACCTAAAGTTTCCTCTTTCAACACACACAATAGACACGTAATTCATGTTTTTTTGTCTCCAGAAAACACCGTCAGTAATTCACACCGCACTTCCTCTCCTGCTGTCGGAAGTGGGCAAATGAGTCATACAGAAGACGTGGGCGGTCCATTGGATGAAACAGAACTTCTCGCAGTTAAAAACAGCAGTTGATAATGATAATAATAATAATAATAATAATAATAATAATAATAATAATAATAATAATAATAATAATCTGATGCGTTACAATCTAATGCCTTTCTACCCCAATTGTTTATTAGTGTATATTGCTAACTATTGTTACGAAAGCTTATTACTTTCTCTAGAAAGTATGTAAAATGCACTAGTAGGCAGAGAAGGTATTGTACCGATTCGATTTCACCAGAAATGTGTGCTGAGACCCCCTGAATCCAATAAAAGCATTTGTAGAAATAGGTCAGTATGGTGTGTGTGTGTGTGTGTGTGTGTGTGTAAGCAGCATAAGTCAAAAACGAAGTATACCAAACTTGGTATTAAGTTTAGTGCCTCCGAAGGATGTGACACGAAGATTTTCAAGAAAATTCCCCCATTCAAACTACTCTTTACATGGAACAATTTTCGAAAATTTTGGCTTTATCAAAAATGTTTTTGACTTTTGTTTAAAATACCAAACATTAAAGAAATAGACATGACAAATAAATGTATATTTGAATTTCTACGGAATAGCCTCCGAAGCCCTTTTCATTCTGAATGACTTTTGCATAGCGGTAAACGTAAACAGAGAGACAAAACCTACTACACAAAAAATGCAGATCTTGTCAAAAAAACAACTTATATTCTTCACTTTTTTTGTTGTGGATCCAATCGTTCCCTAAAATTTCCTAGTTATTGGCTTATATTTTAAAATACTTCCCAATCAGTAAAAAAACATGATATGTTCTATTCACCTAACTTTCTCTAACTGTTCCGAATACAAATTATTCTTACAAAAGATTATTCTTTTATCTACATCGTGCTAATCGAAATAAACATTAGTATGTTGGCCTTATTAGTTGCTTCATTTTAAGTAGAAGGGAAATGAGGGAATACATAATGCTAAATCGATAGTCAAATCTTTTAAAAGCTCGTCGCTATGTGACAAAATTGAGGTTCTGTTTACTTTCCATGGTCCCGTTTGAGAAACATTAGGTAGTTTAAAACTGAAACCAATGACACGGAAAATCTCAAAACACTCTACAAGGGAAACGTACATAATATAAATTATGTGTTTTTACGAGATCTACATTCTTTGTGCATTAAGTTTTTGTCCAGCCCGTACGGTTTAACCGTTAAGCAAAATTCTGCAAAACGCATCCAGAATAAAGTTTTCAGAATTTTGCCACAAAATTTAAAATATAAATTTTATTTGTAACATAAATATTTTAAATATACGGTATTATAATCGAAGTTGTTGCAACCACTTTTGATAAAAATAAAATTATTAAAATATTTTCCATGTAAAGATGGTTTGTTGTGGGATTGTTTTGAAAATCTTCATGTCGCATCCTTTGAAAATACTAAACATAAATACCAAGTTTGATATATAACAGTCGTTTTTGAGTTATGGTGTCCACATACACACACAGGCACGCACATACAAACGCATACACATATTGATCCGACGTGTTCCATTCACATAATTTTCTCTAGTTGTTCCATACACAAACTATTCTTAAAAAGGATTACTATTCTAGGTCATGCTAATCGAGATAAACATAGCAGAATTGTCTTGTTACTTACTTCCTTGTAAGTAGAAGGGGAATAAAGAAATACACTAGACTAAAGAAATAATAAAATCTTTTAATACCTCATCGCTACGTGAAACAATTGAGATTCGGATTGCTTTGTATGGTAGAAAAGTAGGGTAATTTAAAAGTTAAACAATAACAAGATACAACTCTAAAACGGTCAACTCTACAAGGAAAACCTATATGACATAAATTGTGTGTTTCAACGATCTACATTTTTTTTTTTTTTTTTTTTTTAAATTAAGGTTTTGTTCTATCTCTTAGGATTTAACTGTAACTCTTGTAAAATTTTGCAAAACTCATCCAGAATAAGAAGTTCTTCAGAGGTTATTTTCAGAAAACTCAAGATATACATTTTATTTGTTATGTAAATGCCTTTAATATAGCATATTTTATTCAAAACCGTTAGACTTTTAAAGGATAATTGGGGTGGGGGATTTTCTTGAAAATCTTTGTCGTACCTTTGGGAGATACTAAACTTAAGTGCCAAGGTTGATATTTAACGGACTTTGTTTTTGAGCTAAGCTGTTCACAGACACACACGCGGACTTTTTTCTAAAAATGTTTTTTTTTTTTTTGGAATCGGGGACCTCAAAGCACATATCTTTGGCAAAACCTCGACTTTAAATTTTTGAGTGGAATACAATACCTTCTTTAGCAACTATGTATGTATGTACATACGGGCAAGAGAAAGTAAAAATGGTTTTTCGAACTTAGGGATCCTCAAAACATGTATTACCAATGAAATCTCGACATCGAAGTTTTGGGTGGAATGGAATACCTTCTCTAATTGCTATGTACATCCTATGTACATGCGTACTAGAGGAAATAAAATTGATACTCACTGTTTGCATATTTGAACTGCCCATCTTTATATACATTTTGTTTCCAAAAACAAACAAATCTACGAAAAGAAATATATTCTGCGTATTTTAGAAGAAAAAAAGTGGTTTCAATTTTAAAACAGTTATATTTTGCTCAAACACGAAGGCGTCCGTGTTTCTTTTGGTTTACTCCTGGCCAAACAAAGAAGCAAATTTCAATGACACTCACATATCGACAGCTTCTAAAATATTTGACAATCGCTTTAGCATAGTGTAATCACTTAATTTCCTTTTACTTTTAAGGAACTAAATAATAAGAACATTTTGCTAATACTATCTCGAATTACATGGCGTACAAAAACAATAATCTTTTGTAGGAAGTTTGTTTCTAGAACATATAGAGAAAGTTGTATGAAAGGAACATTTCAGGTTTCTTTTTATATCTACTACCTTTTCATAAACAGCGATAGTGAAATATTGAACAATTGGACGCAGCATGCTGGATTTAAATCATACATTTTCCATTCCATTTCGAAAAACAACTGAATGCTGATAGGGGTTTAAAACAATGACAAAATATTGAGCAATTCGAGCCATTAATAAATGATATCTCGAAAATGGCTTAATCTACAAAAAAGATTATTTGGAAAACGATGCATGTTCTTAAAAGAACAATATTGCTTAAAATATACCAGTTATACAATATTATATAAAGTCCTTCCAAACGAAAAGAACTTTGGAGGCTATTTACGATGTATGCATTTTATCACAAAATAAGAAATTCAAAATAATTAAAAGCCCTTTTTGATAAAACAAAACATTTCGGAAAATGTTCCATTTAAAGGCTGTTTATGGTGAGGGATTGTCTTTAAAGTCTTCGTGTCGCATCTTCGAAGGTCCTGAAGATAACCGACCTTTTATTTAGGGGTTATGTTGTTCACACACACACACACTCAAACGCAACAACCTGGATGTAGGTACCTGAAAACATGTATTTGTGGTAAAATCTCAATGTCGAATTTTGGAGACTACAATACTTCCTGACAATTTCTTGCAAATTTTTAAACTGTTTTGTTTTTCATGGTCATCACTTCAAGCTTTGGTGACCATATCTAAGCTGCATATTAGCTTAAATAAATGCATTCTTACATGTTTTCTAACTACAGATGTAGGAGTGCATTTAGCTCTCAGTTGGTCATTTGAATTTTGTATAACTGGGAACAATCCAATGTCATAGCGATCTGAACCACAAATTTCGGCTGAACCACCATAGCAATATATCGGTACAACACTAATTTATTTAGTCTACACACGCATGCGTGGAAGAACACTTAACTAAAGTTGTTCTATAAATGTTCAAAGTTGAGGTAACATTGTGTAGAGATATGTAAACAAACATAAATGTATTGTTCATTTGGCGTTAAGGCCCTTAAAGTTTGACCGTAGGCTCTTTAAAAATTGATGCCTATAGAATTCTTTCCATAGCTTTCTGTTTCTATCGCTTTACTCCTAGTTTCCGGAGGTATTCCTCCATATCGTCCACTCATCTTAATCTGAGTTTTCCTCTCTGCTTCTGGTTAGACTTCCTCCTTCTGCTTTGACTAAGAGAAAAATACATTGATGTTTATGAGCAAATGTAAAGCATTGTATAACAGAAACAAAGAGAGGAAATATCGAATAAGAAGTGGGACAACTTACAATCAGATATGTTGTATTTAAAACTTTTTGAAACTACAATTTTTAAACAATTGAGCGAATATATAGTGAGGATAAAGAAACGGTGCAGAACATTTAGGAAAGATGAACTAAGAGCTGATAACCGTACTATTTCTTGTGCATTAATTGTTTCTTTCCCACCAGCCATTTTTAAGACAGAAGTTGGAGAGGTAGATTCAGACTAAAAAGATCTGATGTGTTCCATTTACATGACTTTCTCTAAATCTCTGCAAACTGCTTATGCTTCTATTTACTTTATTCTAATAGAGAAAATATTGGCAGAAATAGCCTTGTTACTTGCTTCTTTGTAAGTAGAAGCGAAAAATGGGAGTACCATAGGTTAAAGTGATAGTCAAAAGCTGGTTGCCATGTGACTGAAGTTCCGTGGTATGTATGGACAGGAGTTGACAAATTCCTGCATGAGAAAGGTATGTTTTTCAAAGTTGAAGCAAAAAACAAGAAATATCTTAAAAATGATCAATTCCACGAAAAAATGTATATAACATAAATGGTGTGTTTTAATGTGCTCTACATTTTTTGTGTGGTAAGTTTTTGTTCATCTCTTATGGTTTATCAGTTATGCAAAATTCCGTAAAATTCACTCAGAATAAAGTAGTCTTCAGAGGCTATTCCCAGAAAATTCAAAATATAAATTTTATTTGTCAGGTAAATACATTTAATATATGAAATTTTAATCAAAGTCGTTAGAGCCATTTTTGAAAAAATCAAAATTTTCGAAAAAGGTTCCATGTAAAGGATAGTTTGGGGTGGGGGATTTTTCTCAAAATCTTCGTATCACATCCCCGGAAGATACTAAAGGTAAATACCAAGTTTGGTATTTTACCGACTTTTCGTTTTTGAGTTATCGTGTTCACAGACACACGGACACATACACGGACCTTTTTCTGAAAATACTTTTTTTGGACACAGGAGACCCTCAAACGTATGTTTCCGGTGAAATCTCGGTATCAAATTTTTGGGTGGAGTGCAATACCTTCTCCATACACCATGTACATAGTACGTGTAGAGAAATAAAAATTGGTATGTTGCCATGATAGCTCAGTATTGAGAGCAACTATACGGAAACCAGGAGATCGGTGGTTCCAATTTCGGCTTTGGCATTGCATTTTTCAATCTGGCTCTACCTCTCCGACTTCTATCCTACACACGGTTGGTAGGAAAGAAACAATTAATTCATAAGAAATGGTACGTCTATCAGCATTTATACACTAAGAAACACAACGGTAACTTATATTATTTCGTATTCTAAATTACATTATGTGATACTCCCGTGTATGAGGAGGGTTTGTAACCTTTCTTCTCACCGCGTGTAATCGCGTGCATATGGGATGGTCTAAAGAGATCGATTGTGTTTGTGCACGCAGAGGGGAGTGGTCGACTTCGCAATGTCACATAGTTTCGAACAATGCCTGCTGTGGACCACCTTGATTCATTCCAGCAGCTTTTCCATTTCGTCCGAGACGCGCATATCAACAGCACTACGATCTGTTTCTGCGTCCAAAATATAAGCTTCTCTAACTTCAAATGTGATTTCAAAATAACTTCCATGACGAGGGTTTTCTTGACATAATATACCAAATTAGATCTATAAAAATACAAACAGGAGAGTTAACTTAAATCAATGCCATAGTGACTGTCTTGGAAAGTTGATGTGTTTATTAGTTCATTTTCAAGAGCAAACAGCCACAACCAACCCGCTTGCCACTGCTTGAATACGGCACTATGCTGCCTCAATGCGTGCTGCGCAGTGGGAGCGTTCGGTTTATCCTCAGTAGAATTGGTAGTCTAGTTACATATATGAATAGAACTAACATACCTCCTAAGTAAATCAAAACTAAGACATAAGCTCCGTTTCATAAAGCAAAAGCACTCATTAAAGCGGCCATGTCAACAAATTCTTTCAATCCTGAGTGGGAAGCGGTATACTTCTTTATGAAATACAGCAGTGATGCCATTTTTACTTTCTCTATACTCACGATGTACATAGTGTATAGAGAATGTATTGCACTCCACCAAAAAATTCGATACCGAGATTTCACCGGAAATATATGTTTTAGGGTCCCCTGTATCCAAAAAAAGTATTTTCAAAAAAAGGTCCGTGTGTGTCCGTGTGTCTGTGAACACGATAACTCAAAAACGAAAATTGGAACACATCTCCTTTGATAACATACGGTTTTCTGATTGTTGGAGTACAGATCTAGAATATAAGTGCGTGCTTAAGTCAAAAATCGTCTCTTCCTCCCCAAAAACTAAAATGAAGAGTATTGTTAAGAGAGTTTGCATTCCCCTCACTAGTTTCTTAAACAACTAGTCCCATGACCTAAGGAGAGAAGCAGAAAAGGGAGGTTGGAAGAAGCTACACCAAGTGGCCCAACTGCCCCGATTTTTGATGTGTGATGATATCCCTTGGTACGTTAAAAGAGTTGCAGAATTCAACAAGGCTCAAGTTAAAACGTGCCGGAGAAGTAATGGCGAGAGTGACTTTCGCTTTGCACGTCTTCCTATAGCGGAGATTATGAGCAGGTTTCGAGGAGCAATGTCGCTCTTAGCCAGTTCTCCATTGGTAGGTTTTAACTCCATTGGTAGAGTTCTGCAACTCTTTAACGCAGCACACAGTGAAACTATCTATAGCGAAAAACCTGCGCTTAGTCAGAAAGCCATGATTGATCAAGTTTCTGTGAGGTGCTCGACTTCTCTCTTACCGAGTTCTGTACCATTGTCTTAACTGTAGCTTAGTTTGCTGCGAATGAGCAAACTATTGGCTCACTTCGCATTATTCGGTTGTTATAGTAAATTTAACACAGGATCTCAAAAGTAGCCCATCTTTTCATTCAGTGGTCTTATTGGGAATACACTTTTGGCAAGCTTCATCCAAAAGAATACACAAGAGGGGAAAAAATCATATTCCATATGTATTGGCAAATGAGGATTCCATTGGAGAAAATTTATCTGAAGCTATCCAAGCTCTACGAGATAAATAGCGATGAAATTAAAGCCATCTATTTTATGCCCAAAATGTCTTCTTCCCGCGTATGGCCAGAGGAGGTTATCCACTGCATTCGAACTCATGCTAGATATAAAGTGTGCATGCTTCATGCTTGATCCGAGAAAGCTAGTAAAAGAAAACTGGTAGTGCGCGTGGCAATCACGAGCATTCTAGTGCTGTAATTTCCCGAGGATTATACTCCATATGCAAATCTACAGCATGAGCAGGATCATTTTATTTCACTAACATGTTATAACAATTGTTCTAACCGTGTCTTTTGCCATTTCACACTTTCTCGATATTTGTTGGTGAAATTTGCATTCACATACAAAATTAAGGCAAGGTAAGCTTTTAATATTAAAATGTTTATAATTCGTATGGGCTAAAGTTTTTGAAACGTCTACTTCTGTGCTACACGATGTAAATATTTGTTGGGAGGTCATATGATACCCCATATGAGAAACCTACGCTCGAGTCTGGGAGTTTTAAAATTCAACGACTCCGTTTCTTTAAATCTGTGATAACTTTGATAACACAGAACCCGCGCCAACACATTTTAATGCATACACCTCAACCTTTACTAAGTACTAACCGGACAGCACCGGCCCGCACAGCACTTAAACTGCAGGTTTGGGACTTTTCGCGGTGGCCGGAGCAGGCGTGACTTTAACCCTCCGTATTTTCTGTTCATCGCGCTTGCATTCTCATACAACGCATCCACTGCCTCTAGTTGTTAGTTTTTATGTTTCTGTTCTGTTTATCTGTAAATAGAACACAGCTACAATTCTAAAGAGGAGCTGAATTACATATTACCACACATTTTATAATCTGATTTAATACTGAAGGATTAATGTAAGCATGAATCTTTACGCCAGCACTCCTACCTTCCTTTATCCTGATTTCAAGGACTTCATTTCAAAGAAACTTATCATCGTATTAATGTTCTTCCTTCTTGATTAACTAACGGTTTGATGATGTTCTTCACAGTATCACCATAACATACAACTTGATATTCCAGTTGCTTCTTAACGCACTCTAATTTCGCGTTTTTAAGGTAAGATTTAAATTTTTCTGGTATGGTGTTTACGTTGATCCTCTACCACATAACTGCTCATAAAAGTTAATTTCTCCCAGTTGTTAGGAGACGCTAATTTTCGCATCATCGTCCATGATTAAGAACCATAAAGCAAAATAGCAGTAAGGAATTTTCAGCATCTTCATCTTAGCATTTTGCCTTAAAATGATACACTAAGTTATGTTAAATGGCGCATCACATGCAGAATGTTTAAAACACCTCTATTCTGCAATACAGTTATCTGGAGTGCGAACGGTGCTTGCTGACATCTGTAATAGTGCTTGTGTGTGGTAGACAGGTTAAAATTTAGGTCCTTTTTGGATAAAGGGCACTGCCCTTTATGCATTTTTAAAGTACAAAATTTGCAAACTTGATATATTTTAAAATAAGTATAATTATACAACTAAAATGCCAGCAGTTTCCTGAGGACTGTTTCGTTTAAAAAGGGTAAGGGATAATAATCTCTATGGTATTCCAATACCACCAAAAGCAAATAAAATTTTCATAAGTAACATGGAATGATCATATCAAAATTCCACAAAAAGGCTGAAAAGAAAACTAGCACAACATTTCTTAACAAGTAACACGTAGGACTCCTGCTAATAATTAGTCATAAATTTCATAATCATATACTTTCATTTTGTGTTTTAAATTTACTACTGTTATTACTTTATACTTTCATTCATTTGTAACATTTATTTGTAAAGGTATATTATCATTTCTGTACTAATAACTATTGCTGTTTGTGTTAGAGGAGCCAACATGGTCAACCTCAAATGCTAATGTATTTAATATTTTTGTTATCTATGGCCTGCATAGCATAAATGTTAATCTATCAACAATAAAATTAAAATTAAAATAAAATGTTGGAGTTTGAAAAGTCAGAGCTAGAGGAACTTTCATTTAAGCAGTATCGTAGTCATTTTAATTTGATTACTCAGTTTCTGGGTTTATTTTGTAAAGTCATCTATAACTACTATAACCACATCGGTAACTTTGCCTTTTTGAAACAATTCCTTAATGAAATCGACACGATGGTAAGTTTTTAATATTTGCTTTAAATTCTTTAATCGGAGCAGGTAAAATCAAAACCACTATGGGAAAGCCGAAAAGCCCCGATTGTTCTGAGACCCCGCAATAGGCTAGAAATACGGTGGGTACCGGGCCAACGGATATGAAAATGCTAGGCAATTGGTTAAAAGAGCCCTGAACCCGTGGTTGAAATTAATAAATGTGCTGTGAAACCGAGGTAAAATATGGATTAGGGAAATACACCAAACTTATTCTGAAGAAAGACAAGCCGAAAAACTGGTCCTAAGCCCATACTTTCCTCAACTCTCTTGAAATTGGACCTAAAATAAGTAAGGAAAATAGTTTCTAAATATATCCATTTCACCAGTAAAGCATGACTACAAAGGAACTCACAAATAGAATCTGCAAAAATGTTGAGGAAACTACCTGTTTGATTGTGCTTTCCTGGAAGAAGGTTATTCTTTTTATAATCAGGGAAAAACTAGGAAAGGATGCTGCCATTAGAATCAAAATACTGCAACTTATATACGGAACAGAGCTTAGGAAATAATGAAGACTCCCTTCCAGTAGTGTTTCACAATAAATAGTGCGACGAGATGGACATCGATAAAACAGTCCCTCAAAATTCAACAAACAATAAACGTTTACCTATCTAAATCTTTGATAGATAATTTGAAATACACTCACATTCAGGCCACCAGACTATGTAGACCACTGTTTCCTAAACTACGGTCTTGAGACCTATGCAAGATTTCCGCGTGTTCTCAGTGGTGTTGGTAGGATTACAAATTGAAGTTCTTTTAGGTTTTAATATATCCTAGTTACAAGTACAATTAAATAAACTTCTGTTTCTTGTGTTGTGTTTCTTATATATACATGGCATACTTATTCACTTGGTCATGTTAATGGATATGGATAAACCATGGATATTCTGCAGTAAAATACTGTGACTAAACCCTGCGGTCGCCGAACGTGTGAGCACGGCTGATTGTTAGCAGCCATTGTTACACACGTGCGCTAATGGACATCTGTTCCGGCGGCAAGAACAATATCAATGTTCTTTTGACATCGCACGCACGTATGATTGTTACACCTGTATGAGTTGACACGTGATCTTCGGAAGGTTTTTTTGATGTCGAAGCCCCGCATTGTTAATCCTGAGTGAGTTTGTGGCAGCTGCGGTGGTACTGCACTTGCGGCGACTTCTGGAAATTTTCAGTCACTTAACCAACAGGTATAAAAAGGGCAACGGATTCCAGCTCAGAGCTCAATTATCACCGGGAGTGCATCGCATGCAACAATTAAGTGAGTTCGACGGAGAATTTTGTAGCGAACTATACTGTCGCCGTAGCGAACGTCGAAAATAAATTATGGGGCAGAATTGATGCAAAATACAGGTATTTGCAATAGCATTTTAATCAATTTATGGGAAAATAAGAGTTGTTGGATAAAAAAATAGTTTCTGTTACAATACTTAGATAATCTTTGTGCATCACTTTTGTAACAGAGAAAAACCATAACAAATTAAAGCATAATTTCAAAGGCTGTTCCCTCTTTCTCAAAGTACAATAAGTGTTTACACCTGGCTATTATTTAATCAATAGTTAACTCACCCTTAGGAGTAGGAATAGGGTACGGACGGAAGGGACTTGGTACAGAACCCAAGTAGTTATTGTAAAATGTGTGTAACTGTGCTTATATACAACATAACTCAAAAACGAAAAGTCCGTTAAACGGTGATTTTCAAGAAAATCCCTCTACATATATGGTAAAAATGTCGAAAATTTTGATTTCCATAAAAATGGCTCTAACATTTTGATTAAAATACCCAATATTAAAAATATTTATATTTATTTCATAAAGTTATATGAAATGTATATCTTAAATTTTCTGGGAATAGCTTCTGAAAGTCTCATCATAGAGGATGAATTTTACTAAATTTTGCATAACTGGTAAATCTTAAGAGAGAGAGAGAGAGAGAGAGAGAGAGAGAGAGACAAAAACTTACGAAACAAACAATGTAGATTAAATATTTGAAGCATTCTCGGTGTTGATTATTAATGACTTCGAAGATCACGGATAGTCGTAAACATTTTAGAACTCCTCAAAACACAAGTTATGTCAAACATTTTTTTTTTTTTTTGAGTTAACCGTTTCCGAGATATTCCTTGTTATTGGTTTCACTTTTAAAATACTTATACTTTTTTCAGGCAGGTAATCCTCGTGTTTATTTCATTTTACTCATGGTCAAGGAAAGAAACAAATTTCAATGACAATCACATAGCGACTGCTTTTAAAACGGTTGACTATCGCTTTAGCATAGTGCATTCCTTTAGTTCCCTTCTACTTATACGAAACTAAGTAATAACAAATTGATCTCGATTAGCATGATTTAGAAAGAAGAATAATCTTTTATAAGAAGTTTGTTTATGAAACAGCTAGAGAAAGTCATGTCAGTGCAACACGTCAGATTTTTTTAATTGTACGTTCGGAGCGGTTGTGAGTGGAATTAATAAAACGTAAACAAATTGAGAATTTTAATTCAATACTCTATAAAAGATCGATGCTACAACAGTGCACTTTGGAATATACTATAATGATCCAAACTTGAATAATGGCGACAGATTGCGCTTCTCTGAAGAGCGTAGGAATACAGATGCATCAGAAATGTTCATTTCGTAAACTTCGGCGCTTGCGGCACTAAAAACAGATTTTTAGGTAAACAAGTTTCTTCATAAAATCAGGTAACATTCCGCCAAAGAATCTAGAAACTATCGGTGATTCTAAAGTACTCTAATTTAATAAAATTATCAATCGCTTGCTCATTCTTTTTCTTTGCCGTGGTACTTGATCTTGCCAAATCACGGAATTCTCGCTATCAATTAATGACTATGAATAGCCACTAGTGAGTAACTTGTGCTAATTTTATGAATTTTTGTAAAATTTGGTGCAAATTTTAAACTGAAGGACTTTGTAATTCATGGAATTGTTTATTTTTATATCTACTAGTTTTAATTTCATACAGTCAGTATTTTTTATATCTCAAAAAATAACCCTATGTATATAGTAACCGTATGCAATTACACGTAACATTTTTCCATGTAAAGGGTAGTTTGTGATAGGGGGATTTTCTTGAAAATCTTCACGTTGCATCCATGGAAGATACTAAACCTAAATACCAAGTTTATATATAGAAAACACCTCGGTGTGTAAATGATAAGTGATTAATTTCTCAAAGCTTCTTTTTTTGTGTACATTCAAACAAAGCGATTGCTCAGAACATATTGCGTCCTGGTAAAGGATGACCAATAAAGGGTTTGTTGCTGTTGTTGTTGCTTTTACTTTCTCTAGCCCTCTGGTGGATAGAGAAGGTATTGTATTCCACCCAAAAATTTGTTGTGGAGATTTCACCGGAAATATGTGTTTTGGGGTCTCTTGAGTCCGAAAAAAAGCATTCTTAGAAAAAGGTCCATGTGTGTGTCTGTGGACAGCAGGGCTCAAAAACGATAAGACCATTAAATACCAAACTTGGTATTTAAGTTTAGTATCTTCCAAGGATTCGAAACGAAGATTTTCAAGATAATCCCCCCACACAAACTACCCTTTACATCTAAAAATGTTTCAAAATTTTGATTTTTTCAAAAATGGATTTAATGATTTTGATTAACATTCCCGTATATTAAAGATATTTACATTGCAAATAAAATGTATGTCTTGAATTTTCTAGAAATAGCCTCTGAAGACCTGAATTTTGTAGAATTTTGCTTAACTGCTAAACCGTAAAAGATAAACAAAAACTTACTGCACAAAAATGTAAATCTCGTTAAAACACACAATTTATGTCATTTACGTATTTTTTGTGGAGATACCGTTTCCAAGATATTCCTTGTTATTGGTTTCAACTGTTAAGTACGTATACTTTTCTGAGACAGGAAGTTTCTGTTTTTCTTTTGTTCTACTCCTGGCCAAACAAAGAAGCCATTTGTAATGACAATCGCATAACGACAGCTTTTGAAACATTTGACTAGCACTTTAGCATTGTGCATTCCCTTAGTTTCCTTCTACTTATAAGGCACTAAGTAATAAGATCATTTGATAATGCTTACCTCGGTTAGTATTGTGTAGAAAGAAAATTAATCTATATAGGGCAACTAGAGAAAGTCAGGTGAGTATAACACATAAGATTTTTTTGTTTTATTTTAATGCTTTTAAATCTGCTTGCTAGGTCTATCGGCGAAGAATGAAATCATTGAAATGATGTTCAATTAAGCTTGGGTCCATGGAACTTAAACTTACTAGACATTCATCTTCTCAGGAATAAGGGAAAATAAACCTTATTCATGTAACTCACCCTGGCCGAGATTCGAACTCGGGACTTGAATGTGAGGCAGACACGCAACCCCCACATGCAGAGGTGGATGATCAATAAAGTTATAACCAACCAATATACTTCAAGGTTATCATTTAAGATATATAAAGCAATATAATAAATCATTCAATCGTAGTCAAACATTATTTTACAAAATGTAAATGGAAAATTTTACTTTGAAGAATTAATTGTACTTAATTAGGATGTAATTCTCATAATTTACGATTCTGATAATTGAACAGAAGTTATTACTCAAAGGTAGATATGACAGGGGAGTTGAGACAGTACATGTCTTGTCACGGGGCAAAGAGTTATTCAGAAGGGAAAGATAAATCATAGCTAATAACATAAATTATACCAAGAAGGGAAATATAAATGTAGATTGAAAATGGGAAGGGAAGAAAGATTTCAAACACGTATAAGTAGCCGAGTTATCATGAGCCGGCGAGCGACGCCGTATACCGTTAGGGTAGAACATTGAGCCGAAGGGAGTGAGAATACAGTGCCCGAGGGGAGCATAACGAGAAAAGAGATGCTACCGCTGGCCAGGGGCCGCTTTTTGAGGCATTTGGTGTAGAGATTCGGCAGAACCAAGATGTGGTATTTAGGGTCCGTGATGGAGCCGAACAGGCTACCTTTAGTTGTGAGGGAAATAGTTATTGTAATATAGACCAGAGTACGGACAATAAATAATAATAATAATAATAATAGTCAAGGTCGGGCAAAGTGCAGTTCCAGAGGAGAAAATTAAGAGGAGTGCATGTGTGTTCGACGGCGGAAAAAGGTCGAACTAACTGAATAAAGCACTTGTGTCGTACCACACCCTGAAAGAGTTTATATGCTAGTAAAAGTCCTGAGCTAGGGCACCTTCATATCCAAACCAATCCTAATACCCAAAATCTGCATCCGGGATACGAACCCGTAAGCACGTTACCGCCACATAGTAGAACGTGATTCCCTGGTTCCTGGCCGCGGAATGCGCCCGTGTTCGGTCACACCCATGGAAGTAAGGATTTTAAGTTCGCGGTATAGAACCAATACTCTCAGCATCATAATAAAAGTGAGGAACTGCAATAGGCAGCGATCCCGGCCATGATAGTCAACATTCCGGCTGGAAGATGCCCGTATGTTTCACATCTCCCGTATGCGTAAGTAGGCGTGATACCGGTATTCCGGGGTTAATATGACATATTTCTCGTTAAAGTGCAAGTCATTCTACGTCTTAAATGCTCATTTTGATAAAAGATATGTAATGACACCAATACATGCATATGTTTAAAGCTGAGTCCTTCAGTGTTAATAACGTGTTAACAATCTGTAAGCTTGTAAAGCAACATTTCTCTCATTCATAAGGTACAAATGCGGATCTTAAGGGTTTAATAACACCGTAATAATACTTACTAAAATTGCAGTCCTCAGATTGCCGTATACAAAAGTAGAAAGAGGTGGAATTACTCACCTGAAAAGAAAGAAAAATAATTATTAGTTATGACACTAGATAGTAACCTTATTTCACAATTTGAATGACGAAAACAAAAAATCTGATGTGTTTTATTCACATGACTTTCTCTATCTCTGCAACAAATTATTGTTAAAAAGCTTATGCTTCTATTTTCCTCATTTTAATCGAAAAAAAAATAACAGAAATAGTCTTATCACTTGTTTCCTTGTAAGTACGAGAAGGGAAATAAGGGAGTACTATAGCCTAAACTGATGATCAAAAGCTGGTTGCTATGTGACTGAAGTTCCTTTGTTTGTATGGATAGGAGTTTACAAATTCCTGTAAGTTTTTCAAAGCTGAAATCAGAAACAAGGAATATGTCAAAAACGATCAACTCCACGAAAAAATGTAAATGACATAAATTGTG
The DNA here is from genome assembly GCA_030762935.1 of Hymenopus coronatus. Taxonomy (NCBI): domain Eukaryota; kingdom Metazoa; phylum Arthropoda; class Insecta; order Mantodea; family Hymenopodidae; genus Hymenopus; species Hymenopus coronatus. The sequence goes on along the minus strand of CM060892.1, from coordinate 85,971,783 downwards.
TGTTTTAATGTGCTCTACATATTTTGTGGGTTAAGTTTTTGTCCATCTCTTACGGTTTAGAATTTATGCAAAATTCCGTAAAATTCATCCAGAATAAAGTAGTCTTCAGAGGCTATTCCCAGAAAATTCAAGATATACATTTTATTTTTCAGGTAAATATTTTTAATATTTGACATTTTAATCAAAATCGTTAGAGCCATTTTTGAGAAAATCAAAATGTTCGAAAAAAGTTCCATGTAAACGGTAGTTTGGGGTGGGGGGATTTTCTTGAAAATCTACTAGTCGCGTCCTTGGAAGATACTAAAATTAAATACCAAGTTTGGTATTTGACGGTCTTTTCGTTTTTGAGCTATGCTGTCCACACATACACACACACACACGCGCGCGCGCACACCTTTTTCTTAAACTGTTTTTTTTTATTATTACTATTATTATTATTATTATTATTCAGGGGGACCGAAAACATGTATTTCCGATGAAATCTTGGTATCGAATTTTTTGGGTGGAATGCAATACCTTCTCTATATACTATGTACAAAATACGTGTAGAGAAAGTAATAATAATTTTAAACAATTTGGTACTAGATTTTCACTTGTTTTCCAAGATAATTATCGAAATGTCGAAATTTATTACAAAATGAAACTGTGCTTAACCTAATGTCGATAACCTATAATTCATACAGAATTGTTTCACAAATTAAAACCGCCGATATGATCACAGTAGTTAAAGGGGGCTATGCAAATGATACAATCTGATGTGTTCCATTCATATAACTTTCTTTTGCTGTTCCAAATACAGAATATTGTTACAAAAGTCATTCTTTTATCTATATCACGCTAATCAAGATAAACATCAGCAGAATTGGTCTTTTTATTAGCTTCATTGTAAGTAGGAGTGAAATAAGAGAATATATTAAGGCTAAAGCGATAGTCAAAGTTTTTAAAACCGATCGCTATGTGAAACAATTGAGGTTCGGTTCGCTTTGCATGGTCCTGTTTGAGAAATGTTTAGGCAGTTTAAAACTGAAAGCAATAACGAGGAATAGTCAAATCTACAAGAAAAACGTATATAACATAAACCATGTCTTTAATGAGATCTACCTTTTTTGTGTATTAAGTTTTTGCCTAGCTCTTATGGTTTAACTGTTATGTAAAATTCTACAAACAAATCCAGAATAAAGAGATCTTTAGAAGCTATTTGCGGGAAAGTCATTATATATAGTTTACTTCTGATGTAAATATCTTTAATGCACGATATTTTAATCAAAGTCGTTTGTGCCGTTTTAGAGAAAAACAAACTTTTCAAAAATGTTTCCATGTAAAGAATAGTTTGGGTTGGGGGATTTTTCACAAACTTTTCGCGTTGGAAGAAACTAAACTAAACTAAACTAATTTGGTATTTTACCGACTTTTCGTTTTGGAGTTAACGTGCTCACTCTCATACTTTTTTTTATAGCTTTTAGCGGCAGGTGATGACACTGAGAATACATGGAATTAAGATGGAGCACCGGTGGAATGCGATGGTGGGGGAAACAGGAGAACGCGGAGAAAACCCGTTCCTGTGCTGCTTTGTGCACCACAAATCCCACATGCGGTCGCAAGGAATCGAACCCAGGCCACCTAGGTGAGAGGCGACTCGGCCCGGCGCGGCTCACACTAATACGGACACACGCACGCTCGGACCTTTTTCTAAAAATGCTTTTTTGGACACATAGCACCTAAAACGTGTATTACCGGTGAAATCTCGGTATCGAATTTTTGGGTGGAGTGTAATAACTTCTCTTCCTACTTACTTTGTACTATGTAGAGAAGTAAAAAGGAGAAAATCAATATTATCATTCTTCGTCGGGCGTTAATGGCCCAAGTAGTTGGTCGCTCCTTAACTTTTAGTAGCCACGATTGGTAACAATTACTCATCAGTTGGACCAGGATTTGAAAGCTTTTAAAATGTTTTTCTAGCTTCCTGATTAGAACATCTTTGCGTACTTCTTCCGTTTGCTTCCGAATATATGATTCCTATGGAATCTACAAAGGGCTAAATCGGACTAAATGACCTAAAACGGTCTATAGATAACTTTCGCTGAAAAACCAGAAAATAGGGAGTGAGTTCCTCTACGAAAAGCAGGTGTTTAGATTTTCCTAATTAATACAAAGGAAAATGAATAGCTGAAATGTTAAACGAAGTATCGAAGAAAAGGTATTGTAGTCCGCCCAAAAATTTGATTTCGACATTTCACCGTAAATAAATGTTTGAGGTCACCCGAGTCCCCTCAAAAAAACACTTTTAATGATGTCTGTGGACAGCATAGCTCAAAAACAAAAACACCGTCAAATACCAAACTTGGTGTTTAAGTTTGGTATCTTGTAAGGATGCGACTCGAAGATTTTGAGGAAAATCCCCCAACCTGAAACTCTCTTCACATGGAATAAATTTCGAAAATATTGATTTCCTAGAATTCGGCTCTACAGATTTTGAAAAAAAAATACCGTACATTAAAGGTATTTGCCTGACAAATAAAATACATATCTTCAATTTACTGGGAATAGCCTCTACAAGACCTCTTCATTCTAGATGAGTTTTGCACAACTGCTAAACCGTAAGAGATAGACAAAAACTTGCAACGCAAAAATTTTAGATCTTGTTAAAACACGCAGTCCTTATCATATACATGCTTTTCGTGGAGTTGACCATTTCTGAGATATGCCTTGTTATTGGTTTCAGTATTAAAATACTTAAAACTTTTCTCATACGAGAATTTGTCATTTCCTTACCATGCAAAGAAAGGAATTTCAACAAATAGCAACCAGCTTTTAAAAGAGTTGACTATTGTATTAGCCTAGTGAATTCCCTTATTTCCATTCTTCTTACAAGAAAGCAGTAATTAGATAATGTTTATCCTAATGTTTATCTCAATTAGCGTCAAGTAAATAGAAGAATAAGCTTTTGACAATAATTTGTAACAGAGATGTAGAGAATGAAATCTACGGTGATACCGCGACATCAAATCTTTGGCTTAAATCCCTGTAATAGACAAAAAAGTAAAAATATAAAAGGCAATGAAACTAAGCGCTAAGATACAATGGAGAAGATTGTTATTCACATCTTGACAGTTACTGTACATCAGGATTGTGTCGTCAACACCTCATCACAAAGCTGTTCCCATCCATTGGCAACTCGACTTGAAAACGTTCGCACTGCATTAATGAATGTGAGGTAGTTTATGGGGCCCGTGGCTACAGCAAACAGCTCTGTGGTCTCATGTCAGCAGTCTTTTATTATCTCCAATATCACACCTAGTTCTTGATGATGCAAGCCTCCAACTTGGACGATATGCAAACGACAGCCCGAGGTGCCACGTCGCACTGGAACGTGCATGGCGAATTGCCATAATGGCATCATCGGTTCTGAGCATGAAGCGCTTGGGCTCCGGGCAGTCACCAAAAAACAAAGGTTCCGCTGTCCACAGATTCCGACCGAATTCTAGCACCAGCAAAAAAAAGCAAGGTCTTCCGTAAGGTCATTACAAAAATTACATATTCTGGGTGTGGAGCGGCCAGAATGCAGATGAGGTCGATTGTCTTTACAGCGAGGGGCGACTACTCGTGAACTTCCACTCACGCGCCTATATATAATTGAAAAATATTAAAGAACCGCCATTCAATTCAGGCATTATCGGCGTTTCCGGAAATACAGGTTTCAGCATGTCATCCATGATTTATATTTATACCTGCTGTACATGTAGAGCGCATACAACATTATACACATCAGCAACATGATTTACTACCATAAATATTGCTTAAAGAAGTATAGATGTGCTCAGTTCTGACGTTTCGATAATATTAATTGCCTTTTGCACTTGTAAAACGTTTAATATGCAGAAAGCTATGTAACTATGAGGAAGATATGATGTTCAGGGAACAAACTTTTACTTTCTCTACATAGTACATCTTACGTAGGTAAAGAAGGTTTTGTACTCCACCCAAAGATTCCATCCCGAGGTTTCACCTGAAATACACGTTTTAAGGTTCCCTGTATCCCCCCCCCCAACAAAAATAGTCCGCGTGTCCGTGTGTCTGTGAACACGATAACTCAAAGACGAAAAGTCGGTAAAATGCTAAACTTTGGTATTACAGTTCAATATCTCCCAGCTATCCTTTACGTGGAAAAAATTTCGAAAATTTTGGTTTTCTCAAAAATGGCTAACGATTTTTACTAAAATACCGTACATCGTATATTAAATATATTTACATTACTTATAAAACTTATATCTGAAATTTTCTGGGAATAGCCTCTAAAAACCTCTTTGCTCTGGATGGATTTTGGTAAATGTTGCATAACTCGTAAACCGTAAGAGATAGGCAAAAATGTACTACACGAAAAATGTAAATCTTGTTAAATACACAGTTTATGTAACTTTTTGTGGAGTTAACCACTCATTAGATATTCCTTGTTATTTGTTTAGTTTTAAAATACTTAAACTTTCTCATGCGGGATTTCGTCAATTCGTGGTCATACAAAGAAGCGAATTTCGTGGCAACCAGCTATTAAAATACTTTACTATCGTTTTAGAATCGTGTATTCCCTTATTTCTCTTCCACTTACAAGAAATCAAACAATGAGACACATTCTACTAATAAATTAACATGAAGTAGAAGAATAAGCTTTTTAACAATAATTTGCTATGGAGCTGTAAAGGAAGTCGTGAGAATGGAACACATCAGAATGGGTTTTAGGTATATATTGTAAGTAAACACCGAGATCTGGATTTCTAATATGAAAATCTGTTGCGCACCATTCACATGACTTTCTCTACCTGTTCTGCAAACAAACTATGTATTCTTACAAAGGATTAAGGCTGGTTCACAATAACCCCAGAACGAAACCGAGAACAGGAAGCTATACTGCTCACAAGATTTTTGTTCACAATAACCCTATAAAGGGGAACGGGAATGCATTTCTTCTACTTTTCTTGGTAAATGTTGCGCATTGCTAAGATAATGCGTGTTGGCATTAAAGAATTACAGCTAAAGTGAGCTCTAACGGCTGTTTCATGTCACGGAAATTTAGAATAATGTATCTCTAAATTGAAGAGTCTAATAGTGCACAACATTTGAGAATGAGAAGCTTAAAACTTGGCCGAGCTTGCTTCCCGTTCGAGGGGCCCGGGAAGGCTTCCCGTCAATAGTGAACGATAGCATTGAAATACATGTACTTACTTCTATATTCCCGTTCACGTTCTGGTTACGTTACCGGTTGTTGTGAACCAGCTTTAATATTTTATCTACACTATGTTAATCGAGATAAACATAATCGATCTTGTTACTTAGTTCCTTATAAGCAGAAAGGAAATATGGGAACATAGTAGCCTAAAGCGTCAAATCTTTTAAAAGTCGTTTCTATGTAATACAATTGAAATTCGGTTCTTTTTGCATCGCTAGGAGTAAAACAATAGAGAGATGAAGCGAATGAAGACCCCGTTGAAACCATAGACAAGGAATATCTTGAAACGGTTTTCTCTACAAGAAACATATATTTGCCATAAGTTGTATTTTTAATCAGATCTGTAAGTTTTGTTATGCCAGTAGTTTAATAAACATTGTTGAAACCACTATTGATAAGATCCAAATGTACAATTAAAGTGCATTATGGGGTGTGTGGATTTTCTTGGAAATCTTTGTATCGAATCCTTGGAAGATACTGTACCTACTTAAATATAAAGATTGTTATTTAACCGATTGATAGTTTTTTAATTATGTTGTTCACACAGACACACACAGGGGCCTTTTTCTATTTTTTTTAATTCAGGGATCCTAAAACATGTACTTCCAATGAAATCTCGGTATTTTTGTTGGAATGCAATACCTTCTCCATTCACGTACTATGTACGAAGTGAGAAAGTAAAAATGGTGACATTATATTAAAAGGACATGGTATAGATTTTCAGTTATGGTAAAATGATTGAACATCTAGTTTATTATCTAATTGTTTTTTGAGAATGTGAACTCTGACACGGTTAGCGTAATATTCACTAAGTATCGTTATCATTGAATTGTAATTCATGTTAAAATTACTGTTCCTGCAAATAAGAGCTTTTCATTAAATACATATGAAAAATAAATGAACTTATTATAAAACTTGTAACAATAACAGAGTGACTTGCAAAAACGATTAAAACACAAATTAAGAATCACATTTTTATGGAGTTGGTTACTTTACGATGTACTGTTCTACCAAGTGAGTCAAAAATCTTCGAACAGGCTGCACGGTGTTTTTCCACTAGGGTGTGGACACATGACTCCGCACTGCTGCTGTAAACAAGGTCACGCTTCTGACGCAGTTTTTCTCTGCTTTGTAAGTGCAGTATTGAGTTGGCCGTCATATGGTGTAGCTTGGTTATTACAAATTATTTATTATATTGTCTTGTACTTAGTCAAAAAGTGTATTGTGGCTCAAGGTGTAACAGCTCCAGGGCCAGATTTTTTAATCAACAGTTGACGCCCGTACGTACGTGAATTCAATTCCCCCCCTTTATTTCGAGAATTAACATACAGGGCCACTTCATCCAGCGAGACGACGGCTCGACCTCGATACGCTGCAAACAGGCTCCGAGAAGCGTTGCTGCGTGCTTGCGAGTACTCTGGTTCAGCCAAGTAGATGTGGAACAGCATGCTCGATGCAATACCGACCTAACAATTTTGCACATCCTTAGTGCATCTCAAAATGGATTTGAATGGCATTAACTCCATAGCATTCCTTTATAAATCTTTTTTCATGGATATTTAGTACATCGTAGTGTAAATCCGAATACAAGTGGATTTTTAACTCATTCTCAATGGATCAAATTATAATATATCTGTATACAGAACCATGACCATCAAATACGTTCACAAATGGTCAGTCTCTTGACCATTGGACAACGTTTGCGGATCAAGAGCTAAAGCAGATGAAATGAATGTTTCTTTTAATTAGTTGTAGTACTTTTAAGTCAAGTAATGATCTCTGTTGTACAATTTGTTAGGGGTCTGGAGAATTTGTGTTTGGTCTGGCACTGAATGTCCGAATGCTTAATCCATTATGTTAAGATATTCCAGTCACCTTATGCTCTGTTCTCAAGTTTTGGGAACCGTTCATTTGGAATCCTGCATAATCTTCGAAATTCCCTAAATAAATTTATGCTAAATATCTTTTTCTCAGAATTTCTTGAGAAATGATACTTTTTAGTATCATATTTTCTTCCTGCATAATAGGGCTCGACACTTACGATACACGTTTTTTTTTTTCCTTTCTTTTTCTACAACCTCTCTATTTTCCTCGTAGTACACGAAAATAATAACTAGAATCGACAAATTTCCTCACTGCCTCTAGAAACTGATGATATGTTAGTAGCGGCTAAGGCCTTCCTGAACTTATGGAAAGGACATTATCTAGAATCTTAAACAATTCACTTTCTCACGCGGGAGAACATTGTGTCATCAGAAACGTGTTTGAGTGTCAGTGTATAGCGTCCTCTGTATTTATGTGATTATGCACGTCACTTCGAGGGAACTGGTAGCCAAATGAGAGGCTTAGAGACGGCGCCTCGTGATCACAAGGTAGCAAAACGCTATCACACCTCATGCGTGCTGCTGTAATTGCTACTCTGCATCGACTCCACCCACTTGTCTCGCCCTGCACGGAAAAAGACAAATCGAAAGATATGCCATTATCGCCTTCCTTGGGACATTTGCCTCCCAGTTCATATTCTGTAGGGGGTTTGGTAAGAAATGTTTATAAACCTTAATGTCCTCACTAACCATCGAATTGGGAGTTGTAAGTTCTACTCACCCATTTAAAGAAATAAAAAACACAAAGGCAGACTACTACACAACTAAGGACATTTGTCCAGTATTAACTACTATTAGCAAAACCTACATATAAAGCTTTTATTAAATTAACAGCAAGCTAAGGCATGGCACCCACAGCTAAAACGACTTCAAGAAAACTACTTGCACTGAAATATAAGATAACAATGGAAATGAAGTTTGTTTATTTATGGTCGCTCTTTTACTGCTGTGATTCTCAAGCGTCCCATTCTAAATTAGCCGTGAAAGACCGCCTAATTTTACTTAGAGGTCTCTTATCAGGCTTGAGGTTCTTTTACATGCTGTAAATCTACGACGCGGGACCAACAGCTTTACTTCCCTTCCGAAGGAAGCCATACTAAGGATTTTTACGCCCGAAAAAATCCATCGTCCTGCGCCGGGTTTGAACAATGGTAAGGTTATTTACGTAATGGTATAGGAAAGTGAGGCCCCCCAACTCAGCACGAATAAAATGTTACAGCCGAAGCATATCTGAAGCAGGGATACGGAAAAGGGCCATAAAAACACCTTTCTGTGTTTATTTTATTAATATTTTCGGAATACCTTATATATTACTTAATTACTGGATTGCATATTATTTTGTACATGAATGCAGTTAAGTTTCATATGCTCATTGAAGGACCAACATTAGCTTATTGATTAAACATTTGAAGCGAACACTATTTTTCTTTCTTTCATTATTTCATTTGTATAGCCCCCTTTAACTTCAATGGTCATATCGGGGGCTTTGACTTGTGAAACAACTCGTATTACTGTAGGTTTTACAACGTTAGGTTAATCAGTTTTATATTACTGAACGCACGCCCATCCACTCTCACATTAATACTTCCAGATTCGTGGGGGATAGAGAATAATACCGGTTAAAGAAAATGTTTCCACTCCAGCCGGGAATCGAACCCGGGACCTTCGGATGATGAATAATAAAATTATTATGGAGCGTATTTCAAACTAAATTTAAAAGTAAGATAAGAGAAACAGTACAAAGACTTTTGATCAATGTAAACAGAAAATTATGTTGAGATATAAAAAATAATGGCATAAAAGTATAGATATATAAATAAAATTATGATTGATATTATTGGAGCATTTACACATTGGGAATGGAGCGTAGAATAGCAAAAAAACAACAACAAACAAACAAACAAACAAAAAATATCATTCTGGTTGAATGTGTATTGAGGTTACAAGAGGTGGGTATACTGCTCATGATGTTCCGGATCCTCTTTCAACAGTTCTTCTAATAACAATTGATAAAATAATAGATGATCTTATATTTTCATATGTTGGTGCTGAGGTACAGAACATAATGAACGGAAAAATTAAATTTGGCGTACTGAATTGTAGATGGGAACACATGAAATGCCACAAAGCATGAAATAAATATAATCCACAGTTTTATGAGGACATGGTTCGAAATTGGAACATAAAAGTTTCACTAATAGTTCATAATATGCTGAAATAGTGGAATCACAGTTTAATAATCTGATGTGTTCCATTCACATGACTTTTTTTCATATCTGAAAAAAAATTGTTTAAAAACTTATTCTTCTATGTACTTCATGCTTATAGAGATTAACATTAGCAGAAATGCAAATGCTTGCTTCCTTATAAGTAGGAGGGAAATAAGGGGGTAAAGCGATAATCAAATCTTTTAAAAACCGGCAGCTAAGAGACAATTTCTTTTCATTACATGGCTAGGAGTTGACGAATTCCCGTATGAGAAAGATTGAAGTATTTTAAAACTGAAACTAATAACAAGGAATATCTCGGAAATATCAAATCCACAAAAAAGTATAGGATATAAATTATGTGTTTTAACAAGAATTGCATTTAGTGTGCTGAAAGTTTCTGTCTATCTCTCACGAATGAAGAAGTCTTCAGCGGCTATTCCCAGAAAATTCAATATATGCATTTTATTTGTCGTGTGAATATGTTTAATATATTGTATTTTAATGAAAATTGTTAGTCATTTTGAGGAAATAAATACTTTTGAGATGTTTTCCATGTAAAGGGTAGCTAAGGGTGGGGACATTTTGTTCAAAATTTTTGTGGGGTGTCCTTGGAAGATACTAAACTTAAATACCAAGTTTGGTATTTTAGTTACTTTTCGTTTTTGACCCATGGACACCAACAGACACATAATCTTTTTTCTGAAAATGCTTTCTTTTCCGATTCAAGAGAGCCTAAAACTTCTATTTTCGGTGAAATCTTGGTATCGATTTTCTGTTGGAAAGCAATACCTTCTCTATGTACCATGTTGAGAAAGTAAACCACCAAAAATATGCAATATCTCAAACAAATTTATCGATTTTCACGATACAAATGTTCTTCAGCTAGCTATATTTGTAGATAAAGAATGTCTTGTAATTTATGGAGTTGTTTCACGTGTTCCAGGCTCCCTTAAAGCTTGTCGTTGTTTTAGCAATGGACACGACAACATTTTGCTTTAAAGTCAACTGAAATTGATATATTTCCCCCAAAACTTCTTCCAATATTTCTTTCGATATTAAAGCCAATAATGCTTTATTTTTAGAAATTACACAAGGCATACCTATGGATTTTTCTGGTGCTCACCAGCATCCTATTAATAAACATCTTGGGGCAAATTGATACTTTTTATTACTGTATCCAAGCACTTAGTTCTCATATTTCAAAGGCCCTAACTCATTATTATTCTGGTAGTTTTCCAATCTATGGTCATATCGGCGGCATCTAATACTACTAACATTTCAACTAAAACATGAAACGTTAACAAATTTAAGTTTAGGATCTTAAAAGTACCTTTAGGGAACGTGTGGCTGTCTCACAGTTCAGCATTCCCTCGATCTTGTGCTCAAATTTCAAACACCTTTGGCGTTTTCTTCCTATTCAATTAGACGATTGGATTACACGATCTCGATAAAAGCAAAGCGGGACACAGCAAATTACTAGGCGTACGATCTTAAATTGTAATGCTCTCAGCATTTAATGTAAGAAATTTAAGTTAGGAAAACTGAGCTCGTGGGAAGACAGTATCACCTTCTCTCTTCGCCCCCGGAATCTAACCAAATACATTTAATAATCTCTGTTTCATATATAAAAACACCTGTGTTCCATTCACATGACTTTCTCTACATTCCAGTCACAAATTACTGTTAAAAACATACTCTTCTACCTACTTTATGATAATCGGGATAAACATTAACAGAAATGGTCTTAATTACTTGTTTCCTTGTAAGAAGAAGGGAAATAAGGGAAAACACTGGGCTAAAACGATAGTCAAATCTTTAAAAAGATGGTTGCCATGTGTTTGAAATCAGTTTCTGTGTAGCGCCAGGATTTGCAGATTTCCGTGTGAGAAAAGTTTAATATTTTAAATCTGAAACAAATAACAAGGAATGTCTCACAAATGGTCAATTCAACGAAAAAAAAGGTATATGAATAAATTGTGTGTTTTAACGAAATCTACATTTTTTGAGTTTTGTCTATCTCTTACGGTTTACGCAAAATTTAGCAAAATTCATTCACAATAAAGAGGTCTTCAGAGGCTATTCCCAGAAAATTTAAGATGTACATTTTATTTGCTATAGAAATATCTTAAATGCACGGTATTTTAGTCAAAAGTATTAGCAATTTTTTGAGAAAATGAGCATTTTCGAATTTTTTTTCCATGTAAAGGGTAGTTTGGGATGAGGGGATTTTTCTTAAAATCTTTGTGTCGTATTCCTGGAAGATACTAAACTTAAATATCAAGCTTGGTATTTTACCGACTTCGCGGTCTTGATTTATCAAGTTAACAGACACAGACACACACACATACACATACACACACACGGATGTTTTTTCGATTTTTTTTAAATAGGGGATCCTAAAACCTCTATTTCCAGTGAAATCTTGGTATCGAATTTTGGTTGGAATGCAATGCCTATTCCATACACATAGTAGTGTAGAGAAAGTAAAAGCGTATTAAACATAAAATTTGTGTCTTAACGAGATCTATAGTTTTGTATATGAAGATCTCTTACGGTTTTCCGATTACACAAAAGTCCTCCAAAATTAAGACTATTTACAGAAAACGTAATGTGTGCATTTTATTTTCCCTGTAAATATCTATAATATATAGCAATATAATCAAAATCGTTAGAACTGTTTTTTGAGAAAATCAAAAATGTCGGAATAAGTTCAATTTAAAGGATAGTTTACGGTGGGGAATTTTCCCGAAAATCTTTGTGTCGTATACTAAACAAACATCAAGTTTGGCAGTTAACCGACTTTTAATTTTTGAGTTATATTATTCAAAATCACACAGACACACACGAGCCTTTTTCTAAAAATCGTTCCATTCACATGAATTTTCGAGATGATGTAGATAAAAGAAATTGTTGTAAGAAAAATTTGTTTGCAGAACAGCTAGAGTAAGTCAAATTAACGAAATACATCAGATTTTTTTTTTTGTAATTTATCTCCCCTAATGGATAACAATGTATTGGAGAATTGCGACAATGGCATCTGAGATTTGTTGAATGGATGAGGAATGGGCGAATTCTGCACAAGGTGTCGAGGTTGCTTCACCTTAGACTTCACTTAGTTGTAGCTAGTCCGTGATTCATGCAATGTAAAAGGCGAGAGAGGTTTACATAAAAAAGGTTTCGAATGAACCGCTTCTATATTCGGCAGAACATAAATTTTGCCACACCTTTCCGGGTCAGACGCACTAAAATGCTCGCAACGGCTGCCTACCGCACAACCATTTCTTTTATTGCCCTGTTATACTCAACAAAAGAAAGAAGGATTAATGATACGTTTGTGGGTTACGCAGTCATCAGACATTTTAACTCCTTCAAGCCGCTGTTGTATTTTGGCAGCACAATTTTCTGCAGAATTATACAATGCATGAAGAATGAATAATATGACAATATATAACCACAACGTCTTCTGCATCAAAAATATTTTGGTAATGGATTAGAATGTGTTCCATTCACACAAGTATCTCTACCATTTATTTCATAGACTTCTACAAATTTGTCTTACTAAAGCTTATTTCTCCACGAGTTTAAACTTTTGCAGAAATAGTTTCATTGCCCATTTCGTCCTAGAAAGTTCTTACATTGTGTCATGATATTACGAGAAAAAACTTAAAAATGAAGACATTGAAAAGAAAACCAAAAAACCATGGCTATATTGGAAATGATCACGATCACAAATCTACTCGGATGAATCAGAGTACTCGCGCGCACTTAATAGCAGACCTCGAAATCAAACTATAGGTGCGTGTGATAGATTGTACGTCACTGGGTGAGGGTCATAGCATGTGTTTCCCGTCGCTTCATTCCAACACTTCATTTAGCCCTTATGACAGCTTGCCCTCAATGCTGAGCTGTATTGTATACACCACGAGTCGCAAGTAACTAGCTGCTCTTTGGCGCGCACCCAAACATGGATCAGCGTGGTTTAGATATGCCAGTTATTGATTTTTACGTGTATCTTTTACGGTTTACCATTATACAAAATTCCTTTCGAAGGTATTTTAGAGCCAATTCCTATAAAATCCAAGATATTAATTTTATTTCCCATGCAAATGTCGTAAACATAAGAATTTTAACCAAAATCTTTGAACCCTTTTCAGAAAATTAGATATATATAAAGTGGAACAAAAACAAAAAAACATTCCAGGTAATGTATCGTTCGGGGTGAAGGTATTCTTTTCACTATCCCTAAACTACCACTAACATGGTAAAGTGGGTTGTTTTTTATTTTTGTTCCAAAAAATCTAATGATTTTATTAAAATGCCATATTTAACATATGTGGTTGCCAAATAAAAAAAATCTGATGTGTACCATTCACATGACATTCTCTATATCCCTGTAACAAATTATTCTTAAAAAGTTTATACTTCTATTTACTTTATGCTAATCAGAAAGAATTAGCAGACATAGTCTTATTACGTGCTTCCTTGTAAGTAGTAGCGAAATAAGGAACTACCATAGGTTAAAGTGATAGTCAAAAGCTGTTTGCTATGTCAATGAAGCTCCTTTGTTTATATGGATAGGAGTTGACAAGTTCCTGTATGAGAAAAGTATACGTTTTTCATAGCAGAAACAAAAAATAAAGAATGTCTCAAAAACGACGAACTCCACGAAAAAAATGTATATAACATAAATTGTGTGTTTTAATGTGATCTACATTCCTGTGTAGTAAGTTTTTGTCCATCTCTTACGGTTTAGCAGTTATTCAAAATTCAATCAAATTCATCCAGAATAAACTACTCTTCAAGGCTATTCCCAGAAAATTCAAGATATACATTTTATTTGTCAGGTAAATATCTTTAATATACGAAATTTTAATCAAAATCGTTAGAGCCATTTTGGAGAAAATCAAAGTTTTCAAAAAAAGTTCCATGTAAAGGGTAGTTGGGGGAAGGGGGATTTTTCTCAAAATCTTCGTGTCGCATCCCTGGAAGACACTAAACTTAAATACTAAGTTTGGTATTTTACCGAATTTTCGTTTTTGAGTTATCGTGTTCACAGACACACGGACACACGGACATACACACACGGACATTTTTGTGAAAATGCTTTTTTTTTGGATATTGGGGACCCTAAAACATATATTTCCGGTGAAATCTCGGTATCGAATTTTTTGATGGAGTGCAATACCTTCTCTATACACTATGTACATAGTGCGTATAGAAAAAGTAAAAATATATATCTTGAATTGTCTGATAATAGCTCTTACATTTAGCATAATTGGTAAACCGTAACAGATGGTGCTCTTGCTCACAAAAATGTAGATTCCATTTATGTATATAGTTATATTAATTTATTTTACGGACTCAATCATTCCCGAGATATTGTTATTGGTTTGAACGATCAAATAAAAAAGAAAGAAAGAAAGAAAGAAAGAAAGAAAAAGGTCCAACTGTGTGTGTGTGTGTGTGTGTGTGTGTTTGACCAGTAAACTCAAAAACGAAAAGGCGGTCAAATACCCTAAGTTGTTTTTAAGTTCAACACCTTCCGAGGGTGCGACACGAAGTTTTCAAGAAAATTCGTCACCCCAAATTACGCTTTACATTTTACATGGAACATTTGTTACTACCTGAAAACTGATCTAACGATTTTGGTTAGTACCCTATATATTAGTTTCATGACACCTCATGATATTTTTTAATTTTCTGGAAATAGCTTGTGAAGTGCTCTTCACAAAATTTACATAATTGGTAAACTGTAAGAAATATACAAAAATTGTAGATATCGTTGAAGCACACAATTTATAGGTCGTTGATATATCAGAAGAAAATCTACCACCCTCCACCGGATTTTGTCCTGTAACTTAAGTATTAGAGGCTAACATGGTAGTAACTAGAACGCGGAGTGCTTCTAATTAATATAACTGTACTAAATACTATATATAGTATAATCAACGTTTTACTCAGTGCGTCAATTAGTGACAATGGTTTGAATACTTAGGAATAAAAGTCAGGGTGCCAACATAACAGATACAGTAGAACTAACCTTCCCAGTATATGCAACAAACGCATATTTGTGGAGGGGGGGGGGGGGGAATGGCGTTTTATTTATGGACGCTCTATAACTGCTGTGGTTCTCAGCGTCCCATTCTATATTGGGTGTGAAAGACCGCTAAATTTTGCTCAGAGGCCTCTCTATTAGGCTTGAGGTTATTTTACGTGGCGTAAATCTACGACACGGGACCCACGGCTTTACTTCCCTTCCGAAGGAAGTCGTGCTAAGGATTTTTACGCCCGAAAAAAATATATCGTCCTCCGCCGGGTTTGAACCCGCGTCCTTATATTTGTGGGAGAGTTGCTGGCTATGAATATAAGCTAACAACCGTAATACCATCAGATTCTAGCAACGTATCCCATAATAATGGAAACATGTCAAATTTACACTTTACCACTCTCATATGCTGCGTCCCTTGTAGAGTATGTCTGAATAAGGTGTATTCTGTGTTGTAAATTTAAATTGCTGTATTTGAATATCGCTGTCTTTTTATTTTTGTGTTTACTCTTAATTCTTTGTTGTTGTTTTTGTTGTTTTTTTTAAATATCGCTTACTATTTTGTGTACTGCAAAAGCACGTATGGTCTGTTGACCCGTGTGAATGATGAAGCTCAATTTTATATCAGTAAATACACTTATTCATTCATGTTAAGAATAGTTTGTAGAAGAGTGAGTGAAGAATGTAATGTGAATTAATATGTCAGATTTTTAACGCGTGCTTTTCTTTTCAGGCTTAGAAATAGGTGTAAACGGTGGATAGTAAACAACATTCCCATCTGAAACGTCACTAAGATATGTAGTTTCTGAGATCTCTTGCACTGAATTATTGAATGTCCTGGAAACTTATACTGGAGCAAGGTCCTTATCGAGAAGTGTTTCTTTGCGTGGATACCAGAGCTTGCGTCATTTAGGCCGCGTGATGGAGCAGAAATCCGCGTTTTCGGTTGGCTTCCTACGAATGAGGATACGGCTGTAGGAAAAGTGGCGCCCTCCAAGCCCTTATCAGCAACAGCTGAGTACCTTCCCCGCAAACTGCGCTACTCCCGGAAACGATCAAGGTCATTCATATAAACGGAGCTTATAATGTGTCAAATCTTGACTACCTGTAAACTTAATGTAATTTGATGAAACGTGCTGTTCAAGAATGGTGACACACAACGTAGCTCTGAAGTTGGTGTTGCCATTCAAGCATCTCTTTCAAAACTACTTTCATTCGACTTTATTCAAATACCGTGGGGCTGCCTCTACATCAAATGGTCAGCGTACTGGCTTCTCACTCAGAGGCCCGAGGTGCGTTTTCCGGCTGGGGCGGAGAAGTTCTCTTGAACTAGAAGCATTCCCCGTTCCCCACAAACTCTGGAGATGTGCATATGAGAGGGAATATGTGTGTGTATGTTTAATAATATAATGCTGAAAAAACTAGCATTAATAAATCCTATAGTTCAGCGAGACAGCATGAAAAAGATAGATTTGATTTGGGGGGAGTGTAGTTTAACTTCCTTTGACCTGGTAGGTCATATTACGGATGAAACGGGAGGTATACATTTTAAAAAATTAGCATTTTTAGTTTGGAATTTCAAACTTTCAGTCATATACATGACCTTAAAAGAGGACTATACATGTGTTACATTCACATACTTTACTCTGCCCAATGTGGTGTGTTAGTGGCTTCAAAATCCATTATCATAAAAGTTAATTTCTCTATTTTAATCAACATAAATGTTGCAGAAACAGCTAGCTACATTAAACGTTTCGATATATGAGAGTAGTGATAGTCAAGTGCTTAAGAACTGTATGCTATACGAGGTGTGATAAAAAAATAACGGGAAATTTTGTTTTTCTTAAACAATCTTTATTTATGCATCTGCATCAACTCTGTACCCTTCAGAATAAGCTCCCTCAGATATAATACACTTGTGCCAGCACTTTTTCGAAACTTGGAGGCAACTCTGGAACTCACTCTTCCTTATGGTGTTCAGATACTTCAGCGATTCTACGTTTAGCTCACCAATAGTGGCCTCGAGAATAGAAAGAGGTCGCAGGGGGCCATGTCCGGCGAATAAAGTGGCTGAAGCAACATAACATTTCTGGGTTTTGACAAAAAATCATGATCAAGCGTTAAAATGTGAGCAGGATCACTATCCATGAGTGGTTTGCGAAAATTCTAATAGGTTTCTTCGGATTACGGCGCACAACTTGTGGGTAGTGTTATGCCTTATTGATGCATAACCATTTCTTTGCGTCTTCCACATTGTCGTCAATAAGTGATTTGTTGGGACGTCCAGGGTATCGTCGTCTTCAGAGTCTTCTTGGTCCTTTGTGAACCGATATCACTCGAAACCCCTTGTCTCCTGACAGTATACTTGCCAAAAACCACAGCCAACACTGCGAGCACTTTACTCCATGTTTTACAACCAAAATTTAATGAAAATTCGCTAAGCCTTCGAAAACACGTATAACCCTTTTAACTGTCAACAATAAACTAAAAATTTAAAAAGCTGATAATGCAACCATACTTGGAACATGTGTACCTACAAGACTTTTGAAAATCTGTTGCATAAGCCCTCAAAATAAAACATCCCGTTATTTTTTTATCCATCTCGTACATTTGCCTTAAAATGTCAGTTGTTTCTGTCGAACAGGACTTCAAAAGAATGGCAAATAATTTATAAATATAAGCCGTAAATGATCAATGTCTTGAAAATGGCTTATGCCACGAAACACTTATTTGAAATAAATTGTGTGTTTTAAAGATGACTACATTTTTGTGCAGTACATTTTCATCTATCGCTTAACGTTTACTAGTTATGCAACTATATAAGATTTAACAACATTTCTTCCGAATGAAAGGACTTTACAGACTATGCCCAGAAAATTCATGATATACAATGTATTTCGTATGTAAATATCTTTGGTATAGAGTATTTTAATCAAAAGCGCTAGAGCTATTTTAAGAAAATCGTTTTAAATGTTCCTTGCAAAGGGTAATTAAGAGTGGGTTTCCTTTCTTGAAAATGTTTGTGTCATATTCTGGAAAGATTAATGAATGAAGTAATAGCTATTTGTCCCTGAATGGCTTAGGCCTCCTCTTACGAGAGGCAACGCGATATGACTCATGCGTGGAGCTAGCCCGCCTAAGTTGTATTTTTCGTTGCGTTCATTCTTCTGTACTTCGCACTATTGCTCACTAACTTCTTTTGTATTTAACTGACTCTTCTGTTTCAGGTTTTGCTATTTACACACACACATTTTCTCTAGTCCGTATGCACCTTGTACATAGTGAATAGAGAAGGTATGGATTATATTCCAACCAAAAATTCGATATCGAGATTTCACCGGAAACCACCTGTTTTGAGACACCTTGAGGCCAAAAAAAAAAAAAAAAAAAAAATTAGAAACATTCCGTGTACGTGTCTGTGGGCAGCATAACTCAAAAACGGAAAGTCCGCTAAATACCAAATTTGGCATTTATGTTCAGCATCTTCCAAGCATGCGACACAAAGATTTTCAAAAATAATACCCAACACCCATTTTCTCAAAGATGCCTCTAATGATTTTTATTAAAATATCAAATGTTTAAGATGTTTTCATGACAAACGAAATGTATATCTTGAATTTTCTGGGAATAGCCTCCGAAGATCTCAAATTCTGGATGACTTTTGTATAACTGGTAATCGTAAGAGATAAGCAAAATCTTACTAAAAAAATGGAAGTATCATTAAAACACACGGTTTATGGCAAATATGTACATTTTTTTAGAGTTAACCGTTTTCGAGATATTCCGAGCTATTGGTTTCAGTTTTAAGGTACCTAAACTTTTCTCAAACGGGAGACACATTTCTTTTTGTTTCTTTTGTTTGCTCTTAGCAAGCATAGAGAACCTAATTTCAGTCGTTTCATTTAGCGACCGGCGTTTAAAAGATCCGACTATCGCCTTAGTCTAGTGCAGTCCCTTCTCTTCTACTTACAAAGAAGTAACTAATAAAACCATTCTGGCAATATTTAACTATCATGACGTAGATAGAAGAATAATCTTTTGTAAGCAAGGTTTGTTTGCAGAACAGCTAGAGAAAGTCATATGAATGGAATATATCAGATTTCTTCTTATTTATTACTTATTTATTTATGGAGCCTCAAGAAAAAATTTACGATGAAATCCTGACATCTCATTTTTCGGTGAAATGAGTTCTACGTTGTAGACTAAATATAAAACAAAAACAAGAACAATAAAACGCAAAGACATTTAAGCATGCATTTCTTTAACTATATGTTTTGCAAAAGTGCTATCATCAGGAACTGGTTGTTGCCAATCCAAGTATTATTAGAAACTGCCAGATTTCAAATCCGTATTCGATATTCGAAATGTTAATAATTCAAGTGAATTTTACGATCCAGTTGACTAAAATAGCTTTGAAGTCATCAGAGGACATTTAATTCCCAGATCACAATACGTTGTATTTCATAATAGTATTGGGATTTTTTTTCTTCTAATTTTTAAATAAATTTTATTTGTGACCAAATCAGCAGTCAGGGCTTTAAAACTAATAGTTTAGAGCAGGAAATCCAAAGGTAACTCTTGTGAGGTACTGACGTAACTAAGTCGTTCCCCCAACTCCAGTCCATTGAAGGGAAGTGAGATGAGTCACACATATTGTCAAACATACATACAGTGGTGTTTTGCATGTCACAACTCAAAAACGAAAAATTCATCGAATACCAAAATTAATATTTAAGTCAGCCTCTTTCAAGAATTTGACACGAAGATTTTCAAAAAATCTCCCCATCCCAAAATACCCTTTACGTGGAAACTTTTTTAAAAACGTTGATTTTCTCAAAAAGGGCTAACAATTTTGATCAAAATACCACATATTTACGATATTTACATCACAAATGAGATGTCTTGAATTTCTGGTAATAGCTTCTGAAACCCTTTTTATTCTGGATGATTTTTACATAGCTGGTAAATCGTTGAGATAGGATCTTACTATACAAAAACCATAGAATTGATTAAAATATAGAGCTGATTAAACAACATGTCTATGTTCTCTCTCTTTTTTTTTTAAGTTAACCACTTTTTGAGAACTCGTTTTTACTGGTTTCAATGTTATAATACTTAAACTTTCTCAAATGGGAACTCATAATTCGTTTTTCTTTCTTTGAAGACAAACACTTGATGTAGATGAGGGAGACATTGTATTTACAAACATTCCATTACGTCGCATAGCGGAATGCCCAATGTTTCAGAGAGATGGAATGGGTTACTGCGCTTTCTTCTTTGTTCCTTAATTTGGACATGCCTAGTTTAAAGATACACAAACGAGAGCGTACACTTATTATACGCTAAGCAAAAAAGAAAAGCCGGCAAAAAATTCTGTAGAAAGTCTGTTTCGAGAAGCAGCAAAATTCAAGAATGTTCTGCTATGTATACTCAAGAATTGTTTCTTCCGGTATAATTAATGATATTTACCATGAAGGAGTTTATGTGAAAGCATTCAACACGGTATACAGAAATAAGTTATGGGTATTATGGATGAAGTTTCTTTAAGCACTTAATTAGGCTCAAAGAAAGTTTATATGGCAATGAATATAAAAACTTACAAGTCGTGAAAAAATTATAATTAGCCGCTGCATATGACAAGGTTATTCATTTTCAGCAACACCGTTAACTCGTATCTTGTCTGCCTCGTAAAAGAATGCCAAGCGAGATTAAAATAAACTAATGACCCTCATTTTTGTTCATTATTATGTGATAATTACATCATTAGATGTTCCAAGAAAGGTTAAACTAATTAATAATGGTCTTGCAACACCATTAAATACTTCAATATTAAAATTTGATGGTCGCGAAAGGGAATGTCTTTCGAGAGTCAAAACCATGATTAGTGTTAAAATTATGAGACGTTCACAGGACATATCTAGCTTTCTAACTAGTCATACAGATCAGCGCATTGTAACATTCTGCAAAACACATTTTATCACTTAGGTGCTCAGCGTAGTACACACACCCTGCACTGAATCACTGTTGATACACAACTCAGACCAGAACACTATTGAACCTGTTGAACTACTGAGTCAGAACTCGCAACTGAACAACACTCTGAACTGGCGCCCTTAACTAGGCAAACTCAACTTCTTGATTACTAAACCAGGTGCTAACGGTCGTTTATACAGGCTCTCTATCCAGAGCGGGGCGTTCTCGAAGGGGAAGCTACTCGAAACTCCTGAAAGTATTTGCGGGAAGGTGGCATATAATGATTTTTTTTTTTTTTTTGCGCAGGCCGTTTGTTCTGAAGAGCCAGCCGAAATTCAGACCCAGGCCGCGAGATAGATGGGCTGGCATGCCCTCATACCGGCGGCCCGCATTAACTTCGCGCGCGTGGTCACAAATCAAAATATCTGAACAACTCAAAATTCTCTTTACCTGGATTTCTAGTGAATGTTTACCACAATTAGAAAACAAACTTTTTTTTTTGCAATACTTATTTTCGAAAAAAAACTATGTATGTTACGCAACTTCACAAATTCACTTTTGCTCCCAGCTAAGAAATGCGTGTAGGTTCGAGCTCACCCAAGAGTTGCAGAGTTTTAATTTCTCTATCCCTATGTACATTGTACATACGGGGCTAGAGAAGGTATTCTATTCCACCCAAAACTTCTATGTCAAGATTTCACCGGAAATATGCATTTTTAGAAAAAGGTCCGTGTGTGTCTGTGTGCGTGTGTTTATGTGTGTGTATTTGTGGGCGGCATAGCTCAAAAACGAAAAGACCGTTAAATACCAAACTTGATTTTTAGGTTGGTATCTTCCAAGGATGTGACACGAAGATTTTCAAGAAAATCCCCCCACCACAAACTACCCTTTACGTGGAAAAATGTTCGAAATTTTTATTTTCTCAAAAAAGGATGTAACGATTTTGATTATAATCCCGTATATTAAACATATTAACATCCCAAATAAAATTAATATCTTGAATTTTCTGGGGATAGCCTCTGAAGGCCTCTTTAATCTACATGCATTTTGCCGAATTTGCGTAACTGCTAAACAGACAAAATGTTACTGTACAAACATTGCAGATGTCAAAGCACACAATTTATGTCCTTTACGTTTTTGTTGTGGAGATAACCGTTTCCGAGATATTCCTTGTAAAGTACTTATACTTTTCTCAGACAGGAAGTGTCCGTTTTTCTTTTGTTCTACACCTGGCCAAGCAAAGAAGCGATTTGCAATAACAATCCCTTAACGACAGTTTTAAAACATTTGACTATTACTTGAGCATAGCGCATTCCTTTAGTTATAGGGAACTAAATAATAACATTCTGCTAATGTTTATCTCAATTAGCATGTATAAAACTAAGAATAATTTTGTTGGAAGTTTGTTTGTAGAGCACCATGTGAGTGTAACACATCAGATTTTTTAAACTATGTATACTATGACCGCTTATATATGCCAATAAATTTGAGACGTTACGATAACTAGCGATTTATAGGTCAAGCCAACCAACATTACGGCTGAGGAAACCACATAACTGATCACATTTTCCCGTGCTCATGTGGGCGTGAGGTCGGTATTGGCGTTGGTCGGGGTAGATCCATTAGATTATTATTATCGTCATCTTAGGAAATCTGCAACTGCTTATCCTTTATTTTATTCTATTTGAGGCTTTCTAGTGCGTTAAATATGTTTAATTCTTCTCTTATTCCTTCGTCTATTTTATAACCTAACAAAGAATACCCAGCCATCGATCTTAAAAAGTTCATTTCCGCTTATTCAATTTCTCTTGTTAGTATTCTTTCTGTTTAACGCCCATGTTTCGCTTGAGTACAGTAATAGAGGGGCTGTTATTGTCTTATAGCATAATTTGCGTTTCTATTCTGGTTTTCCATCTAAGGGCACATTTCACTCGCCTCTCACCTAGATGGTCCGGGTTCGCTCCCAGGCGTCCGCAAAGGAGATTTTTTGGTGGACAAAGCGGCCGGGTTCCCCCGCCATCGCATTCCACCGATGGTACATCTTCATTCATATATCATCAGTGACATTGCCTGCGGTGCCAAAGTAGTTAAATGGGCGTTAAACACTATTAAACAAAATAGTGTTCCATTCACATGACTTTCTCTACATCACAGCAACAAATTATTGTTAAAAAGCTTATGCTTCTTTTTGCTTCATGCTACTCGAGAAAAAATTAGCAGAAATAGCCTAATTACTTGCTTCCATGTAAGTAGAAGGGAAATAAGGGAGTAACATAGGCTAAGTATTAGTAAAAAGCTGGTTGCTATGTGATTGAAGTTCCTTTGTTTGTATAGATAGGAGTTGACAAACTCCCGTATGAGAAAAGTTTAAGTATTTTAAAGCTGAAACCAAAAACAGGATATATCTAAAAAACGATCTACTCCACGAAAAAAAAATGTATATAACATAAAATGTGTGTTCTAAACGAGCTCTACATTTTATGTTAGGTAAGTTTTTGTCTTCCTCTTATGGTTTATCAGTTATTCAAAATTCCGTAAAATTCATCCAGAATAAAGTAGTCTTCAGAGGCTATACCCAGAAAATTCAAGATATATATTTTATTTGTTAGGGTAAATATCTTTAATATACAATATTTTAATCAAAATTGTTCGAGCCATTTTTGAGAAAATCAAAATTTTTGAAACTCTTTGAAAAATGTTTCTATGTAAAGGGTAGTTAGGGGTGGGGAGATTTTCTTGAAAATCTTCGTGTCGCATCCTTGGAAGATACTGAACTGAAATACCAAGTTAGGTATTTAACGGCCTTTTTGTTTCTAAGGCATGCTGTCCACAGACACACACACAACACACATACACGGACCTTTTTCCAATAATGCTTTTTTTTTAATTCAGGGGGAATTAAAACGTATATTTAATGTGAAATCTCGGTATCGATTTTTGAGTGCATTACAATACCTTCTCTATACACTATGAACATAGTACGTGTAGATTTAGTAAAAATAAGGGCTCACTTTATTGTGCCGCACATAAGATTGAATGTATTCAGTTTCTTTTCAACATTTTTCTCTTCTAATCCTGCGATTAATTCTGATCGCAAGTAATAAATGTGGTTAATGTTACCTCATGTATTATTATTATTATTATTATTATTATTATTATTATTACTTCAATAGTGAAAGTAAAGGTGAACTAAAAAGTTTCGAATCTCGCGTGAAGGATAAGGAAGATTTGTGTCGACTGCTGGTACAGTTGAGGGCAATGCTGGCTGGAGCCGGTCGCAACAAGCAGACAGTTGTACCAGTCTTCTTCACTCGACTCATTTGTAAAATTAATGAGATCGCAGCCACAAAAAGTAAACAGGTCAGGTCGGCGCTGCGGCCTTCGCGAAAGCGCAAACACGAGAAGAGATGAAGTACAAGTTTAGGTGAGTTACTGAAAACATTCATTTGTTTGAGTCTTTGCGGTTGACTTTGCTATACCTTAAACAAAATGATGTATCGCTGCTTTAACAAGCTATTTGGGTAATGGCCTAAACTGTCGGGTTTATTTATAGTTTTACCCACTCGGACTGACTATATACACAGTTAAGCATCTATTACGTTAGCAAAAATCAGCACAGTATTAATAGAGATTCGAAACAAGATTTATAGAGTAGTTATTTGTTACAGTAAAGCGGAGAGAATGTAATTTGCAAACGTTTTTATCGAAATAGAAACTGCCCTTGATCGAGTTTAAAAAGAAAAATATGCTATTATTGACACAAACATAAAAGTAAAGGAACATAATTTTACAAATAAACCCATTTTGCTTATTATTTAATTTTATATTTCAATTAAGAAGTTTTGACCGCATTAAAGCTACTCAGATTGGATTCCTCTTCAAACGTTATAACGCTATTGTTAGATTGATTATCATTGTTACTTTTAAGTTTTGTTATAATAATTTATTCTTGAGGGGGATTATTATTCAATCAATTTTTTAGTTGATGAATAAAAAGTTTTTCGAACTTAATGAAGCCTATAAAAGAAAGTTCGAGCTTATAAATATAAAATGGCATAAGAGCTTAAAAAAATAAAAGCATATGTAGAAGGAAGACAACTGCATCGAAATACAAATCATGAATGCCCTCTCTGAAGTACACTGTAGAGAAAGAAGGGTATTGTATTGCACCCAAAAAATCGATACCAAATTTCATCGCAAATTTATGTTATGAGACCTCCTTAAACCCCAAAAAAGCATTTTTAGAAACATGTCCATGTATGTGTGTATGTGAGAGAGAGAGAGAGAGAGAGAGAGAGAGAGAATATAGGCAGTATAGCTAAAAACCAAACTTGGTATTTAAGTTCAATATCTTCCAAGGATGCGACACGAAGATTTTCATGAAAATCCCTCCACCCACAACTACCGTTTACATGGAAAATTTTTCAAAAATGTCAATTTTCTCAAAAAATGGCCCTAACGATTTTGATTATAATGTATATTTTTGACAAAGAAAAGTTTATCTTGAATTTTCCGTGGATAGCCTCTGAAGACATCTTTATTCTGGATTAGTTTTGCGTAATTTTGTGTAACGGTAAACCGTAAGAGGTAGACAAAAACTTATTACATAAAAAATGTTATATACATTTTTTTTCGTAGACGTGAGCGTGTTTTATATTCATTGTTATTGGTTTCAGTTTTAAAATACTTATAGTTTTCTCATACGGGAATTTGCAAACTCTTGGCAATACAAAGGAACTTCAATCACATAGCAATGACTCCATCTTTTAAAAGATTTGAATATCGCTTTAGCCTATGCTACTCCTTTATTTCCCTTCTGCTTCCAAGGAAACAAGTAATAATACCATTTCTGCTGACTTTTTTTCGATTAGCATGAAGCACATAGAAGAATATATCAATAATATGTTCCAGAGATGAAGAGAAAGTCATGTGAATGGAACACATCAGATTTTTTATAAAAATGTCCTATGTGTATGCGAGTGTCGTCTGTGGGCAGCATAGCTCAAAAACGAAAAGTCCATTAAATCCAAACTTGATAATTACATTTAATTTCTACCAACGATGTGACACGAAGGTTTTCAAGAAAATTCCACAGTCCAAACAACCCTTTTGCATGGAAAAAACATTCTAAAATTTGGGTTTTCTCAAAAATGGATCTAATAATTTTGATTAAAATCTTGTATGTTTAAGATATTTACATGAAAAATAAAATGCATATATTGCATTTTCTAAAAAATAGCCTCTGAAGACCTGTTTATTCTGGATGAATTTTTCTGAACTTTGTATAACTGGTAAACCGTAAAAAACCACATTTACAACACAAAAATGTAAATCTCGTAAAACACACAATTTATGTTATATACATTTTCGTGGAGCTTACCGTTTTCGAAATATTCCTTTTTATTCGTTTCAGTTTTAAAATATTCCTCATATGAGACTGGCCAACTCCTAGACACGCAAAGAATCGAATTTCCCATAGCAATCACGTTATAAAGCATTTAACTATTGGTTTAGCCTAGTTTATTCCCATATTTCCCCTCTAGTTATAAGGAACTATGTAATAAGAACATTTCTGCTAATGTTTATTCGATTAGCATGAAGTAGATAGAAGAATAAGCTTGTTAACAATGATTTGTTACACAGATGTAGAGAAAGTCATGTGAATGGAACACATCAGATTTTTTTCTAAATATCCAATACTGTCGAGCTGTTGTTTTCCAGCGTTTAGAAGATATGATGTAACCTCGGTGTCGGTGTCCTGAGATTCAATACAAAAAACTCAAATAGTTTCATCTCTAAACAGAATATTTAATAGGCTCCGAGATGAGGCAATGAATCGTGGCATATTTTAGGCAAGAGAAAGCGAGGAAAATGCTCATAACTCCGGTCACACAAAGACTTGGCGTTTAAAAAAAAAAGTGTGAGTGTTAAGCGAGAGGCTAACTTTACCTCGCTACAGCATTTACGTAAGTAAAACACTCCAGTGTTACGTTATTTTTGTTTACTATGATCGTCATCGCTCATCTTGATCCTGGCAGTGTTGCATATAAATATACTAATGGAGTAGCTTAGGAGTGTTTATTTGCACAGAGACCGATTCTGCATATTATTACTATATTCTCTGTCTTCTCTGAATGCAGCAAAATCTCTTATCATCAGCAATACGTTTTATATCTGATGTATGCATACAATTTAATGTCGATCGACAAGTGCGACAGAATTTGAAGGTTAATTAGTTATGCCCTTTAATTCCTAGTGGAGTATTGGCATCGTTACGATGTTTCCGAATTCGGATTTGAGTTTCTAGGTCGTCAATGTTGATGAGGAACCAGCTCGACGCCCTCAGATGGCACTATGGTCGAAATCGCAACTTGTGGACGCGAAATGGTGTAATTTTGGCCTGGTATCTTCTTGTTTCAAGGTATGGGGTTCTTTTACGTGCAAATAAACACCAGCGAGTTTACTTTCCTTCCGAAGGAAGCCAGCTAAGGATTTTTGCGTCAAAAAGTGATCACCCTCCGCCAAGTTTCAACCTGCAATCTTGAGTTCTAGAGGCTAGCATAGTAAACACTACACCACAGAGGACGACAAGATTGGAAGGTGCACTGAGTTAAATGAAGGCATTTATACTATGCGACCCGACAGTGGTACAATATTCTGGGTCGTGCGACCTAAAAACACATCGATGGTTCATCGCATGCGACAGTCGCATGCCATATATGGGCCTGCTTGTTGCACTCACGTTGTCGCATTGTGAGTGAGAGAGTTGAGTCAATGCTGCCACTTTGGAAAATCCAGAGCTGTAGTGCCTGTTTTTCAATGTGGCTAGTGCTTTCACGTGTTGGGAGGGTGATCTGATTTTCGTTAAAATGTGCCAATACGAAACAGTTTATAGCAGAAAGTTGTATTAGGAGTTCAATTTGGGATGTTACGTCAGAAAATTACAACAATTATGACAAGTAGAAGCATTTTTCCAATGATGCTCTTAAACACTATGTCCTTGAACTATGGACTGTTTTGTTTATTGGGTGTATACTCCATTGCCGTTTTCGTCTGCTTTTTCGAGTTAAAGCGTGCAACAATAGTACTACACTCAGGGCTCCGTTAGTAAGATGTAACAAATGTGTAAACTGCTGGTAGAATGTTATTGATTTCCCAACAATACACAGCGCAACAAGTCGCATTCGTAAACAAGCAACCAAAATTATGCCGCGTTCGCATCATTAACTGTCGTGCGATATGAAATCACTTGAATAAATGACACCTTAGTCCTGTTGGCCTGTTCCGAACTCAGTATTTTGAAACGTAATAGAATACTACTAATTAAACTATTTTGCAGAAATAAATAAGTGCAACAGATTTAGAACGGAATGAATTAAGGATAAGCAAACTTTATTTTGAAATCGAACGATAAAGTTAATAAGATATACTAATTACCAACAATGGTACAAAACAGTTTCATGTTATAATAAACTGTTATTATTGTTGCTACTATTAAGTGAAACATAATTTTTTTTTAAAAAAGTGCGTTACAGCTCTTTACAATTATCGATTATAGAAAATATAATATATTTTGAGCCGGGAATTAACAGCCAATTCGTAGAAATATCTGACTTATGTCCAGCACATGCCAGTTTGACATGTCATTTACCTCCTCGTTTACTATGTACTGCTTAAAACAGATTAAACTATGTATCTGATCAATATGCTTTTTTAAAAATATTCATTTCTTGCTGGTATAATTTTGAGTATTTTTCCATGTTAAGGGTAGCTCTAGGAGGGGTAATAATCTTAAAAATCTTCGCGACACATCCTTGGAAAATACTGAACATAATTATTAAGTTTACTATTTAATCGACTTTTCGTTTATGAGTTTGTTTTTCACAGACACATGGAACTTTTTCTAAAACTCTGATGTGTTCCATTCACATAACTTTCTCTAGCTGTTCCAAATACAAACTAATCTTACAAATGATTATGCATTTATCTTTATCATGATAATCAAGATAAACATTAGCAAAATGGTATTATTACTTGCTCCCTTGTAAGTAGAAGGGGAGTTGGGGAATACACAAGTCTAAAGCGATCGTCGAATCTTTTAAAAGCTGTGAAACAATACAGGTTCGGTTTGCTTTGCATGGTCCCGTTTGAGAAAATTCAGTTTAAAATGAAACCAATAACAAGTGATATCTCGAAAGCGGTCAAATCAACAAGAAAAACGTATTTGACATAAATTATGTGTTTTAAAAAATCTTCATTTTCTGTGTATTAAGTTTTTGTCTATTTCTTACGGTTTAACTTATGCAAAATTATGTAAAATACAACCAGAAGCTATTCCCAGAAAATTCAAAGACATACATTTTACTTGTGATGTTAATACCTATAACATACGGTTTTTCAATCAAAATCTTTAGTCATTTTTTAGAAAATCAAAGTTTTCATACTTTTTTTCCATGTAAAGAGTAGTTAGTGGGAGGGGGAATGTTTTTGAAAATATTCTTGTCGCATACTTGGAAGATACTAAAAATAAATACAAAGTATGCTTTTTAACGGCTATGATTTTGAGCTATGCTGTCCACAGACACACACGCACAGGACCTTTTTCTAGAAAAAAAACAGGACCTTTTTTTTCGGACCTCAAAACATATTAACGTTGAATTCTAGAATATCGAATTTTGGATGGAATGCAAAACCTTCTCTAGATACGGTGTACATTATACATACATGCTAGAGAAATAAAAATGCTCTCCTTGGATACAGGGGATCCAAAATCGTGTATTTCTGGTGAAATCCCGGTATGGCATTTTTGGTGGAAAGCACTATGTACTAAGTAGAGAAAATAAATAATGTCAGATGTTTTAAAATAATGCGTAGTTCATGAAATACAAACAAAAACGTACGTACATGAGAAAAAAATGTTTGTCATGAGTACGCAATATTTTATGGAAGGAAAATATAATATATATATACACTTAGTTTTATCAACTCCAGTTTCTAGAACCGTTAACATTTTCAGCACCGCTGCATTAAAATGTTAAGAGGAGATACATTTTAAACGCACGGTTTTCTAATCACAATATCTATCTACGGAGTTGACACTTCAATATATTAATATATAGACAATATACGTATATCTGCAACAATTTAATTCCAAGCTTTAAAACTCTTATCATTTAGATTTTAAACCCATTCACCTCCTTAACACAATTAAGATAGCTAGCAACAATGTGATATTGTCATAAACATTATAGCAATATCATGAATGAATGAACGAACAATGTGTATGTACGACCTACATTAACACCTTAAAGAATCTACTACTGAAGGAGGTGGCATGTTCTTCGGCATAGTCATAACTCAATTATCAGCAGCAATCTAATCGCCGCAAACTTGAATGGAAATTTCATTTGATTATTTGCGTGTTGTTATTCAGAACCTGAAACGGTTCCCAAGCCAGTCATCCCACTTCTTTATCCAAGATCCATGCACGCGTTGGCGTAAGGGGTCAAGAACATAACTTCCATTTTGGTATCCTGAACTAGTTTTTCTTCTTGTACGGGAATCTCGAATCTCTTTATTATCGGTGTGCCAGTTCTAAACTTTTCCTCTATGTGTGCGGAGGCAATGTCGCAAAATCGGGTTTCATCAACTCTCACCGTTAAATCTTTATCTCTCACTGAACTTTGAGTCTTTAGACATCCTCTTTCTAAAGTTGATTTCGAAACAGTTCAAATGCGGGTGCTTACTTCAGAAATCTTATTAATGTTGTTATAAACAGTTAAAAATAATTACTTTTAATAATACTTTTACTCTTCACACACCATGAATATATATCAGTCATTCTTTTAGTAAAACCAATCTTTCCACTCACGACCTACTGCTTAACTATCATAAATTGACTAGAAAGTTGCAATGCAATCAATGAGCAGAAGACACAATGTAAACAAACATAAAATCAAATTAATACAAAATCTCTTTTAAAAACCAATACATTTAAAGGTAATCAGTAACATAAGTAATAAATATTCATGACTTTTTTTTTAATCTTGGTTTAATTTATATATTAAAATGCTAAGTTTAATTTTAGAATATTGGAAAGGATGCCTTAATTAGTCGTACCTAGTAACTAAGCAGGTTGAAAGGAACAAATAACTATCGGTGTGGAAACTTTTCAAAATACGATTTCTCGTAAACTACTTGCACTAGAATCCTGCAACAAACATCACTGACATTCCAATTTACCCTTCTTTTATTATGTTTATATAAATATTGTATGTTTTCTCAAAAAATAAACTTTCTAAATATTATTAAAACCTGGATTGGTAGAATCAGACTCAAAAATTCAATGTCATAGGCGGGATTTGAACCACGGATCTTCCGGTCTCTAGCCGGTTACTCTACCACTGAGCTACCATGGCAACATGCCGGCATAGCATTGAATTTCTCGACTGACTCGTGTTTCCGTAAACCACAAGGTGATGTCAGATTATTTTGAGATGACAATCCCAATGGCGACTTACAATGCTGTAAGTACTTTAAGTCCCAGGATTCATAGTTTCAGCTAACAATTATGGTCAATTGATATTGCGAGTCAGTTGAGAAATTCAATACTATACCGGCATGTTGCCATGGTAACTCAGTGGTAGAACAACCGGCTAGAGACCGGGAGACTGTGGTTCAAATACCGGCTATGGCATTGACTTTTTCAGTCTGACTCTACCTACCCAAATGCTGTCCTACACACGGCTTGTGAAAAAAAACAATTAAATCATTATTAAAAACTGTTTATAGGCCAAAGTGCGGACTCCTGACTGCCAATCAATGCTTGAAAACCGCACACCAATAGCATTTTCCATTTCCGAAATATTTGCGGTGAAGTTTTAGGTGATTCATCCTATATATTAACGCTTTCATTTATTGCTAGACTTACCCTCTAAGTGCTAGTAAATGCAGAACAGTGTCATTAGTGTTTGGAAAACTGTATAAAATGATCACTCGGCACGTCACACAGGGAATAGAAGGAGACTACCGTGTTGATGGACCATCAAAGGCAATCCCATGTTGCACCGGATGTATGCCCATTCGTTTTCTTGGAGGACGCTTCGTGATACTTCCTGCCTACACGTCATCGCTAACAGCTGATTGACTCCACGAGGAAACCGCAGCTTTCATGCGAACTACTGTTAAGACTTAGCTAGGTTTTATTGCGCGCGTGTTTTTCCTTAGTCATCATTGACGAGTTCCCTTGAAAGCATAAAGATTTAATTGTAGTTTCATTACAAGACAGCCAAATAAAGGATTCTGTGCTCTGTGCTTCCCACTTTAATCCTTTAGGAAGTCTTTCACCTGAAATTACAAATTAATATTCACATATGCATTTAAGACAATGTACATTCAAAACAGTTTTGTGGAGATATTCCAAATTTTACTTTCTACTTTACTTTCTCTACTACGTAAAGTACTGTATTCAGCTTCAAAATTAGATACCGAGAATTTACTGTAAATGCACGTTTTCAGGATTCCTGAACCAAAAAATCTTATGTATTACTTTATCTTATCTTATCTTTATCTTTTCTGCAAACAAACTATTTTCTAAAACATTATTATTATTATTATTATTATTATTATTATTATTATTATTATATTTAGGTTATGCTAATCCAACATTACCAAAAATTGTATTATTTCTTTCCTTATAAGTGAAAGGAAAACAAGGGAATACATTGGCTAAAGTGATAGTCATTTTTTTTAAAAGCGTCGCCATTGAAATTCGGTAATCTTTCCATGGCCCGAAATAAAACAAGAGAAATATGAATCGGATGAGGGCTTCCCGTTTGAGAAAAGTTTAAGTAGCTTAAAATTGAAACTAAAAACAACGAATATATTGGGAACTGTTACAAAGAAATGTATGCAACATAAATTGTGTGTTTTAACAGAATCTATATTTTTCTGTCGTAAATGTTTGTCTATCTCTTACGTTGTACTCTTATGCAAAATCCGTCGAGAATGAACAGGCCTCCAGAGGTTGTACTCCAAAAACTCAAGATATACATTTTATTTTTCGTGTAAATATATTTAATATACCTATTTTAATCAAAATATGTATTCAGAGCCATTTTTGAGAAAACATTTTTAAAAAAATGTTCCATGAAAATTAAGTCTGAATTTAGGGATTTTCTTTAAAATCTTCGTGTCAAATCCTTGGAAAATTGTAAACTTATTTAACGGTATTTTCATGAGCCATGCTGCCCCCCCATCGCGCACGCACGCACGCACACACACACACACACACAAACACATACACACCTACTGACTTTTTCTAAAATTGATTAAAATAATATACGCTTAAGACAATTGTATATCAAATCAATGTATATTTTAAATTTTCAGGGTATGGCAAACAGGGTTCTCGTTCTGAAGGAAATTTGGTATAGTTTTGTATAACTGTTGAAATATAAGAAATAAACCGAAAACAATTTACACCTTTAAAACACAAAACTTATTTAAAAAAAGACCTTTTCGTGAGGTTAGTCATTTCCATATATCCTTAAAATGTTTAATTTACTTAAGTTAAACATTGTGTTTAATGCTAAAATTGAACTAAAGCAATATTCACTGAAGCTTTACAAATCAAAGTTGAAGAAGCCCATGCATAAAGACTCAGAAACTCTATGTATCTAAACATTAAAGCGACATTCTCCTCTTAAAAGGGACCATCCTTTTGAGTGCAACTGACATGCGCCTCGGCAGTATAGTGTAACCGCTCGCCTCCCATCTAGGTGACCCGGGTTCAATCCCATGTGGGATTTGTGGTGGACGAAACGGCGTCTGGACGGATTTTCTCTGGTCCTCCGATTTCCTCCGCCATTCATTGCACGAATTACTCCATCAACACTTTTCCTATCATTCAGTTCGTCTACCTTTCATAGTATCTACTTCTTACGTTTACACCAGGCATTGGGCTGATCCCCATCCCTGGATATTCTATATGATCCATAGTCCGTCTGCTCCTTAACAGACATCTGATCCCAGACATTGGCTAGCAGGTTCTTGGACTTGTATGTCCCGCATATGAGAGGATAAGCAGGTGAAGGAGAAGAACTATGGGGGTCATTAAATAATAAGGTAACCCCTCTCGCGGCCTCTCTCCACTGCGCGAGAGACCCGAGAGTTGCCGGGAAAGTGGTGCCGGTAAAGGCGCACTGGAGTCCTTACCTTAAATAAATGCTGAACACATTGGCCATCTGCTCCCAAATAGGCAGTATAACAAGTTAAAGATGTTCTCGCTCATTCGCCTAAGCTCCGCAGCAGAACTCCCTGTGTAATCTACAGAAACTTGGTGATAACATCTTGCAAGATATCACATCATGCATAGCTTGGAGGAGTGAGCGAGAATATTTTAGCTATTGTGCTGCCCGAATGTGAACAGGTCAGCATTTGCGTAATTTATCATAAGATACGTATTTTAGTGAGCCTTTGCCGGCACCACTTTCCCGGCGATTCTCGGATCTCTCGTACAGTGGAGAGAGACCGCGACAGGGGTTACCTTATAATTTAACGACCCTATATGTTGTGACCCTCAGTTCCATGAATGGTTGTAATAAATTGTCTAGCTGTTCTAGCTTTATAGTAGACCATAATTTAGTTTGTAATGAGTTAAGCTTAGAATCTTTGAACGTTTTCTCTGCGCCGTATTCTGACCAAGATATTCATATTGGCATATATATGACCACTGGCAGGAGGGAGTGTTCGGAATAGCGATGGTATGCATAGTATCTCGTCCAATAACCAATGAGTTGCGATGACGGCGCCAATTTTCGAAGCATTCCATTCAAATCTAACAAATGATACATACTCCTCTGTATGTGTGTGTGTGTGTGTGTGTGTGTGTGTGTGTGTGTGTAACAAACATTTGTTTTCAGACTCACCCATTTTAAACCTATTCCTTTTAAAACTATTCTATTTTCGTTAATTTTATTTTTTTAAAAAATTCGATTTGTTCCATCCTCATGATTTTCTCTTCCTGTTTTTCCAAACACACCATTCTTACAAATTATTCTTCTATTTACTTCATGCTAATCAAGATAAACATTAGCAAAATGGTATAATTACTTGCTTTCTTGTAAGTAGAAGGGAAATAAAGGAATACACTAGGCTAAAGTGACAGTCAAATCCTTTAAAAGCTGGTCGCTATGTGGTACAATAGATAATCGGTTCTTTTTGCATGGTCACGAGTAAAACAAAAGATACGTGAAATGAATGGCAACTTCCCGTTTGAGAAAAGTTGAAATATTTTAAAATAAATCTATAATAAGGAATATATTGGAAATGCTTAACTTTATAACAAAATCAATATGAAAAATCTGATGTGTTCCATTCACATGACTTTCTCTACATCTCTAAAAAAATTTGTTAAAAAGCTTATGCTTCTATTTACTTCATGCTAATCGACAAAAAAATAGCAAAATTAGTCTTATTAGTTGCTTCCTTGTAAGTAGAAGCGAAATAAGGGATTACCATAGGTTAAAGTGATAGTCAAAAGCTGGTTGCTAAGTGACTGAAGTTCCTTTGTTTGTATAGACAGAAGTTGACAGATTCCTGTATGAGAAAAGTACAAGTTTTTTAAACCTGAAACCAAAAACAAGGAATATCTCAAAAACGATCAACTGCTCGAAAAAAATGTATATGACCTAAATTGCGTGTTTTAATGTGGTCTACGTTTTTATGTGGTAAGTTTTTGTCTATTTCTTACAGTTTAGTAGTTATGCAAAATGCCGTAAAATTCATCCAGAATAAAGTGGTCTTCAGAGGCTATTCCCAGAAAATTCAAGATATACATACTATGTGTCAGCTAAAGACCTTTAATATACGATATTTTGATCAAAATTGTTAGAGCCATTTTTGAGAAAATCAAAATTTTCGAAAAAAGTTCCATGTAAAGGGTTGTTGGGGTTGGGGGGATTTTCTTGAAAATCTTCGTGTCGCATCCTTGGAAGATACCAAACATAAATACCAAGTTTGGTATTCAACGCTCTTTTCGTTTTTGAGCTATGCTGTCCACAGACACACACACGCACACACGGACCTTTTTCCAAAAATGTTTTTCTGGTGAAATCTCGGTATCGAATGTTTGGGTGCATTACAATACCTTCTCTATACACTATATACATTAGTACGTGTAGAGAAAATAAACATTGCGTGTTTTAATGAAAACTGTGTTTTTTGTAGTATATTTTTTCTGTTACCGTTTACCAGTTACACAAAGAGCATCTAGAGTGAAGATGCCTTCATAGGCAGTTCCCACACAATTCCAAGATATACATTTCAAAATATCGTACAGCAATATCAAGTTTCCATTTAAGCGAATTTTCTTTTTATTTTCTCTAGCCCCATATGTACAATGTACGTAGGGATAAAGAAGTATTGTATTCCACCCAAAAATTCGATACCGAGATTTCACCGAAAATACATGTTTTAGGACCCCCTGTATCCAAAAAAAGCATTTTGAGAAAAAGGTCTGTGTGTGTGTGTGTGTGTGTGTGTGTGTGTGTCTGTGAACACGATAACTCAAAAACGAAAAGGAGGTAAAATACCAAACTTGATAGTTAGGTTTAGTATCTTCCAGGGATACGACATGAAGATTTTGAGAAAAATCCCGCCACCCCAAACTACCCTTTACATGGAGCTTTTTTCGAAAATTTTGATTTTCTTAAAAATGGCTCTAACGATTTTGATTAAAATATCATATATTAAAGATATTTACCTAAAAAATAGAATGTATATCTTGAATTTTCTGGGAATAGTTTCTGAAGACCTGTTTATTCTGAATGAATTTTGCTTAATTTCGCATAGCATGTAAACCGTAAGAGATAGGCAAAAACTTACTCTACAAACAATTTAGATCTTGTTAAAATACACAAGTTATGTCATATACATTTTTCTCGTGAAGCTTGCCGTTTTCGAGGTATTCATTGTTATTAGTTTCAGTTGTGAAGTACTTATATTTTTCTCAGACGGGAGTGTCCGTTTTTCTTTTGTTCTACTCCTGTCCAAGAAAAGAAGCGATTTGTAATGACTATCGCATAACGACAGCTTTTAAAACATTTGACTATTGGTTTAGCTTAGTGTATTCCCTTATTTTCTTCCTACTTATACGGAACTAAATAATAACAACATTGTGCTAATGAGTACCACGATTAGCAAGGTGCAGAAAGAAGAAGAATCTTATGTATGAAGTTTGTAGAACAGCTAGAGAAAGTCAAGTGAGTGTGACACATCCGATTTTTTATACTATGCTGTTCACAGACGCACACATGGACTTTTTACTAAAAATGCTACTTTTGGATTCAGGGGACCTGAAAGCATATTTCCAGTGAAATCCCGAGATGGACTTTTTGGATGTGTAGCCGATTTTAAATTGCATTTGCCAGAATAAGTTTAACTTTCTCTAGACCCATATGTACAACGTACATAGGGATAGAGAAGCATTGTATTCCACCCAAAAATTCGATGTCGAGATTTCACCGGAAATGCATGTTTTATGACCCCCTGAATCAAATAAAAATCTTCAGAAAAGGTCCGTGTGTGTGTGTGTTTGTGTGTGGGTGTGTGAGTCTGCGTGTGTCTGTGGATAGCATAGCTCAAAAACGAAAACACGGTTAAATACCAAACTTGGTATTTTAAGTTTGATATCGTTCAAAGATGCGACATGAAGATTTTCAAGAAAATTTCTCCACCCCTAACTACCCTTTATATGGAAAAATTTTCGAAATTTTGTTTTTCTTAAAATTGGCGCTAACGATTTTGATTCAAATACCGCATATTAAGCCATTTCTATCGCAAATAAAATGTGTATCTTGAGCTTTCTAGGAATAGCTTCTAAAGACCTGTTTATTCTGGATGAATTTTGCTTAATTTGTCATGACTAGTAAACCATAGGCGATAGACAAAAACTTACTGTACAAAAAATGTAGATCTTGTTAAAATACACAAGTTATGTTATATAATTTTTTTCGTGGAGCTTACCGTTTTTGAGGTATTCCTTGTTATTGGTTTCAATTGTGAAGTACTTGTACTTTTCTCACACGGAAGTGTTCGTTTTTCTTTTGTTATACTCCTGGCGAAGCAAAGAAGTGATTTGTAATGACAAT
This sequence comes from Hymenopus coronatus, assembly GCA_030762935.1. Taxonomy (NCBI): domain Eukaryota; kingdom Metazoa; phylum Arthropoda; class Insecta; order Mantodea; family Hymenopodidae; genus Hymenopus; species Hymenopus coronatus. Next base: position 85,933,300 of record CM060892.1, on the reverse strand, counting down.
CGCGCAACAACAGTTTTTAAAATATTTGACTATCTCTTTAACCCAGTGCACTACCTTAGTTCCCTTCTATTATAAGGAACCAAGTAGTAAAGTTCAGCTAATGTTTATCTCGATTAGCATGGTGTTGAAAGAAGAATTATCTTTCGTAAGAAGTTTGTAGAGTAGCTAGAGAAAGTCATGTGAGTGTAACACATCAGAATTTTTAATATAATAAGTATGTGAAATAATACAAAGAAGAAAGAAAAAAAGGTGCGCAAAGTTGCAGAGATGCCACCACAAATACTATTACAGGTAATGTTTTCAAGGCTAGCAATATTTTTAAAGTAATATACTGCAAATTGATTAAAAGAAATAATATTTGGTAAAGATGTATCATGTTACTTAAACAAGTTTTAGTGCATTTAGTATGTAAAACATTTAAAAAGAAAAGTAAAAGGTAAGAAATCACATGGCATCACGAAACATAATAAAGAAGCAAAGACATTTTATATAATTGGGTTACCTTCCTCGGGTGAGGTTACTATACTGTGTAATAATGTAATGTCGTCGGCACGATTGATAATTTGTGTTGTAAGTTCTTAGAAAGCCAATAATTAGCTTCGAATTGGTGGGGTTATTGCTGCCAAAAAGTGTTCTTATGCAATATATAATAATATCCAAATTTCCGAATTCGAGATTAATAATTCTGAAATAGAAGCCGTACAAGAAAGAAAAGGCCACTCTATGACGGACTCTAGACCGAGGCATGCATCTATATTGTAGTAGATGGAATACAATACCTTATCTATGAACTCACATAGTACAAAATATAAAGAAGTTCTTAACTATTGGACGCACATGGTCGTTAAACCGAAGACCTTGGAATCCTGTGGACAAGAAAGCTTGTGGTTCTCCAAGAAAGCAAACTGCAGTTACTTCCAGGAAATTTCAGGGAACCCATTTTAGATTGTTCACAGAACCTGCCGACTGGAGTTCCCTTTAGATAAGGTACATACCGAGGTTTATCAAAAGGAACAAACTGGGACAGAGTTCTATGTCAACAAAATGACATAATGGCCTCAAATTGGCTAACCCATTTCTTGAGAAGTTAAGGAAATACCACCTACTGCATTCTGTTACAATTAATTCTTAATATGTTATCTAATATAGCTAATCCTACTTTATAGCAATTCCTAGTAATAACGGCCGGATTTCCGCTGGTAGGCTTCAGATCTGAACTAAGCAATTTGTAAGCGAATGGACTTGATAAGCCATAGGTCCGAGGCTTCAATATCGCCCTTAATTGCAAATATAATTATAATTATAGTCGAAAAGGCCAGAAAATAATCTGATGTATTCCATTCTTAAATCTTTCTCTACATCTCAATAATACATTATTGTTAATAAGCTTCTTCTATCTACTTCATACTAATTAAAATAAACATTAATAGAAATCGTCTTTATTACTTGCTTCTTTTTAAATAGAACGGAAATAAGGGAATACACTTAAAAGCCTTTGCATGGCCATTAGTTAAACTTCCATATGAAAAAAATTAAAAGTATTTTAAAACTGAAACCAATAAGAAGGAATATCTAAATAATGGTCCACTCCACGAATAAAAAAAAAAAAAAAATGTGTGTGACATAAATTGTATTTTTTAACAAGCTCTTTATATTTTGTGTTTTTAGTGTTTGACTATCTCTTACGGTTTACCAGTTATGCAAATTTCAGAAAAATGCATCTAGAATTTTGAAGTGGTCTTCAGAACCTATTCCTAGAAAATACAAGATATACATTTTATTTGCCATATGAATATCTTAAATATAAGAGATTTTAATCAAAATCGTTGGATCCATTTTTGAGGAAATAAAAATTTTAGAAACTTTTTTTCCATGAAAAGGGTTCTTCGGGTGGGGGGGATTTTGTTGAAAACTTCATGTCGCATCCATGGACGATGCTGAAACCGTTTCAGAGATATTCTTGTTACTCTTTTTATTTAAACTATTATAATTTTCTCAAACAGGAAATCGTTCCTTATTGTTTTACTCTTGGTCATGTAAAGAAGTGGATTTTAATGACAATAGCATAACGGCAGTTTTTAAAACATTTGGCTATCGCTTTAGGATAGTGTATTCCCTCAGTTCCGTTCTATCTATAAAGGATTGATTGATAAGACCATTATGTTAATGCTTATCTCGGTTAGTATGAAGTAGGTAGAGGAATCATCTTTTGTAAAAAATTTGTTTGAGAGCAAGTAGAGAAACTGCTGTGAACGGAACACCCAGATTTTTTTAAAGGTTTCTTTTGATGTTTTGTATTAATGATGTACTACTAGCATTTTATGTTTGAGATGCTTAAGTAAAACCTATATTACACTCACGACTTTATTATGCAACAACCCATTCTTTCAATAGCTTATTCTTCCATGAGTTTCATGAAAATCGGATTAACGTTAGTAGAAATGAGTTTATTATCTATATATTACCTTAGGCTAAAGTCAAATCTCTTTACAGGTGGTCACCACGTGTCTCTTTACACGACTAGGAGTAAAAAAAAAACAAAGGGAAATGAATGACGAGTTCCCATTTGAGAACAGTATAAGCATTGGAAAATTTAAACCAATAACAAGGAGTATTTCAGAAGTATAAAAATGCATATGACATTGCTTTTGTATTTTAATGAGATCTACATTTTTTTTTTTTTGCTGTACGTTTATATCTGCATCTTACGAATTAGCAGTTATGTTTAGGTTATGGAGAATATTCGTAGAAAATTCAAGATATACGTATAATTTGTCCCAAAAATATCATAAACTTATAATATTTTAATCAAAACCTTTAGAGCCATTTTTGAGAAAACAAAAAATTTCTATATGTGTTCTATGTGTAGGGAAGTTTGTGGTGGACTGATTTTCTTGAAAACTTCGTGTGGCATTCTTGGAAGATACTAAACGAAGGTATCAAGTTTCATATATAACGAATGTTTTGTCACACACACACGGACTTTTTTCTAAAAAATTGAAATATTTGTATCGAATGTTTGGTTGGAATACAAGATTTTCTCTACCAAGTATGTACCTATGTTTCACACACATACTCGAAAAAGTAGAACATTTTGCTCAGCCGTCCTCAAGGAATAATATTTTTTAGTAATCACTGAAAAGGTGAATATATTGTTACAGGTATTGTGGTCGACTGTCAACATCGATTCCATTGTGACTTAGAACGCATTTTTGTTGTAATCTGTTTATAGATTTAGTCGAATGTGTAACTGAAATGAGGTGCTTCTTGATTATTTGTCAGTCGAGGTTAATTGAACATACCCAATGCTCAGATTGCATCCGTGGTCGAGTGGTCAGCGAGCTAACATCTTACCCGGAGATCTCAGGTTCGATTCCCGGCTGGAGTGGCGATTTTTTTTAGTCAGAATTATTCCCTATCCCCCACAGAGTCTGGAAGTATGTATGTATGTGTTTTTTAAACAACAACAAAATTTAAACCCCAGCATAAAGAACCTAGAGACAACGAATTGTTTCTAATGCAAATCCCCTGAAATTACCTTAGGGGGCTATATAAATGAAACAAGAAGAAAAAACAGTGCACATAATGCAACAAAACAAAACTGGCGGGACTGGAGATCGTCTTTTAGAAATCGTCCAAAGATGTAAACATTAGCATTACGCCTCTTCATTTTGGCGCTGCTCCAGCTCTTGTGGAGCGCGAAAGTTCGGCGGAAGAGCCTGAAAATGGAGCTAATAAGCAAGGAGGTCGGAATCATTTTACCTTACACTACATCTTTGTTAAATGCTTGTCAAGAATTAATGAGGAGTTATAATGTAGCACCAAGTTTAAGTTAGCTGACCAGACATGCTGTTTGTCTTTCTGGAAGCCTCTGTGGAGCTTGCCAAACAGCGCACGCGCAGACTTACACGCACAACTAACGTGTGTCTCATAATAAAGACACTTGAATGACACATTCTGAAGTATGTTCCAAGAAGACCATTACGAAAGCAACCAGAAAAATTATCGTGTCCCAGAGAATTTTAGGGCATTTGTACATTTATCCAACAGTTTACCTTAATGTAAGTAAAAATCAGCACCAACCTAATCGCCCTGAGCTAATAAATTATTAAAATACACTTACGATACACATCATCAGTGTATCAAATGAATAAATTAGTTACTTTTTACTTTATCTACCACGTACAGGTAGGTAGAGAAGGTATTGCATTCCACCCCAAAAACTGGATACTGTGATTTACCAGAAATATGTGTTTTGACGTATTCCAAAGAAATAATGCCAAGATTTTCAAGAACTCCCCCACACTCCAACTAACCCATATACAGAACATAATTGCGATTTTCATTCAAATTGCAACATATTAGAGATTTTATATCTCAAATATAATATATACCTTGATTTATTGGTAATATTCTATTCAATGTCTTCGTCGGAAGAATCCTGTACATATAACTGCTAAATACACGAAAATTAACTACTCAAAAAAGTAGATCCCTTTAATAAATACAAATCATTCTATATGACATTTTTAGGCGTAGTTATGTCCTCCAGAGAATTCGTTAATAATCGTTTGATTTGATCAATAATTTTCTTTTAAAGTCCAGTCGATTTTCAGTTGTTTCTCGCGACTGCATGGAAAAAGTATGGAATTCTAAGGCCAGTATATAGCTTTTGAATATCGCTATTCCCTTAGTATATATAAAGAATTGTGTAATACAGCTATATTTGCAAAGCTCTATATCAATTAAAATGAAGAAGATAGAAATATAAGCGGTCGTAAGAATAGTTTGTACGGCCGTAAATAAAGCACAAAGTGCAGAAAAAGTTATATGAATGTAACATATAAGATTCTTACCTTCTCTACCACGTACACTGTATATAATAGGTAGAGAATGTATTGTAATAAACCCAAAAACCGATGTGAATAATTTACCGGAAATGAATGTTTTGAGGTCCCCTACGCAACCAAAACAACTTTTAAATTAAAATTGTATTCACACATCTCAGACTTCAACATATCAATTTGTTTTTCTGAGCATCTAAAATGATGCGATCCTTAAATATTTCAAGTAAACTAATCATTTAATGCCTATTTTACCGATTGGATTTTGATTTAAAATGACTACAGAAAATTTCTAACTTAGGTTAAGACATAGATGTTAGTTCACATCATGTCCTGCTTAATAAGTTTCAAAATGACAAATGAACGAGGTCCGTAGGTGAATTTTAAAGGTATTCATTTGTAATTTAAAACGGTAAAATTGTTGTAAATATTAATTTGGAGAAATTTAAAATTAAGGTTCAATAATCTGCTAATAGCAGTGCAAGGTAGTACAAATCCTAACTTAAACCTGTTAATAAATAGTATACAAACTATACATATTTTAAAACTAGAAAGCATGTGCTATTATATATCAAAATAACATAATGGAACAGTTTGATAAAAAAAAAAAACATTTAAAATGTGTAAATGTACCTTAAGACCAGGCAAATAATTAATAGATCAGCTTGAATTAACTGCTTCAAAACCAGTGCAACTCCACAATCTCGGCTATTTTACAAAATTTGATATTATCACAAAGCTGTTTCTACTTCGAGGCATGGAAGTATATTTTTAAGGAGGTTGCGCTGCGATGGCTGCTTTATAAATTTAAGAACAGATTGCACATCATGATGATTAAACCAAAGTGAGGAAATGTAGAGTTTAAAACTGCGGAAACTGTATGTCGTCCTTCCAAGACAGAAAAGATTGCATTCCTCCAGTTTATTACTGCTGTCTTGATGAAACGCTGTACCGATAGGATTCCCTAAAGAAAAATCTGATATGTTACATTCGCTTCAATTTCTCTATTTACTCTTCTACCAAATATTCTTACAAAGGCTTATTATTCTTCTACTTATTCATCCAGAGAGACTTCCACTTCTACGTTTACACATTCCCTTATGTCAGAATTTTAAACGGCGTATTGTTATGTGATGGCTTTGAAATTACATGGTCTTTGCAACACCACAAGAGAAAAACGAATAAGGAGAAAATTATAAATATTTGAAAACTAAAACCTACAGCAAGGACTATTTTAGAACTAGTTAACCATAAAAATATGTATTTGGCATAAATTGTATGCTTTAACTAGATCCGCATTTTGTGTATCTCTTACGGTTTATAGTTATACTGAAGTTGGATAAATTGTTTTTTCACACAAGCCGTGTGTAGGACAGGAGTCAGACTGAAAAATTCAATGCCATAGCCGGGATTTGAACCACGGATCTCCCGATCTCTAGCCGGTTGCTCAATCCAATATCAATTGACCATAATAGTTGGCTATACTATGGGCCTGGGTCTAAAGTACTTACAACAATTTAAGTCGCCATTGGGGTTGTCATCTGAAAATAATTTGAGATCACCTTGTGGTTTATCGGGAAACATGCGAGTCAGTTGAGAAATTCAATGCTATGCCAGCATGTTGCCATGGTAGCTCAGCGACAGACAAACCATTGCCGTGGCTCAAATCCCGGCTATGGCATTGAATTTTTCAGTCCTAGTCTACCTATCCATATACTGAAGTTGTCCAGATGGAAAAGAACTTCAGAGGCAATTCCCAGGAAATTCCTGATTATGTGTATATACCAAGATTTTATGATGGACAGAGTGGAGCCTGGGAGGATTCCTCAGAGTTCTCCAGTCTCTTCGGCCACTGATTCCTCCAATTGCTTTTATCGTTAACTCTCCTATCATGTATTTTGCTTTCATTTTATATCATATACCTACTCTCATTCCTACGGACCGATTCATCGTTCTGGGATCTTCATTCTAATGTCTAACTGGATCCTCAACAGGCTTCAGGCACCTACTCTTGAGTCCTTCCTCTATAGGGGAGGGTAAATCGAAAAGTTAAGTTTTAATGAAGATCTAAAGAAAAGAAAAAAAATATAGAAAAATGTGTCGGTGTGGAAGATTGTCCTGAAAAGCTTCGTATCGCATTCTCAGTAGATATGAACGCAAATACCAAGTTAGTAATTTATTTTTTACTTTCTTTACACTTACTATGTACATAGTGTATAGAGAAGATATTGTATTCCAACCAAAAATTCCATACCGCGGTTTACCCCCAAACTACCCTTTACATGGAAACATTTTCGACAATTTTGATTTTGTTAAAAATGGCTCCAACGATTTTTATTAAAATACCGTATATTAAAGACATTTACACGACAAATAAAATGTATATCTTGAATTTTCTGGGAATAGCCTATGAAGACCTCTTTATTCTGAATGAATTTTGCATAACTAGTAAACCGTAAGTGATAGGCAAAAACTTACTTTATAAATTGTGTAGAAACACATACGGGAATTTGTCAACTCCTGACAATGCAAAGAAGCGGATTTGAACCACATGGCAACCAGCTTTTAAAAGATTTGACTCTTGTTTTAGCTTAGTGTATTCCATTATTTTCCTACTTCTTACAAGAAAGTATTTCTGCCAATGTTTATCACACACAAATATACTCGTATTTAAGGATATTTAGATAAACTGCCTTTTTTTTTTTTTTTACCTTCTCTACCAAGTACATACAATGTAAATGGGTGTTCCACCCAAAAATTAGAATCATAAATTTCAACCGAAATACATGTTTGAGGTCCCCTGAATTAAAAAAAAAATGCGTTATTAGAAAAAAGTTCCCGTTTGTGTGATTGAACAGCATAGCTTAAAAACGAAAAGATGATTAAATACTAGACTTGATATCGCAATTATGCATTTTCCAATTATGTGACATGAATATCTTCAAGAAAATCCCTCTATCTCAAACATCTCAACTATTTTTAAGAAAATCAACATTTTCGAAAAATTGTTCATGTAAAGGATAGCTTAAGCTGGGGGGGGGTCTCAAAAATCTTCATGCTGCATTCTTGAAAAGTGCTGAACATATATATCAACTTTGGTATTTAATCGACTTTTCGTTTTTGAGCTGTTCTGTTCATAGACGGACACACGGACACGTATGCGAACCTTTTGCTAAAAATCTGATGTGTTGCATTCGCATGACTTTCTTTGCGTCTGTTACAAATTATTGTTAAAAAGCTTATTCTTCTGTTTCAAGCTAATCGAGATTAACATTAGCAAAAAGTGTCTTTATTACTTGCATCCTTGTAAGTAGAAGGGAAATAAGGCAGTACATTAGATTAAAGTGATAGTCAAATCTTTTAAAATCTGGTTGCTATGTCGTTGAAATTCGTTTCTTTGCATAGCTAGGAGTAATAACTCCCATATGAGAAAAGTATAAGTATTTTAAAACTGAAACAAATAACATGGAATATCTCGGAAATGGTCAAGCCCACGATAATAATGTATGTGATATAAATTGTGTGTTTAACCAGATTTTGAGTATCTCTAATGGTTTACCAATTATGCAAAATTCATCGAGTATGAAGAAGTTCTTCAGAGGTTATTTCATGAAAATTACAAGAAATATATTTTATTTATCATGTAAACATCTTTAATACCGGGCATTTAATCAAAATCGTTACAGCCATTTTTGAGAAAACCAAAAATTTCGAAATTTCTTCCATGTAAAGGGTAATTTGGGTTGGGAGGATTTTCTTGTAAATCTTTCTGTCGCTTCCTTGGACAATACTGAATTTAAATACCAATTTTAATGCTTAACCGACTTTTCGTTTTTGAGCTAAGCTACATATAAACCCACAGACAAAGGACATGTTTCTAAAAATGTTTTGTTGTATTCGGAGGTCTCAAAACATGTACTTCCGGTGAAATCTGGATATCAAAATCTTGGTTGAAATAAAATATCTCCTCTATATATTTGCACATTGTACATATGTGTTAGGGAAACTAAAAATACCATAGAAACTTCGGTATAAAGCAAATGGTTCTTCACGATCTAGGAGTCCAATGCTTTCTATCTTTTGCTCAAAGTCTTTTCTCAGTCTCTGTGATATGGAAGCATACCGCGTGGTCCTCAAAGCTGGGTACACTGTAATAATTTGGAATAGTAGGTTTCAAGCAGAAAGGCACACCTTCCCAAGATACGTCTATTCCCACGCACTACCAAAATGTATGACACAGCACTCCCTCCAGCATCAACACTATCCAGAGTAAAGTTCAGGTGAGGGTCAAAAGTACACCGCATTTGTAAAAATATTTTTACAGTGCTAGCTACTGAATATGGCTCGATTCGTTTCGGTTTTCCGTCCAGAAACAATACATGTTATTTTCCTTTTTTAGCTATGACAGAACTCCATCCTGCGAAAAGCTTTGCATGATGTATGACCTTCCACTTGTAAGCATTTCAAATTGTTGCCTCTGTGGCAGCTTTCCAGGAGGGTATCACACATGCGTGACAAATTGGCGAGGAACAGAATATACAATAAACGCTGCCATGCACTGCAAAAAGAATCACTTTTACCTCCATTCATATTAAGAAAGCAAACACATTATACAAATTTCTACATTGTTTCATTCACATTACTTTCTCTACATCTCTGTAACAAATTATTGTTGATAGCTTATTGCTTTCTTTACATGTACTATATACATAGTGTATAGAGAAGGTATTGTATTGCACTAAAAAATTCGACACCAAGATTTCACCGGAAATACATGTTTTGAGACCCCCTTAATCCAATAAGAGCATTTTTAGAACAATGTCCATATGTGTGTCTGTGTGTGTCTTTATCTTTGTGTGTGTCTGTGGGCAACACAGCTCAAAAACGAAAAGACCATTAAATACCAAACTTGGTATTTAAGATCGGTATCTTCCAAGGATGCGACACGAAGATTTTCAAGCAAATCCCCCCTCCCCAAGCTCCCCTCTATATGAAAAAAATGTCGAAGTTTTTGATTTTCTCAAAAATGGCTCTAACAATTTTCATTTAACTCTCTTAAAATTAAGATATTTACATGACAAGTAAAATAAACCTTCATTTTCTGGGAAGTCCCTGAAGGCATGTTTATTCTGAATGAATTTTAGATATTCCTCGTTATTAGTTTCAGCTTTAAAATAGGCATTTATGCTTTTCTCATACGGGAATTTGTCAACTCCTCTCCATACAAACAAAGGTATTTCAATCACTTAGCAACCAGCTTTTAAAATATTTGAGTATATAGCCTATGGGACTTATTTCCCTTATATTTACATGGAAGCAAGTAATAAGACTCTTTCTGCTATTTTTTTCTCGATTAGCATTAAGTAAATAGAAGAATAAGTTTTTCTAACAATTTATTGTAGATATGTAAAGAAAGTCATGTGAATGGAACACATCAGATTTTTTTTTATCGACTTCGTGGTAGTCGAGATAAACATTAGCAGAAACGTTCTTATTACTTAGTTCCTTATTAATAGAATACACTAGGCTAAACCGACAGCAAAAATCGCCCCCGTGGTGTAGTGGTTCATATACCCAATATCGCTAGTTCAAAACGGCGGAGGATGATGAATTATTTGGGCGTAAAAATCCTTAGCATGGCTTCCTTTGGAAGGGAAATAAAGCCGTTGGCCGAGTGTTGTAGATTTACGACACGTAAATGAACCTCAAATTTGATAAAGAAGCATCTGAGCAAAATTAAGCTGTCTTTCGCGCAATATAGAATGCGACGCTGAGGACCACTGTAGTTAGAGAACGTCCATAAATAAAACTCAATTTCAATTCCGACAATCAAACGTTTTAAAATGCGCTTGCTATGGGATTGAAAACCGTTTCTTTGCGTGACAGGAATTGACAAGTTCCCCTATGAGACAAGTTGATATACATTTCATTTGCCATGAAAATATCTTAAATATATGACATTTTTATCAAAATCCTTAGAGTTATTAAGTATTTTAAAACTGAAACCAATAACAAGGAATATCTCAAAAACGGTCTACCCCAGGAAAAAAATATACATGACATAAATTGTGTTTTAATGAGACCTGCCAACATTTTTTGTGTTGTAAGTTTTGGTTTCTCTTACGGTTTAACCTTTATGCAAAATTCAGAAAAAATCATCCAGAATAAAGACGTCTTCAGAAGCTATTCCCAGAAAATTCATGATAAGTATTTTATTTGTCATGTACATATCTTAACCATTAGAGATTTTAATCAAAATCGTTAGAACCATTTTTGAGAAAACCAAAATATTAAAATTTTTTTCATGTAAAGAGTAGTTGCGGATGGGAGAATTTTCTTGAATATCTTCGTGTCACATCCTTGGAAGATGTTAAACTTAAATACCAAGACAGACAGACACACACACACAGATATTTTGCTAAAAATGCTTCTTTTTTTCAGGGAACCCTAAAACACGTATTTCCGCTGAAATTTCGGTATCGAATTCTTGGGTACAATACAATACCTTCTCTATACAGTATGTACACAGTGCGAGTAGAGAAAGTAATATAAATGCCTTATGAGGGATACTAAATCGCAGCCTTGGCTTACTGCGTGTGTTTCGACAGCTATCTGAACAATCCCAAGCTTTATCTCCATAGATCACATAATGTCCAACGTTTAATGGTCCATGTCAGCACCACATACAAGCAGCTCGCCTGCTGAAAGACAACTTATTTCATAACATTACAGTTAATGGATCGCTACCGGAACACGAACAGATATGCGATTATAGCTAGCTTATTAATGCATGCAGACCAATACTATTTGTTAACGCAGGATTTACAAATGCAACCTTTTTTACCTAACTGCTAACCTATTCTATTTATTTTCGATTGAAATTACTTTTTGAAAACTGACGCCATTAAATGCATATTTGCCATAAAAAGTTCTAAAACACTGAACATTACTAATCAAGATTTCACTGTCATAGAAATGTCATGAAATTCTCGCTACAATGCTACTGTAATAAAGGAAGGAATGGGCCCAGGTAAAATAAACCTAGTTGGCATATTTTAAGTATTAACTACACCCCAGTAACATTGCAGCGGAATATAATTCTGTATTTGTTAGTAAAAATGTATCTTTAAAGGGATTTTATTTTCACTTTTACTTATTCTAAGACGTGTTAATATAGATAAATTTAAAGAAAATATTGAAAAAAATAATGACGGTAAAGAATTATTGAACGTTAACCTTTATCAATTTTGAACAACAAATACAGGTAATGATGTCATATGGCACCATTGAGCTGGGAAGAGTATCAACTGAAAATAGATCCGATTTTTATTGTTATTTATTACTTTCTGTACGCGAACTAAGTAAATCGTTTATAAAGAAGGTACTGTATTCCACCCAACATTTTTATACCGAGATTTCACTAGAAATGTATGTTTTGAGCCCCCTGAACTGCAATCTTACAAAAAAGGCCAGAGTGTATCTGTGGAGAGTTAGCTCAAAAACGAAAAGACCGTTAAACGCCAAATCTGTAATGTAAGTTTATCTTCCAAGGATGTGACAGAAGCTCTTAAATTAAATTTCTCCACCCCAGACTACCCTTTACATGGAAATTGTTTTGAACATTTTGTTTTCCTCAAAATTGGCTATAACAATTTTGATTAAAATACCACATATTAGAGATATTTATATGACAAATAGAACGTATGTCTTGGATTTTCTGATAATGACCTCTGAAGACCTCGTCATTCTGGATAACTTTTTATAACTGGAAAACCCTAAGAAATAGACAAAATACTTACTACACAAAAATGTAGATCTCGTTAAAACAGCTACTTAAAGTTTTCTCAAACGGGAGGTCATCTTTCGTTTCATCTCTCTTGTGTTTTACTCTGGCCGAGCAAAGTGAAATCCGATTTCAATTGTTTCACATAGCGACCGGTGTTTTAAAATATTTGGCCATCGCTTTAGCCTAGTATATTTCCTTTTGCCCTTCTACTTAGAATGAACTAATACAACCATTTCTGCTGCTGTTTATCTCGATTACCATAATGCGTATAAAGGAATAATACTTTGTGACAATCGTTTATGGAGAAAAGCAGGCGAATAGAACCCTCTTTTAACTCTATGATCATATCGGAGGCTCTGATTTGAGAAATAACTGCTGGCGTTTTGGTCTGTAAATGCTTCTTAACTGTGGTTTTTCAGTTTTTATACTATTAAACACACACTTGCATTCCCACATTCATACTTGCAGTCTGTGAAGGACAGTGGTTGTCCCAGCTGTGAATCTAATCCGGGACCTCTGGATGAGAAGCCAGAATGCTGACCTCTCGACCGCAGTATCAGTCGAGTTTTATTTTTCTATTTTCACTATTAAAACATTTTTCCCTTTTCTATTTAAAAGTGGTCTAATTGTTTATTCGGCGCCCTTTTTAAATGTTTCAGTGGTCACTTAAACATTAGAGTGCACATATTTCTAATGAGCTCATCCTTATTTCCTTCATTTCTTAATACTAGATTTTTCTTCACATAAAAAGTCCCTTGCGCAACAATTTTGAATAGGTAATTATGAAATTTAGAATAATCTATTTATGACCTTTGTTTTATAATTTGGCCTGGGTTTTGAGCAATATGTGCAAAATGCGCAAAAAACATACATACACACACAAAATATAGAATGTAGGATTCCCCCTTTAGAAATATATATAATTTATTTCTTCTTCCTCTCCCTTTACCAAAATGAATTTCTTCTTCTTCCCCTAGCTCCTATTATTCCAAATTTTCCTTTTCCTCCTCTCATAGCAGAAACGAAAGTTTTTTTCTTGGACCCCCTCGTCCTGTTCTATTTTATTTTCCACTTCCTTTTTTCCTTCCTTCTCCTTTTGTTCCTCTTTTCATTCGTTGTATATGAATTATCCTAATGATTTATTAGAAACAAAGTTATACAAGATTCATTCAGGTGAACTTAATCTGTAGTTTATCTGATGCTCGAAACTATGCTATTATTAGCTTTTCTGCGGAGGGAGCTAGCAGCATTATGAATGAACGGTCGTTGCCATTGCGCTACCAAAGGTCAGAATAGCTTGATAAACACTATTATCTAAGCGAAAGTAAGGATAGAAAACACAACACTAAAGGAGAATATCAAGGTCACATTGCTTTAAGACTTTTGAGGTATTTAGCCAAGTGACTTTAGTCCTTTCCCTACCGAATTAGATGGCTTCTGGAGGTTTCGTATGTAGCCCGTATGTGTTGGATTTCCGACCGGCCTTCCGAGTCTCCTAACGAATGCTGGAAAGGTTCATTTCATCCCCCGAATTTTCCGGTACACAATTTCCTTTCTCGCATCATTTCCTTGTAATCTATTTCAGATTTAAAGGACCAGGCGACTGTGTTCGGTGGGTTGCGACCGGATGGCGGTTTGTGCATAGTAAATGGTTTTAACTTGGTGTAGATCGGGACCCGCCTTCAGGGTTTTCGGGTCCGGGATTCCTCAGGGTAATCACCGGAGAGTTCGAGTGGCGTCGGAGGCGTTCCATCTGTAACTATTAGGAACCGCATTCTTGCTTGCGCCCATCGTCAGTCGATTCTGATCGTATAAATGCAAAATGTTTAGATGTGTCGCTATGTACTCTTTGTATTTTCCGTTGTTTTACAGTTCTATGATGAGAGTAATAATAAATGTATAAAAAATACAAGACAAATTTTTATTAAAGTCCCAACATAAGTGGCGCCGGAAACTCGAAATAATGGAATATTATTCACGTCACGATTTAATGTGAAGAGTGTTTTGTAATGTTGTGAACCACTTCCACGATACTAGGCTTGGAAAATAAACGTCGTGTGTTTGCACTAACTGCTCAATGTGTGCCTTCCTCCACAAGTTTCGGGAAGGAAAGGAGGACAATGTCTCCAGTTCTAGCTTTATTGGCGTCCTGTTGAAGTTTTTACTTCTTGAAACGGCCATTCTTCGCCACCAGATGGTCTACAATCAGCCGATTCGCCCAGCTGATCATTTCTCTCGAGGTTGACCTGGGTGGGGAGGGTGTTGCGAACGTGTGATAAATGTTTAGATTTTATGTCACTGTGTACTCTTTACATTTTCCGTCTTATGTTGAGAGTAACAATAAATGTGTGAAAAATAATAAGATGAATTTTACTAACATTCTAACGGTTCCCTTCTTGGGTCACGTAAGGGTTCTCTGCTCCAGTATCTCGGGGATCCATGCGTATATATTCCTAATCCTGCCCTTTTTCTGTTGTCTGAAAAAGAGGAACTACACAGAAACAATACCACTATATCAATAAATATTTGGGATTTATCTAGGCATTTTAATACACATCGTTAGTCATTTTTGAGAAAATCAAACCTTTTGAAACATTTTCCATATAAAGGGTAATTTGGATTGCGGGGATTTTGCTGAAAATATTATACTAAAGTTAAAAACCAAGTTTGGTATATAAGGGAATTTTCGTTTTTGAGTTATGCTGTCTACAGACATACACACGAACCTCTTTTTTTTATACAAAGGTTCTCAAAACACATATTTCTGGTGAAATCTGGGTATCAAATTTTTGGGTGGAATACAATACCTTCTCTACCTATTATGTACACTATACATACGTGCTAGAGAAAGTAAAAATGAATGTAACTGCGACCTATTTTCTCTTTTCTACATGAAATGTTGGTAACCTTTGCGAGCATATAATTTAACCTCATTGCGAGGCAAAGTATATTATCAGCTTCTGGCATAGTACCTGGCAACTGATAGTTGTGCGGAAGGCAAATCTAAAAGTCGGATTTACATCTTAGAAATTTAAATTGCTTTCATGACAAATAAAATGTATGTCTTGAGTTTTTTGGGAATAGCTTCTAAAGACTGTAAGAGATACAAAAACTTACCACACAGAAAATGTATATCCCGTTAAAACATACAATTTAGAATCATATACAATTTTTGTGGAGTTAACCATTTCCCAGGTATTCCTTCTTATTGGTTTCACAATATTTATAGATACTTTTTTTTTACTCCTCATTATGCATAGAGAACCGAATTTCAATTGTTTTACATGAACAAGAAGCGTTTTAAGAGATTTGACTATCCCTTTAGGCTATTGTATACTCTTATTCCCTTTCCAATTGCAAGGAAGTAAGTAATAAGAGATGTTCTGATAAAATTTATCTCGACTAGAATGAAGTAGATAGAAGAATAAGCCTATTTAAGAATAGTTTCGCCCGCCTGGGTAGCGTGGTGGTAGCATGTCTGCCTCACGTTCAAAAGGTCGTGAGTTCGAATCTCGCTTAGGGTGAGTTACCCGGGTAGGGTTTTTTTCGGGGTTTTCCCTTATCCTGAGAAAACTAATGTCGAGTAACTTTAAGCTCCTTGGACCCCGAGACCATTTGAGCATCATATCATCAATTGCATTCATCGTCCGATATGACCAAACCAGGTTAAAGGACGTTAAACTACAAAAAAAAAAAAAAAAAAAAAAAAAAAAAAAAAAAAAAAGAATAGTTTGTTACTGAATAGGTAGAGAAAGAGAGGAGATGGGGAAGAAAAAATGCTGAAGTTAGATAATTTTGAGATTTTTATAAGTTCTCGAGCTTAATACTTTTTTAAATGCGGATATACGCAGTAAAGTAGATATTAATTGTGCATCGTTCAGATGTGTAAATAATTGTTCTTCACAAATTTGGGTGTTAAGGAGAGAAAACTGATTACGGTATATTTATTTCGATCTACTTATCTCAGCTCGATCTACATCAACGTAGCAATGACCCCTTCTTAGATAGAGATAACTAACACATGTGCCATAACACATCAACGAAGTTCATTAACATCTGCATGCAGCTGTATCTGCCAGTCCCAACGTAATGTAGATGCAGACCGAAGTCCATGACAATGGCCGTCAAGGTTCGCTGCTGGGAAAGCTTGTGACCCTGAGGAAGCTGCTGTTTGTTTTCGCTACACCCTGTCCGCACAGTGACGTGGGCCGAACTCATCTCACAAGTTTCCTTATATCGCGAAGGACATGAGGAGGTGTCGAAGCGAGTAGAGTGTGCGCATAATTGGAGCAGTATCGCGAAACTCTTCCCGAGGCTGCTGACCTGCAGCTTAACACTTCTGCGATTGACCAAGGAGCTGCCGTTCTAGCCTCTGAGGACTCCTACTAGGGATTTAGAGAGAAAGTGACATTGAGGAAGGCTTTGCCCAGCGGCAGCACAGAGAGTTATAATCCCATGATTGTCTTAACCATGGGTTCCACCAAGCGTGCCATATACAATTACGATAATCCTCCACGTCAGGCGTGTCAGAGTGTTGTGGAGTATTTGGGAGTACACCAGATATCGTCTAGACTGATTGTAGGGCCGGCTTAATGACCCTTTCTACCAATTATTCTGTCATGTACAAGTACTAGTAGGTACAGAAGATATTGTATTCCACCCAAAAATTCGATACCGGAATTTTACCAGACATATATGTTTTGACATGGATCCAAATCCTGAATGACTTCATCTAGCTGTTTTACAAACAAACTTCTAACAAAAGATTCATCTTCTTTCAATACATGCTAATCGAGATAAACATTAGCAGAATGTTATTACTTAGTGCCTTATACGTAGAAGGGAACTAAAGAAAAGCGCTATGCTAAAGTGATAGTCAAATGTTTTAAAATCTATCCTTATACGATTGACATTGCAGATTGCTTCTTTGTTTACCCAGGAGTAGAACAAAAGTAAAATGGACACCTCCTGTCTGACAAAAGTATAAGTAGGTACTTTACAATTGAAACCATAACAAGGAATATCTCGGAAACGGTTACAACAACAAAAACGTGAACAATACAAATTGTGTGTTTGGCGAGATCCACATTTTTGTGCAGTAAGTTTTTTTGTCTATCTTTTACGTTTTAGCAGTTAAGCAAACTTCTTCAAAATTTAACCAGAATGAAGAGGTCCTTAGAGACCATTCCCAGAAAATTCAAGATAAAAATTTTATTTGGGATGTGAATATCTTTAATATACGGTATTTCAATTAAAATCGTTAGACCCATTTTTGAGAAAATAAAAATTTTTGAAAATTTTCCCCTGTGAAGGGTAGTTCGTGGTGGGGAGATTTTCTTGAAAAACTTTGCGTCGCATCCTTGGAAGATACTAAACTTAAATACCAAGTTTGGTATTTAACGGGACTTTTGTTTTTGAGTTATGCTGTCCCCAGATACACATACATACCTCTTTCAAAAAACGTTTTTCCGATGAAATCTCGATATCGAATTTTTGGGTGGAATACAATATCTTCTCTATCCATTATGCACATTGTACATACGGTCTAGAGAAAGCAAAACTCATTTTTAGTAAACGGTATGTCAGTGTGTATGTGTGTGGCTGTGTGTAAACACAATAACTCAAAAATAAAAAGTCGGTTGAATATAAACTTGATGTTTAAGTTCAGCATCTCCCAAGGATACGACACGAAGATTTTCAAGAAAATTCAACCACCATAAACTACCATTTACATGGAAAAAATTTCGAAACCTTTGATTTAAATACCAATTAACAATTTTGATTAAAATATCGTTTATTAAAGATTGTAGTATCTTCATAGAATTTGTGAGCGCTGCCTAAATTTTGGGATCTGTGCGCATATGTGTGGTCGCTTGTGCGAGTTTTTGATACGAAGTAGTTAGGAGAGAAAACGGTTAGCGCTTGTTGAAGAAAGATGGGTGAACCATTATGCCCGCGCTAGAGAAATTTTTAGATGAAAATGGCGATGTCGAAGAAGGTGGCATCTCAGCGCCAAGAAGGAGACCGAGAGTTTTATTTTTTATATTTTACTACAATGTAAAAAGATAAAAATAACCTGAAAATATATTATCATGTTATAAATTAGTTACATTATTGCTGATACCATAGAAATAATATAAACATTGTAAATATTGAGTCACACTGAAAAAGCCATTGGCATAGCTGGGATTTGAACTCGTCCAGTTGCTCTGACCATTGAGCTACCATGGTAGCATGCCAACAGATCATTAAATTCCTCAACTGACTCACGCTTTTCCCGGTAATCCAGAAACATATCTAAAAGTATCTTGAGATGAAACATCGAATGGCGACTTACAATGACGTAGGTATTTTGAGTCACGGGCTTCCTAATTTAGCCAAATATTAGTTCAATAAGTGTGAATTAATTGTTTTTTTCCACACTACCAATCTTTGAGATCTCTTGTCATTTAATGGGAAAAAACGTGAATCATTTGGAGAATTTAATGCCGTGTCGGCATGCTACCGTGGTAGCTCAGTGATTAAAGCAATTGAACGGAGACCAGGATGTCCGTGGTTCAAATCTCGGCTATGCCATTGAACTTATCAATTTGATTCTAGCTTTCCAACTCCTGTCCTACACTCGGACAGTTTGGAAAAAAAATTACTTCATAATATAAACATTATTTCAGAAAAATAGATCTAATCAAATTGATTTATTGTTAAGCAACTCGCTTATCCTATGTTTATTTATATAACAATAATAAGGAAGAGCTATAAATCCACTGTTATTGTTCAACCACGCCAATCAACATAATGTGGTGGTATGACGTTCAACCTATAAAATAATGTGAAAATAAAGCAATCAAGAAACAGTTATACAATTTTGGCTCTGATTTATCGTAGAGCTAAAAAATAGATACCGATTTGATCTCTAGAACACTAGCAGAACCACTAAAATTATTACGAACACTTACACAGTACAAATTCGTGCTTAGAGAGAATCTAGTCAGTCCTTACGATTTGCAGTTTCTTAATCATCGGATGGTGATATTGTGAGAGGGTATTTGAAAGGAAAGTTGGTTAGAGATGGACATTATGTGAAAAATTTGATGTGTTTCATTCATGTGACTTTCACTAACTATTCCGCAATAACTATTCTTACAAAGCTCATTTTTCTATCTTCATATATATCAATATATTTTCTTACATACTTCTTTGCAAACGCACGGGAAAAGGTATTACTAGGCCAAAGCGATAGTCAAATTTTTCAAGAGTAGATCGCTATATGATGCATTGACTTTTCGTTCTCTTTGCTTGACCAGAAGAAAGAAAAATTAATTTCGATTTTCCACTTGAGAAATGCATAAGCATTTTAAAATTTAAAGCTAATAGCTAGAAATATCTCTGAAACTGTTAACTCCACACAAAAATAATATTTGAAATAAAATGTGATTTAACCAGATCTAAATTTTTGAGCAGTAAGATTTTTTTTCTATCTCTTACGTTTTACCAATTGAGCAAAAGTCATCTAGAATGAACACGATTTCGATTTCAGAAACCATTCTCAGAAGCTTCAAGATATGGTCTTCATTTAGCATAAATAAGATTAAGATCGTTAGAAGAATTTTTGAGAAAATCAAAAGTTTCGAAAAATATCCCATGTAAAAAAAAAAACATCCCATGAGGGATTTTCTTAAAAAAAAAAATCTTTAAAACTTTTTCTTATGTTCGTGTTGCATCCTTGGGAAATGTTGAACTTAAATATCTAAGTTTTGTATCTAACCGAGTTTTTTTTTTCTTTTAGCTATGCTGTTCACAGACACGGATACATGCCATTTCTGTGGTCTCCTGAGAAAGAAGAAGAAAAACATTTTTGGTGAAATCTTGGCATCGAATTTTTGGGTGGAATACAATACTCTCTTTCTCTATTATGCACATGTGTGTAAATGATAGAGAAAGTAATAAAGAAAGAATTTGACTGCTTGTAGTAACTTTCTCAGTTGAACCGAATGGTATCACATCACATGAAATTACCTTACACATCATATTCAATCAAGGCACAGAAAGGAAGTTCATTAAGAGCTACACAGACTTAACAATAGCCAAATCACTAAAATGAGATTATTCAGCATTGTGCTGTTTCATCTCAAGCGTAGCTTTCAAAGTGAAATTAGGCCTTCTTGACGGTCACCTTGAGCTTCTTACACTCCAGTTTTCTAATTCTCATCCATAAAACTCAACAATGGCTCAAGACGGAGAAGACGTAGAATACCAAATTCTGTGAAGGCTTTTTCCAGGTGTTGTTTAGGTGAGGCAGCCCTCCAGCGATGTTATTCCTTCTGGAATCACTCCAACCAAGCAAGCGTTTAGAGAATATCTGAAAGCTAGAATTTCGTCTGAGGTTGCGGCCAAAAACAGCCCAATTCCTTCAGCTCTTGCTCGTACTTCATTTTGAAACACCTCACATCCATTACAAGTATTTCTCTCCGATACAAATCTGTTAGATGCTATTTCAAAAATCCGATGTGTTCCATTCACATGACTTGCAACACCTGCTCTGCAAACAAACTTCTTTACAAAAGAATATTCTTTTTATTACAGTAGTGACATTAATTCTGGACAATTTTTGGTTAAATTAACTTTCAAATTACAATATTGCATTAAACTTTTATTCAGGATTATTCTTATTTGATAAATTATAGTCAAGAGGTGTTAGTATAATACACTATTAAACCTTTTACTAGAAATTGGAGATAATTTGGCCCTTAATGGGCTATTTTTGACTCAGCTTTTGAAAATATATTATTTTATAAATATACTCACACACATATGTCTTATTTTATATCATATCGAATGTGAAAATTAAAATTAGTGGTATCACATTACAAAAAGGAGAACAATATTTAGGGAATCTAGTAATTTTAAGATGATATTTCAAAACCATGAACAGCATGACGAATACCAATCTTAAACGCGAATTCCCCAATTTTGAGCCCCCTATTATATGAGAGTGACAGCCTTTTATATTTCATATTGGATGCAAAACATAATAAAAAATATACTTGGAAAAATATCCTGTTTAGTTTATACTGCATCCAATATTAAATATAAATTATTACTCTCTTTTAATAGGGGTTCAAAATTGGGGAAGTCTTGTATATTTAAGAGTACGATATTCATGATATTGAAGTGTCATACTCCAAAAATTAATAGATTTCTCCGTATTTCGAGTTCCTTTATTATAAAATGCAACAATAATTCCAGTATTCACATTATATAAAATATAAAATAAAATATGTATATATTTATAAAACAATACAGTTTCAAAAGTTGGGCCAAATTCGCCCAATAAGGGCCAAATAAATCCGGTCTGTATTAAAAGATTCAATAATGTATTATGCTGGTACTTCCTGAATATAATTTATCAGATAGGAATAGTCCTGAGTAAGCATGTAATGCGATATTGTAATTTGAAAGTTAATGTAAACAAAACGTGTCCAGAATGAATGCTACTACTGTACTTAATTCTTATTACTTAGTTGAAGAGAAATAAGGTTTGGGCAAACGAAACGTTCAAGGACTAATTATTAAATTCGCCTTGGTCGCTCCATCTTCACAGATGTCTTCCTGGACCTCTCGTTCTCTACGGTCTATACAATAAAACTTGCTACAAGGCAGCATTCTTAAAATATGCTCCTCCGCAATTCTTTTGGAAATTATATATTTCATTCACAATATCATTAACCCCAATTGTGCCCTAATATCTTGACTTCTGATTCTAACCCGTCTTGTTTTTCCAATCAGTGATCTTAGGAAGTACATCCGTGACGCCTCTAAACTGATTTTGGGCTCGTAAAACCCCATGTTTTGCTACCATACTTCGAGGTTGGTTTGTAAACTATATTATAATAATTTTGTTGATTTCCACTCTCAATTTTTTACCAAAATACTTTTTACAAATTCATTTAATTTTATATATTTTGTCACATTTGCTATCAGGTCATTGGTCATGCGTTCCATCTTTTTGACACCTTAAATACACAAGCAAAGATCCTGTGCTAAATATTCATTTTCTGTTTTTATTATTCTTTGATTTTTTCCCCATGCCGCCATTGATTTTGTTTTTAGGTCATATTTTCATACTTCTTTTGCCTCGAAATTTAATATACTCGGATAGCTTTTTAAATCATCTCATCTCCTGATTCTGTTAATTATATCAGGTCATCAGCGAAAAGAACTGCTTTCATATAATGTCGTGCAGTTAAGCCGAAACATTTGGGGTTAAAAAATATGCATATACACGGACCTTTTTCTAAAATGCACTTATTGGATTCGGGGCCCTCAAAACTTTTATTCAGGTGAAATCTCGGATTTTTTTAATTGAATGCAATTACTGCTCTATCTACTATGTGTTGCTTATTTAGAGAGTTTAAAAAAGTGTCCTTCTGATCTAAACCCGATATCGAATGTTTGTTGAACGCAATACTATACATGATAGAGAAAGTAAAATAGTTTGTGCCCATGATCCTAGATGCGTCAAACTACCAATTGATGACGGCTTGGTGACAAGAGCACGGTGGCGACGGTAGTTGAAAAGTTGGTTTTTCGTAGCAGTATCAGCTTTCTCGTGAAAGACAAGCGCTGGTCTAACTAGATGAAGATAAATGCAGGTTCTCCTAAAATGTTCCATCTCCGAATCATTAAACTGCCTCCAAAAGGCTCATCTGGTTAGACTAAGAGCAACGTAATCTGTCTGTTCGCTTTCAGCTGGAGCTAAAGATAAACAATAAAAGACAGTCGCTAACCGCCGTCTTATCAGATGACTGTCACTCACACTTCAGCGTAACACGTACACAGCTTTAGATTCCTTAAGGAACCACAGACAAAAAGTATCTCTATTAACACAGTTTCCTTCAGTACCTCTTACACTTCCTTTCTCTTTCTGAAAACTAATCCCAGTGTCCATAAGAAGAGATTCAATGGAACCAAAATAGAAACCGCAGGTTGTTACGCGCTATAAGTGTCTTACATTGCCGTAATACTCATTTGGGGAACGCCCGTAATCAACGGAGAAGTAGACAACGTTCACGTTTTTGTCTTCCTGCTCCCATAGCAGACATCCACAATTTATAGTTACGTTTTGTAAGAAGATAAACGCACGAGCATTGTTACGAAATTTAGCTTTTAGTAAGTTACACAATAGGTCTGTTAGCCCGCCTGGGTAGTGTGGTGGTAGCGAGTCTGCCTCACATTCAAAAGGTAGTGAGTTCGAATCTTGCTTAGGGTGAGTTATCCGCATAAGGTTTTTTTCGGGGTTTTCCCTTATCCTGAGAAGACGAAAGTCGGGTAACTTTAAGCTCCATGGACCCCGAGATCATTTGAGTATCATTTCACCAATTTCATTCATCGTCCGAAATGACCAACCAGGTTAGAGAACGTTAAACTAAAAAAAAAAGTCTGTTGTTTTGGTTTTTTTTTTTACAGTGCTTGAGATATTGTGCTTCGTGGCACAAGGGATCGTGGGTTCGAGTTCCGCCTTGGGCATGGGTGTGTGTATGTGTGAGCGCATTAGAAACAATAAGCAAAATCGGTAATCACAAAAACAAAAGAAATGTTGGGCTAATGGAAAAAAAAGGTAAAAAAGAGGGGGGAGGGAAATGGCTGATGTGCTGGGAAGCCAAACACGGCTTCTCTAAATCCCTCACAGTACCAATATTCACTGCACTACTGCAGTCATTACAAACTCCCTCGGAGAAGAGCAACTTTTGTTGCACCAGAAACACACTGACTCACGAGAGCGCCCACTTGTATAGCCGCTGGAAATCTCCGCAGATCATTCTTGAATAGTCTGGAAGCGGGTAAAAGATTCTGACGATAGTGCTTCTGCTATTTCTCTGAGCGAAAACGCAACTTATCTCTGTGTATCTCTCTTACAGCCTACCGCCGACCTCCCGAAGCTTGGGTTACAGCCGCTGCACACAATAGTTTACTTTTGTCATTTAAATATTTGTCAAGGCGTTGAATTATATCACCCCCAGTCCTTTTAACTTTTACGACAACGTTTTATGAATCAAAATTCTTGAACGAGAAGACATTTCAAAAGTGATAACTTTGACTATAAATGTTTCCACCTTTTATTATTGAGGTTTACTGTATTACTCTGACTCATACTTCCAGTAACATCCAATTCATTTCTGGGTAATACCCTCTCTCTTTAGGTAAGCAACAAGTTGAAACCCTGATAACAGACTGTGATTTTATTAATTAGTTTTATGGAGTCTTGGTGTATGTTTTCCACTCTTTATTCTATCAAATTCTTAAAAAATAATTTTATTACACATAAATAAGTTACAAAGAGTTACGCATGTGATAAACACGTATTTACTAAAAGTAGATTGGTTAATCAGTTTCTATAGTATTACAAAATGTGCCTTTATTTGAAAATGTCCGTCGAAAAATGTCAAGAACTATTTTGATTACATAATAAACATTTATGAGAATCTCCTATTGAAAGATTTACATAAAAATAGTTTCCTTTAATCCTTAGAAGAGTACGGTAAAATATTTACGCCTTATTTCTACACAAGAACGAAAGTGTAGACATTTAAAACACCGGGGGAATGGTTTATCAATTTCACTTTATTATTTACATTTTCATTTTCTATTCAAATTCCACCACTTAACATACATATTGCTAAATTGTAGGTTAAAGAGGTAAAAAACAATCTGAATAATATAAGAAATAAGCTAATAAGAGCATTTCAAATACAATTTATAGAGTATGCAGTAAATTAAAGAAAATTTTGCAAGTAAAGATAAATATTTTCAAAAAGTGTCTCTTGGTGAAAGTGTTCATCATAATCAAATATATAATTAATATAAAGGTTCCACCTCAAACTTATGTGCGCGTGAATAATGAATTTTAAGTGCCCAAAATTTCTGATGTATTTATTAAAATATCATAACATTAAAAGCAATGTCACAAATAATTTAAAATTTGCTGCGTTTCAAATTGACAGTGAACTGATGCAACTAAAAGAAAACGATGGACAAAAGATGAAAGTGTGTTCATTAAAACAAAAACGCAATTTTGTCCCAAAGAGAAAAAATTCCTCATGGGAAGATTATTCGAATGTTAATGAGCACAATAGACATTTTATAATAAACTCAAGTGTATTTATGCGCAGACCAGGGCTTAGAGAAATTTTGTGTTAAAGATAATAAAAAATCTGATGTATACCATTCACATGACTTTCTCTACATCTCTGCAACAAATTATCTTTAAAAAGCTTATACTTCTATTTACTTCATGCTAATCAGAAAAAATTAGCAGAAATTGTCTTATTACTTGCTTCCTTGTAACTAGAAGCGAAATAAGAGGGTACCATAGGTTAAAGTGATAGTCAAAAGCTGCTATGTGACTGAAGTTCCTTTGTTTGTATGGACAGTAGTTGACAAATTCCTGTATGAGAAAAGTATAAGTTTTTCAAAGCAGAAACCAAAAACAAGGAATGTCTCAAAAACAATCAACTCCACGAAAAAAATGTATATAACATAAATTGTGTGTTTTAACGTCCTCTACATTTTTTTTGTCAATCTCTTACGGTTTAGCAGTTATTCAAAATTCCGTAAAATTCATCCAGAATAAAGTACTCTTCAGAGGCTATTCCCAGAAAATTCAATACACATATTTTATTTGTCATGTAAATATCTTTAATATTCGAAATTTTGATCAAAATCGTTAGAGCCATTTTTTAGAAAATTAAAATGTCTACAAAAAGTTCCATGTAAAGGGTAGTTGGGGTGGGAGCATTTTTCTCAAAATCTTCGTGTCGCTTCTCTGGAAGATACTAAACTTAAATACCAAGTTTGGTATTTTACCGACTTTTCGTTTTTGAGTTATCGTGTTCAAGACACACGGACACACAGACACACACACGGACCTTTTTCCGAAAATGCTTTTTTACTTTCTCTATAGGCACTATGTACATAGCGTATAGAGAATGTATTGCACTCCAACCAAAAATTCGATCCCGAGATTTCACCGGAAATATATGTTTTAGGGTCCCCTTTATCTAAAAAAAACATTTTCGGAAAAAGGTCCGTGTGTGTGTGTGTGTGTGTGTATGTCCGTGTGTCTGTGAACACGATAACTCAAAAACGAAAAGTAGGTAAAATACCAAATTTGGTATTTAACTTTAGTATCTTCCAGGGTGTGACACGAAGATTTTGAGAAAAATCCCCCACCCCCAGCTACCCTTTACATGGAACTTTTTTCGAAAATTTTGATTTTCTCAAAAATGGCTCTAACGATTTTCATTAAAATTTCGTATATTAAAGATATTTACCTGACAAATAAAATATATATCTTGAATTTTCTGGGAATAGCCTCTGAAGAGTAGTTTATTCTGGATGAATTTTACTAAATTTTGAATAACTGCTAAACCATAAGAGTTAGGACAAAAACTTACTGAACACAAAATGTAGAGCACGTTAAAAAACACAATTTATGTTATACACATTTTTTTTTTCATGGAGTTCGTCGTTTTTATGACATTCCTTATTTTTGGTTTCAGCTATGAGAAACTTATACATTTCTCATACAGGAATTTGTCAACTGCTGTCCATACAAACAAAGGAACTTCAGTGACATAGCAACCAGCTTTTGATTATCACTTTAACCTTTGGTACTCCCTTATTTCACCTCTACTTACAAGGAAGCAAGTAATATGGCTATTTCTGCTAATGTTTTACTGATTAGTATGAAGTTAATAGAAGTATAAGCTTTTTAGGAATAATTTGCTGCAGGGATATAGAGAAAGTCATGTGAATGGTACACATAAGATTTTTTAGATAAAGGGGACCCTAAAACATATATTTCCTGTGAAATGTCGGTATCGAATTTTTGGGTGGAGTGCAATACCTTTTCTATATACTATGTACACAGTGCGTATAGGGAAAGTAAAAATGAAAAAGCATAACTCGAAAGCTAGTATGCCTTTGGAAAGATTCAACTTTAATGTCATAGGCTGAACAAATCAACTAGAATTACGTGAAGTACGTGCTCTAACTTCCTTGTAGAGAATCTTCCTGGGTAACCGATTTATTTTTCTCAGTCGTACAAGAGATTGATCACTCCAGTTTGAGTTTCCTCATGATCAATAATGCGAGACTGTCACGGAGAAGTGTGTGCCCGGTGCGTCCAAATTCTGGACCGAGACGTAACAAAACAACACCGAACACCAGCAGAAGCGGGATCAGGAACTTGGTAACTGCCGTTCTGCCGGATCAAGTTTCGTAATCGCGTTTGGTGTTTATTTTTCGTGTGCTTCACTTGAGGCTTACAGCCAACAGTTGTAGTAGACGTATCATCAGTGTTCGAAGAAGAAACACGGCACACATATAGTTAAATGTTATGAGTAATTAGTGACAAGCATTAGATTAGGAGATATTTAGGACAATTATAATATTACCGACCAAGTTTGAGATGGCCTCTTGTGAGGCTTGCATTCGGGAGGTCCCCAGTTCGTATCCCATCGACATCCACTATAAAGTTCAGTTTCTCTTGGTTTCTCCTGGCCGGTAGGTGCATGTCGGAGTGGTTTCTCATCTGTCATGCTCTCATTTCGATTATCTTCTCATAATTCAGGTGTCATTCTCAGTGGTCTAGGGACTTCGTGCTCGCCTCTGGTTACCTAGGTCACGGCGGAAGGTGATGGATTTTTTTTCGAGCGTAATATCCTAAAATGGCTTCCTTCAGAAGGGAGGCAAAACCGATGGTCCTGTGTCGTAGATTTACGCCACATAAAAGAATCTCAACCTGATAAAGGCCTCTAGCAAAATTAAGGAGTCATTCACGGCCAGTATAGAGAGAGGCGCGGTTGAAGAGCTCCATATATAAAATTTAATTCATTCATAATTCAGGTGATTTTAGATATTTGGTGTGTGACGGTGCCGACAGATGATGTGGATGCTTATTCTAAAGAAAACACATTAAGATGGTAAAGCACTAGCTTAGCTCATTGCCCTTTCTAGGCGTCTCCATTAGTGAGACAGGTCTTCGAAATCTTAGGGGTTTTCGTGCGTCTCTGTCGACTGTGTGCCTACGGTCTGTAGTCTCCGTGGTTCCTTCACTTCATCCTTTCTTCCTGGGGATGGTAGATGCAATAGATCTCTCGTAAGTTGCAGTACGCGAGGTTTCTCCCTCAGTTGAATACTCTAAACACCTTTAGTATAAAGTGGTGTGCACTGGAAAGCAACCCCCACTTAAACGGTTTCTCTATGAAGCAAACAATCACGACGCAGAAGAAAATATGTCAGACGGAAGTAGGAGGGGAAAGGGGTAAAAGAGGGATCGACCTTGTTTCAATGTCTATTCGGAAAACTTTGTGCGAAAGTGTTTCCAGATTAGGTAGGTAGAACAGAGGGTACTGAGTACTGAACTGGCGAGGTTATTATAACTAAGCTCTCAAGGCGGCACATGCGAAGGGAGATTAGAGGAGATAGGAGCGACGGTACAGAATTCACAGGTTCCCTACAGTAACCAGACAAAGGCTCTTCGACAGTCGGACAGGCAGAACAGGGCACCTAGCCCTCATAGGGCCCAACACCCCTAACATTAAGCTCGGTGGTAATTTTCCGTTGGTTAGTTGATCTTAGCATCTACATGAATATACCTATAGAGAAATAAAAAGTAAATAAATATCCAGCTAATATTTGAATGGAAAATACAATTATCATACACTATTGCATTCCATGTCTGCAATAATACATGTATCAAAACTTAGAGGACATAGTATAAGTGCATACATATGCACACGTAAACAGAAAAATCTGTGTTCCATTCACATGATATTCTCTACACCTTTAAGAAAGTATTGCTAAAAAGCTTGTTCTTCTATCTACTTCATGCTAATCGAGATAAACATTAGCAAAAATGATCTTATTACTTACTTCGCTGTAAGTAGGAGGAAAATAAGGGAATGCCGTAGGCTAAAACGACAGTAAAATATTTTAAAAGATCGTTGCCATGTGGTTGAAATCTGTGTCTTTGCGTGGCCAAGGGTTGAAAAATTCCCGTATGAGAAAAGTTTTTTAAAGTTTTTTAAAACTGAAACCAATATTAAGGAATATCTAAAAAATGGTCAACTCCACAATGTAGGTATATGACATAAATTGTGTGTTTTAACGAGAACTATATTTTTTCCATAGTACGTTTTTATCTATCTCTTACGATTTAACAGTTATGTAAAATTCATCCAGGATAGAGGTCATCAGAAACTATTCCAAAACTTTTATTTGTCATCTTTAATATACGATATTTTAATCAAAATCGTTAATGCCATTTTTAAGAAAATCAAAATTTAGGAATTTTTCCCATGTAAAGAGTAATCTGAGGTGGAGGATTTTCCTCAAAATCTTCGTGCTGCATTGAAAGATACTTAACTTGAATATAAAGTTTGGTATTTTATCGCCTTTTCGTTTTGAGCTATCGTGTTTACAGGGCTTTTTTTTTGTATACAGGGGGCCCTAAAATGTGTCTAACTTTTGGGTGGAGTGCAATACCTTGCTTGCTTCTCTACCTACGTACCATGTATTATGTAGAGAAAATAAATATTAAATGGCTGGAAAAAGTGTACAATATGGTGGATGAGACAAAAATGCTATATGTGATAGAAGTATGGGGAATAGAAGGAGGATGGAATGTCATAGATGAGGTGCATAGGAAATTTTGTATAGAAATGTTTGGGTTACCAAATGAAATCGTTTGGCAGGTAGAACAAATAGAGCTCAGTAGAGTGGCAAGTAAGGGAAAGAATGTGGAAAAGGCATTGAAATTTTGGTATAGAATATTGAACTTGGAAAGAAGGAATTTGTTAAAATAGTGTTTAGTATGTCAAAAGAAAAATTTAAAGAACAAGGTATGGGTAGACTGTCTCAGAAATAACTTGGGAAAGTAATGGATTAGGGGAAATGCGGAGAAGAACAGAAAATAATATCAATAATTTCTGGAAATCGGCAAGAAAAAGATTTGAGTACATAAAAATACAAAAAATATTTAGTGAAATAGCTGAAAAGAGTTCTTTAGTTTTTTACATACCAATGAAAGATTCATGGGGAAGAGAAAAGTATATATATATACACATATATGTGTGTGTGTGTGTGTGTGTGTGACAAATAAAGAGGAGCAAGAAGGTATTGCATGGATGATAGCTGAAATATGGAGGTTAAAAGGTTTAAGGAAGGATATTCCTCAAAATCAATCCTATATGTGGCAGAAATGAAGCCATAAAACATATATTATTTAAATGTAAAGGGACTGGAGTTTCAAGAAAAAAGTATTTAATAAGAAATGGTTTCAAATAGGAATGTAGCGGCAGTTGAAATGTTTCAAAAAGACTAAGAGCATTGGACAATTCTTATATACAGTGAAAAATAAACTGGTATGGACAAATAAACGGGTAAATATAGTTAAAAATGGTGTAATAAACTAGAGTTTAGAAACTATTGTAAAATATATGACCGGTACAGAATCCAGCCTTAATACCGGTCATATTCACCTGTATATAGCTTAGCACAAAAAAAAAAGTCTGTGTTACACTCACATGACTTTCTCTAGCTGCTCTACAAACAAACTACTTATAAAAGATCTTTCTATATCATGCTAATCGAGATAAACATTAGCAGAATGTTATTACATAGTTGCTTAGAAGGGAACTAAAAGAATACGTTATGCTAAAGTGATGGTCAAATGTTTTAAAAGCTGTCGTTGGGCAATTGCCATTGCAAATCGCTTCTTTGCTTGGCCAGCAGTTGAATAAAAGAAAAACGGACACATCCAGTCTCAGAAAAGTATATGTACTTTACAGCTGAAGATAGTAACAAGGCATATCTTGAAAACGGTAAATTCCACGAAAAAATTGTATACGAAATAAATTGTGTATCTTAAGGAGGCCTACATTTTCTGTATGATAAGTTTTTGTCTATCCCTTACGGTTTACTAGTTACGCAAAATTCAGCAAAATTCATCCAGAATAAACAAGTCTTCAGAAGCAATTCCCAGAAAATGCAAGATATACATTTTATTTGTAATGGAAATGTCTTTAATATGTGGTATTTTAATCAAAATCGTTAGAGCCATTTTTAAGAAAAACAAAATTTTTAAAAAATTTTCCATGTAAAGGATAGTTAGGGGTGGGGGTATTTTCTTGAAAATCTTCGTATCCCATCCTTGGAAAATACTAAACTTAAATACCAAGTTTGGTATTTAACAGTCTTTTCATTTTTGAGCTATGCTGTCCACAGACTACTTTTTGGAGGGGGGATTCAGGGGTTTCTAAAACATGTATTTCCCGTGAAATCTCGGTATCGAATTTATGGGTGCAATACAATACCTTCTCTATCCACTATGTACATTGTACATACGGGACTAGAGAAAATAAATATGTAAAAGTAGGTAAAATACGCAGGTAGGTTAGGTTACCAGCATTGATGCAGCATACTCAACTTTTCACCATGACAGCATGAGCAGAAAATAGATTTAAAAAAAGTTTGACGTCGAAAAAATATTTGCATAATATCGACTTCCGAAAGATCAACTTTAAGGTAGAATGAGCGCAGATGATCTGCCATTGCCTGTCACCGTTATCGGCATAATAACCTTTGCTCAGGGAGAAACTAACCCTACTGGTACACTGCCACCTTAGGCCATTGGAAATCTTGAGAGAGAGAGAGGGGGGGGGGAAGGGAGAGGGAGAGAGAGATATATGTCGTCTATTCCTCTGAAGCTGAATTTATCACTTCCTCAGACAACTTACCTCCAAGGAAGCTCAACAGTTCTCTCTGGGACTTCCCGTCAAGTGATTACCAAACTTTGAACACTATACTCTCCCTGATCTTCAATTAGTCCCCTTATATACACTACTTCTGGGTGCAAGTACTCTTCTTTCTCTCCTGCCCCTTTTCCCATACTCTTGTGATATCTCCACTTTATCTGTGCTTAACTTCAGCAGGCTTGACTTTCTGTCGCTCTCCGTGGTGTGATGGTTACCATGCTAATCAAGGTCGCGGTTTCAAAGCCGGCGGAGTTTGATGGATTTTTTCGGCCGTAAAAATCCTTAGCATGGCTTCCTTTGGAAGGGAAGTAATGTTGTGGGCCCCGTGTCGTAGCTTTACGGCACATAAAAGAGCTTCAAGCCTGATAGAGAGACCTCTGAGCAAATTTAAGTGGTCTTTTACGCCCAATATGAAATGTGACGCTGAGAACCACAGCAGCTAAAGAGCGTCCATAAATAAAACTCCATTTTATATTTCATTTTCAACTCCTATAACTAAACATTTATTTTTAGCACCACAGCAGGAGGGAGAGCGGAATTAGGTTAAATATTTGCTGTATGATGGTGTACATACGAGCACAGCAACACAGTGTCGCTGTTGGGCGGTACCGCCGTGGTCACATCTTTGATGGTACGGCAACTATCTATCTGCATAAAACTAAACGTAAGGCGACTATAAATGAATATAAAAGCTTTTTTCGCCTCCTACAAAAGACGGGTATCCTAGATCACCTGTTTTTATGTGTAAGAAGAACACAAAATTGTCTGCATAATCCTTAGTGTAAATAACTTATAAGACTAACATTTTATCTAGACGCTATTATGTATAATCTTGTCCCGCTACAAGTACTCTTGCGTCTACCTTTCCTTCTCTTTTCCCTATTGTAATGCAAGGTGAGGTGATAACAATAATTGTTTTGTGAAAGATGTAAGTTTGTCCTCATCCTGAAAGACTGATCATCTATTTGTTCATAACATGCATTTAAGATCTATTAATTCTGTTGCGAATACTATTTTGAAAATGTAAATTTTACAATTCTCTTCGAATACAAGAGCCAAATGGTCATATAAATCATCCTTGACAGCAGCCAATAAGAGGTGACTAGTCCACAAGAGGATAAAGTACGGGGCAAAGTGATAAGGAAACAAGCTTTAGCGTCGTTACTGTAAGTCAGATATGGGCAAACCCCGAACCACTTGGCACGCAACCTGCAAAGCCGGCTAACACCACATAGTTTGAATCGCCAGCAGACGGAGAAACGAGCAGATATGAATACTCGAGTTATTTCTTAGATAAGCATTGATTTTTATATGCCTTAGAATTATATTAACACAACAGAAACATAGTATTTTAATTGTATTATTTTACTTTTGTAATTACATACAGTTAAAATTCTACCTCCGACAGAACTATTTTCAATTGCGCCAAAAGATGTTTGTCAACTAAACCAGCTCTGTATTTTGACTGGGCATAATTCATTTGTGAAAACAGTTGCTCACACAAATGTGCAGAAGCAAACATCATCAAAATGTTACTGCAAAGGAATGTAATTGCGTGGGTTGAAACAATTGCTTAAACAGATCTATACGATGTTTACCGTCAAGGAAATACTTCAGAATCTATTATTTCTAAAGGATATTAATTTAAGTTGAAAATCCAGCCTTACCCTTGCTAGTTGGACATGCATAGGATTTAGAAAAGATCAAAATAATTTCTTCGACAACAGTTAACTCAGACTTGTGGCAAAGAGATGTATTTGCTAAATGCCTTGTACACATATTTTGGAAAAATTGCTTTGAGAAAATAATACAGCTGAAACTCTTATAACAGTCTCTTCCGCAGGTTTTAATTGTATCGCACATGTTTAATATATTTTCATTTATTCCTTGCTTGTTAAGCTCATTTAAGTGTTGATTTATTTATTCCTTTTCAACAGATCATAAGTCCAAATTGCAGAAAATGAAGGCCATTACATACACGTTTAGGATAGGTCACGATAACTTACCAATTGCAACTTTGTTGAGGTTACATCACGTACGGCCAAACGCGGGTCACATAGAAAGGAGGGTAGTGTGATGTAAAGCAGTTTCCCCTTTACAGGAGCAGGGGTGTAATAAAATTTCCAGTTTTGTAAACTAGAAATTAATATTTATTAAAATGCAACATGTATTACAACATGTATTAAATGGAGAAACATTAATCATATAACAAATGTTTCTAATTTAAAATAGTCCATGATACTTATCAAACTTCAGATTCCTTATAAACTTGTATAAAACCTGAACAAACAATACTCATACCCAATGTTTTAACAGTAAATAAATACCATCCTATTTCAATTGACATTGTTGCCTTATTACTGTTAGAACTAGGGCCACAGTACCAGGCTTTTTATTATTATTATTATTATTATTATTATTATTCGGAAAATGTAAATTAACTATGCTATTAAATTGTCACTAGCTTACGTAAACTATTTATTCTTAAATGTGAATTTTATATGAGTCATCTCCATGTATGTATGTATATATATATATATATATTTGTAGATCGTAATCATTTTAAGTTGAGTTTTATATGTTATGACCAGAGCTAGGACTTTGAGGATTTGATTTACAATGTGTGCACGCTCTGAGCAAAGAGGAGCAGCGTGAGCTAAAGAAAGCAGTAAACAAGGCTAGCCTTCAGAGGTATACAAGCGAACTAACAAAATGCTTTCATAACACGGTGTCTAAATTATTAAACATCTTTGAGAATCGCTCCATAAAACTTTAGGCATAACATAAATAATGCGAGTATTGTTTAGTAAACTTCACAAAATAAAGTTACGTAATAAAAACGTATTGTGTCTGCAAGCTCAATGTCTGTTTAATCTTCGAACTTATTGCAATTTATAGCAACACACATTTTACATCTTTTCAAATTTGAAGCACTTCTCCTATTATTTAAATAATATTTGTAGTTTGAAAACCTTCTCTCCACTTCACATGAGTTTATAGGAGCACAAATAAATATTGCAGATTATATTGTGTTGTAAGCGCCATTTCAGGATGACCTTGCAATGATGTTTAATATTTACCATCTTCAAATACCCAGTATTGTTCTCATGGACGGTTTTTACTTTCTGTTTTATTATACCCATAACAAACCGCTGCTCTATTAGTCTTTACATCTAATTTATCTAAGAGTCCTATCGAATTAAGCATTTTATAACCTGACTTTTCTACACGTATAATTGCTTTAGATAAATCTAAAGATTGTTTTTAATGAACACCAAATCTTCATGTAATGTGTTTGAAATGAGAGACTCGGCTGCTCATACTGCACAAGTATGATCGTTGTGCAAAACGAAAAGAATTTCGATATTTAACTACTCGTATATTGTAAAGATGCACATAATATAGAACCACATTTAACATGCTGAGCAGGTATATCAGGTACTATTTCTTTAACATTTTGTTTCCTGCTTGGAGCTTGTAAAAACATATCTTCTGTGTTTACGATTAAACAATCTACATATGTAACTATTGCAATTGCCTCAGCTACAGAGCGAAACACCGCCTCCACACACGCCAGCCTACCAGTAACGACAGCGTCCGGGGATTGGAGGCCCTGAGTGTGACATTGACGAATGATATAGCTATAATATTTCTCGATGAGGACCTAAAAGTCCTAGCTCTGGTTATGACTTTGATAAGAGTTTTCTTTATTGTATACAAACTTCATTTATGCATTTATATATCTTTATTATTTAATATGATTTGTTTATGGCAGCCTCCAGTTAGGAAAGCTGAATTTTGTAATAATTATTCGGTATATAGACAGTCCATTGCAGTTCAGTGGAGTGTTTGTGTGCTTCTTAATATGAAAGAACCCATTCATCCTAAATGTTGAACCGTCTATTGTGATAACATCTCATAGTTTCGCCACTTGAAACGCTTGTTTCCTTGTGCAAACAGAAAATTGGAAGGTTTGGGGTGGAAGTTAATTGCAACGCGGGGTCAAATACACATACCTGGGATACATCGTACTAGTACATGGGCATATACTTGTCACGTGCACTGCACTTCCGCAACGACATCCTCTGTAGCATGCGCGAAGGTCAAGAACCACTTCTGGTTCGCGAACCAGTAAATCATGCTGCTGTAAGGGTTGAACTTTTAGTATCTCTAATCAATTTACAGTAGAAACGACTACTGAACGTACTAAGTATTAAACGGCTTATGACTAGGTATAAAGGTTCGTCTATCTTTAGCATTACACACATACAATTTTTACGACGTTTTATCACTCGTAGACTATAAAAAGTGGGTACTGAAGACCCGAGGCAAGCAAATGTCAGAAGTACGCAGTAGTAAACACAAAAGCGGTTACGGAAGGAAAGCTCACCGGTAGACTTCGTGATATATCAGTACGAACAATGGCTCGTCCGTATATGGGTCTATAGGGCGTAACCTTCCATGTTTGGAAGATCGCAGCTTCTACTTGCGATAACACCCAAGTAGTGCACCCAACAGGAGTTTCCTGGTTTTCTTTAGTCACGCTTTAACACAAATGTCATGGTCACTATAT
Source organism: Hymenopus coronatus (assembly GCA_030762935.1). Lineage (NCBI taxonomy): Eukaryota > Metazoa > Arthropoda > Insecta > Mantodea > Hymenopodidae > Hymenopus > Hymenopus coronatus. The sequence goes on along the minus strand of CM060892.1, from coordinate 85,896,280 downwards.
TTTCTTTCTGTGCAGTTTCATAATTCATTATGTAAACAATACTCTCCTTAATTGTTTACTATTGTTCCCCAATTTATGTAGCGATGTAACCTCGTAATTTGTGCAATCGTCTATGATAAAATGGCACACAGTCGTTAACTAGTTAAAATAATATTTTCCACCAATTATTCAGAAAGGATTTTAAGCAGCATTTTAAAATATTTTAAAAATCTTAAATATAATATTTTTACATTTTCCAACAATTACCCATAACAGTAGAGGAAAAATGGAAATGGCGTATATTTATGGATGGTCTTTAACTGCTGTGGTTCTTAGCGTCCCATTCTAAATTGAGCGTGAAAGACCACTTAATTTTGCTCTATCAAGCTTGAGATTCTTTTACGTGCCGTAAATATACGACACGGGACTCACGGCTTTACTTCCCTTCCGAAGGAATTTTACGGCCGAAAAAATCCATCGTCCTCCGTCGGGTTTGAACCCACGACCTTGAGTATATGAAGTCAGCATGGTAACCATTACACCACGGAGGGCGACTAACACTAGAGGAACTATTACATTCCAACCAAAATTTCAATACCGATAATTCCTAGGAAATACACTTTTGAAACAATTAATAAAAAATCTTATGTGTTCCAACACATGGCTTTCTCTTACTGTTACACAAATAAACTTCCTTACAAAATATTATTCTTTTATCTACTTCATGCTAATCAAGATAAATATTAGCATAAATTGTCTTATTCCTTGCTTCCTTGTATGTAGAAGGGAATAAAAGAATACACTAGGCTAAATCGATAGTCATATATTTTAACAGCTGGTCTTACATGAAACAATAGAAGTTCGGTTCGCTTTGTATGGCCTGCTGTAAAACAAATAGATGAATCGAAACGTCTCTTCCTGTTTGAGAAAAGTTTAAAATTGAAACCAATAACAGGGAATATCTCAGAAACGGTCAGCTCTATATAAAAAAGCCATATGACATAAATTATGTGTTTTAACTATATCTACATATTTTGTGTGGCAAGTTTTTGTCTATCTCTTACGGTTTAATCGTTATTCAAAACTCATCCAGAATAAAGGGGTCTTCAGGGGCTATTTCAAGAAAATGCAAAATATACATTTTATTTGTGATGTAAATATCTTTAATATACCGTATTTTAATAATTTTGAGAAAATCAACATTTTCAAAAATGTTTCCATGTAAAGGGTAGTTTGTCGTGGGGAAATTTTCTTGAAAATCTGCATGTCACATCCTTTGAACATCCCAAACCTAAGTATCAAGTTTGGTATTTAACAGTCTTTCCGTTTTTAAGCTATGCTGTCTACAGGCGCACACAGATACATACACGGACCTTTTTCTAAAAATGCTTTTTTTCGAACTCAGGGTACCCCAAAACATATACATCCGGTGAAATCTTGACATCGAATTTTTGGTTGTAATTCAATACCTTCTCTATCATGTGGGCTAGAGAAAGTAAAAATTAGAAAATATACCATAAATGTGTGTGGGATCTTTCTGTTTAATTCTCCAAAAATGGTTCTAAAGGATTTGATTACAATAGCTTAAGCTATTTGTAATATGCCAGTTATATAGTACGAGTATACGTTACATATGATAAATACATTAAATGTGTATATTGCATTGTTTGAGAATAGTTTAAGAAATCCTGATTAATATTTGTACAAGTGATAAAACTATAACACAGAAAAAAAAACATCTTACCACAAAATTTTTGCCAAATACATTTTTGTGGAGCTAAATATTTCCGAGATATTCCCTGCTATTGGTTTATTTTACAATTACATACACTTTTCTCAAATGTGATACCTTTTTATTATTATTATTATTATTATTATTATTATTATTATTATTATTATTATTTTTTTTTTTTTTTGCGTGATCATGCAAAGAGCCTGGAATTGCAAAGCCATACATGATGATACGCTCTTTAAAAATCTCACTACCACTTTACCTACTGTATCGACAATGAAATCTATACATATGAATTGAATGTTTATCTTGGCTAAGATGGTAATTGACAGAAAAGACGAAACAAAAAGTATATACCTACGCTTTTTTAATTTGGTTAAGTTCAGAGTAGGCGTTTCCTAATGTTCCAAATTCAACGCCAATCCCGCCTGCAAACATTACCTTACATAGGTCCACCCCAGCCTTTATCGTAAAACCTAGTGGCATCGCAGCGAAGATTTCGTTCTAGATAATCTCCAGCAATGAATCTGGACCAATCATGTTTAATGCTTTAGCTAATGCGCTTCAATTCCTGAAAGATGTTTATGCAGTTTAAAGAGCATTAACAGCGGCAATATGCCATTAAGTTTATAACCCAATTAATGAGAAGGAGTAGCGCAATTTTTAGGAACAAATTATTTTTACTTCTTCTAGTGCTATGTACAACGTACATTGCTAGGTAAAGAATATAGTGCACTCCACCCAAAAATTCGCTACAGAGTTTTCACTGGAGATACATGTTTTGAGGACCCCTGGATCCAAAAAGGATCCTTAGAAAAACCTACTTGTGTGTGTATGTGTGTGTGTGGACAGCGTCACTCAAAAACGAAAAGTAGGTGAAATTCCAAACTTGGTTTGTTAAGTTATTTTCTCCCAAAGTTACGACACAAAGATTTTCAAGAAGTTGTCCATACCCCAAACTACCCTTTACGATGTTCAAAAGTTTCATTTTATCAAAAATAGCTCTAATAATTTTGATTAAAACACCGTATTTTATAGACATTTACAGGACAAATAAAATATATATATTGAATTTCTTGGAAACAGCCTCTTAAGTACTCTTCATTCTGAATGATTTTTGCATAACTGGTGAACCATAAAAGAGAATTGATGACAAATTATACATTTTTTTTTTTTTTTGTAGGTTTGCCCATTTCAGAGCTATCCCTTGTTATTGGTGACACTTTTAAAATACAGCTTTTCTCATACGGGACAACAACTGATGCAAAATAACTGAATTTCAATCATACAGCAACACCGTTTTAATACATGTGACTCGCTTTAGCCTAGCCTTATTTGCTTTCTACTTAAAAGGAACTAAGTAATAAGCCGAATTTTTCTAATTTTTATTTCGAAGTATGTTTAGCACGAAGTAGGGAGAAAATAATTTTTAAGAATAATTTTTTGCAGATTGGGTAGAGAAAGTCATGAGAATGGAACACATCAGATTTTCTTCTTTTTAATTATAGCGAAAAATCGAACGAATAACAGAAATGCTTGCCAAATCCAAATTAAACATCTATAGTCAGCTACAAATTTGTTTTGGTGACGTGTAACAAATGACTTATTGAATCGCCCTCGTAAAACCATAAACATTTTTTGTTCTTTCTTTGCTTAACCTGGTTGTTTAACCTTTTGGACATGAATGAAATTGCCGAAATGATGCTGAAATGATATCAAGATCCGTGGAACTTAAGGTTACGAAAAAAACGTTATCGGGTACCTCACCCTGAGCGAGATTTGAACTCACGACCTCTTGAATGTGAGGCAGACCCTCATATTACCGCGGCGGGCCATGAACAGTAACAAAAAATATTAATCAACTACAGACCATTTCCTGTAAAACCTTCAATGATACGAATATCCTCAATAGTTGGCATGCCTGCAGGCATCTTGAAAGTCAGTACTTGGTACCTTGTTCCCATAGCGTACCTAAGGAACAGCATTTTCCTGTACGTGAACGGTTATTTCAGGATTATATTCAGTGATGGAGGTCAGTGCTCCTGACAAGGAAGATACTTAACACCAACCGCAAATTGTTTTCTTTCTTCCTTTTTTTCTTTCACCTATTCATCTCAACAAATCTCAATTGCAAGGCTGCTAGATTAGTGGTTTGGCACCCAACATTGAGAAAATCAATCTGCATAGTGGGGTATTACTAGCCACAAGCTTGCGTGTTTGGGGGCGGGAGGAATCATCTTGAATTCGGCTCCAATTAGCGAATCCACACAGTCACCTAATTGCCCAATACACTCTTTTTCATTAAACAAAGAATGTGAGAGGAGCGGAACTGGTACATTAAACTCTTAATTTAAAACCATTATATGCGCAGCGTAATCTCGTTGTTAAATTAACCTCAATTTTCACCGGCACTTCAGTTCGTGCAGCGCTAGGAAATTAACAACGAAACTAAAAAAGAATGCAGGAAGGCACTTTTGTAGCACAGGCAAACTTGGTTAATCACGTAGAGTAAATGAAGGAAACTGCCATAATGTCTCTTTTAAACCAGTAGCAGATATGTAGGATTTATCTAGGTTTTGAGATAGTATCTATTAACTTAATAACCTCCAAAATCACCAGACGGTGTATTACTTTCTCTACACGTACTGTGTACATAGTGTATAGAGAAGTTATTGCATTCCACCCGGAAATAAAGTTATAATTTTAGAAAAAGGTCCGTGTGTATGAGTGTGAACACGATAACTCAAAAACGAAAAGTCGGTAAAATACCAAGCTTGGTATTTAAGTTTAGTATCTTCCAGGGATGCGATATGAAGATTTTGAGAAAAATACCCCGCACACCAAGGAAAACATTTCGAAAATTTGAATTTTCTCAAAAATGGCTCTAACGATTTTGATTAAAATTCCGTATATTCAAGATACTTATAAAGCAAATAAAATTTATATCTTGAATTTTCTGAAAATAGCCTCAAAAGACCTTTTTATTCTGAATGAATTAGCTGCTTTTTGTGGTAAACTGCAAGACAGACAAAAACCTGCTACACAAAAGGTGTAGATCACGTTAAAGCAATACTTTTTTTTCGTGGAATTGAGCATTTCTGAGGTATTCCTTGTTATTTGTTTCAGATTTAAATTATTTAAACGTTTCTGCTGGCCCTGCATAGAAACGGATTTCAACCACAGGACAGCACGCTTATAAAGGATTTGACTATCACTTCTGCCTTAGTTTCTTTCTGTTTACGAGGAAGCAAATAATTAAGACTATTTCTGCTAACGTTTATCTCGATTATCATAAAGTAGATAGAAGAATATGGTTTTAAACAATAATTTGTTATGTGTAGGAAAACATCAAACTTGTTTTTATTTTTAGTTTCTTTGCTTAGTACATTGGTAGAGAAGGTATTGCATTCCACCCATAAACTCGATACAGAGATTTCACCGAAAATATATATTTTGAAGACCCCTGAATCCCCCACTCCGAAACATTTTTAGAAAAAAATCAGAGAGTGTGTGTGTGTGTGTGTGTTTATGTGTGAGTGTAAGGGGAGACAGTTTCAAAAACAAACGTAGATTAAATGGCAAACTTTGCATTTAAGTTTAGTATCTTCCAAGGATGCGATACGAAGATTTTCATAAAAATCCCCCAAAACTCAAATACCCTTTACATGGAACACTTTTAGAAATTTTCGATTTTATAATTAAATATGTTTACGTGGCAAATGAAATATAGATCCTTAAATTCTTAGGAAGAGCCCCTGAAGTCCCCTTTATACTGGATGACTTTTGCATAACTGGTAAATCGTAGGAGATAGATTAAAACTACCACATAAAAATATTAGTCGCGTTACAATACATAATTTATGTTATATACACGCTTTTGTTCTTTTAGCCTTTCCTTTGTTATTGGTTTTAGTTTTAAATTACTTAAAATTTTCTCAAACGAGAGAGAAACCTTTCGTTTTCTCTGTTTTGTTTTACTCCTAGCCATGCAAAGCGAATCGAATTTAAATTGTTTCACACAGCTACCGGCTTTCTAAAAAATGTTACTATTGCTTTATTGCCTTATGTCCCTTCTACTTAGAAGGGACCAACACAACCATTTCTGTTAATGTTTATTGCGATTACCACGATTAAGATAAATGAGTAATCCTTTGTAACAATAGTTTGTAAAGAAAGTCATATGAATGTAACAAATCAGCTGTTTTTAACATAATCGGCAAACAACAAAGGGACTTAGGAAAACACATTCATATCTGTGAATGTGTTTGTAGAAAAGATGTGTTTGAAAGTAATTGAAGAATAGACCAAATATATGGCAACAATTGTCATGAAAGGTATTGCTTCTTTCTTACTTTGAGGAAAGTTGAGCTGGCCGTGGTAGAGCACCTGCCAGTGCGAGGGATCCTAGTTCGATCCCCGGTTGGCGGGTGGGAACTTTTCTCTAGCCAAGATTATTTACTTTCCTTCTCAGAGTCTGGAAGTATGAACCAGAGTGATTATAGAGCCCGCCTGGGTAGTGTGGTGTTAGCGTGTCTGCCTCTCATTCAACAGGTCGCTTGGGGTGAGTTACCCGGATAACGTATTTTTCGGTGTTTTCCCTTATCTTGATAAGACGAATGTCGGATAACTAAGTTCCATGACCCCGAGACCATTTTAGCATCATTTCACCAATGTCATTCATCGTTCGATATGACCAACCAGGTTAAAGCACCCTAAGCATACAAATACACCACATACACTGGGCAAAAGGCAACTATTTATTTTCTTTAAGATATCAGTCCGGTTGAAAAATGTGACATCTACCAGTTGTTAACTACATGTGGACAATGAATAGCACTGAATATCGTAACACACTAATTTATTACGGTAGTATACAGGTCAGTATGGCCTTCACGGTGCAAAAGAATGACAACACAGTACACATACAGCTGACATGACAGACCCGGGCCTAAAGACCCTCAAAGTAGTCCCCTGCTACTGTCATCACACGCTGCCAACGATGTGGGAGGCGCTGAATATCAATTACCGCAGCATTTGCCGCACCATGTGTGCATGGGTAATTATTCGCGCACAGCATTAGCAATGTCCTCTTGTGTTACAAACCGCCTACCGCGTAGTGGTTCCTTAATCTTTCGAATGAGATCAAAGTCACAGGACGAAATGTCGGGAGAGTACGGTGGGTACTCCAATTCTTCCCATCCCCAACGTCGCAGTAGCTGCCCTATACACTCTACTTTATGTGGTTTTGCATTGTCCTGCAGGATTATTGCACATATATATATATATATGTGTGTGTGCGTGTTCCATTCAATAATTTTCTCTAAAGATTCCAAATAAAATTATTCTTACAAAAGATTATTATTTTATCTATAATTGAGATACGAAAATAATAGCATAATAAAATTGGTATTTTATTATGTTTATCCTATCACCATGTCCCATAACATAGTTATACTACATGGTTTATGAAACCTTCTTTATCGAGTGTGGTTTATTTTTGTCTCTGTTGTATAAGTCATTTTTTCACTATTCCTCTGAGTGTTATTGTATCGCTCATTTTCACATTTCACTATAACTTTGCGGAGGTCAATGAATTTTTTTCAGACGTAAAAATCCTTAGCATGGTTTCCTTCGGAAGGGAAGTAAAGCCGTTGGTCCCGTGTCGTTGATTTACGGCATGTAAAAGAACCTCAAGCCTGATAGAGACCGCTGAACAAAGTTCACACCCATATAGAATGGGGTGCTAAGAACCACAGTAATTAAAGAGCGTCCAATATAAAACACCATTACATTATCACTTTCACTGACTATTCCTATCACTTTTCACTATCATTTTTATTGACTATTTCTATTTACTATTTACATTACATACATTAGAATTGTTAAACTTATTGTGCCATTACTTGCTTCCTTTTAAGTAGAAAGGAAATAAGGGAATGCATTAGCCTAAAGCGATAGTCAAATCCTTTAAAAGCTCGGCGCTATGTGAAACAATTGAGGTTCGGTTCGCTTTGTATGGTCACGTTTTAGAAAAGAATAAGTATTTTAAAACTGAAACAAATAACAAGTAATATATTAGAAACGGACAGTTCTACCAAAAAAAGCGTACATTACATAAATTACGTGATTTAACGAAATCTACATTTTATATGTGGTAAGTTTTTGTCTATCTCTTACGGTTTATGTAAAATTCGTGCTTAATAGAGGTATTAGAGGATATTCCAAAAAAATTCAAGGTAAAATTATTATTTGTGATGTGAATATCTTTAATATACGATATTTTAATAAAAATCGTTAGAGCCATTTTTGAAAAAATCAAAATTTTCGAAAAATTTTCCATATAAAGTTTAGTTCAGGTGGGGGATTTTCTTGAAAATGTTCGTGTCACATCCCTAGGAGGTACTTAAACTTAAATATCTAGTTTGCTATTTAAAGTACTTTTTGTTTTTGAGCTATACTGTCCACAGACACACACATGCGCGCGCGGGCTTTTTCTAAACATGTTTTTTTCGGTTTTCTAAACATATTTCCGGTGAAATCTTGATATGAAGTTTTTGGGTGGAATAGAATACCTTCTCTTACCACAATGTACATTGTAAATATGGCTAGAGAAAGTAAAAAAGAAAAAATAGTGACTATATGTGTGTATGTGTGTGATCAAATGATATAGCTCAAAGAAAAAAAAAAAAACCCGATGACAATAGTAAACGAACTAACATCTTTGCAGATAGGTAATATGTTATCAAAGGTCCATGCCGCCGATAGAAGTAGAATATAAAATACGGAACAATAAAGATATGTCAAGATTGTAATCTTCTAGCTTAACTAAATAAGTGTATTCATATCTTGAACTATAAATTTGAGAGTCCGAAGCTTTACGCATTTAGGTTCCACTGTCAATTAACTTAATGATGTGGAAGAACAGAGAAAGCAACTAATACAGAGGCTAATCGATGATACTTTGGATTAATGAAATATTTTAAATAATTTCTCTTATGTAACACCAAAAATTAGAATATATAAAACACAAGGTAAACCAGTACTTACGTACGAAGTGAAACCGGAGTTGTAACAAGATTTATATCAAGATTGAATTTATTTGAGAGGAATTTATGATCCAGTCAAAGACAAATAGGAATGGAGAATAATATGTAATGATGAAATATTAAGTTGCATGTGTCCTCCAACATTACTAACTTAATAAATATTACGGTTAGGACGGGCCATACACGTAGAAAGAAGGCATAAGGATGAAATGATTAAAAGCAGTATACATTGTAAATTGAAAAACCGAACCTACGGATTGAGTGATTAAGACGGATGCAAATGAGGAACAGTTGGGCAGTCGCCAAAGATAAGAGAAGTCTGGAAGAATACTCAAAGGGGTCCAAGGTCCACTCCGGGATGTAGTGCTAACATGAAAGAATGCATTCCTCTTTCTTTTCTCTACCAAACGTTATTTACACATAGTGGGTAGAGAAGGTATGTTATTCCATCCAAAGTATAGTAGCGAGATTTCGCTGGATATACAGGTTTTGATAACGACTGAACACAAAAAAGCATTTTTAGAAAAAGGTCCAAATGTGTAACATAGTTTGTTCTAACCATAAATTTTATTCCAGATTTTGAGGACCCCAAAATTTAAAAAGTAATTTTTATAAAATTGTCTGTGTGTATATGTGCGTGGATAACATATGAAGATCGAAAAATCAGTTAAATATCAAACTTAGTATTTAAGTTTAGTATCTACTAAGGATGTGACACAAAGATTTTCAGGAAAATCCCACCATTTCAAGCTACCTTTACATAGAAAATTTTCCGAAAATTTCTATATTTTCAAAATGGCTCTTAACAATTTTGATTAAAGTAGCTTCTATTAAAGATATTTAAATGGTAATTAAAATGCATATTCTGAATTTCTTGGGAATAGTCTATGAAGTCCCCTTCATTCTGAGTATTTTTGTATAACTGATATACCGTAGCATATGTACAAAAACTTACTACTAAACATTTAGATTTCGTTAAAACGCACAATATATGACATATACCTTTTCTTAGAGCTAACCATATCCGGGATATTCCTAATTATATTGGTTTTAAAATTTCTAATACTTATTCCTTTGTCAAATGCGAAATCATTATTCGTTTCTTCATCCTAATCATGCAAAGAGAAGAATTTCAATTGCACCACATTGCGACCAGCTTTTAAAAGATTTGACTATCACTTTAGCCAAGTGTATTCCCTTATTTCCCTCCTACTTAGAAGGAAATAAGTAATACAACTATTCATACGAAGATTATCTGGATTGGAAGGAAGTACATAGAAGAATATTTTGTATGAATAATTTGTTGTAAAATTTTCGAAACATTTTTCTATATAAAAAATACTTTGCGGTGGGAGATTTTCTTGAAAATATTCATGTCGCATCCTTGGAAGATACTAAACTTAAATACCAAGATTGATTTTTAACGGTATTTTCGTTGTCCACACACACACCGACCTTTTTGTAAACATTTTTTGTCGGACTCGGGGGACCTCAAAATATATTTTAGATGAAATCTTGAAATAGAATTTGTGAGTGGAATACAATACCTTCTTTACCCACTTTGTACATACGTCCTAGAGAAAGTAAAGGTCCATCGCCCGCTGGCTGGTTTGAACCTGTGACCTCAGAAACTAGTCCCTAGCCTACCGAATCTTTCATGTACCTACAATGGAATATGTAAATATATAATGAACGTTTAATTCGGTTAAAACGAAATAATAGAATAATAGGTTTTTGTAAAAATAATTTGTAGAAGATGAGCAAAGAAAGGAATATGAATGCAACATATATTTTCAATTTAATCCAGTTTCATAAAACAAGACATTTTCCAGATTTTGATATCGAACTTTCTCTACACTCGAAATTTCTTAGGGAAGTTACTTTTTCTCACCGCTTGTCCCCTGAGCTGTCGTGAAAATTAAGACAAATCCGATAAAGAGAAGTCTTCTATCTTTTACAAATCGACACTAGTTAGAAATTATACTAGTTTAGTTGAACTTATAAACGGAATTGTAGCTAGAAATTAAAAGTACTATGTAGAGAAAGTATTTTTTTTTATTCAAGGTACCCTAAAACGTGTATATCCCGTGAAATTGTGGGATCCATTACTTTCTCTACTCGTACTATGTGCATAGTGTATAGAGAAGGTATTGTAATGTAGAAAAATTCAATACCGATCATGTTTTAGGTCCCCCTGAATTAAAAAACAACAACATATTTTTAGAAAAAGGTCCGTGTGTGACTATGGGCAGCATAACTCAAAAACGAAAAGACCGTTAAATACCAGGCGTGGTATTTAAGTTTGTTATCTTCCAAAGATGCGACAAGAACATATTCAAGAAAATCCCCCCATCCGGAACTACCCTTTACATGGAAATTTTTTCGAAAATTATGATCTCAAAAATGGCTTTGACGATTTTGATTAAAATATCTTATATTAAGGATATTTATGTATATCTGGAATTTTCTGGGAATAGCCTCCGAAGCCTATTCAGGATGAATTTTACGAATTTTGCATAATCTAAAATGTAGAGTTTGTTAAAACATACGATTTATGTTATATACACTTTTCTCCTTGAGCTGATCGTTTTTGAGACATTCCTGTTATTGGTTTCAGCTTTAAAATACTTATACTTTTCTCATAAGGGACTTTGTCAACTCCTGTCCATACAAACAAAGGAATTTCTTTCACATAGCAACCAGCTTTTGACTATTACTTTAACCTATGGTATTCCCTTATTTTGCTTCTACTTAACAACAAGGAAACAAGTATTAGATTATTTTGCTATTTTTTTTCTCAATTAGCATGAAGTAAATCGAAGCATAAGCTTTTTAACAATAATTTGTTGCAGAGATGTAGAGAATGTCATATGAATGGAACACACACACATATATATATTTTTTTTTTGATGGACTAAGTAGAGAAAATAAACATTAGGAACAAACGGTGTGAATATCTATGTTTCACACTTCCCGGTTACCTAAAACCTTTGTCTGAACTGATGACTACCCAGTTGTTGCTCTAATATCTTTTGTTGGTTCAGAGCGTGTAACAAGTTAATACAGAAGCATGCTAATATTGAGCCTACTAGATATTTTTGGGACAGAAAGCTAAAAACCTTCTTTTTACTTTCTTTACACGTAATATAAATAAATTGCCTTTTATTTATGGACGCTCTTTAACTGCTGCGGTTCTCAGCGTCCCATTCTATACTGGGCGTGAAAGACTACACGTAATATGTATAGTGCATAGAGAAGGTATTGCATTCCACCCAAAAACTCGATATTGAGATTTCACCGGAAATACACGTTTTATGGAATCCAGAAAGAGTATTTTTAGAAAAAGGTCCGTGTGTGTCTGTGGACAGCATAGCTCAAAAAAGAAAATTCCGTGAAATGCCAAACTTGGTATTTGAGTTGAGTATTTTTGAGAAAAATCCCCCCACTCCAAACTACCCATTATATGGAAAAAATGTCGAAAACTTTGATTTTCTCAAAGTTTGCTCTAACGTTTTGGTTAAAATACCGTATATTAAAGCGATTTACATCACAAATAAATGTAAATGTTGAATTTTTTGGCAGTAGCCTCTGAAGACATGTTTATTTTGGCTGAATTTTGCGTAACTGGTAAACCGTAAGAGATAGAGAAAAATTACCACACAAAAATCTTGTTTAAACACACAATGTATATAATATAATTTTTTTTCGCGGAGTTGACCATTTTTGAGATATTTCTTATTACTGGTTTCAGTTTACACTTTTCACATAGTCCTGGCAATGCAGAGAAACGGATTCCATCATCATGGCAACCAGATTTTAAAAGATTGGATTATCGCTTTAGCCTAGTGTATGCCCCTTATTTCCTTTCTACTTACAAGAAAGCAAGTAATAAGACAATTTCTGCTAATGTTTATCTCGATTAACATGAATAAATAAGAGAATAAGCTTTTTAACAGTAATGACTTACCGAAATGCACAGAAAGTCATGTGAATGGATCGCAACAGATTTTTTATTATAGCACATGGAACATGCCATTGTAATGTGAGGATTTAGCAGCACTTCCGGGGTGTTTCTACTATGGGACTCGCCCAAAACTGTCACTCTTCAGGAAAGTCGTCACACGTGCGTAACGAGGTATTAAAATCAGAAGGGTGACAGTTGCACGACTTTCTCCGTCCATAATCATTTCTCAAAGTTATCATCGACTTATTTTTACTTTCTCTATACGTACTATGTACATAGTATACAGAGAAGGTATTGCACTCCACCCAAAAAATTCAATACCGAGCATTTTCAGAAAAAGTCCGTTTGTGTGTGTCCGTGTGTCTGTGAACACGATAACTCAAAAACGAAAAGTCGGTAAAATACCAAAGTAGGTATTTAAGTTTAGTATCTTCCAAGGATGCGACACGAAGATTTTGAGAAAAATCTCCCCAACCCAAACTACCCTTTACATGGAACTTTTTTCGAAAAAGTTGATTTTCTCAAAAATGGCTCTAACGATTTTGATTAAAATTTCGTATATTAAAGATATTTACCTGACAAATAAAATTTATATCTTGAATTTTCTGGGAATAGCCTCTGAAGACTATTTTGGATGAATTTTACGCAATTTTGCATAACTGCTAAACCGTAGGAGATGGACAAAAACTTACAATACAAAAAATAAAGAGCACCTTAAAACACACAATTTATCCTATTTATATTTTTTTCGTGGTGTTGATCGTTTTAGAGTTATTCCTTGTTTTTGGTTTCAGCTTTGAAAAACTTATACTTTTCTCATACCGGTATTTGCCAACTGTTGTCCGTACAAACAAAGGAACTTCAGTCACATAGCAACCAGCTTTTGACTCTCTCTTTAACCTGTGGTACTCCCTTATTTCGCTTGTGCTTACAAGGAAGCAAGTAATAAGACTATTGCTGCTAATTTTTTCCTGATTAGCATGAAGTAAATAGAAGTATAAGCTTCTTAACAATAATTTGTTGCAGAGATGTAGAGAAAGTCATGTGAATGCATCACATCATACTTTTTCCGATCTATTTACGATACATATCTCACATACTGGAACGCTACATCAATAGACCCAATTCACTGGACACATCCTCTGCACACCTTAGTGTGTGGAAACGAGTTGTCACTACTTACTTGCTTCTAGCACTCCACTTAATTTAGTTTAAAATAACAAAGTTAATATATTAAACAGGCTTCACTCACTTCATGCAAGTTAAACAAAAACGTTTTCGAGTGTGTTCAGTCCATCTGCAACTGAAGTTGATTAGTGGATTCAACTTCCTTCGTTCTTGACCAAGGATGGAGAGAAATCCCTGAGTCCTCTAGAGTATTAGGCAATGTACACAGTAGGTAAGTCACGTACTGCATTTCATCAAAAGATTCGATACCGAATCCAATAAAAAGCATGTTTTTAGAAAAAAGATCTGTCTGCCTGTGCCTGTGAGCAGCATAACTCAAAAACAAAAAGACTGTAAACTATCTAACTTGGTATTTAGGAAGTATCTTCTAAGGATCTACGAAGATTTGCAGGAAAATCCTGTTCCCCAAATTATCCTTTACATGAATTTTTTTTCGAAATTTTATATTTTATTAAAAATAACTATAACGATTCTGATTAAAATGCCGCATATTAAAATAACTAACTTGATTTTATGGTAATAGCCTCTGAAAGTTATCTTCATTCTGGAAGAGTTTTATATAACCGTAAAAACCGTTAAAGAGGTAGATAAAAGCATACCAAACAAAAAATATGGAACTCGTTAAAACACATAATTTATATCAGATACATTTTTTGTTGAGTTAATGTGTGCAGATATTTCTTTTTACTGGTTCCAATTTTACGATATTTTAACTTTTCTCAAATGGGAAGCTGTTATTCCCCCCCCCCCCCTTTTTTCCTTTCTTCTAGTCAAGCAAAGAGAACGGCATTTCAAAACCTTTACATAACAACCTGATCTCCAAAGATTTGACTAATGTTTTAAGTCTAATATATTCCCCTATTTACGTTGTACATACAAGGATTATATCTCCAAATATTTATCTGATTAACGCGAAATAAATGAGCCTTTTTTTAAGAAAAATTATTGAAGAAAGTTTAGAGAAGGCCATGTGAAAGTATCGCTCCAGATTCTTTACATAATTGTGAAAAGCAATGTATCCATTAGAAATGCATAAAAGAAATAAGAAACGAAAAAACGTATCTTATTTTCTAAAAATATATTTGCTCAATTGTATTAAGATTTATAACACATATGCATCATATTAAAATGTAGAACGTATCCCAACTTCATAAAACTGTGGTCAAAACTAAGACACAAAATTACTTTTTATTGATTTTCATGAAATCATAAAGTATTACGCACTTTTGTGCAGCATTTAGTACTATGGCATGGAGTTTTTAAAGACAGCTTGGGACTTTGAAACTGCTTTGTTTTATACTTTATAATACACGCCCATGTTGCTTATACATGGGCCAGTTTTAGCCGAGTGTTAAGGGACACTGGGAATGAAATGCTTATAACAATAGATCAAAAAAGAGATTTTTAATAGCATTTTTTTTTGTTTTTGTTGCTTAACAAAAAATGTTGTAGCTTAACCTGGTCATATCGGACGATTAATGAAATTGATAAAAGTGATGTATAAATGGTTCGAGGCCCTCAGAGCTTTAAGTTACTCGTCATTCGTCTTCTCAGGATAAAGGAAAACCCCGAAAAAAAACCTTATCCGGGTAACACACCCTAAGCGAGATTCGAACTCGCGACCTACTGAATGTGACGCAGACACGCTACCTCCACACTACACAGGCGGGTTCGCAAATGTTGTTGGAGCATTTGGACAGTCACAGAGAATCAATATTTATCTGCTCTCCTTGCTTCGGGCTCTACAGCCATTTAAACTCCGTACAATACATCGGTCTTCTGGCTTACTATTTTATAAAACAGCGTTTTTCTAAAAACTACATTTACATTTTCAAACGTTTCACGCATCTCAGTTTTTGTTTAGATAATCTAAACAAAATGTGCAGAACTATGTTTTGTAAAATTACAGGCAACAAAATTATTCTAACATTTGTAGTAACTTTTCAAAAAAAAATCTGATGTATTACACTCACATGACTTTCTCTAGCTGTTCTACAAACTTCTTACATAATATTATTCTTCTTTCTGTACCTTGCTAATCGAGGTACTCATTAGCACAATGTTCTTATTACTTAGTTCCTTATAAATAGGGAGAAAATAAGGGAATAAACTAGGCTAAACCGATAGTAAAATGTTTTAAAAGCTGTCGTTATGCGATTGTCATTACAAATCGCTTCTTTTCTTGGCCAGGAGTAGAACAAAAGAAAAACGGACACTCCCGTCTGAGAAAAGTATAAGTACTTCACAACTGAAACTAATGACAAGGAATACCTCGAAAAGGGTAAGCTCCACGAAAAAAAATGTAAATGGCATAACTTGTGTATTTTAACAAGACCTGCATTTTTTGTAGAGTAAGTTTTTGTCTATCTCTTACGGTTTACTAGTTATGCCAAATTAAGCAAAATTCATCCAGAATAAACAGGTCTTTAGAAGCTATTCCCAGAAAATTCAAGATAAACATTTTATTTGTCAGGTAAATATCTTTAATATACGATATTTTAATCAAATTTTGTTAGAGTCATTTTTAAGAAAATCAAACTTTTCGAAAAAAGTTCCATATAAAGGGTAGTTTGGGGTGGGGGATTTTTCTCAAAATCTTCGTGTAGCATCCCTGGAAGGTACTAAACTTAAATACCAAGTTTGGTATTTTAGCTATTTTTCGTTTTTGAGGTATCGTGTTCACAGACACACGGACACACACACACACACGGACTTTTTTCTGAAAATGTTTTTTTTTTGATAAGGGGGTCCTAAAACATGTATTTCCAGTAAAATCTCGGTATCGAATTTTTGGGTGGAATACAATACTTCTCTATCCCTATGTACATTGTACACACGGGGCTAGAGAAAGTAAAAAGTACTTATGAGATAGTAATTAATTTTAAAGATTAAAACTTCTAATTTTTTTTTTAATCTCATAATTCCGTAATGAATATTTTGAAATATCATCGCGCAATTTTTTGTGCCGGGATTAAAGCTCCGATTCAAAAAATTCCAACCAATTTTTCAAAATATTTAGATTATGCAATATATTTACGCAATAAAATATTATGCAATAATTTATGTCTTGAAAATTAGTCATCCAATATGAACGAAACTTAGTATTCATATTAATATAAAAGGAACGCAATCACAGTAAATTTTTCAGAAAAATCTATGAAAATATAGAAATTTGAAATGTTACTCCCAGTGCCCCATAAGAGCTATTGATAAATTAAATTCAGACATAAAGATGCTTTTTGAGCATTCACGAGTGCCCGGAAAATTTCTGACACAAATCTCATGGAAATACAGAGCTATTAGTTGCTACCATTCTATCATTGCACTCTAATGGCACTTATAAGCTATGAATGAAACAAACTGTTGCATAAAAAAGTACATAGCATGCGCTGCCGACTTATTAAAGCACAATTTTAAAATTGCTTTTAATTAATGGCTTTCCGTAATATTAGTAAATATTCATGAGAGTTGCGTTGGTGACAGCTCTACTCATTAAAATGCAAAACTAAATTTTTGTTTTTGAATACTGTTTCTTCGGTGTGTAGGCAATGTTCCAACTCCTGCCTACGCACTTATAGAGGCCAATGTTCACTTAAAATGTAACTCTTATGAATTTGTTAATAGCCAAGGATTTAAAACTCAATTTGTAGAGAGCGAGGAAACGTTTAGAAGTTAAGATATGCAACATACGAGCGACTGGCTGAGGAGCAGAGCGTATTCGTGAAGTCGTATTGTTGCACTAGTTGTAACGAAGTAAATTAGTCCGAAGCTGTGATAAATATTAGTTTAAGTTTTGCGTTTCTGCTATTCGCCTCGGCTAAGCATCGGTCGAGAGCAGTGTCGATTCTTCTTTGTTGATCTCGAGGCGCGGCCTCGGAGTTGTTTGTACTATTGTTGTTATTATTATTATTATTATTATTATTATTATTAAACAAATATAAGACATTTTAAAGGACACTGCGAGTTAAATTTCAAAAGTTTATATTTCTGGAGAGATGTTTTTGAAAGTTTTACTCTGATCGCACTGTTATGTTAATAGGAATACTACATTTCTGTAAGATATAAATTTTGATATGTCCCACGCGTCTCAAAATTAGAGAAAATTGGTTGGCATTTTCTGAATCGGAACTTTGAGCCATACACCAAAACTTTATTGTGCATACTTGAATAACTTCGATATCTGGATTATTATTATTATTATTATTATATTTATTTTAAACATTTAGAAATATTAACCTCTAAAATTAATAATTCTTCATAAAAATATATTTTAAAAAATCTGATGTGTTACACTCACATGAATTACTCTAGCTGCTCTACAAACAAACTTCTTAGAAAGTATTCTTCTTCTTTCTACACCATGCTACTCGAGATAAACATTAGTAGAGTGTTCTTATTACTTAGTTTCTTATAAATAGAAAGGAACTAAAGAAATGCGCTATGGTAAAGCGATAGTCAAATGTTTTAATTTTTTTTTTTTTTTTTTTTTTTGGTTAGCTTAACGTCCTTAACCTGTTGGTCATATCGGACGATGAACGAAATTGGTGAAATGATGCTCAAATGATCTTAAAGTTACTCGGCATTCGTCTTCTCAGGTTAAGGGAAAGCCCCGGAAAACCCTTATCCGAGCAACTCACCCTAGGAGAGATTCGAACTCACGACCTCTTGAATGTGAAGCAGACACGCTACCTTTAAAAACTTTTCATCGCAAATCGCTTCTTTGTTTGGCCAGGAGTAGAACAAAAGATAATGGATACATCCTGTCTCAGAAAAGTAAGTACTTTACAATTGAAAACAATTACAAGGAATATCTCGTAAATGGTTACCTCCACAACAAAAATGTAAAGGACATAAATTGTGTGTTTTGACGAGATCTACATTTATTGTGCATTAAGTTTTCGTCTATCTCTTACGGTTCAGCAGTTGAGCAAAATTTTGCAAAATTCATCCAGAATAAAGTGGTCTTCAGAGGCTATCCCCGAAAAATTCAAGATATATATATTATTTGGGATGTAAATATCTCTAGTATTCGGTATTTTAATCAAAATCGTTGAGCAATTTTTATGAAAATCAAAATTTTCGAAATGTTTTCCATGTAAAGAGGTAGTTTGTGGAGGGATTATTTACTTGAAAATCTTCGTGTCGCATCCTTGGAATATACCAAACCTAAATATCAAGTTTGGTATTTAACGGTCTTTTCGTTTTTGAGCTATGCTGTCCACAGACACACACATACACATATACGCACACACACAGATACACACTCGGACCTTTTTTCTAAATGCTCAGGGAACCCCAAAACACGTATTTCCAGTGAAATCTTGACATCGAATTTTTGGGTGGAATAAAATAGCTTCTCTATCCACTATATACATTGTACATTTGGGCTAGAGAAATTAAAAATACTATGGCTATTAGAATATTTTTATTTTTGCCTTTTGTAAACAGTACAATAGATATGTTTGCACATTCTTGGAAATGTTAATTGCCTTTAAACAAAAATTGAGACGCGTGCAATATTTTGAAGCTGTGAAATGTAGTTTGATAAAAGCGCTGCTTAATAATATAATATGTTAAGAAATGGGTGTATTATACACTCTTTAAATGTATTTAGAGCCCGTAGCCAGGGGAGGTCAGTTAAATGTTGATTCATGATAGATGATTAAATGCCAAAGTTTTCTATAACTATTTATGATAAAAAAGAAATTTTCGATTGTTTCACCAATTGTTAAAATGTCCCAATGTCCTTTAAAACATCGATTTATTCACCGAGTGAAATAGATTGCTTCGATCACAACCGATACTAATTTCAGATATTAACGCGTAAAACCACTAATTATTGCGGCACACGTAACAAATGCGCTTTTCTCGGACTGTGATTCCATACCGATTAAGCGTCTGATAGAATGACTGCCGCCATGCTTGAAGGCATAACAAATTACATCGATACAATATTAACTTATTGAATTAGATCTACATCACAGTTATCAACATTTAAACATTTCATTTATGTTTTCAAATTTCTCTATATTTACGAATTACTAAATGTATTCTCTCACTTTATCATTCATTTTGGCACCTTCTTGAGCATGCTGGCACCATTTTGTGCGCTCTCTTACATGCAAAATGGGTACATATTAAACCTTTTAAATACAATAAATTGTCTCTTTAATTTTTCTCGTACTCTGCTGTTAACATGCGATTTACCTTTGATCACCAGAAGCCTCACAGGCGACACACACCGCATGCATTGTTTGTTCTCGAAATTCGCTGATGTTTCACATTGCACCAATGAAGTTAGACAATGAGATAAAAGAAATCATAAATAACACTTAAATGTTAAGTACACAGCGTTGCAATATTTTCCATGTTTTCTTGTACAAAAGTGTAAATGGCCTCACGTGTTATGCGAAGGCTTACTTGGAGGAAACTGACAACGTTGCTTTTTGCGACACCGCATACCTTCATATTTGTTATGCCGCAAGTTTCATCATTGGCGTAGCACAATGATACATACTCTGGTCTCCCCCAGTAAAGCAGTGCACACTGATTACACTTAAAGATTATTTTAGAACTCTCCTACAAGAAAATAGATTTGAACTTCTACGGCTTATTATCGAAATTAACTTGAGTTTTATCTATTGACACTCTTAACTACCATGGTCTTTCCCAATATATACTGAGTGTGAAAGATCGAAAATTTTGCTCAGAGGCCTCTAACAGACTTGAGGTTCTATTACATGCTGCAAATCTACGACACGGAACAATCAAGGAAGACATGTTAAGGACTTTTACGTCCGCAAGAAAAAACCCATTGCCCTCCGCCGAGTTTGAATTCACGACTTAGGTAACTAGAGGCTAGTATGGTATCTCTAGACCATAGAATACGTTCACGAAAGCTTTTGTGCAGAGCTTGAAAATTAAATACAACAAGACTCTATTGTAGCTTGTTAAAGATTATACCAAGAAATATTTTAACTAGGTAATACTATAATGTCCATCCCACCCACCTGAAAGGTGTGGTGGTAACGTGTTTGCCATATATTAACAGGTCGCGAGTTCGAATCTCGCTTAGTGTGAGTTACTCGGATAAGATTTTTCCGGGATTTTCCTTATCCTGAGAAGACGAATGTCGAGTAACTTTGAGCTCCATGGACCTCGAGATCATTTGAGCATCATTTGACCTGTTTCATTCATCGTCGGGTATGTCCAATTAGTTTAAGGACGTTAAGCCAAAAATATCAGTCCCGTTGGCGCAGCGATGCCGCAACGGGGACTGCTTCAAATATTTTTATTCAGGGGGCCTCATGACATATATTTTCGGTGAAAACATCTAAATTTTAGATGAAATATCATCCTTCCCCTATGTACAACACGTAGTAGTGATAGTAAATATATAAGTGCTGTAGCATGATTTTAGGTTGTAAAATAATTAACTTTGGCAGGAACAAATGGTTTTGCGATTTTCATTATATGTTTTTTCTTTGTCATACAATTATCAAATGAAACAACTGTACTGTTTTCTTCCTAATATAGAAACGATGAACACTACAATGTGCTACAAAGATCCGGAAGCAAAGACAATAAAATAAATAACAAGAATGGAGGTCAGCCAGTTAAGGTTCCTTAGGCAGTAAATGATAGGTATCAGGTAAAGGCAGAGGTTATTGTCACACTGAAGATATGGTTGTTTCCAGATGAGAAGTTTTTCCTGCTAGAGACGCCTCCTGATCCTTGAACTGCAGCAGTCTTCTGCCAAGGAGAAATTCACTACGCCGGCACAAAGCGGAGACGGTAATTAAGGAATGCACCCGAAAGAGAATCCAACGTCGTGCTTTAACTGTTTGTTAGATAAACACTAATGAGGATTCAAGATAGCAAGTTCAAACCAGGCGGAGGGTAATAATTTTTGGACGCAAATATCCTTAGCATGGGTTCCTTCAGAAGAGAAGTAGGGCGGTGGTCCTGCCTAATGCTTATTTTCACGTAAAACAACTCATAACTTGAAAAAAGAAAGTTTCTGAGCAAAATTCCGCTATTTCGTGTCCATAAGTCCTGATTTCGTCCTACAGTGGCATCTGTGAGCGATGAGCTGATCTCTCGTTACCATGGCGCATAGCGGCGAAATCAAGAACTAGAAATGTAAATCGTTCAAGGAAACGTCGTAACTATGCCCTATGCATCACATAGAAGTACAGGAAATAACTTACTAAAGGACGAGTCAAAGATGTAGAAGAGAAACAAACAACCTGTACCAAACAACCTCACCTGCCTGGTGAGAGGGTAGATGCAAACTACAATTTTAAATTATTACTTTGGATTCATATTTTTAACTCTGCGCCTCTATTGAAAAGTCGTGCTTTATGACAAAATTGTTGGCTACACTGACAAGGTGTCATTGTCACATTGATGTCACAGATTGAGCTTAAAGGTTTTGCTTTTTTTTGTTTGTTTTTTATTGAAAACACATCGAAAACAAAAACACATTTTCCGGCTTTCTCTCCCATGGAGTCGCTGACTGATGGAAAAATAATAAAGTTATAAGTTGTAATAGCTGCCTTTAGGTCTATCTTCCTTCAAACGATTAGCTGTCTTATAGTATGCGAGGCACTGACAAAAAACTCATCCGCGCTGAGGTTACACAAATCTATGTACAATCCAGTACTAAGAAAAATCACAATAAATTACATTTCGCGAGGACAAAATTGGCCACATTTCATTTTTGCCCCAGTGATTGGTGCCTCCAAGAAAAACATTGAAAACATAAAAAATTGAGATCTCTGCGAGTTATTTCGTTTAATAATTATTAAAGACCGATATTTGCAAGGAATTGGATGCGGAGTAAAGGAATTAATAGATCACTCTAATGTATAAATATTTTTTCATGTCAAACTTGCACCTGTGAAAATTGTCGATCCATTTCATTAAAACAAAAGCAACATCGTATGACAATGGCCCCTTGAGAGTCACTCCTTTTTTCATGGCGACAGTAGGCATTTGTAATGCTTTCCCCTCTTATTTAAGCAAAGTCTAACACAAATACGTCAATGGTAAACATTAAATATAAACTAAGCACATAACTATTGAAAATTAACGGATTCGCCGCACTATTTTTAGCCGGGCACAGCCATGCCCGCAGGGGTGATTTGCAGTTGAGAACAGGCTACAGTTTGCGTAATCTGGAGTAAGCTAAGCCTAATTTGCAATGGATGCGAGAGTGCGAGGTCATGCGACTATCAACAAGCGACAATTGGACGCCGATGTATTTAATACATGTCTACATACTTCTAATGAATGGAAACGGATGGAAATGGAAATGAAGTGGAAGATTGGTACTATGAAAAGTGAAAATAGTATATTTTTAAGAGGTTCTCGACTTTTTAATCTAAGAGTATTGAGGGATGTTTGAAATCCTAGATTGCAGCATCGAAGTCATATGTCTAAGAAATACAGAACGTGTATTATGAGATGAGCATATGGCAAGTGTGGTATATCTGTGGTATATCACTGGCAAAATTTCTGAATAACAGGTGCCAAAATGAAAACAAGTGAAGCATTCCAGAGACTGTGGGACACATTGTGAACAGAGAATGTATCAATGGTGCATTATCTGTGTTAGCGTGCGGTCTCGTTTGATTACTGTTATCGTGTACGGAAGCAGTAGGTAGCGACTGCACACAGCAATCATTACATCTCTCTACGTGGAGTTTCAAAATACCGGTCTATGTATATCAGGTATACGCTATCATTGGTAAAAGTAAATGTGGTCACTGATCCTTCCCTTACTTTCCGCACGACTACTGAGTCTAACTCTATGTGGAACCAAAGTGCCTGTCTCATAAAGGTACACTACCATTGGTTACAAGAAGAACGCATTGGACAAATACTAAATACTGTCTGCACCCTTTCAGGATAGTAGCATCACGGGGATATAGTCGACATGGCTTTGTTCTCAGAGGCTTTTGCACAAACTATACTGCAAAGTGTGTACTTCCAACTTCTTTCTAGAGTAGGTGTCAAAATGCAGAATGCTATAGGCATTGTCATCGATGCTGGCAGAAAGAAAAAGCAAACAAAAAACACGATGTCGCCGGCTTTTATTAAGAAATTCTGATTTCGCTTCCTCCTTCAATATTGGACAAAGATTCAGTTGCTATAAATGTGGAAAGAAATGGAGCTCGGATTGACTACTAAAGCAGTTGCATTGACTTCCTTTTAATTAGCCTGAAAACATTGTATATATTTACTCAACACTGTGTAAGTAAGTTCAAATCAAATTCATGTTTTACTTTCTTTTACTTTGGTTTAAATAATATTGCTTGCTATTTAATTATATAATTGAATATGGTGTACACACCAAAAGTAGGATCTGAAAATATATTTTCCCTTTTTGAAACCATTTCATCCAAGTCTTAAGAACCTTAGGTAACACTCGAAAGTACTGTAGCTTTTTCAAACGTGTTAAGGTATTTGCATATTATGACACAGCTACGTGCTCGGCTTTCAATTGGCTGAGTCTGACGGCTGAGAGTGAGATAGGGTGAGATAAGAGCGCTAGCGCTCAGAAACAGTAAAGAGAATTAACCAGAATCTTCTGGAAGGTTCCCTTCTTCCTGACTCTCGAACATTCTAAAACTTCAGTGGAAAATTCCAGTGACTACATAACCAAGCGTTCTCGCGAGTGAACTGGTTAATAGGTAGTGCGTTTTAATGCGGCATCAAGTGCTGTCCCACCAGTAAGTTTGGGACTACAGCTGTAACGTGCGGTGAGTGCAGATTACGAGATGTCTTTTTATTCGATTTCCTAATGATTAATGATACAAAAATGAACGAAATCCACCTGGAAGAAGAGGAAACAGAAGAGCTCGAAACTCGTGAATGTGGGAATAAAATGTTGAATGAGAGCAAGAGGACTGTAAGATTTGGAAGCGATGTATAGAGATGAGTGGAGAACAAATCTCTAGGCACCGAAAGATACAAAAGTATTAAAATCTGTATATAAATTACTACTTATTACTACTATTGGCGGTGTTAGGAGAGCCTGAAGCTTTTTTCCCCTTTGTTTTGTGCTTAACGTCCTTTAACCTGGTTGGTCATATCGGACAATGAATTAAATTGGTGAAATTATGCTAAAATAATATTGGGGTCCATAGAGCTCAAAGTTACTCGACATTCGTAATCACAGGATAAGGGAAAACTCCAAAAAAAAAAGAACCTTATCCTGGTAACTCAACCTAAGCGAGATTCGAGCTCGCGACATGCTGAATGTGAGGCAGACACGCTACCCCCACACTACCCAGGCGGGCGCCTGTAGTATTATCAGTTGTTTCATTATCATAACTGTTATGCAGCTGATACTATTTCATATTTTCAGGGCTGTCTGACTGAAATTTTGTGAATAAACAAAACGTGTGCTCGGGAGGCTATACTACTTTGAACCCAGAGCCTTCCTATTGTGTTTACCTCGAGCCTCCATCAGTGAGGACGACTGTGCCTACTGGGTGAAATAGAACAAGGAACCCTTCACTGCGGAACTAGTAGTTCCTTTGCCGTTAGCTCCTTACTCGGGGTTGCAATAAAGGAGTTCCGTTGAGCTTGTTAGCATACTGAAGGCTCTCTTGAATTATGATTAGCACAGCAGAGCTGTAGTGCCGGCAGCAGGAGTAAAGGTGAGCAACATGCCCTGAAAGGCAAGCTAATCTAATCGACAGGGACGTGAAATACTTGAGAAGGCCGTAAAATGGCCAAGTAAGTCATTTGTTTCTGTATTATTGCAGGAACTGAAAAGCGAGCCGTATCCAATGGATCTCCGAGACCTTTTGCTTTGGCACGAGTTTAGAATATATGTACAGAAATTATTTTAAATGACACCTTCACATTTTAAATGTTAAATCTCACAAAGTTGAGCATAAGACTTGTAAAAGTTTAATTGCTCCAATCCTCAAAGAAAAATCTGATGTGTTCCATTCTAATGACTATCTCTGTCTATTTTGCAAACAAACTAATTTTACAAATAATTATTCTTTTAACTACATCATGCTAATCAAGATAAATATTGCCAGAAATAAGCTTATTACTTAGTTCCTCAGTTACAAGAGGAAGGGAATACACTAGGCAAAAGCTTCTTTTAAAAGCAATCGCTGTGTAACTGTCATTGAAATTCGTCTCTCACGCAATTCTTGTTATAAAATTGAAACCAATAACAGGCCTCCGTGGTCGAGTGGTCAGCAAGCTGACTTCTCACCCGGGAATCCCGGGTTCGATTCCTTAACCCCTACAGAGTCTGGAAGTATGTATGTGAGAGTGAATGTGTGTGTGTTTGAGGAAAATAAAATGATTTAAACTAAACGTAAAAGAACCTACAGACGAGTTGTTTCAAGCGCAAAGCCCCGATATGACCTAAGATGTTAAAGGGGCTATATAAATGAAACAATAAAACAACAGGAAATATCTCTGAAATGCTCTAGAGAAAAAAAAGTGTAATAACATAATTTGTGTGTTTTAATGAGATTTACATTTTTGTAGTAAGTTTTTGTGTATCTCTTACGTGAAGAGGATTTCAGGAAAATTTCAAAGATAGTCCGAATATACATTTTATTTACCATGTAAAATATTTTATACGCGGCATTTTAATAAAAAATTTGTCATTTGTCATTTAACGGACTTTCCGTTTTTGCTTGTGCTATCCACACAATCACACACTGACGTTTTTATAAAAATTGTTTTTTTTTTTTTTTTAAATTCCTTTCTCAAAATCTATACTGCCCGTGTAATGACAGAATTATGGCTGGAATATAACACCTTCTCTAGCTTTTAATGTACATTGTACATACGTGCTAGAAAAAGTAAAAACAGATAAAAATATATATAATAATCTACAGACATCTGTTAATAAAATAATGGCATCCCTTAGAATAAATAAAAGAATCTAAAATAAAAGTCAACAATAAATTGAAACATTCAAACTTTTAGGACATGCCAAAACACTTAGAGGAAATGAAGATTTGGAAATAAAAGTAAACAGTTTTAAACAAATGTGCTGCAATTCAGAAGATGAACTCTAAATACAAAGGCAAGGAAAGTGGCAGATGAAATAAGAGCAGTTGGAGGATATGTTAAAATAGATAAAGGATAGGAAATTAGAGAAGAGCCAAAAATTTATAGTTTAAAATATAAAAAATATATAAAACATAAATAATTGGAAATAAAAGTTACTGAGCATACCATATAATTTGAGTTCTTTAACAAAAATTGTCTTTATTGTGTTTTGATTTTATCTTAATTTATTTTTAAAATTTTACTTTCTCTACACGTATTGTGTACATAGTGTATAGAGAAGGTATTGCATTCCACCCAAAAATTCAATACCGAGATTTCACCGGAAATATATTATGTTTTCGGTCCCCCTGAATCCAAAAAAAAAAAAAAAATAAAAAAAGGATTTTCAGAAGAAGGTCTGTCTATGCGCGCGCGTGTGTGTGTGTGTGTGCGCGCGTGCGCATGTGCGTGAGTGGACAGTTTAGCTCAAAAAAGATTTTGATTAAAATCTCTCATATTTAACATATTTCCATGACAAATAAAATTTATTTTTTGAATTGTCTGGGAAAAGCCTCTGAATACCTCTTCATTCTGAATGATTTTTATTGAAGTATGCATAACTGGTAAACTTATTACGCAAAAGAAGTATATCTCAATAAAACCATGACTTATTTCATATACTTTTTTTTCGTGGAGTTGACCGTTTTGGAGATATTCATTAATATTTATTTCAGTTTTAAAATACTTAAACTTTTCTCATACGGTAACTTGTCAGCAGCTGGTCGCGAAAAGAAACGAATTTCAATCCCATAGCAACCACATTTTAAAACATTTGAGTATCAGTTTAGCCTAGTATATTCCCTTATTTCACTTCTACTTAAAGGAACTAAATAATACGAACGTTTCTGCTAATGTTTTAGCCTAAAATAGGTAGGAGAATAAGCTTATTAACAATAATTCGTTACAGAGGTGTAGAGAATGATTTTTACTTTCTCTATATGCACTATGTACATAGTGTATAAAGAAGGTATTGCACTCCACCCAAAAATTCGAAACCGAGATTTCACCGGAAATATATGTTTTTGGGTCCCCTTTATCTAAAAAAAAGCATATTCACAAAAAGGTCCGTGTGTGTGTCCGTGAGTCCTGTGACAGTGTGTCTGTGAACACAATAACTCAAAAACGAAAAGTCGGTAAAATATCAAACTTGATATTTAAGTTTAGTATCTTCCAGGGAAGCGACACGAAGATTTTGAGAAAAATCCCCCCCACCCCAAACTACCCTTTACATGGAACTTTTTTCGAAAATCTCAATGTTCTCAAAAATGGCTCTAACGATTTTGATTAAAATTTCGTATATTAAAGATATTTACCTGGCAAATAAAATGTATATCTTGAATTTTCTGGGAATAGCCTCTGAAGAGCAGTTTATTCTGGATGAATTTTACTGAATTTTGAATAACTGCTAAACCGTAAGAGATGGACAAAAGCTTACTACAAAAATCATGTAGAACACGTTAATACACACAATTTATGTTATGTACATTTTTTTCGTGCAGTTCGTCGTTTTTGAGACATTCCTTATTTTTGCTTTCTGCTATTTTTGCTTTCTCATACAGGAATTTGTCAACTGCGGTCCTTACAAACAAAGGAACATAGCAACCAGATTTTGATTATCACTTTAACCTATGGTACTCCCTTATTTCGCTTCTACTTACAAGGAAGCAAGTAATATGGCTATTTCTGCTATTTTTTGACTGATTAACATGAAGTAAATAGAAGTATAAGCTTTTAAGAATAATTTGTTGCAGAGATGTAGAGAAAGTCATGTGAATGGTACATATCAGATTTTTTTAGATTTGGTGTTAAAATTCTTCCTTAAGGTCAGTTCCCATTTGCCTTTGCATGATAAATGGCAGTTATTATCCAGGCAATTAACCTTTGCCGAGATTCGAGCTTAGCATTGTGAGACATGCTTTCTCTCCAAAGCTAAGCTTATTTGCGATGTCGTACTATTTCCCAATCGTAAACTATAATGATGTTTCTTCGTTGTCGTGAGCGGAGCGGAAGCGATTCATCGACGCGCACCAAAGGAATGCATACTTGAATTGATGGCGTGATGCGCAATCTAATAGTAAATCATTCTGAGACATTATGGAATGAAGCGACGATAAATCTCAGCATGCGAAGGTCAAGGATATGTTGTGTATGCAGTACATATTTGTAATTTATGTTCTTCGACACCAACCTCATGTACATTTACTACCCAACTGGCGCAGTATAAGGATTCGTGGAATGTTAGCGGCAAACCATAGAGACCGATGCGCACCGATCACGTCATTTGTTTACTTCAGTGGTTCACTTCCGGAATTCTGCAGGCTCGGAAGTAGAAAATGATTCAAGGTGTTTCCAACTAGCTTTAGGAGATACCCATACATCACAAGGTTTCATAAACGGTCCTGGCCTTAGCTGCTGCTTAGGAGTTACAACCTTCATTATTTCCGTTACACTCGGCCAGTGGAGCGGCTACCAATATCCGTGGTGCGGTAACTGTTACCTAATTCAATTTTAGGAAAGAAAACTATTCACGGGTCGATAACTGGGGACCTTTTTTACTTTCTCTACACCTTACCCAAATAGAGAAAATAGTTCTGCTTGTTCTACTTCGTACATAGTACATAGGCATAGAAAGTCGATACAGAGATTTCACTGCCAATACACATTTTAAGGTCCCTGCTTCCTAGTGTGTTCCATTCGTATGACTTTCGATCTCTACAACAAATTACTGTTATTGTTAAAAAGCGTATTCTTATATTTACTTAATACTAATCGAGAAAAAGTTACAGAAAGTATCTTATTACTTGCTTCCTTGTAAGTAGACGGGAAATAGGGAGTACCATGGGCTAAAACAATGGGCAAATCTTTTAAAATATGGTTGCTATGTGACTGAAGTTCCTTTGTTTGTATGGTCAGGAGTTGAAAAATTTCCGTATGAGAAAAATATTAATATTTTAAAGCTGAATCCAATAACAAGAGATATCTCAAAAACGGTACATTTAACATAAATTATGTGTTTTAACGAGATCTACATATTTGTGGAGTAAGATTTTGTCTCTCTCTTACGCTTTACCAGTTATGCAAAATTCCGCAAAATTCATCCAGAATAAGCATGTATTCAGAGGCTATTCCCAGAAAATTGAAGATATACATTTTGTTTGTCATGTAAATATCTTTAAATACGATATTTTAATCAAAATCGTCAGAGCCATTTTTGAGAAAATCAAAATGTTTCCATGTAAAACCTAGTTGGGGGCGGGGAGTTTCTTGAAAATCTTCGTGTCGCATCCTTGGAAAATACAGAATTTAAATACCAAGTTTGGTATTTAACGAACTTTTCGTTTTTGAGCTATGTTGCCCAGACACATATATAGACAAACACACATGGACATTTTTCTAAAAAAATGCATTTTTTGGATTCAGGAGGTCCTAAAACACGTATTTCCGGTGAAATCTCGGTATAGAATTTTTGGGTGCATTACAATACCTACCTTTCCTATACGCTATGTAATAGTACGTGTAAAGAAAGTAAAATGTGTGTGTGTATGTGTGTGTGTGTGTGTCTGTGAACAGGATATCTCAAAACGATAAGTCAGTTAAATACCAAACTTAATACTTAAGTACACCATCTTCCAAGGATCCAACATGAAACTTTTCAAGAAAATACCCCTTCTCCAAACTAAGCTTTACATGAAAAAATTGTCTAAAATGTTAATTTTCTATAAAATGACTGAAATTATTATCATCATACCATATTAAAAATATTTACATGGCAAATAATATTCTATAAATAGCCTCTGAAGTCTCCTCTTCACTCAGAATCAATTTCATAACTGGTAAACTGATAAAAGAGATAGACAAGAAATATTACGCAAGAAATATAGCTCTCGTGAAATTACAAAATGTTTCATACCCTCCTTTTTGGGGGTGGGCAGAGTGAGAGATTTGCAAGATATTCCTGGTTATGTGTTTCAATTTTAAAACACTTATACTTTTCTCAAACAGGAAGTCATAATCGTTTTCTTTTGTTTTAGGGCATACAAAGAGAACTGAATTTCAAAGTCAATCGTATAGCAAAAGCTTTTAAAAGATTTGAATATCGCTTTAGCCTAGTGTCCTTTATTTCCCTACTGCTACTAAGGAAGTAAGAAACTAGAACATTTATCTCGATTAGTGTGAAGTAGATAGAAGAACAAGGTTTTGTAAGAATAGTTTGTTTGTAGAACAAGTAGAGAAAGTCAAGTGAGTGGAACACATAAGATTCTTATATTGTATTCCACGCAAACGTAATTTCGCCGCGTGCGCTTTGAAGGGTTCTTAAGCGGTTGGTTTCAGGCTCAAAGTATTATCACTAAAATAATGTAAAAGAACAGAATTCAAGGGTCGTTTCGTAATCGGCTTACCCTGTCCGTATTTGTAGGACTGACACCCCCTAGGACTTACAAGTCAATCCCTAGGAGTCAGAAGTCTGTCGGGGAGCCAACGGCACGAAACCACAGAATGGAGAACCTGTTACGAGGGGTCGGCATGGACATTGGGAACTGGATGATATGATATGTAAGCGAAATTGATGATTGGAAAGATGATGGAGCAATTGGTGGAATTAGTGACGGGGGAAACCGGAGTATCCGGGGTAAAACCCTCCAAGACGCCGCTTCGTCCACCAGGAATCTCACCTGCGGGTGCTTGGGATCGAACCCGGGCCGCCTAGATGGGAGGCACTAACGCCGCCGCCACTGATCCTAGTAGTGCTGTATATGCCAAAAAACTGGGGGAGGGTAGGTGTTTGTTTTCTGCCACTTACCTGCTTTTCTTTCGACCTAGCCTGGAAATTCTTACAATTGATGATTATTATGAAATATAAGGCATTATGTTAAGTCGTAAAGGGTAGATAAAGTGGTGTGCTCCATTATGTTCTGAAAAACACAACAATTGGTGACAGAGCTACTAGGTTTTGAAACATTTAAGAGCGAACACTTTAAGATATTTGAAAACATTTTTATATATTTGAACCTTTTCAAAGATGGAAGGAATTTTATCAATGTTTCTATTCAGATCTAAGGATTTTTAGATACAGTTCGATGGAGAAAAAGTAACGGATTAGATTATACATACGTGTGAAATATATATGGACTCATTCTACCCAACTTAGTTATATTTGCCGAAAAGCCTGCAAGCTCAGCTGAATGTTGCCATGATTCCCATTATCTTCCACAAAGTTTTGATCGCTGTTCGAATTCGATCCCAAGCGACCGCATGTGAGATTTGTTGTAGACAAAGCGGCGCAGGGACGGGTTTACTCCGGGTTCCCCGCCATCGTATTCCATCAGTGCTCTATCTTCATTCTTTGTATCACCAGTGTCATCGCCTGCGGTGCCACAAGTAGTAAAAGCGCGCGTTAAACACTACCAAAAATAAAATCGCTGTTCGACCTGTTTGTCCCGCTGAGCATTCACAAAAACCCAACAAAGTTTTGTCAACGTTTAATAGAACTTGCAAATGTAAACGAGACAAGATACATGCTCAAAATACACAAAGACAAAAACACTAACTTAAATACAGTAAATCCAGCTTAAAGCTGTTGTATTACTATACGCGCACCTTTACTTGAACGCTGATTTTACGGGGGTAGCTAGGATCGGGAAGTCGAAGGAAAGCACACCAGCCTGTCATTTTGCAATGTTGTCAAACAAAACAACGTTCATTTCTTTGAGGACGTCAGCCATTCTGCTGAATAGATTATCTAATTTACCAGGAACTAGCCGAATAATTAAACGAAACAGCGCACGTGAACTCTGTGATCTACAGACAGAATGAAAATTTAGCTTCCATAGGTCAGTGTTTACATACTTCAAGTCAATGAGGTCGCCTTGCATTTCTCCCGAATTTGCGCAAAATCTATTGATTAAGGAGACTATAATGTTTTTCAAATGGGAAGAGTTCTACTCTGCAGTGAATGAGATGCGTTATCGTGCTCTGCGTTGCCAGGTCGCTATCCCCACTCTTTTCATATTTCCCTCTCACTCGCACATTGAGCATGTAAATCTGCCTGGCGACATAGTGTTTATTCACGAGTGTTATGAAAACTATTTGAGCTAAAAATCTTTGCTTTTTACGGTTCTGGTAAAAGCATTACTTCCTATCTTCCTTGTAGTTTATTTATTTATTTATTTTTTTGCAAAATTTTAATATTTTTGTCTTAGCGCAAGTAGTATTTATGAGAGACGGAATCACCAGTTAAGCGCGAATATATGTCAACACAGCAGCACTCCGATTAGTTCCCGGCCTGGTGGCGCTCAAGGACAAACCTCATCCCATTTGAAAATCACTGTAGGAAGCCGCGTGCCCAAGAAAACGTGCGCACGTGTAACCTTGCCTCACTGATAGGTATTTTTCCGCGTGTTTCCTTCCCCTTTCCCCTGAATGGTGGTAAACGAGCCCGGTGCAATGTTATTTTATAGTATTTAACGCCCGTTTCTACTACTTGTGGCACCACAGGCGATGACACTGGTGATACATGGAATGAAGGTGGAGCACCGGTGGAATGCGATTGCGGGGGAACCCGGAGAAAACCCGCCCTGCGCCGCTTTGTCCGCCACAAATCTCAAATGCGGTCGCTTTGGATAAAAGCAATATGAATACTCTGCCATGATAGATGCACGAGCTTTCGTAACAAACACCTTTATAGAGACTACGGAAAGTAGAGAAAGTAGACGTACTCGTAGCAGGTTATTGTGGAAAGCACTGAAAACAGAAGGGATACGCAAATTTAACTTGGTAATATTTTATTCTACTTATACCCACCTTTAACTGCATGGCCCGGCTCTATCGTTGGCATTTCCCTTTGGAAAAACTCTTGTACTGTTGTCGTTAGGTTACTATTTTTACTTTGGATCACACAAATTCATACTTGCAGAATCTGGAGAGAATGGGCAATAATTTAGACTAGAGAAAAATTCCCTACCCTTGGCCGGAAATCGAACCTGGGACCCCTTGCACAGACAACAGGAGCTCTATGGGACCAGCCCCTCAAACTTGTACTAACTCTGCTGCGCAGTACTATGAGATATTTTACTGATACAAATATCATAATGTAAATTTGCCAGTTCTCTTGGAATACATTAAGATATAAATGATCATATTAAATAAGAAAGTATTTGTTGTTATCTAACACCAATCACATCAATCCTCACTTTCGTAGGTAACCTGATTCCATCAATCGATGGATGGGCACAGTTCCGAGGTGGAGGCTGTTTCCATTAACTAGGATGCTAGGGTGATGAAGACGGCGGTAGCTGAGAGGACCTATAGCTTTCACCGTAGGCTTCGAACCACTTTGAGTCTTACTGAACCTTACTGGGGTAAAGGCTTTGATAATAAGATGGCGCCGTGGTTGAGTGATTAGACCGTTCGCCTCCCATCTAGGCGGCCGGGGTTCGATCCTAAGCGCCCGCAAGTGGGATTTGTTGTGGACGAAGCGGCAGCTGGGCGGGTTTTCTCTGGGTCCTTCGGTTTCCCCACCAATTGCTCCATCATCATTTTTCCTGTCATCCATTCCGCTTGCATTTGATATCATCCACTTCCTCATGCTCATGCCTGGCCAAGGTCCGCCAGGTTCTCCAATGTGTGGTTGCGTGCCGTTGGCTCCCCGACAAGCTTCTGATCCCTAGGCATCAACTTGTACGTCCTAGGGGAGTGTCATTCAAAAATACGAGGAGGGTACGCCGACTACGAATAGCTGCATAATTAGGTTCTAAAAATTGCCGATCTCAATGGCCGCGCTTTGCTACTTTGTGGGTTTGAGTCCCGTATTGGGCATAGGTGTTTGTATGTTAGTAAACATGGGTATATGTAGGCGTGTATTAGAAGCAAAAGGAAAACGATAATGAACTGTACTTTTATAAAAAAAAAAAAAAAAAAAAAATACCGCCGACATAAAATCAGCACCCCAAAGTCAAAGGGACCCTTAGCACGAGAGCCGTGAATGAAACCACATACTTCGGTGTCCTACAAGGAACTATTTTGACATAAAAAAAGCCTATTCCACAAGCGCAGGCAAGGAGAGGGACTGTGACAGTTAAGACAAACGGGACAGACCTATGCGATGAGCCAGTTTCTGTTCGAGTGGGATGAAAATCTATCAATGTATCTTAGTTCCGTGTAATACACCAACCTACACAAGTCCATGTGAGCCTGTCTAGAAAGATTTATTAATAAACTCTCGCACAAAACACGCATCTTCACACTTTTAATACCGTGTAATGCCCACGCGAGACAAAAAAACATTACAAAAGATGTGTACGGAACACTGCCGGAAGGCGCGCAGGTAGACTGCTTTATTTGTTTATTTTTGCTCACTTCTTTCACAATGTACCATCAATTTCGTGGCTTTATTTCTTAAAAACATGTGTATAAAACATTAGGTAGAAGAATAGGTAGGCTAGTTTATAAATATATCCACCAAACGCCTCCATTCGCCGATATGGACTTCATAAGAATTATACAAAAATAAGATTAATTTCACCTCTTTTTTCCTTCTCTATGTATAGTATGTAGGGGAGGTATTGAATTCCATATTGATGGATGTTGAAATTTCACCTGAAATATATTATTTTGATCTCCGGAACTCCAAGAGCATTTTTATAAAAATATCTGTGTGGTGTGTCTTTGAACAGCATAATCCAAAAACGAAAAATTGGATAAACACTAAACTGGTTCTTCAATGCTGTATTTTCTGAAGATACCTCACGAATATTTTCAAGAATATCTCCATACCCCGAACTAACCTTTACATTTTTTTTTCAAAATATGTTAATTTTTTTAAACGGCTTCAACTTAACTACTATATATGATAAGTTGCCGTTTTCTTGCTGGCTTGCTTTCTTTGTTTACCCTTACACCCGCCAGGACTTGTATGCCAGGACCTGGGTTCAGACGCTTGTTGAGGAGCACTTCCAACTTTGAAACATTCATTTTTTAATACTTGTGTGTGTGTGTGTGTGTGTGTGTGTGTGTGTGTGTGTGTGTGTGTGTACTGGAAATGTACTTGCATTGATCATATTCAATCTGCCCAACTCTTTCAAAGAGTCTAGAGAGATCCGAATTTTTCATTTTCGACAGCATAAAAATATGTTCCTTTATGTAGCCAGCTCAGCCATGAACAGTTACATCAGTTGAGATTTGGAAATTGTGTGGTTTCAAATTATTGGATGTACGCATCTACTAATGTAACTGTCAATTGTTCCCAAAGCGAGTGATTTACAAATGGAAAAGTAGAATTCTCTTAAACTGATCATTATCTCTTTATATGCCACATTACTTTTGACCAATAAAATAGAAGAAAGAGCTACACTTTAACCAATCATCTCTCTTGTTTTTCAGGTTAATATTTTACGATTATCATTTGTGTATTCATCGAAGCAATCATGGCATTTGTAATGGTTTAATAATAGCAAACTGTCGTGTATAGCCTGTAATATTGATTACAATAAATATAACTAAGTCGCGGAACTTTGAAATGCACACCAATAACAAAAATATCCCGTAAATGATTAACGCTACAAAAAGTATATGTCATAAATTGTGTGCTTTATCGAGTTCTGCAGTTTTTGTGTGGTAAGATATCTCTGTTTCTTACGTTTTATCAGTTATATAAACGTCTTTCAGAATGAAAAAGTTATTCCCAGGAGATTTAATATATATTTTTGTAATGCAAAAGATATATCATTTTGTCTTAAAGGTTATGCTCCTTTAATAAAAATCGAGCCTTTATACAGAAAATCAAATATAACATTTTTTTTTCCCCGTTTAGAGTGAGATGGAGTATCTTCATATCACATTCTTGGAAGATACTGAACTTGATATCACTGACCTTATTTATTCTCTTTTTAGTTATGTTGTCCACACACACACACACAGAAGTAAGTAGGGGAAGTATTATATTTCATCCAAAAATTCGATACAGAAATTTCACTGAAATGCGTTTCGAGAATCCCTGAACCCCCCTCCCGTCCCAAAAGCTATTTTTAGAAAAATGGACCTGTGAATGGGTCCATATGACGTGTGTGTGTGTGTGGGGGGGGGCGGTGAGTTTGGGTGGAGACGGATGTGTGCATATCTGTGAAGAGTATAACTCAAAATCAAAAGCTGATTAAATACCAAACTTGGTATTTAAGTTTAGTATCATCAAAGAATGCGACACGAAGATTTTCAAGGAAAATACCTCACCCTCAACTTCTTTCCATGGAACATTTTTCGAATATTTTTATTTTCTCAAAATGACTCTAAAGATCAATAAAATACCATGTATTTGAAATGCTACTTTCAAGACAAGTGAAATGTATATTTTGGATTTTCTGGGAATATCCTATGAACTCCTCTTCATTTTGGATGGTCTTTGCATGACGAACCATAAGCGATAGATAATATCTTAGTACACAAAAATCTAGATCTTGTTTAAGCATACAATTTATGTCGGATATTTTCTTCTTTTGAGGTAACCATTTCAGAGATACTCTTTTAAATTGGTTTAAATGTTCAAATTGGAAGTCGTTATTTTTCATCCTTGCCATTTAAGGAGAGCGGAATTTTCATATCATATTTTGTACTGCGTTTATCTTTATTAGCAGAAAGTACGTATAAGAGTAACTTAGTGAGTATACTTTGTTGTAGAATAGATAGAGAATGTCATCCAAATGTAACCTGTCAGATTTTTACTTTCTCTATAGGCACTATGCACATAGTGTATAGAGAATGTATTGCACTCCACCAAAAAGTTCGATACCGAGATTTCACCGGAAATATATGTTTTAGGGTCCCCTTTATCTAAAAAAAGCATTTTCGGAAAAAGGTCCGTGTGGTATGTGTGTGTGTCCGTGTGTTTGTGTGTGTGTCCGTGTGTCTCTGAACACGATAACTCAAAAACGAAAAGTAGGTAAAATACCAAACTTGATACTTAAGTTTAGTATCTTCCAGGGATGCGACACGAAGTTTTGAGAAAAATCCCCCCACCCCCAACTACCCTTTACATGGAACTTTTTTCGAAAATTTTGATGTTATCAAAAATGGCTCTAACGATTTTGATTAAAATTTCGTATATTAAAGATATTTACCTGACAAATAAAATGTATATCTTGAATTTTCTGGGAATAGCCTCTGAAGAGTAGTTTATTCTGGATGAATTTTACTACATTTTGAATAACTGCTAAACCTTAAGAGACGGACAAAAACTTACTATACAAAAATGTAGAGCACGTTAAAACACACAATTTATGTTATATACATTTTTTTCCTGGAGTTCGTCGTTTTTGTGACATTCCTTATTTTTTGTTTCTGCTATGAAAAACTTATACATTTCTCATACAAGAATTTGTCAACTGCTGCCCATACAAAAAAAAAAAAAAAAACGGAACTTCAGTGACATAGCAACCAGCTTTTGATTATCAGTTTAACCTATGCTACTCCCTTATTTCACCTCTACTTACAAGGAAGCAAGTAATATGGCTATTTCTGCTAATGTTTTACTGATTAGCATGAAGTTAATAGAAATATAAGTTTTTTAAGAATAATTCGTTGCAGGGATATAGAGAAATTCATGTGAATGGTACACATCAGATTTTTTTACAATGCAATACTTGCTCTACTTAAAATGCGATCAACGATTTTAGTCTCTAGAATTCTTTATAGTGTAACAATAAATAAGTGCTCCTTATTTTCAATTTGAGAATCGTGTAACTCTACTGAACTCTACGCTTTTTCTTTCCTGAATATATTACATTTAAAACGGCTTGAACATTGTAGGGATGTTTAAAAGACCGTATAATTTATTTAGTTACTCTTCATAATCTGGTTTGCAGTCGTGTATTATATGACCGTAAGCTTCTTAAGCAGGATATGTTTCGCTGGTTTAATGCCTCCTGAGATTTTTTGCGACCTCTACTAAGGTTAACCGTATTTTATATATCTCTTGACCTCTCGTGCAGAGTATAAGCACCCAATACTAACACGGGTCTAGAAAGGCAGAGGTCAAAGTTGCTGTTTTCCGGTTACTGCCGCGCCTGTGGAGGGGATAAGAAAGAAACAGAGATGTTCCGTTTTTGTTCACTATGTCAGTGATACGAAATGGCGTTGATTCCAGTTCAAAACATGATGTAACTTGGTCAATCCTCCCTTCCATATAACTTGCATCATATGTAGGTTATAGATACAGATATTTTAATAAATAGTACTACTTTAATGAGTTTCCGCTTAGGTTGTTAGTAGTTGTTACTTTCTCTAGTTAGCACGTGGTCGTCTCCTTTGCACGATGGTAGCGTCGCTGCTTGCCAAGCGGGAGATCTGGGTTGGATTCTCGGAACCGGCGAGGGGAATTTTCTCCCGCTAGGAGTCCTGGTCCGAGGTGCACTCAGCCTCGTGAGTACCCTGGGGGCCCAATTAAAAAATTAAATAAAAATTAAAAATTAAAACAAAACAAGAATTAAATTTTAACATCCTTAAAATAATAACAAATTCTAAATTCGAGGATCTACTTGATTGAGAAGTAACGGCTCCATATTGAGAAGACTGCATTAACCGATCGGGAGGGACTCAAGGCGCTGTTCACGTATCACCCTCCAGCACTTATATTACGCCTTCGGGCCGAGATGGTGGATGCAGCGGTCGGGTGGTAGGCCACGGTCCCTTGAACTATCGCGTTATGGATTTACGTTACTTAGCATAGTACATAAGTAGAGAAGTAATGCACTTCACCCAAAAATTTGATGCCGATATCTCACTGGAAATACGCGTTTTAGGATCACCTGTATCAACAAAAAAAAAGGATCCGTGTGTGTGTGTGTGTGTGTGTGTGTGTGTGTGTGTGTGTGTGTGTGTGTGTGTGTGTGTGTTTTAACACGATAATTCCAAAACGGAAAGTTTGTATTCAGGTTTAGTATCTTCCAAGAATGCGACACCAAGATTTTGAGAAAAATACCAGCACGCCAAACTACCCTTTATGTGGAAAAAAATTCGAAAATGTTGATTTTCTCAAAAATGTCTCAAACAATTTTGATTAAACTAAAGTATTTTAAAGGTATTTACATGAAAAGTTAAAGATATTTAACTGACTTTTCCTTTCTGAGCTATGCTGCACAGACCCTTGGACATGTTTCTAAAAATTCTTGTTTTCGATTCAGGGTGTCCCAAAACATGTATCGAATTTTTGGGTGGAATACAATAGATACCTTCTCTATCTACTATGTAAATTGACATACACGCTAGAGAAAGTAAAAATAGAAGTTAAAAGTCGGATATGTTATATTCACATGACATTCTCTACCCTCTTTCGTTATATTACCGATTCGTTACTAACCTAAATGAACAATTATAATTCATAATTGGCGTCCCTCAGTTAGCATGGCTCTATGGAGTTTGCTCTTCGTAGATACCTCGGCTATATTTTGCTCATCTTTTAGACAGCGCCACCATACGGCGGTATTTATTGGTCATATCTTGGCAGCTCTATATGAGTGGATGACATCAACAGCATTGCCACGCTACCCTAGAGGGCGCTTACCTGTCCGGTGTATGTATGTGCGCTCGAAATGGACTCCCCATGCGGAATATTGATGATATATTTTGGAGTCGTAAGATCTTACGTATCTATCTCTTACAGTTTACCAATAAAGCAAAGGCCATTCAGAATGCAGAGGATTTCATAGACTATTAACAGAGAAATTCAAAATAAAGTTTTGTTTGTTATGCAAATGTCTTAAATATGATGTATTTTAATAAAAATCGTTAGATCTATTTTTAGAAAACAAATTTTAAAAAAGTTCCTAGTAAAGATTAGTTCAGGGTTTGTAGATCTTGTTGCATCCTTGAAATAAGGACCAATAACAAGGGCTTAAATATAAATTAAAAATATATAAATATAAATTTATGTTAAGTAAGCTCTTTTTACTGACTATAGATTGAAAATAAAAATACCTCGGCTTAGTCTCCCATAAGCCCAAGTTTGACAAGAAAACAATTATTGAAAAGTTAGAATACTTCACTGATAAATTCAATGCCATAGCCGGGGAAGGAAAAAAAAAAGAAC
The DNA here is from genome assembly GCA_030762935.1 of Hymenopus coronatus. Classification (NCBI taxonomy): domain Eukaryota; kingdom Metazoa; phylum Arthropoda; class Insecta; order Mantodea; family Hymenopodidae; genus Hymenopus; species Hymenopus coronatus. Next base: position 85,855,199 of record CM060892.1, on the reverse strand, counting down.
AATTAAACCAATACCCATTGACCATAATAGTTGGTCATTCTATGAATCCTGGGCTTTTAAAGCACTCACAACATTGTAAGTCGCCATTGAGGTTGTCATCTCAAAATAATTTGAGATCACCTTGTATGGTTTACCGGGAAACATGCGAGTCAGTTGAGAAATTCAATGCTATGCCGGTGTGTTGCCATGGTGGCTTAGTGGCCGAGCAACCGGCTAGAGACATCCGTGGTTCAAATCCCGGCTATGGCGTTGAATTTTTCAGTCTGACTCTTCCTATCCAATTCCTGTCCTACACACGGCTTGTGTGAAAAAACAGTTATTCCAATATCTAATATGTTGCACGTATCGGCGTTTCAAAGTATTACACGCCAGAACTTACAAAAATGTGCAATTTGTATCTGGTCAGTTCTTAATTTTTCTACCAAGTACGTAAAATGCACATATTAGGTAGAGAAGGTATCGTATTCCACCAAAAAATTCGATATCGACATTTAACCGAAAATATGTTTTGAGAGCTCTGAATCCAAAAAGGTATTTTAGACGAAGGTTCGCGCGCGTTCGTGCATGTGTGTATATGCGTGTGTGTATAGTATAACTCAAAAGCGAAAAGACCTTAAATACTAAAAGTGGTAACTGTTGTTTAAGTTCAGCATCTTCCAAACGAGCATCACGAATATTTTAAATAAAAAAAAAGCTAACGATTTCCAATAAAATATATGTTTGACATTTTCATGAAAATTGGTGTATACCTTGAACTTTCTGGGAATAGCCTCTATAGGCTTCATTATGGATGACCTTTACATAACAGATAAACAGTACCGACAAAGCTTACTACACGAAAAATGTAGATCTTGTTAAAATACACAATTTATGTCATACATTTTTTGTGTAATTAATCATTTCCAATATATTCTTTGTGATTGGTTCAAATCTTGTGATAGTTATGTATTGTTCAACTGGGAAGTCGCCATTCGATTATTTTTTTTCTTTACTCCTGATTATGCAAAGAGAACCTAATTTCAATATGATCACATGACGACCAACTTTTAAACACATTTTACTGTCGCGTTAGTCTAATACATTCACTTTACTCCCTACAAGAATCAGTACAACAAAACCGTTGCTGCTAATGCTTGTCTCTATTTGCATGAAATAGATGGACGATAAAACGTTTGTAAAAATAGCTTGTTGCAAAATAGGTAGAGAAAGACATGTGAGCATAATACATAAGATTTTTTTCTTGAAGGCACCCATCTTTCCGGCAAAAAAAATGAAACGTATCTGCGGAAAATGTCTTTGCAATGTATTTTGGTTGTAAGTTGCGGTCTTGCGCTTAGATACTTCTAGCCTCGGTGCGGACAAGTTCAATGAAAATGAATTGGCGTTTTATTTATGGATGCTCTTTAACTGCTGTGTTTCTCAGCGTCCCATTCTATACTGTGCGTGAAAGGCCGCTTAATTTTGCTCAGAGGCCTCTCTATCAGGCTTGAGGTTCTTTTACGTGCCATAAAATCTACGACACGGGTCCCACGGCTTTACTTCCCTTCCGAAGGAAGACATGCTAAGGATTTTTACGCCCGAAAAAATCCACCGTCCTCCGCCGGGTTTGGATCCGCGACCTTGAGCGTATGAAGTATATACCACGGAGGGTGTAATGGTAGCCGAGACTCTTATACCTCTTTTTTTTACCCCGTATGTAAAATGTACATTGTGGATAGAGAGTTTGGTATTCCACAAAAAATTCGAAGTCAAGATGTCACGGAAATACAAGTTTTGAGGTCCCTGAGTCCGAAAAAATGCATTTTTAGAAAAAGGCCCGTGCGTGTACAGCAGACCGTTAAACACGAAACCTGGTATTTATCTTAAGTATCTTCCAAGGATGCGACATGAAGATTTTCAAAAAATGTCCCCCCACCACAACTACTCTTTCCATGGAAACATTTTTCAACATTCTGATTTTCTCAAAAATGTTAATAATTTTCATTAAAATAACGTATATTTACAACACAAGTGCATTAGCCTCTGAAGACCTCTTTATTCTAAATGAATTTTGCAGTCGTAAGAAATAAACAAAAGCTTAATACACAAAAATGCAAATCTCGTTAAAAATATAATTTATATCATAAACATTTTTATGTAGAGTCGACCGTTTCTGAGATATTCTTTGTTATTAATTTCAATTTTAAACAACTTAAACTTTTCTCAAACAGGAAGTGACGTTTCCTTTCATCTGTCTTGTTTTACTGCAGGTCATGCAAAACAAAGCGAACATTAATTGTTTCACATAGGACCAGCTTTTAAAAATTTTTATTATCGATTTAGCGTAGTTAGTGCATTCTCCCTCCTACTTACAAGGAAGCAAGAAATGAGACAACTTCTGCTAATGTGTTTTTAATTAGAATGTCGCAGATAAAAGAATAATCTTTTGTAAGGAAAGTTGTTTGTGTAACGGCTAGAGAAAGTCATGTGAAAAGAACATATCAGAATTTTTTCTTTTTGCTTTCGATGTATTTTCACTATAAAAATTCCATCTGAATTTACGACATCAATGCGATAAAAATCTCTTGTAAGTTTTTTTTCAATTTTTGGTTTTGAGTTTTGTTGCTTAGAGATAGCAGAGACGCGAGAGTCATTCCCACACGCCCACCAACACATGGTCTTTTTCCTAGGGAAAAGGCTTTCCTTTATTTGATTCGGAAGGCTCAAAACGTGTATTTCTCGAGAAATCTCGGTACTGAATGTTTGGGTGGAATGTAGTAGACACTTCTTCTACCTACTGTTTGACGAAATTATTCAGAATTGTGTTCTTAAATAACGTCTTACAATAAATACAAATTCGCTTGAATAACTGTTTCATCACAGAGGAGATAAGAATCTGTTCTTACAGTCTTACACTCCGCAATGTGGGCACGAGTGCATTAGTTTAATCTCTTTTCTACTTCAGAAAGCATTTCTTCAAACTCACACATGAAATAAAAGTAACTTACCCCAGGCAAACGTAACTTGAACGAAAACATTTTGCACTGATGTCTGAAGTTTTTTTGCAGCATATACAAACTGGCTGCAGACACCAAATATGTATTTCCACCAAAAACATTTAGCGGCATGATGACGCCAAAGTACGCAAATTCCACCTCGAACATCATCCGTTCACTTTAACAACCTTCTTTGTTCATCTGCTGCAGGTTGCTCTCATAACAGACAAATGACTACTGACCAAAATACGAGTGTATGCTACCTCACAAACGGCATACTGGCATAGGCTTTGTAGACACAGTTTAATGCGGTAAGCTTTTGTTTTCCCATTCGTTGAATAACTCTTAGAATACGCACACACACACACACACACACACACACATATATATATATATATATATATGATTAATTGTTTTTACACACAAGCCGTGTGTAGGACAGGAGTTGGATAGGTAGTCAGATTGAAAAATTCAATGCCGGGATTTGAACCATGAGATCTCTAGCCGGTTGCTCTGCCACTGAGCCACCATTGCAACATAGCATTGAATTTCTGAAGTGACTCGGTAAACCACAGTGCGTTCTCAAATTATTTTGAGATGACAACACCAATGGCGACTTACAAGTTGTAAGTACTTAAGTTCCAGGATTCATAGTATAGCCAACTGTTATTGTCAATTGGTACTGGATTAATTGTTTTGTTTTTTTTCACACAAGCCGTGTATATATATATACGAAAATGTGGACCTTGTTGGTCATACCGCACGTGATACGTGAATTTAATTTTCAGCTCTAAACTCAGCCCATACAAAAACTGCCATAAAATCACCATGGATTAGGCAGTCGCACGTGCCTGGCCCACTCCAAGAGAGATGCCGGTTGGTAGCGAAGGTCCCAGTCGCGTGGTGTAGGCGTGGTTTCATAGACATGCCGGCGCGGCACAGGTCACCTTAGTAATGGGAAACGTAGCATGTAAGTGTGGCCTATGACAACCGTTGTTCCTTTGCTGCCTAATCCCAAATGTGTACGATTTTTAAACACACATAAAACTTTAAATAGAAGAGTTTGAAAGTTCCGACATCAAGTTTCGGACAAGTCAAAGTGTAAGATAATCGACTGCTATCTTCGTTTGGTGTCATTTTGAAACGGCCTGTATAGTTTTCTCGAGATTGAGGCAATATCCAGTCTTAAAAAGCCGTTCTGTGTGTTTTTTTTTTTTTTGAGGCATAATTTAACGCCATTTAACCCGGTTGGTCAAATCGGACGATGAACAAAATTGTGAAATGATGCTCAAATGAGTTCCGGTCCATGGAGCTTAAAGTTACTCGTCATTCGTCTTCACAGGATAAGGGAAAACCCCGGAAAAAAACGTATGTGGGTAATTCACCTTAAGATTCGAACTCGCGACGTGTTGAATGTGAGGCCCCACACTACCCAGGGGGCCATACATGTTTTATTGAAATCTGAACGTGATAATTGTAACAGAGATTGAGAAGCATGGGACAAAAATCCATAAAGATGGTCAATATATTTCGATTATTATGACAAATTTATGTTCTTTATCCACTCTCTTTATTATGTAGAGCAAGCAGAAGTACTGAGCTTCATCTAAAAATTCGAAACCAAGAATTCACTCCCTGAGAGACTCCCTGAATAAACAAAAACAATCCATTTTAGCAGAAAGTCAGCGGGGGCTCTGTCTGTGAAATTCATATGTAACTTAAAAATGAAATATCGGTTAAACACTAAGCAAGGTATTTAAATTCACTATCTCTTAAAAATGCGATACGAAGATTTTCTCCAATATTTCTCCATAACAAACCACACTCTACCTGAAAGATTTTTCGAAGTGTTCATTTTCTCAAAAATCTCTCCAGCGATTTTGAATAAAATACCACATTAAAGATATTTTCTTGATAAATTAAATGAATATCTTTAATTTTGTGGAAATAGTCTTTGAAGTAGTCAGTCCTCTTCACCCTGGATGGTTTTTTCAGAGTTGGCGAACTGCAACAGACAGACTAAATCTTTCTACACAAAAATATTGATCGCTTTTATATTGGTGAAGTTAACCACCCCTCTTTTTATTTGTTTAAATTTTCCAATACTCATACTTTTCTCTAATACGAATTCGCTATCCTCTTTTTTACATCCTGGCCATTAAAGGAGAACGGAATTTCAAACTAACACATAGCGGCCCGCTCTTAAAAGACCTGTTCAGTACTTAAGCTGTTGCATTTCGCTATTTCCATTGTTCTACAAATAAATATATAATAAAACGATTTCTGCCTTTGTTTATCTAGATTAATGTGAAGTAGAAACAGGAATAAGCTTCTGTAACAATAGTCTGTTGCAGAATATATAGAAATTATATATATATATATATATATATATATATATTATATATATATCTACTTAATATTAAGCTATATAAACAATAGCAAAATTATTTTACTATTTCCTTTGGGATTTATGATAGTGATTTTTAAAGAGCGCGTCATTATATGATGAATTTGAGATTTCGTTCTGTTTTCCATTTGGGAAAAGTATAGCCGTTTGAAAATTCAAACCAAAAAGAATCAAATATCGGAAACATTTGATTAAAAAAAAAATTGATCTGGTTTAACGAGGTGTTTTATGTAGTCAGATTTTGACTCTCCCTTATTGTTTACCAATTAAACAATCATTCAGAATAAACAGGACCTCAGAGGCCATTCCCAGAAAATGCTATAGACATTTTCTCATTAAAATATCTTAAATATGTAATGGAATTTTAATAAAAATCGTTAGAACCAGTTTTAAGAAAATAGGAAACATTTTTTATGTGAAGGATAGCTTGGAGTGGAGAGATTTACTTGAACTTAAACATAAAGTTTAGAGTTATGTTGTTCGCAGACACGCAGAGCTCTCTTCGCTGCTGAGAATTTAAGCACAGCTGCCAGAGCCCTATTCTGCCTTATGTAAGCTCCAAGAAGAAGGAATGAGATGAAAGATCCGAAGGGTTAGCGAATATAACCACCACAGCATTCACCAGGTGACAAAGCAAACCCACGAAATAAAAAGTCAAAATGGGTACACGACGGGCAACAAACCCGCGACAAACCGTGAATACGGACCACGACGAAACTCCTTCCTGTTTTTTACTCTACTTATTATAAGTACGTAGTAAAGAAAATAAGGATAGTGCAGTTCAGACGCAACATAAGAGACATAATATTGTGTACACGCTTAAAACCAAAATCAGTTCCTGCAGAGTATCAAGACTTGAAAATGAAAATGTCTACTTACTTTCTCTAGCACGTATGTACAATGTGCATAGCAGATAGAAAAGGTATCATATTTAAACCAAATTTGATACCGATATTTCAGAGGAAATATATGTTTTTGAGTTAGATACAAAACTTAATATTTAAGCTCAGTTATCTTCAGAGGATAAGACACGAAGATTTCATGGAAACATTTTTTTGGAAATTTTGTTTTTTCTCAAAAGTCTAAGGATTTTGATTAAAATACCGTATATTATATATATTTTCATTACAAATAAAATGTGTATATATAGATATATATTGGATTTTCTAGGAATAGCTTCTGAAGACCTGTTCGTTCTCGATTTTTTTTTAATTTCGCTTAATTAGTAAACCGTAAGAAATAACCAAAAAATTACACCACAAAAAATATAGATCTCACACAATTTATGCCAAATGCATTTTTGTTGTAGAATTGGCCGTTTCCAAGATATTCCTTGTTATTGGTTTCAAGCTTAAACTACTTAACTTTTCCCAAACGGGTATACCTTTTCTTAATCTCGCTTTTGTGTACTGCTGACCTTACAAAGCGAACCGAACTTCAATGGTTCACGTAGCGACCATCTTTTAAAAACTATGATTATCTTTTAGCCATATTTCCCTTCTGCTTACAAGAAATCGAGTAGTAAGACCATTTCCCTAATGCTTATCTCGATTAGCATGATGTAGATAAAAGAATCTATTCTATAAGAATAGTTTGTTTGTTTGTTTGCAGAACGGGTAGAGAAAGCCTTGTGATTGGAACACGTCAGATTTTAACACAAAAATATTTATTTCTGTCCGTAGCAGACACAGCCTAAAGATGTGTATTTGTTGCTATAAGTGAAAGTATTTTCAGTTTTAATTACAATATGGACGTTGTATGCAAGGCACGTGAATGTAATTTGGTAGTTGAAACTCAGATTGCCTGAGACACCATGTAAAACGGACTACAAGAGTGACCTGATTCTATGTTAAGTGCAATTTTGTCTTACGGAGTCAGAAGAAATCGGCAATTAGCACAAGGTAAATACACCAAGTCCATTAGTTCTAGACTGTACAAGATAATGCCTTAAAAACCTTACAGTGTGTATACTAAAACAGATTATTTCTTTTACTTTTTCTACACGTACTATGTACATAGTGTATAAAGAAGATATTGAATTGCACCCAAAAATTCGATACCGAAATTTCATCAGAAATCTATGATTTGGGTCTCCCTGAATCCAAAACAAAAAGAGTTTTTGGAAAAACGTCCGTGTGTGTGACTGTCTGACATTCTGTCTGTCTGTCTGTCTGTCTATGTGTCTGTGGACAGCATAGCTCAAAAACGAAAAACCATTGAATACCAAATGTTCGTGTTGTATCCTTTAAAAATCCTGAACATAAATAGCAAGTTTGATATTTAGTGAATTTTTCGTTTTTGAGTTATGCTGTTCACACACACACACACACGTACACACACATGCACGCACACACAGTCGTCCTCCGTGGTCTAGTAGTAACATGTTAACCTGTGGTTCCCAAGGTTGCGGATTAAAACCCAGCGGAGGGCGATGGATTTTTATCGGACGCAAATATCCTTAGAATGGCTTCCTTCGGGAGTGAAGTATTGCCGTTGGTCCCATGCCGTAGATTTACAGCACACAACATAACCTCAAGCCTGACAAAGTGGCCTCTGAGCAAAATTAAGCGCCCTTTCACCCTCAATATTAAATGGGACGCCGAGAACCGTAGCAGTCGAACAGCTCCATAAATAAAACTCAATTCTTCTCACATACATACATAAAGACACACGTGCGCGCGCGCGCCGAGAATCCTTTTCTAAAAATATCATGTCTTACATTCACATGACCTTTTTTTTAACTATTCGGCAATAATTTATTCTTACATAGGCTTATTTGTCTATCTGCTTCATTCTAATCGAGATAAACATTAGCAGAAGAAGGTTTTTATTACTTATTTCCGTAATTACAAGGAAAATAAGAGAATACATTAGGCTAAACGATAGCCACATCTTTTAAACGCTGTCACAATGCGTTACAATATACATTTTATGGGTCACTTGAAATCTTTAACACGCGGTATTTTAATCAATACCGTTTGAGCAGTTTTGAAAAAATCGTTAAATGTAAAGGGTAGTTTGAGTTGGGGGACATGGAGGGACAGGAAATTCGACGGATGAGAGAAACCTACCCAGATCCGGGAAACCCCCCCCCCCCAAAAAAAAAAACATGAGTCAGGTAGGCCGCGCAAAGGGAGCAGACCCGCGAGCTCCCAAATTCGGGCATAAATGAAACTCCCTTTCGGAAAAGTCACCTTACTCGTTGATCAATTTAGATTTGCTTTATGTATGATCATAAGTGTATGGTTTATTAAGCAACGACATTCAGTGTACTCCCGATTATTCGGTTTGCGGATTATCCGCGAACCCTTTCAAAAATATTATTTTATTTTAATGTCAACACTATTTTTTTTTTTTTTTTTTTTTCGTTTCTTCGCCATCTCTTTTACAAATTTCTTTTAACTTGCTTCGTAGACAGTCATAAAATTTGATTTTGTTTTTAATTTACACGGAGCAGGTAATCCAATAACAATGGAAAGGTATTCTGTTGTCACGCGGTGATCGTTTAAACATGGAATGACACTTATTGTTATGCGACGGTTCCTTTATTGCTGATTTCTAAAGAAAAACAATACCTATGTACAGGGTTAGAATAAACTTTTGAACAAGGAACACATGTTGAAAAAAAAATTTAAATATAATTTCCTATTTACATATCTATGTTGTGCCTTAAAATCATTAAATTACGGGTTTTTCGATTTTTCGTGCCTCTTCTGCCCCACATTACCCCGGATAATCGAAATATTTGAAGTGTGTTAAAGAAACGGTTCACATGAAAGCTAATGAAACGAGGCAAGCAGCCTGCGGTAAAGCAAGCATTGCGGCTCTGTTAACGAACTTTTTCTGAATTGCGTGAAAGCCCGGCGCCTTTGGAACCAGAACCTTTGAGAGGCCTCGCTGAGGTGACCCGGCAGCAGGATTAGCAACTGTGGGGGCGAGACAGCCGACAAGTGGGCAGCGCAACAGGTAGACCAATCCTGCTTGCTTTCGCTGCGTGTATGTGCACAAGTAAAAGGTTATACTATTGTTTTCTGTTTGATTTGTTTGCCCTCTGCCACACGACCACTTTTTCTTCCTGCGTCCGAAGGGGCAGACCTCTTGACCTGTTTCCATTCACAGGAAGCTGCCCTTTTGCCTGCAATGTGGGTGCTATTATATCTACTATATTTCCCTATGTCAATGTTTATACTAAATTTAAATTTAATTTTTTATTTGGAGGTACTTTTTAAGCTTTTATAAACCTTATTTATCAGATGAGCTATTAGCCAACGATTGCAAAACATACTGTTTGTATTATTTGATTGAGGAATAGCAGTTACTGTTTAGCAACTATGCAAGTATAGTATATTTTAAAATTACACTTACTTCACACATTAGGCACTAAAATCAAAGAAGCAGAAGGACCTTTTCATATCTTTCCTTCTCATGTTTCAGGTCACGCTCAAGAAGCTTTTAACAAACAAAGAATCATCGTTTGCTGGCTGTGATTCTACGAGTAAATTTCGTAGTACAATTTGTCAAGTATAAAATAACTGCTGAACACTGCTTAGTGTTTGTGCAACCCAGCAAAACTCAATTAACTGATTGCCAATCAGTAGGTAATTTCATTTGCTTTTTTTGCAACCGGGCTGTAGTTTTAATTAAATTAATTACATAATTTTAATACATAATAAACCAACTGAATTTCAATGTGTGATATTTAACTTCGAGGTTTCCTGGTATAGGATGATTTATTCATATTAAATTAATTAATTAATTTGGACCTTTACAAAGATGATTATAACTTAAAACTCTTCATTCCAATAAACTAATTTTAGATTTTACTTAAGTGCGCGGTTGCTTCTTCAGAGTAAAAAGTATTCCCCGTGGACACTAGAGGGCTGTTTTGTTGACGTATGTTAATCGCCCTCTTTGGGTAGCTCTAGTACTGACTGGGACGGGACTTCGAGCTAAGTCCTTAAGGACTTTGGCGTGTATCTGTGGCCTGTCTGCCTAGGACCTGTAATCTCCTGTTGTTTCTTCATTTAATCCCTTACTCCTGTGGTGTGACAGCCACATGGTTCGCAGAACGTGTCCCTCTTTGTTATGCACCCTATCATACCTGTAAATTGCTACACCAGCCCTGGGGAGTTGCGAAACGGAGGAAAAGTGTGACGTGTTCCCCTTCCACCTGTAGCTTTTTTTAGAGTGTTGTTCGGCATGTAAAGTATAGCAGTGTCGGAACTAGCCAATTTTAAAAACGAGTGATACCTGATACCGCTGATACCTTTTCTGGACACAATTTATGAATGCCAGGTTTAGTGCTATACATAGCGAGACCAGTATTGATAGAATGGCATCTTAATTTAAACGGAGCATTATCACTCTTAGTATAATTAACTTTTTTATAATCATAGGCACCTGAAAGTTTAGCTTTTCCATGCTATTAGCACGTACAAAGATAAAATATAATCTGATATACTTTTTTACGTACCACAACTGTCTGTTTACCATCTGAACGCAGAAATAATCAATTTTCCATTCTACCGAAATTTGAAGCCAGCATTCTCGTGTGCCATCCTCAATGAAACGACACTGCCTGTTGTTATTCGTCATGTACAAAGCTAAGCAGGCCAAGCGGAGTGGGTAAGAAAAAATTGGCAATGTTTGCGCACAAATGTGAGCAACCCCCCAGGGCTATGCTATACCATGTTATGGGTTTATCTAGTAATAATTAAAGTGAGGTCTCTGTGAAATGTGACCAAATTATAAATAATTTAAAAAAATATGTTTTGCATAATGTAATAATACGAATTCTAAACTTTAAGAATATATACTTGGCGCACTTTAGCTACCAATCAACTGAAACTTTAAATGGGCAGCTTATGAATACCTACGAACACTCACCTTATTTTCTCACAAACTTTTTTTCCAACCTTTTCCCTACTCAAAATGCAGTTCACATAATGCAGTTGTGTACTAATTTATTTCAAAATTTGTGTAATGACTATCAAAAGTAAACTAAAAACTTTCATATTACTTTTTCGAAATAATGCTCTAATTTTGAGAAATAAATTATTATTTTTTAAAACAAGAGTTTTTGAGATTACAAAAATTAATAGTTTTTCCTCAATAATTAGGCTTAATATAAAAATACGATATGGCAGATCTGTTTGTAAGCTCATTTACCGAAAAAAATAAGCTAGCTCCGTTTTTATTATGCAAATAAATTAGCCAATAGAAACTATGATTTAAATAGCCATAAAATCTAGACTTTTGATATATATAAAAATATCACTATTATTTTATGCAATAGCTGGTATAAATTTCAATAAGGTGTCTTACATATTGTGGATTTTCCAAATTCCACAGATGCATTACTTTAACCTTACTCTTTTAAACCATGTGTTGTGTTGATAATACTCTATACGTATTATTTTGCTTTAAAGAATATCTATATTTTATATTAGTTTTATCTACCTGCATGTCAAATGTTCTAAATCAATACACTCAGCGCCGTATCTTTTCCCAGTTTTATTCTACCAAAGGATTCATTGTCATATTCATCGTAATATCTTTACAACTTAATGTCTAATCCTTATAACGAAATTGTTGACAACTCTGCGTCCAGTACTCACGCAACAATTTTCTTTTTATGTTTGGAATTGCCGCATTAAAGCATGGGATAACTCACCTTCTCCGTGGTAGTATACCATTTAATAGCTCTGTTCCGGCATCGTACAACACAGCTTAGCTTCCACCCGAGGAATAAAGACAAAAAATCTTATGTATTCCATTCTAGCTGCTCCACAAACAAGTTTTTCTTACAAAAGATTATTCTTTTATATGCATCTTGCTAATCGAGATAAACATTAGCAGAATTTGTCTTATTACTTTTTTAGGGAAATAAGGGAATACACTAGGCTAAAGCAATAGTCAAATCTTTTTAAATCTAGTCGCTATGTAATACAATTGAAATTCCGTTCTCTTTGCTTGCCAGGAGTAAACGTTTGAGAAAAGTTAAAGTAGCTCAAAATTGAAACCAATAACGTGGAATAACTCGAAAACGGTAAACTCTACAACATAAATGTATTTGTCATAAACTGTGCATTTTAGCGAAATCTACTTTTCTTGAGTAGCAAATTTTTGTGTATTTGTTACGGTTTATTATTCACCCTAATTTCAGAAAAATTGATTCAGAATGAATAGGTCTTCAAAAGATATTCCCAGAAAATTCAAAATATACATTTTATTTCTGATGTAAATATCTTTAATGGTATTTTAATCAAAATTGTTAGAGCCATTTTTAGAAAAACAGCATTTTCAAAAATGTTTCCATATAAAGGGTAGTTTGAGACGGAGTATTTTATTGAACAACTTTGTACCGCATCCTTGGAAGATACTAGACTTAAATACCTAGTTCGGTATTTAATTGTCTTTTATTTTTTGCTGTCTACACACATACACAGGCACACGCGGATCTTTGACTAAATTGTTTTAGGACTCAGGGACTTCAAAACATGCTTCTGGCGAAATTTTATATCGAATTTTTGGGTGGAATACAATACCATCTCTAGGTACATGAGGAAGTGTTAGAGAAAGTAATAAAATTACAGACGACGGAATGGACTCCCACATCTTCGCGCGTAGGTTTTGTGGTCATTTGTGCATCTACCTCTGGGAGGGAGGGTTGAGGGGAGAGACTCAAAATAGGAGCAGATGCAACCTGCGCAATAAGGGACGTACATTAATATGGATGAGGTACTTAATTTTCTAGTTCGAATGCATCCGACGCCGCTCAAGCCCATTTGTAAGCCTCTATCCACCTGAAGAAGTGCTCGCCCGAGCACCCGGAGACGACTCCTGTTGTCCATGAGATTTAAGTTGGCTTTTTTTTTTACTGTCCTTGTCCCTTGGGTTTCTAGCCTTTAGAAGTTATTTTAAAACTATTATGTTGCCTAATTACCTGCAGTGGTAAGAGGAAAGAAGCATCAGTGGTGTTGCAAGTGAAATAAGATGAAGACAGAATGAAGAAGGATCATCTCTATTATTGTTTCTACTATCGTAGTTTGCCATATAAGAGGGACGGCGTAAAAACAAAGACATGGTGAATATTTCCTTCTTTTTATTTTTCTAATAACCAAGGGCCAACTTACAACTCATATAGTATAACTGACAGTTCAACCGATGGCAGGAAGAAACTTCTACAAAATGTCCTTCACTGCCCAGCCCCATGTTGCTTGGCCCAAGAACCCTTAAGTAGATAACAGTGAAGGAAATTATGGGTAAAGCAAATGAGGGATAGGAAAGCCTTAGTAGAAGAAGAACCACTCTAACATTCACTTAATTCAAGATCAGAGTGGGCGATCGTCGGGAATCGAACCGCGGAGTTATCTCGCTCGAATATCACAGAGTAAAGGAAAAATTAGACAACGATGAAGGACATAAGACCTAGAAAGGACGGCAATATCCCCAAGAATGGAAGGATGAAGTAAGGGAACCACAGTCGGGTGCAGGTAGGCTAAAGAGTTCTGCGGAAGTCCCTAACTGCTTAGCCGATGGTTCTCGTCTTGGCGCCAGGAGCGCCACGCAGCTACCAATACTACGGCTTCCGGGTGTTGGTACGGCAACCATGCCCGCCCCGCGAGAACAGATACCACAGTGCAGTCCCAGAACCAAGAACAGCATTCACACAGCGCATGCATCCGCGCGTAAACTGTCAGCACAGCCACACACCATGAGCCCAGAGGTACACAGTCCTGATGGCATGAAAGGGAAATGATGGAAAGGAAGTCGTGAAGAATAAACACCCTAAGTGACAAAGGGCAACCACGCAAAACCCCAAGTCTGAAGGCGTAGTTGTCGGGGATCGCACCCGCAAACTTCGAATGTGAGATGGACACGTTAGCGCGGCGTCATCTCGCTCGGCTACCACGGAATAACTAACAGGAGTTAATCCAAGATTTTAAAGACCGTGTAACTAAGTTGCTTTTATTCCTCTCTTTTACTGAATCTTCTTCTCTTGCACTAGGCATGGGACACCAATGTCTCATTGATTAACCCTTTCCCCAAAATGCTTAAAAATGTTCACAAATGAAACGAATGACAGCTACAATCCTTTTCAGAAGTGTATTTAATATTTTTCATCTCATTCGTAAGAATTTAACACCAAATTATAGACTTGTTCAGACTTGATGACAGCCTCAAATTGCATGTAATCTCTTTAAGCCAACTTGTTATCTTTCGCTTAATACGTAACTAGGTGCCTTAACCTTAACAATTGGTATGTGAGTTGCATATAATTACCATTTTCCAAATAGTAAGTGGAACGATATAATTGATTAATTACTTAATTAACTATTATTTATACTTGTAGCTATTATTTACCCTAGCAGTTGTCACCGGAGGCACATTTTTTACTCAGAGCCTCCCTGTGTATTAAAATAATTAACCCACTTTCACCAGCATTAAAAAAGGGGCTCGAAATGAGAGAGATCGTGCTCTTTGCATATGCGTGTGGATATATCTATGTATGCACCAGAAAGCATAAAATGCAGAGGAGCGAAACTGTTTTCAACATCACTGTTCGGATATTCTGAAAACACGAAGGAAGTGAAAATGTAACTTTTTAATGTTCTCAGAGGGAAAGTATTGAAGTCAGAATGAAAAAAAAAATATCAACCTAATATTTTATATCGTTAATTTCAGTAATCGCACGTGTTTCATAACATTTTTTTAAGGTTTCCCTATTTTCATAATATGCGTTTTCTTAAACGGACCGAATATTTTGGGTGGGTTCATTTTTCAATTTTTTTCCCTTGGTTCCTGTACATTGATCTATTAGACTCACTGGAATGACCTTAAAAAAGTTTTAACTCCTGCCACCTTCTTGCCTTGTTGGTTTTGTTTTAACATTTTTTTCCCTGGCATTTTAGACCTTCATGTATGCTCAGGGTGAAAACTGTTCAGCATAGAAATTTAACTTTTAACAGTAATTATTAAAATGCTTTTTTCTTTATATAAAAGTCAGGATAAACGATTATGTGAAAATTCTGCCTTTAAAACATATTAACTTTGAACTTCTATACAATCCCCCCTCCATATATAGCGTAGTTTGGATTAGCGAATTTTCCTTAAAATCTTCATGTCGCACTCTTGTAAGACACTAAATATAAATACCCAGTTTGAATTTTCGTTTTTGAGTTATGCTGCCCACAGACACACACACACACACACACACACACACACGCACACACACATACAATTTTTCTAAACTTTTTTTTAGAATCCAGGAATCCAGAAAACATTTATTTCCGGAAGGCTTGATATGGAATTTTTGAGTAGAATACAATACTTTCTCTACCAAATGTGTACGTGTGTTGATTGAGAAAGTAAATACACAAAAATTCCAAGCAGTCTGTGGAAAGATTAAACGAGGCTTTAAGATAAGGTAAGGAGATAAACACTATTAACATCTTATAAAGTTCTGTCAAAATCAGTGATGAATTATGAAAGTAAAAATGGACTGTCGAAAAAAAGATAAAAGGAAGATACAAGCAGATGAAGTGAGGTTTTTACGATAAATTAAGGTACGTCCGAGAGATGAACGTATTAGAAATGAAACAATCAGGGAAGACCTGAAAGTGCAACCACTATTAGAGGGAATGGAACATATAGAAACAAGTGAGTTGAACATCTCTACGTATGCTAGAAGAAAGAATACATACCCAAACAAGCCTTTTGTTACAAAACTAGAACACGAAGATCAACTGGATGACACCCGAAAAAAGATGGCTTCAACAAATATGAGATTGGAGCAGTCCTATACCATGAAGGAAAAAGACTCTCTTATTCTGTTTGGATAGAAATTAGCTCAAGAAAGTGGGCAATAGATCAGCAATATCTATATTAAATGGCGTTTTATAAAGAAGACAAAAATGGAAACAAAACAACAAATTATACACCTATAATAAGAAATACGATAACATGGATGGAAACATGTCACTTAAACACGAATCTGAGCTAGATTGTTTTAGACCCTCAACTAGACATTCTTAATTTTGAAAAAATCGAAATACATTCATAAGACAAGAGATGAATGTCCACGATTAGATTCATGAGCTATATACAACTACTTTGATGTGATGATGTACGTTGAATGCCAGAAACAAAATTACCTACTGAGAGAGATTTTATACTGGATTCCACGCGGAGAGGAAAGAAGGGCACCAAGAACGACCTGGAGGAAGAAATAAGAAGTGGCTTGAAGGAGAGAAGTTTGTAAGAGTTGGTTTGGGACTCAAGAGAAAAATAGAGAATTAAGATAAGAGTATTAACATTTTTAGGATTGGGCACGAACGAAGCTCTCAGGGCACAGGAACAGAGAACCGGACGTAGGCTCTTGTGGCTCTTTACTCTTACGTAACGCCAGGGAGGAAGGGATGAGGAGAAACCCGGATGACAACAAGCGCAAGTATGAACGGAGTCCTTAACGTCTACAGTTGGAACGCTCGAAAGCCCGCCCTACACCAAGCTCAAGGGCCCCGAGCCTCCCGGCTTAACTTCAGAGGGAGGGCCACACTATAAAAATTGTATTTACTTTTTTAATAATGCGCAAGCCACCGTCCAGTCTCAACCCGCCGAACACCATCCCCTGGTCCTACAACCATGAAAGAGAGTTAATTAGGAAATGATAGGAACTGGAGAAATAGTAGATAGAAAAAAAGGGGAATTCCCAGCAATCGCCCGGGGGAAACTTCCCAAGAAAAACCCATGGGTCAGATAGACAACTGAGATCGAATCTGCGACCTCCTGAATGTGGACCACGAAACCGCTTAGGCCTTCCCCTTGGTAATATTTTGGATACAGGAAGGTGTGACTTAAACTGTACCCAGCTGAATAAATAAATACTCCCTCTTATGTCAAAAGATGTAAAAATAAGATTCCATAATATGGTACCAAAGCTTGTACTTCTGCATGGAAGTGAAACATGAATTTTGAAAGTCCAAGATAAAAAGCGAATTGAAGCTGCATAAATAAGGTTTCTCAGCTTGTTGGAAGCGTTACCTTACTAGACAAAATTAAAAACATTGAAATATGAATAAATTATACGCTGAAATTACAATAGAGGAAATTGATAATTATCAAAGAAGATGGTACCATCATATGGAAAGAATGCCCTTTGACAGACTGTCAAGCTTTATCTTACCACCCTGTTGGAAAGAGTGACCTGGGTCGATCAAGAACATTGTGGAGATACAACATTAGCCTCATAACGGGATATCAATGACCCAATCCATGACAGAAAGAAGAAGACGCTATGATTCTCACAGAAAAATGCAGAAATGATTGTCAAAATGTATAGATACAAGGACGAGATTCACACTGGTATACGAACTCACCAGAGAAATGTTCCTAATAGAGGATCTGCGAACGACACTGTTATTTCGTTCTAGTCAAGCCTACAATACACTTCAACACCAATTGCGAGAAAACAAAAAGGACATAGCCATAGAGTTCTAAGTCGCCCTCCTTGGTGTAGTGATTATCCTACTGACCTCTAAAACCCAAGATTGCAGGTTCAAACCTGGCGAAGGATAATGGATTTTCTAGGACGCAAAATCCTTAGCATGACTTCCTTGGAAAGGAAGTAAAGTCGGTGGTCCCGTGTAATGTTTAAAGAACCCCATACCTCGTAAGAAGGTTCCTGGGCAAAAGTTCAATATTTCGCGTCCGCAAGTCGTGATTTCGTCCTGCAGTGGCATCTGTGAGCGGCAGTTGATCTCTCATCACCAAAAGCGCATAGCTGCGAACTCACGAACTAGAAATGAAATCCGATCACGGAAACATTGTAACGATGCCCTATGCTTCACTTAAAGTTACAGAAGCTATACTAATGGAGGTATATGTAATTTGTTCGATAAAAGAAAGAGGAAGGACACAGACGAACTATGAAATGCGTCATGTAAGTGCAAGATTGTCAGTTCATGGTTTTTACCATAAGGTGTGCTCCAAGAGAATTTTCCACGAACCTATGATACGTGTATCTTTTTTTTTTTTTTCTCAGAGAAATGAATATATGAAATATATTCAAATGCAAAAAACAATGTATATCTAAAGCTGCTTATAGCAAGGATAACTAAATTCATGTATTCTTAAATTCATAGGTATTGTTTATTCTGCAAAATTTGTGTGCTCTTCTCAATTGTTATTAAAATTACGTATGAGTACAGGCGTGGGTGGGTGGTTAGTCAGCTCGCCTCCCATCTGGGCGGTCCGGGTTCGATTCCAATAGACCGAATGTGGAATTTGTGGTGGACGATGCGTGTCTGGACTCCGGTTTTCCCCACTACTCATCCCACCAATTCCTCCACCATCCCCTTTCCTATCATCCATTTCGATTGCATTTCACATCATCCACTTCCTACGTTCATGCCTGGCTATGGACCAAATATTTGTTCCAGGTTCTCCATTCTGCGGATTCGTGCCGTTGGCTCCCCGACAGGCTTTTGATCCCTAGACATCCACTTGTAAGTCCTAGAGGGTGTAAGGCTAAATACGGGGAGGGTAAGCAGATTACGAAACGAAACATATGAGTACGCAACATATGTAGGTTTGCGGAAACAATAGTACAAGTGTGTGCTTGGTTTAGTACCGTTCACTTCATGTTACCTTAACGTTTAAGTCAAGCACAAGGGCAGAGAAGAAATTATTCTCAACGATTTAAAAGCATCTAAGACCTCGACGTTTGAAGGAGAGACTAGGCAGGCAAGGAGCACTTGTCACTGCGTGTGATATCCTTTGTTCCTCATTTTCACCCTTCAAAATGTCCGGTCCGGTAATGAAATGAATGAAGCACCAAGGAAAGAAGATCTCCAATTCCGTTGAGAGCACTTAGTGTAAAGTCAGAGTGACATGTGTGATAGAGTCAGGAACTGAATGACCTAACCTCGTTAGGATTGTTGCTGTTGTTGGAGCGAGTGAAAGTCCTATTATCCTACACGAGAGAAAATCAGAGCGGCCAAGGTCGCAATGCCATTGTATGGGTGCTCAATGAACAGTAAAACTGGAATTACGTCTGTTTCAGTTTATGTGTACTGACATCAAATCTACATCCTCGACACCAGCAAGGTGCATTTGCGTAATCAAATATGTGCTCTGTTTTCGTGGTGACTGCTTGAAAAAATATCTGACGTTCTCTACATCTGTACCAGTCACATGACTTTCTCTACATCTGTAAAACAAATTATTTTAAAAAGCTTAAGTATTCTTCTATCTACCCCATGCTAATCGAGATAAACATTAGCAGAAATTGTCCTTATTTCTTGGTCCCTTGTAAGTAGAAAGGAAAAAAAATCTGATGTGTTCCATTCACATGACTTTCTCTATATCTCTGCAACAAATTATTGTTAAAAAGCTTATGCTTCTATTTACTTCATGCTAATCGAGAAAAAAAAAATGTCAGAAATAGTCTTATTACTTGCTTCCTTTTAAGTAGAAGTGAAATAAGGGAGTACCATAGGTTAAAGTGATAGTCAAAGGCTGGTTGCTATGTGACGGAAGTTCCTTTGTTTGCATGGACAGGAGTTGACAAATTCCTGTATGAGAAAATATAAGTTTTTGAAAGGTGAAATAAAAAACAACGAATAACTAAAAAATGATCAATTGTATAACATGTATAACATGAATTGTGCGTTTTATCGTGCTCTACATTTTCTGTGCAGTAAACTTTTGGCTATGTCTTACCGTTTAGCAGTTAAGCAAAATTCGGAAAAATTCATCTAGAATAAAGAGGTCTTCAGAGGTTATTCTCAGAAAATTCAAGATATACATTTTATTTGGTAAGTAAATATCAGTAATATACGGGATTTTAATAAAAATCGTTAGAGCCATTTTTAGAGACTCAAAATTTTTGAAAAAAGTTCCATGTGAAGGGTAGTTTGAGGTGGGTGGATTTTCTTGAAAATCTTCGTGTCGCCTCCTTGGAAGATACCAAACTTAAATACCAAGTTTGGTTTTAACGGTCTTTTCGTTTTTGAGCTATGCTGCCCACAGACTATCAGACACACACACATACACACAGACACACGGACATGTTTCTAAAAATGCTCTTTTTGGATTCAGGGGGTCTCAAAACATATATTTCCGGTGAAATCTCGGTATCAATTTTTGGGCACAATGCAATACCTTCTCTATACACTATGTACATAGTACGTATAGAGAAAGTAAAAATCCATACAAATGATATCCTCAAACAAACCAGTTGTTCAAAACATTAATCAGTTATCTGCAACATGCTAATCAAGATAAACATAATAAGAATTAGTCTTATTACTAGTTTCTTGTAAATAGAAGCGAAATAAGAAAATGCACAGGTTAAAGCGATAGTATCGTCCTTTAAAGGTCGTCTCCTTAGCGCGGTGGTAGCGCAGCTGCCTACCAAGCGGGAGACCTGGGTTCGATCCCCAGTACCGGCGTGGGTATTTTTCCCCCGCTGGGAGACCTGGACCGGGGTGCACTCAGCCTCGTGAGGTCCCTGGGGGGCCAATTGAGGAGCTACTTGATTGAGAAGTAGCGGCTCCAGGTCGTGAGGACCGCATTAACCGGCCGGGAGGGGCTCGAGGCGCTGACCACGTCTCACCCTCCAATACTGCACCCCATCCATGACGTCTGTAGTGGACCGAGATGGGGGACGCAGCGGCCGGGCGGTAGGCCAAGGCTCCCCGTGAGCTGTCGTGCCATGGAGTTATTGTTATCGTCCTTTAAAAGATGGTCGCTATATGAAACACTTAAAATTCTATTTTCCTTTCTTTTTTTTTTTTTTTTTTTTTTTTTTTTACTGTCAGGAGTAAACATACAAGAAACTAGAAGAAAGAAGTCTTCCCGTTTGAGAAAAGTAAAGTGGTTTAAAATTTAAACCAATTATCCAGAATTTCTCGAAAAGGGTTAACTCTACAAAAATGTGAATGATTCTTGACTTGGTTTTCTCTTACCTCCTTGTAATGAAATTGTTTCTGCAAAGATTCATCTCGAATAACGTCAAGTGGGTAGGAAAATAACCTTCCACAAGAATAGTTTGTAAAAGCTATATAAAATATGTGATGTGTTCCATTCACATAACTTTCTCTATCTCAAACAAACTATTTTTACAAAACTGTATTTTTAATTATATCATGATAATCAAGATTAACATTACCAGAAGTGGTCTTATTATTTAGTTCCTTATAAGTAGAAGAGAAAAAAGGGAATACACTAGGCTAAAGTGAGAATCAAATCTTTTAAACGCTGACGCTATGCGATTGTCATTGAAATTTGGTTCTCTTTTGAATACCAGGATTAACACAAAAGAGAACAGCAAAGAACGAGGACTTCCCGATTAAGAAAGTTTTAAATGCATTAAAATTGAAACCAATAACAAGAAATATCTCTGAAATGACCATTTTTACAAACAGTTTATTTTGGCTTAAAACTTGTGTTTTAATGAGATCTACATTTTTAGTGTAGTATGTTTTTTTCTATCTCTTACGTTTACTATATATGCAAAAATCATTCAAAATGAGCAGGACTTCATGATAGACTTCCAAAAAATTCAGGATATATTGATTTATTTGTCATGTAAATATCTTTAAAATGCGGGATTCTAATCAACACCGTTAGAGATATGTTTAGAAAATCGAAAGGTTCGAAAAATGTTCTATGTGAGGAGTAGTATGTGGGGGTGAATGTCTCCTGAAAATCTTCATGTCACATTTTGGAGTATAATAAACTTAAATAGTAAATTAAAGATTTGAAGCTTTCTTGGTGTTGATTATCACAGATGACTTCACGGGATAGCAACCAAGTTAGATTGGAATCAAAGACCATCTTCGTCAGGGAACATCACAGAGTCAAAATGGTCGAAACTTGGATTTTTTTATTCCAATCTAACTCCGTATAAAATAGTAAATTTTGATATTTAACGGACTTTTCGTTTTTGAGTTATGCTGTTCATATACACACTCGCGAGCGGGCCATTTTCTAAAAATGCATTTTTTTGGATTCAGGGGTCTTAAAGCATATACTTCCAGGGAAATGTCAGTATCGAATTTTTGGATGGAGTGTAATACCTTCTCTACCTACCATGTACATTTTACATACGTGCTAGAGAAAGTAACTTGAAAGTATGCTAAAAAAACTTTTTGTAAAACCAAAGGTGGACGAACAGGGGAACTGGAGGAGCGATAGCTTGCAGACTATCGTCGCCGACAATACAGTAAAAATAGAAATCAGGAGAGGAAAAAAGAAAGCATTTAATATCTGACAAGGGAAGACAGGGTGACACAGAGCGCACATGTATGTCATCTTCCCGGGAAATGCTGGAAATGTTGCAAGAACATTTTCAATTTCACCCTCGACTGAAGATGTCTTGTCACATTGCTTATATATTCGAGCGCAAAAAAGGAAAGGCTCGTAAGATGCTTCTGATGGAAGCTGAACTTTTGTTCCCTTTTTACGTAGTTAATAAGGGAAGTATTTAGTCCTCCAAGAGTTTTTCACTGGATATACACGTTTTGAGACCTCCTGAATAAAAAAATCTGATGTGTTTCATTCACATGGCTTTCTCTATGTCTCTGTAACAAATTATTGTTTAAAAGTTTATTCTTATATCTTAACTTAAATTGGCACAACTCACTAAGAGTCTTGGTCTACCGCTCGGCCGCTGCGTCCTCCATCTCGGTCCATTACAGACGTCATGAATAGGTCTTCACGACCTGGAGCCGCTACTTCTCCCTCAAGTAGCTCCTCAATTGCCCCCCCCCCCCAAGGGACCTCACGAGACTGAGTGCAACCCGGTTCAGGTCTTCCAGCGGGAGAAAAATCCCCATGCCGGTACTGGGAATCAAACCGAGGTCTCCCGCTAGGCAAGCAGCAACGCTACCACCGCACTAAGGAACGACCATTCTTCTACTTCATAATAATTTAGATAAACATTAGCAGAAATCGTCTTATTACTTGCTTCCTTGTAAGTAGAAGGGAAATAAGGGAATACACTAGGCTAAATCGACAGTCAACTGTTTTAAAATGTGGTTGCTAAGGGACTGAAATCCGTTTCTTTGCGAGGCCAAGCGTTGACAAATTCCCTTATGAGAAAAGTTCAAGTATTTCAAAACTGAAATCAACAAAAAAAGAATATCTCCAAAACGGCCAACTCCACGAAAAAAAAAATGAATATGACATAAATTGTGTGTTTTATCGTGATCTACAGTTTTTGTGGAGTAAAGTTTTGTCTATCTCTTACGGTTTACCAGTTATGCAAAATTCAATAAAAATTATCCAGAATAAAGAGGTATTTAGAGCTTTTCCCAGAGAATTCAAGATGTACATTTTATTTGCCTTGTAAATATCTTTAGTATAAAAGATTTTAATCAAAATACTTGGAGCCATTTTTGAGAAAATCACAATTTTCTATTTTCTTTTATATAAAGAGTAGTTTGGGGTGGGGGGATTTTCTTGAAAATCTTTTTGTCACATCCTTGGAAGATGTCAATCTTAAACACCAATATATTTTAGCTATGCTGCCCACACACACACATACACATTTACACGCAGACAGATACACATGGACATTTTTCTAAAAATGCTCTTTTTTTAATTCAGGAGGTCTCAAGACATATATTTTCGATGAAATCTCAGTATCGAATTTTTCGGTGCATTACAATATCTTCTCTATATAAACTATGTACATAATACGTGTAGAGAAAGTAAAAATACACACACGTATATATATACATATATATAAAGGGCATGCTATATTTGTGTATGCGTTTGTTAGATATTAAATGTTATATTAAAGTTCTCCACATTTAAAATGTGAAATACGAAGATTTTAAAGAAATTCCCCCATCCCAAACTATCCTGTACATACCAGACTTTGAAAGTTCGCTTTTCTCAAAAATGGGTACAACGATTTTCATTAAAATACCATATTAAGGATGTTTATATGATAAATAAAATATATTTAGTAAAAATATATATTTTCTGAGATTAGTCCTCTTCATTCGGAAGGAATTTTATACACTCCTGTATAACTGGTAGGTGTTATGCAATAAACGAAAACGTATTATTCAAAAATGTAGATCTTTTTAAAAACACGGGTTATTTTAAATAACCTTTTTTGTGCCGTAGCTAATTTCAAAATATCCCGTTCAATACTTGCTGATTTTTAAATGCCCTTTCGATGTTCAGTTGCTCAAAGTAGCTTCTAGTTGTTAAATATTTGACTATCGCTATTATCTTTGAATCTATAACGAAATGTGTCCTGCAGCTGTTTCTGCAAAGGCATAGTGAAGTAGTTAGAAATATAAATTGTCATAGGTATATCTTTTATACCCACTAATAAACGTTATAAGGGCATAGAAAGCGTATGGGAATGACTCAGGCGATTTCCTCTCTGGGTCGCATTCGTGAGGTCTCAGGTTCGATTCGCATGGCAGGCCTACCTGACCCATGGGTTTTTCGGGGGTTTCCCCGGATCCCCAGGGAAGGTTTCCTTCATCCCCTGCATTTCTTCTTCCTTCAAATGGTTTCCATTGCCGTTTCGTTCATCCTTCATCCCACTGATTTGTTTCAGGGTTGGAAGCGTCAGCATTGGTGTTTGGGCAGTGTGGCAGGGAAAAAGGATGCTCTTGCTGACTTTCTATCCCCCGAATTTGGCGGGTTAAGGACCGTCCCTGGTAGGGGCGTTGAATCCTGTGTGGAGCGGGGTCTCCAGCTGTGGGGGTGCTACTAACTGGAAACCGTAGGAACCCTTGCCATCGCTCCTGGATCCAGCCGCCCGGTGTATACTCACGCCTCACCCCTCCCTCCCGAAGGCGCACCCTCGTGGGACATAGGTACAATAACCAACATAAGATTCGGTGCCCTCTATCCTATTCATATTCCTATGGATATAAAAAGTGAATGCAACGCATCTGATTTTTTTAAACCGTTTCATTTGTAAATACCCCTTTAGTAATTTGTTAACTTTAGTTTATTAACATTTGTTAATCATTTCTATCTTCTAACACACGCACATTCACCTCCCATGGATACATCAAGATTTTTGGGCGGATAGGGAATGACTGGTTAAAACAAATTCCCCGTCCCAGCCGGAATCGAATCTCCGGGTAAGAAGTCAGCTCGCGAACATTGACTAGGGAGGGAGTCTTTTGTTTCTTATTTATAAAATAAAGCAATTTCGAATGCCTCGGTAATCCAGAGCTGCGCTTACTCTTGAATTCAGAGATCCCGAATTCAGTTAAAAGGGAGAGAATATAAACCTGATGAGCATCATATCTTCCTGTATATCTCAGTCACCATTTTGTTTTTGAAGTAAGCGCTAATTATTTATATTCCTTTTATAGATTGTTTAATCCATTCCAAACTCGTGAGAGCAGGAACAGAAAATTGAATGTGAAAGATCATGTTTCAGCGTTATATACTTTTAAAATGAGCTACTAAATCAGGGAATTGAAGGGCTTATGGCAAACAATAAATATCACGAAAACTAATTTTTCTTTGCTTTTCATTTAAATCGAAATAAACCTTTGCAGAAATAATTTCTTTGTGCATTTCTTTGAAGGCAAAGAGAAATCGATATTCAGATTTTAAAGTCATTTCTGGACTTGATATCGCGAGAAATAACTGAATTGCGACTGTACTTTTATGAAAATGACAATTGAAGAATCCAGCTAATATTAACGATATCTCATAAAGGGGTGATACTACGAGTATGGTTTTAAATAAATTGTTTGTTTTAAAATAAGATCTGTACTTTTTAAACAGCACGTTTTTTCTATTTCTCAGGGATTACCTAAATTGAACTAAACTACGTGGCGTCACTGACCGAAATCAGGCCACAGTCTACCGTCCGACCGCCCTCTGCCCATTACAGGCATCATGAGTGGGGCCAGTACTGGAGAGTAGGACGTGGTTAGCTCTCCGAGTCCCCCCTGGCCAGTTAATCAGGGGATTATTAATTTCAACAAAGATTCGCAAAAAATTCAATATATACGTTTTATTTCTCTTAAAAATGTCATAATCGTATTATGTTTATGGAATTTTAATAAGACTTATAGAGCTATTTTTGACAAAATCGAATTTTCAAAAAATATTCCATGTAAAGGGTACTTTGAGGTGGGAGGATTTTCTGGATTTAAAACCTAATACCAAGTATGATATTTATCAGACATTTCGTTTTTACTTTATGCTGTTCACAAATACATACACACGTACACCAAGAAATTATTTCTAAAAATGCTTTTTATTAGTCCAGGGTCTTCAAAACATGTATTTTCGGTTATATTTCGATGTGGAATTGTTGCGTACTTAGCAATCCTTTTCTAACTGCTAAGTGCTTGACAGAGAAAGTAATAAAATATTATTTTATACCAATTATGTACAAGAGTTTTAATACAACTTGCATTTATTCAGAATGTGGTGTGAATATTCGCCAAAGAGGAAGAAAGGGAAGAAGAAGAAGAAGAAGAAGAAGAAGAAGAAGTATAAGATACCAGATATCCGTCCATTGAAATTTTCGGTTTCGCACACAAAATGTTGAATGCATGACGTTGGCTGATTCTCAATAAATCGCTAATAAGAAGTGGTATTATAAAATATGTTTCTGTAAATTTCAAATTTTCCCCTCTACTACCCCTCCCAGGCTTACACAACTATCAGTAACATAACTTCATCATAATTAATATCTTAGAACAGTGTGTGGAAATCGTTAGTAAGTGTTATTTTCTTTCTTCACTATTCTATAACACTCCAATTTAAGTCTTTCATTAAAGTTATATATTTAACGAAATGGCACGTGCACTTCTATTCATTCTATATGTTCCTGTTTGCAGCTGAATAGGCAGGAACGGACTACTGTTTTCAGCTGTTGATGCCTGATCGCTGAGCGACGCATTTCGTGAGTCTGCAACTGACACTACTGAGTTGAAACTTCCTGGAGACAGTGGCATTTGTTCCTTGGGATTTTCCAATGATGCTCTAGATAATAGATCTGAAGATTCAGAGACTGCAATTTTGGGCGTTAGTATGAGTCACCTGCTTGGCAAGGTACGTAATTACAAAAGGCAGCTGCCAGTTTTGGAAGTTGAAATATCCTTCTAGCTCAAGCCTCAGGCTGGCAGTGTATCAGTAATGGTTCTACTTAAATCAAACACTAGAAAAACGCTAGTGGGCTCAGAAAAAAAAAAAACGCTAGAAACTATTTCACCATTTACATATGTACACATAATGGTTTACTGAAGTCCTTAAATGCTTGCATATTAAATCATTTGTAAACCAATGTTCAAATTTTATTGTTGACAACTTTATTTGTTTAATTTTTATTTCTCTATTACTAATTTAAAGTAACTAGAAGAAATGTTGTATTCCACCTAAAATTTCGATACCGGAATTTCACCACAAATACATATTTCAGAATTACTGAATCAAAAGCATTTTTAGAGTAAAAATTAAGTGTGTATTTGTGTGTGAGTGTCTGTCTGTCTGTTTGTCAGTCTATGAAGAACATAACGCAAAAGTAAAATGTTGTTTAAGTAGCAAACACTCAAAATTATATCAAAATTTTAACCGGAGCTATATATTTTGAAAGCCTTTTTTCAACATAGAAAAAATACTGTTGGTGTTGCTTATCATGTGTCTGTGGACAGCATATCGGTAAAACAAAATGTTAGATAAATGCCAAACTTGGTATTTAGGTCCAGTGTCTTCTAAGAATGCACAGTCGAGATTCTTCAAGAACCTTAAGAGATAAACACAATTTTCAGCACAAAATATCACGTTAAATAAAACAATTATGTAAAATAAAAAAGGTTATAGCATTAACAAAATATAACCTTTATTACTAGTTTGAATTGCCAAATACGTTATACCGTTTTCAATGCAAAATCAGTATTCTCTTTTTTGTGGCCATGCAAACAGAACGCAATTTCAAAATCATTACATAACGACCAGGTCTTAAAATATTTGACTAACTTAAGGCTAGTGTGTTCCCTTATTCCTCTTATAGCTACAAGGAAATGTGTAATAAAACTATATCTATAAACGCTTATCTCGGTTAGCATGAAGTAAATAGAAGAATAAGCTTTTCTATGAATATTATGTTAAAGAATGGGCATAGATATTCATATGAATGTATCAATTTAGAATTGTTTATTCCGGAAGTACTTCACAAGACTTCCTCTACTCATTCTTCTATAATTAGAGGACGAAATGTTTTTATTTTAAGAAACGTTTTTCAGAACATAAATTGTGAACAAAATGATGCAGATGACACCAAGTACTTGGTGGTAGCGTGTCTGCCTTACATTCAACAAGTTGTGAGTTCAAATCTCGCTTAGGGTAAGTTACCCGGATAAGGTTTTTTCAGGGTTTTCCCTCATCTTGAGAAGATGAACATCGAGTAACTTTAAGCTCCATGGGCCCCGAATTCATTTCAGCATCACTTCTCCGATTTCATTCATTGTCCGATATGACCAACCAGGTTAAAGGACGTTAAGCTATAAAAGAAAGGAAAAAAAAAGGTTTATTGTTCAATTGTTTATTCCTGAAGAAGATCTTTAGCTCCATTGTCGAGCTTTACCATTTGCCCAATTTAACACAGTATCCAATGAGCTTATGTCACACCTGAAACAGATTCCGATACTGAATGCCTCTCTGAAGATGCCTTTCGGAAAGGATACCTAGCACGGCAGCATCAGACAGACAGTTGATGTGGAGCAAGATGCGGTACCTGAATTAATGAAGGGGCTGATTAGGGTAGCATCCTGATTTTTCAAGCTGCTTTTGAAGGCGGCTACACGAGAGTTTAATAGGATATGCAAACTTATTGTCGATAGGCGAACAAATTTACGCATAGAAAATTTAGAAAGAATATTGTGTTTGAGCTTTAGTGAAGTTTTCAGCTGCATTTTCTAATATTGACCATTCATTTTTATGTGATCCTTTTTTTTTAATAAGATAATTATAATTATGTTAATTTCATTCATTTCTGTGTAAGCTGTTTTTTTTTTTTTTTTATTGTTTCATTTGTACAGCCTCCTTTAACTTCAATGCTCATATAGGGGGCTTTGACATGTGAAACAACTTATATTACTGTAGGTTTAAAACATTAATTAATCATTTTATATCGTTAAACACATGCACCTTCACTCTCACATTCATGGTTTCAGACTCTGTGGGGAATAGGAAATAATTCTAGTTAAAGAAAAATTCCCCGCCCCAGCCTGGAGTCGAAGCCGGGACCCCCGACTAAGAAGTCAGCTTGCTGACCATTCGACCACGGAGACAGTCCAATGTGTTTTTGTTCGGTACATAAGACAACTTCAAATATGATTATTTAAATATAAAAGCAATACTTATTCCGCTTGAGTTGGCATTTCTTGATATTTTTTTATATATATTCATTACACATTTCATTCTAGATATAGGATAATTAAAATATAGATCTTTAAAGGGAAAATGGCTATGTGATAGCTCTGAAATATAATACTATTTGCATTCTAAGAGAGTAAAGAAAATTAAAACCAGTAATAAAGAATATGATCAGCGCCACAAACATGAAAAAAATAGAAAAATAATAATGATAACGATATTTGACTAAATGCTTTAACAAGATCTACATCTCTTGTACAGTAAGATTTTCTCTATCTCTTAAAATTTACCAATTACGCAAAATCCATTCAAAAAGCGCAGGCAATTCTCAGGAAATTTAAGATGTGTATTTTATTTGTAGCACAGATATCTTAAGCAATTGTATTTTAATTAAAACTATTGGAGTCATTTTGAGAAAAATTTTCTGGGTAGAGGGTAATTTGGAATGGAGGAATTTTCTTGAAAATCCTCAAGTCGCATCCTTGGAAGATACTGAACTTAAATACTCAGTTTGGTAATTAACTAATTTTATGTTTTAAGTTTTGCTTTCACAGGCACACATACAGAAAAGCAAACCCATCAAACACAGATATTTTTCTTTAGATTCGTCGAGACATATATCACCTATTTGCGGTGAAATTTTGAGTAGAATACAGCACCTCCTCTACTTAGGTATTATAAGTAAACAATAAGTAAGTAAAGAAAATAAAAACTGTTTTTTCTAAATGTTATATACTAGTTTGCGCATAAATAATTTGGACAGTAAAAATTAAAAATTTTAAAATCTCGTAATTATGGAAGTTTTTGAAAAAATATCAACATATTTATTAATATTTTCAGAACTCTAAAATTAGAACATGATTTTTGGATGTTACTATCTTCTAGTACATGAAGCTCATAGTAAAAATGCAGCATAAATATAGGCTCAAATTGAAAGTTCTGAAAATTCCACCTTTATTCTACTGTAACGTTATAAAGAGTGGACCTGAAGTTCTAAATCAATAATTAGGTTGGTTAATACAGTAGTGTAGCCTGAAAAATATTATAGGCGGGGGTTTATGTATAGGGATCCGATTTTAAATAATTTGTATAAATTCAAATTATAAATTGATCTAAATATAAATATCAATTATCTGTATCTACATGAATCTCAATAAGAATTAATCCTGAGTTGAAATATCTAAAAAATCCATGTTATATATTAGAAATTAAGATGCCGCAATTGGAATTAAAAGTAAATTTTTGTATTATTTTTACACTTTTTATAAAGGAGGGGTTCCAACCTCCAAAATCCCTCCCTAACTGCACTTATGGATTAATATATTCAATATCCCACAAGATGAATTGTGGAAAAGAGCTCATCATAATAAAACTAGTTTTATGCTAAAACTTAATGATTTGTGGTAAAAATAAAAGAGACTACAAAACATAATAATCGTAATTAAAATGTATTTTTCTGCACGTAAAAAAGATCTCTGAGAGAAGCATTTAACCCCCGAAAGTAACCATATTTCAAAAGCCAATATCAAATCTCTTCAATCATCATAACGGTTCTAGAGTTTCAAATGACATTCTGAAGTTCCCTCCAAAACGTTTGAAAAAGTCCGCCACACTAAAAGAAGTAGAGAAAATGAAATAAAAGATCATAGCTTGTGTCCATTCGAGTAATGTCAACCGTCAGTTGTCAATTTCGCAGCTGCGTCTTGCGCGGTGTGCAGATTTATTGGAAATATTCAAAAATACATAAAATCTTTAATTTTGGTTACTTTTCTTAGAAAATGTATATAAAATGTTTTTCCATCCTTTATAGTTTGTTCGCTATTTTTTTCATATTAATACAAATAAATACTATTATGAAACTGCAGCTCTATTTTAGGAACGATAACATTATTTGCATTTGTAAAAATCATTAAATACGTTTATTGTTTGCAGAATGGATTACGTTATTTGGTATTGTAAGAACAACAAATACATACCTATGTCTATTCGTGAATTTCGTAGAAATATTATGAATAGAACGTAAAATATTTTACATAAATTTTAGGTTCCAGTATTGTAAACCAGTATAATTGAAACACTTTTATTTGCATCTCTCTGTTAGTTATACATTAAAAATAAAACCATTAAAATGCAAATATTTAACGCCAATATATCCAAGAAATAGTTATTATATACATAAAGCAAAAAAAAAAAAAAAATGTAGTTTAATGTTTTAACGGAATATTATTTTACATACTAATGTGTATATTCATTGAAAATACTTGAATATTCGGATGACAATAAAGCTTTACTCAGACCAATACTAAAAGAGCAAAGAAATTAGATTATTACTCATAAATATTAATACAAAAATTTACTCACATGATGATTTGGAGCCAGTAACAATCAGTCCACACTATTCACAAAAACAATAGAAGCACAATATGCAACAAACACGTTGATAACACACTAATATCACAACGCAACAATGCGCGAGAGAAACGCCGCCTGCACTTAACCAGCGAAATTACTGCAAAAGAACAGAGAGACTACTGCCGAGTGACGGGACTAAAGCCGAAGAGTTGCGAACTGCCCGCCCGCGACGTCTAGACTCGCTCTTTCCCCTCCCCTCGGCGAGCCTTGTCTTGCGCACGCGCCATGGCTCCAGTCTGGATGCTGTGCAGACTCCAGTTGATAAAATGAACACACGAGAAATGCGGTAATCTTTCTCATCAACGATGCGATCATACCGACAATATACAACCAGTTAGTTTCCTTATTTCTCGACATTACAAATATTATTTTCCCTTTCTGTCATGTCAGTTATTGACAGACTAAATGAATTTCAACCAATTACGCAGGGATAAAAAAAATAAGGGGCATACATAATTATTTTTGTTCTTCGTGATTTCCTTCCTTTTCTCAAACTAAGAGAAGTCAAGATATATTCAGGAAAAATCGAGGAAATGGGCAGAAAAGAATTAATGAAGAGAAACGATAACAACCAGAAAAAAATGTTACGAAAAAGAAGAGAAACTCAAAACAAAAAAATAGAAAATGTTACGAAAGAGAAGCAAGGCGAAGAAAACAGATGTGTTCCATTGTGTTGTATTCCATTCACATGACTTTCTCTGCCTGTTCTGCAAACTAATCTTACAAAAAAATATTATTTTATCTACATCATGCTAATCGAGATAAACATTAGCAGAAATTAACTTATTATGTGCTTCCTTCTAAGCAGAAGGTAAATAAGGGAATACACCAGGCTAAAGCGATATCAAATTTTTTAGAAGCTGGTCGTTATGTGAGCAATTGCTGTTCGGGTCGGCAGCAGGCGACACCCGTATAAGAAAAGTTAAATAGTTTAAAATTGAAACCAGTAACAAGAAATATCTCTGAAACGGTGTACTCTACAACAAAATGTATGGGACATAAATTGTATATTTTAACATTAACCATTTTTTTTTTTTGTAGTAAGTTGAGGTCTATTTCTTACGGTTTACCAGAATGAAGAGGACTTCAGGAGCTATTCAAAAGAAATTCAAGATATAAATTTTATTTGTCATGTAAACATCTTTAATATACGGCATTTTAATCAAAATCGTTAGAGTCACTTGTTAGAAAATCGATAATTTCGAAAAAATGTTTCGGAATTTAGAGTTATGGATTTAACCAACTTATTAAACTTAACCAAATTTTGTATTTAACAACTTCCGTTTTTGAGCTATGCTGTTCTCAGACACACATACATACACACAGACACACATGCATACATACATACATACATACATACATACATACATACATACATACATACATACATACATACATACATACATACATACATACATACATACATACATACATACATACATACATACATACATACATACATACATACATACATACATACATACATACATACATACATACATACATACATACATACATACATACATACATACATACATACATACATACATACATACATACATACATACATACATACATACATACATACATACATACATACATACATACATACATACATACATACATACATACATACATACATACATACATACATACATACATACATACATACATACATACATACATACATACATACATACATACATACATACATACATACATACATACATACATACATACATACATACATACATACATACATACATACATACATACATACATACATACATACATACATACATACATACATACATACATACATACATACATACATACATACATACATACATACATACATACATACATACATACATACATACATACATACATACATACATACATACATACATACATACATACATACATACATACATACATACATACATACATACATACATACATACATACATACATACATACATACATACATACATACATACATACATACATACATACATACATACATACATACATACATACATACATACATACATACATACATACATACATACATACATACATACATACATACATACATACATACATACATACATACATACATACATACATACATACATACATACATACATACATACATACATACATACATACATACATACATACATACATACATACATACATACATACATACATACATACATACATACATACATACATACATACATACATACATACATACATACATACATACATACACACATACATACATACACGGACCTTTTTATAAAAGAAGTTTTCTTGGATTCGGGGATCCTCAAAATACATATTTCTGATGAAATCTCGGTATCGAATTTTTGGGCGGAATACAATACACATTTTCTCTGCATATTATGTACGTTGTGCTAGAGAAAGTAAAAAGCTGACGAGATAAAAATTGCGCATACTTGTAAGTTCTCTCGTTTAATGACTTTTAAACACTTATGTCTGCCAGGCATTACACATTATTAGTCAATCATTCTAATTTGTAAATCGTTTATTCTTACCGTCAAGTTTGGGCTTATTGGAGAGAAAGCCGAGATAGGGTATTTTTATTTTCGCCTGCTTTCACTACAAAAAGATCCGAGCTCAGTCTGTAACATCAATGTGATAATGGCCCCTTGTAAAACTCAAGAATTTTTTTTACAAACCTTTTATTTTATACACCAATGTATTCGTACTGACGTTAAAGAGCTTTGTAAATCCTATGTAATATCTTAGTAATTTATGAAATAAAATTTGGCATTTAAAGCACCTTGTCTGTCAGAATAAATTGGCATTTCAATGTTAAAATAATTATCAAAACTGAATTCTGGGATTTAAGAGCACCCTTCATGCACAGCATTTCTCTCTATAACATTAGTATCGATTACAAAGCATCAATAATACTGTTGCAGGAACATCTAAAATGAAATAGAATTGCTGAATTGCCTCCAGCTTCTGTTATCAACAATAATTAACAGTTTGTATATCCCTCAAAATATTAGCTTGCTGGCATTCGGTTAGTTCGACCATTATAAATTTATTGATTATTGATTCATGTTTATTTCACACATGCTAAAGTTGCGTAGGCAGAATCAAACTGAAAATTATATGCCATAGCTGGGAATTGCATCTCAGGAAGTCGAAGATCCATGGTTTACATCTCGGCTAAGGATTAAGTTTTCAATTGATCCTGCCATATTAATTTATTATTAGCAGTTTGTTTTCTGAACATAATTTGATATTAGATAAACTCTTTAACTTTTTAAAACAAAAAAGGAAAATGCAATAGAGGATAGGACATAAACGGAGAAGCAGAATAAAATGGAAGATAAATTAATATAATTATAAATCAATTATTTCTAATTTAGCAAGAACACTAAATTTACTCCGAACATTTTTACTCTCCCTATACATATATGGGAGTTAGGTACAGAAGGTATTGCACTCTCCTAAAAATTCTATACTGAGATTTCACTGGAAATGTACGTCCTCTGGGGTCCAAAACACTTTGTGTGTGTATCCATGTGTCCGTGTATCTGTGAACACGATAACTCAAAAGCGAATAGAGGTAAAATACCAAGGATACAAAACGAAGATTTTGAGGAAATTTCCCCCACCCCCAAACTACTCTTTACATGGAAAAAATTTCGAACATTTTGATTTTCTGAAAAATGGCTCAAACGATTTTTATTAAAAACCGCAAATTAAAGATATTTACGTAAAAATATATATCTTGAATTTTCTGGGAATAGGCCTCTGAAGACCTTTTTATTCTGGATGAATTTTGTTGAATTTATCGTAACTGGTAAACCGTAAGACATAGACGAAAACTTACTACAGAAAGCCGTAGACCTCGTTAAAACACACAATTTATGTCACAATTTTTCGTGTAGTTTACTATTTTTAGATATTTGTTTCAGTTTTTGAATCTTTAGAAATGTTTTTCATCTCCTGGTAATGCATAGAAACAGATTTCAGTCACATGTCAACCAGATTTTAAAATATTTGACTATCGCTTTTGCCTAGAGCATTTCCTTGTTTCCCTTCTACTTACAACAAAGCAAGTAATAAGACAATTTCCTCCAATGTTTATATCGCTTGACACGAAGTACATAGAAGAATAAGCTTTTTAACAATAATTTGTTACAGAGATGTAGAGAAAGTCATGTGAATGGAACCCATCAGATTTGTTATCATTAATTTAGTCTATATGTTCCCAGTCTGTGAACTTAATGAGAAGTTGCCATGATGAGTGTTTATTCTTTCATTTGAACAGTTTGTTTAAATAGAGAAAAGGAAAAGAAGAAAATGAGAAGACAAAACTCAACTCCATGAAGACAAACTGGAGGTACCGAGCGGGATGCCTCAGACGGCAATATCTCTGCCCCGCATTCGGAGGTCCAGGGTTGAAATCCCATGCGCCGATCAAACTTGCTGTGGATTTTTCGTGGTTTTCCTCAGTCGTCAATGTAAATAACGGACTGGATATTCAATAGCATGACCCAAAGTTACACCTTCAGTCTAAAACAATAGTATATCTGAAAATAATGGTAATTGCGATTGCGCTGCCATCTATCCACAAATAGTGAAAACAGCTAGACGGGATTGCACCCTAACGCCAAATGCTTGTCGCGGAGTATGATATAACGGGATGAAACCTCGAAAGTTTTCTGCATTCTGCCATCTGACTATGGGTGATAAAAGCAGCTATATTGGATAGCACCCTAAAGTGAAAAGTAGTATGATACGGAAATGTGACCTAGGAGACCTGTGCCGATCAATGAGCATCTCATCTAATAGATCCGACGCGATATGATCAATTTAAGTCACGTAAATGAATAGAATAAAAATCTGACGTGTTCAATTGACATGCCTTTCTCTAGCTGTTCACAAGCAAGCTTTGCTTACAAAGAGTATTCCTTTAGCTACGTCAGGCTAATCGAAATAAGCATTAGTAGAAATGGATTTATTACTTAGTTCCATATAAGTAAGGCAGTGTGGTTAGACCCCTCGCCTCCCACCTAGGCGGCCCCAAGCATCCGCATGAGGGATTTGTGGTGGACGAAGCGGCGTCTGGTCGGGCTTCCTCCGGGTCCTCCGGTTTCCCCGCCACTCATTCCACCAACTGCTCCACCATCACCTTTCCTATCATCCATTTCGCTTGCACATATCATTCATTTCCACACACTCTTGCCTGGCTATGGGCCGACCGCTCGTTGCAGGTTTCTATTTTGGCTCCCGACATACAGGGAGGGTAAACCGACTACGAATCCTTATACTTTATAAGAGAAGTAAGGAAATACACTAGGCTAAAGCGAAGTTCATCGCTATATGAAACAGTTGAACTTCGGTTCTCATTTGCATTTCCGGGAATAAAACAAAAGAGATGAAACGAAAGTTGACTTCCCGCTTGATCAAAGTTTAAATAGTTTAAAATTGAAACTAATGACAAGGAATATTTCGAAAACGATTAGTTCTACAGAAAAAAGTGTGTGTTTTGATGAGATTTACATTTAACGGTTTACCAGTTATACAAAAGTTATATGGAATAAAGAGGTCTTCAGCAGCTACTACCAGAAAATTCATTGCGCTTTTCATGAAAATATCTTAAATATATAGCAATCAAAATCGTTAGATTCCTTTTTTGGGAAAATAACATTTTCGAAACATTGTAAAGGGCAGTTGAGTGTGGGAGAATTTTCTTGAAAATCTTCGTGTCGCATCCTTGGAAGATGCTGAGCTTAAAACCAATTTGGTATTTAACGGACTTTTCGTTTTGAACTATGCTGGCAGCACATACACACACAAACACACGAACATTTTGGCCGCGCCGTAGCCGAGTGGTTAAACCACTTGCCTCTCACCTAGACGGCTCGGGTTGGAACCAAAACGACCGCATATGAGATTTGTGGTGAACAAAGCGGTACAGAAGCGGGTTTTCTCCGGGTTCTCCGGTTTCCCCCGACATCGTATTCCACCGTTGCTCCATTACATATACCTTCAGTGTCATCGCCTGCGGTGCCATTTTTGTAAAAGCGGGCGTTAAACATTATAAAAACACGAACATTTTTTCTAAAATGCTTTTTTGGATTTAACGGGCCTCAAAACATGTATTTCAGCGAAATCTCGGTATTGAATTTTTGCGTAGAAGTATGTAAGTACATTGTGCATATTTGCCAGACAAAGTAAAAAAACAGATAAAGTATGGTTTGCCATTAAATTCTAATGGATTCGTTTTAAATAATTCATCCCTTTAAAACCACTTGAATACCCTATCTTAGTTAACGAGATAGCATGTAAAGGTTTATTAATATCCTATCCCATTCAATTAACAGTTCTTATATTTTATACTTAGTAGGTATCTACCTTAAGTATTTTTAATTAAGAGTGAGTAGTAAACAAAATGAAGTTATTTGTATTCTTTTCTACAAAAA
Source organism: Hymenopus coronatus (assembly GCA_030762935.1). Lineage (NCBI taxonomy): Eukaryota > Metazoa > Arthropoda > Insecta > Mantodea > Hymenopodidae > Hymenopus > Hymenopus coronatus. The sequence continues at coordinate 85,816,545 of CM060892.1, read as the reverse complement.
AGGCATCATTTATTGAAAATATTAAAGAAAAAAAAACAACAAAAACCAACAAGTTTTGAATTATATATCAACTTCTACCTTAATAAATATAAATAAAAGTTCCTCAAGTATTAAGCCCTATTGCCTGTTACGACTCAGGTTGAATTTAAATCCAACGGTTCTTTGAACGATCTAAAAACCTTCTGGTTTGGACGATAGTAAAGCGTGACTTTTGGGATTCTATTTGTACGCATACGATTCTGGTAATGCTTATATACTTAAATTTTTCCATAAGTACCCCGCCTTTAATCCAATGGTCATATCTGCGTCGTTTGAAACATATTGTCCGTCGGGAATGGTGTTAACTTGTGTAAAATTGTTATTGGATTTGTTACTTTGGGTTTTATACATTAGAAAACACACACACAGAGGGGAGATAGGCAATAGTCTTGGCTAGAGAAAAATGCCCGTCCCCCAACCAGGAATCGAAACCAGCAGTCCTTGCAAGCCAGGCAGATGCTCTGTCGTCTAAAGTAAAAGATCAACCCTCTGCTAATGTTTTATGTGATAAAATTAGAGGTTATAATTGTAATTATTATTCGATTACTTCCTCATTACGTTTATGATCTCATTTTGTGTATCTCACAAATTTCAGTTCATTAGCAGTTATTTTGCTTTCACCCTTCTTTCTTAATGCCCATGCTATTATCGTAAGAAGTAAATGTATAGTAAACCTGTATGGTTCAAACATTTTATCACATACTATTAGCCTAAATCTGAACACCCATTTATATGTATGATACCAATTAAAGTATATAAATAATTTAGTTATAATATATAAAATATAAAATATATGAGAAACATTTACTTATATGAATATATTAGTAAGAAAAGAAGAAAACTAATAATACTCTGTGAAACACGTGCGATTCACATTCGGGCTGTCCCAGGTTCGTCCCCGGCGACGTCCACTCTGACCCATGTGTTTTTCGTAGTTTTCACGGGTCGGCAGGTGAATAATTAGATATTTCCTCCTCTACAGTGATTTTCCTGCCCATCATTTCATTCATTATCATTGTTTTCAGCACTGAAGCACTGGTATTGGCGGGTTGCGGTTGGAAGGTATAAGTGAGCTTTGCAGAGGTTTTTCAGTGGCGCCTGCAGAAGGCTAAAAGCTTGAGGTTAGGCCTAAGAGTCGTCGGATGCGTTAGAACTCGAAACGTTAGGGTTCAAGCCCATTCTTGTGCTCGTCGTTCATCCGGATCTGATCCTCCTTCGTGCTCTTTTCTCATCTCTCTCTCCCTCCTTCCCTCCCACCGAGAGGTCATATTAGGAGCACAGAAGGCCATGGGCTACAATTTCAAAGATCTATTAGTTTCAATTTTGAAATGCCTAACGTTTCTCAAACGCGAAGCAATCATCCGTTTCATAACGCTTTTATTTTACTCCTGGACCTGGAACGGGACCCAAATTTCAATGTCAATCGCATTGCGACAGCTTTTGAAAAATTTGACTGTCGCTTTCCATGTTATTTATAAGAAACTAGATTACAAGACTATTTTTGGTAATGTTTATCTTGATTAGCACGATGTAGACAAAAGTAAGAATATTTTGTTTGCAGATCAGATAAAGAAAGTCATGTGAATCGGACACAGATATTTTCTATTCTTTTCTTGTAGGTTCCCATCACTGAGAATGAAAAAGTATAATTTCGCCGATTTTGTCTTCGCAATATGAAATCTTGGTTATAAGTTATCTTCATTGCGGTAATGCGCGCAGATAGTTGTAGGTTCGGAGCAGCCATAGTATTGATGAATACAAGAAGATGTAAATCATTAATAAGCATGATAATGTAAACAAAGTATATGTAATATAGAAAATGAGATTATATTATTTGAGGATGTTAAGCTTAGTTATAAGAGAGACGAGATAGCTGAAACTGTACATGGGTCATAAAAGAAAAATCGTTTATAAGGTGTCTGTGGACAATAGTCAGGGAGTTGGGGTGAAATGTATAAAAGAATGTCCTTGAGCCAAAATAAACAACGTAAGCTTGAGGGGGTGGTGAGATTGTGAAACTAATTGTAAAGTTTCCGACGAGAGTTAGCAGCCTAAGTAAAATAGTGGGATAGTTTCTATTGGCTCAAGAAAAGAGGCGCTACTGGGAGCGGGAAAAACAAGCCAATGAGAGCACAGTTATAATGCTTATACAGAACAAGGGTGTGTGATATATATTCTACTGAGGCACAAGTTCTGACACAATTTGTCTTTAGGTACCAGTACAATCACTTGTTCTTCACATTATGTCGGTCTTAAAGATTATTTATGTAAGAAATGTGATACGTGAAATTTAAGTTTCACTTGTAAGTGAACGTGTATAATACAGCTTTAGCTAGGATCTCAGAGTATACTAAAGTGTATATAAGTTGTGAATATTATTAGTTACAGCTTAAATAAAATACTCAAACTAAAAGTTGCAATGTGGAATCTCTTAAAAAGTTTCTTTTACTGTTCCCAATGGTTTCCAAACCTTACTTAAATTTTGATGCCCACGTCGAATTAACTTCTATTCTCAGCTGTTCACGGTAGCAAACTGCCCTATTTAGGGATTGCTTTTCGTGAACGTTCTCAACCAATAGTTAACTTTTCTGATGTTGCACTCTATCGTTTCACTATGCGCCCCGAATTACCTCATTATTCCTCAGTTGGCCGCACCTCCCCTACTCTCAGAATATTTTTCAAAAACCTGACGTGTTCCATTCACATGACTTTCTCTACATCTCTGCAACAAATTGTAGTTAAAAAGCTTATGCTTCTATTTAATTCATGCTAATTAGCAGAAATAGTCTAATTACTTGTTTCCTTGTAAGTAGAAGCGAAATGAGGGAGTTCCATAGGTTAAAATGACTGCCGAAAGCTGGTTGCTATGTAACTGAATTTCCTTTGTTTGTGTGGACAGGAGTTAAGATATTGCTATATGAGAAAAGTATAAGGTTTTCAAAGCTAAAACGAAAAACCAGGAATATCTTAAAAATGATCAACTACACGAAAAAAATGTATAAGACATAAATTGTGTGTTTTATTGTGAGCTACACTTTCTGTGTAGTAAGTTTTCCCCCCCCCCCCCCATCTCTTACGGTTTAGCAGTTATGCACAATTTCGTAAAATTCATCCAGAATAAAGTAGTCTTCAGGAGATATTACCAGAAAATTCAAGATATACATTTTATTTGTCAGGTAAATATCTTTTATACACGATTTTTAAATCAAAATCGTTAGAGCCATTTTTAAGAAAATCAAAATGTTCCAAATTTTCTCCATGTAAAGAGTAGTTTGGGGTGAGGGGATTTTCTTGAAAATCTTCGTGTTGCATTCTTGGAAGATACCAAACTTAAATACCAAGTTTGGTTTTTAACGGTATTTTCGTTTTTGAGCTATGCTGCCCACAGACACAAACATACGGACATTTTTCTAAAAGTGCTTTTTTTTTGTATTCAGGGAGTCTCAAAACATGTATTTCCGGTGAAATCTCGGTATGGAATTTTTGGGTGCAATGCAATACCTTCTCTATACACTATGTTACATAGTTCGTATAGAGAAAGTAAAAATAGGTTCTCACTTAAAAAAATGCTAATCGAGATAAGCGTTAACAGAAATAGTCTTATTACTTAGTTCGTTACAGAAAGAAAGAAAGTTCACTAGGCTAAAGCGACAATCAAATATTTTAAAAGCTGGGGCTATGCAATTTTTGGGGCTATGTATTTTTTGCATGGCCAGCAGTGAAAGAAAATGATGAATGACGACTCCCGTTTGAGAAAAGTATAATAATTAAAACCAATAACAAGGAATATCTCGGAAGCGATTAACTTCAGAAAAATGCGTTTGACATAAATTGTGTGATAAGAACTGAAGCTTTCCTGGCGACGTATTAATTCAAAATCTTCTCGGGCTTCTAACCAGGTAAAAACTTGGCTTGATACCAACGTTTTGAAGAAGTGCATCTTCCTCGTCTTCACCCTCGTCTTGTGTGTTTTACAAGATCTCCAAAATGAGGAAGACTTCAGATGCTATTTCCAGAAAGTAATTATATGCATTTCATTTGGCATATAACATATGATATTTAAATCAAAATCGTTGGAGGAATTTTTGAGAAGTCAAAGGTTTAAAATAATGTTCCGTGTAAAGGATATTTTGAGGGGGGGGGGGGAGGATTTCTTGAAAATCTTCGTGTCTTCATTGCTGAACTTAAATATCCGGTATTACATTTAACCGACTAATCATTTCTGAGTTATGATGTTTTCTCTCTCTCTCTCACACACACACATACACACACATACGGACCTTTTTCCAAAAAGTGCTTCTATGGATTCAGGGGATATCAAAAAAATATATTTCCGAAGAAGTTTCGGTATAGAATTTTTGTGCGGAAAACAATACCTTCTCTACCATCTAGACACATTGTATGTATATGGCAGAGAAAGTAAACAGGGAATATATTAAGTATAATGATGCTGCTCGCTAAGTGATGACCTTGAAATCCCGTTCTCTTTGCATGGCCAGGAATAAAAATTAAGAAAAAAAAAACAATGAGAAAATTATAACTTTGGAAAATGTAAACTTAATTGAATGTCGGGAAGAGAGAATAACTTAGATAGAACACAAACCATGCCAAAGGCAGGATTCGAACCAGCAATCTCTTGCGCCACTAAGCACCAAAACTAGAATTTTAACGAGCGCAGCCATGGAGGGCTTCGAATTTTTATTTCATTCTTGGTATAGTTAAGCAGGTTGTTTCAGCTTGGTTTCGTACCATATTGCAGTGCATTATTCACTCACGTGGGTATGCCTGCAGTGTATAATAGGCCTCGGTATTGAGGGAAAGCGGTTGTCAGGTCTGATAGAAGTGAGAGCAAGCATACGCATTTTAGCTATAACTTCGCCCAATAGATATTGATTATCATGCTCCCCCTTCAGCCAGGCTTAGAGGTTTGCAGCTAAATATGCACGAGTGCTCCAACTCAGACGAGTATATTTGAAACAGCGATTGGAAATTAAAGTTCTTTGCATTATGCGAAAATTATATAACTTTTGTGTTATTAAATATGTACGGAGGTAGCGCCGTGGCCGAGTAAGAGACCACTCGCCTCTCACCTACGTGGCGGAGGTTCGATCCGAGGTGACCGCATGTGATGGTGGTGGTAATGGTGGACGTCTGGGCGTTTTTCCCGGGTTCTTCGGTTTTTCCGCCATTAATTCCAACAATTATTCTATAATCATCTTTTTTGCCATTGCACAGTCATTTCATATCATCCACTTCCTCACTTTCATACAGGCATCGAGTTAGTCACTGATCCAGAGCCTCTGCTCCTCCACAGGGAACTGGGTCCGAAAGAAAGAAAACTACGGGAATCTATTAAAAGTAGGTACAAGGTTAAACATAACCTGCTATAATTACCTATCTAAAATTAAGCAACCAATTGAGATCGATAACTTTTACACCGGCAAAAAACACTTGGTGAGCTTATTATAACGTCTCTTGAACACCTGTGTCTCTGCATTTGTCTTAGCTTGCTCAATGTACAAATGTCATCATTTCGCTTCAGACAGTCCTTTAAAGCACTAAATTTGTGCGTTAGAAGTTGCTAATTGGAAGATGGGGGAAGGTTAGGAAGCCAGATGTTGATGATTTGGCATCAATATCCGATATTAGGTTTTGGATTACATATTGACGCGTGGCCTGGAGAGAGAACCGCACATAGACCCTTGGGGCCCTTTACGACGTACATGACAAGAAGGAGAGAGGAATGAGGAGACAAACCCAATGAGTGACGAAGAGGTCCCAAAACGTTTCCAGATTGAGCGCCCCCAAAGCCCCAACTCAAAACGCGAGAGCTCAGCCTCCGGATTTTTCCTAAAAGGCCCCTAGCTAGAAAGCCCTCCTAATCGAACGATACCGCTACGACCCAGACATAAACCTCTTGATGCGTAAACTACCGAATATCGTCACCTGATCCTTCAACCCGCAAATAGATGACGAGGAAATGATGGGAACAGAAAATAATCGACAGGAAATTCAGGGGATATAATGAACTTTCCCAGCAATTGCCTGGTGACCCGGGGAAACCCCGAAAACCCATGAGACAGGAAGGCCGATCCACGACCGCCTGATTGCGAGTCACATGTTACCGCATCGCCACCTCGCTTGATAACATTGGGGGATTACTCGTCCGTTAATTTGGACTGTACAATGTTGTTACAATTATATATGAGACATTTCGCTATTAAACCGTGTAAATCAGGGTCACCAACTGAGGAAAGGAAATTTGCTCTATGCTCCTGCAAATCGCCTATTGTGCACCGCGTGACCAACTGCGCAGAAAGCAAGAACAGATAATTCCTTTAATGCTTTGGCAGTATGCAACATTCTGCGTTTGAAAAACGTAATCCACCTATCACAGGTAATATAATTGATTAATACAAATACTTCGGATGATAACATTAAGGTATTTTAATAGGTTTGGTGATAATTGGTAGTCGCAACATAAATCATTTTAAAATAAATAGTGATATATATTATTATACCTGAAATTAACATGATAAAACAATCATGTAATAGCATGTTAGCATGTTGTATTGCCTACAGTATAAGAATTAATTTGTAAAGAAAAATTTTCACATTTATAGCAGTGAATATGAACAGACATTAATAATCAATTGGTGATACTCACTTGCATGGGTTGCGTAATGGCGCTGAAAGTTGAATTTTCTGAGTACAAAACTTTTTTCGAAAACTAAACACTTATTCCGCCACTTTCTATAAATAAGAAATATTCTTCCTAGGCAGGTTTAAATGTAGGAGCTAATGGCTTGGGTATTGGATTGCTTTCTGCTCCCGGCATTATAAACTGACACACCATTCATCATACAATTAAGAGAGATAATCGCTCTTGTCACGTGTTCACTGACTGTATACACGGAACAAGCCTATTTGCTTCGGCACAAAATCAAGCGAGTTGGTGACCTCTGTTCTAGAAAATTGTACAATAAAATCATAAATAACGAGGGATGTAAATGAAATTAGCTTAGTGGAGTTGAAAAAGCTATCTGTACAATGCCAGCTAATCACTTAATTTTAATAACCTAATTAATTAACTTTTTCGCTTCATATTAGTTTGCTATATCACTTCACCACATCAGAGATAGATCTCATTATCTGATAGACGTTAATCCATAAAATCGGGCATTAATTACGGCAATTCCAAAGTTATTTACCTTGAGCTTCAGATGGAAATGAACTACAAAGAACGTTTGTGTTTTATCAATGGATGACATTTTATTACTTAATTTTTCATTCTTGCTTTCTTTATTACGTTTAGTAAGGAGGAGAAATATTATAGGACAAAAATTCGAAAGCGAGATTTCATTGGGATTGGATGTTTTGAGACTGCCTGAATCAAAAAGAAGCATTTTAGAAAAAGCTACGCATAACTAAAAAGGTTTATACTTGAAAGATGTGACAAAAATGTTTAAACTAAAATCCCTCCAATGTCAACTATTCTTTACTTATATGGGATATTTTTCGAAATTTTCTATTTTCTCAAAAATGACTATAATGATTATTGTTAAAATGTAATATATTGAAAATAATTATATGAGAAATAAAATGTATATCTTTCTCGGAATACCTAGCCTACAAACCAAATTCGTGTAATTTTGTTTAATTGGTAATATTAAGTATAGATGAAAACGTACTAGACCTCTTTAAAACACATCTTATAGATTTTAAATAAGTTTTTTGAGGGGAATAAATTTACAGAGGGGAAAACATTATGGACGCTTTTTAACCACTGTGGCTCTCAGCGTCCCAATTTTATGAAAGCGAGAAGACCACTCAATTTTATTCAAAGGCCTCTTTGTCAGACTTGCGGTTCTTTTACGTGCTGTAAATCTATGACGCGGAACCAACGGATTTACTTCCCTTCCACATGGAAGCCATGCTAAGGATGTTAATGCCCAAAAAAAAGTCCATCGCCCTCCGCCGGGTTAATACTCACAGAAGAAGATGCAGAATATATAAATCTGTGGAGAGAGAACATTTTTATGTGTTAAAAAATAATTATTGTACTGTAGAAGAATCCTAATAAAAGCTTTTATTATTTATTCTTTCTATAAGCCGTTTCCGAGACATCCATTATTAATGATTCGAATTGTCCAGTATTTGTTCTTTTCAAGTCCTCTCGATATGAATTTTTTTCTCGCCATTGCACACAAACCTTAATAGCGTCCTTTTCTTAAGCATTTGTCCGTCTTTTTTTATTTTCCGTCTATATAAAACGTGTAATGTAGGTCTGCAAAGTTTATTTCAATTAAAATTAATCTTTCAATTGCATTTTCATATTTTAACTACTTAATATTCTATAGGCATATAACAGTCAAATATTAATTAATATTAAAATTACCTCAATGTAACTATATTTTCACTTTCAAAAAATTTAAAGTTTCAAGAAACATTCTGAGATTTTAATTAAAATATATTCAGTAACTAAAAAAAGTGTGTTCCATTTGAATAACTATATTTACCTGCTCTCCAAACGAACTTCTTGCAAAACATTATTCTTTTATCTACATCATGCTAATCAAGAAAAACATTACTAGAAAGTGTCTTTTGCTTGCTTCCTTAGAAGTAGAAAGGAAATAGGGGAATTTACTGGCCTGACGTGATAGTCACATATTTTAAAGGATATCATTATGTAAAACAATTTAAACTCGATTCTCTTTGCGTAGCAAGGCGTAGACAAAAGAAGTATGATACGAAAGATGACTTTGCGTTTAAGAAAGTTTAAGTAATTTAAAATTGAAACCAATAATAACAAATATCTTGGAAATGGCAAACTCTACAAAAAATGTATGGGAGATAAATAATTGTGTAATTATTTTTGTCCATATGTTACGTTTACCAGTTACACAAATGTCAGCCAGAATAAAGAGATCTTCAGAGTCTGCTCCAAGAAATTCAAAATATAATGTAGTTTGCGATTAAAATACCTTAAATCTATGGAACTTAATCAACATTGATAGAGTCATTCTTGGGGAAATCAACATTTTTCGAAAGGTAGTTGGGGTCCGATATTTTCTTCAAAATATTCGTTTGGGATTTTACTGTCATTTCGTTTTTGGGTTATCGTGTCCACAAACACACAGACACATGGGCATACACACTTGCACTCACGCGGGTCTTTTTCTAAAAATCTCCTTTCGGATTCAGGGGGTCTCAAAACACATATTTCTGGTGAAGACTTGGTATCGAATGTTTGGGTGGAGTACAATATCTTCTCTATCTATTATTACGTTGGACACACGTGCCTCAGAAAGTAAGTAAACAAAAAATCCCATCGTTTATTTAACCTTTTCTATTTCAATACATAATATTTTCAGTTCCTGTGACATCAAAATTAGAATGTTCATATTTTGATGTCACACTTCGCTGCTTCATTCTTCACCACATTCTCCGGAATCCAAATACATCGTCCTGGCCCTAAAGAAATAATGCTTCACTCCACTCTTTTACCGGTCCTTATCTCCTTCCTTTCGCTCATACCATTCTTCTTTACTTCCTTCTCCTATTATCAGCTTCTCTCTCTTCTCTCGACTTCCAGCTCTAACACCTCACTCTCCTTTTCCTTCTCTTTCTTTTTTATTACTCTGCCTCAGTTCTACCAATAAATATCAAACAATACCATCTTCTATTTCTGTACTTACTATGAACTCCATCAACTTCCTCTGCTTCTCAACATAATTCCTCTCCACAATCTAAATCTCAATTTCAAAATGCTATCTTTCTTTGTTCTCATCTGTTTCTCAAATTGGCTATCCTTACTTCTTCCCTTCTCTAATGATGCGTCCCTAGTAGCTCAACTCTTGCTCTTCTATCATTTATTAATACTTTCTTTGTAACAATAGAAATCTTCGATGAATCGCCAGTCGTACTTTCAAAATCTTCTTTACCCTTTATATATTCCAGATTTATCTCCCTCTAATTTTATACTCATCTCTTACCATGGAGAGGACTCCCTTACGATTTACTAGTTATGCAAAAGTCATTCAGAATGAATAATATTTCAGAGGCTATTCCCAGAAAATTCAAGATATACATTCTACATGTAAATATATTTAATGTATCGTATTTTAATCAAAATCGTTAGAGCCACTTTTGAGATAATATAAACTTTCAAAAAATCTTCCATGAAAACGATAGCTTAGGGTGGGGCCAATTTGTTAAAAAACTTGGTTCACATTCTTGAAAAATATGGAACTTAAATACCAATCTTGATATTTAACCGACTTTTTGTCTTTGAGTTGTGCTGTTCACAGACACACAGGTCTTAATTTACATATACATATATATTTATATATTTATTTATTCACATATTCTCATGAAATAAAATTTATATTTTGCGTGATGGAGATTTTTACTTTAATCATTAAAGTGTTTATTTTTTACTTAGGACTAAAAGTTTTCTTTTAAAGCTTTAGTTAAAGAAATAAAGATAGACCCTTTCATTAGATTTCAAGACATAAGCTTATTCATTACGTTTATAGTATTTCCGATGAAATCTCGATATCGAACTTTGGGATGCAATGCAATAATTTCTCTACCTACTGTATTCATTGTACGCAGTAGAGAAAGTAAAAACTATTAGCGAATTTCCACTTGAGCAAACAGTGAATAAATTTAAGCAATAACAAACGATATTACTTAAATGTATATTTATTTAAATTGTGTGCTTTAAAAATATCTACATTTTTTGTAATAAGGTTTTGACTTTCCCATGCGGTTTTTTAATTATTCAAATGTCATTCGGAACGAAGAGGCTACTTCCAGAAAATCTAAGATAAACATTTGATTTGTGAAGTAAATACCTTAAACATATGGTATTTCTATGAAAATCGTTAAATCGATTTTGAAAAAGGAAAAGCAACGAAAAATGTACCATGCAAAGGTAGTTTAAGGTAGAGGGAATTTCTTGAAAATCTTCACGTCATATTCTTGGGGGTTGGTGAACTTAAATACCCAGTTCGATATTTATTCCAATTTTCGTTTTTGAACTAACTTTTCACAGGCATACTCATGAACGTTTTTCTAAACATAATTTAGGGAGCATCATAACACGTATTTCCGGTCAAAGCTAGCAATTTATTTTTACTTTCTCTACACGTACTAAGTAAGTACAAAATAGGTAGAGAAAGTATTTTATTCCACCCAAAAGTTCGATTTAGAGAATTTACCGGAAGTATATGTTTTGAGATCCCCTAAATCCAAAGAAGCACTTTTTGAAAAAGATCCGAGTGCGGGTCTGTCTGAGTGTGTGTGTGTGTGTGTGTGTGTGTGTGTGTGTGAGTTTGGACAGTATAGCTCATAAATGAAATATTGGTTATATACAAAACTTGGTATTTATGTTTAGTATCTTCCAAGGTTACCCCACGAGGATTTTTAGAAAGATCCCTCCATCAAAAACTACTCTTTACATATATGATTTTTCAAAATTGTCCATTTTGCCATTGTCCATATAATGCCTTACAGTAAAGATATTTACATGAAAAATAAAATAGCTTTAATTTTCTGGGAATAATCTCTGAAGTCTTCTTCGTTTAGGATGATTTTTGCATAGCTGGTAAACCGTAAGAGATAGACAAAAATTTACTACACAAAAATGTAAATTTCGTCAAAACACACAATTAATGTCCAATACATTTTTGTAGAATTTACTGTTATCGAAATATTCCTAGTTGTTGGTTTCCGTTTCCGTTCCAAGCCACTTCAGCTTTTCTCAAACGGGAAGAAATCTTTCTTGTCTCTCTCTTTTGTTTATTCCTAGCAAGTAAAGAGAACAAAATTTCAATTGTTACACTTAGAGACCGGCTTTTAAAAAAATTGACTATGCTTTAGCCTAGCGTATTCTACTTACAAGGAAGCAAGTGAAAGACCATTTCTGCTAATGTTATCTGGATTAGCATGAAGTTGAGAGAAGAATATGCTCTTTAACAATAATTTGTTACAGAGGTGTAGAGAAAGTCATGTAAATGGAACACATCAGGTGTTTTAATCGAATTATGTTTCCTCCCGCTGTTCTGACCTATTTAATGCATACATTATTTCCATATAATAATCACATGATATAGAACTCGTATCACAGTTACAGACCTGTTCTATAATGTTGTCGAGTAATGAAGTGAATGCTAAGATATAATTACGTCGTAAATTTTGAATATATCCGCTTTTGATTTTCCGCTGTTAATTACTTGTGTTAGGCCTGTAGACGCCACTGGCCTGTCCTTGGTCTACCGTAATGGGATGGATGCCACCAAACCGGCTGGGACACTCCCGAGTACAGAACCTTGCAGAATAAACCAATCCAAACTGATTGATTCCGCATCGATATTGTGGAATTGTACTCTTTCTCGTACAAAATTGCAAGGGCTTAAACCATGCTTCACATTCCTCACACAGAACTGACATTCCATCTTCAGCGGATTGAAAACACAAATATCACATTTTAAGCAAGTGTACGACATTTTCAAAAACTTTAAAGAGAATTGCGCTTTGTTAGAGGTCTATTGTTATACTGAACCGAATGCCTTGATGACGGTTAAAGATTTCAAAATTGATCTTTTACTTTCTCTACTTAGTACATTCAACTGAGAAGGTATTGCATTCCGCCCAAAATTCGATAATGAGATATATCTGGAGGAAATCATAATAGGGAACCGTATATCCCTCTCCCAAAATTAATGTTACTTTCTCTTCTTAACACATAATACTATTGTATCATCTACCCAAAAATTCGATACGGAAATTTCACTGGAAATACGTTTTAGGGTTCCTATATCACTGCGCGCGCGCGCCTGTGCTAATGTTTATCTTGATTAGCATGAAGATAGAAGAATAAGCTTTTTAATATGTTGTTACAGCACAGGTAGAGAAAATTATGTGAATGTATCACTTCAGATTTTTCACACAGTAAACCCATTACGCAATAGCTTTGTTTATATAGTACTTCAATTTTAATTCTTGGAAAATAAAACATGTAAATGGAGTTTTATTTATGAACGCTCTTTAACTACTATAATTCTATATTGGGCGTGAAAGACCGCTTAAATTTGCTCAGAGGCCTCTTTTATCAGGCATTAGGTTCTTTTTGTACCGCAAATCTACGACCCGGGACCAACGGCTTTACTTCCTTCCCGAAGGAAGCCATGCTAAGGATTTTACGCCCGAAAAAATGTATCGTCCTCCGCCGGGTCTGAACTCGCGACCTTGGCTATGTGAAGCTAGCATGGTAACCATTACACCACGATGCACGATTTGAATTCTTGGAAATATCAATTCTGTACATACAATGTTAGTGCAAAAAGCTATCGACGAAATAAGAAATTATAATGCAATGGAGCGTAGCTTTTCATTCTATAGAAACAAGGATAGTCCGAGAGAAATAACCAGAATAAATTCAAAAGCTCTGTGAATAGTGAACTTTGGCAAGTATTCAAAAGAAGAAAATTAATCGGTATTCTTTCCATTCCTTATTATAGAGTGTGGTTTAAAACACATTATGGAGTTCAACGGATTATGATTCTATGTAATACATGTTTACAATAATTAAACTGAATGCTCTCATCTCGGCAAAAGTGGAGAAAAAATTACATTTTATACTTTTTAAATATATTATTATTATTATTATTATTATTATTATTATTATTATTATTATTATTATTATTATTATTATTACGTCCAATTCACAAGGAAGCTCTTCGTGCAATATTTTTATCAGAGTGTAAGTGATAAAGTTACGTGAGATATAAATAACCCTGAGCAGAGGGCATATTTATCCATTTAAGGTTTATCAGATGTTTCTGACATTGCCTTTTTCAAAATTTCTAGAACATGTTCTTAAACCTTGCTACACATGTTATTAAAACTGTCTTTTTTATTTAGAATGGAGTCTGTTTAATAAAATTGTGCATAAGCAGAATTTCAGAACCATTTTAATTTGCCTACCACATACAAGTTATACAGTGGGTAGAGAAGGTATTGCACTCCACCCAAAATTTCTGAGATTTCATCGGAAATCTATGAATCTGAATCCAAAATTACATTTAAAAAAAGTCCGTGTGTGTGTCTATCTGCCTGCCTATGTGTATCTGTGATCAGCAATTCTCAAAAATGAAATTCGGTAAACACTAAACTGGTTAATTACATGGAAGATTTTCGAAATTTAGATTTTCGCAAAAATGGTTCTAACAATTTTCATTAAAATTCCATACAGCAAAGATATTTACATCACAAATAAAATATATAACTGGAATTTTTTGGTAGTAGCCTTTTGAATAACAGAAATAAATAAATAAATAAATATATATATATATATATAATCTGAAAGTCATCACATAGCTGCATTTCTTAAAAGATTTAACTATCGCTTTAGCCTAGTGCATTCCTTTGTTTCCCTTGTATCTACAAGAAATATGGAATAAGCCATTTCTGCTAATTTTATCTCGACAAATCTAAAGTAAATAGAAGAATTAGATTGTAAGAAATTTTGGTGTCGAATAGGTAGAGAAAAGCATGTGAATGGGACCATCACATTTTTAATAAAATTGTATGAAAAGATATTTATTAGCAAACGTTATCTTCTAGCTTAATAGGGAATAAAAATATGAAATGTTTAAAAGTAATGAAAATAGCATTGTAAATTAATGTTTTGCATAATAGTTTAAATTTGCTATAAAGCGCATTATCAAGGAATTACTTGGTTATACTTAAAATAACAACGCACCAATTTACAGCCACATTTCTTTATACAGATACAAGATGTGATAAAAATTCAAAATCTCAGTAGAATACTCTGAGTTTTGGAAAATACAGAGATTGGTCCCCTTAAACCTAAAAACCAAATTAACTTGGGCAAGGATATATCCCACACTATTAGTGGAAATTGAATTTAGGATCCCTGGATGCATGCTCAATAATAAAAAGAACCAACCCATGCGTTACATTTATGTGGCTTTATCTACCAATTCTTTAACAAACTCTTCTTTTAAAAAAAAATCTCATGTGTTACACTCACATAACTTTCTCTAGCTGTTCTACAAATAAACTTCTTACAAAAGATAATTCTTCATTCCACATCATGCTAATCAAGATAAACATTAGCAGAATGTTCTTATTACTAGGCTAAAGGGATAGTCAAATGTTTTAAAAGCTGTCGTTATGCGATTGTCATCACTTCTTTGCTTGGCCAGGAGTAGAACAAAAGAAAAACGGACACTTAATTGGCCCCCCAGGGACCTCACGAGGCTGAGTAGACCCCGGAAAAATCCCCACGGTTATTTGAACTTCCACTTCTGTTGGACACTGATGATACATGAAATGAAATTAGAAAAGCAAATTTGGGAAGTAACTAAGTTTAGGAAGGGTACCTCTCCGCATTTATCAGTTAGAAAATTGAGAAACAAACCTGTGATTTGTGAGATTTGAACTGCGGAACCCCGTTTACGAGTCCATACCTTAACGACTTCGGCCACCGTATGACAAATATGAACACATCCAATTTCTGTTACACATGATAGTCGAATCAAACCACCAATCATTTGATGTTTAGAGATATCGATTACGTTACAGATGTTGCAGTGTGGGTGAAAGCTACGGAGCATTAGTCGAACACAAGACTGGAACATTAAGTCGTAGCTCCTAGGATGGGAGCAAGAAGTGGCTCGGTACAAAAACTGATTATTGGGCTTGCACACAGCCCACAGCACTTACAGTTAATTTATCTAGAGCAAACACAGGAAACGATGCCAAATTATATATCTGCTGCCATTGTCCGCCCCTGGCGAGAATCGATACATTGACTTCTATCAAGGATCAAAGATTGAATACCTTATCCCAATAGTTTGTACTTCATTTTAGTAATAGCTTTCATTATCGGTACTTGCTTTAACGGAAGACATAGGCAAAAAAAATCTGATGTTTCCATTCACATGACTTTCTCTAGCTGTTTCACAAACGTACTTTCCTTATAAAATTATTTTTTTAGCTACGTCATTACTAGAATTGGTCTTACAATATACTTCTTTGTAAGTATAAGGGAAATAAGCGAATACACTAGGATAAAGCGATAGCCAGATTTTTAAAAAGCCGGTCGCTAAGTGAAACATTTGAAATTCGGTACTCTTCGGTTCTCTCTCTCTCTAGGAGTAAACAAAAGAGAGACGAAAAGAAAGATGTCTCCATTTTTTTCCATTTATATAGCCCCCTTTAACATCTAAGGTCATATCGGGGGCTTCGAATTAGAAACAACTCGTTGTCTGTAGGTTTACGTTGGGTTTAAACCATTTTATTTGTTCAAACACGCAGACATTCACTCTCACATACATACTTCGAGACTCTGTGGGGGATAGGGAATAATTCTGGTTAAAGAAAAATTACCCGCCCCAGCCAGGAATCGAACCGGGACCTCCGGGTGAAAAGTCAACCATTCGACCTCGGAGACAGCCAAGTCTCCACTTGAGAACACTTAAAGTACCTAAAAATGAAACAAATAACTCGGAGTATCTTGATAACGGTTAACTCTACAAAAAAAAATGTATATTACATAATTGTGTGTTTTAATGAGGCCTACACTTTTTGTTAAGTAAGCTTATGCCTATCTCCTATGTTTTACCAGTTATACAAAATTCATCCAGAATGAAGCGGTCTTAGAGGCTATTCCCAGAAAATTCAATATATATATATATTTTGTTTGGCATGAAAATATCTTAAACATGTGAAACTTTAATCAATATCGTTATAGTCATGTTTGAGAAAATCAAAATTTTCGAAAAATATTCCATATAAACAGAAGTTGGAGGTTGGGTATTTTTTTTAAAATATTCGTATCAAATCATTGGAAGATAGCCAACTTAAATACCAAGTTTGATATTTAACCGAATTTTCGTTTTTAAGCTATGCTGCCCAAAGACACAATACACACACACACG
This sequence comes from Hymenopus coronatus, assembly GCA_030762935.1. Classification (NCBI taxonomy): domain Eukaryota; kingdom Metazoa; phylum Arthropoda; class Insecta; order Mantodea; family Hymenopodidae; genus Hymenopus; species Hymenopus coronatus. The sequence goes on along the minus strand of CM060892.1, from coordinate 85,799,533 downwards.
AATATGGTCCTAAAAATGAGTTTTTAGGATTCTATATCGAACTTTAGGTGTAATATAGTACCTTCTCTATCAACTATGGATAAAGAAAGTAGAAATGAAAAAGTCATTTTACTTTCTCTACACGTACTATGTACATAGTATATAGAGAAGGTATTGTAATGCACCCAAAAATTCGATACAGAGATTGCACCTAAAATGGCTTTAGGTCCCCCTGAATCAAACAAATTTCATTTTTAGAAAAAGGTCCGTGTGTGCGTGTCTGTGTGTGTTTGTGTGTGACTGTGGACAGCATGGTTCAAAAATTAAAAGACTAAACTTGGTATTTAAGTTAAGTATCTTCCGAGGATGCGACAAGAATATTTTTCTAGAAATTCCCCCACTCCAAACTACCCTTTACATGGAACTTTTTTCGAAAATTTTTATTTTTTCAAAAATGGCTCTAACAGTTTTGATTAAAATATCTTATGTTTAAGATATTTTTATGAGAAACGAAACATATATCTTCAATTTTCTGGGAATAGCCTCTGAAGACCTCTTCATTCTGGATGACTTTTATATAACTGGCAAACCATAAAATGTATACAAAAACGTTCTACAAAAAAGATGTAGATCTGATTAAAACACACAATTTATGTCAGATACATTTTTTGTAGAGTTAACCGTTTTCGAGATATTTCAGATTATCGGTTTCAATTTTAGCCACTTTTCTCAAACGGGAAGACATAGTTATTCTCGTTTCTCGTTTATTTATTTCTGGCAAGCAAAGAGATTGGAATTTAAATTGTTTCACATAGCGACCGGCTTTTATAGGACGAGACTGTCGCTTTAGTCCGTGCATTTTTTTATTTCCCTTCTACTTAACAAGGAAACTAGTAATAATTCTAATTCTGCTTATGTTCATCTAGATTAGCGTGAGATAACAGACTAATGTTTTAAATATAAGGTTTGTTTACATACGTAAATACACATACATCAAATCTTTTTCTAAAATGTTTTATTAAGGATACCTAAAAACGCGAATTTCGTTGAAATCTCGGTATCGACTTTTTGGATGGAAGACAATACTTTCTGTACCTACTATGTGCTCTTTTTTTTTTGGTCATATCGGACGATGAATGAAATTGGTGAAATGATGCTCAAATGATCTCGGGATTCATTGATTTTAAAGTTACTCAAAATTCGTCTTCTCAAGATAAAGGAAAATCTTTTTAAAAAATCTTATCTGGGAGAGATAAACGAGATTCAAACTCGCGACATGTTTAATATGTGGTAGTCACGTTATCGAGGCAGGCTACTATACTATACAGTGCTCAAAAATATATACACTGTATATATACACAGAATTTGCTCTTTGATTTGAATCAAAGAGCAAATTCTGACTTATGAGACTGCCTAAAAATTAAAGTTTAAACTTTTGGCAATCTTCACCGTTGGTTTCTTAACAGATGGCAGCGTCGGCGTTCTCAAAGAGAATTTTCGCTGCTTTGTTGCAAAATGCTTCCTAACTTAATAAACGACAGTCAAACGTAAACATAAAACAAGAGATACCAAATCTGACTTTAATAAAACTGCTAAAGTAGCAATTCCCAACCCTCCCAATCAGTAAATATGCTAGGGCATATTGATAATTCTGTTGTGTCTTTAACGCTTTTCCTTGCCCCTCCTCCCCCCACTACCGCTGAATGAAAATCGGTTAATGGGACAGCTGAAGGACCAAGATGTTGGCACCAATCAGAATGTTTCCGAAAGAAAAAGTGAAAGTATTTACAAGTTATTCCGATTAGGAATATCTCTCACGACATCTTTTGGCAAGCGGCGCTTTTCACGATTTCATTTCTTAACCTCCCTTGAGATTATTCAGACAAGTCACACGGCGTCGGAATGTCGATCCGATTACGTCTTATGCATGTGTTTCGTTCAGATAAGTGAATTAGGGCAGTTGTGGCAGAAAAAGTAAAGCAACGTTACCTCATAATATCAGGTGCGCCTGCCATAGGTCACTGCCGCTAACAGATGGTGCTAAGTGGCGCAGAAAAAGCATTAGTGCAGCCCTTGACCTCTCAAGGTCTCTTATGAAATATTACGTTATTTTGACATTGTTGATGAAGAGTCATAACTGCATTTACAGGAGGATGTTTAATGCTGGCGCGCATTTATACAAGAAGAAACACAGAAGCTACTGTAAGGAACTTTTATTATAGACCTACTTGTACTTTCCCTTTTACGTTTAGATTCGGACACAACAAATGTTTACACGTCGCGAATCGGCCAGTTGCTGTCCGAACTACTCGTATAATACCATTAGCCACCTCCTGGCTGCGCCCGCGGGCATCATAATGCCCTTGATATGATTTTCTGAAGTCTGTCGTAAGTAAATTCAGTTATGTGAAAATTATAAAAGTTATAAAACTGATTCTCACAATAAAATAATATAAATTCCAAACTTAAAGAAAATATATTTTCAAACTGATATCTTTTTTGAAGCATGACGTAAGTAAATTCAGTTATGTGAAAATTATATAACTGATTCTCACAATAAAATAATATGAATTCCAAACTTTAAGAAAATATACCGTTTCGCGATCTTGGTGCACTCAAGCTACCACTTAATTGGAGCGTTTTTTTTATTTTTTTTTAAATACGGTACCGGAGTCTGATCGGGATATAACACCCATGCCCAAGGCGGGACTCGAACCCAAGATCCCCAGCGCTACGAAGCACCAAAGCGGGACGCCTTGGCGAGGGTGGCATTAGCGTTAAATGGGTAGGAGCGTGATTATTAATAGCAATTCCCCAATATAAACATTGTTTTCTTAAAAACGTTTTCCCAACACTTTTCCATACTAAACATTTTTCACGAGATTCAATTGACAATTAATTTTAAAAAATTAACTGATTCTCAAACTTAAAGCAAATGTTTATATATATACATATATATATATATATATATATATATATATATATATTTCGAAATAATGATCTGATTTACAGAAATAAATTACGAAATTTTGATAAATCAAGAATTTTAGAGAGTACCAAATGTAAACATATTATACAATAATTAAGATTGGTCCTAAATAATATCATATGGCAGATCTATTTGTAAACTCCTATATTGTAAAACATGAAACTTTTGAGGCACTTTTAAAAATGTATCGCGTGGTATATTTTTATTAGAACACTGAATTTAGACAGTTAAAATGAATTATTTAAATAACCACACAAAGTAGAATTTTGATACATGGTAGAAATTTTACTATTATTGTGTATAAATAACTGATATAAATTTCAATAAGATATCCTACATACTGTAGATTTTCCAACCCATTTATGAAATTTGGTAAACTTTATAAAACAATTTAAAAATTAAATTTTACATCCAAAAAATCTACAGTGCTGCAATCATATGGCTTTCTATGCAAACTATTGTTACTTAACATACTGATAATCGGTCAACTCCTGGTCATACAAACAAAGGAACTTCAATCACATAGCAACCAACTTTTAAAAGATTTAACTATCGCTTTAGGCTATGGTACTCCTTTATTTCTCTTCTACTTACAAGAAAGCAAGTTCTGCTATTTTTTTATCTAGATTAGCATGAAGAAAATAGAAGAATAAGGTATTTAACAATAATTTATTGCATATATATGTAGAGAAAGCCATGTGAATGAAACATACTAGATGTTATTACAATAATTTGTCATTATTTTAAAACCCCTTCGAAATGTTATTGTTTCTTGCAAGTACAGGCAAAGAGCACGAATTTATGCAGTACAAATCATCCAGTTCTTAATCATTTGATTAGCGTTATTGCTTTTGTATCTATAACTAAATGTGTAATTAGCTATTTTTGAAGAGTTTTATCTCGATTAAAATAAAGTAGATAGAAAAATCGCGTTCGAAAAAACCAGCTTGCATATACAGTAATAAACGATAGAGGATAGTGAAAAGCCTGGAAATATAACATATTAGATTTATTCCTAATCGGTTCTGAGAGATGGTGCATAAAGGGAGGTTTATGTTACAAATGAGATTTTAGCAAACAGCTCTTATCCCCCGAAGTTTATAAAAAACACTTTTATTCTTATAAACATCTATGTGAATATTAAACAGTAATAAGCATTTGTTAAGTAGTATTATTATACAGATTGAATAGATTCTTCTTCCAGTAGCTACTAGGTGGCTATGAGTGCATTTGTGAAATTACAGCTGTAAACGCCTGCAGGTTATACTACACTCATGGCACTAAGAGAGACGGTCCTATCGAAATGTTAACGAGTACTTGCATGTAACTATGAAATAGGATCTTACAGAGTTGGAAATGCTTTTCTTATGCCTCATCAATCACTGCATCCGTAATTACTTTCCAGCTTTCCCCTCCGTTTATCTAACGTAAAATAAATAATGCAATCCACACAAAAATTCGATTAAAATTGTTTGTGATGCATTCCTTTAGCCGCTAATGCTTATTACTTTCTCTGCCTAATCTATGGTATAGATACATAGTGTATAGAAAAGTTATTGCATTCCACTCAAAAATTCTATACCGAGATTTCACCGGAAGTAGACGTTTTAGGGGCCCCCGTATATAAAAATAGAAAAAGGCCCGTGTGTGTACGTGTGCCTGTGAACACGATACACAAAAACGAAAAGTCGGTAAAATACCAAACGTTTTTTAAAAATAGTTTTTTAGATTCAGGAAGTTTAAAAAAAAGTCTGATGTGTTCCATTCACATGACTTTCTCAATATCTTTGTAACAAATTATTGTTAATAAGCTTATTCTTTTATTTATTTCGTGCTAATCGAGAAAAATTAGCAGAAATGTCTTATTTCTTGCTTTATTGTTAGTAGAAATGAAATAAGGGAGTACCATAGGTTAAAGTGAAAGCCAAAAACTGGTTGCTATGTGACTGAAATTCATTTGTTTGTATGGACACGAGTTGGCAAATTCCTGTATGAGAAAAGTATGTTTTTCAAAGCTGAAACCAAAAACAAGGAATATCTCAAAAACATCAACTCCACGAAAAAAATGAGTATAACATAAATTGTGTGTTTTAACGAGCTCTACGTTTATTGTGTGTTAAATTTTTGTACATCTCTTACGGTTTCTTAGTTATGCAAAATTCATCCAGAATAAAGCAGTCTTCAGAGGCTATTCCCAGAAAATTCAAGATATACATTTTATTTGTCAGGTAAATATCTTTAATACACGATATTTAATCAAAATCACTAGAGCCATTTTTTAGAAAATCAAAATTTACAAAAAAAGTTCCATGTAAAGGGTAGTTGGGAATGGGGTGATTTTTTTTGATAATCTTCGTGTCGCATCCTTGGAAGATACCAAACATAAATACCAAGTTTGGTTTTTAACGGACTTTTCGTTTTTGAGCTATGCTGCCCACAGACACACACACGTATACACAGACAGGTAGACAGACAGACACACACACGGACATTTTTCTAAAAATGCCTTTTTTGGATTCAAGAGGTCATAAAACATGTATTTCCGGTGAAATCTCGGTATCGAAGTTTTGGGTGCACTACAATACCTTCTCTATACACTATGTACATGGCACGTATAGAGAAAGTAACATATTTGATGAAATCTCATAAAATGTTTGGGTGAAATAAAATACCTCTACAACTTACTATATACATACTGGAGAAAGTAAATGTGGTACAGACAAATTAATTTCTCTGCTCTCTATCTCTTCTGCAAACTATAGTTGCAAATCTTTGTCCTTCCACTTTTTAATCGATATAGCTTTCGTTACACATTTTATATTTCGTTGTAAGTATAGACAAGCTAAATCGATAATTATATGTTTTAAAGAGCAGCTCAACATGGATGGCTTGGAAATTCTATGTTTTTGTATGAGTATGAGAAATAAATAATTGCTGTAAACTTAATTCTGAAAAGTATACATTTTGGAAGATTAAATTCAATAAAAATCATCTCAAAAATAGTTGACAAAACATTTATTTGGCGTAAATTGTGCCCTATAAAAACATCAGCACTTTTTGTAGTGATATTGTGCCTACCTCTTAACGGTTTATTACTTATACAAAAGTGGCCCAGTGTGTGCGAATCTAATTCTGTCTCTCCGTGAGCAGCATAACTCAAAATCTAAAAGTCAGTTAAATACCAAACTGTCAATTTAAGTTATCCATCTTCTAAGGCTGCTACACCAAGGTTTTCAAGAAACCTTCCTCAAACTACTCTCACATGGAAAATGTTTAGCAAATTTTGATTTTTCAAAAATGATTAAAATATAATAAATTTAAGATAATCATTTTGAGATATCCCTTGTTATAAGTTGTAACAAACATATCCTTATGCATACTGTTCCCAAAAGGAAAGGTTTTACCCCTTCTCCTCTCTTCGCTATACTATAATAACCCGCTCATAAAGGTTTTAAGTATCCCTTAAAGCTTGCTATATTCCTCTAATTCCCTTGCATTGCCTTAGAAATATGCAATATGAACATTTCTCCAAAATGTTATCTTGATTGATACTAAGTAGAAAGAATATGTGTTTGTAAGAATGGTTTGTACAAGTTTGAGTAGATGTAATATTTTTACTTTCTCTAGCTCGCATGATTATAAAATGTACACATCAGCTAGAGAATGTATTGTACTCCACCCAAAAATTCAATGTCGAGATTGCACCAGAATTATATTTTTAGAGGTATCCTGAATACAAAAAAAAACTTTTTAGAAAAAGGTCCGTGTGTATCTCTGTGGTTGCTGTGTGTGCGTGTGTGTGTGGACAGCATATCTCAAAAATGAAAAGGCCGTCAAATCCAAACTTGACACGAATATTTTCAAGAAAATCCCCGCACCCCAAATTACCATTTACATGGAAATATTTTGAAACTTTTATTTTTCACAAAAATAGCTCTAACGATTTTGATTAAAATACTGTATATTAAAGATATTTATATCGCAAATAAAATGTATATGTTGAATCTTCTGGGAATACCTTCCGAAGACCTCTTTGTTCTGGGTGAATTGTGCTGAATTTTACACAGCTGGTAAATCTTAAGAAATAAACACAAATGTACTACACAAAAAATTTAGATCTCGATCAAAATTTAATTTCTGTCCTAAACTTTTTTTTTTTTAGCTGACAGTTTAGGAAACATATTGTTATTATTTCAATTTTTTTAAGCTTCGTAACTGCTCTGAAACGAAAGCCACCTTTCGTTTCATCTCTCTTCTGTTACTACTGTCCATGCGAAGCGAATCGAACTTAAATTGTTTCACGTAGCGATCAGCTTTTAAAATATTCGACTATCGATTTATGCTAGCGTATTCCGTTATTTATCTGCTATTCATAAGAAAGTAAGTAAGACCAATTCTGCTAATGTTTATCTCGATTAGCATGAAAAACTAAAAGGAATAATCTTCTGTAAGAATAGTTTGTCAGTGGAACAGTTGGAGCAAGTCATGAGAATGGGACACATCAGCTTTTTTTTAATTAAAAACCCTTAAAACATGTATTTCAGGAGAAGCGCACCCTGGAATCAAAAGTGTCGTGTATAAAATACAAATTTATCATATGCTTTTTGGGAGTTTGAGTGATAAAGTATCCCAATTGGTGACACTAAATATACAATGATTTTTGAGTTATAACACTTCACAAGCCAGGGTGCGAAATCTCTATATAAGTGGAATATAATACTTTCTATCTCTCTACCTAGATACGTGGTAGAGAAAGTAAAAACCATGCGACTCGATGATGGACAAACGATCACCTAAGTTGATCATTTCCCTAAAGAGGCAGTGAAAAGGGACAGGAAACGCGTCCATATTAATACAGAGGATTTCCCAAGTGCTAAGACTGTTACGTGAGCCGCCTAAATTAAGATAAACAACTTGGGTGGTACAAAAGTGAAACTTCAGTTCTAACAAGCCGAAACGAAAATAAATAAAGGGCAGTTGTAAGAACTTTCTCACATTTATAAGTGGGAGTAGGGTAGTGTAAAGAATAAGAATAAATACCGATAGAATAAAATACTGAAGATAAGGAAAGGAATGCGGTAGAAAGTAAGTAACATACAAGGTCATGTCAGTGTTCAAAACCGCCACGTGGATAAATATAGAAACATCCATACACAGCTAACAATCCTGGTTATATGCCTTATTACCGTTAACTCAGGAAAAGCAGATTTGAACAACTCATGAAGAAATTAATGTAAATAGTGGCTATAATTTATCGGTCTGATACCGTTCAATAAACATTGGAAAACTGCCTAAACTTTAAATTATTAAATCGTTTTTCCACAAAACCGTGTGTAGGGCAGGAGTTGGAAAGATGGAGCCAGACTGAGCGTTTTTTTTTTTGTTTTTTTTTTTTAAGATATTCCTTGTTTTTGGTTTCAGCTTTAAAAAGTATACTTTTCCCACACAGGATTTTGTCAACTCCTGTCCTTACAAACAAAGGAACTTCAGTTATATAGCAAACAGCTTCTGACTATCACTTTAACCTATGGTACTCCCTTATTTCGCTTCTACTTACAAGTAAGCAAGTAATAAGACTAGTTCTGTTAATTTTTTCGCAATTAGCATGAAGTAAATAGAAACATAAGCTTTTTAACAATAATTTTTTGCAGAGATGTAGAGAAAGTCATATGAATGGAACACATCAGTTTTTTTTTTCATATATGTGTGAAGCTCTTTATATTCAAATAATAGAGATGTTAAAGAGGATTAGGCAGCGTGAGATGCAAGGGACGGTAAAAGCCCGGAGCGCCGTGGTAGCACACTGGGACGGATAAGGATGCGCACACATAGACTTCATCAGCGCCCCTAGAGGCAAAGCGATGGATGTGCATGAATTTTGTCACATAATGAAATTGTTTCTCTTGGTTTCCTCTGCTTATCCTGAAACGATGTAAATGACGTTTATCTCAAAATCTGATCTAGTATATTTTGAAACGAGCTGTACCTTTTTTTTTCTTATAAGACTGCTATTGAAAACTTCTTTTGTTAACAATGACTGTTTTCTAAAACCCTTGTACGCAGGATGGTTATACCTTAGCACTGTGGTATTGCAGAAATGAAACATATAAGCATTTATAGTGGTCAAGAATAACACTTGCGAATCCTCTGAAGAATTCCTAAACATAGTAATGGGTACAGAAACTCGTGTGAATGTCATTTTCTAGTAAAACTCATATGAATGTGACATCAGGTTTTACTGGATGTGACTGCATTGAAAATTGGTTATACCCACTCTGTGAGAGAGAATTGATCCGCGGTAACACGCATCAATAGGTCACAAGTGCTGGTAGTTTTCCGAGATTAAGGTTTAATGAATGCTCTACCCGGATAAGGTTTTTTCGGGGTTTTCCCTTATCCTGAGAAGACGAATGTCGAGTAACTTTAAGCTCCGTGGACCCCGAGATCATTTGAGCATCATTTCACCAATTTCATTCATCGTCCGATATGACCAACCAGGTTAAAGGACGTTAAACTAAAAAAAAAAATAAAAAAAAAAATAGAACGTGTTAATGCATTCCAATACCTAGGTTGTACAATAACATACACATAAAATATCAATCTGGAAGTAAAGCTAAATACATTAAAACACTGCTACGGTACAATATTACTTGCGTTGAGATATACATTTTGGATAGAAACTATTTACCATGTTTTCATAGGGAATTGAAATTATTTCAGTCCAATTCCATCTAAATACGATCTGTATTTCATATGTAAAATTCGATACAAATTGAGATTGTTTTGAATACGCAAACTTCAAAAATAAATGTATTCATCTATTTGTGTTGGTCAACTAGCAATTACGTTGGCGAACTGTTAAACATAAATTTGTTAATTCAAAATCTTCTCGGGCTTCTAGCCAGGTAAAAACTTGGCTTGACACCAACGTTTCGAAGAAGTGCATCTTCCTCGTCTTCAGGGTGAACTGATGAAGACGAGGAAGATGCACTTCTTCGAAACGTTGGTGTCAAGCCAAGTTTTTACCTGGCTAGAAGCCCGAGAAGATTTTGAATTAACACGTCGCCAGGAAAGCTTTAGTTCGTATTATAAATTTGTTATTTGTATATAATAGACTTTGAAATTAAACAATTATATTTGAGAATACATTGCAAACTTAAAAACCATAAAAATTGTTCTGTTATAATCCACCAGAGAGCAATAAACAAAAATCTGGTGTGTTCCATTCACATAACTTTCTCTAGCTGTTCCAAATACAAACTATTCTTACAAACGACTATTCTTTTATCTACATCATGCTAATTAAGATGAATATTATCAGAATAAGTCTTATTACTTCCTTCCCTGCAAATACAAGGGAAACAAGGGAGTATATTATGCTAAAGCGATAGTCAAATATTTTAAAAACGCGTCGCTATGTAAAACAATTGAGGTTTTGGTTCTCTTTGTATGGTCCCGTTTGAGAAAAGCTAGGTAGTTAAAAACTGAAACCAATAACAAGAAATATCTAAAAAACGATCAACTCTAAAATAAAAACGTATGTTTTTTTGTGTATTAAGTTTATTCTGTCTTTTATGTTTTAACCATTATGCAAAATTCTACAAAACTCAACCAAAATAAAGAAGTCCTCAGAGGCTATTCTCAGAAAATTCAAAATATACATTTTATTTGTCATGTGAATATCTATCATGTACAGTATTTTAATCAAAATCTCGTGAGCAATTTTTGAAAAACAAAATTACTAAAAAAAAATTCCATGTAAAAAGTAGTTTCTGGTGAAGGTTTTTTTTTTTTAAATCTTCGTTCGCATCTTTGGAAGATACTGAACATAAATTCCAAGTTTGGTTTTTAACAGTCTTTTCGTTTTTGAGCTATGCTATCCACAGACGCACATGGACTTATTCTAAAAATGTTTTTTTCGGACTCAGGGGATCTCAAAACGCAGTTTCGGTGAAATTTCGACATCAAATTTGTGCGCATAGGTGCTAGAGAAAGTAAAAAGCATTAACTAACACATGGCTACTGCGTGCAACTAGTATAGCAGAAGAAGAGTTTCTTTACCGCATTCAAAACGATTTTCTGTGCAACATGTTTCGATCCGAACTCGTTCCGATTCCACTTTCTAATAGGATTGGATCCAAGATTCAATACGGTTTGATTCCGAGTTTCCATGCGTATTCAATACGATAAGGATACTCAAATGGGTTTCAGTTCCCTATCATAGGTTCTACCCACTTTGCTATAAGGAAGTGAATTGTGGTCATGAATCCAAAATCAAATGAGAATAATTGAGTCAGCAAAATGAAATTTTATACAGCTTGAGTCGGATATACACTTCTAGAAATAAAGAAAATAGGAAAACATTTTTTAAGAATTAATTAAATTTTTAAACAATATAGAGAAAAATGGAAAAATCATATATTAAGAATGTCCGATAGGAGAATAACAGACTCTTTGTGAATGATGATGATACCTCGAAACAAGCATTTTAGCTAGCGGAATAAGTATTCCCGTGCTTTTATCGGCCAAAAGTCTACCTATATTTTTAAATTTAGAAAGAAATTGGGCCTGGGCTTATCAGTAGCCCGGGTTCAGTTAGCTACAGACCTTGTCTTCGGAAGAAGAAGAAGAAGAAGAAGAAAAGAGTAGAGACCAGGAGATCTGTGGTTCAAATCCCAGCTAAGACATTTAATTTTTCAGTTTAACTTTAATTATCCAACTACTGTCCTACACACGGTTTGTGTGAAAAAACAATTAAATCAATTCCAATTGATCATAATAGTTGGTTATAATATGAACTCTGGGACTTAAAATACTTACAATATTGTAAGTCGCCATTGGGGTTGTCATCTCAAAATAATTTGAGATCACCTTGTTTACTGGGGAAATAGAGAAATAGAATGCTAAGCCAGTATGTTGCCATGGTAGCTTAGTGGAAGAACAACCGGCTAAGACCGGAATACACGTGGCATTGAATTTTTCAGTTTGACTCTACTTATACAAGAAGAATGTTTGACGACTGTTGTATTAAAGACTGTACAGCTGGCAGGTCAGAAGCTTGCAAGCATGCGTGATAGCAATAAGCAGGTTGAGGCACTCCCTATACGCGACCCTGAATTGCTTCACTCACGGTATTAGCGGTTCTTTTGATATTTACTAATAGAAGACAAATGTTCGTTTATGCTGGCGAATATCTCTATAGCATCATGTGCCATATATCAAGCAACTCTTCCGCCGTGCGTATACACGAGAATAAGGTAGAATTCATACTTCTCTCCTGTTTATTCCTCTAAAACATGACCCTGTTTAAGAGCTGACCCTAAGAAAGGTATTACAAATTCAGACTTCAACAGTAAAAAGCTGATGTTCCATTCATATGACTTTCTCTACATTGCCGTAACAAATGACTGTTAAAAGGACATACTTCTATCTATTTTATGATAATCGAGATACAAATTAGCAGACACTGTCTTAATTACTTGCTTCCTTGTAAGTAGAAGGAAAATAAAGGAATACACTAGGCTAAACCGATAGTTAAATCTTTTAAAAAACCGTTGCCATGTGGTTGAAATTCGTTTCTGTGCAGGGCCAGGAGTTTACAACTTTCCGAGTGAGAAAAGTTTAAATATTTCAAATCTGAAACAAATAACAAGGAATATCTAAGTAATGGTCAAATATGACAAATTTTGTGTTTTAACGTGATCTAAATTTTTTATGGATTGCGTTTTTGTCTATCTCTTACGGTTTACCAGTTTGCAAAATTCAGCAAATCTCATTCAGAATAAAGAGGTCTTTAGAGCCTATTCCCAGAAAATTCAACATACACATTTTATTTACAGTATAAACATCTTTAATATACGGTATTTTGATCAACATCGTTAGAGCTATTTTGGAGAAAATCAAAATTTTCGAAATTTTTTCTATGTAAAGGGTAGTTTGGGGAGGGTTTTTTTTCTCAAAATTTTCATGTCGCATCCCTGGAACATACTAAACTTAAATACCAAGTTTGGTATTTTACCGAATTATTGAGTTATCACAGGCTCGCGGACACACGGACACACAAACACACACACGGACCTTTTTTTTTTGGAAATACTTTTTCTGGATACAGGAGACCCTAAAACGTATATTTCCAGTGAAATCTCGGTACAGAATTTTTTGTTGGAATACAATACCTTCTCTATACACTATGTACATAGTGCGTGTAGAGAAAGTAAGAATAGTATTTATTTTTTTTTCTTTAAGTTTCACAGTTTTACAATTTCTGGCAGATTTTACCATGATTTCACAACACATATTACACTAGACGTTCTTTCTTACTGAAAAAAATAACAACAAATCTGTTCTATGTATTTATTACGCTTTACAGTCGATCTGCGTTAGGGGCTGGCCTTCTGATCCCAAGGTCGCGGTTTCATACCCGGCCGACTATTAATTTTTAAGTGTGCTTACAGGCGACCATATGAATAGATTTACTGTCATCTAAAACAACTCCTGCGAAACGAAATTTCAGCACATCAACTACACTGAAATGCTCCTGGTAATGGAAAGCGTCATTAACGGCAAATAACTTTGTTTTTGTTTTTGTAGGGGCTGGAACTTTAAGGTCAGAATATAGGGTCTTAAAAATCTGACTATCGCTACTCTCTTTATTTCTACCACGAAATGTGTAATGTAGCTATTTCTGCTAAGGTGTATCTTAACTAAGGGATACTGGAAGAACAATTTAAATAATCTATATGTTTGTTTATTACTTTCTCTACATGTACTATGTTACTGTATACATAGTATATAGAAAAGATATTACATTCCACCCAAAAATTCAATACCGAGATTACACCGGAAATATACGTTTTAGGATCCCCTGTATCCAAAAAAAGCATTTTTAGAGAAAGGTCCGTGTGTATCCGTGTCTGTGAACAAGATAATTCAAAAACGAAAAGTAAGTAAAATACCAAACTTGATATTTAGGTTAAGTATCATCCAGGGAGTCAACACGATGATTTTGGGGGAAATCCCCCCACCCCAAACTACCCCTTACATGGAAAACATTTCGAAAATTTTGATTTTATTTAAAATGGCTCTAACAATTTTGATTTAAATGCCATATATTAAATATATTTATATGGCAAATAAAATGTATATCTTTAATTTTCTGGGAATAGCCTCTAAAGAGCTTTTTATTCTGAATGAATTTTGCGTAACTGATAAACCATAACTTACTACACAAATTAAGTAAATCACGTTGAAACACCAATCTATGCCATATACGTTTTTTTCGTGTAATTGACCATTTCTGAGATATTCCTTGTTATTTGTTTCAGATTTAAAATACTTAAAACTTTTCTCACGCAGGAAGTTGCAAACTCCTGACCCTGCATAGAAACGTATTTCAACCACATGACAACCGGCTTTTAAAAGATTAAACTATCGTTTTAGCCTAGCGTATTCCCTTATTTTCCTCCTACATACGAGGAAGCAAGTAATTAAGACAATTTTTGCTAATATTTATCTCGATTATAATAAAGTAGATAGAAGTATATGTTTTTTAACAATAATTGTAACAGTGATGTAGAGAAAGTCATGTGAATGGAGCACAACAGATTTTTTTTTCAATTGGAAATTTGAACCACACACAAAAATGTTACGCAATTGTATTTCAATAACTTTCATTACTAAATTATTACAACCTTTAAACGGTTGGAAAATTTAATCTCTAAAATTCATTATTCTTCATAATATTTTTTTTAAATTCCTATCGGTCTTAGCAAACTGTTGTTGCCTGTATTATTACAATATATACTTCTGAGCATTCTGGGAAATTTTAGTTGTATTTAAACAGAAGCATGGGACATTCTGAAAGTGGAAAATGCTGGCGCGATAAATTCGTTGTTTTATAAAATACCATGCTAGGAAAAGTGTATTGTGAGATCTTTAAATGTCTGTAGAGCCCGAAGCAGGGTGAGGGCAGCTAAACATTTGTTCTCTATGATATGTAAAGGCTTCAACAACCATTTCTATAAAATGCTATTTTAGATTGTTTGGTCAATTGTATTCAGTGTCCCTTAAATTAAAGTAAGTAGAAAAAGCTGATGTGCCAGTCTAGCTGTTCCTCAAAGGTTATTCTTTTATTTACATCATGCTAATCGAGATAATCATTACCAGAATCGGTCTTTCTACTTGTTTCTTTGTAAGAAGAAGAAGGGAAATAAGGGAATGCACTAGGCTAAAGCGATGGTCGTATCTATTAAAAGCCGTTCGCTATGTGGAACAGTTTAAATTCGTTCTCTTTTCTTGCCAGGAGTTAAACATAAGAAAGACGAAAAGAAATATGACTTCCCGTATAAGAAAAGTTTAACTAGCTTGAAATTGAAACAAAATAACATAGAATATCTCAAAAACGGTTTAGTCTACAAAAAAAATATTATGAAAAAAAAATGTGTTTTAATGAGATCTACATTTTTGTGTGATAGACTTTCTTACAGTTCTTACAGTTTACCATTTATACAAAAATTAACAAAAGTTATACAAAAGTCATCCAGAATGAAGAGGCCTTAAATGGGTTTTTCCCAGAAAATTCAAGATGTCCATTTCGTTTGTAATAAAAATGTATTAAGTGCATGGTATTTTAATAAAACTTGTTAGTCATTTTTAAAAAAGGTAATATTGTCGAAAAATGTTCCATTTAAGAGGTAGTTGGGGTTGAGAAATTTCCTGAAAATCTTCGTGCTACATTCTTGGAAGACACTGAACTTAAATACCAATTTTGATATTTAACCAACATTTTGTTTTTGAGTTATGATGCCCACAAACACACACCGACTTTTTTCTTAAAAAGCTTTTTTAGATTAATGGGACCCTAAAACAGGCATTTCTGGTGAAATCTTTGTATCGAATTTTTAGGTGGAATACATACCTTGTACATACCTGCTAGAGAAAGCACACGTTTTTTTTTAGTTACTATTGATCTTAGTAAAGTGTGGTTGCTTAAAATATTACAATATATATTTCTGCACATTCTAGGACATTTTAATTGTATTTAAATAAAAACTAATAAGCGTAGAACATTTTGAATGTAGAAATGTAGTTTTGAGAAAATAAATATTTTAAAATAGTATGCTAGGAAACAAATATATTGTACGATATTTAAATGGCTGTAGAGCCTGAAGCAAGGGGCGCACAATTAAATGTATATTCTCTATGTGTGTCCAAAGACTCCCACAACCATTTGTGTGAGTGTGTGTGTGTGTCGGTGTCGGTGGGGATTCCGCACTACAGCCAATTGCTTAGTACGTCAAACCACAGGAGGACAGGATGGCATGAGAGAGATTAAAAAGGGAGGCCGAAACCGAACAGCGGGGGAAGAGCCACCGTGGAGGATCCCTAACATATTCCAAGCAGCTCTTCATCTCGACGCGGGGAGCACTGGGAGCCCGCGCCTCAGGTCTAACCAAATCCCTGAGTCAACAGACGACTTCCAAATCCATTCCGCCGCCGAGAGCTGTATTTCCAGAGCGCAACCACCATCACGGGAGGGTGTCACCTCGCCAACGCTTAAAACCCTGAAAGAGACTGTTTGGATGAAATGGAGATTAAATGAAGTTCGGTGGAATAAAGAAAGCTCCCGAGCAATTGCCTAGTGAACCGGGAAAACCACCGTAAAACCCATAGGTCAGAGAGGTCGGCCGTGGGAATCGATCCCACGGGCTCCTAAAAGCCAGTCACAGACTAAACGCCTTAGCCACTTGGCTCGGTAACATCAATGTTATAAACAGCTATTTTAATGTTTTTCTCCCCCAATTGTAGTCAACAGTTTACTCCAAGTGTCCCTTAAATTAAAGTAAACAGAAAAATAACATTTCGTAGGTAGTTTGTATGTCCACTGATAAACATTACAGGGCAGAGAAAGTCATGTGAGTATAACACATTAGATTGTTTACGGTACTCTTAAAAATTGCTAACGAGATTCTGCTAAGTGTTTCTTGCCGGCATTTTGCCACTTATGCAACAAAATGGCACTGGCAGTTTGTCACCTGCACTTTCGCTCAAACACACGGAACGAAGCAGCTGTTTGTGATTGACCGGAATGCTAATACACGTGTTGCAACAGGTTTGTCCACTACTGCATGGACGCTTGCACTGCTTCGTACACTTGACTTACAGCATCACAATAAGCCTTCATAACTTGTATAGCATATATAGGAATGAGAGGGAAGATGGGCAACCCCAAATGATCCACCCTGAGGATGGGCCACAAACAGGTGGCGAAACGGTGACGTGGTCGAGGTGACCTCCTGAGCTCACGTTACCAGATGTTCGCTGACCCACATTCCTCTCTCTGATATTATTGTCATATTATTATCATCAGAAACGCGGCGACCAGCAACGCACGGTTAACAGTGGCGTGCGTATATATATTTTGACAATACATGAGAGATACATAAGAGACATAAACGTATTACATTCTGTACTATGTACAGTAAGTAGGGGAAACAGTAGCATTCCACCCAAAAATTCGATACCGAGATCTCATAAAAAATAAAAAATAAAAAAATAAAATAAAAAAAAATGTTTACTTTCTCAACTACGTATAATAAATCGGGGAAGTATTGTATTCCATACAAGAATCGATACCTAGATTTCACCCGCAAATAATATTTTTAAGACTCCTGAATCCAAAGAAAACGCATTTTTTAGAAAAAGTTTGTATGTGTGTGCGAGTGTGTGTGTATGTCCGTTAGTCTCTCTCTATGTCTATCATTTGTCTATCTGTGTATATTCTGTGAACAGTGTAACTCAAAAAGAAAAATCGGTTAAATACCGATTTGGTATTTGAGTTCAGTATATTCCAAAGGTAAGACACTCATTTTTAAATTCCCCCTTCCCAATTTACACTTTGCATAGAAGATTTTTCGAAATGTTCGATGTTCTCAAAAATTACTCTAACGATTTTGATTAAAGAAATTTATATGACAAACTAAATTTACATCTTGAACTTTCTGATAATATCCTGTGAACATATCTTTATTCGGAGGTAATTTCGTATAATCTTCTTCAGCTGGTAAACATTAAGCGAAAGATGAAAACGTATCTTCTACAAATGCCTTCATTCGGGTCGTAAATTTACGGCACCTAAAAGAATCCTAAGGCTGATAAAGGCATCTGAGGAAAATTAAAGAATCTTTCACACCCAACATAGATTGGAAAACTTGGAACCACAGCAGTTAAAGAGCACCCATAAATAAAATTCAACTTCAGTTTTTACGCAAAAATGTAGATATCTTTAAAGCACACAATTTAATACAAATAACTATTTTGTGCTTCCTCACCTCCATTATTTATGCCTCGCCTTTTACTGCACCATAATCTCGGCGGCATTACCCTTTGAAACATATTGCCTATCGGCAATAGTATTAACTTGTGTACTGATGTTGAATTTCTAGTTATTTTTTAAAATTTCAATTATTAGATCACACACAAACACATTCTCACTCACGTTCATATTTCTAGACTCTGAGAAGGATAGGGAATAATCTGGGCTACATAAAAATCCCCACCCGGCCTGGGAATCGAATCTGGAACCCTCCGCACAACAGGCAGGTGCTCTACCGACTGAGCTACGGTTTAAGTTTTCAATACTTGCTATTTTTTTCAAGTTGAAATAATTACATTACACATTTTATTTATATATAGATGGATTAGCGATAGTCACATGTTTTAAGACGTACACGCTATAAGTTGACCTTAAAATTCTGTGTTCTTTCCATAGATGGCGAGCAACCGATAAATTGCAAGACTTTTAACAAAAATGACAAGGTATTGATTAATTCAAGCCATTAATAACGGTATCTCAGAATCGCTCTTGCCACATAAAGTATAATTTGAAATATATTGTGTCCTAAAGAGATCTATTTTTTTATTTTTTAATATATTTTATTTATTTATTTTATTTTAAGTTTTCGTCTATCACTTACCAATTGCCAATCAGACAAAATAATTCAAAATTTCTTCCGAATGAGGAGTTTTTCACAGGTTATTCCAAAAATTCAAGTTATACCTTTTATTCGGCAGGAAAATACGTTTAATGTATGGTATTTTAATCAAAATCGTTACAGCCATTTTTGAGAAAATAACGATTTTTGAAAAATGTTCCATGTAAAAGGTTGTTTAAGTGTGGGGATTTTCTTGAAAATCTTTAAAGTACACCCTTTGAAGATACTGAACTTAACTACCAAGTTTTGTATCTGACAGAGGTTTTTTTTTTTTTTTTCCTATTCTATTCACTACACACACACACACATACGCATAAACACGGAATTTTTCTGAAAATCTGAAGTGCTCCATTCACATGACCTTCTCTAGCTGTTCTGCAACACATTATTCTTACAAAAGCTGATCTTTCTCTCTACTTGGTGCTAATCAAGATAAACATTAGCTAAAATGGTCGCATTAATTACTTTCTTATAAGCAGAAGGGAAATAAGGAAATACACGAGGCTAAAGAGTAAGCAAAATCTATTAAAATCTGGTTGCTTTGTGATTGAAATTAGTTGGCTTTACTCAACCAGGAGTGAACATATCCGTATGAGAAAAGTTAAGTACCTTAGAATTGAAACAAATGAAAAGGAATATCTTGGAAAATTTTAACTCTACAAAAATGCATATGGCATAAGTTGTGCGGTAACTTTTTGTCTATCGCTCGGTTTACCAGTTCATTCGGTATGAAGAGGACTTCAGAGGCTATTCCCAGAAAATTTGAGATATACCTACATTTTATTTGTTAATATACGATGTTTTAATCAAAGTCGTTAGAGGCATTTTTGAGAAACTCAAAATCTTCGAAAATGTTTCCATGTAAAGGGTAATTTGGTTTGGGGAGAAATTCTAGAAAATCTTCGTGTCACATCCTTGGAAGATGCTGTACTGAAATATCAAGTTTGGTATTTAACCTACTTTTTGTTTTTGAGTTATCGGTTCACAGACACACGAGGACACACGTGGACATTTGTCTAAAAATATTTTTTGGACTCAGAGATCCTCAACACATATTTCTGGTGAAATCTCGACTTCGAAATTTTTGGTGGAATAAACACCTTCTCTACCTATTATATACATATCTGTATGAACTTGAGTGGACTGTTATCTGTTTTAAACCACAAACCGAAAGGTTTCTGAAACATAGGAAGACCAATAGCCAAATGGATCGATCAGGTTTTTTTAAGGGTTTAGCGCCCGCTTTTACTACCATGGCACCGCATGACACTGATGATACGTGGAATGAAGATGGCGGCATCGGTGGATTGCGATGGCGGGGGAAACCGGAGAATCCGGAGAAAACCCGCCCCTACGCCGCTTTTTCTATCTCAAATCTCATATGCGTCGCCTAGGATCGAACTCAGGCCGAAGCGGAGAGAGGTGAGTATCCAACCACTCGGCCACCGTGAGGCCATCGATCAGTTCTCTTGATTAAAAACAGATCTAATGGCCTAAGACCATGAAGCAGAAGAATTGGTAATAGGTGCCTTCATAGTCTCTAGCAAGTGCTGTGGGAGTGAGAATAATATCCTCATTGGATGCCGAAATCTGGAATTCTGAAGAACTAATATGTGCACTAAAACTAAGAAATGGCATTATGATGTAACCTAATAATTATGATTCCCACGATATCACTTGAGGGTGGTGCCATAAACTTTAGCGGCATAATAAAGAAAACTAAGGATCGTGCGGCGAAAGTCACCCTGGGTGATGAAGAATATGAATAACTGTGAAAAATGACAGCACGAACTTGATCCTGCTCTGCAATTCTTTTGTTAAGATACTTTCTATTCCATTTGATTGTAACTTGTTTTGTTACGGATTTGCTTCAAATGAAGACAATTGCATTTATATCTCTTGCATCGCAAGAAATGCCCTTTTCTCCAGATCATTTGCAGTAAAACCGGAGCACTTGTTCCTGGAGATTGCGCCTATATAGCCATGATGGCAAGCCCTTGTCAGGAACTGTGGGTTCGAATATCGCTTGTATCAGATTTCCTGGTTCAGATATTTTTCCTTGGATTTTCCACAGTTCGACGAATGAAGGTCAGTTGGTTCCAAGAGTTGTGCTGGTGGGTCCGCAGCGCGAAATTCATTCATCTGATTGCCATTCAGATAAAATATCAGTGAAGCATTAAAGAGCCGGGTTTCTATTCCAGCACGAAGGTTCTGTCATTCACCTACCTATTCCAACTACACACAAATATAAGAGTAGTTCACCTTATAGACTAGTGAATTACAACTTGAGCTATAATGAATTTCATCAAAGAGTTTCCAGAATATTGCCTCACACTGAAGATTACCGAGCGAGATAGCTCAGAGGTAACGTGTGGTCTTAGAATTCGGAATGTCTCGAGTTCCATTCCTATCTGACATGGATTTTTTTCGTGGTTAATCCGCCTCCGAAGGCGAATGCTTTGGTGGTTTCTATTATCCTTCCTCGTTTTCTTTCTTCTATTTCATCGCATCTGTTTCAGGGTTGTAGGCAATGGAAATGGAATGTTTTATTGATGGACGCTCTTTAACTGCTGTGGTTCTAAGTGTCCCATTCTATACAGGGCGTGAAAGGCCACTTAATTTTACTCAAAGGTCTCTTTTATCTGGCTTCTTTTACGTGTCGTAAATCTACAACACGGTATCAACAGCTTCACTCATCGAAGGAAATCATGCTAAGGATTTTTACGCCCGAAAAAATCCATCGTCTACCACCGGGTTTGAACCCACGATTCAAGTTAGCATGGTAACCATTACACCACGGAGAGCGACGAGGATTGTAGGCGATGATGGTTGTATTCCAACAGGACGATGGAATTTGTGCTCCGAATAGATTCTCTGCGTATGGCTGGACTCTGGGGTTCTCTTCATTTCTGTAAGCGTCTCGTCTACGCCCAAGACATCAGGTTGCGGATGGCTGTGATAGAGTTAACCGGCGTCATATTGGAATCGTTAAGGACCCCATCCTTGCTAGCGCATATCACATCCGGATCTGGTCCGGAAGGTTGAAACCATCCTTCCTCCCAGGGATCACGTTGGAAGCACAAAGGACCAACTATGGTAAGCTGGCCCAGCTTAGATGCGCCCCAAAAGCGCAGTGAGTAGCTCGTGACTCACAGGGGTTTACCTGCATATATGGCGCAGCATTGGGGTAAGCTATGTCACGGCTGAATCAGGTGTTGGAGTTGAAAGCGACAGGACACAAGTATTGTGATATAACCATTGCCCAGTGAGTATTCGTTACCAGGCTCCCCTTCGAGCACTGCTCCGAGTTTTGCTGTTGAATACATGCGTGTACCCTTACTCAAACGAGTAGACTTGGGAGAGCCCGCTACTTGATGTGCTGTGTCTCAGTTACTGGAAGCCCCCTCCATCTGGCTATCCTAACTTAAACACTGAAGATTTTGTAGAAACTCCCCATTCTGAAATATATGCTGCATACCATAAAACCATTTATCCTTTGTCTGTTGAACAATCTATAATGCCTGTCTTCTGAAGACAAGATAAGGATTTATCTGATTTGGTTGTCCCCAACAACCCGGATATACAATATTAACTGGCTGTTTTACTCAGCATTACATGAATTCATTCTATAAGCAAGAAGGGTTTTGAACTAAGGATTGAAGTACCGAATGAAATGACTCCACGGTGTAAGTTTGTCTCGCATTCGGAGATACCGAGTTCGTTTCACTGGGGGGCCATTCAGACCAGTTTTAAGGTGGTTTTCCATTGGTTAAATAATGTGGCTAATGGAAGATGAGCGAAAAGTGTAGTGGTGGAGTTTGATTAGTGGAACTGTCTGCCCTGGCGTTCGGTGTGGAATGGGTCCTAAGAGACAGAGAGACCTCTCCGTGACATACCGGGGGCCTATGTGGGGGGTGGGAGGGTTCCAGTCCATTTCTAGTTGAAATATCTGGATACTTTAGGGACCCTGCTTGGATCATCCTATTTCTTCCACTTCATCCCTTCTTTCCAGAATTTTCCAGAACTGCAATTCGAGGCTGTGTGTTTAATTACTATAATCCTTCCCCACTCCCTGTTAACCATGCCTAACCAAAGAGAGGAATGGTGTTTTGAAGTTCTAACTATCAGTTCCACGAAAAAATGTACCTATATAATATAAATTGTGTGTTTTAACGTGCTCTACATTTTTGTGTGGTAAGTTTTTGTCCATCACTTACGGTTTTGCAGTTATGCAAAATTACGTAAAATTCATCCAGAATAAACTAGTCTTCAGAGGCTATTCCCAAAAAATTAAAGATATACATTTTATTTGTCAGGTAAAATACCTTTAATATACGATATTTTAATCGAAATCGTTAGAGCCATTTTTGAGAAAATAAAAATGTTCGATAAAAGTAACATGTAAAAGGTAGTTGAGGGTGGGGGGATTTTCTTGAAAATCTTCGTCTTCATCCTTGGAAGATACCAAACTTAAATACCAAGTTTGAGATTCAACAGTATTTTCGTTTTTGAGCTATGCTGTCTACAGCACACAGGCACACACGGGCCTTTTTTGGATTTAGGGAGATTCAAAACATATATTTCCGGTGAAATCTCGGTGTCGAATACTTAGGTGGAATGCAATACCTTCTCTATATACTATATAGTTCATAGTACGTATAGAGAACGCAAAATGCTTTCTTTTTGGGTACAGGGAATCCTAAAAGTGCATTTCCAGTGAAATATTGGTATCAAATTTAGGGTAGAGTACAATACCTTCCCTATCTATGTGCCATGTACTATGAAGAAAAGGTAAATGAGTGTACATAAAGGGCTTAAAATGTGTGTAGGGGTAATTTTAAGTACCCATATTTCAAACTAGATGGTATTACTAAGCCAAGTTGGTGTTACCATCGTGTATTGTAATTTGTTACCCTCGCTAAAACAAATTGGCACTGATGCATAGGTTAGTTTGCATTTTGCATTAGTCGCTCAACGTATTTTTGTTAAAACGGAAAAAGTGAAGTATCACTCAGTTGTTCGATTTTTACTTTTGTATGCGAAAACTTCCGAGAAGTTCAAATCAACTGTTTATGGAGATCCTTCGTCATCGATGACAATAGTCGATTATTGGTTCAACGACTTTAAACGTGGTCAAATATCGTTTTTGATGAGGAACGCCCAGGTAGATGTGATTACCGAGGAAATAGTTGAAAAAGCCATGATATAATTTTCGCTGAAAGTCGAAAAGGTAAATGCCGTTGGAGTACCGATGGGAATGGCAAGTCAGATTTTACATTACAGGTTGGAAATGAAAAAAACTGTTGGCCCAGTGACTGCCACGATTGCTCAAAGTAAACAATAAGTGGGTGCGGTTTCCAACTTCAAGGCTGACTTTGGAGCTATTTAAGGTAATATGTCTCTGAAATTTAACCACAA
The DNA here is from genome assembly GCA_030762935.1 of Hymenopus coronatus. NCBI lineage: Eukaryota > Metazoa > Arthropoda > Insecta > Mantodea > Hymenopodidae > Hymenopus > Hymenopus coronatus. Next base: position 85,775,155 of record CM060892.1, on the reverse strand, counting down.
ATTGTTAAAAATTAAGGAAATTATTGTTTTTATTACAAAATTTAATACATTTTAAAGTTTAAGGAAATATTATAGTTTTTCCAACTTGGCTCATTTTAACCATCAATTAACTGAAGCTATAAATGGACACTTCTATCTTTAAACCAAATTCTTTCCAAAATATTTTTCCAACATTTTTCCATACTCAAAATGTTCCACACGCTGAAAAATGTACTAATATGCTTCAAACATTTTATGTTGCCTCTCAAAAGTACAATTAAGAAATTGGTAATATACTTTTTCGAAATAATGCTGCAATTTTGAGAAATAAATTATTAATCAAGAGTTTTGGAGAGTATGAAAAGTAATATTTTTTCTACACTAGTTATGGCTCATAAAAGACAATTTAATATGACAGATCTATTTGCAAACCCATTTAATGTAAAAATTGAATTGCTTAAGTGAATACGTTTAAAAATGATCGCGTGGCTCATTTTTATTACAACATTTAGTTTAGAAAATTAAATATTGTTATGTAAATAACAATGCAAGCTAGATCTTTGATACATGACAAAAGTATCACCACTGCTGTGTATAATGTCTGGTGTCAATTTCAATAAGATGTCTTATATAACGTGAAATTTAACAACAAACTGGTAAAAATTAAAAAGTTTGAGGTTATGGTTTCCGGTAGAGGCCGTGACATTTTTATACTGCTCTCTGCAAATTGTGTTGAGCTTCTTCCATGGGCCACTAGCATCAAAAGCTCAACATAAGTTGGAGCGAAACGTCGGCAGAGAGCAGTATAAGAAATGACACGGCCTACACCGGAAACCATAACCTCAAAGGACTACGGCCGCGGAAACCTGCAATATATTAAAAAGATACTTACTTTTTTCTTAATAATGTAATGAATTTTATACTTTAAGAAAATATTTAGGTATTTTTTTTTCAACTTTGCGAAATTTAACTACCTATTAACTGAAGCTATAAATGGACAGGTGCATGCTTATTAATAGACTTCCAAATTTAATCTATATTTTCTCGCGAACACTTTTCCATATTCAAAATGCTCCACATGATACAATTTTTACTTTCTCCATACGTACTATGTACATAGTGTATAGAGAAAGTATTGCACTCCACCCAAAAATTCGATACCGAGATTCACCGGAAATATATATTTTAGGGTCCCCAATATCCAAAAAAAGCATTTTCACAAGAAGGTCCGTGTGTGTTTGTGTGTGTGTGTGTGTGTGTGTGTGTCCGTGTGCCTGTGAACACGATAACTCAAAAACGAAAAGTCAGTAAAATACCAAACTTGGTATTTAGGTTTAGTATCTTCCAGGGATGCGACACGAAGATTTTGAGAAAAATCCCCCCACCCCCAACTACCCTTTACATGGAACTTTTTTCGAAAATTTTGATTTTGTCAAAAATGGCTCTAACGATTTTGATTAAAATTTCGGATATTAAACATATTTATCTGTCAAATAAAATGTATATCTTGAATTTTCTGGGAATAGCCTCTGAAGAGTATTTTATTCTGGATGAATTTTACTAAATTTTGAATAACTGCTAAACCGTAAGAGATGGACAAAAATGTATAGCACATTAAAACACACAATTTATGTTATATACATTTTTTTCGTGGAGTTCGTCGTTTTTGTGACATTCCTTATTTTTGGTTTCTGCTATGAAAAACGTATACTTTTCTCATACAGGAACTTGTCAACTCCTATCCATATAAACAAAGGAACTTCATTGACATAGCAAACAGCTTTTGACTATCACTTTAACGTACGGTTATCCCTTATTTCGCTTCTACTTACAAGGAAGTCAGTAATAATACTATTTCTGCTATTTTTTTCTGATTAGCATAAAGTAAATAGAAGTATTAGCTTTTTAAGAATTATTTGTTGCAGGGATATGGAGAAAGTCATGTGAATGGTACACCTCAGATTTTTTACTAATTTGACTGTCAAAAAGGCGTTAAAGAAAATAGCCATATCGCTTTTCGAAAGATTGCTCCAATTTTTGAGAAATAATTATTAAATTATGAAAAAAAATCAAGATTTTTGGTGATTATTAAACGTAACAATTTTATACACTAAAGGACTAAAATAATAAATATAATATGACATGTATTGTAAACTTAGATATTCTAAAACGGGTTTTTAATCAGAAGATGTCTAAGAATATATCATGTGCCTCATTTTTATTAGAACAATGAATTTAGGCAATAAAAAGTATTATTTAAATAACTATGCAAGCCAGAATTTTATACATAGAAACTGTCTCTATTTTTATCTTACATAATGTATATTTTCCAAATTTTATAGGAATCACCTTAAGCAAAATTGAAAGGGCATTTTGGATGAAGTTGTCACCGTCGATTAGACGTGGATATCCATCAATTCATTATATTTCGGAAGCCAAACAACACAAATCTGACGAGTTCCATTCACATGACTTTCCCTACATCTCCGCAACAAGTGATTGTTAAAAAGCGTATGCTTCTTATTCACTTCATGCTAATCGAGAAAAAACTTAGCAGAAATAGTCTTGTAAGTAGAAGCGAAATAAGGGAGTATCATAGGTTAAAGTGATAGTCAAAGGATGGTTGCAATGTGACTGAAGTTCCTTTGTTTGTATGGACAGGAGTTGACAAATTCCTGTATCAGAAAAGTACAAGTTTTTCAAAGCTGAAACTAAAAACAAGGAATATCTCCAAAACGATCAACTGCACGAAAAAATGTACATAACATAAATTGTGTTAACGTGCTCTATATTAGTTTTTGTCTATCTCTTACGGTTTAGCAGTTACACAAAATTCCATAAAATTCATCCAGAATAAAGTAGTTTTCAGAGGCTACTCCCAAAAAATTCAAGATAAACATTTTATTTGACAGGTAACATATTTAATATACGATATTTTAATCAAAATCGTTAGAGCCATTTTTGATAAAATCAAAAACTTCGAAAAAAAAAAAAAACATGTAAAGGGTTGTTAGGGATGGGCTGATCTTGAAAATCTTCATGTCACATCCTTGGAAGATACCAAAATTAAATACCAAGTTTGGTATTTAACAGTCTTTTCGTGTTTTAGCCATGCTGTCCACAGACACGCACACACACGGACCTTTTTCCATATTTTTTTTTTTTTTGATTCAGGGGGACCCAAAACATATATGTCCGGTGAAATCTTGGTATTGAATTTTTGGGTGTATTACAATACCTTCTCTATACATTATGTACATAGTACGTGTAGAGAAAGTAATTAAATCAATGGTTTATCTGCTCCAAATAAGGTAAAGACATAACGATTTTTTGGGGATGCAGGGTATCATACTTATTGACTTCTTAGAAAAAGGAAAAACGGTTACTGGACAATACTACACTGAATCATTGCTCCGATTCAACAAGAGGTTGATCGAGCCATGACCATTTGCCGAGGACCTTTTTTTAAAAATTCTCTTTTTAACTTTCTCTAGTACGTGTGTACATACAACATGCATGTAGCTATAGAAGGTATTGTATTCCACATAAAAAGGTGAAGCCGGTGTGCTTTCCTACATTCAGTAAATATATTATAATCCATTGTAATTGTTGTCCACTCATGTAAATCACACATGAAACTGATTATTTCATTTGCCAGATTACAGATTTATTATTTTACTATGTTATTTAAATTTTGTAATAAAATTTATGTTTACTTCTAAGGCCCCCCCCCCCGCCTCTCACAAAACTCAGTAGAGCATGGGTCTTTTGCCTCTCCCCTAAGTTTCGCTTGTAAACGCATCAATATACTAGAAGTTTTTTGTTCTTTTTCTTTCCTTTTTTTATAAATACATTTCCAGAGTCTTGTCGGGACTGCGGCGCTGTAATCCTTTTTCCTCTTTTTTTTCATTTTCCTAACATTTACTTTGTTTTTCTGTTTGATTACCGTTTCCTTTAAACATACACACACATATACATATTTTACAAACATGCAAGCAGCATCGCCTAAGGCGGGACTCGAACCCCGATCCGCTGCACCACGATGCACCAAAGTGAGGCGCTTTAGCGAGCGCGGCCAAAGGGACCAGCAAAGTTAACCTAAAGTTATGTCCGAAGCCTCTTAATGGGTTTATATGAATACTGTAGTTTACTGCCGAGCCAGGTGGCTCAGGCATTTCGTCTGTGACTGGCATTCGGGCGGTCGTGGGATTGATTCCCGCAGCCGAACTCTCTGACTCATGGGTTTTTCGGACGTTTCCCGAGTCTCTAGGTAAAGGCTGAGGAAGTTTATTCATCCCCTCCAACTTCCTGTCCCTTCATTTCATCTCCATTTCATCGAACCGGTCTCTTTCAAGGTTGCATGTGGTGGCGCCGTCCCATGACTACGATCCGGAAAATACAGCTCGCGGCGACGGGATGATGTTAGAAGTCAGACTCAGGAAGTTTCATCAAATCTGGGGCGTAGGCCTCTATTCGCTCCCTGCATTAAGATGAAGAACTGCTTTGAATATATCATGGACCCTCCACAGTGGCTCTTTCCCCTGTCCGGTTTCGGCCGCCCTTTTCAAATTACTTTCTCATCTCATCTTATCCTCCCGGGGTCTGACGTGCAATAAGCCAGGGCTGCAGCGCACACTGTTGTTTATTCTTAATTTCACATATTCAGTAGTACTGAAATTATTTGAACAGCTTTCCACAAATAAAGGGCTCTTTATAAATCCTCAATAATTTTTAAACGTTCGTTGTTGTTCATGCATGACCGTTACGTTTTAATTAGCGCACGGTATGAATATGATTCATGGATCGATTCCTAGTCGTGACTAGTGACCTATAATCGAGATTCCAAGGAAACGACACAGAGTTCCTTTCATTCTGACAAGATAAAATAAAACTTAGTTCATTAGTTCTTCCCTCATTACATTAGAGATTTCCATTCACCAAGAGCTCAGATCAAGACATTAGTATTCTGTGTGAAGATGCTTTAATCTAACGCCGCTTATTCTTGATTAGGGAGATGTTACTAATGGAAAGAGGAAAGTGAGTTACAAGCCAGCATCCTGAACTGAGCTCTTAACAGAGAAGTATGCTGCAACCAAATTCTGGACTTAATCATATTTCTCACTTGACAAATTATGTATGCATTTTTGTTCAGGATTTAATGAAAGTTAATCTTTAACAACGTAAATAATTTCAATTAATTTTAATACATAACCTAATAATAATAATAATAATAATAATAATAATAATAATAATAATAATAACAATAATAGAGGAGGAAGAAGAATATGAAAACAGTAAATACCCATTAACTACGCTTTTAAATTCAAATAGAAACAATAAAAGTAATCATTTTCACCTATTTTTCAAATGGATACTTCTGATTTTTCGTGTATTAGGCAAATTAAGAATCCATATCTTCGTAATAAAAATCGCTAGATTGACTAGCTATCTTCAGTAATAACACTCACTAGGCTGGGTAACACATATCGGTTTCCTTCGGCTGTCCTCGAGACTCGTCGACTAGGCTTTGTATGACAAGAGAGAAGATGTGTGAGGTTTATTGTAGCGAATTCCCCCTTCTCGTTTCTTTACGCTTAAAGCTCATTATATCACGTCGGTCAGTCATCCTACTCCCACCAGAGAAGCCAGGCTACAATACATCGTGAAGAGAATCGAATTTTATGGCAAGGAGTACATTTTATCCAATAGAATAGGCTAGCACGCAAACAGCTAACAGATTAGGAATACGTTCTTTGTTATCTATAAATTTAATAGAAATTCGTTCTTCACAAATTTACCGGGTTTCACCCACAGAATACACTTATTACCACTTGGCGAAGTTGATCCCTTTACATGGACCGTTTTTCGAAATTTTCAATTTAAAATAAAAATTACTAACGAGTTTGACCAAAATGCCGTAAATTAAAAATGTGTACATGTAAAATAAACGTATATCCTGAATTTATTTAGAATAGACCTTGAAGTTCTCTTCATTCTGCATTCATTTTGCATAACTGATAAACCATAAAAAGGTACTACTTACATAAAATGTAGATATAATTAAAGCACAATTTATGTCATTTTTTGTAGCACTTACCAATTCAGAGATACTCCCTGTTATTCGTTTCAATTTTAGAATACTTAAATTTTTCTCAAAAGGAAGACTTCATCTGTTTCGTGACTCTTTTGTTTTACTCCTAGCCATGGATAGAGAATCAAATTTCAATGACATAGTGACAGCTTTTTAAAAGATTTTACTGTTGCTTTAGCCTCGTATTCCTTTATATCCCTTCTAATTGTAGAGAAGTAAGTACTAAGACCATCTGTGGTCTTACAAAAGATCATATTTTTATGTGGAATGTTTTGTTTACAGAACAGGTAAAGAAAGTTATCTGAGTGGAACACAACAGATGTTTTTATTGTATTCACCTCACACAAGCCGATCCAATTAATCTCCAAAAACTATTTTAAGAATATTAGTTTGCATTGAATTCTATTAATATTAATTCATATATATGAATGCTTTCAGTATATTGACTGTAACAATTCAATAAATCAAATAAATAATAGGATAGAATAGACAAACAATTTATTATGTGTTTACAACCAGGGTGCATTACTTTCTTACACCTGTTGAGAAAACAAATGAAGAAGTAATTTAGGTGGGGGAGTACGGTTGCACGGATGTTGATGCTGGAGGAGGGCTGTACCACAACCTTGAGAGTAGCTGTTGCTACAACCAGATGGTCGGTCAGTAAGAGTGATACTCCTCACAACTCCTAATTTGGAATATATTGCTGGTACAAGGTCTGCCGCAAAGGCTGCCCACATGATGCAAAGTTCTGACTTACTGTATCACGTTCCGGCGACAAGAAACCAGCGACAGTAACTCTCACTAACACACGAAGAGATCCGTTTTGGTAGGCCCATTGATCATCCTCGACATTTTAACTGCGGTTGTACAAGCGACAAAACTAGATTTTTGTGGCTCCGTTTCTGATGATTTAATAGTTGTGTGATGGGCACTATCGAATAAAGACTATCGAATTATTCTATGCTCTACTAATTATCAGTTATTTAATTGTTACACTTGTATTCGGTTTTTAGATGTTACTGTATTTATTGGTTGCTTGGCAGTCGATACTCCCTATCACTTTCCAAGTCATTTTTATGAATTAACCAATAAATATATCACGCCAACCCCAATCCAGAGAATATCTACAATTTTACTTTATTCACTTAACATTTCTTACAATTAGTCATAAACATTACGTTAAAAAATGTCACATACTAATTACTAAGAACGGTATAGAAATATGAATTTGGTGTACTAGAATGTACAATTTGTTCTAAAGATTTACATTAATATTACCGGAGAGGTTGCTATTTTGTGATGATAGATAGTGGGAGGAGGTGACTGGCAGTTGTTGTAAACCAAAAACCAAAACGTTAATTCCAAATCTTAACACATATTTTTGCATAACAGAAGTTAAATTTGTAACGTTGCTGTTTTATGTTTCTTAGTAAGTTAACAGCCAATAAACAAGTATATTTCCCCACTGTTTGTGTACTAAAATGAGCAGTACACGGAGCTTAGCATGTAAGCTATATCTTACTTGCAATTCAAACCAAAATACCATTTAACCAAATTTAAGATCGAGTACAGAATAAGAACCAATTACTAAATCAAGGTATGCCCATAAAGCAAGGGAATAATCTTTGGCTTATTCATGTTAACCTCAAATCAAATGGATACGACGTAACAATACATATAACCCACATAACATAACCTCAAATTACTGAACCATAACTGTACATAATTCTGTAACAGGTGGATTACCCTTAAAAATAAAAATATATTTATTTTCTTCTTTATTTCTTTATGCATCCTTCAGAGTTATATGTGCTAGTCAAAATGAGAAATGGTATACTTTGCAATCCAATATTCATGGAATAATAATTACTAAAGAATAAATGTAAGCAATTGTGTGCTTTAATATTGCAAAATAATGTGGATAAAGCATTTTTATGGGATTACTTGAGGGCTAGTACGCCAATTACATATTGCTTTAAATCTGTATGAAAACTGGTTACTTTAGTACTCCATCTATAATACTTCTTTATGCAATTTGCGAAAATAAACAGCTTTTAAATCCGAATGAAAAACCGAATCATTTGATTTTCATTTCTCACTATCGTAATACATTTGACTGTTGAAAATATTTGACAGTGTCCATCACTAAATAATAAACATAATTTACAAAACGTTATATAATTTGTCTTGTCCCCATTTACATTAACAGCTCCAGTTGTGATGAAACTATCAAAATTGTGACTTATTAGATCAGTTTGTTCACATAAAGATTATACAGGTTTGTGTGTATGTAAAACGAATGCATATTCTTTGATTACTTCCTCTTCAATAACTTGACAGAGGAGTAATTGTATTCCATTTAAAAAGTCTATATCAGTATTTCATTGCAAATACGCATATCTCATATTTTGATCTCCATTGAACCATCCAAAAATATATTTCGCTTACTGTTTTATTAGATCCAGATTTGATGGATTATTATTCGGCTACTAGAAACGCTTTTTAGTCGTTTACAAGGTTTCGTTGTTTCCGTTGCTATCCTTCATTATAGCGGTGGCTGCTAACTTTGACACAAAGAAGCAGCTTTGATAATTTAAGTCTATTACTTTCTCTATGCGTACTATGTACATAGTGTAGAGAGAAGGTATTGTATTCCACCCAAAAATTCGATACCGAGATTTCACCTGAAATATATGTTTTGAGAACCTCTGAATCCAAAAAAAAAAACATTTTTAGAAAAATGTCCGTGTGTGTGTCTGTCTGTCTGTGTGTCTGTGGGCAGCATAGCTCAAAAATGATAAGACCGTTAGAAACAAATTTGGTATTTAAGTTTGGTATCTTCCAAGTATGCGACACAAAGATTTTCAAGAAAATACCCCCACCCCAAACTACCCTTTACATGGAAAAAATTTCGAACATTTTTATTTTCTTAAAAATGGCACTAACGATTTTGATAAGATAATTACTTGACAAATAAAATGTATATCTTGAATTTTCTGGGAATAGCCTCTGAAGTCTAAATGGATGAATTTTACAGAATTTTGTACAACTCCTAAACCGTAAGACATAGATAAAAGCTTATCGCAGAAAAAATGTAGAGCACGTTAAAACTCACTAATTATGTCATATACATTTTTTTTCGTGGAGTTGACCGTTTTTGAGATATTCCTTATTTTTAGTTTCAGCTTCTTTTCTCATAGAGAAATCTGTCAACTGCTGTCCATACAAACAAAGGAACTTCATTCACAAGGCAACCAGCTTTTGACTTCACTTTAACCTTGCTTCTATTTACAAGGAATCAAGTATTAAGACTATTTCTTCTATTTCTTTTCTCGATTAGCATGAAGCAAATAGAAACATAAGCTTTTTAACAATAATTTGTTGCAGAGATGTAGAGAAAGTCATGTGAATGGTACACATCAGATTTTTTTTACTTTCTCTATACGTATTATGTACATAGGGTATTGTATTGCATCCAAAAATTCCATACCGAGATTTCACCGGAAATATATGTTTTGAGACCCCTTGAATCCAAAAAAAAAGCATTTTTAGAAAAATTTCCATATGTGTGTCTGTGTGTGTATGTGTCTGTGAGCAGCATAGCTCAAAATGAAAATACAGTTAAAAACCAAACTTGGTATTTCATTTTCGTACCTTCCAAGAATGCGACACGAAGTTTTTCAACAAAATCCCCCACCCCAAACTACCCTTTACATGGAAAATGTTTTAAACATTTTGATTTTCATAAATATGGCTCTAACGATTTTTATTAAAATCTCGTATATTTAAGATATTTACTTGACAAATAAAATGTATATCTTCAATTTTCTGGGAATAGCCTCTGAAGACTACTTTATTCTGGATGAATTTTACGGTTTTTTGCATAACTGCTAAACCGTACGAGATGGACAAAAACTTGCCATACAGAGAATGTAGAACACATTAAAACAAACAATTTATGTTACATACATTTTTTCGTGGAGTTCATCGTTTTTAAGATATTCCTTATTTTTAGTTTCAGCTTTGAAACGTTTCTCTCATACAGAAATTTGTCAACTCCTGTGCATACAAACAAAGGAACTTCAGTCACAGCTTTTGACTATCACTTTAACCCCATACTTCGCTTCTACTTACAACAGCAAATAATAAGACGATTTCTGCTATTTTTTTCTCAATTAGCGTGAAGTAAATAGAAGCCTAAACCTTTTAACAGTACTTTTTTTGCAGAGTTGTAGAGAAGGAAGAATTTTTAATTTATATAGCCCCCTTTAACATCTAAGGTCATATCGAGGGCTTCATATTAGAAACAACTCGTGTGTAGGTTCTTTAGGTTGTTTTTTTTTTTTTTTCCTTTCTTTCTTTAAACACACATGCATACTGCCAGACTTTGAGGGGGATAGAGAATAATTCAGGTCAAAGAAATCTTCCCCGCCCCAGCTGGGAATCGAATCCCGGACCTCCGGGTGAGAAGTCAGCTCGCTGACCATTCGACCACGGAGGAATTCCTGAGAAATCAGTTGTGCTATGCTAGACGCAACTGCGGAGTTCCGAAGTGCTTCACCAAAGCACTTGGCATGTGTGTTAGGTCGAGTCTAGTGTGCTTGTGCGTGTGCGTGTCTATGTTTATATGTGTGTGTATGTGAGATAAGTGGAGTCGTCCTCCGTGGTATAGTGGTTACCATGCTAGCCTAATATACTCAAGGTCGCGGATTCAAACCTGGCGGAGGATTATGGATTTTTTCGGCCATGAAAATCCTTAACATGGCTTCCTTCGGAAGGGAAGTAAAGTCGCTGGTTCCATGTCGTTGATTTACGACACGTAAAAGAGCTTCAAATCTGATAAAAAGGTCTCTGAGGAAAATTAAGCGGTCTTTCACGCCCAATTTAAAATGGGACGCTGAGAACCACAGTAGTTAAATAAAACTCCGGTTCATTTACAGTAGTGGACAAATTAGCTTTCGGATTACAATATTGTATTAACATTTCCAGGATTATTCTTATATGATAAAGTATAGCCAGGAAGTGCTAGCGTAATAATAACACGTTATTGAACCTTTTACCACAAACTGGAGCTAATTTTGCTCTCAGTGTGCTAATCTGTGTCATTTTTTGAAAATATACTATTTATAAGTATACACACATATATTTTATATTGTATTTAATGTGAACATTGGAATTATTGCTCTCATATTACACGGAGGAGCTCAAAATTTAGGGAAATCTATTAATTTTAGGATTATGACATTTCAATGCCATGAACTTCATGAGACCCAAAATTAAAAAAAAATATATACTTGAAAATTATATGCTTAGTTATACTGGATCATAACATGATGAATTCTTATTTCTCTTAAAGATTTTGATTTTCTTATGTTTTTTTTTTCTAATTTATTTAATTTAAGCAAAACTCCTGTTAGGATTATTGAATCGGAATTAAAATTTTCAGTTGACTTGCAACAATGTATAGGGCTCAAAATTGGGGAACTCTCATATATTAAGATTGTGTGTTCCTGGTGTTGAAATATAATAACCCCCAAAATTAATGTGTGTGTGTACATATATCCAAATTTTGAGTTCCTATATTATAGCATTCAGCAATCCAATTTTTACATTAGATACTATATAAAATATATGCATATATATTTATAAACTAATATGTTTTTAAAACTTAGGCCAAATTAACCCATTAAGGGACAGATTAGCTCCAGTTTGTGGTAAAAGGTTCAATAATGTGTTAGCTAACACTTCTTGACAGTAATGTATCAGGTGAGAATGATCCTGAATAAGAGCTTAATTAAATCTTATAATCTAAAAGTTAAATTAACCAAAAAGTGTCCGGAATTAATGCCACTTCCGTAAACTGATTTTCGGGTAATACAGACGCCAATCTAATGAATTTCACTCCCTATATTACGTAGGCAATTGACGATAGCCGCAAAATTGCATGTTTTTCTTCCACAGCATATATATTTTCGTAATTTTTGGTATTCAAGAAACTGTCTTAACAGGCTGGGTGTGATGCTTTGTTTCAAGTCGTGAGAATAATAAGATTTGTTTTAGTTTCAGTTTTATTACCTTCTTGTACAGTGTTACCAAAGACATAAAATGTAAATGCTAATCAAGCCAAGTCGTATTAAACATGCTTGAGCAACAAATGGCAAATACCACATGATCGGTCTTGAAATCACACTTAGTAACAATGGAGTTGCACAAAAATTCGATTGTCTTTTTGCGAAACAAATCTACAAATTGAATATTATGAAAATGACCTTTGAAGTCCTCTTCACTCGTAATGAATCATATATAAAATTCTATAGTTAGTAAATCATAAGAGACAGACATAACCTTACTGCACCAAAAATTTAGGCCTTGTTAAAATATACACTTCGAATCAAATAAAAAGTTTGTGTCATTATTATTTCCGAGATTTGTGTTTTGATTTTCAAATACTTCCCACCCTTTAAGTTTTGAATAAGTATTCGTTTGCTTCTTGTGAAGCGAAAACTGAAATTTCAAAATCGAAATGTAACAACATTCCTTTCAAAGATTGACTAACGCTTCAGGCCTCTGGTATCAACATAAAAAAATCTGATGTGTTACACTCACATGACTTTCTCTAGCTGCTCTACAAACCTTCTACTATTCTTCTTTGTACACAATGCTAATAGAGATAAATATTAGCAGAATGTTATTACTTAGTTCCTAATAAGTAGAAGAGAATAAGGGAATGCGCTATGCTAAAATGATTGTCAAATGTTTTAAAAGCTATCGTTATGCGATTGTCATTGCAAATCACTTTTTTGCTTGGCCAGGAGTAGAACAAAAGAAAAGCGGACACTTCCTGTCTGAGAAAAGTTTAAGTACTTCACAATTGAAACCAATAGCAAGGAATATCTCAGAAACGGTTACCTCCACAACAAAAACGTAAAGGACATAAATTGTGTGTTTTGTCGTGATGTACATTTTTTAAGTAGTGAGTTTTTTTCTATCTCTTACGGTTTAGCAGTTAAGCAAAATTCATCCAGAATAAAGAGGTCTTAAGAGGCTATTCCCCAAAAATTCGAGATATACATTTTATTTCGGACATAAATAGTTTTAATATACGGGATTTTAATCAAAATCGTTAGAGCCATTTTTAAGAAAATCAAAATGTTCGAAATTTGTTCCATGTAAAGGGTAGTTTTTATTAAGGGGGATTCTTTTGAAAATCTTCGTGTCGCATCCTTGGAAGATACTAAACCTAAATACCAAGTTTGGTATTTAATGGTCTTTTCGTTTTGGGGCTTTGCTGTCCACAGACACACACACAGACAAACAGACACACACGGACCTTTTTTTAAAAATTCTTTTTTCGGACTCAGGGGACCGCAAAACATATATTTCCGGTGAAATCTCAGTATCGAATTTTTGGGTGCATTACAATACCTTCTCTATTCTTATGTACATTGTACATATGGGGCTAGAGAAAGTAAAAAAAAAACCTATGTAAAGAGGATTTCACATTCAAAAGGTCAGGAGTCGAATCTCGGTTAGGGTGAATTCCTCGGATCCCTCCCCCCGTTTTCCCTTATCCTGAGAAGACGAATGTCGAGTAACTCTAAGCGCTATGCACCCTGGGATCATTTGAGCATCATTTCATACATCGTCTGATATACCCACCAGATTAAAGGATGTTAAACTACAAAAAAGTCATTTCTTCAACCATTTACTCGATCATGAAATAAATAAAAAAAATAAGGTTTTGTAATTATTGTATGTGGAAAGACGGGTGAATAAATGCATATGAATGTAACCAACATATTTTTCTTATTCTTATTATATAAGTGTTTATCATATTTGTGTGTATATATTTATGTATTAGCTTTTTACCTTCTCTAGCACATGTGCACTGTGTACATAGTACGACTGTACACAAATTTTAGTAATACAATAATTGTTTTCTATGAACTTGTATTTTATTTATAGCCTTTCGGAGGCTGAAAAAACGGCCCTCGTAGATAGAGAAGGTGTTGCATTCGATCCAAAAATTGGGTACCGAGATTTCAATGGAAATACATGTATTGAGACCCCTGAATCAAAAAAGGTATTTATAGAAGCCTGCCCGTATGTGTCTGTGTGTGTACTTGTGTGTGTCTATGGGTAGTATAGCCCAAAAACGAAAAGTCGCTTAAATATCAAACTTAGAATTTAATTTCAGTATCTTCCATGGATGCAGCAAGAAGATTATCAAGAAATCTCCCCACCCCAAACTGCCCTTTACCTAGAACATTTTGATAAAATTATCACATGTTCTGGATGACTTTTGTATATCCGGCAAACCGTAAGAGTTAGACAATATCTTATTACACAAAGCATGTAAATCTAGTTAAAATACACACTTGATGCCCATGTAGTTCTTGGTACAGTTAACCGTTTCGGAGATATTCCGTGTTATCGGTTTCAATTTTAAGCTACTTAAATTTTTCTCAAACGTGAAGACATCTTTCTTTTCGCTCCTCTTTCGTTTACTCCTGGCAAGCAAAGCGAACGTAATTTCAATTGTTTCACACAGCGACCGGTTTTAAAAGACTTGACTATCGCCTTAGTCCAGTGTATTCCCTTGTTTCCTTATACTTACAAAGAAGCAAATAATAACACCAATTCTGTTAATGCTTATCTCGATTAGCATGACATAGATAAAAGAATAGTCTTTTGTAAGGAAAGTTCGCTTGAGGAATAGATAAAGAAAAACCATGTAAATGGAACACATCAGATTTTCTAAAAAGAATTTACCTAAGCATGTTCACAACAATGAAACGATTATAAACACACCCACACATTAGCATAGTTTCAACAAGGCCAGCCTAACCACGATTCAACGATTAAGATAAATTGTAGGGTGAATTTATTTATCTCACAGGGCATTTCGTACATCATGTCAAGCGGATGCCTATAAATTCCTTCTACCTCTTCCCAAAAACAATCTCAACGAAATAGGCCTCTCTACCTATCGAATTATTAGCGGAAATAAATCCTCCGAGGACCTGACTCTTAATTGGAATTCATTTCGTCCTTCCGTTCATTGTAATGATATACTCCTTCCTCTACAAACCCTCGTAAACAACCGAAGTTTTTGTACATGTATTGGTTTGGTGAAAGTTAATCGATAGAATATCGAGCTACAGCACCGGATGTTTCTATTTTTCAGTGTTTAACATTTCCAAGAGCGAAAGTATTACATTTTTACTTTCTCTACTTAGTACACATTACATAAATAGAGAAGGTATTGCACTCCATCCGGAAATACAATAACAACATTTTACTTGAAATACACCTTTTATAGTACCTCGTATCTCCCAAAAATGCATTTTTAGAAAAACTTCCGATCGTGTGTCTTTGAACACGAAAACTCAAAAACAAAAAGGTGGTACCATAAAAACCTTGATATTTAAGTTTAGTATCTTCCAAGGATGCGACACCAAGACTTTGAGGACATCTTTACCACCCCAAACTACCTTTGTATTGAACAATTTTTAGAAAATGTTGATTTTTTGAAAAATTCCTCTAAGGATTTTGATTAAAATACCGTGTATCAAATATATTTACATTACAAATAGAATGCGTATCTTGAGTTTCCTGGGGATAGCTTCTGAAGTCCTATGCATTTTGAATGACTTTTATATAACTACTAAACCGTAAGAGATAGGCAAGAACTTACTTACTACACAAAAAATATAGACCTTGTCAAAGCACATAATTTATTTTATTATGGCTTCACGGGTGATCAGCCGTGTCAGGTGTATGAAATCCAAGCTTTCGACCATTGCACACTCCATGGTCTTCATCAGGGACTGCACATAATTTATGTCATATATATTTTTTTCCTGAACGAGATATTCCTTGTTATTGGTTTCAGTTTTAAAATACTTAAACTTTCATCATAAGGGAATTTATCAACTCCTGGTCATGCAAAGAAATGCATTTCAATCACATAGCAACAGCTTTTAAAATATTTGACTATCGCTTTAGCCTAGTGTATTCCCTTATAAGTTTCTCTAGCACATTTGTACAATATACATAGTGGACAGAGTATTCCACCCAAAATGTTGATAGCGAGATTTCACTGGAAATACACTCTCTGATTCCAAAAGAAAACTTTCTAGAAAAACGTCCGTGTTTGTGTCTGTGTGTGTGTGTGGAAAGCATGGCTCTAAAATGAAAACTCGGATAAATACAAAAAATTGGTATTTAAGCTCAATAACTTTCAAGGATGCAACATGAAGATTTTCAAGAAAGTCGCTCCTCCTCAACCACCCTTTTACATGTAACAATATTTGAAATGTTTTATTTTCTCAAAAATACCCTAAAGATTTTGATTAAAATGCCATATGTTTAAGTTATTTTTATGACAAACGAGCTATATCTTGAATTTCTGTGAATAATTATTTGGGATGAATTTTGCATAACTAGTAGAACTTAAAAGATAGACAAAAGCTTACTACTCAAACATATAGACTCGCTAAAACACACAATCTATAACCTTTAGATTTTTTCGAAGAATTAGCATTTTTCAAGATGCTTCGAGTTATCTGTTTCACTTTTAAGGTACTTTCATTTTTCCCAAACGGAGAATATCTTTCTTTTCGACTTTCTTTTGTTTAGACCTAGCAAGCTAAAAGAACTGAATTGCAATTCTTTCAGATGGTGACCAGCTTTTGAAAGATTTTACCGCTTTAGCCAGTGCATTCCCCTATTTCCCTGAAACTACAAAGAAGCAAACAATAATACACTTCTGCTAATGTTTCTCATGATCTAAATAAAAGAATATTCTTTAATAAAAAAAGCTCATTCTCGGAACAGCTACAGAAAGTCATGTAAATGCAATACATAAGATATTTTCTTCTGCTTACAACGAAGCAAGCAATAAGAACATTCCTGCTAATGTTTATCATAAAATAGACAGAAGAATAAGCTTTTTAATAATAATTTTTTACAAAGATGCAGAGGGTCATGTAAATGGAACACTTCAGATTTTTACTTTCTCTGCACGTACTATGTACATAGTTTATAGAGAAAGTATTGTATTGCATCCAAAAATTCGATACCGAGATTTCACCGGAAATACATGTTTTGAGACCCCTGAGTCCATACAAATGTCCGTGTATATGTTTATTTTGGTGTGTGTGTGTGAGGGGGGCAGCATAATTCAATAACTAAAAATACCGTTAAATATTAAACTTGGAATTTAATTTTGGTATCTTAAAAGAATGCGACAAGAGGATTTTCAAGAAAATTCGCCACCCCAAAATACCCTTTACATGGAACAGTTTTCAAAAATTTTTATTTTCTCAAACTTGGCCTTGACGATTTTGATTAAAATACCTTATGTTTTAAATATTTTTATGCCAAAAAAAATGTATATATTGCATTTTCTGGGAATATCCTCTGAAGACCTCTTCATTCTCGATAAGTTTTGTATAGCTGGCAAACCGTAAGAGATACAAAAACTTACTACACAAAAAATGTATATCTCATTAAAACATACAATTTATGTCATATACATTTTTTTTTAGAGTTAACTGTTTTCGAGATATTCCAAATTATTAGTTTCAATTTTAGCCACTTAAACTTTTCTCAAACGAAAGACATCTTTCTTCTCGTTTCTCGTTTTTTACTTCTGGAAAGCAAAAAGATTGGAATTTCAATTGTTTCACATAGCGACCGGCTTTTAAAGGACAAGACAATCGCTTTAGCCTGTGCATTTCTTTATTTCCCTTCTACTTACAAGCAGCAAGTAATAAGACTAATTCTGTTTATGTTTATCTTGATTAGCATGATGTAGATAACAGATTAATCTTTTAAATAAAAGGTTTGTTTGCGAACAGCTAGAGGACATCATGTGAATGGAATACATTAGAATGTTTCCCCTTCTACTTATAACGGACCAAGTAATAAGGATAATTTCTGCTAATTTTATCTCGATTAGCATAGTGAAAGAAGAAAAGCTTTTTAACAATAATTTGTTACAGAGATGTAGAAAAAGTCATGTGAATGGAACGCAGTAGATTGTTCCTCATAAATTACATAACGACTGGAGACAAAGAAATCACGAAGACGCTCTAAAAGTTTAACTATAAGAAATCTGATGTGTTCCATTTACATGACTTGCTCTGCCTATTTTGTAACAAACTATCTTACAATAGCTTATCCTGTACCTACTTCAAGCTAATCAAGATAAACCTTAGCAGAAATGATTTTATTATTTAGTTTCTAATAAGTACAAGAAAAATTAGGGAATGGCTAAAGGATAGTCAATTTTTACTTTCGCTACTTTGTGCATACTGTATAGAGAAGGTATTGCATTCCACCCAAAATTCGATATGCATTTTAGGGTTCCATATATCAAAAAAAAAAAAAAAAAGCATTTTTGGAAAAATGTCCGTGTGTCTGTGAATATGATAATTCAAAAACTAAAAGTCTGTAAAATATCTACTTGGTATTTAAGTTTAGCAACTTCCAGGAATGCGACACGAAGATTTTGAAAAAAAATCCCCCACCCTCAAACTACCCTTTACATGGAAAATTTTTCGAAATTTCTGATTTTCTCAAAAATTGATGTAGCGATTTTTATTAAAATCCCGTATATTAAATGTACTTACATCCCAAATAAAATATATATCTTGAATGTTCTGGGAATAGCCTCTGAAGACCTCTTTATTCTGAGTGAATTCTGCTAAATTGTAAAAGATAGATAAGAACTTGCTGCACAAAATATGTAGATCTCGACAAAACTTCCAATGTATGTCCTTTACATTTTTGTTTTGGAGGTAACCGTTTCCGAGATATTCCTTGTTATTGGTTTCAATTTTAAAATATACTTTTCTCTGGCAGGAAGTGTCCGTTTTTCTTTTGTTCTATTCCTCGCAAGGCAAAGAAGCGATTTTCAGTGACAATCGCATAACAACAGCTTTTAAAATATTTGACTATCACTTTATCACAGCGCATTCCTTTAGATCCCTTCTACTTATAAGGAATTAAGTAATAAGAACACTCTGCTAATGTTTATCTCGATTAGCATTGTGTAAAAAGCAGAATAATCTTTTGTAAGAAGTTTGTAGAGCAGTTAGAGAAAGTCATGTGAGTGTAACACATCAGATTTTTAAAAGCTGGTTTCTATGTAATTGAAATTCGGTTCTCTTTCCACTGCCAAAAGTAAAAAAAAAAAAAAAAAAAAAAACAGGAATGACAAATTCCCGTATAAGAAAAGTTAAAGTATTTTAAAATTGAAATCAACAGTCATATGATTTATCGGATCAGACTTTTCTAAACACCTTTCTTTGTTTTAAGTTTGCATGGTCTTAAAAAGTACGTTTGCAATGAAACCTCAATATAGCGCTTTTTGAATGATTGCAATATTGCCTCTACCTTTCAAAGCTAAGTGCTAAGAAAGTTCTTTATATTTTTACCCTCCTCATATGTAGGACGTGGGGTCAGACCACTGTTGAGAAGCAGAGACTCTGATCAGGGAGGATGAGTGACCAGCCCGTTGCCTGGTATGAAAGTGATGAAGTGGAGGATAAGAAATGACGTGAAATGGATGACAGGAAGGATGATTATGGAGAAATTTGTCGAATGAAAGGCGAGGGTAACCGGAGAACCAAGAAAAAATCCACCCACGCGGCGCTTCGTCCACCACTATCGCCACAACGGCTGCGCCGTGGCCGACTGGTTAAACCACTTGCCTCTCACCTAGATGGCCCGGGTTTGATTCCAAGCGACCGCATGTGAGAATTGTGGTGGACAAAGCGGCGCAGGGGAGGGGTTTCACCGGGTTCTCCTGTTTCCCCCGCCACCGCATTCCACCGGTGCTCTTTCTTCATTCTATGTATCACCAGTGTCATCGTCTGCGGTAAAAGTGGGCGTTAAACACTACCCACATGCGGTCCCCTGGGATTGAAGCCGAGCCGCCTAGGTGAGAGATGAATGTTCTAACCACTTGGCCACGTTACCGCCCCTCAGAGAATGTAAATTATTTCTTTCCAATGCCAAAAAGTTCTTTGCCGATTCGTTCTGGAAGCTACATTTTCATAACAAGAGACTGAATGAGAGGAAAGAGGTATGCAGCACGCAGAGCAGCCAGAGTGACCTTGAACACCGTGGCACCCTTTTCTTCGGTTTACACAAGAAGAGTGAGAGTGACGAGGGTGCGGCAAGTTGAGACGTCAACAGAGGAGGGAAGTCAATCCTTCTTGCTTCATGGTAGTAATGAACAACACACATAATCCTCTGCTTGGAGCAACAGTAGCATATGAGCCCGTCGTCTGTAAACCCAAGGGAGCTTGAATTAACTTGAATAATTGACTGTCGTAGTGATAGAGTTGGATTGCAATAATTCATAACACGGAAACGTAACGTTTTGTTATATTATCTCACATCATTACTTTTTATTTCCTCTACTTACAAGCAAACATCCTCATGAGACATAAAAATGTGTTGTAATGTCAAAACAAATGCTTATACAAATTTTTACAACGCGAGTGCAATTACTTCGCGAGTTATTTACATATTAATAAGAGGAGGAGGGTGTCACTTTTAGTTTCATGTGAGAAGAAATCAAATGTCTTACCTTAATTGAAGCTTCTCGAGAATATTACACATCTCCAAATGTGGTTATTATTTCTGAACATTTACCCTGTAGTAATGGTATCCCACAAAAAAGTGTGTAAATCATAATTGAACTGTACACCATCCACACATAATAACTGCCACTTTTTCACATTTATCACATAGTCCTTCCAGTACGGTTGGCTGCTGGCTGGACTATCAGAAAGAAACTAAAACCATTTCCAAAACACAAAGGATTATTGCTTTAAGAATTTGAAAGGACTATGTGATAAATGCGGAAAAGTGCCTTGTTTTTGTTCGTATGCGATACCTTTATAGGAGATGGAAGTGAATTAAGTAAAACTACACCATTGTAGTAAACCCCTTTTTGGAATGTCTGAAAATTATTTGTTGGTCTATGTAAGTCCTATTTGTTTCTAGTCTCTTAGTTCTGTATATCTGCCAACCTACTAAATATTTTCTTTTCATATTCTACAACAACGCTGAACTTTTCGATAGCCATATTCCACTCTAGCGCATAAACGATGCACCGCCCCGGAAGATTCGAGAACTCAGTTGCTTCCGGTGCTGTTGACGGACAGAGTGACTCAGCATAACGCAGTCCACACTGAAACGTGGACGCCCAAGCTTCAAGACTTGCTACGGTCCAGCGAGTTCTTCATGCGTGCTAATTGGTTATGCCTGGAACCCAAAAACTGGGTAATAGGCATATTATTGTGAGTGTTATCACAGAGATGACCAAGGAACGTAGAACCTCACCATTACATTTATTAATGGTCTCCGTATGCTATTGTTGCTGCTGGGAATGACCAGTGGCGGCTGAAGCATGAACTCACCAGAAGTGCCTGCATTACTTCCCTGAAATTATTCTTATGTAAACGCAACAGGAACTACCACTACCACTGCTACCGAGCAACTGCAATTGAAAAAAAAAATCTGATATGTTACGCTTATATGACTTTTTCTAGCTGCTCTACATAGGAAAGATTATTCTTCTTTCTACACAATGCTAATCGAAATAAACATCAGCAGAATGCTCTTATTAGTTAGTTCCTTAAAAATATAAGGAAACAAAGGGAATGCAGTAGGCTGAAGTGATAGTCAAGCTATTGATATACGATAGCCATTGCAAATCTCTTTTTTGCTGGCCAGGAGTAGAACAAAAGCAAAACGGACACTTCCTGTCTGAGAAAAGTATAAGTACTTCACAATTGAAACCATTAACAAGGAATATCTAGGAAGCGGTTATCTCCACAACAAAAAGTAAAGGACATAAAATGTGTGTTTTGACGAGATGTACATGTTTTGTGCAGCAAGTTTTTGTCTATCTCTTACGATTTAGCAGTTAAGCAAAATTCAGCAAAATTCATCTTGTTTTCGTGTAAGGCTTTATAACTTGTAAGACTCAGAGGCGTGTTTCATAAAAGAATACAACTTTTAGCTAAAGGTTCCGTGACGTGCTTTAATATTTGTTACAGCTGTTCTTCCAAGAGAACTTTACTCTCTAAATCAGTTCTGTGTGCTCAAGTTCATCCCGAGAAAGCTCATGCATCAATATAAATGTTTAATATTAATTGTATTCTAGAAATATTTATTCATCACTAACATTCCACTGCTATAACGATATTCACAACATTAGTATCTTGACCGATGGCTTACGAATAGTTAAAGAAGTAGATAGATCCAGTTACGCTTTCCTGGGTTACATCTGCAGAGATCATAACCGAACTGTTCAGTAACAGTTTTCTTATAGCTCCTATTTGCCCCGCTTTTACTTTCTACACGCATACTATGCATATATTAGGTAGAGAAGGTATTGTATTTCACCCAAAAATTCGATGTCGAAGCTTCACCAGAAATGTCTTGAGGTCTCCTGAATCCAAAAAAAGAAAGAAACGCAGTTTTAGAAAAAGGTCAGTGTGTGTGTGTGCGTCTGGACAGTATAGCTCAAAAATGAAAAGACTGTTAAGTACCAAATTTAATATTTAAGGTTCGTATCTTCCAAGAATGCAACACGCAGATTTTAAAAAAAAAATTCTCTCACCCAAAACCACCCTGAATGGAAAACTTTGTTTTTCTCAAAAATGGCTCTAACGAGTTTGATTAAAATATCGTATATTAGAGATGTTTACCTTACAAATAAAATGTATATCTTGAATTTTCTAGGAATAGTCTCTAAAAATCCCTTCATTCTGAATGAATTCTGATTAACTGGTTATCTGTAAGAGATACACAAAAACTTGCTGCACAAAAAATGTAGATAAACACACAATTTACGTAGTATTCATTTTTTGTAGAGTTAACCGTTTCCGAGATATTCCTTGTTATTGGTTTCAATGTTAAGCTACTTTAATTTTCCTCATTCGGGGGGTGATCTTTCGTTTCATATTTCTTTTGTTTTAACCCTAGGCGTGCAAAACGGATCGAATTTCAATTGTTTCACATAGTGATCGGCTTTTTAACAGATTTGACTATCGCTTTAACCTAGTGTTTTGACTTATTTCCCTTCTATTTACAAGAAGCAAGTAGTAAAACAATTTTTGCTAATATGTATCTCGATAACCACAATTTAGATAAAAAAATAATCGTTTATAACAATAATTTGTAGAGAAAGTCGTTGAATAGAACACACCAGATTTAAATCAAGCTATAAGATGTATTGAAAATCAACTTAACGCCAGCATTCACAGTGATTTTTTTCTGACCATTCAAAACAAATATAACAACAATCCTTCTGCAAATACAACTAGAAAGAGTAATATTCTAAACACCGAACATATTTGTCTATAGTGGATTAAAGGCCATACGGAATTATTGCTGATCAAATAGCAAAATTGTTTGCCAAATCTAACATGGAATTTAGCTATACTTTACGACCAAATTCATATTTAAAATGTTTTCTAAAGAAATAAATGGTAGAAAACTCTGATATGTTTCTTTCACATGACTTTTTCTGCCTATTATGCAACAAATTATTCTTCCAAAAGCTATAAGAAATACACTAGACTAGCGCGATAATCATGTTTTAAAATATGTATGTGATGACATTGAAACTCAGTTCTCTTTGCACGGCCAGGCGTAGCAATACAATAAAAACAAATGTCGACTTCCCATCTTAGAAAATAAGTCTTGAAAAATTTAAACCAATAACAAGGAATCTCTCGGAAATAGTTAACTCCACAAAAAATGTATTTGACATAAATTATGTGTTAATTAAATCTTTCTCAAACGGGAGGTTATCATTTCGTTTCATCTCTCTTTTGTTTTACTCCTGGTTGTGCAAAGGGAAATGAATTTCAATTGCTTCACATATCGACCGAATTTTTAAAAGATTTGACTATCGCTTTAGAGCTTCCTCCTAGCTAGAAGGAACTAATACAACCAATTCTGCTAAATTTGATCTTTATTACCACGATTTAGATAAAGGAATAATCTTTTGTAACAATAATTTAAAGCATGTGAATAAAACACACCCGTTTTTTATCACGTCTATTGCAAATATTTCAAATCAATTATATTCTTACGCCATTTATACTGGACTCGGATAATTTAAAATTGACCTGCAACCTTTTCATTTAGAACTACTATTTGCAAATATGAAAAGTTGGAGGAAACAGTTTGCGGTTCCTATTTGTTTGACGACATAGAAAATACATTCTACTGGAATGTTCCTACCAGGTAAAAATTAAAATTAATTATTCATAGCCATTGACAAAAATATTCACTAACTCATGTTGCATCTATGCTTTTATAACCTTTATTTTTGCCATTTATTCGTCCATTTAATTATCTGTAATAAAATTTTTTGCATTTGTTTATTTGATTTTGTTGTGTATTTATAAAGCTAACACACTATTTTGTGCAATGGGGGTTTTGGGCAATAAATAATAATAATAATAATAATAGTAATAACAATAACATAATCATATAAATAATAATAATAATAATAATAATAATAATAATAATAAAAATAATGCTCTACTTTTTCATTGAAGAGTATGTAACTCAAATATTATGTGAAATTTATTATGTAAGGCACGAATCATTTCTATTCTTGTGTTTAAAGGGAACTTCTTTTATAGACCACATTTTTACAGTGTATCGTGGCTTGTAAAACGAACCTATGATCCTGATAGTACTCTGGTCACGTAGAGGTTTGGCTAGTTGCTACCCAAAGCGGCCTTCAGAGATCTCTATTTCTACTTGCATTCAGCTCACACTGCTGGCTTGGCTTTGCAAAATACTGAGCATTTTAGTGTCGTTTATTTACAACAGTATGACTGTGTTCATGTTTGCTATATTCAGTAGTAGCAGCATAGTTTGCCTTTTTACTTTCTCTACACGTACTATGTACATAGTGTATAGAGAAGGTATTGTAATGCACCCATAAATTCCATACCGAGATTTCACCGGAAATACACGTTTTGGGTCACCCTGAATACAAAAAAAAGCATTTTTGGAAAAAGGTCCGTGTGTGCGTGTGTGTGTCTGTGTGTCTGTGGACAGCACAGCTCAAAAAGGAAAATACCGTTAAATACCAAACTTGGTATTTAAGTTTGGTATCTTCCATGAATGCGATACGAAAATGTTTAAGAAAATCTCCCACCCCCAACTACCCTTTACTTGGAACTTTTTTTTCGAAAATTTTGATTTTCTCAAAAATTGCTCTAACGATTTTGATTAAAATATCGTATATTAAAGATATTTACCTGACAAATAATATGTATATCTTGAATTTTCTGGGAATAGCCTCTGAAGATTACTTTATTCTGGATGAATTTTATGAAATTTTGCATAGCTGTTAAACCGTAAGAATGGACAAAAACTTACCACACAACAAATGTAGAGCACATTAAAACACACAATTTGTGTTACATAAATTTTTCGAGGAGTTGATCGTTTTTGAGATATTCCTTGTTTTTGGTTTCAGGTTTTAAAAACTTGTGCTTTTCTCATACAGAAATCTGTCAACTCGTATCCATACAAATAAAGGAACTTCAGTCACCTAGTAACCAGCTTTTGACTTCACTTTAACCTATGGTACTCCCATATTTCGCTTCTACTTACAAGGAAGCAAGTAATGAGACTATTTCTGGTAATTTTTTCTCGAAGAATAAGCTTATTAACAATAATTTTTTACACTGGAGTAAAGAAAGTCATGTGAATGGAACACATCAGATTTTTAAATGATGATATAATGATAAGAGGAACACCTAACACACTGAATCTACACAAAACTATTGTGGCAACCACTTCTAGTAGGAATGAACCACAAGAGGATATAGGCCGTGGCAGACAAGACATTTAAATATCTACTCCATTTGCGAGGAGGAAGAGTCGTGGGCCTATATCTTGGTAAGATGTAAAGTTACGGAGAAACGGAGGGAAAGGTATATACCGCGATCCTTTACCACCGGGAAAGAACATGTTGGACGCTACTGGCAGGCATGGAAGACACGGAGGGGGTAGGTTTATGTTTGCTTAAGGCGAGACAACTGAGATCTGAGTAGGCTGATAACATGGAAGAGGGGGCGATTAGAAGAGCTAAAAAGTTACTGTAATGCTTTATATGGGTTTTGTGTCATCTTTTTTGGTCGTTGTTTTGTTGCAGTGTTACCTTATGTTGTGAGTATATATGTCTTAAGTGTATTTGTATATACTATAAAAGGTACACTAATGCATCTGAATACGGTTTGCCGTTTATAGTGGGTTGTAAATTTAAGATGCTCTATTTGAATATATTTGTCCTTTTATTTTCCTGTTCATTCTTTTTATTTTTTGTTTTTAATATTGCTTATTGTTTTGTGTATTGCAAAAGCACGTACGCTCTGTGGACCGTGCTATTGATGAAGAGCTGTGCCTGTATACTGGAATTTAAATGAATACACTTATTCATTCATTCAAGACACACAGATACGTAGAAATCCCTTTCGATTTCAGCTCGAATACTCAACCCTTTGCCGCAACAGCCCAGAATAGGCGATGAACAATGACACAACCAGATGGCTCTGTTGCTCACGATGAATACTCTTTGCTTCGAGCAACTAACTGCACCATCTGTACATTGCGTATGAGCAAATTGTACGTTAAATATGAGAAGGAAACGGAACTTGAAAAGAGAAATCATCTTAGAAGAAGAACCTCACCAGCATTTGCCTTTCAAGCCAAGGAAAACACGAGAAGAAAAAACATTCCGATTTCATAAGAAATGCACGCCTTAATGCCAGTGGAACAATTTACCATCTGCCACTAATATGACGTGTGCAGTTATCCTTTCGCACGTTAAAAGAGTTGCAGAACTCAACGGGACCATTTCAAGCCAAAACCCGTCAGTGCAGAACTGGCGAGAATGATCTGTACCCGTCTTGGTTATCAGCGGAGACAGTGAGCAGGTCACGGTCTTTGCGAAAGGTAAAACGAACATTGTTCTCGCTTGTCTCCACTGGTGGGTTTTAACCTGAAATAATTCTGTTGAGTTCTGCAATTCTTATAACGGGCGAAAGTATATCTAAATATGTCAAATACGGGGCAGTTGTATGGCACTTGATTCAAGAAAATATTTATGTTAACCATTGACAGTGGTTGTGAGATCGTTAAGCTCTGAAGTCTTCGCTTCAAAGACCGTACTCCCTGTCTGAGGTTTTCTCCAGGTTTTCCTCAGTTCTCACAAGTGGCAAATGTGTTCATAACTTAGGCCTGTAACGTTTTTCTCCCAAATTTCTTTTCCCAGTTGCAATTTCATATACTATACTATCACTCATTTATTCATAAATTTCTTTATGTCATCCATTTGAGGGTTGAAGAATTAGTCGACGGTGTTCTGCGTGTTGCGGCTGGTCGGTGGAGGTGCAATTTGTGAAGATTACCCCTGACGTCACAGACCCGCCTTTGGGTGCTTTCGGGGCAGGCACTCCTTTAGTGGACTTCGCGGCCTAGAGACTTGGAGCGACGTCGGAGGCGTTCAGTCCGGAAACGCTTGTTCACGCCATTTCCCGGATCTAGTCGTCCTTCGGGTCTCTTCCCTCCCTCCTAAGGTCGCCTTGGAAGCACAAAGGACCCCATGGCCTACTTGCGGTTCCTATCTGCCCCGGTTTCGTGGTCCCTTAGTTGAAAATTAGAACTGAGTTTTCATTCAGGGCGTTGCGAGAAAGACCGGAAATTTCGCTGAGGGAGCTCTAAATATAAAACTCGATTTTTTTTTCGCCATAAGTCAAAGACAATAGACCACCGGGTTTACTTCCCTTCTAAAGCCAGCTATGCTAAGGAGTTTTGCCCCCGAAAAAAATACATTACCCTCCATAAAATATGAACCCGCGATTTCGGGGACTAGTATAGCATAGACCAGGCAAGAGGACTGGTTCCTCCCTAAGTACTTTTACCAATATTGTAGACCCTGCCACTGTAACTGTGAGATCTATTTCTATTTGAATGGTTCTGTTTTAATTTCTTTTAAAAAATCTTATGTGTTCCATTCACATGACTTTCTCTACCTGCTCTGCAAACAAACTATTCTTGGAAAAGATTATTTATCTGCATCATGCTAATCGAGATAAACTTGAAAATCTTCCTGTCGCTTAAATGCCAAGTTTTCGTTTTTGAGCTACTCGTATGTTATCCACAGACACACACAGATACTCACATGGATCTTCTTTTCTAAGGTGTCATTTTTTCAGGGCCACTCAAAACATATATTTCCGGTGAAATTTCGACATCGAATTTTGGGTGGAATTTCATACCTTCTCTTATTATTACGTAATGTGTGGAGATGTTCGTGTAAGCCTTTAGCCAGCTTCATAACCCAGGGCTATAAGCTACTTTGCGGCGCATATTTGCGCATATGAACAAAAGCTACATGATATCAACAAGTTCCTCTTCTTAGCAACCATTTTTCCTGGACACGTTTCTATAGTAACGGGCTTTCCCCGAACAATAGTCGGTGGTGTGTCGTGAATACGCAAGGAGGCGTCTTTCCTAGCGAAATACATGGATACAGCAGCACTACGACAATGTATGGACATTAATAATGCTTTCAACATCCGTGCGTGAAAATAAACTACTGTAACATGCTGTGGAAACGGAGGACATTTGTTTTCCAAGAATTCTCTTTGAGTTCCGCCATACGGAGGAAGCCCGTGAATATTTTCACTTCACAGTATTATTTCACATACGTTTGGAGTTATGGATGTTTTCGTCACAACATATTCACAGTGTAAAATATCTTATTGAAATTTATACCAGTTATTTATACACAATAATAATTATAGTTTTGCCATGTATCAGAATTTTGGCTTGTATGGTTATTTAAATAATGTTTATTTTCTAAAATCGTGTTTTAATTAAAACGAGCTACATAGCACATCGTACATAGGCAGAGAAGACATTGCATTCCGCCAAAAATGTCGATATCGAAATTTTACCGGAAATAAACGTTTAACGGTCCTCTTCGACCAAAATAAGCGGTATGGGTTTATTTTATAGAGTTTAACGTCCGCTTTTATCCGCTTTTACTACTTTGGCACCGCAGGCGATGACACTGATAATAGATGGAATGCACATGGAGCACCGGTGGAATGTGATGGCGAGGGAAACCGGAGAACCCGGAGAAAACTCTCCACTTTGTCCACCACAAATCTCACATGCTTGGGATCGAACCCGTGCCGTCTAGGTGAGAGGCGATGGTCTGACCAATCGGCCACGGCGCGGCCTGGTCGGTATATGTGTACATGTTTAAGTGGACACGATAACTCAAAAATAAAAAATCGGTAAAATACCAAACTTGTAATTTAATTTTAGTGTCTTCCAAGGAGCGATATGAATATATTGAGGAATGTCCCGCACTCCAAACTACCCTTTACATGGAAAAAAATTCGAAATATTGACTTCCTCAAAAACTACTTTAACGATTTTTATTAAAATAACATATACTAAATATGGCAAATAAAATGTACATCTTGTATTTTCTGGGAATAGTCTCTGAAGATCTCTTCACCGTTATTCTAATCCTAATTAGATCAAACACCTTTATTGTTATAGGGAATATGTTAGGTTAGTGAAACGTATTGCAACATTTTTCTATGTTTTAGGCTTAATTTGTATTCCAATTTCAACTCGTTTCAGCTAATTTTATTTCTCCCTAATATATCTGTGGCGTTGTATGTTTATGCAATACAAATTTATGGGAAACAAACATGTTACTCTAATGAAAAACAGTTGTATACCAAATCTGTGTGTTTTTTTTTTATTATTATTTAATCGTTCCGCATTTCTTACTATTCTTGAACTGAATTTATGAGTATTTAAATAATTTCCTAGTTTAACTTCTTTAGTAATGTGAGATAAGTTTTATAAAAAGCATTTTATAAAAATAAGTATTATCTAGTTGATTTAAAATGTATTATAATTATAGCCGCTATTAACAGAAAGCTTTTTGTGTAATTGTACTTCTTTCTCGAATTCAACTGATTTAAGAGTTTGAATTTTTGCGCACATGAAGATAGTTTTGTTGTAATACTCCTTTGATATTGTAATAA
Source organism: Hymenopus coronatus (assembly GCA_030762935.1). NCBI lineage: Eukaryota > Metazoa > Arthropoda > Insecta > Mantodea > Hymenopodidae > Hymenopus > Hymenopus coronatus. The sequence goes on along the minus strand of CM060892.1, from coordinate 85,744,948 downwards.
AATCACTTTTATTTCTTTGCAGCTGGTTACAAATAAACTGTTTTAGTTCCATTGCTTTCGTAACAATTTTTTTTCTCTTGACGCAATTCTTGTCTCGTCGCTTCGACGCAACTGCTGCACGTTGTGAACTCACAGTCGAAAACTGAGTCGCCTGGCTTACAGCTCTTCCTTTTAAAGCTGTCAATACGCCAACATAAATTTCCAGAAAAAGATAATATTCTCGCACGTGTCCATTGTGACTAAGTGTCGCATTTCTAGATTTTGAGGCAGTGCCGAGCTTTTCACGTGTTAATTTTTAGAACACCTGCGACAATGGCAGTGGAACTATGAAAAGCAGTTGATCACGCTTACATTTGAAAGCAGGCTGCTCACATGTGTGACGATTACGGCCGGTATCATCACATTATTATTATTATTATTATTATTATTATTATTATTATTATTATTATTATTATTATTATTATTATTATTATTATTATTATTATTATTATCATCATCATCATTATTATTATTACTATTATCACCATTAAAAAGTCTCTTCAAATTAAAAAATTTGAAGAGCTTTAAATGGCTTTGGATTCTTACGGCTGTACAATTTTCTTATCATTTCATAAGCAATGCCTATAAGATTATAACTGATTTAAGTCCTTAGCCAAACAGCACTGGTCAAAGGTATTAATTTGCGCAGCTATAACTTGTTATTTCACTGGTTACACCTTAACGCGTGAAGATTTCTGCAGGCGATGACAATTTTTCTCCTTTGCGTACAGGATAAACACAGTGTGAATGAATCCAGCTTGAAACACAAACAAAAGAATTGGTTATAGCTTAAGGTAACGTAAGCGAGAATGAAAAGTAAATCTATCACGATTTCATATCCATCGCCAATATGTAATGCATCAGCCATAATTGTTCGAAAAATAAACATGTGCTAAGGGTAAAAAATAATAGTATTTTGTGGTTTAGAGCCTGGAGAGAGACTGGTATGGCTAAGGCGCGTTCTTTTGTCATTACTCAATGCCTACTTTGTTGTTACAAAACATCAATCACCGATCTCAGTGAATTTTGCCATTCCATTTGGAACGTTATAATTGACAGCGGTTTGAGGTGTGTATGGATGCAATAGTGAAATGAGGAAGTGTGAAGCTGTTCAAATGAAAGTTATCCTTTTCTAATAGAAGGGAAGAAACCGCTTAATGCGTTGTACCAATAATGAGACGATTTTTCGACACTCGATACGATACTGATTTTTGGGCATTTATGCTGATATTTTATTTAAAAAATCTGATGTGTACCATTCACATGACTTTCTCCATATCCCTGCAACAAATAATTCTTAAAAAGCTTATACTTCTATTTACTTTATGCTAATCAGGAAAAATTAGCATAAATAGCCTTATTACTGGCTTCCTTGCAAGTAGAAGCGAAATAAGGGACAACCGTACATTAAAGTGATAGTCAAAAGCTGGTTGCTATGTCAATGAAGTTCCTTTGTTTATATGGATAGGAGTTGACAAGTTCCTGTATGAGAAAGGTATACGTTTTTCATAGCAGAAACCAAAAATAAGGAATGTCACAAAAACGACGAACTCCACGAAAAAAATGTATATGACATAAATTTTGTGTTTTAATGTGCTCTACATTTTTGTGTAGTAAGTTTTTGTCCATCTCTTACGGTTTAGCAGTTATTCAAAATTTAGTAAAATTCATCCAGAATAAACTACTCTTCAGAGGCTATTCCCAGAAAATTCAAGATATACATTTCATTTGTCAGGTAAATATCTTTAATATGCGAAATTTTAATCAAAATCGTTAGAGCCATTTTTGAGAAAATCAAAATTTCGAAAAATGTTCCATGTAAAGGGTAGTTGGGGGTGGGGGGATTTTTCTCAAAATCTTCGTGTCGCATCCCTGGAAGGTACTAAACTTAAATACCAAGTTTGGTATTTTACCTACTTTTCGTTTTTGAGCTATCGTGTTCACAGACACACGGACACACGGACACACACACACACACACACACGGACCTTTTTCCGAAAATGCTTTTTTTTAGATAAAGGGGACCCTAAAACATATATTTCCGGTGAAATCTCGGTATCGAATTTTTTGATGGAATGCAATACCTTCTCTATACACTATGTACATAGTACCTATAGAGAAAGTAAAAATCTGATGTGTTCCATTCACATAGCTTTCTTCATCTCTGTAACAAATTATTGTTAATAATCCAATTTTTCTATGTATTCCATACTAATCGAGATAAATATTAGCAGAAACGGTCTTACTATTTAGTTCCTTATAAGCAGAAGGGGAATAAGGGAATACATTAGGTTAAACCGACAATTGGGTTTTAAAATATGGTTATTATGGGATTGAAATCCTTATCTTTGCGTGTCCAAGAGTTGACAAGTTCCCATATGAGAAAGTATTTTAAAACTGAAACTATTAACAAGGAATATCTCGAAAACGGTCAACTCCACAAAAAATGTACATGTTATTAATTGTGTTTTAACGAGATCTACATGTTTTGTGCAGTAAGTTTTTATCTATGTCTTACAGTTTGCCAGTTATGCAAATTTCAGAAAGAAATCGTCCAGAATGAAGAGGTCTTCAGAGGCTATTCCCAGAAAGTTTAAGATATACAGTTAATTAACATGTAAATATCTTAAACATAGGAGATTTTAATCAAAATCGTTAGAGCCAATTTTGAGAAAATCAACATTTTCGAAATTTATTCATGCAAAAGGTACTTTGGGGTGGCGAATTTCTTGAAAAACTTCGTGTCCCATCCTTGGAAAATACTGAAATAAAATATCAAGTTTGGTATATAATGAACTTTTCGTTTTTGAGCTATGCTGCCCACAGACACACACACACACACACACACACACACACACACACACAGATACACACGGACATTTTTCTATTTTTTTTTTTTTGATTCGGGGGTCAAAGCACCTATTTGCGATGATATCTCGGTATCAATTTTTGGGAGCAATACAATACCTTCTCAATACACTATGCATAGTATGTATAGAGAGAGAGGAAAAAAATCTGATGTATTCCATTCTCATGACTTTGTCTACATCTCTGCAAAAATAATATTAAAAAGCTTGTGCTTCTATTTACTTCATGCTAATCGAGAAAAAAATAGCAGAAATAGTCTTATTACTTGTTTCCTTGTAAGTAGGAGAGAAATAAGGCAGAACCATAGGTTAAAATGATAATGAAAAGCTGGTTGCTATGTGACTTGTTTGTATGGATAGGAGTTGACAAATTCCTGTATGAGAAAAGTTTGTTTTTTAAAACTGAAACCAAAAGCAAGGAATATCTCAAAAACGATCAACTCCATGAAAAAAATTTATATAACATATATTGTGTGTTTTAACGTGCTCTACATTTTATGTGCAGTAAGGTTTTATCTATCTCTTAGGTTTAGGAGCTATGCAAAATTCCGTAAGTTTCACACAGAATAAAGTAAGCTTCCGAGGCTATTCCCAGAAATTTGAAGATATACATTTTATTTGTCAGGTAAATAACTTTAATATATGATATTTTAATCAAAATCGTTAGAGCCATTTTTAAGAAAATGAACATTTTCGAAAAAGTTCCCTGTAAAGGGTAGTTTGGGGTGGGGAGATTTTTTTTTCAAAATATTCGTGTCACATCCCTGGAAAATAATAAACTTAAATACCAAGTTTGGTACTTTAAACACTTTTCGTTTTTGAGTTATCGCATTCATAGACACACGGACACACACACACACACACACACACACACACAATTACATTTGCTGTGGCTGCATACTGGGTAGCCCAACTGCGCTGTATTTGACGTGTGTAGGTAACCTTTCGTACGTTTAAAGAGTTGTAGAACTCAGCGGCGCTACTTCAAGTTAACATCACTCATGATAGATCCCCACTGATAGAGTTAAAAAATGCAACTTTTTAATGCACATGTCAATAGCAGGGCAGCTGGGCCACTACCGCTTTGTTCATCACTTTCAGATGTCGCTGCATCATGTGTTGATAGCGACGGGAAGTTCTTACATTATTTCTTCAATACAGGTTCTGTAAATTTCACTCGAGGTGTAAAATGCCGTGGTGTAACGGTTGCAATGCTAACTTCATATACCTAAGGTCGCGGGTTCAAACCCGGCGGAGGCCGATGGATGTTTAATATTTATTAAAATTAGTTGAATGGTGTATATGTAAGCTATGCTATAATCCGCGTTTGACTTACCTAAACACAAACAGATGGAATTAAGAACAAATATGTTCGAATTAATGTTCTGAGATAAACGTAATGGCTGAGAATGAGTCACCAAGCCAGACTATTTCAGAAGCGTGATTTAGTGCGTCAGCTAAATTAGCTTCATTCACAACTCAGATATTCACTGTATTTACATGGGTAACTATACTCCTTCTCCTAATGTTATGCATATGTTCATTAGGCACAAAAATGGTGCATTCATTCATCAAAGGAAATTCAAGGTTTTTCAAGAGTTATTATCCAGCAACGTGCGAGGCAATAAGGTGAAGTTTCGAAGCCTTTCATTCCTTAACTAGCATAAAGTTAAACGCAATAACTTTCAATAATGCAAAGCTAGATATCTAAAAAGTTAAAAATGCTTATCTCAAACTTTTAGACATACTTCGATACCATCGATTTAATCAAAACCGTTAAAGACACCTTTTAGAAACTCAAACTTGTCGCAAAATACTTCAGGTAACGCATTTTTCAAAGATAAGATGTATATAAAACATTTCAATATTAAGCCTTAGCCGTAAATGAGAATTTTTTAATGAAAAACAAGGAGGGGAAAAATCACCTAAATTGTGACTGTCACAGAATGAGTTCAAACGCTGAAGAAGTGCAATCAACAGAAGTGTGCCGGTAATTTCCGGTTTGATTCACGCTACTTCCTTATTAATGCTACAAAACAAGATGGCGCACAGCTGTGCGATGTTATCATTGCGTCACGTAGAGGTGTCGAATGCAGTATGACGTTGGAACCCAGGTGATTGTCCGGCTGGCTTCCTTATAGGTTTAGAATATTAAGTGACTCATGAGTGACAGAACTATTGTTAGAGAAGCGTTCACAGGTAACTTCATTAGATATAGATATACGTAAAGTTACGATGGTGTTTCAAAGTACCGTGTTAGTAATGAAGACGCCCTTTTTAATGTACATAGTGTACAGATAAGGTATTGTATTCCACCCCAAAAATTCGATACTGAAATTTCACCGCAAGTGCATGCTTTGAAGTCCCTGAATCCAAAAACAAAAAAACTGTTAAATACCAAATTAAGTACTCGTACTTTGTTTAGTATCTCCCAAGGATGAGAGACGAACATTTTCTAGAAAATACCCCCATCCCAAACTGCCTTTAACTGGAAAACATTTCGATTTTTGTTTTTAGCACTGGTCATTTCTGAGATATTCCTTGTTATTGGTTTTAGCATTGAAATATTTACATTGGTCATACAAACAAAGGAATTTCATTCAATAGCAACCTGCCGTTAAAAGATTTTAGTATCACTTTATCACTTTAACCTATGGTACTGCCTTATTTCCCTTCTACTTATAAGGAAGCAATTAATAAGATCATTTCTGCTAATTCTCATTTCTCAAAGATAAAATTAGACATAGAAGAATAATCTTTCTAACAATAATTTGTTACGAAATGTAGAGAAAGTCATGTGAATGGAATGCATCAGAATTCTTTCTTGTTTTTTATTTTCAAGCATAAATTATTTATTTCTCAAAATCCGAGGCAGATGACTCATCATCTGGGACTGGTATTCGGGAGGTCGTAGGGTCGGTTCCCCGCGACCGTCCTCTCTGACCCATGGGTTTTTTCGGCGGTTTTCTCGGATCACCAGGCGAATGCTGGGGAGGTTTATTCATTCCCTTCGTTGCATCTCCATTTCATCCAACCGGTATCTTTCAGGGTTGTACGTGTCGGTGAGGACTACGGTGGTAGCATCCTCTCGCGGACGTGACTGCACTTTGTAAATTCAGCTCTTGGTGGCGGGATGGCGCTGGAAATCGTCTGTAGACTCAGGGACGTTTGGTTAGACATCAGGCGCGGGCTCCTAGCACTCCCCGCGAGTAGAGATGGACTGCTTGAAAACTGTTAGGGACCCTCCAGGTGACTCCCTTCCGCCGTCTGGTTCCGGCTGCTGCTGTATAAACCGGGCATTGTCGCGGTGAAATAGCAATTTCTTCTTCGCCAAATAGGGCCGTGTCTCCTTCAATCGGGACAATAACTTACTGTAATGTTGTACAGTGATTATTTCTCCTTTTACTAAGAAGTCAATGAAGTCAACAATTTGCAACTTCCCCCACCCAAAAAAAAATTCAAGCCAGCAGTTTTCAGGCCAATGAAACTATCTTTACCCGCTTTGGAACAGATTCGCTACAAGCAAGCCATTGTTTTTAATTTCTCTATGCGCACTATGTACATAGTATATAGAGAAAGTAGTGTATTGCACCCAATAATTCGGCACCAGGATTTCACCAGAAATACATGTTGGGACTCCCTGAATCCCACAAAAAAAAAAGAAAAAAAAAGTTTTAGAAAAATATCAGTGCATGTGTGTCTCTGGTCTGTATGTGTATGTGTGTGTGTGTGTGTGTGTGTGTGTGTGTGTGTTTGTATCTTGGGGCAACATGGCTCAAAAACAAAAAGTCCGTTAAATACCAAACTTGATATTTGAGTTCAGTATCTTCCAAGAATGCGACACGAAGATTTTCAAGAAAATCTCCCCACACCCAAATACCCTTTACACGGAAAAATTTCCAAAAATTGTAGTTTTCTCAAAAATGACTAACGATTTTGGTTAAAATTTCTTATTTTTAAGAAAAATAAAGTGTATATCTTAAATTTTCTGAGAATATCCACTGAAGATCCCTTTATTCTGGATGAATTTTTTTTAATTTTGCATAACTGGTAAACCGTAAGAGATAGACAAAAAGTTACTACACAAAAAAGTAGTTCTCCTTAAAACACACACTTTATGTCATATACATTTTTTTTCGTGGAGTTGACTGTTTCCGAGATGTTCTTGTTATTGGTTTCAGTTTTAAAATACCTCAGTTTTAAAATTGTCTCATATGGAACTTGTGAATATCTGGCCACCCAAAGAAATGGATTTCAATTCCATAGCAACCACATTTTAAAACATTTGACTGTCGGTTTAGCCTAGTATGTTCCCCATTTTCCTTCTACTTATTAGGAACTGAGTAATAAGACCGTTTCTGCTAATGTCTATCTCGATTAGCATGAAGCAGATAGAAGAATAAGCTTTTTAACAATAATTTGCTACAGAGATGTACAGAGAGTCATACGAATGGAACACATTATTTTTTTTTCCCCCAGAATATAATGAAGAATCCAGATCTGTATGACGGGAAAACTTGACGCAAAAAGATTCTTCAAATTCGCTTAAATAGCTCAAAACACAGATTCGATTTTTAAAACTACACCTGTTTGTTGTGAACAATGAGCAACCACTACAGCCATTCGGCCAACAATGTTCACTTTTTCTACGCGTGCTAAACATATAATAGGTAGAGAAAGTATTGTATTCCACCCAAAAATTCGATGTCGAGATTTCACCGTAAATATATGCTTTAAGGTCCCGGAGTCTAAAAGAGGCATTGTTAGAAAAAGGTCCCTGTGTGTATGGTGTGTGTGTGCGTGTGTGTGTCTGTGGACAACATTACTCACAAGAAAAAGACTGTTAAATATCAAACTTAGTATTTAAGTCTAGTATCTTCCAAGGATGCGAGAGAAAGTTTTTGAAGAAAATTCCCCCACCCCAAACTACCCTTTACATGGACATTTTTTTTAAAAATTTCTTTTTCTCAAAAAAATGCTTGAACGAGTTTGATGGAAGTACCGTTTTTAATGATATTTACATCACAAATAAAAAGTATATCTTGAATTACCTGGGAGTAGCTTGGAGGAACTTTTCCATAATTGGTAAACTGTAAGGCTTAGACAAAAACATACTATTGGTTTCAGTTTTAAACTACGTAATTTTTCTCAAACAGGGGGTAACCTTTCATTTCATCTCTCTTTTGTTTTACTGCTGGCCGTGCAAAGCGAACCGAACTTCAATTGTTTACATATCGACCAGCTTTTGGGAGAGTTGACTATAGCTTTAGCCTTGTGTATTCCCTTGTTTACTTTCTACTTAGAAAGAAGCAAGTAATGAGACAATTTCTGCTAATATTTATCTCAACTAGAAAGATGTATGTAGGTAAAAAAATGATCTTTTGTAAGAATTGCAGAGAAGACCAGGTATAAAAAGTCATGTAAATGGAACACATTAGCATGTTTAACCTCCAACTCACCATGCAAAATACGAATTGGCGTTCCCGCCGATCAACCTATGGCTTCTGCCACTTGGTATACTTTCGTTTTTTTTTGTTTTTTTGTTTTTTTTAAACAGTACCGGAGTCTGGTCAGAACTCCGGCGCTGTATCCCCTATTTACATCCCCCCCCCTGTATGATTACTGGTTTTACTGATCCTTTACACAAACATATACACATTGCACAAACATATAACACCCATGCCCAAGGCGGAATTCGAACCCACGATTCCCTGCCCACGATGCACCAAGAGACGCCTTAGCGAGCGTGGCCATGGGGACCGGCTCGTTCGGCGATCAGCGAGAGCCATATCGTGGACTTCTTCAATGATTCTGATTCCTCGGTAATCACCGGGTGTCCTGGGCGCTCCTCATTTAAAATGGATATTCGATCGCGTTTGAAGTCATTGAACCAATATCTAACTGTTTTCATAGATGGCTATAGGTCCCCATAAACAGTATTCAATTTAGCTTTCATCGCCTCGAAGCTTTCCAATCCAAGATTAAAAGTGAATCACTGAACGACACTACACTTTTTCCATTTTAGAGGAAACACATTGAACGCCTAACTGAAAGCCTTCCAAATACAAAATAACCAATGAATCAGCAGCAAATTTATTGCCAACGTGTAACAAATGACAGCATACGAGGTAGCACCAACTAATCTTAGAGATTCTATCTATTTGGGAACACGGTACTTGTTGAAGAAGGAATGAGAAACAAGGAATTCTTATTTGAATGCTTGGCGTGCAGCTTTGGACAAGTGGAAACTTAAACGAAAACATAACACAAACCCATTTTGCCTCCTAGATTAAGGACATGTTCTGTATAATGCACAGGTAAATTATTTCCATAGATCACCCTACTATTATGGCTGCGTAAGATGAATAAAATCTGCGTCGGAAGTCACATTTTGTTTTTTTATAGCATTCAACGCTCTCTTTTACTACATATTGCACCGCAGGCAATTTTTTATAGTGTTTAACGCCCTCTTTTACTACAAGTGGCACCGCAGGCGATGACATGCGATGGAATGCGATGGCGGGGGAAACCGGAGAACCCGGAGAAAACTCGCCCCTGCACCGCTTTGCCCACTACACGGTCGCATGGGATCGAACCCAGGTCGTCTAGGTGAGAGGCGGGTGGTCTAACCAATCGGCCATAGCGTGACCACCGCAGGCGATGACGCTGATGATGCACGAAATGAAAATGGACCACGTGTGGAATGTGATGGCGGGGGAATCCGGAGTACCCGGAGAAAACTCACCCCTGCGCCGCTTTGTCTACCACAAATCTCACGTGCCGTCGCTTAGGATTGAACCCGGATCACCTAGGTGAGTGGTCTTACCACTCAGGCACGGCGCAGCCACATACTATCCTGGTAGGAGCAGTGGGATTAGAAGGCAATTACTCAATATGCTTAAACAACTGGTTCAAGATTTATGGTGATGGTTTTGATATGCTATGGTTTTATTGAGTCACTTTAGTGTGAAACACTTAATGTAATATTGTGAAAGTATTTCCCTTCGTGCTGTCTTATAAGAGGATGAAAAGATAAACGCGAGGCTACTTATAACCACATGTATGATTAAATCCAAGAAATGTGCGTTTATTTGTTATTTATTGCCAAACAATTATGTGGTGAGGATTCTGATGGTTCTTTCCGACCATGTCAAGTCATTGCAGAACAACCGTTCTACATATGGTAGATTATTTTTTTTTTAACTTTCAAAGAAAGATGCCGAAACTTAATATGGTTCAACGCATTATAAGAGAACATTGCTTCCTATCTAAACTTAAACGTCGCGCGTAAAAGAATGAAAAGAAAGGAGATTTTGGTCCTCAGAGTATGTTTCTTTCTTGCATGCAAATATAATTACTGTTTTATGCATAACAAACTATCACATCGAAATTGAATGCTTCAAGTGGGGTCTAATCGTCAAAAATGCTGTTTCAGGTTTTCTTGGAAAAGAAAAATAAATAATTGCCACAGATGTGTTTTACGGAACATCTCGCTTCGTGGTTTACAACTAGTGACGGATCTTTGCCGAGAATTGCTTTGGTTCCGCTGAACGGAAGTATAAGGTTTAATTTTTATATTTAAAAAAATAAACGGTTCCAATTGTATCGAAACAACTTTATTCGATATAACATTTAACTTTTTCGCAGCACTCAGCTATCAACTATACTCGGCTGTCACTCTAACTGAACACATCTCTCCTAAGAGATAGCAGTCCCTTATTATAGGCCTCGCATACACAACGGAACGATCTCAAAGAGGATACTTTTCCAAACGGACCGAAAGGGAGGCGTACACAAAGAATTTGTTACACGGGCCATTATTGCCTTTCATTCTTCTATTGTCCGGACGAGGACGCTACAAACTAGGCATCTAGTGAGCATGTGCTTACTCCGGCGAGTCCGGCGGCAAAATCGGCAAGTATCAGAACACATTGTTAAACATATATTTTATAAATAATGTCACGGAATGTATATTACCAATTCAGGAATATCCATTCAGAAAAAAAGTCATAATTAACTGCAAATTCATACATCCCCTAAAAATAAATTATGCCTACACATTTATACAATTTCGATTTTTACTTTCCCTACTACGTATAGTTATTAGGAGATGTATTATATTACGCCCAAAAATTAGATACAGAAATTTCAAGTGAAAATTCCTTTTGAGACCCTCTAAATAAAAATTCCTTTTTAAAAAAATGTCAGTGTGTGTGTGTGTGTGTGTGTGTGTGTGTGTGTGTGCGCGCGCGTGTTTGTGAACAACATAACTGAGAAACGAAAGATGGGTTATATATAAAGCTTGATATATAAGTTCGACATCTCCCGTGGGTTCGATACAAAGATATTCTAGAAGATTCTCCCATCCCAAACTATCTTGTATATGTAAACATTTTTGAAATGTTTTCTTTTACTCCAACACGACACTAACGATTTTGAGTAATAAAATAACACATATTTAAGATATTTTCAAGATAAACTAATGTATATCTTGAATTTTCTGGCAGCAGCCTCATTCTGGATGACTTTTGTGTAACCGGTAAACTGATACTGATAGACAAAATGTCATTGCACAAAAAATTAGATCTCGCTAAAACATACAATTTATGTCCAGTAATTTTGTACTGTGGAGTTAACCACAATTGGTTTAAGTTGTTATAGGTTTAAATTTTTTGATACTGTTACTTTCCTCAAATGGGAGGGCATAAAACGTTTCCTTTAGTCCTGACCATGCAAAGAAAAAGGAATTTCAATGTCATCACATAGCTTTTAAAATATTATGATTATCACTATATTCTCTTATTGCTCTTGCACCAATAAGTACATAAATATAACACTGTTATGTTAGCATTTATCTTGATTAACATGGAACATAGAAGATTAAGCTTTTTTTAAGAATCATCTGTTGCAGAATAGGTAAAAAATTGATATGACGGGATGCTGGGAAGTTGTTCACATCGCGGCGGTTAGGCGGAAGGTCGACACATTGCACGACATAGGTGCGTGACGTCATATTTCACTGTTCTTTAGTGCGCTTTATTCCTAAGTTACTTTAGCTACACTATAAAAATGTAATAATGTATTTTTGCAAAATTCCCTTTGCCAATTTTTTCCTTTCGTTTTCTATTTTATTGTATGCCTAAATATGATTTGTTTATTAGGGAAAAAATAACATTAAAAAGTAACCGTCATTGCTAACGTGGCTGTTCGTACTCTAGCGAGCCATATGAATGGTAACCTGTTCTAGTTTGAGTGCGTTCCAAAGAGCAGGTGTAGTACTCACGATTCACATGGATCTTCCTGCAGTACAAAATACAGCACAGCATTAAGAGAAGGTCAACAAGACTGAACTTCATGTTAGAATGATGTGGCAGGAAACGCAAGCTCTTGATCTTCGCCCGATGACTAGCACTCCGAAGATTTTTCAAAAACACTCACCTCAGCTGAGTAAGAATTGGAACAGTTTGGTATTTGGGATGTGAGCTGCTGAAATTTAGCAAAAGCCAACTGTGACATATTTCAACCAGCGCTCTCTGGCTACATTTGGTGACATTTTATTTCTTGAATTGACATCAATACCAGCAACTACTCCTAAAATAAGGGTGAGTATATATATATCCACTTGTATATAATATATAATACTTGTTTGGTGTGAGTGTATGTGTGTGTGTGTGTGTGTGTGTGTGTTTCCGGAGGAGGTTTTACACTGCAGCCGCCATGGGCTTATTGTCAGACTCTAGGAGGCTAAGATGAAATGAATGTACTAACGACGGGCGGCCGAAACCGGACCACGAGAAAAGAGCACCATGGAGGTTCCCTAACATGGTTCCAGATTTCTTCATCTCGATGCAAAGAGCGCCAAGAGCCCGCGTCACAGCTTTACCGAACATCATGGGTCCAACGACATCCTGCCACCGAGAGCTGCATTTCCAGAGCGCAGTCACCACCACGGAAGGGCGCCATCATACAATCCTCGCCGACACTTACAGCCCTGAAAGAGGTCGTTTGGATGAAATGGAGAGGAAATGAAGGAATATGAAGTTCAGGTAATGAAAAAAACTCCAAGCATTCGCACAGTGATTCGAGAAAACCTCCAAAAAAGTACATGGGTCAGAGAGGTCGGCCGTGGGAATCGAGCCCACGACCTCACCAAACGAACTGCCTGAACCATCTGGTTCGGTTAATTGGATTAGCTCTGTGTTCCACGCTTTTGAATTAATTTCACAACACAATTTCCTTTTAAATACAATGTGATATTTAACGCTAGAAAGTGATTTAATCAATTTGTGGTGTTTCAAAACAACACTTGATTTACTCACTGGCTTGAAACCAGTTGTAAGGTTGGTAGAGCTTTAGTTTAGGTACAGTCAGCTACTTTGAATTCAGGGGAACTGCAATTAAATTGTTGCTCCTATAAATCGGTGCGCAATATATGGAACTAGATATGCTTCTAGTGGCTCCAGATACAAACTCAAACAAATTGCTGTCAACCTTGCTCCATCTTGAGGTTAACTACTTTCGGAACTGAAGCCTCCAATCGGTGTTAGCACACGGTTATGTGTATGCGGTACTAAGGAGAAACAGCACTTAGTGCGACAGCTACTTTCGTTTTTGCTCTCTACAACGTATAATGTATAGTAGGTAGAGAAGGTATTGCATTCCACCCAAAAGTTCAACGTCGAGATTTCACTGTAAATCAAAAAACATGTTTAGAGTGGAGAGTTCTGCATAACATTCAAGATATACATTCCATTTGTCATATAAGTATCTTAAACATACGCTTGAATTTGGCTAGGTTTAACTACTTTTACTACTACGGCATCGCAGGCGAAGACACTCACGATAGATGGAATGAAGATAGAGCACTGGTGTAATGCGATGGAGGAGGAAACCGGAGGAAACCCACTCCTGCGCCGCTTTGTCCATCACAAATCCTATATTCGGTCGCCTGGTATTCAAACACAGGATATTTTAATCAAAATCATTAGAGCCGTAGCTTTCCTGGCGGCGTAAATCTTCGAGGTTCTCTCGGTCTTCCAGCCAGGTGTATGGTGAGGCACCAACGTTCCCGTCTTCATGGTTACTCAGAGTATTACGTTGTTCCCTGAAGACGTATGTTGGTGCCTCACCATATGTATGTACATCTGGCTGGAAGCCCGAGAGAACCTCGAAAATCATTAGATTCATTTGTGAGAAAACCAAAATTTTCGAAAAATCTTCCATGTAAAAGGTAATTGGGGGTGGGGACACTTTCTTGACTTGTTATTTACGCCCAGAGTCTTCCAAGGATGAGACAGAGGATTTTCAAGAAAATGCTCCCATCCCCAATTACGCATACATGGAAGATGTTCGAAAAATTGTACATGGCTCTAATGATTTTTAATTGAAATAGCCTATGTTTATGATACTTATAAGCCAAATGAAATGTATATCTTCAATTTTCTGCAAATAGCCTCTCAAGAGCTCTTGATTCTGAATGGATTTTGTATAAAATGTAAACCATAAGAGACAGACAAAAGCTTACCGCACAAAAATGTTGATTTTGTTAAAACACACAATTTGTGCCATATACATTTTAAGGTACAGTTAACCGTTTCGGAGATATTCCTTGTAAATGGTTTCAGTGTTAAAATAGTTGATTGTTTCTCAATCGGAAAGTCCTCAGTCGTTTCTAGCTCTTTTTTTTCCTGGCTATTCAAACAGAACCGAATTTCAATTGTGTCACACAGCGATAGCTCTTGAAAGATTTTACAATCTCGTTAATCTAGCTTACTCCCTTATTTCCTTTGTACTTATAAGGAACCAAGTAATTAGATCATTTCTGCTAACGTTTATCTCGATTAGCATAAGGTAGATCAAACAATAATTTTTTGTAAGAATGGTTTGCTTGCAGAACAAGCAGAGAAAGTCATGTGAATGGAGTACAACAGATTTTTATTATACATTTTAGGGAAATAGGGAGAGAGCTAACGAGCTCTTGATAGCCTAGACTTGATGCGGTGAAGGTAGGAAAAAGTAAAGGAAAACCCCCAAACTCCATACCTATTCTACATCCGTAGACTTCTCAGGGTTATAGGTTATGGAATATGCAACGAAGGAGACACCTCTATTTGCGGAGTCTCACCGATATTGAAATAATTTTAATTACGATGGAAACGTCAGGTGTTTTCAATACTTACTGCACCAATTTTAGCTACCCATAAAGGTGGTTTGCCTTATAGATAGTGGTGTTATAATGATAGGACAGGTAACACAGGAATAACATAATGAGTGTTCTATTCCATTCTGCTTGCGTACCTATTATTAAACATGTTTGTGGGTCTTGGTATAGAACTCTGTTAAACAGAAATGAAGCGACCAGGGGAAAGAGGATGAATGTCCAGATTTAGTTCAGAGAAAAAAAATTAATTTAAAATTTAAAACCCTAGCTCACTTCCATTTCGTCATATTTTTATTTAGGAGTAGAGATGTCAATTAACAAAATATTTCGTACAACAATTAAGTTTTTGGAAACTCCATAGACACAGTATTCACCATAATTTTACTACAGTCAAACTAAAACAGAAAAAAGATGAATGTGCATAATAATCTTTAGTTTCACAAAATTAAACAATACTAATAGCTTTGTTTAATTTAGTGTTTAATTTAAAACTTATAATTAATGTGATAGTAAACATTTGCACAAATCATATTAATGAGAATATTGCAGAATCTACGCACACTTTGTTGGTTTACTTTACATTCTTTTTTTTTTTTTTTTTTTTTTTTTGAAAAGTTTGGTGATTTCTACCTCCTCCTGCTGCTGGGTTTTGCTCCTTCCAGCTTGCGAGATCAGTGTCTCTGAATTTGGTGACATAAGGTTCGTGATGAAGAATTTCATCGTAAGAAGAAATAGAATTAGACAGTTTGATGATTGTTAATCTTTCCTCCTGTGAAATAATGTCAAAACACTTCAACCATGTACACTAACTAATTACAATCAGATCCCATTTCATGAATAATTAATTTAAGTTTCTTACTCACATCCTCCATCGTCCATACTTAATTATTTTCTTCACAGAGGCAACAGGTTTCTATGTATTTCCTGCACTTCCCCAACACCTCTATAAATTCATCCTCCATTCTGTAGCAATCAATCAGTTTACTAGCATAACACACATCCACTAACAATATAATGAGTAACACATACATTCACCAACAATAATCAACACGCAACAATGAGGTGAAAAGCTGAAGAACTCTAGGAAGAAAAAATTGGACATTCATCTCTTTTCCCCTGTTTCACTTAAGCCTTCATCCATATTCCCTTCTATCCATATTTTTAAAAGGTCCATAAAAGATCAGTTTCCTCTTTCTATGTCGTTGAGCAGTATGAGCACATTCTACACTCAATTGTGCAATGTTTAATGGTGGCATCTCAATTTTCATAATTTGTGGACATTCATCCTTTTTCCTCTGGATGCTTCAAATGTAAACAACAGAATGCGCTTTGGATAAATGTTGCAGTTGTGCAGTTGGGTGTTGAGCAACTTGAATCTTCCGTATTCCAGATAACACTGCGCATATTGTCGTTTATATTTGTGTTCAACAAATTTTTACACCAAGACCCACAAACATACTTAATAATAGGTACTTACAGCTAAATGGAAAATAATATTTATTATGTTATACCTGTGTTCTGTCCTATTCATTACTGGATCATTCTCTATAACATATATAGTATTTACCGCCATTGGCAGCTAAAATTGGTGCAGTAAGAATTGGTTACACCTGAGGTTTCCATCCTAATTAATTGTAATTCAATATCGATGAGACACTCCACGATTGTACCTTGGAAGACCAGCTGGAAATCTATTATGGTTAACTTTCTCTGAGGAGGAAGGGATGAAGGGAAGAAACCACAGGAGATACAGGCCGATGACAGGCACAAAGCCACCACGCGCAAGTTCTTAACAGTTCCAAACTCGATGACCAGTCCCGCTATTGGAGGTGCCAAGAGATGACGATGAAAGACCCGTCAATCAAGCAGCCCTCTAGTCCCCAAGAGGAAATTTTTTTCATTTGAATAAACATCCATACCAAGTTCCGACGCCGCGCACACCACAAAGCTAGAAACGCGCCTAAAATATGAAACGGAATGGAATGAAATCATGGTAAACGAGACAAATCTGCATTGGCCTATCGACCAGGGAAAATCATGAGGAACACAAGGTCAGTATGTAAGGTTAACGGAAATCGAACTCAGGACCTCACACTTACCGCATCTCGCTCAGCTATATACCTCTTAATATTCCTATTAATATCTAACTTACAAAACATGTGTACCTTCTGTGGTTTTGTTTTTACAACAAGCGGCCTTAACAATAACATAATCGAGCCCGCCTGGGTAGTGTGGGGATAGCGGGTCTGCTTCACATTCAAGAGGTCGCTTAGGGTGAGTTACCTGGATAAGGTTTTAATTCGGGATTTTCCCTTAGCCTGAGAAGACGAATTTCGAGTAACTTTAAGCACCATGGACGCCGAGATCGTTTTGAGCATCACTTCACCAATTTCATTCATCATCCGATATGACCAACCAGGCTAACGTTCGTTAAGGTACATAAATAAATAAATAAATAAATAAATAAATAAATAAATAAATAAATAAAATAATCAAGTCATTGACTGGATTTGAGGAAGCGGTGAGATGCATCAAAATAAAAACAGATGTCCCCGAATCCGCGAATTTGATGGCGTGGTCAGATTTAAAGCGTATATAACTTGCATGAAAATTCAGAGACGCTAGATAGGAAACTACAGGACTTATTTTAACATTCCCTATATTCTTTACTGTGATGAACGTTGGACCCCTAGATCGGAGTAGGATCAAAATATATATTTTATGAAGACCTTCAAGCGCACACGAATATAAAAAGTTGGCAGTGTTCCATTTCGCTAAAGCGCTATTGATATAACATTTTATATTCTTCCAAGGAAGGTTCAGTACCGTGAATGAGATTCCTTATAGGAAATACAAATTAATATCAAAGAGTCTTATACGTTCTGTTCTGCACACAAACTATTCTCACAAAATACATCATGCTAATCAATATAAATATTACCAGAATTGGTCTTACCACTTAGTTCCTTATAAGTAGAAGGAAAATAAGGGTACACCTTAAGCTAAAGCGATAATCAAATCTTTAAAAGCTGCCGTATGCGACTGTCATTGACACTAGGTTCTTTTCTATGGCCAGGAGCAAAACAACTAAGATTTGAAACGGATGAGGGCACCACGTTTGAGAAAAGTTTAACTATTTTAAAATTGAAAGAAAAAACAGAGAATTCTCCGATATGCTTAGCTCTACAACAAAGAATGAATATGTCATATATGACTTAAAGTGTCATATACATTAAAGAGATATTCATTATTTTATACCTCTCACAGTTTACCAGTTATGGAAACCTCCTTCAGAATGAAGAGACTATTCCCAAGAAATTCAGGAGCTAGTTTTTATAAAATCCAAAATTTTGAAAAAGATTCCATGGAAAGGGTAGTTTAGGATTTTGTATTTAATGATCATATGTTTTTAGTTATGCTGTACATTACATTACAATACAATACATACATACATACGTACACACATACATACACACATACACACATCATACACACATCTCGTACATATATACATACATATACACACATTGAACTTTTTCTAACTTTTCTTTTAATTCAGGTGTCCTGAAAGCATATATATCCGGTGAAATCTCGGTATCAAATTTTTGGGTTCCATACAATCCCTTCTTTATCTATTATGTATATTGCACATACATAAGTGCTAGAGAAAGTATACAGGATTTTTATGTTTTATTCACTGCTCAAATATAAACTTAATATGCTCCGCACTTGATGTTGTATGCGGCAGACTTAATTCTCTCCAAACACAGAAACCGGATGTGCCAGCTGTCTCAATTACTTTAGTGCGACACGCATTAATGTAATGGCCCGATGACACAATCCAATCACCAGGAGGGCATCCAAACGTTCTCTTTACATACCGGTTTTCCAGCCATGCATCAATTTACTTACGTAATTATTTATTTATTTATTGCCATTGTTACTTTCGCTACCACGTAAGTATAATGTACATAGCAGGTACAGAAGGTTTTGTATTTCATCCAAAATTTGATGCCGAGATTTCACCGGAAACACTTTTGAAGACACATGAATCCTAAAAAACTTAGAAAAAGGTTCGTGTGTGGGGGGGGCAACATAACTTAAAAACGAAAACTCCGTCAAATATCAAACTTTCAAGTATGCAACACGAAGATTTTCAGGAAAACTCCTCCACCCAAAGCTGCCCTAAACATTGAACATTTTTTTGAAATTTTCGATTTTTTTCAAAAATGGATCTATGGATTTTAATTAAAATTCCTATAGCAAAGATGTTTACATGGCAAACAAATACCGAGTGAATAGACCCTGAAGTCCTCTTCATTCTGAATAACTTTTGCATAGCTGATAAACCCGTAATAGATAAACAAAGCTTACTACACAAAAATGGTAGATCTCGTTAAAACACAACTTATATCATAGTTGTAGGTCTTATTTTTTAAATTAACCATTTTAAAATTTTCCTTGTTATTGGTTTTAACTTTAAAATACTTCTCAAATGGGAAGTCCCGTTCGTTTCACATCTCTTTTGTTTTGATCCAGGCCATACAAAGAGCACCGAATTACAATTGTATCGCATAGCGAAAGTTTTTAAAAGATTTAACTAGAGTGTTCCTTTATTTCCCCTCTACTTACAAGGAAGCAGGTAAATAGACTGTTTCTGTTAATGTTTGTCTCGATTAACATGATGTGAATAAAAAAATATTCTCACAAAATAAGAATAGATTGTCTACAGAATAGGCAGAAAAAATCATGTGAATGGAACACATCAGGTTTTTCTTTTACTCCCAAACAATAACTGTTAAGCAACTGTGTACTTCAGCTCATTCAATATACGTTTTAATATCCATTTCCGTCTCCCAAAATTCGATCTAACGAGCTTAAAGCGGTAAAGATAAGGTGGAAGGGTATAATGCATTATGTAAAGTCAGAAAATCTTCTGTTTAAACCCAGATAATTTTAATCATTCATGTATCTGTGCTTTTCTTTACTTTCTCTATTCATGCTATGTACATAGTGTATAGAGAAGGTATTGTATTGCACCCAAAAATTCGGTACCGAAATTTCACCGGAAATACATGT
The DNA here is from genome assembly GCA_030762935.1 of Hymenopus coronatus. Lineage (NCBI taxonomy): Eukaryota > Metazoa > Arthropoda > Insecta > Mantodea > Hymenopodidae > Hymenopus > Hymenopus coronatus. The sequence continues at coordinate 85,724,803 of CM060892.1, read as the reverse complement.
TTTGAGACCTCCTGAATAAAAAAAAGCATTTTTAGAAAAATGTCCGTGTGTGTGTATGTGTCTGTGGGCAGCATAGCTCAAAAACGTAAAGTCCGTTTAAAACCAAACTTGGTATTTAGGTTTGGTATCTTCCAAGGCTGCGACACGAAGATTTTCAAGAAAATCCCCTCACTCTCAACTACCCTTTACATGGAATTTTTTCGAAAATTTTGATTTTCTAAAAACTGGCTCTAACGATTTTGATTAAAATATCGTATACTAAAGATATTTACCTGACAAATAAAGTGTGTATCTTGAATTTTCTGGGGATAGCCTCTGAAGACTACTTTTATCCTGGATGAATTTTGCATAACTACTAAACCGTAAGAGATGGACAAAAACTTAACACACAAAATGTAGAGCACGTTAAACACACACAATTTATGTTTTTTTCGTGGAGTTGAGGATTTTGAGATATTCCTTATTTTTGGTTTCAGCTTTGAAAAATTTATACTTTTCTCATACAGGAATTTGCCAACTCGTGTCCATACAAACAAACGAACTTCAGTCACATAGCAACCAGCTTTTGGCTTTCACTTTAACCTATGGTACTCCCTTATTTCGCTTCTACTTACAATAAATTTAGAAATAAGACTATTTCTGCTAAATCTTCTCGATTAGCATGAAATAAATAAAAGAATAAACTTATTAGCAATAATTTGTTACAGAGATATAGCGAAAGTCATGTGAATGAAACACATATGATTTTTTTTTAAATTATCAGTTTGAACAAAGATTCACTCATTGTCTAAGATAAACTCAATACTTCTGAAAATATAATGTGTCTCAAATGTAGTTTCAAACATTAAACCGCTATAATTCTATAATGCTTGAGATACAAAATATCGATGTATTCCATTCGCATAAGTTTCTCTATCTATTCTTCAACAAACTATTCCTACAAAAGGTTACTCTTCTATCTAATAATCGAGATAAACATGTGCAGAAATTGAATTTTTAATTGCTTCCATGTAGACAACTAAAATAAGGAAATAAATTAAGCTAAAGCAATAATGAAATATTTTAAAAATGATCGTTATGTGAAATATTTAAATTTCGTTCATATTGAATTGTCAGGATTACAACAACAACAAAAGATGACTATTTTTCATTTGAGGAGCTTATAAATTCGCAAAATACAAACCTATAAAATCATATTGCAAAAATAGCTCCTCAACAAAAATGTATGTGACATAAATTGTGTTTAACCATACTATAGTTTTTGTACGGTAAGCTTTTTTCTCGGTTTATAACAGTTATGTGAAGTAATTCAGAATGAACAGGACTCAAGAGACTGCTCCCAGTGAATTCAGGATATAAATTGTATTTATCATGTCCTATGTAGCTTTAACATATTGTGCTTTACCGAAAATAGGTAAACCCATTTTTTAAAAAAAAAAATCAACATTTTCTTAAATTTTTCCAAATAAATAGTCTAGAGTTGGGGATTTTCTGGAATATGGGTCACATGATGCTGATCTTAAGTATTTAGTATTATTTATCCCACATTTTGTCTCTGTTTACACACACACACTCACACGCACACACACACAGTGATAAACAGCCAGGCGCACCTTTTTCCAAAAATCCTTTTTTCGATTCAGTGGGCTTCAAAACATATATTTCCATTGAAATTCCAATACCTCTGCCTTCTATGTACGTGGTAGAGAAATCAAAAACAAAATATCACATAGTGCGGAAACAATAGTATTTTTCAAAGCATTGGGAATATGTCCACCGCTCTCATGTTCAACGTACACCATTCTTTTTGCAATATATTTTTGCAGAAATGTCAATTCTTGAAAATAATGGCAATTTCATTGCAGTAATTCTGGTGAGTTTACTAATTTAAGGTAACCCTTAAAAATACAATATTAGTTAATTTTAGTTTATACTGATAGACTAAGATATTTTTTTCAAATCCTCCAAACTATTCTATTGCACATCTGAAAATGCTTGGATAGCTGAGTAATATAAAATGTATATATTGAATTTTCTGGGAATCACCTACGAAATACACTTCATTTGGAAAGCATTCTGTACAATCTAGAATAATGGTAAATGTTAAGTAATTGACGTAAAAGCACTAACAAAAATGTAGAACTGTAGAACCCATCATTTATTTTGAATAATGTTCTTGTGCCCAGAGCCATTTCCGAGATAACCGTTATTAATGGTTCGAACTGTTCAAAACTTGGTCATTCGTTTAAAGTACGGTCGATGTTCGGTTGTTTCTCCCGATTGCATTGAAAGAGCATGGACTTAAGGCCAGTATAAGTAGTGTCCAATTGATAAATATTTGACTACCCCTATTCCCTTTGTATTTATAATGAAATGGGTATTGTAGCTATTTCCGAAAATTTGTGTTTCAATTAAGGTGAATTAAATAGAATAATAAACTTTCGCAATAGACAAATGCGAGTTGTTTGGGGAATATAACCTCATTTCGACATGTTACCATTGTTGGTAAGAGTAACCGGACGGAAAGCGGAAGATCCGTGCTTCAAATCAATGTTTATGCACTATTGTCGAGACAAATTTGAAGTTTTTCTTTATTCAAAACTACAAAGTGCAGTGACTGCAAATCACGCTGTAATAGAAATTGGCTGACGAAAATTTGTTTTGTATGCAACTGAGTGAACTACACGTTTCAGAATGCATTTAACCCAAAACCTCGATTTCGAAATTTCATCGAAAATGTACTCTGATTAAAATAAGATATAGAATTTAAGATATCTGCATAACTAATAAAATGCATACTGCCCCGTATTTGACGTTTGCTGATATACCTTAGTGCTTTAAAAGAGTTGCAGAGCTTATTGGGGCTTTGTCAAGTTAAAGCTAGCTAGTGGCGAATTGGCGACCGCTACCTTCGTTTTAACTCTCTCAATGAGCGCGATCCATCTACCATACCGTTTTTGTTTGTTTGTGTTTTATAGTGTTTAACGCCCGCTTTTACTACAAATGGCACCGCAGGTGAGCCATCTCCGTGATAAGAAAGAAGGGTAAAAAAGAAGATCTTTCAATAAGTTCCCCACATATCGGTTTTAACTTAAAATAGCCCCGTTGAGTTCTGCAATTCTTTAAACGCACGAAGGGATAAACTGTAGACGCCAAATACGTGGCAGTTAGGCCACCTGGTATCTTAAATCTTCTAAGAACATTCGTCTTCATTCTTATTGAATTTTGCACAGATTTGTATAACTGATAAGTTGTAGGAGGTATATAAAACCTTATTTCTGGAAGAAGATGGACTTGATATAAAATTCGTATCAAAAATATATTTTTCGTAGCCTAAACTATTTTAGAACGATTTCATGAAGATGGTAGAGTTGTTATAGGTGTATGAAATCCGTTTTAAATTTTGTTTTCATGGTTTAAGCTGTTTTAGAACATGTTCATGATGTACGTTTCAAATGTACGTATATCCAATGTACATATGTATCCATTTTATAAGTTTTTCTTATTCCACTTGCGCTAAAATAGCAAACTATATTTAGTTTTTAAAAGTATTAATTATCCCTGTTTAAATTATGAAAACAATAACATATATCACCGAAGTTACACATTTGTGCGGGAAAATGTTGCTAAAAAACTCATGACTTGTTACTGCACGAGCATTTCAAATTGTTTCTGTGTGTGACAAGAGGAAAGAGGATAACACACACTTGCACCATTGAGGAATGAAGCCATGCCGTAAGGATAAATCAATTTTCTTAACCACAAGAGGAGCCTGGGGATCCAGCTATGTAAGCGGAAGAGAAGGAATCAAGTGAAAAGAACAACAAACTGTTGGACGAATGTTTATTTCACTGAATGAGAGAGTCTATTCAAAGAAAACAGACATGTTATAGCAAGTAGGAACGTTTTGAGGTTAAGAATACTTCTTCAAAGATTAATTTACAAGGAGCCTAGAACTAACTTAATTTTTGTTTTTCCAAATGAGAATATTTTATGCTTCGTAAGTGGAATAATTTTACTTTTAGTATACTTTGTTCACACCGCTTAAACTACCATTAAACCTATATAATTATTATTTGTTCACTTCAACGCATCGTGATATTCTTTTATAAAGCTTTGAGAATTTCTCTGTTTGGTCTTTAAGCTTTCATAAGAAAACACGATTTATATTGAAATATATCACAAGTACTTCGTTTTCTTTAGTTTCTTACAGCAAATTCCATTGTTTCACTAGCTATCGCACAAGTAGCGTTCAAATCGCTCATATCATTCATAGTTGGCATTCATATTCCAAAGTCCAGAACTACCAGCATTTGAATACAACTTACCACTAACCATTCAAAGATTGTTGAACCAGAGAAAAGGGAGCAATGTCCACATAACCGGTGTGTGTATGTGTGTGTGTGTGAGTTTGTGCATATCTATGTGTGTCGGTGTGCGTAAATAAACTGATTTTCGTGTTTATTTTTTGGTAATTTCTGCTGGTTTTTCTCTGGTAGCTTTTTCTATGTTGGCAACATCTACATTGCAGTGCTTCTATCCCTGGAATAATGGCTGTTTCTCTCCTAGCAACCGCCGCTAAAATTTCCACCACCATGCAAATTTTTGTACATTATTCTATTTAAGAAAGTGTCTATACAGAGTCGGAGTTATGATTTATAATAAGTATAGACGACAATATCTGGCCTCCTAGACGCTTCGCAGTGGATAATAAAGTTAGTTTCATTTTTAAAACATTATAGTATTCCATAGTGAACCATCTTACATTTCTAACAACATTTTCAGAAATTAAGTTAATTTTTCTTTAGCCAGAATGATTCCCTATTCCCTGCAGAGACTGGATGTATGTATGTTTCTTTTTGTTTGTTTTTTTTGTAGTGTTTAACGCCCGCTTTAACTACTTATGGCACCACAGGCGGTGACACTGATGATACATGAATGATGATGGAGCACCGGCGGAATGCGATGGCGGGGGAAACCGGAGTACCCGGAGGAAACCCGCCCCAGCGCCTCTTTGTCCACCATGCGGTCGCTTGGGATCGAACCCCGGCCGTCTAGCTGAGAGGCAAGTGGTCTAACCACTCAGCCACGGCGCAGCCTATAGTATGTATGTGAGAGTGAATGTGTGTATTTGAGTAAAATAAAATGATTCAAACCTACAGACGAGTGGTTTCAAGTGCAAAGCTCTCGATATGACCTTAGATGTTAAAGGGGAATATATAAATGACACAATAAAAAAAAGGAGGTGAAACGAAAGGTGACTTTCCGCTTGAGAAAATTTTAAGTAATCTAACACTGAAACCAATAAATGAATATAAATATCTCAGAAACGGTTAATTCTACAAAAAAAAATCTATATGACATAAATTGGGTATTTAATTGATACCTACATTTGTGTGTAGTAAGCTCTTGTATATCTCTTAGGGTTTACGAGTTATACAAAAATCATCCAGAATTAAGAAGTTTTCAGATGCTACTTTCAGAAAACTCGAAGTATACATTTCGTTCGTCGTGAAAATATCTTTAAATTATGGCATTTTAATCAAAATAGTTAAGAGCTATTTTTATAAAATCAGAATTTTTGAAAAATATTTCATGTAAAGGTAGTTGGGGTGAGAGTGTTTTCTTGAAAGGCTTCGTATCACATCCTTGGACGATACTGAACTTAATTATCAAATTTGGATTTAGCCGGTTTTTTTTTTATTCAGAAGATCTAAATACATACATGCATTTCGGGTGAAATCGGGTATCGAATTTTGGGTGGAATACATAAAATATATTCTCTAGATATTCTAAGTACATTGTACAATGCTAGAGAAAGCAAAAGTACTCCTTATTCATCTTGGAGACATGCAAAACACTTTTGTATTTGTGTATTCATCGCTCGACAAAAGGAGTTCTACGACTACCATGGGATTTTGTTGATGAATGACACATGGAGTTTTTCTGTACCTGTTTTTTGTTCGTAATAAAATAAATCAGTCCGGAAAGTTATCGAACACTCTGCGTTGAATGTGCATGTAGTTCTTCTAGGAGAAACAGATACATAAATATGAATCTGAGTAACGGCAAAAACACCTATTCACTACACCAGCTGGCATCTGAATAATATGAAGGGTATGCTGTTATAACGGATGGGATAATTTCCTACAATTGCTTCTCATTTTCGGGCGAGGGTGAGATAAAACGATTATTCATTCTCTTCAGCAATACCCAAGTGGAATGTTTCTTTACTTTCTCTAGTTTACTATTTTCTCTACAATGTAATAGTAGATAAGTGAAGGTTTTGTTTTCCACCCAAAAACTTGACACCAAAATTGCCTCGGGAATACTTGTTTTTAGACACCCTGAATCCAAAAAAGGGATTTTTTAAACATGTCCATATGAGTGTGTGAGTCCTTGGGTACGATTGCTCCAAAACGAAAAGTTAGTTAATTACCATACTTGGTATTTAAGCTCAGTATCTTCCACATGCGACACGAAGATTTTCAAGAAAATCTCCCTCCCCTAACTGCCCTTTACATGGAACAGTTTTCAAATATTTTGATTTTCTCGAAAATAGCTCTAACGATATTGATTAAAATGTCGTAATTTAAGATGCTTCAGAAAAAACGAAATATATATCAAACTTGAAGGGAATAGCCTCTGAAGACCTCTTCATTCTGGATAAGTTTTGTAAACTCGTACACCGTAAAAGAGAGACAAAAACTTATTACACAAAAATGCAGATCTCATTAAAAACACACAATATACGTCTTTTTAGGAAATTTTATATTCATTGATATATATTTTATGATTTTTATGAATTTCTTTTTTGAAGGTGGCTGTCATATACCTACTTTTTTAGTAATGTTAACCGTTTCCGAGAGATTCCTTTGTTATTGATTTCTATTTTAAACTACTAAAAATTGTCTCAATTAGGAATTTTCGTTTCATCTCTTAAGTTTTACTCCAGGAAAGCAAAAGAGAACCGATTCGTAATGTTTCAAAAGGAAACGTTTTTTTTTTAAAGATTTGACTATCGTTTTGGTCTTATGTCCCTTCTAGCTACAAGGAAGCAAGTAACAAGACCATTTCTAATTATGTTTATCACAATTATCACAACGTAGACACTAAATACTTTTTGTAACGAAAGTTTTTTTTTTTGGGGGGGGCAGCCTGAGAAAGGCATGTGAATGCAACATATCAGACTTTTTCGTCAATCCAATTGAGGTTAAGGAAATCTTGTTTTCATTTGTTTTCTGATAATTCGAGACCTATAATTATGTAATTTTATGCTTTCAGAATAATTATTGAAGTGATTACAATGTGAGAACTATCCCACTTCGTTCGCCAAAAAACCCTGAAAATTAATTCCATACTACCGTTTTACTTGTTTTTCTATTATGTAGTATTACAACTTCTGCCGCTTCTTTTATATTTTGAATTCGCTGCTCACCAAATCTCGCCACTTTTACAGTTTCTCCCAATCTGCAATAATAAATAGTAAAATGTGGAAAAATAAGCTTAATAGATCCCAAGTAGAATTTAAGCACAAATTATAGGAATAATGAATGCAGAAGGAAAAATGTGATGTCACATGATTTTCTCAACATGTGCTGCAGTAAAATATTCTTACACAAGCTTATTCTTCGATCTCCTTCATGCCAATCTGCATAAACTTAAGCAGAAATGGAATTATTTCTTATTTTCTTGTAGGTGCAACGAAAATAACGGATACCATGCCAAAGGGATTGTCAAATCTTTTAAGAGCTAGTTGCTTTGACAGTGAAATTCCGTTCTTTGCATGGTCAGGAGTAAAAATAAAGAAGATGAACGAATGAATACCTCCCATTTGAGCAAAATATAAGTGTTGGAACATTTAAAATAATAACGAGGAATGTTTAGAAATCGATTACCCCACAAAAATGTATTTGAGAGTAAATTGTGTGTTTAAACGAGTTTTATGGTTTTTTGTGCAATAGTATTTTGTTTATCTCTAGTTAGTTGAGTATGAATAATAGTATTTCTTGTAATAATTTAATTTTTAGAGCTGCTTATGCATTGTATTTATATTTTGATGGGGTAGACCTCTGTTCTTTTCACCTAATACGTCCCTCACAAACCGATCCAGTACAGCCCTCACAACCAGTTATACAAGACTCATCCAGAAAGAAGAGGACTTCAGCGGCTATTGCCTGAAAATTCAAGACATACATTTCATTTTTCATGAAAATATCTTAAACATTTGGTATTTTAATAAAACTCATTAGACCCATTTTTGGGAAAATCAAAACTTTCGAAAAATACTCCGTGTAAAGGGTGATTTAGGGTGGGGGATTTTCTTGAAAATCTTTATGTCACATCCTTGAAAGGTGCTGAGCTTAAATACCAAATTTGGTACTAAATATGTGTTTCCTTTTTGAATTATGCTGCTCAAAGACACAGCCAAGAACACAAAGACACACATACGGATGCTCTTTAAAAATGTCTTTTTACTTTCTCTAGCCCGCATATACAATTCACATAGTGGATAGAGAAGATATTGTATTCCACCCAAAATTCGATGTAGAGATTTCACCGGAAATATATGTTTTGCGATACCCTGAGTCATTTTTAGAAATAGGTCCGTGTGTGTGCGTATCTGTAGACAGCATAGCTCAAAAACCAAAAGACCGTGAAATACTAAATCTGTTATTTAGGTTTAGTATCTTCCAAGGATGCAACCCGAAAATTTACAAAAACATTCCCTCATCCCAAACTACCCTTTATATGGAGATCTTTTTGAAAATGTTTTTCTCAAAAATCACCCTAATAATTTTGATTAAAATACAGTATAGTAATAAAATAAATAAAATGTATATTGTGAACTTTATTCTGAATAAGTTATGCAAAATTTTGCACAACAGTTAAACCGTAAGAGACAGACACAAACTTATGACACAAAAAATGTAGATCTCTTTAAAACACATAAGTTATGTCATGTGCGTTTTTTTTTTTTTTGTTTTTTTTTAATGTAGAGCTGACCGTTTATGAGATATTCCTTGTTGTTGGTTTCAATTTTAAACTACTTTTAACTGTTCTCAAATAAGAAGTGACGTTTCAATTCATCTCTCTTATTTTACTGTAACCGTGCAAAGCGAACACTTATGTTGTTTCATATAAGATCAGCTTTTAAAATAGTGTACTGCCTTATGTCCCTTCTACTTACAAGGCAGCAAGTAATTAGCATTTCTGCTAATGCTTGCCTTGATTCCTTGATTATCACGTCGTAAACAAAAGAATAGTCTTTTGTAAGGAAAGTTGTTTGAGTAACACCTAGAGAAAGTCATATGAATGGGACACATCAGATATTTTCCCTTCCATTTACAAGGGACCAATAATTAGAAAAATTAGATTTTCAAAAAAATCTCCCATCAAAATTACCCTTTACATGGAAAAAGTGTCGAAACTGTAGATTTTCTCAAAAATGGCACTAACAATTTGGATTAAAATTCCGTATATTAAAGATGTTTACATCCCCAATAAAATGTATATCTTGAATTTCATGGGAATACCCTCTGAAGACCTCTTTATTCTGGATGAATTCTGCCGAATTTTGATTAACTACTAAGCTTTAAAAGATAAACAAAGTTACTGCACAAAAAATGTAGATCTTGTCAAACACACAATTTATCCTTTACGTTTTGTTGTGGAGATAACCGTTTCCGTGATATCCCTTGTTATTGGTTTCAATTGTAAAGTAATTATACTTTTCTCAGACAGGAAGTGTGCGTTTTTCTTTTGATCTATTCCTGGCCAATCAAAGAAGCGATTTGCAATGACAATCGCATAACGACAGCTTTTATAACACTTGACTGTCAGTTAGCCTAGTGCATTCCTAGTTTCCTTCTATTTATAAAGAACTAAGTAATAAGAACATTCTGTTTATCTCGATTAACATTGTGTAGAAAGAAGTTTGTCTTTTTTAAGAAGTCTGTTGTAGAGCAGCTAGAAAAAGTAATGTGAGTGTAACACATCAGAGTTTTTTATTCAGGAATCCTCAAAACTTGTATTTCTGGTGAAATCTCGGTATAGAATTTTTTAGTGCAATTTACGTGGTAGAAAAAATAAAAAGCAGTTATTCCTGTGAAGCATGCTTTAAAACGATCGATTAAGATCGAGTCTTGTCCCTGATAAAGCCAATGAGACTGTATATTGGCTGTAACTGTCATATAGTTTACAAATCACTTGACATTGTAGATTTCCTACGCCGGGATATTCAGCTATTACTGAGTTCCTGATCAGCTATTAGTTGTGAAAGGACCTTAAATAAAAATCTGATATGTTCCATTCACTTGACTTTCTCTAGCTGTCCCGCAAACAAATGTTTCTTACAATAGATTATTCTTTTATCTACATCATGATAAACATTGGCAGAATTGTCTTATTGCTTGCTTCTTTGTAAGTAGGAGGGTAATAAGGGAATGTTCAGGCTAAAGCCAAAGTGAAATCTTTTAAAAGCCGGTTGCTATGTAAAACAACTGAAATTCAGTTCTCTCAGTTTGCTAAGAGTAAATAAAAGAAAGATACTTCCAGTTTGAAAAAAAGTGTAAGTACCAATCTTAAAACAGAAAGCAATAACTCGGGATATCTAGAAGACGGTTAACTCTTCAAAAAAAATGTATATTACATAATTTATGTGTTTTAACGAGATCTACATGTATTGTGTAGTAAGTTTCTGTCTATCTTTTACGGCTTACCAGTTATATGAAAATTATACAGAAGTCATCCGGAATGAAGAGGTCTTAAGACGCTATTCCCAGAAAATTCAGGATATACATTTCGATTGGTATTTAACCGACTTTTAGCTTTTGAGCTATACTGCTCACAAACACTAACACACATACATGTTTCTAAAAATGCTCTTTTGGGTTCAAGGAGTCTCAAAACATGTATTTCCGGTGAAATCTTGGTATCGAATTGCTGGTGGAATACAATAATTTCTCTATACACTATGTACGCAGTACGTGTAGAGAAAGTAATAAAAAAAACCTTATTCTGATATCGTCATCCTCCGTAGTCTAGGGGGAACATGCTGTCCTCTAGTTACGGAGGTATCAGATACAAACTTGGCGGAGAAAAATGAACATTTTCTAGTATAAAGAAACCTTAGCATGGCTTCCTTCGGAAGGGAACTAGATCTATGGGATGTAAAATAACCTAAGTCTGAGAGAGGCCTCTGAACAAAATTTCCTGTCTTTCACGTCCAATATAGAATGGAACGCTTAGAATCACAGCAGTTAAAGAACGTCCAAAAATAAAACTCAATTTTGCCATATCATCGGTGCAGTATGTTTTTTCTTGTTCTTCTTTCTTTACAAAATTTGTGCTTAAATTCCTTATTAGGAGTAGTAAGTTTTCAAGTTGGTTAGCATCTCTAAGTAGACGTGGCACACGCTAGACATGTGTGTTTATTTTCACCGAGACCGCAGATCGGAAGGCGTAACCTTGAGTGGGAAGGCCTCGCTGTTACCAATGCTATAACGAATTGAGCTTTAATGTTTTCTGCAAGGCCAATGACCCTCATTACCTGTGGTGTTGTTCATTTCGCCGCACAGTTAAGAACATACAAAACATATCAGGCAGGAAATTATGTGATTGCTTTGTGTGAAAACTGCCAGATGAGAAGGAAAATTAATTAACACACCGAAAGGTATAGATTAAGGCAGCATGTATCATAACTGTCTCTATACCTCTGAAAGAATTAATTGTAAAAACCGATTAGTCATTTTTAAGATAAATGAAGAATAAATTTGGGTGGGATTTTCTTGGAAACCTTCGTATCGTAGTTTTTAAAAATGAACCAAACTACGATATTTGATATTTGACTTTTTGTTTTTGAGCTAAAACTTTTTGTTTTGTTGCTCACAGATAGACACAAAAACGAGCCCACAGACCTTTTCTTTTTTCCCCCTTTTTTATATTTGTGAAATGCAATACTTCCTCCACATAGATGCTAGAGAGAAAGTAGAAAATCACCACTCTTTTAGCTTTCTTCCAGGTTCGTTTATCTTAGCACAATTTACGTTACTTAAATAGATGATACCTATCTCAGTCTCCTCCTCTACCCAAATGTAGCTTTGGTGATATTCGCGGCAATTGCATGTCACGTAAACATCCCTGATTTGGTTACGAAGTGTTATCTAAAATCCAAATGCTTGGCTCTTGGCAACATGTTCTGTTCTTGCTTATTTGGAGTGAAAATGTAGAAGACCGTTAAGCCTAAACTGACTCTCCCTGATTCCACCCGAGCAGAAGATTAAAAATAGTTTGATTTTTACTACATAGTAGTAAAATAATAAAACAACAGAATAATTTTATAATTGACTTTGTTGTGGAAATATAAATGCACAGATTGTAAACATTGTAATTGTTGTTCAATATTTTTAGCTCAATATAATTCAATATTTATTTTCCCAGAGCTAAAAATACCTTCTCTTATTCCCGAAATATTACTATGTATCTTCATTTTTCGGTCACAAATCAAATACAGGTAGGCAAACATGCATCTGTAGAACTGGGCAATAAATCATACATTCTTTTTTCTGTAATCTGTGCTTTCATTATGTGTTTAATATCAACAACTGTAGGTCCATAAGTGGCTATCTAATTCGTCCTATACCATTTAATTCATCATTTTGAACTTTAAGTTATATTTTTCTAATTTTTTTCAGAATTTTTCATATTTAAAAATATTTCTTGGAATATAGCTTATAATTTAAGAACTTGAAATTTTCCATCCCCCACCACCTGGGATCGACTGAAAGCTTTTTCGCACTTTTCCTCGGTCACAAGACTGGTTTGGATAGTTTGACCCGCGAATTTTTCAATTATTCCTTCCATGATTACTCTTCTTATCCCGCTTCTTCATCGCTATACCAGGCATTACGAGTATGATCCAAAATGTACTTGCTCCTCGAAAGATAACCCAAGGCAAATAATTGTTTTTTTTTAAGTACTTGGGCGGTATAGGTTCCACAACGAGGAGAGTAATGCGAAGAAGACGAAGAAGAATACATTTTCAGTACAGATTCAGAAATTGCAGATTTAAAATGTTTTCTGTACAAGTTAAAAAAAATCTGATGTGTTCCATTCACGTGACTTTCTCTGCATCTCAGCAACAAATTAAAAAACTTATTCTTGCATTTCTTTCACGCTAATCGAGAAAAAATTAGCAGAAATTGTATTTTTACTTGTTTCCTTGTAATTAGAAGGGGAATAAGGGAATACACTAAGCTAAAGTGATAGTTTAATGTTTTAAAACCTGGTTACTATGTGATTAAAGTTCCTTTGTATGGCCTAGAGTTGATAAAGTCCCGTATGAGAAAAGTCTGTGTATTTAAAAGCTGAAAACTTTAACAAGGAGTATCTAAAAAAAACGGTCAACTCCAAGAAAAAAATGTTTATAAATAAATTGTGTGTTTTAACGAGCTCTACAAGTTTTGATAGTAAGTTTTTTGTTATCTCTTACGGTTTACCATTTATACAAAATTCCACAAAAGTCATCTAGTCTTCAGAAGCTATACCCAGAAAACTCTAGATATACATATTCTTTGTCATGTAAATATCTTTTAATCAAAATCGTTGGAGCCATTTTTGAGATGATCAAAATGTTCGAAAATTGTTCCATGTAAAGGGTAGTTAAGGGTGGAGGGATTTCCTTTAAAATCTTCGTGTCGTTTCAAACTTAAATACCAAGTTTGGTATTTAAGGGTATTTTCGTTTTTGAGCTATGCTGTCCACACACACAGACTTACACACGGACCTTTTTCTAATTTTTTTTATTCAGGGGGACCCAAAAGACGTATTTCCGGAGAAATTTCGGTATTGAATTTTTGGGTGTAATACAATACCTTCTCTATACACTATATACATAATACGTGTAGAGAAAATAATATGAAATAGTTCAGCTGAAATTATTTTCCAAAACTCAAATTGACAAATTTCAAAAATTCAGTAACATATATGCAACATTTTTCTATTAAACTATTTAAAATTAAGATATGCTTACACAATAGCTTCTTTATATTTGTATACTAAGCTCAAATTTAAAACATTGGGGGTAATACGTTATAGCATAGTCCGTAAAGCAGGTCGTTACAAATCGAATCGTCTAAGTAAGAGGATGCACAAGTAGTCACAAAATTCGGAGACGGGTTAGGGGGAGAGCGTGGTAGCCAATACGCCACTGGACAAAGACCACACCACAATACTTGCATCCAGTTTCTCTATTTCCAGCACTTGATTCAGTCGCGACGATAGTTGGCCTCAATAGCTTGCCCGACAATTTGTATTACATGTTGCAGGTAATGCTCCGTTCACAATGAAACGAAATCGCAAGGCTTTGCACCCATGTTATTCTACGTAAGCATTCACATAGACACACACAACACGCTACCCAATGCAAGAGTTTGCAATTTCCAAATTTATTCTTGCGTTGCGTACACCAGCAAAAATTCTGCATTCCTTCCTCTATGCATTGCTTGCTGTGCAACATCAGACGATCTCAATACGAGATTTTACAGTGCCTACTGTACACACATGCTCTTCTATTTGGCTGTGCTAGGCCATTTCCCTCAAAGGCTATAAGCAGTCTCCTTGCAATTATTATTTTGATTTAATGTACCCACCATCTGTGTATATAATTCTTGGCTCTAGACACCCGTAAGACGCAAAAATATAATTCATATTTCATTAAATGTGCAGCTATACCATTTTCTGCAGTCTCCATGCTTGCATTGTTTTCAAAAATTTAGTGAAACAATTACTGCGGCGTCACTGACACGATCGTCAGTTGTTAGTATGCAATTTTTATAGTTATTTAATAATTTATAAACGATTTAATTAATTTTCTTATATGATATTGGTGGTTATATTATTCAGTTTGAAACTGACGGAGCTCTTGGAAGATTTTCGCATGTAATTTAAAGCTGTGGTAGTCTGTGTCAAATTCTTGCGTGCGCTTACGACTGAATTGTGAATGGTCACCCTCGCGCTTGCGCTTATGCTGCGTTATGTCTGCGCTTGCATCAAAATGTGGATGTTACTTAAGTCTCTGTGAGACGGGAGGTATAAGCATCTCTTTTGGCACGCACCCAAGCTGGAACAACGTGCCATAGAATATATTAAGCCTGGTGGCTCCATTGGTCCGCATTTAACGTCTATAAATATCCTTCCGTGCGTTAAAAGAGTTGCAGAACTCGGCGGAGTTATTGCAAGTTTAAACCCGCCAGTAGAGAACTGGTTTGAGCGACTTTCGTTTTACCCCTCTTTGCTTATCAGGGTGACGGTGAGTGGATCGCACTCATTGAGAGAAGTTATTTCTTATGTGCCATGTAAATATATTTAACATATGACATTTTAATCAATTAGATTAGAAACATTACTGAGAAAATAAAATATTTCGGACAACCTTCGATGTAAAGCGTAGTTTGGTTGGGTAATTTTCCTGAAAATCTTCGTATCGCATCCTTGGAAGATACTGAACTTAAATAATAACTTTGCAATTTTATCGACCTTTCGTTTTTGAGTTGTGCTATTCACAGACACGAGTGCGCGGACTTTATATATAAATATATATATATATATTCAGGAGCCTTCAAAATACATATTCCCGGTGAAATCTTGATATAAATTTTTGGATAGAATGCAATACTTTTACTACCTACTATGTACATTATAAGGGTAGAGAAAGAATATCGACTGACCATTTGAGAAAAAATTAAGTATTGGAAAATTTCAACAAATAGCAAAGTGCATCTGGAAAATGGTTAATCTCACAAAAATTTCACATGGCACAAATTGTGTGTTTGAACAAAATCTATATTTTAATGCAGTTAGGTTTTTTCTGTCTCTTACAGTTTATCAGTTATCCAAAAGTTACCCAGTACGAAATTTTAGGCTATTCCCAGAAAATTCAAGATATATATATATATTAATTGTTATAAAAATGTGGTAAATAAAGAGTATTTTAATCAAAATGTTAGTATTTTTTGAAAAAATTGAACATTTCGAAAAATGTTTGTTTTTGAGTTATGCTGTTCACAAAAACACACACGTGCACACAGAGACGATCTTCTAAATTATATTTCATTCAGGGGTCCTCAAAACGTGTATATCCAGCGAAATCTTGGCACCGAATACATTAACTTCTTTACTTATTATTACGTAGTATAAAAAGTAATAAGCGATGGCGAGAAAGACATACGAATGTAATAGATTTTATTTTCCCTACGTAGTACATAGTTCATATGAAGATAATGTGTTACATTCCACCCAAAATTCGATAGTGAGATTTTACTAGAAATACACGTTTTATGGTCCCCTGTATCCAAAAACAAAGTATTTTTAGTAAAAGGTCCATGTGTGTATCTGTGTCTGTCTGCATGTGTGTGTGTGTGTGTGTGTGTGTGTGTGTGTGTCTGGGTGTCTGTTTGTGAACACGATAACTCAAAAACGAAAATTGGGTTAAATACCAAACGATATTTAAGTATAATATCTTCCAAGGCAGTGACACGAAGATTTTCTACAAAATCCTCCTATACCAACAGTACTCTTTACATGGAAAAAGTTTCGAAATTTTTGATTTCTCAAAAATTGCTCTAACGATTTTGATTGAAATGCTTTTATGACATAAAATGTATATATTGAATTTTCTGAGAATAGACTCTGGGGTCCTCTTTGTTTTGAGTACCTTTTGAATAACCGGTAAACAGTAATAGATAGACAAAAGGTTACTACTAAAAAATCTGATGTGTTCCATTCACATGACTTTTTCTAGCTTCCACAAACAAACTTTCCTTGCAAAAGATTATTCCTTTATCTATGCCATGCTAATGGAGATAAACATTAACAGAATTGGTCATATTACTTGCTTCCTTATAAGTAAAAGGTAAATAAGAGAATACATAAGCTAAAACGGAAGTCAAATCTTTTAAAAGCTGTTACTAAGTGAAACAATTAAGACTGGGCTCTGTTTTGCATTCCTAGAAGTAAAACAAAGGAGCCGAAACGAAAGTGGACTTCCCATTTAAGAAAAGTTTATGTAGTTTAAAATTGAAGGAATATCTTGAAAACGGTTAACTCTACAAAAATGTGTATAACATAAATTGTGTATTTTAGCGAGATAAATAAATTGTTTTGTGAAGTAAAGTTTATTTCTTACGTTTACCAGTTACGCAAAAGTTATCCAGAATGAAGAGATCTTCATTGGTTATTCCCAGAAAATTAAGATACGCATTTCGTTTGTCATGAAAATGTCTTAAAGATGTGGTATTTTAATCGAAATCTATAGAACCACTTTTTTTGAGAAATTCAAAATTTTCGATAAAAGCTCCATGTGAAGGGTAGTTGGAGGTGGAGAATTTTCTTGAAAGTCTTCCGGTCGCATTCTTGGAAGACAGTGAACTTAAGTACCAAGTTTGGTATTTAACGGAATTTTCGATTTTGGGCTATGCTGCCCACAACACACACACACACACACACACACATACACGCGCTCGCGCGGACATTTTTTAAAAATGCTTTTCTTTTAGATTCAGGGGGTCTCAAAACATGTATTTCCAGTGAAACCTCGCTATCGAATTTTGGATGGAATACAATACCTTCTCTATGTTCTATGTTACTCTACAAAAGTGCTAGAGGTAGTTAAAGCTCTCAATTTATGTCACATATACAATGTTTTTTGGAATTAACCATTTCCCAGATATTCCTTATTATTGGTTTCAATTTTAAAATATTTAAAACTTTTCTCATGCGGTAATTTGTAAACCCCTGGCATGCAAAGAGGACAAATTTCAAACACATAGCAACCAGTATTTAAAAGATTGTACTATTGCTTTAGTTTAGTGTATTATTACATTCCCTTTCTATTTATGAGGACTTGAGTGATAAAACCATTTCTGCTAAGGTTTATCTCGATTAACATTAACTAGATAGAAGAATACGTTATTTATAAATAGTTTGTTACAAAGATGTAGAGAAAGTTATGTGAATGGCATTTTTTTTTTATTTTAGTATTGCTATCCAAATATACACACTTGATCTTTTTTCAAAAATTGCATGTTTAGAGGGTTTCAAATGATCCAAAACCATCACCTCCAATGAAGTTTCGGTACTGATTTCTTGGCTGGAATACAATACTTCCTCTAAATTAATTTGGGTTTTATTTATGAATGCTCCTTAAATGTTGCGGTTCTCAGCGCCCCATTCAATATTGGACGTGAAAGATTTTGTTCAGAGGCGTCTTTTATCAGGCTTGACGTTCTTTTACATGCCGTAAATCCACGACATGGGACCAACGGCTTTACTTTCCTTCCGAATGAAGCCATGTTAAGGACTTCTATACCCGAAAAATCCAAAGCCCTCCGTCAGGTTTGAGCCCAGACCTTGGGTACCAGAGGCTAGACCCCTAGACCACGGAGGACGAAAATGTTTGGATAGGAAGAGTCAGACTAAAAAACCCCAATACCACAGCCGGGGCTTGAACCACGGATCTCCCGGACTCCAGCCCGCCGCTCCACCACCGAGCCACCTTGAACATGCCAGCATAACATTAAATTTCTCGACTCGCATGTTTCCCGGTAAACCACAAGGTGAACTCAAATTATTTTGAGATGACATTCCCAATGGCGACTTACAATGTTGTAAGTCCTTTAAGTCCCAGGATTCATAGTAAAGCCAACTATTATGGTCTATTAGTATTGCTTTAATTGTTTTTTCACATAAGCCGTGTGTAGGACAGGAGTTGGATAGTGGCATTGAGTTTTTCAATCTGACTCTACCTATCCAACTCCTGTCCTATATTTGTGCCCTCCATGGTGTAATGGTTACCATGCTAACTTCATATACCCAAGGTCGCGGGCTCAAACCCGGCGGAGGGCGATGGATGTCGTAGATTTACGGCACGTAAAAGAACCTCAAGCCTGATAGAGAGGCTTCTGAGCAAAATTAAGCGGTCTTTCACGCCAAATTTAGAATGGGACGCTGAGAACCACAATTGTTAAAGAGCGCCCATAAATAACACGCCATTTCCATTTTTTTACGGCACATAAAAGAACCTCAAGTCTGATAGAGAGGCCTCTGAGCAAAATTAAGCGGTCTTTCACGCCCAGTATAGAATGGGACGCTAAGAACCACTGCAGTTAAAGAGCGTCCGTAAATAGCACCACTTTTTTTTTCCTGTCCTACACACGGCTTGAGTGAAAAAATAATTAAATCAATACGAAAATATTTCCTCAATTACTATAGATGAGTGGTAGAGTAAATAGAAAGATAGACAGATAGATAATACATATATTTTATATATATAATTGATTACTTTGTTTGATAAACGCTTACTGGCTCCTGTATAATAAAAGCTACATTGGTTAAGTAGGAATGACACTATTGAAACAAAAGACAATCTGTATAACAAAGAGTTTGCCCTCTCTAAATCACTACTGTTTACAATGTATTTATATTTTTCCCCTTACCTGTGGAGTAATAGTGACGTCTCTGTGGTACCGCAAGCCTCATGTCGAATACGTCTTAACAACACAACAATGTAGAGACACTGAAGCATGCGTGTAGCATGAAGGGAGGAGAGTATGAATGGAAAATAATAAAAACTTCTCCTCCTGGTGTTACGTATGAGCTGCGCATATCGACACGGACGCCTCACTTCCTGCACCGCACCGACTGCAAAACAGAAGTGAAGAGGTTATGTTCTGCGACAGTGACAAGGTGTGGCACAGCTGTGTTCTTGAGTATGACACCTTATCAATTTGCGTGCTTCTCACTTCGACTGCTTCCTTGATATTTCCTTCTTGAAAATTACCTTTATAAGCAAAGCCTGATTACTGCGTTTTCTAACGTCTAAATTTCTTGAATTTTGAACAATCGCTATAACTAAACGATTTAAGAAATGTAACAGAATATCAGAAAACTAGTTATATTTCGATTGTGTTTTACTAAAAGTCATTCATTCTCACCCTAATCAGATCTGTATCTTTTTCTTGGTAGTTTAACATCCTTCAACCTCTTAGGCCATTGAGGACGATGAATGAAATTGGTGAAATGATGCTCAAATGATATCGGGGTCCATGAAGTTTAAAGTTACTCATATTCACCTTCTCAGAATAAGGTATTAGATAAATCTTATCCGGGTAACTCACCCTAAACGAGATTCGAACTCTTGATCACAATTGTTATTGTACTGCTTATCAGCACAAGTGCCTTACCAAAGGGAATATTACCTAGCAGGTGACAAGCTATTAATATTTACTGAAAATCAGGAAAATTAACTTATATTATTAGACTTTTGGTTATTAAAGAAGTTGAAATAGCAAATTAGAAATAAAATAAAAATTTAAATTAATATAAATATTAATTAGAATATAAACTAATTAAATGGGAACCTGTTGATCTGGTTTGTTTTATTTTATCTTAGTTTTAGGTTGTAGCTAGCTAATTTTAATCAAATATTAAATGTATTAAATATGCATCAATTTTATTTTAATATTTATTATATTTTAATTTATAAAACATTTATATCATTGTTTTAATTTTGTATAATTTATTTTATTGTTATTTTATACTATTGTAGTAGTACAGATATGATAAATGCCATTATTTTTACGTCTTCTAAGTTTTCTAATACGGTAGAAAATATACCTAGACATGTTTTAAAATAAATATAGGAATTGAGGTTATGTACCCTGATATAGCAAATAGGTATTACTTTCTAATATATGCTGCGGGAGAAACCAAGGGAAAAATAGCATTACTGTCCTACTAGTGTCAATTATTCATAACAGGGATGGCGCAAGCTGTTTGGTATGTGGCCCGCATTCGGACGGTCGCAGGTTCGATCCAAAATCATCAGTGTTCAAAGTGCTGAAATTCATCTTGAAGAAGTGTGCACATCATTTGCAAGTGTTACACCAACTCCATGACGGAATTTGCAGCTGACACGAAACGTACAAATTTAAGACTCCCTTCAATTGACTCCCGTATTGCGTCAATGTAAGTTGCGCTTGTGGAAGGTCGACCTGTCGAGTCAGCAACATTGCCCATTCTTTGAAACTTATTTAACAGTTTCCATATGGCTTTACTCGTAGGTCCATTTTTCTAAATTTCCGTTGAAATTGTCGTCCCACTCATCGCACGAAACATCCTGTAGACGCCATGTGGTAACGGTAATACGTTCAGCAATAGTCAGCATGCTGCTCAGTGATCAACCTTTAAAAGACATTCATTCGTAAGTTACCTCAATCACGAAATAGTTAATATTTTGTGAACACCTATATATGAATCCCAGAATAAAATTTAAAAAAAAAAAAATCTGATGTGTTCCATTCATATGACTCTCTGCTTCTCTGTAACAAATTATTGTTAAAAGATTATACTTCTATCTGCTTCATGCTAATCGAGATGAACATTAGCAGAAATTGCCTTAATTAATTGCTTCCTTACAAACAGAACGGAAATAAGGAAATAAACTAGGCTAAAGCGATATTCTAATGTTTTCAAATTTGATTGTCATGTAGTTGAAACCCGTTTCTTTACATAGCCAGGAGTTTACAAATTTCCCTACGCTAAAAATATATAAGTATTTTAAAACTGAAACTAATAACAAGGACTATATTGGAAATGGTCAACTCTACGAAACATTTATCCGAAACATAACTTGTATATTTTACAAGATCTATATTTTTTATGCAGTAAGTTTGAGTATCTCTTACGGTTTAGCAGTTACGCAAAATTGAGCAAAATTCATCCAGAACAATAAAGACGTCTTCAAAGGCTATTCCCCAAAAATTCAAGATATATCTTTTGTTTGTCATGTAAATAGCTTTAACTTACGGTATTTCAATCATAATCGTTAGAGCCATGTTTGAAAAAATCAAAATTTTCGAATTTTTTCCATTTAAAGGGTATTTTGGGGTTGGAGATTTTTCTCAAAATCTTAGTGTCGCATCCTTAGAAGATATTAAACTTAAATATTTTACCGACTTTTCGTTTTTTAGTTATTGAGTTCACAGACACAAGGACACACGGACAAGTACACACACGGGCCTTTTTCTAAAAATGTTTTTTTTTTTTGGATAGGGGACCCTAGAATGTGTACTTCCGGTGAAATCTCGGTATCGAATTTTTCGATGGAACGCAATACGTGTAGAGAAAGTAAAAAACGTTTTAAAAAGGCCATGTCTGTGTATTTATGAACAGCATATCCCAGAAACCAAAATACACACACACACACACACACACACACACACACACACACACAAGGTGGTTCACCTGTTCCTTATTATTCTTGGAGATAGGCCACACTTCATACTCTGAAAGCAATAAGGTCGAAATTACCGTGCTTGTCGGCCATTTGGTAACCATACAAATCTAGCCTGCTCTTCATCGGAAATTAGACCTTAGCAGCAATAGTTACGTCCATTCCAAAAACTTGCGCTTAATAACTCCTGTTATAGTACATGTTATATAAATAGGGTCGCTGTTATACGTTCTGCAACGTAAACTATAATGGATTAAGACTAAATGAACGGCTTAAGCTACAAAAAGGGGTCCGCAGCAGTTATAAAGGGATCAGGAGCGGAGAGGGAGACATGTGTGACACTATACCTACAAGTTTTAACGCAGCAAGCAGTCGCAATGATCGTAGCTCAACTGTTTAATCATGTTACCCCCATCACCGTCAGCGTTTGAGTCCAACAGTCTGCGTGCATTTTTTTCTTCTTTATGTATTATCCATCGAGGTGCAAAGTTAGTTTAATGTTTGTCACTCTAATAATTTTAGGAATAGACAAAAAGGTATACGAATGAACAACAAACAACAGTTCATTTTACGTAATTTTCAGTCTTCGATCCTTAATTTTCTTTGTAATTATTATGAAAAAGAAACTTCACTAAGACTTTAAATAATAAAGGAAATTTTCAAAACGTATAAAGTTAATAAAAACAATTTCAAAATACTAGAACATCTAACTTCTTCGTAGTTAGACAATGTTCTCTACAACATTTTGGCAACTGGTACCCTCAGTGGGTTAGCGATACTGCCGAAAGACACTTTAGGACATGCCCCATTAGATACAATGCACGAAGTAAATATGTAGATATGGATATTGAGTTTAAGTTATGCGGATTAAACCTAATTTTTTTTTCAACTGAAAGTATTGGTAAATACCTATGTGTTTGGCACATTTTGTGATTGTCAGGCCAGGTATTTTGTGTATTTTTCGTTTTAGAGATACTCTGAAAATAGAATTGGTTCTGTAGTATTATCTGAAATACCTATGTTTGTTTTAAAACATTGTAATAATACCTGCATATTTAGAGGAAACTGAATGAATATGCCTAAGAACTCCATTTTCATTTGTATTTCCTGTGACTGGACTGATAAAATTAGAATAAACATAAATAAAGAGAAATAAAAAAGAAACAAATAAGCAAATTAAAAAATGTTCCGATATACCACCTATCTTTGTGTCAAATTCGGGAAGAAAGAAAGCTAAGATTCGAGTATCTTGAAATTCATACTAACTCCGTGCATTAAACAATTACGCTACTGTTTAGATATAACTTGTAAACTCAAAGTCTATAATGTTAGTATGGAGAAGATGGGTCTCGGGAATGATGTTTTCAGGTTAGATTATAATCTGCGGGTTGCATAAAACCAGAGAATAAGGTACAGGTAAACCACCTTGTATGTATATATGCGTATTAGAGCTTATATATATTTTGTTATTTTAAACATTTAGATGTGCACTAAAAATGTATTTAAGGATGTTTTCAAAAGATGTTGATCAATTGCCACAAACCGTGGTTTTAAAACACATATAACCAAGTAGTTTTAATCATAAAAATGTCCTGTTAATTCCTTTATCTTAACGTTAGTCATTATATTATAAATAGCAGAAGCGGTTATATTATTTTTACTTTCTCTACATAGTACATGGTACGTAGGTAGAGAAGGTATTGCACTCCACCCAAAAATTCGATACCGAGATTTCATTCGAAATACACTCTTTAGGGTCCCCTATAAAAAAAATCGTTTTTACTTTCTCTACATAGTACATGGTGTGAAGGTAGAGAAGATATTACATTCCACCCAAAAGTTCGATACCTAGATTTCCCTGAAAATACACGTTTTAGGGATTTCTGTGTCACAAAAAAAAAAAAAAAAACATTTTCAGTGTGTCCGTGTCAGTAAACACGATAACTTAAAAACGAAAAGTCTGTAAAAAACCAAACTTGGTATTTAAGTTTAGTATCTCCCAAGGTTGCAACACAAAGATTTTGAGGAAAATTACCCCACACAAACTACCCTTAACATGGAAAAAAAGTTCAACAAATTTTATTTTCTCAAACATGGCTATAACGATTTCTATTAAAGTACTTATATTAAAGATATTTACTTACAATTAAAACGTATATCTTAAATTTTTTTGGGAATAATCTCTGAAGACGTCTTTAATTTGGGTGAATTTTGCATAACTGGTAAATCGTAAGAGATAGAACAAAAGCTTACTACACAAAAAATGTAGACCTCGTTAAAACACCAATTTATTTCATATCCATTTTTTTTTTTTTTTAGTGGAGTTGACCATTTTTTAGATATTCCTTGTTATTGGTTTTGGTTTTAAAATACTAATTTTTCTCATGTGGGAACTTGTCAACTTCTGTCATTGCAAAGAAACAGATTTCATCCATAAAGCAACCAGTTTTTAAAAGATTTGACTTTTACTTTAGCATAGTGTTCTTTTATTTCCCTTCTATTTACAAGTAAACAAGTAATAATACAATTTTTGCTAATGTTTATCACGATTAGCAAGAAGTAGATAGAAGAATAAGTTTTTAACACTAATATACTCATAGATTCCATTTTTTAAGAGAATTAAAAAAAATGGAATCTATGAGTATAAAAATAACTAAAAGTATATAAATAGGACCAATGTTTTTCTTTATTCCTAAAAGTTTGAATTTTGGGCAAAAATTCTTTTTTAGGGAGGAAAGGCCTTTGTTTATTTTTACTTAATTCATAGAGAAAGTCATATAAATAGAACACATCAGATTTTTAGTTATAGTAACAGCCTTGAGGACAAATATCGTTTTGGGGAGCTACAAGAACTGCTAATTTACTTTCTGATATTGGTATTGATTTAATTAGAAGTTATTCATATTTTTAACGTTTTGACTGTTATATTTTACTCGTAATTTATTTAGGAGATATATTAGTTCTATAAACCAAACTCAGCAAAAATGAGTTTGAAAGGTCTACTAATTAGCCCGAAGAGCGAAAATGTGTTGAGACTTCTCTGCCAAATTTTATCATGCAGTTTAAACGGTATGTTAATAGTCTTACGTTAGCGCCGCACCTCCCAAAGCATTTAGTGATTCAGTCAAACAGCGATCTTGCCGGGCAGATAGGCGATTCTGAAATTCTGTGAATTTACCATCATAAATACTCCCTTTGTACATCATGATGGTTCCAAAGTATGCGCTGCTATTAGGAGTTTTTATAACCCTTCTTCTCATAATCTATAAACATTTTAGTTTCGTTAGTTACGTGTACAAGTTAGTATTGATATATGGCGCTTCTTTCCACTTAGAATTCTTTCCATAACAATAATTTACACGCCTACTTTACTCTTTCAGAAGTAAAGAGTATTAGAGAATGTTTTAAAGTGCTTCTATTTAATTGTAATCTGCGGCACGACAATCCATGAAGGATCAAGGTTTGCCAAATTGACTGCTGGCTTACTCCCACATGGAAACGGCAGAGCGGGAGATAATTCTTCCGGTGCCCTGAAAAAATGTAAATCAAAAAACACACACAGACGGCCCAACACCTGATGACACAATGTACCAAGTCCTCAAGAGATTATCAGCTGTCCTATCACTTCCCCTCCAATGGTTTTGAAGTATCACTTTGTCACCCTGAATATAGAATCCCTCATAAGCATCTTCCACACAGCAATAAAAAAAATAAAAAACAATAATAATAATAATAATAATAATAATAAATCCCGTGCCGCTACAGCCCTAAAAGAGTTTGGGCTACCAAACCGACTGGCCGGCCTCAGCACGCCAAGGTGGATGATCATTCAACCGATACAGGGAGGTGATATGGCCAGCATGCCCGAATGTGGCTATCTTGGCCCGTACCACTGCCTACTGCAGCCTCCTTACGGCATTGAGTGGCCACCGTACCTCCATGGATGAATCGAACACCACGCTCTATGTATGTACTTTAACTGTATGTTAAATTATGGTAATGTATTTACTGTGTTTACATTCTGTTTATATATATAGACCGCGCGGTTAGACCACTCGCCTCTCACCTAGACGGCCCGGGTTCCATCCCAAGCGACCACATGTGAGATTTGTGGTGGACAAAGTGGTGCTGGAGCGGGTTTTCTCCGCGTTCTCCGGTTTCCCCCGCCATCGCATTCCACCGGTGCTTCATCTTCATTCATGTATCATCAGTGTCACCACCTGCGATGCCATAAGTAGCTAAAGCGGGTGTTAAACACTACCAATTCTGTTTATAAGTATTTGTAACAGTAAATATCCCGTGAAATGCCTCTAGGTAAAACATTGGTTACAAACTATTCGAGTTAAATAAATAGAATAATGTGATGTGGCCAGCAACACGCGTTCCCAAGATCGGATTGTTCATTTTTATGGTATCAATCTTAGCTTCTCATACTCCAAACCCAGCGAAATAACTCCACGATAAATGTGATTCGAGAGGTCCCGGATTCGATTCTTATGACCATATTTTGTTTGTGGTTTTTCCGGGTTGGAAGGCAAATTCCCTTTTCTATCAGAATTTCCTGTTCCTAGCATTTCCTTTCATCTGTTTCAGGATTGTAGCGCCAGATGAAGGCGATTGATGTGTTCAATAGAGTTTGACTAGAAAAGATTTCTCCCCGGTGGTTGACACTCTTCCTACCTGGGAGCTGTCGCGTCTACAACCGAAACCTTCAGTTTGTTGATGTCTAAGGCAGCTCTGGCCGATATCAGAATTAGTGTCAAATTGGAATCGTTAGGGACCTTGAGGGCAGATTCCCATTCGTGTCTTGTGGCCCTTCGGATCTCCCTTTCATCATATATAGTCCCCTATGACCTAATACTGTGCTGTGCTTCAGTTAGTTACTGGAGATCCTTCAGATTATCTATTCCTATCTTCTCTGATGATACTTCACACATTGCGGATTTTCTGCCATCCCATTGGTAGAAACCTGCAGGAACCGAAATTCTTAGGTCCGACCAGACTCGAATCCGATAATAGGTTATACTGGATCATCCAGTTCGAACCTAATTGTTTAATGTCTAAAATAAAAGTATATTCCAGATATTTGCCATTATTATTATTATTATTATTATCATCATCATCATTACACAAGAACAGCTGCTTTCTGGAATGAGAAGGGATTTGGTGTGACTTACGATACCGGCAAGAGAATGTTCTCCCTTGTTAGAGCTGGAGGCTTCTTAAGGACTAAGGACCAATTTTTATAGTGTTTAACGCTAGCTTTAACTATTATGGCACCCCAGGCGATGGCACTGATGATAAATGGAATGATGATGGAGCGCCGGTGGAATGCGATGGTGAGAAAACGGAGAACTTAGAGAAAACCCGCCCCTGCACCGCTTTGTCCACCACAAATCCCACATACAATCGCTTGGGATCAAACCCAGGCCGCTTAGACGAGAGGCGAGTGGTCTAACCACTCGGTAACGGCGCGGCAGGGACCAAATAAGGAACAATTTTACAGAAATGGTGGCGACTAATGCCCTGGAATTCACAAGTAGACGATCGATCACATGGCTGAACTCTCCAGGATGTCTGGATGTAGGGAGGCGGAGTTTGAGTTGCCATGCTGTTGCAGCGTTATTCGCAATCGGTCGAAACGAGTATTTATTTATCATTATTGTGCATTGCTATTGATGTGTGCATGCTAGAATAAACGTGATAGTCCAAGGATCTCAATATCGTAGACCAAAAAGCACAATATTCTCAAAAATGGCGCTAATGATTTTGATTTAAATACCAACGCTTAATATATTGATAGATACTGCGGCGGGTCTCGTAAGCGTAGTTGGTTGTAGGAAAGGTAATCGGATAACTATTCTGCTTCGGCTGTCTCGAGCTATGATAACGTGTATGGGTCTCCTTAAATAGTGAGTACTGCTAAGAATAAAGCACATCTTCACTTCCGAATTTCATTGTGATTGTCGCACACCTTCATAATGCCCATTCCCGCGCACACGGACATTCTGTTTGAGTCCGAATTTCGTCTCTTCACGATACTCTTGGATCTAGTTGGCTCTTTTCTATATCTCGAGTGACCCCCTTGAACGACTTCTGTACACTGCTCTGTCGGAAACACCATCTGGTCATCTTCACCCTAATTCCAAAGGAAGTCGCCCATCGACCTTCCGCCAAGGCACACCCAGACATCCGCCCAGCAGTATGGGGACGTTTTCCTGCCTGCCTTTTGTTGTCTTAAGGAAAATATATTTCAAGTTCTCAGTTCAAGACTCTAATGTTTCAAGTTATTAAAGCGAAAACAACAAAATGCTCCTTATCAATGTCACACCACCTAATTATAAAGTTACCGAATAATTGCTCTCTATATTGTGATTACAGAGCGGTTACAGTACATGACAAACGTAGGGGGCACCCTGGCCGAGTAGTTAGAGCGCTCATATGTTCTTCCTCACTCTCATTTAAGGTATCGGGCTGATCATCACCCTGGTTACTCTTTTTGATCCAGAGTCTGCATGCTCCGCAACAGGTATCTGACCTCAGGCGTTGTCTTGAAGTCCTGGGGATGTAAACAGTGAAAGAAGAAAGACGTACATGACATACGAAATGAATGTGTTAGTTAATTTAGTATTTTTCGGTTCTATTTTCAAGCTGTGCCACCCCGGGTTTCAGGCCGCGCCGTGGCCGAGTGGTTAGGCCACTCGCCTCTCACCTAGATCCCAAGTGCGCATGTAAGATTAGTGGTGGACAAAGTGGCGCAGGGGCGGGCTTTCTCCGGATTCTCCGGTTTCCCCCGCCATCGCATTCCACCGGTGCTCCATCTTCATTTCATGTATCACCAGTGTCATCGCCTGCGCTGCCACAAGTACTAAAAGTAGGAGTTAAACACTACAAAAAATCCCGAGCTTCCCTAGCTAAGTACTTACCTAACACCGAGATCCACTGCACCACTGAACAAGACAAAAGTATTTCTAATATGGCTTTGCGAATTGAAGGAAAGATTTTTGTGCAACCCTGGGATAGAGATTAGAAGTCACACAGAGGAAGCGATATTAAAATAGTAGAGGGGCCAAATGAACTACTTTTGACTAGAAGTAACAAGGAGAAAATTTTGATATCCACGCAATTTCATCCATTCATTCCAAGAATTACATACATCATTAAATCCAGTTCCATAGGTATGTAATTTCGTTAGAGTTTAATTCCCTTAAATGTCACGTTGTATGTATTCTCTGGGTCCACAAAGTAGGTTTCTTAGACCTCGACGGAAGAGAGAAGATACTCCATTAAACATCTTTGACATCTCTGGTCTGTTCCTGTTAATGATGATATATCAACATGATATGTAAGGACAATTTAATGCCCTATTTACTAACGTAAGTGATACAAAGAAGCTATCACAATAATATCAAATTTCCAAGAAATGCGCTGACTTGAAAAGGAACAATGAATATTCATCGATTTCCAACAAGTCGTTAAGTGGGATGACACCAATGGAATCCAGAAGAAAGCAACAAAGCTTTCGGCTACTCGTTAGGACTTAAAACGAGTTGATGTATACGGACTGAAGGCGACTGAGTTGCAAGGTGGATTAGGGTGCACTTGCATTTCAGAGTTAGCAGGTTTTGGGAATGATAATAGGGGTCAAAACCAGTTCGAATGAATGATTTATGTATTTCTACACATTTACATTATACGAGTAGTTCTTGTTGTCTCGTAATTTTTTGATTCTATACAATTAACATCGTGATTGTAGAGTACCTTGGATCCTGATTCAGTGTAACTACCTATTTTACTATAATAAAATGTAGTACCTATAGTGTTATACTTATTTATTTATCCTGGTTGGAGTTAAGGTCATAACGAATTCCCTTATATTCTACCAGGTAATACGTTCAATTCAATGTAACCGCCTTGTAAAGAATAAAGAATACAATTCTATACAACTTAATAAAACAGATATAAAAGGTACAATAAGTATACTGAAATGAAAAGGAAAAAAAAACTGGAAACAAAATTATTTTAAGTAAAATATTCTGTAGGTTGAAACGCATATTTGTCATATTTACAACTGAAATGCACATTTTTTGCCAGCCCATAAAAGATTAGTAACAATAAATTAAAGTGATGTATTATCATATTAATACAGCAGCAGATTATAAATGTATGCCCTAAGTTTCTGCTTGAACAGTATAACGTACCGGCAGTCCCTTACGTCTTCAGGTAGGGAATTCCAAAGACGACTAAATCTATTGTAAATGATGATGAATAGAAGGTTGTATGATGAGCAGGTATAGCAATGGTACATTAATATTTCGTTTTCACTACAAAGATCATCTTTCCTTCTTTGTTTCTTTGATTTATTTATTATCTTTATAATTAAATGCTTTGTTGTCTTAATCACCTTCCTTCACAGTTGTTTTCTTATTTTTTTACTTTCTCTACTTATTAATAGTATGTAGATAGAAAGGTATTGTACTCCACCCAAAATCCGAGTTTTCTCTGGAATTAGAAGTTTTAGGTCTTCTGTAAAAAAAAGAACACAACTCAAAAAGGAAAAGTCTGTAAAATACCAAAATGTGTATTTAAGTTTAGTATCTTCCAAGGATGCGACACGAAGATTTTGAGGAAAGTCCCCACACTCCAAACTACTATTTACATGGAATAATTTTGCAAATTTTGATTTTCTCCAAAATCGCTCTAACGATTTTGGTTAAAATACCGCATATTAAATATATATTCATGAAAAATAAAATATATGTGTTGAATTTTTTGGGACTAGCCTCTGAAGACCTCTTTATTCTGAATGATTTTTGCATAACCCTAAACTGTAAGAGATAGACAAAAAAGCCCTATACAAAAAAATGTAGATCTCGTTAAAACACAGCTTTAGTCATATACTTTTTCTTAGAGTTGATCACTTCTGAGACATTCCTTGTTATTGGTTTCAGTTTTAAAATACTTAGCGTTTTCTCATACGGGAATTTATCAATTGCTGGCATTGTAAGAAACGAATTTCAATCACATGGCAACCAGCTTTTAAAAGATTTGACTATCGCTTTAGCCTAGTGTATTCTCTATTTCTCTTCTACTAATGAGGAACTAAGACCAATTCCTCGAATTTTTTATTCGATTGGCATGAAGTAGACAGAAGATTAAATTTTTTAAAAGAAGTTTGTTACAGAGATGTGAATGTAACACATCAGAGCTTTCCATGTGGTTGTCAGACTCTTGTCTTCTACTAATTCTAAGAAAAAGAATAATACCAAAATGTCAGTCTGCATTTCTTATTCCATACTTTCTCTTTTAAAATTATAATTCCGGACAATCTGCTATATAATGAAGATCTTTAACTATAAGAATTTAGATCTGTTATGATCTGTCCCATGCAAATCATTCCACCATCATCGTCATCAACATCTATACAGTTTACATCATTGAATTGGTCCGTCTTCATGAAAAAATTGATTATGTGTTACATTCATATGACTTTCCCTACCCAATATTTAACAAACTATTTTAAAACAGCACATTCTTCTATTTATTCAAGTTAATCGAGCTAAACATTTGCAAAAATACTTTTTATACATATTTGCTCGTAGATAAAATAGGAATACAATAGACTTAAGCTACAATCAAATATTTTCAAAGCTGGTCGGTTCCATTCTCTTTGCTTTACCAGGAGAAAGAAAAAGTAATAACGGCTCCCCATTGAGAAAAATAAGTATTTAAAAATTGAAACGAATAACAAGGAATATCTCGGAAAGATTAACTCTACAAAAAACAGTGTATTTGACAAATGACGTGTTTTGACAAGATTTAATTTTTTTGTAGAAAGGTTTTGTTTATCTCTTACGGTTTGGCAGTTGTGCAAAAGTCATTCAGAATGAAGAGGACTTCAGAGGCCATTCCCAAGAAATTTATTATATACATTTCATTAATCATGAAAACATTTCAAACTTAGAGTATTTTATCCAAAATTGTTAGGGCCTTTTTTGAGAAAATGCAAATTTTCAAATAATTTGCTCAGTAAACGGAGTTTTGAGTGGGGGATTTTCTTGGAAATCTTTGAATAGTTTTCTTGGAAGATGCTAAATTTAAATATCAAGTTCGGTACTTAACCGATTTTGGATTTTCTATTTATGTAACCAAAACACACATGCGCACTACATTTTTTTTTTCTAAAAATGCTTTCTTTGGGTTCAGGTGATATCCCAACATTAATTTTTGGGTGGAATACAATATTTTCCTTACTAACCCAAATAATATAGAAAATAAAACTTCTGGTTCACCTTGATATAGACAACCACTCTTTTTTTCTGTCTTACATTGTGTTTTAAATTCTTTCGTGGGATTCTAAAATGTTTCTAGAATCAATTGTAAATGGTCTTGCCAATTTGTTTCTACATTCTATAACTTTGTCCTTTAATAGAAATGCTCAACCTTCCCTAATATTCGTTATTTGCCTGCATTTGCCGATAAGTCCATACTTCTGTAGAAAACAGACATGATTCCTACTGTCTTTCTGTGTGAACGAGGTGGGACAAACAGTCCGTTGCACAGAGTACAACTTGTTTATCCTATTAAAAGAAAGTCAAAATCATCCATCCCAATATTCAGTAGCACTAGCAATTTCATCAGTAAATTCTTAAAATATAAAATACTATGTTCGTGTGAAAGAGAATTGTCTTTTCGGCTTGGCTCGTTATTAAAGATCATTAATAAAGTCTAGATGAATCATAAAAACTTGTAAGCGAATTAAAAAAGAATTACCTACAAGCATTGTTATCTCCAGGACATAAGACTATCTATGCACTATTGCGGGACGTAGAAATAAGGTTGACTGTCACTGGACTGTATGCAAGGATGTCGTAGACAACAAATCACCCCGATCTCTCGTACACTGCGACAGATTTTTACCTGCCTCTCTTGTTTTGCATACAAAGGTTCGAGTGTAGATAACATGAAGGTAACTGTTTAAGAGTTCCTAACCCTGGTTAGGTCTTATAAAAATCTACATCTCTGCAACAAATTATTGTTGTTAAGAAGCTTATGCTTTCATTTACTTCATGCTAATCAAGAAAGAAAGAAAATAGCAGAAATAATCTTATTACTTGCTTTCTTATAAGTAGAAGCGAAATAAGGGAGTACCATAGGTTAAAGTGATAGTCAAAAGCTATGTGACTCAAGTTCCTTTGTTTGTATGGACAGGAGTTGACAAATTCCTGTATGAGAATATGTTTTTTAAAGCTGAAATCAATAACAAGGAATATCTCAAAAACGATCTACTCCACGAAAAAAAAATGTATATAACATAAATTATGCTTTAATGTGTTCTACATTTTTTGTGTGGTAAGTTTTTGTCCATCTCTTACGGTTTAGCAATTATACAAAATTCCTTAAAATTCGTCCAGAATAAAACAAGTCTTCAGAGGCTATTCCCAGAATATTCAAGATATACATTTTATTTGTCAGGCAAATATCTTTAATATACGATATTTTAATTATAATCGTTAGAGCCATTTTTGAGAAAATAAAAATTTTTGAAAAAAAGTTCCATGTAAAGGGTATTTTGGGGTGGGGTTATTTTTCTCTAAATCTTCGTGTCGCATCCCTGGAAAAATACTAAACTTAAATACCAAGTTTTCCCAACTTTTCGTTTTATCGTGTTCACAGACACACACGGACCTTTTCTGAAAATGCTTTTTTTGGATACAGGGGATCCTAAAACATATATTTCCGGTGAAATCTCGGTATCGAGTTTTTGGGTAGAGTGCAATATCTTCTCTATACACTATGTACATAGTACATGTAGAGAAAGTAAAAATGAAAATAGAAGCCCACAGACACAAATCATGTAGGCGCGTTGCTAGAGTTTTACTTTCTCTATCCATATCTAGTATGCAGAAAAGGATTTGCATTCTATTCAAAATTGTATATCTATATTTCATCGTAAATACGTGCTTTTGAGCTCTGAATCGAGTGTGAGACAGAGAGAGCAGCATAACTCAAAAACAAAAATTCGGATAAATCCTGCATTCGATACAAAGATGCGATACGAAGATTTTCTAGAAAATACCTTAAACACTTTACATGAAATGTTTTGCAAAACTTTATTCTATCAAAAATGGCTGTAACGATTTCGATTTAATATCATATATTAAAGATATTTACATGAAAAATAGAATATATATATTCATTATCTGGGAGTAATCTGTGAAGTCAACATCAGAACGAATTTTGTATAATCCGGAATAACTGGTAAACGCTAAGCGATAGATGATAACAAACTACACAAAAATTTAGACATATTTAAATCACAATGTATTATAAATAACCTGTGTTTGTGAAAAGACATTTTCGAGATATCCGTTATTTGTCCGTAAGTTGCTCAATACTTTGTCATTCTTTTAAAGTCTTTTCGATTTTCAGTTGTTTTAGGCGTTTGCTTGGAAAAAAATGGACATGGTGTGTTATTTATGGACGCTCTTTAACTGCTGTGGTTCTCAGCGTCCCATTCTAAATTGGGCGTGAAATACCGCTTAATTTTGCTCAGAGGCCTCTCTATCAGGCTTGAGGTTCTTTTACGTGCCGTAAATCTACGACACGGGACGCACAGCTTTACTTCCCTTCCGAAGGAAGCCATGCTAAGGATTTTTACACCCGAAAAAAATCCATCGTCCTCCGCCGGGTTTAAACCCGCGACCTTGGGTATATGAGTTTGCTTGGAAAGATTATGGAACGCAAACAGCATATAGCGATCCAATTTTTAAATATTTTATTATTGGTATTCCTTTTGTATCTATAATCAAAACTGTTTCTGAAAAAAATGTAGTATATCGATTAAAATGAAGATATAAAAATAAGCTTTTGTAGGAATATTATGTATATCCACAATAAAGGATAAGACTTCTAATCCCATGATTTAAAATAGAATCTCAAAAGCCACTTGAGTACTCCTTCATTTAGCAAAACACTATCAGTCCAAGATTATAATGATTGGAGTAGGGTGAAAACTAACCTCTAAATCCTTTCCTCTCAACATTTTCTAAAAGGTGAAAGTGTTAAGGTTGGAAGTTGGAGTTGGGGGTTTTTCTTGAAACTCTTCGTGCCGTGTCCTTGAACGATGCACCCCAAACTACCTTTTATATGGAAAATGTTTCGAAACTTTTGATTTCCTCCAAAAACGGCTGTTTTGATTAAAAGATAGTATATTAAAGTTATTAATATGACAAATAAAATGTATATCTTGTATTTTCTGGAAACAGCCACTGTAGTCCACATCATTCTTAATTACTTTTGCATAACTACTAAAACGTAAAAGGTAGACAACAACTTACTACACAAAAAATATAGATTTTGTTAAAGCACACAATTTATGTCATATACATTTTTTTCGTCAAGTTTACCATTTCCGAGATATTCCTTGTTATTAGTTCCAGTTTTAAAATACTTAAACTTTCACATACGGGAATTTGTTAACTCCTGACCATGCAAGGAAAAGAATTTCAATAACATAGTGACGAGCTTTTAAAAGATTTGATTATTATCGCTTTAGCATTCCCTTATTTCCCTTCTACTTGCAGGAAGTAAGTAATAAAATCATTTCTGGTAATGTTTATCTCGATTAGCGTGAAGGAGATAGAAGAATTAGTTTTTTAACAATTTGTTACAGAGATGTAGAGAAAATCATATGAATGGAGCACATCAGTTTTAAGGATTGCAGCCGCTGCGCAGAAACCAATTTGTCATTACGTTTACAACGTATATACATCTTGATTAACGTTACGGAGATATAAGAATAAGCTTTTTCAATAATTTGTTACAAAGATGTAGAGAAAAGCATATGAATAGAACACATCAGTTTTTAAGGACTGCAGCCGCTCTGCAAATAAAAAAAAAAAGTTTCCATTACATTTACATATTATATATATACATGTATATATCCTATTGTCATATCTACGTTAATTATATGAGCATTAATTTATTCGTGAGTATAAGTTATCATTATTGTTATTATTATTATTACTATCATCGTCATCACCAGTTAGGCAAAAGTCATTCAGAATAAAGAGGACCTTAGAGGCTATTCACAGAAAATTCAAGATATACATTTTATGTGTCATCTATATACTGAGCGGCATTTTATATTAAATTCCACATTTCATGAGAATAAATAATACAAATTTAATAACTCGAAATGGTAGAGAAACACTGACCTGAGCGACTATCACTCTCACTCTTTCTGAGTTATCATTGTTGTTATTATTGTTTCATCAACATCACCACCAGTTAGGTAAAAGTCATTCAGAATGAAGAAGTCTTCAGAAAATTAAAGATATGCATTTTATGTGTCATGTAAATATCTTTAACGCCATTTTAACTTAAATATCACATTCCAGCAGAATAAATAAATAACAAAGGTTTAATAAGCCGAAATTGTAAGGAAAGAATCTGAAGGGTCTATTATTGTTTCTCTCTCTATATCCAAAGATGTATGGATGATGTCATTCAAGAGACGGTATGAAGGTGCGATCCCACGGCATGCAGAGACAGCACCGTTCTTTTGTCAAGATGCAAATGACACGAGGTTAGAGAGGACAAGATGGTTGTGAACCGCGTGTAGCAGGTCACTTTCACAGAAAAACAAGAGCTCATCCGGTGCTGGAGGTGAGAGGTCGTGAGAAATATCGACGCTTGTCAACCCTAGGGCTGATTTGCTTTCTCCAGTGATCGAGATGTGAGGCTAGTCCTTCAGCATTAGCATGCATCACGATCTGGAGTTATTACAGACACAAGATGCCTTGCAGCGCTACGCAAAGCCACATAACTTTCAAACTCTACATGGGTTATCTATCTTTTCGAAAAGAGAAACCGAAAGAATAAAGTAAACAAAGCGTGTTTAAGTATGTCACAAACGACATGTGAATACGTAATGCTCAGCAATTTACAGAAAATACATAATCTTGCTGACCCCATCTTAATGTCTTTCGATTCCTTCATAGCTATGAGTGGGTGTCATCGATAGTCAACTGTTTCGGAAACAAGGATGAAAGTTAAAGATGTTTACTTTTTTCTAGCTAAAAGGTTACAGAGTAGCATGCGGTTTGAGGTTGTTAATAAACTGGAGTGCAGAAACGGAAGAATATATGCATATTCATTCAATAGAAGTATTTATTTATTTGTGATGAGTATAGAACTGTTCGATTAAAAATTATACTTTCTCATGAAATGAGAATAAATATAAGAACTGCAATAAATGAAATTAGTGCCCCTACTGCTGAAAAAATATTTCAGGTGTAAGCATCCTGCTTTAAATAATGTTTCCACAATAGTGAAACGAAGATGTGACACAGATTTTCAAGAAAATCGTTCTATTCTAAACTACTTTACATGAAAATATTTCGATATCTTTTCATTTTCTACAAAGTATTCATAAGGATTTTGTTTAAACACTTTAGCTTTAAGATATTTTTACGAAAAAAGAAATGTATCATTTAAAAATTCTACGAATAGCCTCTAAAGTCCTCTTCATTCTGAATAACGTTTAAATAACAGACTAAGACAAAATTTTACAATATAAAATGTCTAATGTACAACATTGACATAATCTTTTCTATCTATGCTGCAATAAACTATTCTTGCAAGACTTCTATCCTCTTCACAGTTATCAAGAAAAGCATTATCAGAAATAGTTTCATTACATAGAATTTCCTTGTACAAGAAGAATAAGGAAATATAATAAGCTAAAGTGATAGTTACATATTCTAAAAGCCGGTCGTTATATGATAGTTTTAAAATACCTTTCTCTTTGCATGACCAGAAGAAATAAAAAAGAAGAGACTTCCCAGTTAAGAAAAGTTAAAATTATTGATAGTTATATATTCTAAAAGCCGGTCGTTATATGATAGTTTTAAAATGCCTTTCTCTTTGCATGACCAGAAGAAAGAAAAAAGAAGAGACTTCCCAGTTAAGAAAAGTTAACATTATTGCAAAATTTAAACCAATAACAAACAATATCTCAGGAATAGTTAACTCACAAAAAATTGCACATGACATAAACTGTGTGTGTTAACGAAATCTACACATATTGAGTGGTAAGATTTTGTCCAAGTCTTACGGTTCACCAGTTATGCAAAAGTCATCCAGAGAGAAGAGGTCTTCAAGGGTATTCGCAGAGAATTCAAGATACACATCTTGTCACATAAATGTCTTTAATATATGGTATTGTAATCAAAATTGTTAAGGTATTTTTGAGAAAATCAAAATTTTTGAAAAATGTTCCCTGTACAAGGATAGTTTAGGGTGAGGGATTTTCTTGAAGATCTTCGCATTTCATCACTGAAAGATGTTTGCCTTATATACCAACTATGGTATTAAATGGACTTCTCGTTTTTGAGTTAAGACACATCTGCCAGCCTGCCTACGTAGAACCATTTTCTCAAAATCTGATGTGTTGCATTTACATGGCTTACTCTACCTGCTATGCAAACAAACTATTCCTACAAAGGAGTATTCTTCTATCTACGTCATGCTAAACGAGAAAAACATTAACACAATTTGTCCTACTACTTAGTTTCTTATAAGCTGAAGGGAAATTAGGGAATTCACCAGGATAAAGCGACATCCAAATATTTTAAAAACCGATCGATATGTGAAGAATTGAAGTTCGGTTTTTATATTTCTAGAAACACAAAAGAGAGATTAAACGAAAGCACACCGTTTGAGAAGATGCGTGGTTTAAAATGGAAAAAAAAAAAAATAAAAAAAAAAAAAGGAATATCTCGGAAACGATAAATTCTACAACAAAAACGTATATAGCATATATTTTGTGTTTTAACGAGATATACATTTTTTGTGTAGTAAGTTTTTGTGTATCTCTTACGTTTTACCAGTTATGCAAAATTAATTTAGAATGGACAGGTCTTCAGAAGCTATTCCCAGAAAAGCCAAAATATACATTTTAATTTTAATCAAAATCGTTAGAGCAAAATGTTCCAACATTTAAAATCCAAGTTTGGTATTTAACGGTCTTTTAGTTTTTGAGCTATGCTGTCCACATACACACACGCACTTTTTTTTTTTTTTTTTTCAAAAACCTGATTACACGATTTTCTCTAACTGTTCTACAAACAGACTTCATACAAAAAATTCTTCTTCTTTCTACACCATGCTAATGGAGATAAGCGTTAGCAGAATGTATTTATTACATAGTTCCTTGTAAGTAGAAGGAATGCGCTATGCTAAAGCAATAGTCAAATGTTTTAAAAGCTATCGTTATGCGAATGTCATTGAAATTGGCTTCTTTGCTTGGCCAGGAGTGGAACAAAAGAAAACCGGGCACTTCCTATCTGAGAAAACTAGAAAGTATTCTAAAATTGAAACCAATAACAAGGAATCTCTTTGAATCGGTCAACTCTAAAACAAAAATGTATATGACATAAATTGTGTGTTTTAACGAGATCTACTTTTTTTTTTTTTTTGCAATAAGTTTTTGTCTATCTCTTACGGTTTAACCATTATGCAAAATTCTGCAAACACCAACCAGAATAAAGTGTTCAGAGGCTATTACCAGAAAATTCAAAATATACATTTTATTTGTGTTATGAATAACTTAAATATACGGAATTTTAATCAAAATCCTTAGTCATTTTCGAGAAAAGCAACCTTTTCAACAACAAAATTTCATGTGAAGGGTAGTTTGGATGGGGGGATTTTATTGAAAATCTTCGTGTCGCATTCTTGGAAGATAATAAACTTAAATACCAAGTTTGGTATTTAATTATCTTTTAGTTTTTGAGCTATGCTGACCGAAGACTCACACACACACACACACACACACACACACACACACTCATACACACATACGGGCCTTTTTCTAAAAGTGTTTTTTTTTTTTGGATTCAGGGGGTCCCAAAACAAATATTTCCGGTGAAATATCGGTATCGAATTTTGGGTGCAATACAATACCTTACCTTCTCTATACTTTCTCTACCGTACGTGTAGAAAAAGTAAAAACACGATGTGGTACACTAAAATGACTTTCTCTAGCTGTTCTGCAAAGTTCTTACAAAATATTCTTCTTCTATACCATGCTAATCGAGATAAAGAATATTCTTATTATTTAGTTCCTTATAAGAAGAATAGAACTAAGGGAATACACTAGATTAAAGCGATAGTCAAATGTTTTAAAAGCAATCGTTATGTGATTTGTCATTATAAATCGCTTCTTTGCTTGGCCAGGAGAGTACAAAAGAAAAACGGACATTTCCTGTTTGAGAAAAGTATAAATAATTTACAATAATTGAAGCCAATAACAAGGAGTATCTCGGAAACAGTTACCTCCACAACAAAACGTAAAGGACATAAATTATATGTTTTGGCGAGATCTACATTTTTAAGCTATAATTTTTAGTCTATTTCTTACAGTATAGCAGTTAAGCAAATTTCGGCAAAATTCGTCCAGAGCAAAAAAGTTTTCAGAGGCAATTCCTTCCCAAAAAATCAAGATATTCATTTTATTTGTCATGAAAATATCTTTAATATACGATATTTTAATCGAAATCCTTAGAGCCATATTTGAAAACCCAATTCTTTTTATCCATGTACAGGATAGTTAGGAGTGGAAGATTTTCTTGTAAATCTTCGTGTTGCATCCTTTGAAGATGCTATTCGTTTTTTAGCTATGCTGTTCACAGACACATAGGAAATATTTCTAAAAATCTGATGTGTTCCATTCACATGACTTTCTCTGCATCTCTGCAACAAATTATTATTAAAAGGCTTATTCTATTTACTTCATGCTAACTTCATATACCCAAGGTCGGGGGTTCAAACCCAGCGGAGGACGATGGCTTTTTTAGGGCGTAAAAATCCTTAGCATGACTTCCTTTGGAAGAGAAGTAAAGCCGTTGGTCCCGTGTCGTAGATTTACGGCACGTAAAAGAACCTCAAACCTGATAGAGAGGACTCTGAGCAAAATTAAGCGGTCTTTCACGCCCAGTATAGAATGGGACGCTGAGAACCACAGCAGTCAAGAGAGTTCATAAATAAAACGCAATTTCATTTCATTTTAATCGAGAAAAAATTAGCATAAATAGAATATTACTTGCTCCCAAGTGAGTAAAAGGGAATTAAGGGAGTGTCATAAACTAAAGTGGTAGTCAAAATCTGACTGCTAAAGTTCTTTTGAATGGACCGGAGTTAACAAATTCCCGAATGAGAATTACGTATTCTTAGTTGAAACCA
The DNA here is from genome assembly GCA_030762935.1 of Hymenopus coronatus. NCBI lineage: Eukaryota > Metazoa > Arthropoda > Insecta > Mantodea > Hymenopodidae > Hymenopus > Hymenopus coronatus. The sequence goes on along the minus strand of CM060892.1, from coordinate 85,683,264 downwards.
ATATCAAGGAATATCTCAAAACTATCAACTCCACGAAAAAAAGTGTCTATAACATAAATTGTGCGTTTTATCAAGCTCTACATTTTCTATCAAGTAAATTTTGTCTATCTCTTACGGTTTACCGGTTTTGTAAAATTCCGCAAATTTCATCCACAATAAAGATGTCTTCAGAGGCTATTACCAGAAAATTCAAATACATTTTATTTGCTATGTAAATATCTTTAATATACGATATTTTAATTAAAATCGTTAGAACCATTATGACAACACTTCCGAAAATTGTTCCATGCACAAGGTAGTTGGGGCTGGGGGTGGGGGACTTTCTTGAAAAGCTTCGTGTCGCATCTTTGGAAGACACTGAACTTAAATACAAAGTTTGGTATTTAACGGACTTTTCATTTTTGAGTTATACTGCCCCCAGACACACACACACATACACACACTCACTGACATTTCTCTAGAAATGCTTCTTTTTTTTTATTCAGAGGGTCTCAAAATATATATTTCCCGTGAAATCTCGTATTGAATTTTTGAGTGCAGCACAATGCCTTCTCTATACACTATGTACATAGTACTTGTAGAGAAAGAGAATTTTTTTTCAGAATCAGGGGACTTCAAAGTATATATTTCCGTTGAAATCTCGGTATCGAATTTTTGGGTGGAATACAATACATACTCTATACACTATGTATATAGTGCGTGTAGAGAAAGTAAAAATACTGTTTTTATTGAGGATACCTAAAATATACTTCAGGTGAAATCTCCACATCCAATCGCAGATCTCGTTAAAGTAAATACACAATTCATGTCAAATAGATGTTTTGTGGCGTGAACATTTGCGAGGTAGTCTTTGTTGCTTTGAACCTGACCTCATTGCACTTACTTTTAACGAAGACAAGAATGACACCCTATAGACTGCAACGTGCTAAGCAACTGAGAGTTCGTGAAATAGATTCAGGTGTGCTGAAAAATGTAAAATGGCGTGTTATTTATGGACGCTCTTTAACTATTGTGGTTCTCAGCGTCCCATTCTAAATTGGGCGTGAAAGACCGCTTAATTTTGCTCAGAGGCCTCTTTATCAGACTTGAGGTTCTTTTACGTGCCGTAAATCTACGACACGGAACCAACGGCTTTACTTCTCTTCCGAACGAAGCCATGCTAAGGATTTTTACACCCGAAAAAATCCATCGTCTTCCGCCGGGTTTGAACCCGCGTATATGAAGTTGGCATGGTAACTATTAAACCACGGAGGGCGACTCTGGTGTGCTGAGGATTAGCAAATATACCTATAGGAGATACATTTTTACTTTCTCTACTTAGTACAGGTTGAGAAGGTATTGCACTCCACCCAAAAGATTTCAACGGAAATACACGTTTTAGGGTACGTAAAAGATTGTTTTAGAAATTGGTGCGTGTGTGTGTCTATGAATACCATAACTCAGAAACTAAATGTCGAAAAAACACCAAACTTGGTGTTTAAGTTTATATCTTCCAAGGATGCGACACAAAATTTTGATGAAAATCCCTCAACCCCAAACTACCCTTTACATGAAAATATTTCAAATTGCATATCTTGGATTTTCCGGGAACAGCTTCTGAATACCTGTTCATTCTGGATGACTTTTACATAACTGGTGAACCGTAAGAGATAGACGAAAGCTTACTACACAAAATATATGTAGATCTCGTTAAAACACATAATTTATGTCATACACATTTTTTTTTCATGGAGTTGATCATTTCCGAGATATTCTTTCTTATTGGTTTCAGTTTAAAGTACTTTTCTCATACGGAATTTGTCAACTCCTGGCCCTGTATAGAAACGGATTTCAACCACATGGCAACCGGATTTTAAAAGATTTGACTATCATTTTAGCTTAGCGTATTCCCTTATTTTCCTTCTACTTACAAGGAAGGAAGTAAGTAATTAAGACAATTTCAGCTAATGTTTATCTCGAGTATCATAAATTAATAGAAGAATATGCTTTTTAACAACAATTTGTTACAGCGATGTAGAGAGAGTCGTGTGAATGGAGGAACACATCAGATTTTTAAACATTTGATTGTCACTACTCTCTAAAACAATAATAATGTATCTGTTTCTGGAAAGATCTATCGGGATGAAACTGAAATAGATAAGTTTTCTAAGAAAAGTCTGTATAGGCACTAATAAACAATAGAGTAGAGAAAACCATGTGAGTATATCGATTTGTGTTTGCTGATATTGCCTCTTGAATTCATGCATACTGGAGCTACGTGTGAGCAGCATGTTATTGATTCTTTTAAGGTAATTCATCAGACAAATTTGAACAAATCACAATATTGAGATATAGTATTAAAGTTCATACCAGTTTTACACACCATAAAAGTGATATATTTGCTATATTTGAAAATTCTAGCTTGTATGGTTAATTGATTAATTAGTTTTATTTGTCTAAATTCATTTATCTAATATTATCGTCACATGATACATTTTTAAAATATTCACCGTAAAATTTCAAATTTTACAGTAAACGAACTTGCAAATAGATCTATCATATCATATTACTTTCTGTACATACTACATAGTATGAAGGTAGAGATGGTATTTCACTCCAACCAAAAATTCGATACCTTGATTTCACCTGAAATACACGTTTTACGGTACCCTGTCTCCCCCAATTTAAAATATACATTTTTAGAAAAAGGTCCGTGTGTGTGAACACAATAAGTCAACAACAAAATATGAATTTTCTGGGAATAGTCTATGAAGACCTCTTCATTTTGGATGACTTTTGCATTACTGGTAAATCATAAGAAAGAGACAAACCTGACTACACAAAACTGTAGATCTCGTTAAAACACTATATATATATGTGTGTGTGTGTGTGTGTGTTAAATATACCATGCATTTTTTGCGTGAATTTAACCAATTCCGAAATATTGCTGTTGGTTTCACTTTTAAAATTCTTAAACTTTTCTCATACGGGAATTTGACAACTCCTGGCCATACAAAGAAGCGAATTTCTATCATATAGCAACCAGATTTTAAAAGAGTTGACAATCGCTTTAGCCTAATGAAATTGAGTGCTATGGACGATCTATAACTGATGCGGTCTTAGTGTCCCATTCTAAATTGGGCGTGAAAGACCGGTTAATTTTGTTCAGTTCTGCCTCTCAGCATGAGGTTTTACGACACAGGACTAACAGCTTTACTTTACTTCCGAAGGAAGCCATGCTAATTATTTTTATGCCGAAAAAAAGCCATCGCCCTCCGCCAAGTTTGAACCCACGATCTTAGGAACCAGAGGCTAGTATGTTACGTCTAGACCATGGAGGATGACTTAAGCTTGTGTATTCCCCTAGTTCCCTTCTACTTACAAGAAAGCAAGTACTAAGACCATTTCTGCTAATGTTTATCCCGATTAACATGAAGTGCATGATGTAGAAGAATAAGCTGTTTAGTAATAATTTATTATAGAATTGTAGAGAAAGACATGTGAATGGAACACATCCGATTTTTTTAATTCTGTAATTTCATTATTGTAATAAAACACTGTACACGATGCATTTTTTGAAAATATTCGGATATAATTAAATTGAGGCAGAATAATAAATTTTTTTAAGAATAGTTTGTAGAAGAAATAATGATGAAAGTCATGTGAATGTAGCACATATATCTTTGGGCTGTTGACGGTGCTAAGTGGGCTGGTATGGAAGTTTTATTGTTGTTTATCCAGCAAAGAGAATACCTGTCCATCGTGTCTTCCTCTGACGTAGATCTGGCTGGCTAGAAGCCACTGCCCTTTGTGTGTAAGAGAGCTGGTGATTTTACACGGAATTATGCAGGAATGCCACCCTTATTTTCAACAGCCACCGTTTGTTTTGGGCGCTGACGTGCCCCGAGCAGGAATGCATTTGCTTTTCATGTGCTTGTGAACTAATTGGTTGGAAATACGCAGCTTCGGAACGAAAACTCCTCCTCCTGCAAACTAGTTCTGGAGACATTGATAGCATGCTAATATATATTGTCACCTTGAACGCTTTGTGTTGTGCTTTTGTTTGTTCCTGGTTTACTGCATCGCTTGTGCCTCAAAGTTAATAGGACCTTAAGAACGAAGTGGCGCCACGGTAGCGTGTGCGACTCGCATCCGGAAGGTCCCGGGTTGAATCTTCGGCGTTGGCGTGTTATTTATTTATGGACGCTCTTTAACTGCTGTGGTTCTCAGCGTCCCATTCTATACTGGGCGTGAAAGACCGCTTAATTTTGCTCAGAGGCCTCTCTATCAGGCTTGAGGTTCTTTTACGTGCCGTAAATCTACGACACGGGACCCGCCGCTTTACTTCCCTTCCGAAGGAAGCCATGCTAAGGATTTTTACACCCGAAAAAATTTATCGTCCTCTGCCGGGTTTGAACCCGCGACCTTGGGTATATGAAGTAAGCATGGTAACCATTACACCACGGAGGGCGATGGTTTCACCACAATCGGCAGGCGAATGTTGCTATGGTTTCTCATCTACCACGATTTCCTTTCCATCATATCCCCATTAATTGCGTTTCCTTCTCATCTCTCAGGTGCGGTTCCAAGTTCGTAGTGATGACAGGGCAGCTGGTGCGGATGCACCTGAATGGGAAGATACTCCTCTTTTTTTTTTAAATACAGTTCTGGATTCTGATCGGGACTCCAACGCTGTATACCCTACTTTTTATTTACCTAATTTGTTTACTTTGATTATTGTATGATTACTGAATTTCTGTTTTACTTTTTACACACACATACACAAACATATAACACCCATGCCCAAGGCGGGACTCGAACCCACGATTCCCTGCGAGACGCTTTGGCGAGCGCGGCCATGGGAACCGGCTCTCTCGGACACTGCGGGGGGGGGGGGGACTGACAGGCCGACGAGTCGCTTGATCGCCCCCTCTGGCGGCTCTGGCAGTGAGACATAGTTGGGTTTGGAAATGTTAGGGACTTCTGTGTGTCTCTGTAGCCTGTATGCCTGCGGCATTCCCCCTTCTTCATTCCCTTCTGGGAGGTTTTAGCCATAATAGGTCTGCGTAGGTCGCAGTGCACGAAGTGTCCACTTCAGTTGTCTACTCTTTACCCTTTATAAGGGACTTCACACTTGATTATTTCTAATTATACGTTGGGTTAAAACAGCGATACGTTTCTTCCTTTGTATATGGCACAAAAATCTGATGTGTTCCATCCGCATGACCTTCTCTACCTGCTCTGAAAACTGTTCAAAAGAATAATGTTTTGTAAAAGCAAAAGGGAAATAAGGTAATCAATAAAGTGATTAATCAAATCTTTTAAAAACTGGTCAATGTGAACAACTGAAGTTCGGTTCGCTTTACATTACCAGTAAAACAAAAGCGAGATGAAATTAAAAGTGAACCCGTTTGAGAAAAGTTACGCAGTTTAAAACTGAACCTGCGATCGGTTATATCGTTTTATATATGCGCATATTTCGATTGCAAATTCTATCACGCCAATCGGTATATTTTGGGACACCTAGCGGTGTTTTCTTAGATGGTGCAAATTCTAATTCGCGATTTCATCACTATGCACACATGGTAACGAACGATCAGCTTTTCGCCCATAGATGTCACTAAGATGAAAATACGACTTTGCGGAGCGAAATGGTGGAATTTTGCCTAATATGGAGTCCTTTTATGCGAAAATAAGTATTACACAGGGTCTACGGCTTTACTTTTTTTTCTGAAGGAAGCCATAAGGATTTTTATATCAGAAAAAAATCCATACATTTCTGCTGTGTTTGAAACCGCGACCTTGTGTACTAGAGGCTGGCATGATAACACTACAATTTTATCCAGTAACCCAACTTTTCCTACCAAGGCCAGAGGATAGAATGAGGTAATTCCATCAAATACCTAGGCGTCACTCTTGATAAGGGCTACTTTTCGTGAACAAATGCGCGGAACGTCAGACAGAGCGAAGGGGGCGGTGGCCGCCCTTTACCCTGCCCTATCCTCCCAAATGCCGGTTCACTTAAAATTATGTCTTTTCAAGGCGCCCATTGTCCCCCTGATGCTATACGCCTGCGAAGTGTGGGGTATGGCAGCAGACTCCTAGCTTCTCTGGTTGCAGTGGATACAGAATAGAGGACTCCGGCTATCTATTCTGTATGTCGACGTTTCCCTTTGAGGCTACTACATGAAGCTTCGGCCATCCCATATGTGGAAGATGTTATTAGGCGCCGGGCTCAAAAATTCTACGCCAGATTGGGCGAACACGAGAACGCAATTGTCAGATCGCTGGGGGAGTGCTTACCCATTGAACGCCGGTATAGGCAGTATCGGGTTCCCCGCATGGCTTGCGGGCACCCCCGGTAACAACGGCTTCAAACCCCTGATGCTATACGCCTGCGAAGTGTGGAGTATGGCAGCAGACTCCTAGCTTCTCTGGTTGCAGCGGATACAGAATAGAGGACTCCGGTCTATCTATTCTGTATGTCGACGTTTCCCTTTGAGGCTACTACATGAAGCTTCGGCCCTCCTATACGTGGAAGATGTTATAAGGTGCCGGGCTCAGAAATTTTAAGACATATTGGGCGAACACGAGAACGCAATTGTCAGATCGCTGGGGGAGTACTTACCCATTGAACGCAGGTATATGCGGTACCGGGTTCCCCGCATGGCTTGCGGGCACCCCCGGTAACAACGGCTTCAAACCAGCCCACAGCAAATTAGCTGAACCAAGTACTCCCCCCCCTCCCACCACTGAGAGTGGTCAATCAAAATTCTCCAACAAAAATAATGTTCATCAAATTAAACACCAGCGGAGCATAGCTGCACCTGAAAAACGCAACCGTTCGAGGAGCCTATCTAGCGCTACCTCCTTAACATCATCACCCGATATCTCAAATTACAAAACCTTAACCCTCCACCTCATTCCTGTGGTTAAGCCATTACCAGGGTAGGTACACAGAAGCTACACCTAGGCTCACCACGGGTCTAGCAGATCTCGTAGGCACACACTACATTTTTATACCGCCTGCCTCCGAGGTCGAGTGACCAGCGAGCTAACTTCTCATCTGAAGATCCCGGGTTCGAATCCCGATTGGGGCGGAGAATTTTTTTTTTTAACCAGAATTATCCCCTACCCATACAGTCTGAGAGTGAATGTGTGGGTTTAAGGAAAATAAAACGATTTAAACCCAACGTAAAGAACCTACAAACGAGTTATTTCTAATGCAAAGCCCCCAATATGACCTTAGTTGTTTTTAATTTTTATTTAATATATAACTGAAACAAATTTTAAAAAAATCTTATGTGTTCCATTCACATGGCTTTCTCTACATCTCTGTTACAAATTATTGTTAAAAAACTTATTCTATCTACATCATGCATCGATATAAACATTAGCAGAAATTGTCCTTGTTACTTGGAGCCTTGTAAGTAGAAGAGTTAAAATCTAAAGTATTCCATTCACATGATATCCTCTAGCTGTTCCGCAAACAAAACCTTTTTATTCAAAACATTAATCGTTTATTCACATCATACTAATCAAGTTAAACATTAACAGAATTAGTCTTATTACTAGCTTCCTTGTAAGTATAAGGGAAATAAGAAAATGCACAGGCTTAACCGATAGTCTGTCCTTTAAAAGCAGGTCGATGTGTGAAACAATTGGGGTTCGGTAAACAAACGAGAAACGAGAAGAAAGATGTCTTCCCGTTTGAGAAAAGTTTAAGTGGCTAAAATTGAAACCTATAATCCGGAATATCTCGAAAACAGTTAGCTCTACCAAAGAAAAAAAAAAAAAAAATTATATATATACGAGATAAATTGTGTGTTTTTAATGAGATCTACATTTTTTCATTATGTATTATGTAGTTAAGTTTTTGTATATCTTACGGTTTACCTATTATACAAAAGTCATCCAGAATGAAGAGGTCTTCAGAAGATATTCCCAGAGAATTCAAGTTATACATTTCGTTTGTCATAAAAATATCTTAAACATACGGTATTTTAATCAAAATTGTTAGAGCCATTTTTGAGAAAATGAAAATGTTCAAAAAATGTTTCATGTAAAGGGTAGTTTGGGGTGATGAGATTTTCTTGAAAGTCTTCATATCGCATCCTTGGACGATGCCAAGTTTGGTATTAACGGTCTCTTCGTTTTGGAGCTATGCTGTCCACAGTCGCACGCACACACACACACATTTCAAAAATGTGTTGTTTTTTTTTTTTGATTCAGGATGTACTTACTTCTGGTGAAATTTCGGTATCGAATTTTTGGGTACATTACCCTACCTTCTCTATACACTATGTACATAGTACATGCAGAGGAAGTAAAAAATGTATAACACTGCCTCCAAATTAAATTTGGTACCTGGAAGGGTACGAATATAGGGAAGGAAAACGTGGATTGTGTTACAAAAATCGGACGTGTTCCATTCACATGACTTTCTCTACATCTCTGCAACAAATTATTCTTAAAAAGCTTATACTTCTATTTACTTCATGCTAATCAGAAAAAATTAGCAGAAATAGTCTTATTACTTGCTTCCTTGTAAGTAGAAGCCAAATAAGGGAGTACCATAGGTTAGAGTGATAGTCAAAAGCTGGTTGCCATGTCACTGAAGTTCCTTTGTTTGTATGGACAGCAGTTGACAAATTCCTGTATGAGAAAAGTATACGTTTTTCATAGCAGAAACCAAAAACAAGGAACCTCTCAAAAACGATGAACTCCAAGAAAAAAATGTATATAACATAAATTGTGTGTTTTAACGTGATCTACATTTTTTGTAGTAAGTTTTTGTCTATCTCTTATGGTTTAGCAGTTATTCAAAATTTCGTAAAATTCATCCAGAGGCTATTCCCAAAAAATTCAAGATATACATTTTGTTTGTCAGGTAAATGTCTTTAATATGTGATATTTTAATCAAAATCGTTAGAGCCATTCTTGAGGAAATCAACATTTTCGAAAAAAATTCCCTGCAAAGGGTAGTTGGGGGTGGGGGGATTTTTCTCAAAAGCTTCGTGTCGCATCCCTGGAAGATACTAAACTTAAATATCAAGTTTGGTATGTTACTGACTTTTCGTGTGTGTTCACAGACACACGGACCTTTTTGTGTAAATGTTTTTTTTTTTTATACAGGGGACCCTAAAACATATATTTCTGGTGAAACCTCGGTATCGAATTTTTGGGTGCAATACAATACTTCTCTATCCCTATGTACATTGTACATACGGGGCTAAAGAAAGTTAAAATATGTGAGTTCCGTTATTTATTGTGATTTTTTTTTTTTTCATTTTAAGGAAAGTAAATCATAACTCTCAGCATTAAAGATATTTTAATGAGTTAAATAATTCATATGTTTCCATAATACTTTTATCAATGGGAGATTACATAAAAATGCCTAACTTTTTATTTTATACCAATATATCTTACTACTTTAATATGGGCATATTATAGAAGTTCTCGTTGCTTAAATGCATACACACTAAAGGGATTATTAGAGCATAACGCTTCCTATCCCTGAATGTGACAAATAAAATTAAAAAATGATGGCACCAACGGTCACCGAGCTGAAAGTAACCTTTTCAGGGGAAGAGAAAACTCTACTCAAGCAACTTTTACTGACCGGAATCGAAGCCGAATCTTAGGGCGAGGGTTAGACTCCTAAAACGCGAACTAGTGGAAGTTGTTCCTATCTTCTTTCTCTTTTAGAATATGATATTCTCTAGGAATTATTTGAAGTGGGTAAAGCCACTGTGTTAAAACAAAAGTCGTTTAAAAAGCATTCAACTGCTTAAAAAGCAACTCGATGCACTATGTTACTAACACTAGCTAAGGGGAAACCAAAGAATGACATTACATGTAACAGAATTTTGCTTAAAATGTTGGACACGCAGAAGAAGACCAGGGAATAGCAATAATTTTAGACATAATTTTGTGATACTATTATTTCACCCGTTCTTACATGGACGCTGATGAAACTATTATAATTGGGAAAGGAAATATGGGAAGAAAACGCTCAGGCCCAAAGGGTTAAAGGGTAAACAATAGAGGTGCACATCTTGAGCACCGCATCTATGCAGATATTGTTGTGGCTAACATCCCCCAGGATGATGGGATAAACAGAAGGAGCCATAGGACGCCACAGGTCGCAGGCAGACAGACCACCTGTCTCGGAAGTCCCTAACGTTTCCAAGCCCAATGATGCATCTCACTGCCGGGACACCAGAGAGGACGTGCAAGCGACCCATCGGTCTTGCATCCACCGGAGGGGTCTTTCTATTGGACATGCATCCGCGGCATCTGTCCGCACCGTCAATCACCACGAACATGGTCACACTGTCGTAGGCGAGAAATCACTCCAGCATTCGCAAGGAAACCACGAAAAACCATGGATCAGAGTGGTCGGTCACCGGGGATCGAACGCAGGACTTTCCGGATTCCTTACTGCGGCGACACCACGCTCGGTCCAGACCTGTTTAGAGAACTACCAGCAAGCCGAGACTGTTGTTCGTTTGTCTGTGACTGGCATTCAGGAGGTCGTGGGATTGATTCCCGCGGCTTAAATCTCTGGTCCATGGATGTTTTCGGAGGTTTTCCCGGGTCACTAGGCACATGGTGGGGAAGTTTCTTCATTCCCCCGATTTCAACTCCACTTCATCCAACCGAACCCTTTCAGAGCTGTCAGTGTTGGCGAGGACTGCGGTGGTTGCGCCCTCTTGTGGTGATGATTGCGCTCTCGGCGGCGAGATGGCCTTGGAAATTGTCTGTAGACTCAGCGAATTAGTCAGACTTTAGGCGCGGGTTCCTAGCGTAAAACTGATTGGAATATCTAATGGGCCCTCTACAATGGCCCATCCCCGCGGTCCAGTTTCGGCTGCCCCTCTCCTTCTGAGGTCTGGAGTACGATTAGCCTCTGGTTGTAGTGTGGAGTCCCCTCCGACATTACACACACACACACACCATTCCGGCATTTGCCAGTTATGAGCACTGGAGAAAACCTGTAAATTCTCAGGAAGGATGGATCTAGTATGATTTGAACCGCTGTCCTACCTACGACCTCGGTTATATGTACACACCAATATCTATGTATACCTTCCTACACATGCAATTCATAAGCTATATGCATAGAACTGCGGATATAGATTTTGTATGTCATGCCAATACGTGAAATATATCATATTTAGTTTAATAAAATCAAAACATTCTTTCGGAAAACAAAAATAACGAAATTTGATCTGTAAACGTGTATTTGGGCTGGAGGGAATTTAGTATCAATTTTCCTAAGTGACATAAATTTGAAATCCCTTCTTAAAGTGTAATATAAGTCCAGATTTTTGGTCAGTTCATCAAACGCTCTCAATTACGAAGTGCTCTGTAGATTTCAGTAATAATGTGTGTCGAAGTATTGTAAAACTGAAATCAATAACAAGCAATATCCCGAAAACGGCCATCTCCACGAAAAAAAATAGATAAATTACACGACATAAACTGTGTGTTTTATCGAGATATGCGTTTTTTGTGTAGTAAGTTCTTGTCTATCTCTTACGGTTTACCAGTTATGTAAAACTCAATAAAAATCATCCAGAATAGAGATCTTCAGAGGTTATTCCCAGAAAGTTCAAGAGATACATTTTATTTGTCAGTAAATATCTGAAATATAAGAGATTTTAATCAAAATTGTTAGAGCCATTTTTGAGAAAATTAAAATGTTCGAATTTTTTTCCATTTAAAGGGTAATTTGGGGTGGGGGATTTTCTTGAAAATCTTCGTGTCGCATACTTGGAAGATACTGAACTTAAATATCAAGTTTGGTGTTTGAGCTATGCTTCTCATAGACACACATACAAACAGACACAAGGACATTTTTCTAAAAATGCCTTTTTTGGTTTCAGGGGGTCTCAAGCATATATATTTCCGGTGAAATATTGGTCTTGAATTTTTGGGTGCAATACGACACTTTCTCTCTATGTACATACTACGTGTAGAGAAAGTAAGAATATCGACAGGATTTTCAAAGAATGACAAAAGTATTGAACAATTAACAACGGATATCTCGAAAATGATTTATGCCACAATAAGGTTATTTGGAATAAATTAAAGACGGCATGTATCGTCTATCGTCTATTGCTTAACTATTATACCACTTATACAAGATAATATAAAATGCCTTCCGAATGAACAGGCTCCACAAGCTTTTCCCAGAAAAATCAAGATAAACGTTTGGTTTGTTAAGAGAATATCTTAAATAAACACTATTTAATCAAAGTCGTTTAAAGCCATGTTTGAGAAAATAAAGAATATCAACAAATTTTCCCTTGATAGGTGGGCGGTGGATTCTCTTAAAAATCTTCGTGTCGCAACTTTGGAAGATTTTAAAAATAAACATCAATTTACGTATTTGACTTTTCGTATTTGAGTTATGCTGTTTGCTGACACGTACACTAGAACCTTGGGCCGCACCGTTAGACTCCTTGTCTCTCCCAGGTGACCGCATGTGCGATTTGCGGTGGACAAAGCGGCGCAGAGGCGGGTTTTCTCCGCCATCACAATTTACCGGCGCTCCATCTTCAACCCATGTATCATCAGTGTCAACGCCTGCCGCCGATGAAGTAAAAAAGGCATTAAACACTATAAAAAAACTCAGATCTTATTCTAATAATTATTTTTAAATATATAGGTCCTCAAAATATGTATTCCCGATGAAATTTCGGTGTCAAATTTTTGGGCGGAATGCAATAACTTCTCCCCCTATTACGTGCATGGGAAGAGAGGGGAGGGGAGAGGAAAGATCCAGATATACTTTAATTGATAAATAAAAATGTCAAATCTGATAAATAATAAAGTTAAATTGCAAAAAGTGATTAGCATACTGGTGTATTTTTGTTGCTATTAAGCCTTGCTAGTTTGATGATACAGAAATGTCTCGTAGGTATATCATACATCTACTTCTGCCGAAATACTCAAATTAATAAAATTCAATATCAATAAAATTATTTTAAATACCTGGTCCTCTCGATATAAATAATTATTCTTATTTAGTTGAATTAAATAAGAAGCAAATTAGTTGTAATCAGTTTGCACTTGATTAAGTGCGTTTGACTCCTAATATAGGTAGTAAAATAATTACCTGATATCTACACATCGAAGTTGGAGTCTAATAAACCATCAGATCCATATAAAAGTACACTTAAATAAGTGAATAAATAACAATATCATAATGATTTTTATTGTAAGACTGCAGCAACTTGCCGCTTTAGACATAATTTATACAATACAGATGTTTACAATGTATAATGTATTACAAGTTCAAGTTACAGGTGGCTTACGCATACTAAAACAATAATGTAATCATATGCAAGAAATAGCATAAAAAAACTGATGTTACCTTACATGACTTTCTCTAACTGCTCTATATACAAACTTCTTACAAAAGATTATTCTTCTTTCTACACCATGTCAATCGAGACAAACAACAGTATAATGTTCTTGTTGCTTAGTTCCTTAAGTAGAAGGGAACTAAAGGAACGTCTATGCCAAAATGATAGTCAAATGTTTTAAAAGCTGTTGTTATGCGTTTGTCATTGCGAATCGCTTCTTTACTTGACCAGCTGTAGAAAAAGAAAAACGGACACTTCCTCTCTGAGAAAATTATAAATTACTTTACAACTGAAGCCAATACAAAGGAATATCTCGGAAACGGTTATCTCCAAAACAAAAACGTAAAGGACATAAATTGGGTGTTTTGGCGAGATCTACACTTTTTGTAAACTAAGTGTTTATCTCTCTCTCTCTCTCTCTCTCTCTCTCTCTCTCTCTCTTACGGTTTAGCAGTAAAGCAACATTCGGCAAAATTCACTGAATAAAGAGGTCTTCAGAGGCTATTCCCAGAAAATTCAAGATATGCATTTTGTCATGTAAATATCTTTAATATACGATATTTTAGTCAAAACCGTTTGATATTTTTGGGAAAATCGAAATTTTCGAAAAATTTTCCATATAAAGGGTAGTTTGTGGTGGGGGAATTTTCTTGAAAATCTTCGTGTCGCATCCTTGGAAGATACCAAAATCAAATATCAAGTTTGGTATTTACCGGTCTTTTAGTTTTGAGCTTTGCTGTCCACAGACACACACGCACACTAACCTTTTTCCTAATTTTTTTTTCGTACTCAGGGGACCCCAAAACATATATTTCGGTGAAATCTCAACATCGACTTTTTTGGTGGAATACAATATCTTCTCTATCCACTATGTACATTGCACACGCGGGCTAGAGAAAATAACCTTTAATAAAGAGGTTCAAAGATACAAATAACAATAATCAAATCACATATTCTTTTGGTATTTAACCGACTTGTTTTTTAGTTATTCTGTCCACGCACGTGTGCGCGCGCACCTTTTCCTTAAAACATGTTTTTTTTTATTCAGAGGACCATAAAACTAGCATTTTCGGTGAAATCTCGGTATCGAAAGAGACATTAGAAAATCAAAAATTGGAATACTCACAGGTTAGATACATCATCCAAGAGAGCAACGAGCTATTGCTTATGTTGTTTTTCTTTTACAGCGCCAACCTTTACACCTGTACGGCCTTGAGCACCAGATGCAAACGAAGTGACAATACAAAAGACAGACGGAGCGCACAAACGCCTCAGGGGAAATCAAACCCTGACCCTGCAATTACCAAGTCACCGCCTTGTGACTTCTACTGTGTACAAAAGTAGAATCTAATTATTAACGAACGTCTTTTGTTAATGTTGCTAATTCAACTGCTCGATATTATAATTTATTAAGCACCATATCTTCGGTCTCCGTTATTTAGAATAAAATTAATTATTACTTATCCTTGTGAAAATAACTTCAATCGTTGCACAGCAGCATACAAACAAAACATTTTAAAATGTTATTTGGCGGAAATAAAACAAAAAATTCACGAAAATATTTCCTTGTAAAATCTTTTTTGGTGGATCGCCGTACATTTATCTTAATTTTGTTTTTAAATTATGCTGTTCTCTATTTCGCACTCACATCCAGACTAGTGCGCGAGAACCTTTTTCTAGAAGGCATAACAGAACAATTATTTCTAAATGTCTGATGTGAATAGGCATAAGATTACATATTTTTGTGAATAATGTTATAAAATTCTTTGTTTTCAAGTGACGAATCAAAGAAAAAAAAACTCATTTTACTTTTACAGATATTCACGCACTAATTTCGACAATTTAAGCCGAAATGTGATGATGCACCGTCATGCTAGAAAATTCAAGTATCTCTGGAAGAATATTAACAAAATCAACTCAAATATTAACTGAAAATTTCCCTTGATTGCGAATATCCTCCACAGCTTTAGGAATCATGTCACTCTAATGCGACTGCTGTGTTTGTTAAAAGAAAAAAAAAAGCTTTTGAAAAACATGCATCATTTGTTCACAATATGTCTAGTAAACTCAGACCCATTGTCTGCGTATACCGATGCATTTTGATTCTTAAACTTAAATAAACAGATCTCACAGAAGATACCACAGTTTCCATGAGGAATTGAAATTGATATGAGTCCAATTCCATCTGGAAATGATTGGTGTTTCACATGTTAAATTCAGTTCGAATTGAGATCGTTTTGAATATGCAAATGTTTTATCTTTGTCGACTTGGATTTAGTTGACGAATCGATTAAACACATTTCTGCGTATTATAAGCAGGTTTTGAGGTTACTGAATGTGTTTAAGAAGAATAAATTCCAAAATTATGGAAATAATAAGAGCTCTGTTGTGTTTATAACACTGGTTCCTGGCAAGTTTATCAAAGAAAACAAAATGACGAGCGATAGCTGCCATGGTCGAGTGGTCTCTAATCCGATGTCCTGGGTTAAATTCCCGTTGGGGCGGGGAATTTTCCTTTAACCAGAATTATCCCTTATCCCCAGTCTGGAAGTATGCATGTGAGAGTGAATGCGGTGTGCGTGTTTTTATATATATATATAATCATATAAAATGATTAATCTAATGGCAATAACCAATTCCCTACTATGACCATAATCACCCTCCGGAGTGTCGCAGTTATAATGCTAGCCTCAAAATCACAAGATTGTAGGCTCAAATCTGGCGGAGGGTGACGATTTTTTTTCGGACGCAAAAATTCTTTGCATAGCTTCCTTCGGAAGGGAAATAAGGCCGGTGGTCACTTGTGATGCTTGTTTGCACGTAAAATAACCCCTACTATAAAAGGTCATTTCGCGTCCCCAAGTCGTGATTTCGTTTTACAGTGCCATCTGTGGGCGACAAGCCGATCCCTCACCACCACGGCTCATAGCGGCAAACTCACGAACTAGAAATTCAAATCCAACCAAGGAAACATCGTAACCATTACTATACTCCACTTGGGAGCTACAAAAACGATCTAAATTAACGATATAACCACAAAAGTTAAAGGGAGCTATACAAATCAAACAGAAAGAAAAACAAATCTGATGCGTTCCATTCACACGACTTTCTCTACAGCTCTGTATAAAAATTGTTAATAAGCTTATCTTTCTATCTACTTCAGGCTAATCGAGATAAACATTAGCAGAAACGGTCTTATTAGAGAATTGAGTAGAAGGGATATCTTGAAAATGGAAAAAATGCATATAACATACAATTTTTAACGAGATCTTCACTTTTTGTGTAGTATGATTTTGTGTATCTCTTAAGGGTTTTCAGTTATGCAAAATTAATCAAAATTCACCCTGGACTAAAAAGGTCTTCGGAGGCTATTCCCAGAAAATGCAAGATATACATTTTATTTGTCATGAGAATATTTTTAATATACGGTATTTTAATCAAAATTGTTAGTCATTTTTGTGAAAATAAAATTTTTCGAATTTTTTTCCAAATAAAGAGTAGTTTGGGGTGGGGGGATTTTCTCAAAATTTTCGTGTCGCATCCCTGGAAGATACTAAACTTAAATATCAAAGTTGGTATTTTTCGACTTTTCGTTTTTGAGTTATCGTGTTCACGGACACACGTTCACACTCCTGGACCTTTTTCTAAAAATGTTTTTTTTTTTTTTGGATACAGGGGACCCTAAAACGCTTGTTTATACGCGTATTATCTATATAATACGCGTAGAGAAAATAATAAAGGACGAACGCAGAGCGTGTTGCAAACAGTACAGTAGAATATATAACTTAGGGGTATTCAATACGATTTGAATACGGGAATGGGATTCCATGCAACCTATTTCAGTCCGATCCAAGAGGGTCGAATTCAAGATTTCAATATGATCTGCGTTTCCGTGCAGTAGATGTGCAATTAGGAATGTGTACTCAGATCGATTTCGAAACTAATTTTGGTACAAACAATAAACCAACTTCCATTGTTTATTATTTCCATGGTAACAAGAATAGCTGAAATACGAATGCAGCTATAATGTGAGTGATAGGTTCTACCTTCATCAGCCTTTATATTGAAAACGAAGTAGTTCATCAGCCTTTATATTGAAAACGAAGTAGTTCTGGTCAACACCGTGACCGTGTGAGCTGCCACCTGTAGGTATTCGTCCCAAGGGTTCCTGAGGAAGTGATACTGGAACTGGAGATCTTCAGGAGCTACGATGCGGCGGTCGTTATCGGCAGTAGGGTCCTGCGGCTAGAGCGCGTCCGGTAGAGCAGAGGTCGAAGGATTTTGGGGACTGTCTTCATGATGTGCACGGGACGATTTAACCACACATCTAGGAAAGGCGCACCGGGAAGAGACCCGTCACGATCGACAAGATAAGTGTTCCGGTAGAGAGACCTGGTTTTATCGCCCTACTCGAACCAAGGGGTGTTGCCCTAAACTTCAACAATGGTATCAAGAATCCTATCGCTTGGTGAAAATGATTAGAGATGTAGTCTACCACATCTAAGAGGCTGACCCGAGAGAATATGCTGGCATCTACACTCTATTCTCCTATTACAATGAGGAGAAAACAGTGTGGCCATGCGAGCTGCCGTCGGGATGGTTCTCATCCTGACCGGCTCAGTGCAGCTATTGTTCCAATTGGCCGCGCCAAATAGCGCGAACGGATACAACAGCCGCACAAAGCCCATTGTCAGTCTGAGTTGAGTAAAAAGTTCTCGGTCTTGCCGGTGCTCATACCTTCGACCTCCAGGAGGCTCGCTCTGGGCTACAAGATATATATGTATAAGAGGCCGACGAGTGACCAGCCGGACAGAAAGACGTTAGAACACTAAAACATTGTTAGTCAGGAAGTGAAAAGCAAAAACAGTGAATTAGCAGACAGTTAAGAAAGTTAAAAGAGTATTTGACAATCGACATTGCAGGTTGCAGTTCAGTTCTGAAGTGTGACTCAGTGTGCTGTATATCGAGTGTATGACGTTAATGATACAAGTGTAACGTGCTGTGTTACCTTGTTTCTTAGTGGCAAATAGAGTATGATTAGCGGTAACTAGTATTTTTCATTTTTACAATACTTTATTAATAACACAATGCTTAACTCATGCCCTCTATCACATAAAAATTAGGAATAGTTGGAACATTAAAATCCATTCTTCCACTACTGACAATATGTGAAATCTAAGCTGCAAATGGGCTTCAAAATATTTGCTTTAAATTACAAATACAGTTTTCACTTCCACTTAAAACAACAGTAAGTACTGTTGAAGATAATACTAATATTTCAGATGATTCTATGGGAGTGCTGGACTCTTGCAGTTCCCTCCCCAATTCATGTGCAGTTTTCTACATGTTGATTTAGAATTTTTGATGGAATACATTGTTGCATCTACCTTAAATAGGTAAGCGGTAGGAAAGTAAACATGAACGTATAGGTGTACAGTAATTCATGCATTCAAATGGTACTTATTATTTTAAGTCATGCTTGGCTAATTAGTTTGAGTACTTTTCTGTTAAATCTCTTTATTACTTACTATTATATCAACTGGATATCACACAATACAAGAAAGCTTACATTTGACCACAAGTAAGATATTTTTTGACCACAAGTAAGATATTTTAAGAATAAAATGATCAGCTATATTTTGAAAACTGCTTAAATCTTCTGTTTAAAAAATCATCATCCGGATGCTGTAAAGGTGAGTGCTGAACATTATGTATCATTGGTCCTTTAGTTTGCTTTTGGCTAATTCATCTAGCAGGTGTGGGTAATTATTATAAATGGCCTGTATAGCTTTTAGCTGGTTGGCCAAAATAAATAATTTAAAAAAAATAATAAATTTTGAAATAATGACACTTTCATTGCCATTTACCACTCAAAATTCAATTTGCTGGAGTCCAATAAAACAAAGTATTAAATTGCATTATGCTGAGCTAAGATACTTGAATAATGTTTTTCTGTTGTGAACATTACTTTCAAGCAATTATCATTGCTTACTGCTAATCCAAGAATATTTACCATGATTAACTTCATGGAGCTTAAAAATCCTTAGCATGGCTTCCTTTGGAAGGAAAATAAAGCCAGGATCCTGTGTCATAGATTTACGGCACATAAAAGAATCTCAAGCCTGATGAAGAGGGCTCTGATCAAATGGTCTTTCATGCCCAGGGCAGAATGGATGCTGAGCACCACAGCAGTTAAAGAGAGTCTATAAATAAAGCTCCATTTCAATTTCATTTTCAAGAACACTGAACGCTAACAAACTGAATGATATGTGAGAGGCATAGCTTTAGTTTGTGTTGATATTTGTCCAATAAGGTGCATTGACACATTCATTTTTATTTTAATTAAGTTCCGTTTCCCCATTTAGGAATATTCCATTAATGGTAATCCATTATTTTTTTCCTCCTTTTACCTAAGTGTTACTGCAATTAATTAAAATGGCTGGCTAATTTTAAGAACCACCTACCTTGGGCTCTGCTAATAACTGAGCCAGGCCTGAGCCACTCTACCAAGATATTAATCTTTCCTTCTTTGCCAGTTCCAATTTTTACATAACTATTACATGACATTATAGATAACAATTGTTATTACACAATATCTAAATTGCCACTCAGCATCCCAGTTGGATTCTGTTAAGACATTGGATCAGAACGTCTGAAAATGGGGCTGACCATCATAAAATGGGGCATCTGAGATCTGTAATTCTGATCTAATAGTTTTAAAAATAATTTGTACCAAATGCCATGAGGGATGCTGAGTTTTTGCATATCGTTAGTCGGTACATATCTTTAAACAGATTAACAAATCAACATAACTCATGTTTCAAGAGTTATTGCAACCAATGGGTCCATTATATGCTAATACAAATCCTACTCACAAAATAATACATACTTAGTCAATATTATATATTATTTCACTAGATTCCAAAATGCCAGTAGGCATTAATGTGGAAACACATGGAAGCATTTAGCTCACATCAGCTGAGCATGTGTCTATGGCAATTGCCATATGCTGCATGAGTGCCAATGATATCTTTGTACCTCCAATAATGATTTTCTGCAGAAAAAATTGGACTGACATCCTGCTGAAAGCAACCCCACTTGGAGAAATCAGCAGGTCCAACCTTCTGACTCGATTTAACCCAAATTATTCACCCAGTAGTTTGATTTTCTAGTCAAATCCAACCAAAAAGTATATTGTTAATACTAGATGGGCATAACAGGCATGCAAGAATGGAGATAAAACAACATGCCCAAGAGAACTGTTTCACCACCATGAACATTTTCCCCCACACATTGCACAAAACACAACCCCTTGATAAAATTTTCATATGTATGCTAAAATCATATTACTGCAAATATGACTATGTCACCACAATAGATATGAGTATGATATGATCATATCATATGTCTTGAACACTTTGAAAATATCCTGCCTCCAATGCCAGGTAAGTTCTATTTATTGCTCTAGTAAAGGTTTTTCAGAAACAGAGATTTTCTCATTTCTCATTGATTTTGGGGAGACCAATTTCATTACTTATACCCCTACCACAACTTCTCAAAATATAGAATACCTTCAGCTATCAAAATATGGCAGTGCAGGTTACAGCACAATGACAGAAAAGAATGATTCTGGAACAACCAGTGAAAATCAACCTACATTGGTAAATGTGTTCATATTTCCATTGTCCAAAGAAAGTCTGAAATAAAATCAACACTGATATTATTCCAGACCTAATGACTCTCCTCTAACAATGTAAGTTGACTTGTATGAAGCTGGCTACTCTAAATACATGAACAGCATCCCCACAAAATACACGAGTCTTCTCAGGATATAATGCTGGTACATCAGCCAAAGAAAAGTCCAATACAGTTCATAGATAGCTTCTTCAGACATCATTACATCTTCATCTTAAATCTTAGGGCTAGAAATCTTTAGCTATGGCCAAAACAAACCTACTGGGAAAGTGCTTACCAAAACCAAAGGCAGAAAATCTAAAACTTGCACAAGAACACTGCTGTTCAACAAAAAATCTGTTGAAGATTTGAAGTGTGTCAATATTTTCTTCAGGAAAATAAAAATGGAAATGCCAGTTTGTGAACCTGCCCTTAATAATGCCTCTTGCATATTTTGTGAAAATACTTTTTCAACTGACATTCAAGAAGAACTTTGGATACAATGTATAATTTGTGAAATATGCTGTCATTTTGAATGTGCTGATGGTGAAAATGAAAATTACATGCAATTTTTGTAAATGCACTTGTATGTATAAACAGTGTTGTTAAAATGATCTTTTTAATATATAACACTAAGATGTGCTGTGTATAACATATTTTTGTGAAAAGTACCATGTTTATATGATATTGCAGTGTTGTTTTTTATCAATTTGATTTTTCCTTATTTATCAATACCTACACATAATATTTTATGATTCTGAGCATGATTGTAGACACACTGAAATATGTTTCTCCTTTGTTTTATTCACTAAGAGCCATAAAAGAATATTTTATACACAAAAATAACTGTTGTTTCCACATTTGTACCACTTTCTCTGGTAATTATTTAAAACAAGGACCACTGAGTCATGAATAGAGGATCTCATGAAGAACCTTCACTTCCTAATAATCCTCTGTATCATCCTCCGAATCAAATGCTTTCAACTGTTTCATTATGTTTCAGTAACAATGACTGTGATTAACTTTCTGTTTGTAACATGACAGATTGGGGTCATCCCATGAATTTCAGATGTTGTAAATTTTGTCAAATCTATTTCTTTTAACAGATCTGTGAGTATATATTGAGGAAACACCATTCAATATCATTCATTTTAAATCAAATTTTACCAGGGAGTTCCAAAGTTAGGCAATTCATGCTCTTTGTGTGCCCTGGCATGTTGCTCTGTAGTTAGTTACTATTCCTGTTACTTGTCTAGGTCCGCAGTTGTAAGAGATCTCTTCCTTCGTCTCAGTGTGGTCGCGGAGAAGCTAGGATTTGTGTAAAGCATAAACAATTTTAAGTAGACTGAAATTCAAATTGTTATCTTTATAGGTAATTAATTCTTTACACCATTTTAATTAATACATGAGTAAGTTCTTCATAACTGAAGAGCTTATTTCAGGCATGTAAAGACTGAAGTTCACTGCACATTCATCTGTAGACACAGCATATGCTCTACAGTCCAGTTTTTGAGCAATGAAGATAAAATATAGGCAGGCAGGACCAGCATAGTCTTTGCAGAATGAAATGTTTCATAGTAATTTACACACACATGAAAATACTATTTATATATTTATGTACATATAATTCATTTAACTTGTGGTATTACACAGTATGATATAATGTGTATATAAATCCTATGCACATCACAATATTTGTATACTGCTGCAAATGTTGTACATATACAATATTTGTGACAAAAGCTATCACTGAAGCCCATGCCTAAAGTGTATTAGAAATTAATATTTAATATTAATAATTGCAATACTAGCCAGTGTATTGCTAAGCTGCTCTTCAGCAATTCTGGTCATGTTCTAGTATGTTAGTGTAGGTTAGTGTACTACATCACAAAATGGAAAGGAATGGATAAAACAAGGCACATTCTTCTAAATAACACAAGTGATTATTCATAAATGCTATTTTTCTTTATCTCTAATCAATACAATAATCAGTTTTAAAATAGTTATCACAGATATATTACAGACAGATATTAACATTCAATCAAATCCTTTACTGAACCAACATTACATTAGTGCTATGCAACTCCTTTGATTTAATTGTGAATAGATACAGTTCCAAAGATACAAATTTTGTAAGGAGTTAGCATAGAAACAGGTTTGCAGTCTCTTTAATAGTCAGAATATACAGCAAATGTACATTTAATCTACTTCCCCACAAAAGAAAAATAATTATTCTATATTCTTCTTAAATATAAATGGAATTGTCTCTCTCTTCAAGGTAAAAATCATTTTCTAATTTATCTTTTTTTCTTTAAGGCTATCACAATGAAAGTTAATCTTGCTTTTACTACTTTTCTTTTTGCATGTTTTATTTCATAATAAATTAAGTGCAATACAACAAGTTACTTGATTTCCATTTTCTAGTATGATTTCCATTTTTTTTTTTTTTGTTAAATGTTTTATGGCCTAAAAGGTTTACAAATCTTCATTTTATCATAGAAATATTCTTTCCATAAATACAAAACATCAATATAGGAACATTCAGAAAATGTCATGTATGCTGGCAAAATTATCAGCACAGGCTTCTGGTGGAGGTAACAGTAGGTACAAAGAATTTTTATAAATAGAGTCAGTATTTAAGACATTTATCTAAAATGTGCTGTTTTTCTTTGCTTAATTAAGAGTGATTTATACAGTTTTTATTTATATATTTACCTTTTATTAATTTGAAAAAAGAAACAGGAACATCCATAATGTTGTTTACTTTATTTATGGCCCTAAACTTCTAGAATAAATATAGAGGTTGCAGGCTTTGCTAAATTTGTACGGCATATTATAAAAGACAAGCAATTTTCTTCTTCTTATTTTTCTGTATCATAGTTTTATTACAACAAACTGGAATGTAAAAATATGTAATTTGATTGAATACAAATTTGTCTTACAATTACTGTTTAAGTGTATTTTTGTTTTTTTAATAGCCCATCTTTAACGGCATTTCCCTTTGGAACATACTGCCTATTGACAATGGAGTTAACTTGTGCACTGATGTCATTGGTTTCAGTTTTGTTTAATTTTATTCATTAGATCACATTCCCACTTCTAGACTGAGAAGAATGGGGAATACTCTTGGTTAGAGAAAAATTTATACCCCCAGTTGAGAATCGAACCAGGATCCTTCGCACAACAGGCAGGTATTCTACCAACTAAGTTACATGTCCAGCCCTTGTTATGCTTAATTCCATTCCAAACACAATAAAGAGATTAATCAAAAATACTAGGAAGTCCTAATAAAGAATTTCTTTAACAACATTAATATGTATTTTTTGATAAAAAGCTCCAGATGTATACGTCAGATTCTGCATCTGTATCCTGTTAAACTGGATCTGAACCCAACTAGGTCTGACCTGCCTGGATCTGATGAAATGTCACCAGATATCCGACTATAGATTCAGCAAGGCACTTGCAATCACAATTTCACATGTATACAATAAACACATATACGTATCAACTGCATGTGGAGCATGTGAAATTTCTAAATGAGGGGACATATTCTGAAATGGAAAATTCTTCAATTATTTAACGAAAGTTAACATTAGTATTCTATTTCAGAAAAGAATTGTCAGCCATTTCTTTGTTTGTTCAAAACATATTAATAAGGAACAGCTAGTACAACAAAACTAGAATTGACAGAAAGAATTAGATCCAACTGCAATATCAACAGCAGGGACACACTAGTGTCAAGAAGGGACTCAATTAGGTTTATCTCTGGCATATGTTGAATAGGATACTTCAGGATTTTGTCACACTGTAACTGTTTATGTTAAGCTCTCTAATTTTGAGATTTGCCACTCCTTGCACACATAGAAAGAGAGGGAGACAGATATCCATGAATAATTTGCATAGGGTCTTCAGATTTATTCGATCTTTGTTGCCACTCACTTGTCTGCACATGACATGAATACTAGACAGCAAGTTTATCATGCATTGCCTCTTACAGAGGACTAGCGAAAAACGAGCAGAACAGAACGATGTCAACAGTTTAGAGTATGAAATGGAAGTTGTATTATATCTTTCCAATATTTACATTGGAACATTGTCTTGCATCTCATAAACTTGCAATCACAGCATTTATGCTGATAGGTAATTCAAATATTTGGACGGTTTTGGTAACAATAGAGGGCTTTAATGGCACAACATCCCCATTATAATAGACATTTCTTCATACTCTTTACACCAGTAAATGATAACTGACCTATGCAGAATAAATTAACACAAAAACTAAAGAACACACAAAATGTCCTGGCGAAAAACAGTTTTGCACTGTCCAGTATATCCAACCGTTTACAAAGTCGGCAATGCAGGCAGTCCAAAGTTCAATTCTCTGCCTCCCCTTTGAAACAAGGAGCTTACTGAACTAATGATGAGGTCATGACACTGTCACTAAAGACCAAATAAATCTGAAGACCCAGAACAATTAGTGCCTTGATACTTACTTAACTATTGAATATAAATCAAAATAGGTCCTAAAATGCTATACAGTATATTTTATAATCACATATCGCTCTACACCAGTGGTTCTCAACTTTTTTGTTTGTTCATGGCACACTACACAATGTAGCAAGTTCCTGTGGCACACTGAATTGTGAGTTGGCAAAAGCAAGAGGGGGCTAATGTATGAGTCAGCAACAATATGAGAGCCTTTGTCTTGTATGTGCATACTTTGAGGCTGATTCTTAGTTGCACACATGTATGCATTGTCCGGTTAATATGTTACTTTTTAATATAAAGGAAAATGAAATAAAAGGAAAAAAGTTGTAGAGAGTCAGTGGCAAAAATACCTTTGCTAATAATAGTACCAAAAGTAAGAACAAACCAATTCCAAATGTAAGTCTCGTGAAAATAATGCAACCTACAGAAACATTTTCTTAGTGCCAAGAGAATTATTTAAACAACTTTGGATTTATGATCAGGGCACCTTAAAACTGCTCATTACCAGAGTGGATGGAGAAAAACTAAACAATGAATCCATGATCTTTAGTAAATTGAAGAGAAATTTAAATAACAAACATGGTCACTTATTTGGGAAAAATAAGAACTACTTTAGCCATTTTTTTCAGCAGCAGAAAAGCAAGCCAAATCTATGGTATGGAGGACAACTATTTCTGAAAATGCACAAAGGGAAAGATATAAAGTTGCCGAAAATAGTAGCAAAAAATTCAATCCCATACTATTGCAGAGGAAGTAATTTTTTCTGCATGTAAGGAAATAGTGAAATCAATGTTGGGTGATGGTGCTGAAAAAAAAAAAAAAAAAAAAAAAGCAAATATCTTTGATTCTATTGTCAAAAGATACTCTTTCCCACTGAATTAATGACATGTCCATGAAAAACTATGTGATGGTCATGTATTTTCACTACAGCTCGAAGAGTCAACTGATATAAGAAAGAAATATCAATAAGATTTGTTGATGAGGATTTGATTATTTAACAATGACCTTCCTGTACTGAACTGCCTTTAACGTTAACATGGAAATCACACATGGAAAAGAAAACTCTTAAGTTGTTTCCTCTTGCTTTTGGGGTGGATGCACAAAGTAATATAACCTACAAACTCATTTTAAATCATCACATTTCCCTCCATCACTGTTGACAAATATGACTGGTTATGTATTCCTTATGCTGTTTCCAGATCCACCACCGACCTTTCTCTGGAGTAAGAAGAGGAGCTCCCTGAACTTCAGACAGACCAAACACTTCAACTGAAATATGGTAAACTACCACTTATCAAGTTTTTTATGCCAGCAAAGAAAGAGTACCTACTATTAGCAGTGAAAGTAGTTAATACTCTGTTGCATTTTTTCACCACTCATTTGTGTGAGCTGAAATTTTTAGCACTAACCAACATAAAAAACAAGAAATGTGAGTGACTTCTCTCAGTAGAGCAGGAAATGTGTGTGCCTTCAATTACACCATGAATTAAACTTTTGTGCAAGAGGCAACTGATAACTTAAACTTGTTAAGGTGTAAACCAATAAATAACGTAAATAAGTTTAAGTTATGGAATATTACAATATATTCTGTTGTTCTTTTTTAAAAATAAATATTCAATTAATCCCTTTTATTAGCAATATCAAAAACCTTCAGATGCACCTAGCTATCTGTTGTTCTTTTTTAAAAATAAATATTCAATTAATCCCTTTTATTAGCAATATCAAAAACCTTCAGATGCACCTAGCTATCTTGTAGCACAGTTTTGCGCTGCAGTACACTACAGAGAACCACAGTTCCACTTACTCTGTAACAAACTATTCTTACAAAAGCTTATTATACTAGCTATTTCCTGGTAATCCAGACTCAATTCACATTTCACATTTTCCTGTACAATGTAGTTGGTTAAGCAATAGACTTCTAAACAGCAAGTCCCTATGTGCCTTTGAAATTCCATGCTCTATACATGACCATGAGAAAGAAATCAATCACACATAAATGACTGTGGAATAATGGTTTCTTCCACACTAGACAATGTTAGGACAGGAGTTGGAAAGGTAGAATCAGACTACCTCTGGTAGCCCAATGGTTAGAGCAACTAGATGGACACCAGCAGATGGACACCTGGCTATGGTATTGAACTTTCTAGTCTGACTCTATTTTTCCAAATACATGACCTCCCATTTGAGAAAAGTATAAGCATTAAGTTTATAATTAATATTAACTTACAAGTGAAACCAAAAACAAGGAATATCTTGGAAATGATTAATTCCACAAAAAACATTTATTTGACATTATTGTGTATGCTTAATGAGCTCTATGTTTTTGTGCATTAAGATTTTGTCAATCTCTTATGATTTACTATTTCTAAAAAATTATTTAGACTGAACAGGACTTCACAGATTATTCAGAGAAAATATAAGGTATATTAATTTGTAATATAAATGTCATAAACATATGATATTTTAATTAAAATCAGAATGTCATTTTTAAGAAAATACAAATTTCAGAGAATGTCTCATGTAAAGGTAATTTATAATGGGGATTTCCTTGAAAATCTTCATGTTGCATCTTGGAAGGTACAAATTTGGTATTTCTCAAACTTTTATTTTTAAGTGTCTTCTGTATCAGACCTAGATAATCTGCAAACGGAATTTCAACACCTAAAATTCACACTCCAACAAAATGAATATTCAGCCTAGGACATCACATCTGCGCTGAAAAGAGCCAGACGAAAAAGAAACCCCAGCAAGAACACTCAACAAAAAGACAAGCCAGCTGCCATAGCCTGTATACCATTTACCGGCAATTTTTCGGGAAAGATTAGTAGACTACTTTACAAATATAAACCATCCATAAGCCACCACCTAAAATAAAAAATTTGGTCAGGCCAGTTAAAGATAATTTAGCTCTAAGAGTACCTGGTGTCTACCACATTCCTTGCGAATGCAGCGTACATTGGCCAAACAGGACGCACTATTGCCACACGCGTTTCTGAACACCAAAGATCAATAAGGCTTATGCAACCGAAAAATCTGGACTGACTGAACACTGTATAGAACAAAGCCAGAGAGCTAACTTTATCAACACCAAGTAGTGGCAAAGTGTTCGAACTACTGGGAAAGGAAGTAAAAGAAGCTTTAGCCATCTCATCTGAAACAAATAATATAAATCGCGATTCTGGCCTACAACTAAGTTCAGCATGGACCTAATCCTCTACCTGCAGTCTTACAAGGCTTGTCGCCAGGAAAGCTTCAGTTCTTATTTTACTTAAAAGAGGTATACATTCGTTGTCATTCTTGTATTAATTAGCAGGCACTTGTAATTGTGGATACAGCACAAAAACATTTTTTAAAACAAATACATAAAAGAAAACAAAGTGTATATATGAAATATAACCAAATATTAGCAAGGCATAATACCACTATATTCCGAGTCAAACAATTTGTAAATATTTTATGTTCAACAACTTAAACCTAAAACTATTGTTAATATGTACATCACTAAGAAAAGGTAATTATTAATATATTACGTTTGTAAAGATGCAATACACAATTTCTGTAAAAATGATGCATGTAATGTGTATTATTACCATGACAACCGACAAAAAAAAAAAAGATTAGATTTTTTCACACTTCTGTGATACAGCTTCCGGGAAGATAGCATCAAGAGGAACACAGATATATTAGGGGAGTAATATCTTGAATTATGTTTAATAAAATTATAAAAGTAATATTATTATAAAGTTACCATACAGAAGATATTGTAAGTATGCACAAATAAAAATGTGTTAAAATTAAGAATTATGACAAAGATAAGATAATAGAAAGATAGCATCACCAAGCTTAAGATGCACACACATTTAAATTGAGTTAAATTTTGAAAGCAGATAAAAAACTTACTTATTCTTTCCATACCATTACTCGTACAATATCCAGTTCCAGAGCAGGTTACAGCACATACCCTGCACCATTGAGGGAAAATCGCATAATTTATTCATTCCGTAAACTTTTCAATAATGTAGCAATTTCCGTTCCTAACCAACAATAGTCAACATTAGCTGTGAATACGTAGAAGTCACTACCTATATAACAAGTCTGCATGCATTTTCTTTTACCAACTCACCTTTTAACTCACACCACAGCAACCAAGGGAGCAGCAAGGCTACAAGGTGAAATTTCCAGTTGGACTATGGGCCAGTGTCGAGGGGGCTACGTCATACCAAAGGCAAGGGGAAAACAATGGCAGCTAAGACACAGTTGCAACCAGCACCCAAGCAGCCAACATAGCAACATCCCCTCCTCCACAAGAAACAACTTCAAAACCCCCAAATATTCAACATATTCCACAACACATCATTCTACCTTCCGCAACAACCAACTTTACAGAATGAAGAGGTATTTTAATAAAAATCATTAAGATGCATTCACTGTTATTATAAAAAGCTGTAAATGATGTATTTTTAAAATAATCACATAAAAAATCCCTCTAGCAGTAAATTACCCTACAAATGGATATATATATCAGGTTTTTTTTTTATAGTGTATGGTACTTGATATAGTATTTTGAGTAAATTATAATTCATTTAGTAAGAAGTGAAGTTGCACCAGTTTCAACAATTAGTGACAAGATGTCAAAATGCTGAGATAGCTCTGCCCTCCTAAAGCGATGTTGGTATATGCACAGATTTTATTATAAAAGCCAGTAACTAGGTCATAAAAGCCTTTGTCCAGCCTTGCCTAAGCTGCTGATTTAATACAGCTCAATGAATCAGCCGATTGCAAAGTTTTTATTTTACAAAATTCATAATGTACCAGCTGAGTTGAATGGAGTTTGGGTAACCCTCGGGTTTCCTCATCCCTTAACCATACATTATTTTCTTAATAGTAAAAGCCCTGTCTCTCCTCACATTCTTGCATATTTATTTATGATTCCTTATCTTTCTAACAAAAGTATACCCTCCTGCACCTTAAACCCTGAGGCCACCTGCTACCCTCTCACATGTGCAAGCAGCTCTACCTCTGAAGTTTGATACAATATTTATTATCTTTGAATAAAATTAATGTATATATTAACTTTAGGGTAAAGGAATACACACATGAAAATGACCACAATGGTTTCCTTTCAAGTATGTATGTACTAAGAGCCAAAGCATGAAAATGATTTGCCTCAACTTTCGGGCAATAATGTCAGAAACGTAAAATATGTATAAAAATAGGAAATGCTCATATGTGAATAGCATATGAAAGTAAAGTGCATAGCTTACTTTTTTATGTAACTTTGAGAATATTATGTAAAGTGCAATGTTCATAATTAATTGAAAAGCAAAAGAAATGTTCATTTGTTTTTCAAAACAATTGCACAATAGGAGGTAGGTAACGCTCGAGTTGTTTCTACTCGTGGGTGCAGAGAGAGTGTGTGTGCGTGTGCGTGTGTGTGTGTGTGTGTGTGCACTCGTGTGCAGCGTACGTGTACCTTCCTTTCCAACACCCACTCCCATCATGAAGCCCGCTCCCAGTAGCGAGGCACCCAGCGGACCTGCCAAGGAGCAGGAACCAACTCCAAGCACCAGCACTGGTGTCACCAGCGGCGCAGCCAAGGCCTCCGGGCCCGGCAGCAGTCGAAAACCAAGGAAGTCCCGACAACGCAAAAGCGGAAAGGGGACTCCAATCCGTTCGGTTTCGACCGAATCATCTGACAGGGGCGGATCTCGAGAGCGATCTCCTATCCGTTCAGGCAAATTGTCCAACAAGGACTACTCAGATTGTGACAGTGTGGTCACAAGTGTTTCGGCTTATTCGGATAAGACGTCGGTCTTTTCCTTCCATTCATCCATCCATATTGGGACAGGACGAAGAAAGTCACGCTGCACCTCCTGAGGTCAGTGATGACTTCATTGTCGTGGGCAAAAAGGGGAAACCCAACTCCTGCACACCAGACCAGCGCAGGACCCAGCAGCTCCGCCACCGGCGGATAGAAGAAGCGCCATATTCCACCTATCATCGTGGACTCTTTCCAGGGTGTGGTAGGCTTTCTTAGGATGGTCATGCCAACTCTCTACTAGCAGTGCACGGTGACGAGGAGGAAAAGCCGCTACGTCTTCCAGGCAAGGACGCCGGAGGACTACGCACGCCTCCTGAGCGAGCTCAGGAAGGACACACCCCATTTTACCTTTGGTTTCGACAAAACCAGTGACCTTAAGAGAGTTATAAGGAGCCTACCGGTGGACACGTCCATCAAGGAGATCGAGGAAGACCTCATCCGCCAGGGTAAGCCCCCAAATTGGTGAAGCAGCTCACCAAACCCGCTCCAGCTGGGCGCCAGGCCACAAAAATCCCCCTTCCCCTCTTCCTAGTGATAGTGGAGCGGGTAAATGATCCGGAGATCAAGATAGATCGGGTTTCCTCGATATTTTATCTCCGGATACTGCGCTGCCTTAGGTGTGGTGACAAGCATCCCAAAGAGGTCTGCCCGCACTCCTTGGAGGATGATCCCAACTGTGTCAACTGCGGGGAGAAACACATCGCCTGCTATGGAGGCTGCTGTGAGGCTGAAGATCATCGCGTCGTCGAGACCCGCTCGCCTGGAGCCTAAACCTCAACATCCTAAACCGACTGCACCTCCGAGTAGGGAGGATCAACTGAGGGCAACACCCAGAATGACGACCCAGAGCACCAAGACCAGACCAGTGGCGAGGAAGGAGCCTCCAGAACATCAGGAGGCACCTAGACAGGCACCTACACCAGCACCACGGGGCACCTTGTACTCAAATAGGGTCTCTGGAAAAGGGAAAGCACCAAACACCCCTGCCACACAACACAAGGGCCAATCTAAACCGGCCAAACCAAAACCCAGCTTGAAGAGGCCGAGGACTGACCGCGAAAGAATTCCGAACGGGACGTGCCTGCGGCAACCGGTCCAGCAACGGTGCCGATGCGTGTCTCCCAGGAGGAACGGCCAGCGGTGGTGGCTCCAACCAACCAACCAACCTTAACCACACCCACCACCATACCTGCTGTGGATGTGGGGAGGTTTCAGCAGCTGCTGCTGAATCACGCCGAGAGAATCCGGGACCTCCTCACCAGGTACTTCCAGACTACCGATCCAACCAACAAAGCGATGATCCTCTTTGAGGGCCTCACCTTCATGCTCAGCCTCGCCCCATTGCCCCAAAATGGCGGAAGGAACTACGCTTCATACCTCCTTCCGATTCGTCTTTTGGAATGCAATGGCGTGAGGGATCATAGGAATGAGCTTCAGCGCTTTGCTGCCCATTATGCCCTGGACCTCATTCTAGTTTCGGAAACACATTTGCGTCCTGACATTCCCTTCCGTCTACCTGGATACGCTTGCCATCGCAATGACAGGGTGCCCCGCCCTGGAGGCAACACCGCAGTTCTTGTGAGGCAAAACATGGTCCACAAACCCATCCGCAGTCCGCCCCTGCAAGCCCTTGAGGCGACGGCAGTGTGTGTTGAGCTCGGAGGAACGGAGGTAGTAATAGTCTCTGTTTACCACCCTCCCGGTAGGCTATTCTTACCTGAAGACTACCAATCCCTCTTAAACCTCCATCCTAGCGTGATCCTCGCTGGGGACTTTAATGCCATACACCAGCTTTGGCATTCCGGCCCCAGCGCGGATCCTAGAGGCAACGCAATGATTCGCATGATTGATAGGAATCCCCAGCTAAGAGTTCTGGGCCCCAGGCAAACCACACACCATCCGCAAGGTCGAGGACAACTATCAGTCATCGATTTCGCGATCATTAAACACTACCCCTTCCATCTCATGCTCACTTCACTCGCAGCATTTCATTCCGACCACAATCCCGTGTTGGCAGAAATCAACACCAGGGTTGCCAGCCGCGACTTCTCAGGACACACCAGAAAAATCGAATGGAAATGAGTAAAGGATTGCCTCAGCGCATCTATCCCACCCAACCCAAAAATCATTGGCATACCCAGCCTAGAGACAGCAGTCCAAACCTTCACTACCACAGTAGTAAGGACGGTTCATAACCTCACCATCCGCACCCCACCACCACCACATTCAGCCGTCCTTCCCCTAGAACTGGAACTCTTTATCCGCCGTTCCTGGGCAGCTCGCAGACTATACAAGCGAAACCGGAGCCACACAATCGAAGTATTTTGCGGCGCCTGCGTCCGTAGGTTCCTGTCCGACTACGCGAGCACCGAGTGTAAGCGTGGGAGGCCACGATGGCCGTGCAAGACCTGGAGGGTGGCGACGTCTGGCATATCGCAAAAAAGCCTCCGACGCCAACGGAATCAGTACCACTCCCCGCTTCAAGGATATCTTGGCCTTGTTTATGAACCACAAGCCAAAGCAAATGTACTTGCGAGCTACATAGAGGACACCTGCAGGCCGAGAGAGGAGCCCCAGGACGATACTTGCCTACAACTAAATTCAGCATGGACACCGATGTTAAAGAGCCTTAACACCTAATCGTCTATCTGCAGTCTTCCAAGGCTTGTTTTTTAGGAGGTGCGTGCTCAAACACAAAACATTAGCCGTATAACTGCTATAAATAGTTTTCTTCGAAGTCCGTGCCCATGTCTCAGTCATCTTAAATACCAACGCCGGCATGAAGATGACCAAGAAGAGACTGCGCAGACTCGCCGCTGCTAAGGCAGCACCCGTCGCCTCTTCCTCGGCAGCCGCCGAGGAGGCAGCTTCTCCGTCACTACCGGTCCCGGCAAGCCCTGCCTCGCCGCCGGCCGCCACCACAGTCTCGCCGCAACTGCAGCCGCAGTTGCCGCCAACACCGCCGCCACCGACACCTCCACCCAGCTCTACGACGCCGCCCCGGTTCAGTGCCGTGGTACGGGGGGTCCCTAGGGACCTTACCACCCGGCATCTGCTCACCGCCGTGCAGTCGCGGTGGCCTTCATGCTTGAGGGCCACCCGCATTTACTGCGACCGGGGACCAACGCCGCTCGTCCGTCTGGAGATGCAGGACCAGGCTGACCTGGAAGCTGCCTTGGCGTCAGGGTTGCCCTTATTAGGGCGACTTCTGGTCGTCGAGGCTAGCCGACAGGAACGCCATCGGCCCTGCCGACGCTGCTGTGCCTACGGCCACACAGCTGAAGACTGCTCTTCGACACCGAGGTGCCACTACTGCGGTACCAACTCCACCACCACCGAGTGCACTGGGCATGATCTCCGCCGACGCCGCCGATTCTGTGCCACCTGTCGTGGCACAGGACACTACACAGGGCAAGCCCAGTGCCCTCTCTACCCAAGGAGCAGCACTTCATCACCAACTTCTGCCCGCCGTACCACTCCACCGCAGACAACCACCACTGAGGCCTCACCACCTGCACTCTCAACAGACGCAGCGACGCGAGAAGCCATTCAGGACCTCCACGCGGAGATCCTGAACGTCGGCGCTCGACTAGCTGCCCTGGAAGAGACATGCAGTCTCCTCACACAGAAGCTACAGGAATTACAAGCTTCTAACGACGCAGCAGCCACCAGCCAGCAGACTACAGCCGCCGACCTGTCCACCAGGATCGACGCCCTACAAGCTGCCAACACCGCCGCCATCTCCACTCTACAGGCCTCCACCGCTGAGCTGTCCAACCGGATAGCCAGCGCCCAAAATTATCAACAGCAGGTAGCTGAAGGAACATTCCCTCAGCAGCCTAAGACTCCGCAGCAATTGCTCAGAGAATTCCAATCAGAGCAAGGGTACACCCGGAAGAGTCACCTTAAACTTGGCAGACACCACCACTAACTCCCATCACTTACACGACCAGTGCCCGCGGCTGGGGTCTCTTGAGGCTTCGGTCGTGGGTGTCCGAGAGCTGCAGCACCAACTTCACCATCAATATCCAGTGCCGTCATCATCACCACAGGGAGAGAGTGGCAGCTCTCCCTACACTTCCAATCCCATGTTCACCAACAACTCCCAACCACCCATAATTTCCTCACCTATAATTCGCTACAGGGGCCGGCTGGGCCTCGGTCAAGCCGGTCTACTAGCACAACCCTCACCCCTGGCGGCCGCACAGCGGGCCAGTTTACCTTCACCTTCTACTGCGCGGGTGCAACAGCGGTACCGCAGTATCCTTACCTTCCAATACCGGTGGAGGGGTTTTTTAGTCGGTAGGCCCATCCTGGGAGACCCCGACACTCCGGGCATGCCAGCTCGGGTTAGTCCTTAAGGTGGATTTTTCCCCTCCACTTGAAACTAAAAAAAAAAAAAAAAAAAAAAAAAGCCGGCACTACTACTCTCGACACCCGATGGTGAAGAAGAGACAGCGCCGAACCGCCGCTGCTACGGTAGCACTCATCACTACTCCCCCGGCGGTCGCCGAGGATGCAGTACCTCCGTCTCCGACGGCTGAGGCAAACTTCCTTTCGCCGCCAGTCGCCAGCGCAGCCTCGCCGCAACTGCCACCGCAGTTGCCGCTGCCTACAACACCATCTCCGCCGATCTCCACACCGCCGCCCCGGTTCAGTGCCGTGGTACGGGGGGTCCCTCGGGACCTTTCCACCCGGCATCTGCTCACCGCCGCGCAGTCGCGGTGGCCTTCATGCTTGAGGGCCACCCGCATTTTCTGCGACCGGGGGCCAACTCCGTTGGTAAGAGTGGAGCTTCAGGACCCGGCTGACCTTGAAGCTGCTTTGACATCAGGGTTGCCCTTATTAGGGCGACTTCTGCCAGTCGAAGTAAGCAGACAGGAACGCCACCGGCCCTGCCGCCGCAGCTGCGCCTTCGGGCACAGCCAAGACTCCTGCACTTCAGCGCCGCGGTGCCATTACTGTGGGACCAGCGTCTTGACGACGCAGTGCACTGGGCATGATCTCCGCCGCCGTCGCCGGTTCTGTGCCACCTGCCGTGGCACCGGACACTTCACTGGCCAGGCCCAGTGTCCCCTTTACCCGAGGGTCGGGCACACCACTCCGCAGCCAGTACAATCACCGCAGACCCTACACACACAGACGCCACACCACCTCCAGCTTCTATTGACACAGCGACGCGGGATGCCATTCAGGATCTTCATGCGGAGATCCTGAATATCGGCGCTCGCTTAGCTGAGTTAGAAGAGGCCTTCACCAGCGTCATCACCAGGAAGCTGCTGGACCTACAAGCTGCCACCACCGCCGCCATCACCACTCTACAGTCCTCCACAGCTGAGCTGTCCAACCGGATGGCCAGCGTCCTAACGCAGCTACAACAGGACCAGCAATGCCAGCAGCAACATTCGTCACCACTATTTAAGAACCACAGACTCCTCAGCGACATCCGGCTCATCATCAGGGAGGAGATGAAGGCCCCGAAGACGACGCCAGGATGGCCACCAAACCACCACAGCGACCCTGATCCTCTAGTTCAGGTAGCTGAAGGACCAGTCCCACATCAGCCTAAGACATTGACGCAATTGTTCAGAGAATACCAGGCAGATCAAAGGAACGCCAGGAAACATCACCTAATTAACTTTCACAAACATCACCATTAACTACCCTTCATTATCACCAATTACTTCTCCAGCGGGGCACTCAGGGCGCAAGTCATGTGTGTCCACTGGCTAATATCACCATCACTCGCTGTTACTGCCACTGGCAGGCAGCATTCACTATCACCAGAAATGCGCAGGTGCTTAATGCAGTATTGCAAGAGAGAGGCATGGGCCTCCTACTTCCGGTGGGGGTGTTTTGTGAGTAGTGCCACCCTGGTTCGAGTCCAGGGTGGGGAGTCTCACACTCCCAGGCTTGCCTGGGGTTAGGGCGTTAGTTGCCTTTTCCCCCATCATCAATAAATAAAAAAAAAAAATAATAAAAAAAAAGCTT
Organism: Hymenopus coronatus; assembly: GCA_030762935.1. Classification (NCBI taxonomy): domain Eukaryota; kingdom Metazoa; phylum Arthropoda; class Insecta; order Mantodea; family Hymenopodidae; genus Hymenopus; species Hymenopus coronatus. The sequence continues at coordinate 85,645,935 of CM060892.1, read as the reverse complement.
AACTGTATATCAGGGTAGAGGAACAAGGCCGCAGCCAACAGTCTCCTGACTGGTACCTAGGCGCCTTCGGGCAGGTCCTCTGTTCTTCGGGCTTTTTAGCGCCCTCTAGCAGCTCTTTCTCTCTAACTAACACTATCTTCCTCTTTTCTATCTAGGTTAAGCTCCCTGTTAGACCCCTTATATTATAATCTAGGCTTTATTTCCTTACTTCTTCCTTCTTCATATTTAGCTTAGAGTAAGTACATATTCACACCACTTTCTTATCAAACCTTTAACCTTACTAACTCCTAAAAACTACCAAAACCCAATGGCCCGAAGAAAGCCCAAAAAGCACTCTCCTTCGGAGGTGCGTGCCACGAGACAGACGGTAGTCAAGACACGGCTTGACTTTGGCGCTACTCCACCAACCCACCCCTCTGGTCCCTCACCTGCTGCTCCCCCCTCCACCGCTCCTGCTTCCTCTGCCTCCCCAGCCACCATTCCTTCCTCCCCAGCCTTAGCTCCTATCAAACGACGTGTTACTAATCCACTGACACACCCCTCCTCTGCTCCTTCTTCTTTCCATCCCTCGTCCATCTCTGTGGTGGCTCAGATACCCCCCCGACCTCCTTCCGCTTCCTCCTCTTCCGCTTCTTCACCGCACGTGCCAACCCCGCCTCCTCATCCCGGGCCCATCTTCTCCCAACCCTAGCCCCCCTCCTGCCTCCCAACCTAATCCTGGCCCTGTCTCCTCTCCCCCGAGCCCAGCTCAACCCGGTCCCCCTTCTTCCTACTCCCAAGCCCTCACCACCCGTCTCCAGGCTCCCATCTATATCCCCCGCCAGCGTGTTTCTCTGTTCCAGGAACTCAGAGACTTCGACGCCCTACGCCTCAACGGGGGTTATGTCTTGTCCAGAGCCCCTATTTCAGGGAACCTCATGGTGCGCACTAGGTCTGCGGAGGACTATCAGCGCCTGACCGCCTTTCTGAGGGAGCGTGGGGTACCTTTCACACTGACACGAAGCTCCAAGAACGACCAGACGTACCGTGCTGTGGTGAAGCACGTTTACTTTGACGGCGCGGAAGAAGAAATTAGGGCTGAGCTGCACTCTGCGCACTTTTCAGTGCAGTGCAGCTCAGGCGTTACGACCGAGCCCGAACTCCTCTACCGTTATACCTGGTGGACCTGGCAACAGCTGAGGACCTGGCCCGGTTCAGGTCGTTGGAACAGGTGTTGCACTTTCGGGTGAAGATGGAACCCTACCGACGACCTTTCATCCCCATCCAGTGTAATCGGTGCCAGCAGCTGAGACACACGGAGGCAACGTGTAGTGCGGGTGCCGTTGTGTGCTCTAAGTGCTCGGCCTCCCACGACTCGCGGAGCTGTGACTTTCCCCCACCCCAAAGGAGATGCGCGCTGTGTCTCAATTCGGGCCACGGGGCCTGGTACCGGGCTTGTCCCGAGTACCAGAGACAAGTTGCAGCAGCGCGCAACTCCCAGGGGAGGGGGCACGGGCGCCTCCGGCGGGAAGTGGGGGTCGAGTGCGTGGAGAGGCTCCGGTGCGCGCGCCGCCTGCCCCTCGTGGCTCCGTGATGGGCGTCGTTAGCGCTGGGGGGGGGGGAACGAGCCGAGGACCCGAAAGTCAAGCCGACCACAGGTAAAGCCACACCAACCCCCGAAGGAAGTGCCGACGAGGGAGGAGACCCTGGCTGACCCTCGCCTGGAGCACCAGCGGAATATGTTCAGACGTGCGTCAGCTGAGCACTGGAGGGACGCAGACATACAGGACGTCTGTATGCACATCATGGAACTACTGGCCACTTCGCGGGAATCGGAGACCCGGAGCATCCTGGCCTGCTACAGAGACTTTTTCCAACTCCTAACCTCTCCTGGTTTCCTATGAACCACACACCCAAACTCAATTGTATGACATGGAACGCACACGGCTTAAAAAGACGAAAGACTGAACTTAGAGACTTCTTAACACGCAACAACATACACATAGCATTAATAACAGAAACTCATTTAAGCGACAAAGACAGATTTAACATGCCAGGTTACACTACCCACCGCAACGATCGAAACAGACGCGGAGGCGGGGCGGCCGCAATAATAAAACATAGCATTGTCCATGATGTTGCTCCAAAGCAGCAATTTTTAACTCTAGAAGCTACTAGTATTTACATCACCATTGACATATGCCCCCCAGGCGTACTAAACATAGCAGACATTAACGCAATCTCGCAGGTAAACAACAGGGTGCTAATAGCCGGAGATCTCAACGCAAAACACCTCATTTGGGACTGCAATGAGACTAACCCTGAAGGCACGACCCTCCTAAACCTTGAAAATAATTCTGATATAATAATTCACACTCCTACGGAACATACGTATATCCCGTTCAGCCGAAACCAAAGGCCTGATATTCTAGATATTGCAGTGACGCGTAATCTCACTCGTAGGATCAACCTACAAGTTAAGAACGAACTCTCTTCCGATCACTTACCAGTGTTCATAACATTAGAGGGCACTGCAGCCCCCAATCCACCAGTCGAGCGTTTAAACTACAATAAAGCAGACTGGGATAGGTTTGCAAACACTTATCAACAAGCACCTACATACTACACAGTTAAATACAGCAGAAAACATGAATGAGGCGGTAGCTTAACTAGAAAAGGCAACAAAAACTGCAACCAAAGAAGCTGTACCATTAAACAAACCTAAGCAATACCAATCACAACTACCACCTGACATCCAAATGCTAGCAGCGGAAAGAAACCGAGCTAGACGGCGATGGCAGAAAACACGTCATATTGTAGACCAGGAATACGTTAGACACTTAAATACCCTTGTCAGAGAGAGAACAACAAACCATATCTCTCAACAATGGCAGAATACACTCGAGAACCTCGACTACGAACGAGACTCTGTGTGGAGAATTGCACGCTGTCTAACACGCGATAAAACACAAATACCACCATTACACCACAATCAAACAATCGCATCCACAGACCAACAAAAAGCAGATATGCTCGCAGACACACTGCAAGAAATCTGCACGCCTGATCCTACTCCCTGCTGCCCTCAATTTACGGAGGCAACGGAAGAGGAAACGGAAATTTTCAAAGAACAGGTAACCCACAACTTAGTGAGAAAAACCTGCCCGAGTGAAATAAACTGGCTAATCAGGCACCTCCCAAAGAGAAAAGCCCCTGGGCCAGATAACATCCCAAAAGTGGCCCTAATGCATTTACCCGAAACGGGCAATTAAGCTATTGGCTGACATATTCAACTACGTGCTCATTAGTGGACATTACCCTAAAAGGTGGAAACTAGCCACCGTGGTCCACTTCCCCTATAAGGGGAAAAACTTGTCCAAACCGCACAACTACAGACCAATTAGTCTACTAAGCACACTTGAAAAACTTCTCGAAAAAGTAATTCTCAAACGTCTCAACTCTCAACTAAACAAACAAAACATACTAATTCCAGAACAATTTGGATTCCGAGCCAAACACTCAACAACTCTTCAACTAATCAGGGCAACCGAATCTATAACGCACGGTTTCAACATCAACAAATCAACAGGTGCTTTATTATTAGATGTCTCGACAGAGTATGGCATGCTGCCCTACTAAAGAAGCTCAAAACAATAAATATACACGACTCACTCATTAAACTCATAGCAAACTACCTAAGTGATCGAAAATTTCAATCCAGAGTAAAAAATCACCTGTCATCCGAACGCCCAATCAAAGCCGGAGTGCCACAAGGCAGCATACTCGGGCAAACACTATTTAATATCTATATAAATGACATCCCAAAAACCGAAAATACAGAACTATACATTTATGCGGACGACACCGCCATAATGACCCAATCAGGAAAAACGAAATTCATTCACAGCAGACTTCAGAGGTCCCTTAATAACCTAGAGGACTGGCTTACCAAATGGAGAATCAAAGTAAATGCACCAAAAACTCAAGCAATCATATTCACAAAGCGTATCAATCACAGATTTCCCAGACACCGCCTGCCTCCACTTACCATATTTGGTGAAGATATTGGATGGACAGATACGGTAACTTGGATAGGACTTAAAATGGATCAGGGTCTAACATGGAAAAAGCATATTACCCAGACTCGTGGAAAAGCCAATGCTCAATTGGGCAGGCTATACCCACTCATCAACATGGGCTCACAGCTAAGCCTTAACATGGGACTCACACTTTACAAAACATTAATCCGATCTATAATTACTTAGGCATCCCAAGTATGGGGGTATGCCGCCGAAAACCACATCAAAATCTTACAAAGGTTCCAAAATAAAATTCTACGCTTAGTATCTAAGGTACCATACACAGCTCCAGCTGACATACTCCAGGAAGAACTCAAAATACATACAATCGAACAATTCATTAAAAAGCTAACCTACGACACGTATCAAAAATTAAGTGCACATCACAACCCTTTAATAGAAACGATAGGGAACTACGACACACAAACAAACACAACAGACCTTTATCACTTTTCGACAGAACTATAACACAAGACACCACTCCAGACGAAATACAACAATACCTTACAAACCTCCTTCCCTAAAAACCTCTCCCCTTCTAACACACAACTATATATATATGTTTATTCTTTCTCTCTTCTCATATGTTTCAGTACCAGCCCGTCGCAGAGCCCTAAAGCCCTCAGCTACAGCTGAGGCGGACCGGGGGAAGGGGCCTCCCATTGTGATCGACGCGGGCAGCGTACTTCGGGCAGCTGCAATATGGAGTCAATCACTTAGACGACCTTGGCAACTACATGGTAAACGAGATGACGAAGGCCTATGAGCCCGGTACTACTACTAGCCACGAGCGGCTGCGCAACCACTGACGGACGGAGAAATCTCCCGAAGCAACAGCGCAGAAGCGGAACTCCAAATATATGTCACATTCTAAACATATACTATAAGACTAAAATTAAGTGCATGTCAAATAACATTTTACCTAATATGACAAGCAGGCACACCCTGCAGAAATAGAACATAATTATTAACGAATAAACACTTATAAAGTAGCGCATGATTATCCACTGGTATTGTTCAGGTTTCATGGACAATCCCAGTAAGTAGGATTAACGTGCTCGCATGCAATGCATGCCAGCTAAGTAGTTCTCACTTACTAACCGGGGTGCTATGCGGGACCCGACTAATGCATGTTTGCACGAAAGTACTCTATATAACGATTAACACGTGGAGGGGTTTTTTAGTGGATATACAGCACTCTGCGGGGAGCTCCACATATCCCCCAAGCCATTGCACTAAGGCTTGGGGTCGAATGCAGGAATGCATTTTTCCCCTCCACGGTAAAAAAAAACGCCGGCAGAGGGGGCTTCGAGAGGACACTAGAGGAACCGAGGCCCAGCGAAGACCAGCGGAGATCTACGAAGGCGGGCAGCCGCGCTCCGCTTTTACAGAATCGGCGCACTCCGCTCTAAACCGACCCGGCGAGCGAGCGCTCATCGCCCGGCATCCTCTCCGAGACAGCTCCGGCGTTCTGCGAAGTAGCTCAGGCTGGGCTAGTATTTCTACAAAAACAGTATAGTAGGGTAGAGAAACAAGGCCGCAGCCAACAGTCATAGGACTGGAACCAAGGCGCCCTACGGCAGGTCCTCTGTTTCTCGCGCTTTTCAGCGCCCTCTAGCTGCTCTTTCTCTTTTTCTTTCTCTATTTTCCTCTATTCTATTAGTATTTAAGTACCCTTCTGGCCCCCTAGCATACCTGCCTCATGACGAAGGTAGGCCGAAGCGATCACCCGTAGAAGCTATCCCCTTCATCTCTGTCAACCACCAAAAGGCCTGTAGTAGCCAAGGAACTGATTATGACAGAGCGATCATCCACCACCTCATGCCGGACACGCTCATCGGCGCGCAAGCAATGCACCTCACATACCACACTACCCGCTTCCGCGCCAACTGCACCTGCTCATACTCATAAGTCACCCACTCACAAATCATCTACACACTCCTCACCCACTCATGACTAACTCACACACAGTTCATCCACTCAGCCACAAGCCGCTCACCAATCACCCTCTCATGAATCACCCACACTCACGTCACCCACTCAGGAGCGATCCTCACCCACACCACCGACTCATCCACAAGCAGCTCATCAATCACCCTCTCATGAATCACTCACTGCACCATCACCCACTCAGCAGGCACACATCCTCATGCTCACACCAACAGCGCAAGCGTCACCTCCCAACGCTCAACAGGCGCCCTCACACGATGCGGACGTGAATGACATGAGACCCTCTCCTTTACCTCAAGCACACTCACCGATACCAGAGAGCTATGCAGGCGCGGTTATGACCACACCCAACACAAACACCAACACATTCACAGACTACAGGGTGGATCTCGCACCTGTGTTTGTTAACAAAAGCCAGTACACACGAATACACACACTCACACAATCCTTTGACACAAAATACACACCCACACACAGGTACAGGATACACACCGCCCACCGCTCCGGAGACTACGCGATAAAGATGTTCTGCCTGAAGGACTACAACAAATTTGTTGAGCACCTCAGGAATGAAAGGGTACAGTATTATCTTCTCCCACACCCAGAAAACAGGACCATTAGATATGTAATTAAAGGACTGTACGCCGAGTTCTCCGGAGCACACATAAAGCAGGCACTGACAGACCAACAATTTGAGGCCATCAGAGCTGTGCAAATGCGCAGAAGGACTAGGGATAGAGGCCCCCTCCCCATGTTCCTTGTGGAACTGGAGGACACCACAGAGAATAGGCGCATTAGAGGCCTCAAATACCTGGCTCACTTTAGAGTTAGAGTAGAAGAGTACAGGACCGCAGAGGATCACAAACAATGCAAGCGTTGCCAGATGCTGTGGCACACGCACAAAGAATGTTAGGCACCCCATGAAACCTGCGCCAAATGTACAGGCCAACACCACTCTTTTAGCTGCAGGGTTTCCCTGGAGGAACGTAGGTGCGCCCTGTGTAATGCCACAGGACACTGAGCAACTTGGCGCGGTTGCCCCAGTTACCAGGCCGCACTAAATGGGCCACGACCGAGGGAGCAGCAAAATAGGGCCCCCCGACCCCACCGAGAACATCGCCAGAATCAGGTTGCTGCTCCCAACAACAAAGAAGGGCAATGGTACGTACAGGACCGCCGCGGAAGGAACAGACCAGCCCCCAACCAGACCCTTTCTACAGCTGAAGTAAGACGGGTAGTGCCTGACTTGTCTCCAGCTAACCAAGAGTGCACCCCCAGTAGAAATAGGTACACCACACACACACTGACACACCAATTCAGACACAAACAGAAACACACGAAACTCCCCAACACCTACATGAATGTAGCGCATTCAATGTAACGGCACTCACCGTCCGGGAAGCATTCTACAATGGCGTGGCCCTGAGCGAACTCCTGAACAGTATGGGAGTCTCACCTGCTGTAGGCTGGGAAGCCTTTGAAGAACACACTAAGTGGCTACTACAATCAATCTCCGATCCCAAATTCGACGCACTTTACCTTTTCAATTATGTCGCCAGATATCTGCACATACAACCAGCATCTAGAAGTGGCTCTCGCCACAGCAGTTAACATTCTATACTGGAGCTGCAATAACCTCCGAAGAAAACGCAAAGAACTCACAGATTTCCTTACTAGGAACTCAATCCAAGTAGCTCTACTCAATGAAACCCATCTGGGTACAGGAGATAGGTTTACAATCCCTGGATACAACATTTACCATAAGGATAGAAATAGCAGAGGCGGGGGAACGGCTATAGCAATACAGAGCTCCCTAACACACTACCAAAAACAAGTCCCGCAACTAAACAGACTAGAAGCGACAGCGGTCAATGTGCAATTGCACAACACGACTGTCACAATGATTGCGGCATATAACCAGCCCGGTGACATAGACACGGAGGACGTAGACGCCCTTATGAGAATGGACGCCAAAATCATAGCCGCAGGGGACTTTAACGCCAAGCACTTCCTATGGAACTGCAGAACTGCCAATGTGGCAGGTAACAAACTTCTGGCATATATAATTCCAATACACTAACAGGACCAGAAGAACCCACATATATCCCGCGAATACAACATCTACCAGATATACTGGATATTGCGTTACTAAAAGGTATAACCCACGATACGCGGAACATAGTTATAAATGACCTCACGTCCGACCATCTGCCAGTAATACTGGAAGTCGCTGCCCCAGTATCCTTTCGGCCAGAACAGACTAGACCAAATTACAGACTGGCCCACCTTCGAAGAGGCCATTGACGCGCAAATAAACACCGCAGCGGTCACGACGCACGAGACACAGGAGCTAGCGGTGACACAAATTACAAACGCGTTACACCACGCCATAGAGCAACACGTCCCCATCAAAAGGTGTACTAGGAATGTCAGGGTGCAATTTCCGCAAGACGTCAGGCAAACAGTTAAAGAACGGAATAATGCGCGACGGAATTGGCAACGCAGCCGAAACTTAATTCATCGAAACCAATACGAAGAGCAAAGAATCAGGGCCAATACCCACATCGCCGAATATACAGGCAACCAGTGGAACAATACCCTGGAAACTTGGACCCACAGACACAATCGGTTTGGAGGATTGCGAAATGTCTCACGCGGACAGCTACAAATATTCCACCTCTCCGCATCGAAGGCCAAATAAAGGAGACGCCTGAGGATAAAGCGGAAGCCTTTGCAGACGCGCTGGAAAATACCTTCCATCCAAACGCCTACCCCTGCGACCAAAGCTTCGCGGTGGACACGGAAAGGTTGGCACTCTCCTTGCGAACAGCACAAAGGCACAACAAAACTAGAAAAACGAATGCCGGAGAAATTAAATGGCTAATTATGCACCTTCCCAACCGCAAAGCACCGGGACCGGACAAAATCCCGAACGTTGTGCTCAAACACTTGCCGATGAAGGCAATAAAATTGCTTGCGGAAATATTTAATTATACCTTAGAACACGGAAGATTTCCCCTACAGTGGAAAGAAGCAAAAATTTTGTTTTTCCCTAAGCAACACAAAGATCTCTCTCAGCCTACCAGCTATAGGCCTATCAGCCTTCTGAACACGATGTGTAAACTCTTGGAGAAAATTATACACAAACGACTTAACACGTTCGTAATCAAGAATGACCTATTGACCAAGGAACAGTTCGGATTTAGATCCAAACACTCCACCACTCACCAACTATTGCGACTAACCGAAAATATTACGAGGGGTTTTAACATCAAACGCTCAACAGGAGCAGTTCTACTTGATATAGAACGCGCCTTTGACAAGGTATAGCACGCAGGCCTCATACGAAAACTAAGCACGTATGGAGTGCAAGACTCAATGATCACCTTAATTGCAGATTACCTGAACGGTAGGACCTTCAAAACAGCAGTAGGGGAGGCGGAGTCATCCCTCCGTCCTATCCAAGCAGGCGTACCCCAAAGAAGTATCCTAGGGCCTGTGCTGTTTAACATCTACATAAACGACCTCCCTCCACTTATCCGGGTAGAAAAATACATCTACGCCGATGATACAGCACTCGTAACACAGTCAACCCAACCACGGATCATTCACCTAAGACTCCTGAATGCTCTAAACGAACTGGAGCCGTGGCTTACGAAATGGAGGGTAAAAATTAACGCCAGAAAATGCCAAGCAATAGTTTTCACGAAGCGCCACTTGCATAGGCAAAGAAGGCATGCTCTCCCACCGCTTACCTACAGGCAAGAGCCTATCGAGTGGGGGAGCTCAGTCACTTACTTAGGGGTAAGAATGGACGAATGCCTCACATGGAAACAACACATAAACATGGTACGAGCTAAAGCTAACGGTCAACTTAACAAACTTTATCCGATAATAAATTTAAATAGCAGCCTCAAACTTAGCATGGGGCTAACACTATATAAAACCTTGATTCGCCCAATATTAACATACGCCGCACCCGTATGGGGATATGCGGCCAAAATACAAATCAAACGGCTACAAACAATGCAAAACCGTATACTGCGCATTATAGCTAAACTACCAACAGTAGCACCAACGTGGGCTCTGCATGAGGAGCTCAAAATCTGCTCCATCGAGGCCTATATAAAACACTTGGCATTCAATCTTTATAAACGCAAAAACAATAACTACAACGAGCTGATTCAAAATCTAGGAAATTACGACACCGATCACGACAAGCACCCCCGCCCACTGGCACTCTTTGACAGAACCATCGGAATAGGAGAGCCTGAAATCAACATACAAGAATACCTGGACACCCTGATTAGGGTATAAAACCTAGATCTGGTACAGCGTAGGGCAGTGACTGCGACAATCCTTCCAGTTCCTGCCTCTCACTCACAACACACACACACATGCACACTCATTACTAATCTTCTTTTTCAGCAGCCCTCTAAGCCCTTGAGCTTACCCAGCCAAGGCGGTCCCGGGGGAAGAGGCCCCCCCCCCCGCGAGTGGCACGGGTCCGCACCTGCAATATGATAGGCAGGCAGGCAGCCAGCCAGCCACGTGCGCACTCTATACGACAACGCTCAGAAAATGGTCTTTGCCTAGAGGTTTTAAAATGACGTACACCTAAGACGGATAATATCATATATACTTTCTAACACACGTTAACGATGTCTCAGGCTGAACATAATAACTCATGTATATATGTAACAGTATATGTAATAGTATTACTCGTAAAATAGATAATAACACTTATATAAATATCACAAAGACGAAGCCTACATACGCGGAACTCACACAAAAGCTAAGCTTAATATAACTCTATACATAGTATATACTCACAGACGGAGCCAATGACAGACCTCAACTATTACCTCATAAAAATAAGCATTAACAATAAGTTAGTTTGTTTCAGAGACACAGCGCTAGCGCAGCAGCACCCACAAAGACCTAGCAGACTCTAGCTAGCACGATTTCCCTCCCACTCGCCCACTCGTCCAAATAACCTACTCCTAAATTCTCCTTCGTGATCTCCTGAAATTCGCCAGAGGAATTGCCGGCACCCAATATCTCCTCTGGCGGCCGCACAGCGGGCCAGTAATTACCACCAGTACTACAAAAGCCGGCAGAGAGGATCCGAGCCACAGCGAAGACCAGCGAAGCTCCACAAAGGCGGGCGGAGATCTGACGGTTGACCCCGACAGAGAGCCGGCGCTCGGCAACCACCGCACCGACTTTCTCCGCTCCTCCCGCTAGGCGAGCGAGTGCTCAACAGCCGGCATCTGAGCCGCGGCTGCCTCCGGCGCTCTCCAAGAGGTCCGTCGCATACTAGCTCAACGTGGGCTAGTATCGCTAACAGGGAGCACGTTTACTTTGACGGCGCGGAAGAAGAGATTAGGGCTGAGCTGCACTCTGCGCACCACAGGCGTTATGACCGAGCCCGAACTCCTCTACCGATATACCTGGTGGACCTGGCAACAGCTGAGGACCTGGCCCGGTTGAGGTCGTTGGCGCAGGTGTTGCACTTTCGGGTGAAGGTGGAACCCTACCGACGACCATTCGTCCCCATCCAGTGTAATCGGCGCCAGCAGCTGAGACACACGGAGGCAACGTGTAGCTCGGGTACCGTTGTGTGCTCTAAGTGCTCGGCCTCACACGACTCGCGGAGCTGTGACGTTCCCCCACCCCAAAGGAGATGCGCGCTGTGTCTCAATTCGGGCCACGGGGCCAGGTACCGGGCTTGTCCCGAGTATCAGAGACAAGTTGTAGCAGCGCGCTACTCCCAGGGGACAGGGGCACGGGCGCCTCCGGCGGGGAGTGGTGGTCGGGTGCGTGGAGAGGCTCCGGTGCGCGCGCCGCCTGCCCCTCGTGGCTCGATGAAGGGCGTCGTTGGCGCTGGGGGGATGAACGAGCCGAGGACCCGAAAGCCAAGCCGACCACAGGTTAAGCCACGTCAACCCCCGAAGGAAGTGCCGACGAGGGAGGAGACCCTGGCTGACCCTCGCCTGGAGCACCAGCGAAATATGTTCAGACGTGCGTCAGCTGAGCACTGGAGGGACACAGACATACAAGACGTCTGTATGCACATCATGGAACTACTGGCCACTTCGCGGGAATCGGAGACCCGGAGCATCCTGGCCTGCTACACAGACTTTTTCCAACTCCTCACCTCTCCTGGCTTCCTATGAATCACACACCCAAACTCAATTGTATGACATGGAACGCACACGGCTTAAGAAGACGAAAGACTGAACTTAAGAGACTTCTTAACACGCAACAACATACACATAGCGTTAATTACAGAAACTCATTTAAGCGACAAAGACAGATTTAACATGCCAGGTTACACTACCCACCGCAACGATCCAAACAGACGCGGTGGCGGGATGGCCGTAATAATAAAACATAGCATTGCCCATGATGTTGCTCCACAGCCGCAATTTTCAACTCTAGAAGCTACTAGTATTTACATCACCATTGACAACAACAAGATTCTAATCACGGCGGCATATGCCCCCCAGGCGTACTAAACATAGCGGACATTAACTCAATCTCGCAGGTAAACAACAGGGTGCTAATAGCCGGAGATCTCAACGCAAAACACCTCATTTGGGACTGCAATGAGACTAACCCTGAAGGCACGACCCTCCTAAACCTTGAAAATAATTCTGATATAATAATTCACACTCCTACGGAACATGCGTATATCCCGTTCAGCCGAAACCAAAGGCCTGATATTCTAGATATTGCAGTGACGCGTAATCTCACTCGTAGGATCAACCTACAAGTTAAGAACGAACTCTCTTCCGATCACTTACCGGTGATCATAACATTAGAGGGCACTGCAGCCCCCAATCCACCAGTCAAGGGTTTAAACTACAATAAAGCAGACTGGGATAGGTTTGCAAACACTTATCAACAAGCACCTACATACTACACAGTTAAATACAGCAGAAAACATGAATGAGGCGGTAACTCAACTAGAAAATGTAATAAAAACTGCAACCAAAGAAGCTGTACCAATAAACAAACCTAAGCAATACCAATCACAACTACCACCTGACATCCAAATGCTAGCAGCGGAAAGAAACCGAGCTAGACGGCGATGGCAGAAAACACGTCATATTGTAGACCAGGAATACGTTAGACACTTAAATACCCTTGTCAGAGAGAGAACTACAAACCATATCTCTCAACAATGGCCGAATACACTTGAGAACCTCGACTACGAACGAGACTCGGTGTGGAGAATTGCACGCTGTCTAACACGCGATAAGACACAAATACCACCATTACACCACAATCAAACAATAGCATCTACAGACCAACAAAACGCAGATATGCTCGCAGACACACTGCAAGAAATCTGCACGCCTAATCCTACTCCCTGCTGCCCTCAATTTACGGAGGCAACGGAAGAGGAAACGGAAATTTTCAAAGAACAGGTAACCCACAACTTAGTGAGAAAAACCTGCCCGAGTGAAATAAACTGACTAATCAGGCACCTCCCAAAGAGAAAATCCCCTGGGCCAGATAACATCCCAACAGTGGCCCTAATGCATTTGCCCGAAAGGGCAATTAAGCTACTGGCTGACATATTCAACTACGTGCTCATTAGTGGACATTACCCTAAAAGGTGGAAACTAGCCACCGTGGTCCACTTCCCCAAAAAGGGGAAAAACTTGTCCAAACCGCACAACTACAGACCAATTAGTCTACTAAGCACACTTGGAAAACTTCTCGAAAAAGTAATTCTCAAACGTCTCAACTCTCAACTAAACAAACAAAACATACTAATTCCAGAACAATTTGGATTCCGAGCCAAACACTCAACAACTCTTCAACTAATCAGGGCAACCGAATCTATAACGCACGGTTTCAACATCAACAAATCAACAGGTGCTTTATTATTAGATGTCTCGACAGAGTATGGCATGCTGCCCTACTAAAGAAGCTCAAAACAATAAATATACACGACTCACTCATTAAACTCATAGCAAACTACCTAAGTGATCGAAAATTTCAATCCAGAGTAAACAATCACCTGTCATCCGAACGCCCAATCAAAGCCGGAGTGCCACAAGGCAGCATACTCGGGCCAACACTATTTAATATCTATATAAATGACATCCCAAAAACCGAAAATACAGAACTATACATTTATGCGGACGACACCGCCAGAATGACCCAATCGGGAAAAACGAAATTCATTCACAGCAGACTCCAGAGGTCCCTTAATAACCTAGAGGACTGGCTTACCAAATGGCGAATCAAAGTAAATGCACCAAAAACTCAAGCAATCATATTCACAAAGCGTATCAATCACAGATTTCCCAGACACCGCCTGCCCCCACTTACCATATTTGTTGAAGATATTGGATGGACAGATACGGTAACTTGGCTTGGACTTAAAATGGATCAAGGTCTAACATGGAAAAAGCATATTACTCAGACTCGTGGAAAAGCCAATGCCCAATTGGGCAGGCTATACCCATTCATCAACATGGGCTCACAGCTAAGCCTTAACATGGGACTCACACTTTACAAAACATTAATCCGACCTATAATTACTTACGAATCCCAAGTATGGGGGTATGCCGCCGAAAACCACATCAAAAACTTACAAAGATTCCAAAATAAAATTCTACGCTTAGTATCTAAGGTACGATACACAGCTCCAGCTGACATACTCCACGAAGAACTCAAAATACACACAATCGAACAATTCATTAAAAAGCTAACCTACGACACGTATTAAAAATTAAGTGCACATCACAACCCTTTAATAGAAACGCTAGGGAACTACGACACACAAGCAAACAAATACAACAGACCTTTATCACTTTTCGACAGAACTATAACACAAGACGCCACTCCAGACGAAATACAACAATACCTTACAAACCTCCTTCCCTAAAAACCTCTCCCCTTCTAACACACAACTTTATATATATATATATATATATATATATATATATGTGTGTTTATTCCTTCTCTCTTCACATATGTTTCAGTACCAGCCCGTCGCAGAGCCCTAAAGCCCTCAGTTACAGCTGAGGCGGACCGGGGGAAGGGGCCTCCCATTGTGATCGACGCGGGCAGCGTACTACGGGCAGCTGCAATATGGAGTCAATCACTTAGGCAACCTTGGCAATTACATGGCAAACGAGATGACGAAGGCTTATGAGCCCGGTACAGCTACTAGCGACGAGCGGCTGCGCAACCACTGACGGACGGAGAAATCTCCCGAAGCAACAGCGCAGAAGCGGAACTCATTCTAAACATATACTATAAGACTAAATTTAAGTGCATGTCAAATAACATTTTACCTAATATGACAAGCAGGCACACCCTGCAGAAATAGAACATAGTCATTAACGAATAAAACACTCAGAAAGTAGCGCATGATTATCCACTGGTATTGTTCAGGTTTCATGGACAATCCCAGTAAGTAGCATTAACGCGCTCGCATGCAATGCATGCCAGCTAAGTAGTTCTCACTTACTAATCGGGGTGCTATGCGGGACCCGACTAATGCATGTTTGCACGAAAGCACTCTATATATAACGATTAACACGTGGAGGGGTTTTTTAGTGGATATACCGCACTCTGCGGGGAGCTCCACATATCTCCCAAGCCATTGCACTAAGGCTTGGGGTCGAATGCAGGAACGCATTTTTCCCCCTCCACGGTAAAAAAAAAAAAAAAAAAATAACAGGGGTTGAGCGAGAGGCCGCAGGTCGCTACAGGGTACCTCGCGCACTTCTCCAGGAGCTGCTCTGCGTGCATCGGAGAAAGGCGGGTTGAGCGAGAGGCCGCAGGTCGCTACACGGTACCTCGCGCACTTCTCCCGGGCGGCTCAAGGAGCCTCGAGCACTTCTGTTGCATCACAACTCAGCTCTACAAACAGTATAGCAGGGTAGAGAAACAAGGCTGCATCCAACAGTCTCACGACTGGAACCAAGGCGCCTTCGGGCAAGTCCTCTGTTTCTCGCGCTTTTCAGCACCCTCTAGCTGCTCTATCTCTTCCACTTTCTCTATTTTCATCTATCTATCTAGTTTGTAAGCCCCCCATAGCTATAAGTTAGGTGCTGTAGTCATATAAGAGCGGTAACTGTGACACAGCAGTAGAAGTTCTAGGCTTTACATACCTTCAAATTTCACTTCTTCCTAGCTAGCTTTTAACACACACACATACATACAGTACATCTATTTTTACACACATAGTCACAGGAGATTTTTGACGATGGTGCGACCAGGTACAGGAACGACTGTTCGACTTTCCCCGTCATCTCTGTCCTATACCAAAAGGCCCATAGCGGCTAAGGCTCTGAAAGTGACAAAAGACAAGCCATCCGCACCTTCATCACCATCTACACGGCCCACCTCACGTCCACGCACACGCACGCGCGCTCAGCGTAGCAACTGTTTCAATACATACTATAAAAGGTATTAAAGTACCTGGGGTTCCTTGGGGAACTAAATGGGCAAATATATGTTTAGTGTTATTAATTCATCCAAATAATATAAAACTTAATCATATGGGTAGAGCTAACGAAAGGGTTATAACTATATGTCTACACACCTGAAGTGGGACCACTGGATACACCATGTACACAGGACACCAAACTCTCTCTCATACCCACACCCACTCAGAGGCGCTATAATGATCAATCCTTGCACACGCATACCACTACACCTACTCAAACATCACACACACTGACTCATATACGCACACACACCAGCACACCTCCACAGACTCCAACACTCACACATACTCAGACACCTACACACACTCAGTTACTTACACACACTCAGACTCTTACACAAACTCAGACTCTTACACACACTCAGACACCTACACATACTCAGACACCTACACACACTCAGACTATTACACTCGCTCAGACACCTACACACACTCAGACACCTACACATACTCAGACTATTACACATTCTCAGACACCTACACACACTCAGACACCTACACATTCTCAGACTACTACACATACTCAGACACCTACAACCACTCATACTCCTACATGCACTCAGACTCCTACACACAATCTGACACCCACACTCACACACACACTGACACCTACCCCCACACACACCAACACATCCACTCAGGCATCACCACCACACACTCCAACACACACACACAGAGTATCACAGGCGCAAGCGATCACAACACACATGTCATACCCACTTCACCTCATGACGCCGACCTCATCGACCTGTCAGACATAAGACCATCACCCACACCACAAGCACACTCACCGTTACCTGAGAGCTACGCGCAGGCGGCACAGGCAAAATCAAACACACACACAAACACTTTCACGGAGTTTAGGTCCGATCTGGCACCTATCTTCGTGAAAAACAGCCAGACAACACACATACACGCTCTTGCACTCAACTTTGATAGGAAACACAAACCTCTACACAAATACACCATACGAATCGCGCAACGATCCGGAGACTATGCGGTGAAACTGTTCTGCAGGAGGGACTACAATGCTTTTGTAGATCACCTCAAGCGGGAACGCATACAGTTCCACCTCATGCCCGAACCTTCGCTTAGGACCATAAGATTTGTTATTAAAGGGCTGTATGCGGAGGTCTCCGGTGAACACATAAGACAGGAACTGGCATCACACAACCTTGAGGTCCTTAGGGCTGTGCAGATGCACAGAAGGAATAGGTTTAGAGCCCCCCTCCCCATGTTCCTGGTGGAACTGGCGGACACACCAGCCAATAGAAAGATAGTGGGCCTCAAGTACGTAGCTCATTTTAGGGTTAGGATTGAAGAATACAGGGACCGATCCAGCACCAAAACAGTGCAGAAAATGCCAAATGCTTTATCACACGCACTTAGAATGTCAGGCTCCACAAGACACCTGCGCCAAATGTAAAGGCCCCCACCCCTCTTACACCTGTAGAGTTCCCCCAGGGGAACGACAGTGCGCGCTGTGCAATGGTACGGGACATGGGGCAACTTGGCGCGGTTGCCCGAAGTACCAGGCGGCACTAAAATCAAGGCCAAGGGAGCAGACATCTAGGGCCCCCCGACCACAACCAGCAGAACAGAAGCAGAGAAACATGACTGCTCCCACTAACACCGAGGGGCAGTGGTACACACAGGACCGTCGTGGCAGAAACCGGCCAGTACCCGAACCCTGCCCCTCAAGAGCTGATGGAGACCTGGTCGCGCCCAGTCTGCCACCAGCACAGCACGAGCGCACCCCCAACGCGACACAACACAAACACATACACAGAAACCACAGTCACCGTTGGGAGATTCAATCTTCAGCCCAACTGCGCTCACCACTCGGGAAGCATTTGAAAATGGCTTGGCCTTGAGGGGACTCCTAACACACCTAGGATGCCCTCCAGATGTAGCTTATAATAAATTCATAGAACACAGCAAATGGCTCCTGGAACTATTATCAGATGAAGACACAGAACCACTGTACCTGTATAATTACCTCGCCAGATATCTCACAGTACTTTCGGACTCTCGTTATGGCTAGTACACCAATTGTAAACATAATATACTGGAACTGCAACAACCTCCGACGCAAGCGTAAAGCACTGTCAGACTTTTTAGTCAGGAACTCTGTTCAGATTGCACTGCTGAACGAGACACATTTAGGACCAGAAGATCGCTTCACGGTACCTGGGTACAAAATCTACAGAAACGATAGAAACCGGAGAGGCGGAGGAACAGCGGTGGCCGTCCAAAACTCGCTAACTCACCATCAAAAAACACGTGCCACAACTAAACCGTCTGAAAGCAACAGCGGTAAATGTGCAATTGCATAACGCCGCAGTAACGATTATAGCAGTATACAATCCTCCAGGCGATATCGACGTGGAGGATGTAGATAAAATTATGCGCCTCGACCATAAGGTGATTGCAGCTGGTGACATAAACGCCAAGCATCACCTTTGGAATTGTAGAATGACAAACACTTCAGGCACCAAACTGCTAACGTACGTTAATAGGTCAAACATCCTACTAACGGGACCTGACGAACCCACGTTTATACCAAGACAGGCCAACCAAAGCCCAGATATTTTAGACATTGCTCTATTGAAAGATATGCCATATGACACCAAAACAACGGTAATAAACGATCTCACATCAGATCACTTGCCGGTACTAATGGAGATCGCAGCGCCTCTAATGTTCAAACCAGAGCCAGCCTGACGCAATTATAATCAAGCAAACTGGCCGGCGTTTGAGGCGCTAATAGAAACAGAACTTGGACAAATGGAAATCAATGTCAACTCCCACGAAACACAAGACCAAGCGGTAGAAACAATAACGAAAGTCATTCACCTCACCACACCACAGAAAGACATGTACCGCTAACACGCCCAAACATTTACACGACGACACCATTTCCTCTGGCAGTAAGACGGGCGATACAAGACCGCAACCGCGCCAGGCGTCAGTGGCAGCGCACGCGTAACATTATCCACAAAAACGAATACGAAAACCTTAGAATTGCTGCCAACATTCTTATGACAGAACACATAAGAGAACAATGGAACGCCACGCTAGACACACTAGATCCACAAAACCGGGCAGTGTGGCGAATCGCGAAATGCCTAACGCGCACTCGCTTCAACATCCCGCCCCTACATTCGGGAGGCCAAATAGCGGAAACCGACGAACAAAAGGCTGAGGCCTTCGCGGATGCATTAGAAGAAACATTCAAACCGAATGCTGACCCGTGCGACAGAAATTTTGCAGCAGCAACGGAAGACCAAATTGCTAGCATTGGAAACATTGCAGCTCACAATAAAATGAGAAAAACAAATGCTGGCGAAATTAAATGGCTAATCATGCATATACCCAATAGAAAAGCTCCGGGCCCGGATAAGATTCCCAATCTAGTACTCAAACATCTTCCACCAAGCGCTTTAAAACTACTAGCGGACATATTTAATCATGCCCTCCAGAATGGAAAATTCCCAACTCGTTGGAAGGAAGCTCAAATATTGATGTTCCCCAAACAACAAAAAGACCCCTCAATTCCAACAAATCATAGGCCAATTAGCCTCCTTAACACACTGAGCAAACTCCTAGAAAAAGTTGTTTTGAAACGCCTAAACTCATTACTCGCTAAGAATAACATCTTAACTAGTGAACAGTTCGGTTTTCGAGCTAATCATTCTACAACGCTGCAACTACTCAGAATAACAGAGAAAATAACTGCAGGTTTTAATAACAAGCGATCCACAGGCGTGGTCCTATTGGACATTGAACGTGCCTTCGACAAAGTTTGGCATGCAGGCCTACTAAGAAAATTAATCTCCATAGGCGTGCCAGACTCAATGATATCCCTAGTCAAAGACTACCTCAGCGGAAGGAGCTTTCGCATCTCCGTAGGTGAAGCTAAATCTACTGCTCGCCCAATCAGCGCTGGAGTACCCCAAGGATGTTTACTGGGACCCACGCTGTTTAACATCTACATCAACGACCTTCCCCAATTAGTCAGAGTAGATAAATACATATACGCTGATGACACGGCCTTAGCTACACAATCAACCCAGCCGCGCATTATACATCTAAGGCTACAGAACGCTCTTAATGCCATGGAACCGTGGTTCACCAAATGGCGGCTTAAACTAAATTCAAGAAAATGCCAAGCCATCATTTTTAGCAGAAGAAATCTGCACAGACACAGGAGGCGAACTCTCCCACCCTTCACCTATAGACAGGAACCAATCGGGTGGGAAACTAATGTTACATACTTAGGTGTTAAGATGGATGAATACCTCAGTTGGAAACACCACATAAACACAGTTAGAGCAAAGGCCAATGGCCAACTTAACAGACTCTACCCGCTCATAAATCTTAACAGCAGCCTTAAACTTCAGATGGGACTTACGTTATATAAGACGCTGATCCGTCCCATATTAACTTACGCTGCCCCCGTATGGGGATATGCGGCACAAACGCACATGAAGCGCCTCCAAACGATGCAAAACAGAATACTGCGAATAATTGCCAAACTACCCGAAGAAGCTCCCGCGTTTGAAATGCACGAAGAGCTGAAAATGCTAACAATTGAGCAATTTATCAAGCACCTAAGCTACAACCTGTATGCGAAAAAGAACAAAAACTACAACGATCACATTAGAATGCTAGGAGAATACGATACGGCACACGACAAGCACCTCCGCCCTCTGTCACTATTTGATCGCACTATTGGCATTGGCGAACCAGAAATTAACATAGAAGAGTATCTAAACACCTTAATGCACTAGCCATGATGCAGGTCGCGTGAACTCACACACACATACCAAAATTACGCTGCCCTCAAGTCCTTGTGTTACACAACCAAGGCGGCCCCGGGGGTTGAGGGTCCCCCCGCAAGTGGCACAGGCTCGCTCATGCACTAAGGCAGACAGCCCGCCATGTGTGCACTTTATACAACCTTGCTACACACTGGTTAACGAGATACAATTGACAGAGCCGACAGGCGGTAATAATTTCACTGTATATACAAATAAGATACTAGCAGTAAGCACACACACGTATATATATATAATCAAGTTGAAGCCGACAGGCGGAAATACACTTCAACTATTTAGAGATAAGCACGCATAAAAAATAATTAACCATAGAAATTAAGGCACATGGATGAAGCCCTCGGCGCATCATTCTATACAAGTAAATATTAGAAAATAAGTACACCAAGAATCCAACTGTTAAGATGAGTCATGACTCAAGAATACATGTAAGCAAAAACACTTGTTAAAGCCACTAGGCGAACTTATACACCTTCTTTTAGGTAACCCATTCCTGACGAGGCCAGAAGGCTGATATGTATACAACACAAATACACCTCCAATTACAACCTATGTCACCTCCAACTCCCCCCCAGGGAGCACTCAGGGCGCAAGTCATGTGTGTCCCCTGGCACTTCAGTCTTCACTCGCTGTTACTGCCACTGGCACGCAGCTTCCATTTTCTCCAGAAATGCGCAGGTGCTTAATGCGGTACTGCACAAGCGAGGCATGGGCCCCCTACTTCCGGTAGGGGTTTTTCGTGGGTAGTGCCGCACTGGTTCGAGTCCAGGGCGGGGAGTCTCACACTCCCAGGCTTGCCTGGGGCTAGGGCGTCAGTAGCCTTTTCCCTCACCACTAACAAAAAAAAGCTAACAGTTTAGCATGGCTGCCAGCCTAGAAATAACCTTTCACCCGCTCCCGCAAAACGTGCGGCAGCTTCCTACGTCTGATCTACTAACGCGGGTGCATTAGCGGGACCGCGCAAAGCCACGTGACTCTCAACAAACTACTGTTATAACGTTGAGGGTTTTTTTAGTGGGTATGCCGCATGAGGAAGCGGAGAGTCCCACATATCCTCCCAGCCATTGCACTTCGGCTGGGGGTTGAATGCGTAATGCATTTTTCCCCTCCACGGTAAAAAAAAAAAAAAAAAAAAAACGCCGGCAACACAGACTTCCGCCGCTGCATCAGCAGTACCCGAGACACCGACTGCCTCATCTCCACTCATCATAGACCCAGCTCCCGGAAGTCCACCGCCTGCTTCCGTCGCAGAAGACCGGCAGTTGCAGCCGCAGCTGCCGGCATGCCAGCTCGACAACGCCGAAGAAGGCCGGCAACTGCAGCCGCATTTGCCGGCCTCTACCCACGCTAGACCTACACCACCAAACCATCCAACCGTCACCGCAGCAACTACTACCAGCGCCAAATCGATGCAAACACAGCCTCCGCCACCGCAACCATCGCCGCCTCTACAACAAAAGCACACCGCAGTCATTCGAGGTGTCTTCCGAGACTTGACCTCAAGACTCATTACCGCCGCAGCTCGCCAGTACTGGTCCTCAGTAATGAGAGCCACAAGGATAATGTCGCCAGAGGGATGTCTCCTCTGGTCCGGATCGAGTTCGCCGTGGCTGGGGACTTTGAGGCTGCCCTACTCGAGGGCCTGCCCATATTTAGGCGGCGCCTTAACATAGAGGCCAGCCGAGAACCCAGGCCTACTCCATGCCGCCGCTGCTGCAAATTCGGCCACTCCGCTGAAACATGCTCTGCAAATCCAAGGTGCCACTACTGTGGCGCTCCAACAGCCACCGTATCCTGTACAGCGCATGATTTAAGACTCCGCCGTAGGTACTGCGCCACCTGTGATGGCCTCGGCCATTTCACAGGACAGGCGCAGTGCCCTCTTTATCCTCGTAGCCGCCGCCTTCAACACTTGTCACTAGCCTCCGCCGCCACGCCCTTGACCGACACAGCGAGGTCCACAACAACAACCACCACCTCTACACAGACAGAAGGCAACTTTAACCATCACCTGCCTGCCGCCACTATCACTCCACAGGCACCAGCACCAGCAGCGCCTTCCGCCAGCACCATGAAGGATGCCGTGCAGGACCTTCATTCCGAGGTCCTGCACATCAGCGCCCGATTGGCTCTATTGTAGGCGGCGCTGACTGCCATCACCGAGACACAAACCACAACACCACGCAGACTACACGACATTGAGGCCGGAATCCAGGACTTACAGCAGATGACCACCGCAACAGCAAATACACTAAGGACTTTCACCACCAACTGCAGTTCACAACTCAGCGCAGCCGCCACCCAAAAATCCCTGGACGAAGGCCTCTCTAGACTGACCATACTTCTGACCGGCACTCACGACACCAAACACAGCACACATACCCACAAACAGACTACAGACATCAACACCCAGACTGCACTGACATTCTCCCCTTTCATATCCCCAACACTTACAGAACTTGTTACACCACTTGACCATAGGACTCCACCACAAACCAACGACCTGGACCAACTAGACGAAACCAACTTTCCTCCTTTAGAACAAATCACACACACCGTCAAGCCTTTATCAAGGTCAAAAAAAGAAAAGCTCAAAATAGACAAATAAAGAAAAACACCCATAACTCCCTTCAAACCTTCCTTAACTCCCCGGGAGGCAGACAGGGATTCGGACATGTCTGTCACCCGGAATCCTCTTTCCACTTCTGCTGGGCTGCCGCTTAGTTCGGCCAGCAGTAAACTCCCGCACTAACAAGGGTGCCCAGCGGAACCTCACCATCCCGGTTTATCTCCTTCGAACCCGTAACATCCTTCCCATTCCCGCACTTCACCTAATGGCGAAATAAGCCATTCTTTCTACCTTCCAAGTCTCTCTCTCTCTCTGTCTCCCCTTTCCAAAAAAAAAAAAACAAAAACAAAAAAAAAATCACAGCGGTACTTGTTTTGGTAGTGGTAGGTCTGGTGTAGTGTGAGTAATAGTGTGTTTCTGTGCTTCGTTAACTTTGGATATCTACATTGCCGGTGCGAAAATCTATGTGGTCGAGATTGTGAGTGTTCCTTCTTCCACCATAGCGTTGGCGCACTGCTGCGTGCGTTATCGTGTGTACAGAAGTGTTTCTCCCAGTGTTCCCTATCGTGTTAGAAAGTGCTACACAAACAATGATGTTTACGCCGTTAAACTAAAGTGGTAGCCTATAACACATACCGTGTGCTGGTGTTGGTGAATCGTGTGCTGTGCTCGTGTGATTTATACTCCTAATTAAGTCACACAGCCGGCCACGCAGCGCAGCAAGGGGCTGTATGCCCTTGTTGTACGGACCGCCAGCAGGCATGGCATCTAACGGTTCCAATGCTGCTGCCGAAAGCCTCTCCAACACCCTCCTCGCCCAACCACCTGGGCAAACTGCTGCTGCCAGTCACTTCAGAGTAGCTCTCACCAAGACCCCAGAAGCTGAGGCCATATACAAGCTGGATCGGCTCTTCTCGGCCGTCATCCAGATGGAGCACTACCGACCCCTACCTCGACCCCTCCAGTGCCTAACTACGAGCAATTTACTCACAACGCAGCCAGCTGAAAGCTACGCCCAGCCTGCTCCTTCTGTGGGGAATGTGGCCATCTCCGTGACTCCTGCGCCAAGGTCGTGCAACCTGGTGCCCAGAAGCGTTGTGCCAACTGCGGCGACAACCATAGCTGCCGGTATGCCCGTTGCCCGGTTTGGCAGGAGGCAGGCTATAAGATGGAAAGCAGGAGACAGAACAACACTCCCCCCTCCAGAATCAACATCCCGCCGAGGGTACCGAATCCCTGGAATCTCCCAGGGAGGCCTTTTTCAGAACCCGGTACCCCGGCATTCCTAATGCCTCCTACGCAGCAGCTCTCCACCCACCGCCATCCACACCCCCACCAAACACCACTGCTGCGCCTGCGGCTCCACTACCGCACCGCCAGCAAACGCAGCCAAACCCTACCGCTCCACCCACCGCCTCTCAACCCTCCCGCCCAGTACCAACTCCCGCACCCAATCCCACTCCCCTCCCGGGGCCACCTCGCCCTCCAGACTTTCAGCAGCAACACACGCACTACCACCTCAGCCGAAAAAGTCCGCGCCGACCACTTTCGACCCGGCCTATTCGAAGTCATGAACCGCATCCCGGATCACCTGCAAATACAGTTCTCGGCGGCACTGATCGACGCCCTCACTTCCCGCCCTCCCCACCTTTCCCCAATGAAAATCCTCACACACACACACAGTCTTCCAATTCTACCTGCAAAACCATGGCCGCTAATCCTGCTCCTACCCTCTCCCAACTCCTTGTCTGCTCTTGGAACGCCAACGGCGTCCGGAGCAAACTCCGGGAAGCGGCGAACTTCCTTGCACAACAGAAGGCGAAGGTACTGCTGGTCCAGGAGACACATCTGAAACCCCACATGAGAGCGCATATTCCTGGTATGCGCTCTTACCGCACCGACCGACCAGACGGATACGGAGGTACGGCCATCTACGTCGCAGCGGAGATTCCACATCACCAACTTTTCCTGCCGCCAATGACCAGACTGGAGGCTACTGGAGTCCAGGTCCAAACGGGCAGAGGTCCCCTGAACCTGTACTCTGTTTACCTGCCCCCACACCAACAGATCCCGGAAGTGGAACTCGACCAGCTCTTCAACTCTCCTGTCGCCATCATTGCGGCGGGGGATTACAATGCCAAGCACGTGGCATGGAACTCCTCCATCATCAACACTAAGGGACGACGCCTGCTCCGGTACACCACAGCCGGGGCAAACCAAGTACTCTCGCCCTCCGTCCTCACCTACGCATTTTCAGTGTTCCCGCACTCTCCTCTGACCACTACCCTGTCCTCATAGGATTCCCAGCTAAGTCCTCCACCTACCCCCCCTCCCGAGAATTTCCCCATCCCAGAAAAAACAATTGACGAGAATGCACGAAACTGATGGAGAAGTCGCCGCAGTTTATCCCCGCTTGCACCAACTCCAACGACATTGATGAGCTTGCCGAGCTCCTGGCGGCTGAGATGGCCTCGACCATCAAAGCCGCATCACCGAAACCGGCGACGCAAGTTTTTAGTGGCTCTGTCATCCCGCAGCGCATTCGTGTGCTGATAGCCACTAAAAACAGAGCTCGTCGTCGGTACCAGCTGTCCCGGGATCCCAACCACCTGAGGGAATTCCGCCTCCAGCGGCTCGTCAACATCGAGCTGGTTGAGTTCTCCACCGAGAGGTCGGAGGCTCACCTCTCAAATCTACACATCGAGGATGGCTCCCTGTGGAAATCAGCCAAAGCTATGCTTCGGCTGCCTACCAGTGACCCACCGCTACGACTCGGCCAGCAGACCTCCCAATCCGGCAGAGAAAAGGTGGAACTCCATGCTGCTCACTTGGCCACCTCCTTCACCCCCGCAGACACCCCTGACGTGGACCACATGCACCAGGTTCATACCACCGTAGAAGAGTTCCTCCGCCTCCCTCGCCCTCCCATGGAGGACGTCACCACCAGGGAGGAACTTCTCAGCATCCTCCAGCCGATGTCCCCCTACAAAGCACTACCTGTGACCTGGCTCGACGTCTTGGTGGGCCTCCTCCTCCTGCGTTTAGCCTACTTCCCAGCCAGCTGGAAGAAGGCCAAGGTGCTGGCCATCAGGAAACCAGGAAAAGACACCACCTTGCCGTCGAGCTATCGCCCCACCAGCTTGCTTAGTACTCTTAGCAAGCTGATGGAAAAGGTCCTCAGAATCCGACTGGAGGACACTCTGGACCGCAACAACGTGCTTCGCCCGGAACAGTTTGGATTCCGGCGTGGACACGCAACTATCCACCAGCTCCTAGGACTGGTGGAGACTGTACTGTCCCTGTTCCTGGACATTACGAGAGCATTCGACAGCGTTTGGCATGAAGGTCTCCTCTCCAGACTCATACAATACCGAGTCCAACCCCACCTTATACACCTCCTACATTCCTATCTCACTGACAGGTCCTTCGCCGTCTCCTCCCACGACATTACTTCCTCCACTTCCTCTCTCTCGCAATCTCCCGTAACTCCTAAACCCATCCCACTGCCAGTAGAGGGCCTAGCCCTGAAATGGCAATAGAGGGAGGACCCTGCCAGCACCCGGCAATCCCGTACTCGCCTCATCCCCCGTAGAGCATTCCATCACAGCCTCCAATAGCCACCGCAGCCACTACCAGCG
This sequence comes from Hymenopus coronatus, assembly GCA_030762935.1. NCBI lineage: Eukaryota > Metazoa > Arthropoda > Insecta > Mantodea > Hymenopodidae > Hymenopus > Hymenopus coronatus. Next base: position 85,618,402 of record CM060892.1, on the reverse strand, counting down.
CAGCACCCGAGAGTCAACCGGCCATCTTAAATGTAAGCATGGCCACCCTACCGCCTCTCGCCTCAGCCGATTACCGGCAGTTGCAACCGCAGCTGCCGGCAACCCATTCTGCCAACGCCGAAGAAGCCCGGCAATTGCACCCGCAATTGTCGGCCTCTGCAACTTCGCCGCTTTCAAATACCAGCGCAATACCAATTACACCACAGCCTTTACCACCGCAGTCGACACCGCTACTTCACAAGAAACACAGTGCGGTAATCCGAGGGGTGCCGAGAGATCTCCCAACCAGGCTAGTCACCGCTGCCGCACGCCAATGCTGGCCCTCAGCAATGAGGGCCACAAGGATAATGTCTTCTAAAGGTTGGTCACCTCTAGTGAGATTGGAGTTCGCCGTTGCCGGGGACCTCGAGGCCGCCTTGCATGAGGGCCTGCCAATGTTTGGGCGGCGCCTAAGCATTGAGGCTAGCCGAGAACCCCGGTCTACTCCATGCCACCGCTGCTGCCATATCGGCCACTCCAGTGAAACACGCTGCAATAATCCATGGTGGCGCCCCAACTTCCACCGCCTCATGTACAGCACATGATTTGAGGCTCCGACGTAGGTACTGCGCCACCTGTGATGGCTTCTGCCATTATACAGGACAGGCTCAGTGCCCCCTTTATCCTCATAGCCGCCGCCTGCAACGATCTACGCTAGCCACCGCCGCTCAACCAGCAGCAGCCATCACCGTTCCAGAGACTCAAACCATCAGCACTCCACAGACACTAAACATCATCACTCCGTTGACACCAGCACCAGCAGCGCCAACAACTGATACCTTGAAGGACGCCGTGTAGGACCTCCACTCCGAGGTCTTGCACATCAGCACCCGATTGGCTCTATTGGAGGAGGCGCTGACTGCCATCACCAATGCCATCACCGAGACACAAACCACAACACCACGCAGACTACCCGGCATTGAGGCCGGAATCCAGGACTTACAGCAGATGACCACCGTAACAGCAACACGACTCAACGCAGCCGCCACACTAGTATCCCTGGACGAAGGCCTCTCTAGACCGACTACCATATTAAACGCCAAACTTCCGACCGGCACCAGCGACCTCAAACACAGCACACGTACCAACAAACAGACTACAGACACAAATACTCAGACAGCACTGACATTCTGCCCCTTCATACCCCAACACTCATGGAACTTCTCACACCACTTGACCATAGGAGGTCCCTACAAACCAACGACCTGGACCAACTTCCCTCCCTAGGACAAAATACAAACACCAACAAGCCTTCATCCAGGCTGACAGAAAAACACAAAATAGTCACATAATAAAGAAACCCGGAACTCCTTTATACCCTTCCTTAACTCCCCGGGTGGCAGACATGACCTCGGTCATGTCTGTCACCCGGAACCCTTTTCCACTTCTGCTGGGCTGCCGCTTAGTTCGGCCAGCAGCTAAACTCCCGCACTAACGAGGGTGCTCAGCGGAACCTCACCAACCCGATATATCTCCTTGACTCCAGCACTTCCTACCCCATTCCCGAACTTCAACCCAATGGCGAGATAACCTTCCAATTCTCTTACTGTCTCCCTTTTAAAAAAAAAAAACAGACCATGACATCTTTTTGTGTTGGAGGGTGGTTTTGGGTGGTAGGTCGCCGCAGATGATCATGACGAAGAAGAAGCGCCGAAGTGGAACCACCTCACAGACCGCCGAAGCCACAGCCGAGTGCCACCCGGCCTTCTTGGCTGAGAGTAGTGCCACCCATTGGCCTCCAGCCGCCGCAGAATGCTGGCAGCTGCTCCACCACCACCGATGAAGCCCGGCAACTGCACACGCTATTGCCGGCCTCTACACCTGCCACCACATCACCATCAGAGCTTCAAGCCGCCACCGCCGAGAGACTTCCACCGCAGAGTACACAGCCACTGCCGCAACCAGTGCTGTCATTCGAGACCTGTCCACAAGACTCCTCACCGCCGCCGCTCGACAGATCTGGCCCTCTGTAATGAGGGCCATGAAGATCGTGTCTACAAGAGGGATGTCACCTTTAGTCAGGCTTGAATTCGCCGTGGCCGGGGGAACTCGAGGTTGCCTTGCGCGAGGGCCTGCCCATATTTGGGCGGCGCCTTAGCATAGAGGCAAGCCGCGAACCCCGGCCCTCACCATGCCACCGCTGCTGTGCATTCGGCCACACAGAGAACGCCTGCGCCGACCACTCACGGTGCCACTACTGCGGGGCATCTAGACTTACGGCAGAATGCACCAACCACGACCTTAGGAATCGCCGGAGGTACTGCGCCACCTGTGAAGGCTACGGCCATTTCACGGGTCAGGCGCAGTGTCCCGTATATCCACGCCGCCGACAAGCACCACCGCCAGCTAAGCCTGCCACATCACATACTGCAAACTTCTCCGTCACCACCTCCATCACAAGCCGCAGCAGCAGATAACACCTTTATGGATGCCATCTAGGATATGCACACGCAAATCCGAGAACTCAGCTCCCGAATGACTTTGATAGAGGAAACTTTATCGACCATCACCACCACCACCGCCGCCCAGGACGCATCTTTGCGCTGCCTCCACAATCTAGAGACAAAACTCCACGACATACAGGAAGCCACCGCCGCCACCGCAGCTACACTGGAGACCTTCGTCCCCAGCTGCACTTCTAAGCTACACACCACCGCTGAAAGGCAGTCGACCTTGGAGGAAGGCCTTCAACGCCTCGCAACTTACCAGACTGACAGACAACCACCTGACCATAATGACATAATCCACAGTCTACACCGGAAGCTAACCCGGATTGAGAACACTCTCCAGCAATCGCCACCAGCACCAACCACCAAAGCTGCTTCAACAACCCAGACTGACATCACTGTCGCTCCATTCACAACCTCAACATGGACTCAACCACACCGACACCATGAACAGAAACCAGTAAACGCAGCTCAACCAACTCTGCACCAACGAGAACAACAGCACCAGCAAAACTTTATTGACTTTAGCCACGACACAGCCAATCTCCCGGCAGAGGGACCTCCAAACTACACACCTTAACCAATGACAGCATTTGAACAACGATACTGCACGGAAGTTAGCTACTTTCAAGAACTGGAACCAAAGAAACCAAAAACTGAAAAACAATAAATAAAGACACCCGAAAATCCTTTCAATTCTTCCTTAACTCCCCGGGCGTGGCAGATAGGGCCTCGGCCATGTCTGTCACCCGGAACCTTTCTCCACTTCTGCTGAGCCGCCGCTTAGTTCGGCCAGCAGCTAAACTCCCGTACTAACGAGGGTGCTCAGCGGAACCTCACCATCCCAATCTATATCCCCAGCGCTACGAAGCACCAAAGCGGGACGCCTTGGCAAGCGCGGCCATGGGGACTGGCTCACTTAGGAGTGGCAGGGAAATTAGATGTGCTACAATGAACCCTAATGTAGAAACCAGTATTTTAAGCCAGGATGAGTGTCCTCATAACACCCGAGACCTGAACCCAGGACTTCAAAATGCCAATTTGCTAGAATCATTGCAAAAATGTTTGAAACAATGCAAATGAAGTTAGATAATGTAGAAAACAAGATAAGTAGTGAAGTTAGGGGTGTACAAATTAGATATAGTTAAAAGTGCTATAAACAATTTAACTGAGGAACAAATCAAGTCCATCACAGAAAGTAACACAAGGTTAGAAAGCTTAAGGGAGGATTGCAATTAATCTTTAAAAGAAATGGCAGAAAAGCTAATCTCATAAAGTATATAAATAGAAAGAATAAGGCCAGTTATCTCTAGAAGCTTCTCAAAGCACAAATACATTAGAATTAAGAGAACTAATAAATTCTGAAATTAGTTGTTTAAGCACCAACATTTCTGAAGCATTAGAGAAGGAAATCAAAAGCATAAGAGATGAGAACAAAGATAATGTAAATAATTTGGTGATAGAAGTCCAGGCACAGAGCCAGCAGTTAACTAATGTAAATACTCAACGAACAGAACTAAGAAATGAAATGAGTTTTGCACACTAATATGTTAAAGGAGAAGGAAAATATACAGGGCTATGTTTGCACTTCAATCACAAACCTATGAGTGTGATGATAATGTAAATGTCAATGTACCTTGTGAAAACCTAGAAAACTACCAACCTAGGGAAAATACAAATGTATACAACAGTTTCACACATAGCACTGACAACATCGTGGTATAGGTGCCTACCATAACATCGGAACATCACATAACTCAGGCATTATCACAACCATATTATAAATGAAATAGACCCGCCCACATTCAATGAAGAGATGGGGCATGTCGCTAGGGCTTTCCTTAAAGATTTCCACATAAGAAAATACCAAGCAAACTTCGCATATTGATGGTTAAGAAAACACTTAAAGGAAAAAGTTCAAAATGGTTGAAATTTACAGGTGTTGGTAACCAAAGATACACTGCATTCTGGGACTTATTTCTCGCGAGGTATTGGAATCCCTCGAAACAAAACTCAATCAGGATAGGGTTAACTACAGGGAAATACAACCTGGCTTATGGAGACAGTTTGACTGACTACTTTATAAGCCTAGTCAACAGAGCCAGGTAGATCCTCCACTTTTGGAACCCGAGATTATGACAGCCATTATCAGACATTTCCCGGATCATATCCGCCAAGAGCCTGATTGTTGCAAAACCTATCGATGCCAATGACGTTACCAACCATTGTCAGAATTCGAATTGCAATCTGTGCCAGAGGAGACCCAGTAGACTAACCACTCAGGAAGGGAATCACAAAGAGACGATCCCCAGGTTACTACCACCAGCAATCAGGAAAGAGGAAGGCCACACCCGGATAACTGGAACCCCAACAACCTCAATAATCGGATCAGCAATGGAATGTGCCAGGACTCAAGGAGACCAGAAACACTTACCTTTCGCCGGGGAGGGGCATGAGGAAGCTACTGTCCTCTCAACCCAAAATGGAACGAGCAGTGTAGAGACCAGCGACTGAGGTTTGAGGGGAAACTCGACGTCTAATCAGAGTCCCAGAGGAGGTGGACAACCTAGGATTAACCACCTAGACTTGCAGAGAAGAAGCTGATACCAACCATTGTACTATGGAGCTCACCCGTACAACCGAGGGCCAGCTAGATGTTGGGAGACCGAAGAGGATCACCCATCGAGACGGCAAGAACCTAGCCCTAACCAGGAGCTGCCTAACCTCAGTGAGCATGGACCTAGGCCATCCGACCACAGAATCTGGAAAATACCTAAAGGATAGTGATGCGACTCCAACTATTGTTCCAGCGACACAGCCATGTGACATAATAACTGCAACTGTATAGCATTATAAAGCAAGACACATACACTAGCCTACATGAAAAGCTAAAAGAAGACGGGAAAGAATTAATAAATCCCCCATATATAAAACTAAAGTTATGGAATAAGGAATATAACACAATGATAGAAACAGGATCCACGACAACAGTCATGTAAAATTTTGTTCCAAGAGCTATGTAGGTTGAATAAAATTAATTTTCATCCTGTATGGAGAGTCAACTGCAGCGTAGCCATAGGAAAAAAACACAACAGGGTTAGATATAAAATTTTGTTAAATATTAGGACTTGCAAATATGGAAAGCGAGGTAATTGCTCTCATAATTCCAGAGCTCATTACTGAGATCATACATTTTGTATTATTGGAAATGTTATTGACTTCAAGCAGCACCAAATCATTATGAATATAAAAAATGAAGAAACTTTTCTCCCTTTGTCGGAAGAAGAATGTGGAGAAAATATTATAAGAAGTTATGAATAGATGAATACGGATGAAGAAAGATTCTTTGTGGAGCAGATAAGCATCCACAAAGGTCCAAATATTATAAAAATAAGTATGAAAGATGCAAAAGGCACATACGAGAATAACTTAGTAAACAGTGCCTGTGATAACATAGCTTGTTTCGACTGTGAAGAGAATGCCTATGAAAGCTCCTCCTTAGAGAATAAATTAATGAAAATCACAACATAAGGAAATATTTACAGAAAAGCCAGGACTCTGCAATAAATATGTTCACACCTTCACAGTAGAGGGAGTGAAAGCCACACCCATAAGTGTCGATGATTCCTAATTTGATTAGAAAACAAGTTGTTCACCAAAACTTTGGTAGATACGAGGTACGTCCAGAAAGTAAGTTCCGTTTCAATTCATCTCCGCTGCATCGCTGCGATCGCAGTTCTGCACATGTGCGGTAGACGCTCTGTATCAAGGAGAAGAAACGTGCAACGAAATTTATCGGCAAATTTGCGAAGTTTACGGACAAAATGCAATGAGTGATTCAATGATGAGAAGATGGGTCCGACAATTCAATGAAACACGTAGTGAAGTGCATGATGAAGAACGAAGTGGGCGTCCATCTTTGGTTACAGAAGAACTGGTTCATGCGATTGATGACAAGATCCAGGAAAACCGCAAGTTTACAATTAGTGCTCTCGCTATGTAATTTCCCCAAAACTCACGATCACTAATTCATGGAATTGTTACCGAAAAATTGAAATTTCGTAAACTTTGCTGACGTTGGGTACCAAAAATTCTTACTGAGCAACACAAAACGGATGGGTAGTGCATTTCAGTTTTTAACCCGTTATGATGAAGACGGCGAAGAATTTCTGACACAGATAGTCACAGGAGATGAGACTTGGGTTTCTTATGACACCCCTAAAAGTAAGCGGCAATCAATGGAATGGAGGCACACTTCATTTCCAGCAAAGGTTAAGCCAAAACAAATCTTGACACCTCGAAAAATGATGTGCACGTGTTCTGGGACTGGAAAGACATCTTACTCATTGATTTCTTACCGCGTGGTCAAACAATCAAAGCAGATGTTTATTGCGAGACACTTAGGAAATTGCGCAGCGCAATACAGAATAAGCGCCGAGGATTGCTATCAAAAGGGGGTGTTTTTCTTCACGACAACGCGCGAACCACACTGCAAATGTGACAAAAAACCTCCTACAGGGATTTGGCTGGGACGTGTTTGACCATCCTCCATACAGCCCTGACTTCACTCCTAGCGACTTTCATTTGTTCTTACATCTCAAGTCTTTCCTTGGCGGTCAACACTTCAGCAAACTTCTATGAAGAAGGTATACAAAAACTTGTGCCTCGCTATGACATATGCCTGCAAAATTTCTGCAGTTATGTGGAAAATTAGTTTAAGAGTCGTAGAATTTTGTGCAATAAATAATTATTCTGTATCTGTACACAATTTAATTTTATTACCAAACAGAACTTACTTTCTGGACGTACCCCATAATAATATAAAACTATATCATTCTTCAGCGTATTACCCCAGTGGAAATCCTACTGAATGTGACTTAAAAGATATAACTTCATTCTTCAGATTTATGTGCCACAGGAATCACCGAGGATGGGTCCAATATTGTCAAAGAACCAAGGATCTCATCAATTTTACAAGAAATGGTACAACTGGATTCACGCCTGCAAAATTAATGCTTGGAACACCATAGACACCTCTTTTTAAGGAATTGCCACCCACCATCCCTAGAGACCACAACTATCCAAAGAAGAGAAACGTGAGAGAGCGTATCAATGCATCTTCCTCAGCACAGAGAAACGGAAAAGCAAAGTGAACAAGAAAACGCCAAATGGGAACCTCAATTCCAGGATAAAGTCTTGGTGAGGTGAAGGAATATATTGGACACAGCACAGAAAATCTCTTCCAAAATGGAATTGCTGTATGCTAGTCTATACACTATAAATAAAAGATTTGGGAACCATACTTTTGAAATTATAGATGGAAATGGCAAAGTTTATGGTAGATACCAAGTATAATCTTTGGCCATTTAAAGAGAAAATAATGTGGAATGTAAAATGTATACTACTCTGCAGTCAAAGCACCTCCAAACAAACACCACACATACTTTATCCATAGCCATAAATAGCAATAAAATGCTATAGTTTTATTTAATTGTAAAATACTTGTTTGTAAGCTTAATTGTGACAAAGAATAATAGGTAACTAATAATTAATTTATGTGATTAGTACTGTGTTGATTTGTGAAGTTGCAAACCATTGGATTCATATGTTTATCGCAATGGAATAATTGTTTAAATAACTCATTTATATTAATGTATAAAATTGAAAATGTGAGGTTACAAATCACTAAACAATACTGAAACATGCTGGTTATGTACCAAAAGTGTAATGTGTGTGTTAAATCTTTAAATTGTAGAAGAGGAATTCACAGGGGAACATCCCTTTTATGCTACAAGTTACTAACTTGATATTGTACTCAAAATGTTATTACATTAAAAACATTGTGGATAAATAATCTCTGCATAAAAAGATTTTTTTGGTAGTGTTTAACACCCGCTTTTACTGCTCTAGCACCGCAAGTGATGAAACTGATGATACATGAAGATGGAGCCCCAGTGGAATGTAATGACAGGGGAAACCAGAGAACCCGGAGAAAACCTGCCCCTGCGCCGCTTTGTCCACCACAAATCTCACATGCAGTCTAAGTGAGAGGCGAGTGGTCTGACCACTCGGCCATGGTGCGGCCATAAAAAGATATGCAAAGATAAAGGGCTATTGTGGCAGTAGATTATATAATACAATCATGCATTCTGACATAATTATATTGGTATTAATACACATGAAATATCTATGGAAATACCAAAAGAATAATAATCTTATGTATGTAGATATCAGATTTTGTTCTAACTATGGCTACCAAACAAACATTGTTGGAAAAAAAAAGATCTCTTTCAAAAAGGATAAAAAGTTAGCATTGTATATTTTGGATAGATGAATGTTATAAACTTTGTAATTCCTAAATATATTGTATACATTCGAGTAATACAAGGTAAATGGATGCATTGTTTAAAAAAAAAAAAAAAGTAAGTGCTAATAAAGTAATTTTGTACAACACATGCAATTGTAACACACACACAATTGAGTTATCATTTTAATCAAGTTTGTAATATTATATAAATTATGTTTGATAAGAAGAGTATTTTAACATCTGTAACATATTGGTAGACTTCTATAGTGATTGGCTTAATTAAGGAAACCACTAAAAGCAATTATTGTTAAAATTTGCTTTGGCTTGTTACGTTTACAGTTCTATATTTTAAAGTATATAAATTAAAATATCTCAGCAGAAACTTACCCACTATCATTCAGAAGTTAAATCTCCTTGAATCACGTGTCACCTACATTAATTCATGCTCAAATAAGATACTTAAAATTCTCACAATTATTTAAATGCTAGTTGGACAAACAACACCTAACAGGACTTATGGCTACTGAGCGAGCAAGCATTTGTGTAGCGATTGTTGAGGGTGAACCAAGAGCTTACCGCCAATCCAGATACACCAACCTAACATGGCTTAATAGCAGATAACTGTTGCAACCCCAGAAACCACCCCAGTTCACGGACAGCTTGTTGCCGCCTGGGCTTTGGTCCCAAGACAGCAACATGGCAAGCTTAAGTTGCATAGACCATGCCCAAGTCGAAGCACTGTGATCCTGAAGCTTAACAGAAGCAGATGAGATTAATGGGACTGGGAATTACAAGAAACATCTGCACATAATGGGGATTGAAAGAAAGTCCCTTAAGTGCAGGCTGTTCAGCAGGGAAGATGAAACTGCCCTGCACCTGATCTGTGATGCACTGGAAAACAGATGATACACTCTCTTCTTCAAAAGGTCGGACACAAGTTGTGTCTCATAAGCATCTAGTTCAAGGATTTCTGAAGCTCTTAAAAGGTACAGATTGGCTGAACTAGAACAACTAGGAGAGATATACACAATAAGCCTCGTTTAGGTGCAAGCAATTTAAGTTGGTCCCTCTTGTTTTGTCTTCCAAGTATCAATCAATCAAGATGGAATGAAAATAAAGGGATTTCGTTCTTTTTAGTTTTTCTACTGATAATGATACATTACATTTAACTGAAAAAATTGATACTGAGATTTCAATCAAAATACAAGTTTTGATGCACATGAAAGAAGCATTTTCAGAAAAAAGATCCATGCATGTGTGACCAACATCCAAAAATTAAAAGACAGACAAATAGTACATTTCAACTTAAGCTGAGAGTATTTTAAGGATGCAAGTTAAAGATTTCCAGGAAGTTCTCCCTTACTCCCAACAAAAAATCTTGAGATGGAAGAATTTTCATATTTCCTTCTTTCCCCAAAAATGGAGCTATCAGTTTTTATTAAACCATTATATGTCTAAGATACAATGAATAAAATAATATATCTAGAATTTTCTACAAATATCTGTGAAGTCCTTTTATTCATAATGAATTTTGTATGGATTGAAATAATAGTAAACTTCAGTAGTATGAAAAATGTACAGCTTATTATTATGCCTATAGTGATGGAGAGATGTCACTACTAAAACACCCTCACACACTGGATGTCATCAGGAGCCAATTAATCACTTTTGACAATGAGAGCAAGTAGCTCTAGTAAACAGTCAAGACATAAAAATAATGTACATCATGTAAGAATTCCAACTCAAGACTAAATTTTTTCATAAAATTAAATATATATCACTATATTTAAATATCATGCACAAACATATACTAATATTCCTGTTTTTATATTAAATGTTTTGAATTTTGTATTCTGTTTTTCTTTTATATGTTAATTTTATATTTCCAAAAAAAATAAAAAAAGTACTGCTATTTTTGTAATATGAACATAAATGCATGAAAACAAATAGCTTTCGCAATTATGTACAATGTATTATGGTGTTGCAAATTTACATTTCAAAGACCTTATTAGCCATTTCAGCTTATTTTCTCCGAAATGATAAACTACCAGGTTTAAATTTGCACAGTAACAAATCAAAAATAATTTTTATACTCTAGACATTCTCAGGCTTCGAGCTTATGATGGGAGGGATGCACGCTTTCAAAATGCTGATGATTCTACATCATCCTACCTGGCTTGCGGCCCAAAAACACATAGAGTATGTTCATCACTAGGAAAGCTTCAGCTCTTATTTCAAGTTCATTTTTAATCAAGCTATTAACCTCAGTGTGATTTCTCCAAATACATCTGCATCTGAAGATATCCTGTGTCCATGGTCTTAATCGGAACTAGGCAAGGTTTTGCCATACATATTTCGTCTTTTTCTGCTTCCATCCAAGGAAAATTCTGGAAGAGAAACATAATCAGTACTTTTGTCACACAATTTGCTTATTAGACTCACAAGTTATATTATAGCTATGATTCAGCATAGTAGTACCTGTCTAAAGCATAGATGTTTGTTAATAACCTCAGTAGATGTGGAACCTAAAGCACCACTATTACCACTACTTTTGCTAAACAATTCTTATTTTATTACCTCAAATCTAGGATCCTGAGATAATTTCACAGATTGTGCTTCTATTGTGTGTATCTGGACAGTGAAAGTGCTTCCCTCGGGAAGTGGTTTCATGTTTTTGCCCACAGTTTGCAATTTGAGGCAGTATCCTCGGAATGCCTCTTCGCCTTTGATAAGATATGGATCATTTCTGTAAACAAACACAACAAAACTAAAATTAACAATATCTAGAAAAACTCTTTAAATTACAGTTCTACTGCACAAAAGACAATGTGATAAGTAGTGCTGGAGTTTTTGGTTTTAATTTGTTTATTTACTTGCACATAACTATAAAATTTCAAGGCATTTTATCAGACTCCTTACACATTAAAATATGAAATCTTACTGAATCTACAAGGGGCTAAATAAGACTCTAATGCTTAAAAATTTTATGTGTTCCATTCAAATGACTTTCTCTATCTGATCTGCAAACAAACCATTCCTAAAAAAGTTTCTTTTTACTTTCTCTATACGTACTATGTACATAGAGTATAGAGAAAGTATTGTATTCCACCCAAAAATTCAATACCGAGATTTCACTGGAAATACATAAAATAAAATGCATTTCTGGAAAAAGGTCTCTGTGTGGGGGGGGAGCAAAGTCCAAATACAAAAAGTTGGTTAAACACCAATCTCAGTATCCTCCAAGGATATGACTCAAAGAATTTCAAGACATACCCCTCACCTCCAACTACCCTTTACATGCAACATTTTTCAGAAATGCTTATTTGCTCAAAATGGCTCTAACGATTTTTATTAAAATTCACATGTTTAAAATATTTTCATGATAAAAAAAAAAAAAAAAATGTATATCTTGAATTTCCTGAGAATAGGTTCTGAAGACCTCTTCATTCTGGATGACATCTGTATTACTTTTGTATAACTGGCAAACTGTAAGAGATAGACAAAAACTTACTTTGTGTACACAAAAAATGTAGATCTCATTAAAACACAATTTATGTAATATAAACTTTTTGTAGAGTTAACCATTTTTGAGATATTCCGAGTTATTGGTTTCAGTTTTAAAGTAGTTAAACTTTTCTCAAACAGAAGACATCTTTCTTTTCATCTCTCAGTTGTTTACTCCTAGCAAGCAAAGAAAACCAAATTTCAATTGTTTCACTTAACAACCAACTTTTAAAAGATCTGACTATCACTTTAACCTAGTGTATCCCTTTATGTCCCCTTTACTTAAAAAGAAGTAAGTAATAAGAAAATTCTGGCAATGTTTATCTTGATTAGCATGATGTAGATAAAAATATTTCATAAGGAAAGCATTTTATGGAACAGCTAGAGAAAATTATGTGAGTGGAACACATCAGTTTTTTATAGTTGTAGCTGTAAGTGGAGACTAATTTATCTCTAACAGCATTACATTGTTATAAAATCAGTAGGTATACATATGGCATAGTCTTGGTAATTCAGTTTAGAGCCTGATGGATAGCAAACAATTCAGCTTGGAATATGAGCATAATGGAGCCAACTTAACTGTAGTTGAATGTATTGCCCAGCTACTAAAGTACACAACAAAAGCACCTCCTGCCAAATCACTTGATCTCTTGTAGTTCAGGAATACACTTGCAAACTGTTGTTTGGTATTGTCAATGGAAAAATGATGAATTGGGGACATCTGTGTGGGTGGCTCATTTCTGAAAAGCTTATTGAAAAATGAATTTACATGAATTCAAATGTCATCTAAAATTATTCCTTAATATCTGGCCATCTATAAAAAAATATGAAGTATCCTCTGATCGTTTTTTGAAGACTAGTATTGCTGAAGTTTTCTCAGGATTAAAAGTCAGTTTTTATCTGTCACTTCTCCAATTCCTCAGTCTCTTTATGAATGCCATTTAATTTATTTTTTCACCATCACTTCACTTGGTTATCACTATCACTCCACTTCATTTTCTTTTGCAACATCACCGTTATGACATATGCAGTCTCTTCTCCCGGGTTTTACTTGAGAAGTCAAATTCAAGACCTCTCTTAATCCCTCGCAGTAGCAACATTCATTGTATGCTGCAGCAATTGTCACAACCAACTCAAAGAACATGATTTATGTTGCACCAATATTCGTATCCATAAATCACTGACTGACACATTAACTTAAATCACGCATATATGCTCACTTGTATAGCAGCTGATATCTCTGCAGAAGCTCCTCAAACATTTTGGCCCATGGAAGAAAACTTCCAGAATTTAGTTGTCTCTCGATAGCACTGTGTTATGAGTGTGTGTGTGTGTGTGTGTGTGTGTGTGTGTGTGTGTTGCTTATCGCCATTCACCTCATACAGCTAGCCAGTTGACATTTAACTATAAGACAATAAGCCCCATTCAAATAGAATGTGTGTTGCAGTGTTTGCTATTATGTATCAAGAGCTTACAATATTTTTCTCCATGAAACGCAATGCATCTTCTGCCAAAGTAAGCTACTGTTTTTGTTGTTTATTGTTAATTAAGAGAGAGCCGAGGTGCTAGACTTGACCTTAGTGTGCTTAGGAATCCTAGAGGAAATTAATTGGAGGATTAATTTGGCACTTCCCTTATCTAAATACAAACATACTATGCATACACCTTTTCTTGGGTGCTTGGCTCCCTAGTTTTCGTTGGGAGGTTTCGCGCAATTTTGGAAGCAGAGCAACCTTGAGACATGAAGTACATTATACACCCTGGTAACTAGTGGCTTCAATGCTAAGGTTTCACTTTGCCTGTAGATTCATGCACATGTACGTGTGCTTGTTTCGTTTAATAATTCAGCTAGTTTGTAGTAAATTAGATAACCCATTCACCATAATTTCTGAAAGCCTCAAAGAAAGAAATGGAAAGACAGGCAGACCAGCTCTCCCTTGCTTTCCTGTAAAACTAGGGACCAAGAAAAGGTGTGCACATAGCATTTGCTTTGATCTTAGGGGAAAGAAAAGGATCACCTTTACAGGAACCCTAGGGGAACGATTGGAATCCTTCTTGAGGTGGGGTCTGGGATAGTGGGCTAATAAATGGATCACAGATCACATTTACGAATATGGAGAACCTGGAATGCTACATAGTGTTTTTCACTGACATTATGGTCTCTTCTTATAAGAGGAACTGCCCCCTCTAACAGGAGGTACAAGCAAAACACAAGTTGAGATGAAAATCTTTTTAACGGCTATCAAGATAAAGAAGACATGCAGGCTTTAAAATGCCTGCCTATAAGGCCAATAAGTGTTAGCTTTAAGGAATCCCCAAAAAATGTACAAAAGAGATCAAGAGGGCCTCCAAGGAACCTTGGAGATACTTTATGGCAATATTCAGAAACAAATAACCATTGCTCGATTATAGAAACTGCTGGTCTCTGGAGGTGGGGCCAAGTTGGCCTCTTTGGATAACTCTGGTGCAAAGATGCAATCTGAGAGGGACGCCACAAGGCTGTTGCTTGAAACCTGCATTCCAGGAACCAGAATTATGGATCATGAATTAATCTTGTCTGAGGTATGCAGGCCTTTTCAGAAAGCCTTGCAATTAGCCTCATAGCTTGTATGCATTACCAAGATGAACACGTCTGCATTGACAATTTGTAAAGCAGACTTGAGCTTAGATATTAACTCAAAGACAATTTTATTATCAGGAATAAGCTGAAGCAAAACAGCAAGGTAAGAGTAAACTTAACAGAGCTAGCATGTTTTTGTTTGTTTCAAACTTTAAATTGATCAAGGATTTATTTATTTTTCAGATAATTGAAAGCCTATATATTATATCATCATAAATTCCTTTCGAGTTTTTCCTATACTTCTCAAATGGAACAATTGGGGTTTTAGATGGGCCAATCCCATAGTACTTTACTATAATAATTGTACCAAATTCTTTATTAATACTCAATTTAATTACCCATTCCTGCCCCTCCCCCAAAATGTATATGAAGTCACTACCTATAACTCCATTGTTATAATACATATAGCATGCATCTATTCCATATGATGATGGATATGTATTCTTTCAAAAACTTGGATTTCGGAATTGTCATAACAGTTGGTTACATAATCTTATTTTTAATCACAAATAAAATCAGTAATAGGAATCATTCCATTTTATGCTCTGAAGTTACACTATTTAACACCACAGTTCTATCTTTCCAGAAGGGGTTAACACTAAAGCTGCAGGAATCAATAAAATCCAATAATAGTTTGAATTAGAATCCCAAGAGGCTTTACCCATCTAATTTTATACCACCATATATGCATGTCTGCATGAAGATTATACAAACAGTTGTAGTCTATACTCACATGTCATACATATTATTATTCTCCAGCACAAAGAACACATATCGTTCTATTGGCTGTAAGTTTTTATTGAAAAACACTACACTTATTTGTTTAACACCATTGGTTTCCAGCAGTTCTTTTACAGCTCTCAGGCACTCTCTTATATATTCATTCACTTGTGGGTGGAACGACATCTGCACAGGAATTCCATACTTTCTCCTCCTGGTAAATATAGCAGATGGATATAAATTTCGCACATAAAGAATGTTGTGAATGGCTACCTCGAGAAATTCTAGCAATATATCCAAATTTGCTGTAAAGAAACAAAAATATATGTATAAAACTCATTATTCATGTAAAAGCGTATTTTATTGCAAAATGTTTATGGTACAAGAGCTGAGCAGCAACACAAGAGAACAACTCCTCTCTTACTACCATGACTGGTTAGCTTATAAGAATCATGCAGAAAAGGATGTTATACCTTCCCAAAGCAGTAGGAACTGCAGCTGTATATAAAATTACAGTAATTTCACATGCACAGAGAAAATATAATAATGTGCATGTTCTCACTAAGTTGATTAATAAAATCACAAAAGGTTCTCATAGTCATTAACATATTATATAATCACTGTTAAGATATTGTTTTAGTCCCACTTTACCTAGGGTTCAAATTTTGACCTTGACCCCAAAAGTGCCCTAAACAGGCATAAATTCCCATTGATAAGAATTGCTCGGAATTGCTATATCAAAACACAGGTATACATTTGAAGTAGTACTTTAATGTAAAAATATGGAGAATATAAACAAATATATTAACTTCTACACGGGGGCGTATTTAGAGGGAAGATTTTGAGGATTTAAATACCACCTCCAAAACCCCTGTGATTTTTATTTATTTAAATTCATATTAAACTAATTTGGGAATTTTTCATTAGATAACAATAAGCCTACTGCTATATTAAATCTGCTTTATGGTATACACTTAATATAACTCTGCGCAACACCATACATGCATCCATTTGCAATCAAAGAACAATGATGCTCAATTTCAAAAAACTGATTTGTTTTATTTCCAAATAACAGTGGGAATGTAGAATATTGTAACAAAGGCATTAATCAAATAGATTTGTAAATTTTAAAAGTAATCACAAAAGCTATTTTCTACTTTTAGGTTGAGTGATGCTGCCAGGGACCATTGAGAGCATTCACTGTAGCATGTTATTGTGGCTGCTTTATTCCAACCCAGGACAAAATTTGCCCTTGAGCATCAAAGTTGTATTTTTTATTTATAATTTTTAAAAATTTAACCAAATAAATGTACAGTATGGCAACAGTATGAATGAACCACTTCATGGAATTCACTTCAGAACTGTTCCAAAGCTTCGTTGCCTTTGTTTACCTAAAGTCTGTTTCTTATGCCAGAAAGAGTATAGGTATTGTGTAGGGCACTGTTAACTTTAGATCTAATTATGGAAACCCCTAATTTTTTTTCTGGGTACAGACATGCTTCTACAGGGCATGTTTTAATTATTTATTACATTATTTACTATTCCTGATATACTGCACACATCAAGGCTTCATAGGAACATTAATTCTGCTGTACTTGTGTTAACAACATTGGTAAACCCTAAACTGCAAAGCATAGCCGAAGATAGTAGCAGTAGGGCTTTACGGCGCTCAACTACAATGATTATTAGCACCCATGATCCAAGGAATCAGTAAACGGCAATCCCTAATGAACAGCAGCATTTTGCAACACTTTCATTTGCGATTTCTAACTAGCTTGCACTTCAATATGGTGCTAGTTTGCCCTATATAAGTGAGGTCAGCAAAAAGGGTGGGTGGGTAATGCGAGTTCTTTGGGAAACATCTTGTGTTTAATGTAATCCTTATAATTTCAGGATACCTAGTTTAAATTAGCAACAGTATTAAAACTACCTTTAAATCTATCTACATATTTTTATACACCATAATGTGTTACTAAACGCTTTAATAATTTTTCAGGTCTATTTCGGTTCTTTAGGTTTAATGAAGCACGTAATTTGCTTCCTTTCATATACAACACTATACTTTCCTTGCATCTTTAAAATGAATGCATTACAAAACGTATTATATTATAACTTCTAGACGCTCTGCAGTGGATTAGGTATACTAATACACATAATGTATAATTATATACCCTGGAACAAATATTTTACTCACAAAATACTTACATAATATCGTGGCTTTTAAACACTCCGTAATGAATAATTACGTTGTGCATCGGTAAGGGTGTAGGAAAGGTGCCGGCGTCTTTGTACCGGATTCCATATGTATCAAGAATAATATTGCCGTCATCAATGGGAGTGAAACCCCGAAACAATAAGTAAATGTATCGTTAGTAAGCGTGCAATTGTGTATATTATACTGTATGGATGACCAAATATTACCTAATACACAATTAGGGTGTTATAGAGGTTAGGTAAAAAAGTGAAAATGCCGTACCCGAAGTATCATCTTCTGCCATTCTCCGAAACGATTAATTATAGCAAACAGTATGAAATTATAAATTCCTGCCTGTTCAACAGACCTGTGAATTTATCTATAAACACTTTATCTATATAAACACTTTTATACACTCATTTTTAGTACACTTCATACATTCATCTTATCAGCAACATTTGAATTTGACAATGATAGGAACTGGAACATAAAGCAGCGAAATAACAGTGATACCAACCGCAAAAACCAAATGAGTTCATCAACGCACCAAGCTTAATAGAGAATTATTATTTGTTAACGAAATAACGACGCTGATTGCTAGGATTATAATATCGGTGTGTCTCATGAGTTCTTTAACATGCATTAAATCTACTGCCATGTGGCTATCGCTTTTAAGATGACTTACAAACCATCGGTGAGGGTCTAGTTTGGACCCGCGACCTTGGGAACCAACTGAGGCACCCAGACCGACCTAAATACAAATAGCTTATTATGTAGAACCGAATGCAATTTTTCTAGCTGCTTATCGGAAGCAATATAATCACCATTTTTTTTTCTGCAGCTAAATGTCCTGGTCATATCGGACGATGAATGGGATTGCGGAAATGATGCTTGAATGATCGCGGGGTCTACGGGGTTACTGTTACTCGATATTCGTCTTCCCAAGGGAGGGGGAGGGGGCAAAAAAGCCGCGTTCGAACCTGCGAACTCTTGAATGTAAGGTAGATTTGCTATCCGCACACTACCGCGACGGAAATATGTAATCAATTCCTTCGTTTTATACCAAGGCCGCGGATCGCGCGAATACGTGCACCTCACACAAACAACTACACTAAGGTGTTTTGCGTTCTTTCATTACCCACTTACAAGTGTTAGTGATAAACTTAGGTTCAGATTCAGGTATATGTAAGAAGGTATTCTTATAACTTGTTGAAAGTGGTGTCCATCTGCACAAAGACATTCTTGACATTCTAAGATGAAATTACCATTTACAGTTCATAATTTCTGCACTATAGTTGCACAGTAGAGTTTTAGTTTTAAAAGTTAAGTAACTATCTGAATAGATGTTTATGAAACATATTTTCTGTGCAACATAGCTGAAAGACATCTTGGGCGCACATTCAGATGCAACATACATTTTGTCTAACTTTTTTTCCATAAGAACATGTCGTTTTTGCTTCAAGAGTTTAGCAGTTAGCAATCCCATTCTATATTTATTGACCAAACATTTCAGTGTCACTACACAGAACTGGATAACCAGGAAATTGTTGCTGAAATTGCCTCATACTGGTTTACAAGATAGTTTTCCTACATATATTGTACATAAAAATATGTTGTTTAAGTGTGAATTTGCTGGCAGCCATTTCCATGGACTAATAAGAGAATAACATTCCTAAGGAAATTGCACAATACACACATGAAATACTCCACAACACAAAGATAAAGCAATGACGAGACAACTCACAGCTGATAGTCTGACTCTTGACATGTCATGTGCTGCTTCTGTGCAGTGGTCATTGTCACATATATGTTGTGGCCTTTGGTAAAATGAAGGTATGATAGTTTGTTATTCTGTAGCAAATAATAAAAAGATAATGGCACAACACAAAACTATGTAGTTTTGAGCAATAAATACAAGCATAATATTGCTAAGTTCAAATCACCAAAAAACCTGTGATTTTTGCAGTATGTTTTACAAAAACCAGGAATGCCAAAAATTAGATTATGTTATTTGTTAATGATGTCAATTTCTGGGATCATATCAGCACCACTGGTGTGCCGGAATTTCGTCCCACAAGTTATTTTACATTCATTAAATCTACTGACATGGTACTGTCCCTTTTTAAGTACACTTAAACCATGGGGTTTGGGTTGGATTTGAACCTGCAACCTTGGGATCAGAAGACCAGTACCTAATCAACTGACCCACCCAGATCAACGAGGTATAGCTAAATGCTTAAATATACATCAGGAGTCATTGGTCCTTATTAGAGGCATTTGCAGTGTAACTAACCAAATGAGTGCTGGTTGTAGAATAATAATCTTACTAAGCATAGGATGAAAAGGTAATTCTTGAAAAATAAAATACTCTCATGAAATTAAGATAATAGCAGTGTTTTCTTCTACATCCCACCATCAATTTAGCAGTCAAGGACTTCATTTGTAACATCATACAATTATACATTTGTTTATGTGTACTAAGCTCTTTGCAGTATTCATGTGGCTTGGAGCTAACCTAGGTTCCATCATAGGTCATACAAAGCACTATGCAAATACCTTTAGCACTCAGCTCCCTTAAATTTCAAGCTTGTGGCTCTGAAGCTCAAGGATAAGCAGATATCCTTGTAATTGTGATAAAGAGGGAAAAATGAGCCCATACTTTGGAACTTGCAGAATGATCTCAATCTTGTTAATGACTGGTGCAAAATGGAAGAGTTATCTGTAAACCCTAAAAAGATGGTCATCATGCCATTTACATAGTAGAAAAAGCTGTATTTTACAGTTCCTATTCTCAATGGAACAATGCTCAAGCTGCGGGAACAAGATAAGCATCCGAGCATATTTTTGGACAAAAGAATGAATTGAAATCCTCAGAGTTTCTGGCAAAGTTCTGGCAACAATTGGGAATTGCATATATATGGCAAAAGCCAGAGACAGATAAATTTAGAAAACTGATTTAAAAATAGTATTAATATAACTAAATCGTCATTTGAAAATTTATCTTTGATAAACATTTAAAAAGACCTATACCAGATAGCTGAACTGCCTCATATTTGATGTCTGCAGATGTCCCTTCATGTGTTATAGGGGCTGCAGAACTCAACAAGACTATTTCAAGTTAAAACCTGCCAGTTTTCCATTGGATATCTAACATGTTTCATAATAGTTCCCTATTTATAAACATACTACAAAAAGAGTTCTGTTGACGTTTTTATTAATTATTTCATTTCCTGACTTACTCCCTCTCTGAAATATCTGATTCAATTAAAAGAGGAATCATATCTATAGTGTATTGATATTTCCCTTTTTCATGAAATATTTTACAGTAGATGTGCTGTGTTGAATTTCTCAGATATTATTTTATTTAGCTCTGTTTAGAAATTCCCTCTGAAGTATGTCACAGTTTAATGCATTTAGAGAAGATAAAGGGTACGAAAAATAAAAATAACCTGAGCTTCTTTACATCTCTGTAACAAATTATTGTTAAAAGTGTATTCTTCTATCTACATCATGCTAATCAAGATAAACATTAGCAGAAATTGCCTTATTATTTGGTTCCTTGTAAGTAGAAGAGAAAAAATCTAATGTGTTCCTTCACATGAGTCCTCTATCTTTTGGCAAACAAACCTTTAATTCAAAACACTATTCTTTTATCTTCATCATGCTAATCAAGACAAACAGCAGAATAATTAGTCTTTGTTCTAGCTTCCTTGTAAGTAGAAGGGAAATAAGAAAAACATAAGCTAAAGCGAGTCTCATGCGTTAAAAGCTGGTCGCTATGTGAAACAATTGAAATTTGAATCTCTGCTTGCCAGGACTAAACGAATGAGAAACGAGGAGAAAGATTTCTTCCCATTTGAAAAAAGTTTAAGTGATTTAAAATTGAAACCAATAATCTGGAATTTCTCGAAAACGGTTAACTACTAAAAAAATGTATATGGCATAAATTGTGTTTTTTAATGAGATCTACTTTTTTGTGTGGTAAGTTTTTGTATATCTCTTATGGTTTGCCAGTTATACAAAAGTCATCCAGAATAAAGAGGTCTTCAGAGGCTATTTCCAGAAAATTCAAGATATACATTTCGTTGGCATAAAAATACCTTAAACATAAGATATTTTAATCAAAATTGTTAGAGCCATTTTTGAGAAAATAAAAATTTTTGAAAAATGTTCCATGTAAAGGGTAGTTGGGGGTGGTTGAAAATCATTGTGTTGCATCCTTGAAAGATAGTCAACTTAAATACCAAGTTGTTTTTGGACTATGCTGCCCACAAACACATACCTACATGGACCTTTTTTTAAAAGATTTTTTTATTCAGGGGACCTCCAAACATATATTTCTGGTGAAATCTCAGTATCACATTTTTGGGTGCAACACAATACTTTCTCTATACACTATGTACATAGTATGCATAGAGAAAGTAATAATCAAAGTTAACTTTTATCAATTTCTATAGATATATTTTGTATTTTAAAACACATGTTTAATTTTTTACAAAAAATAGATTATTTATTTCACAGCCAAGTTTTAGCATGCCATGAATGTTTTCTGTATGTAGTTATGTCAGAACCAGGGCTGGCAGTTTTCGCACCTTTTCCATAACACAGTATTAGGTCATATGCACATGGGGTATAGCTGATAAGTCACACAGTCACAGAGTAAAGATAGGGTACAATAAGGTTCTGATAGCAACTGGGGCTGTGAGCATTAAAAAGTTTAACGATATCATAGACATGCAAATGTAAATGTATTAGTGTTTTTGTAAGAGGCAATATGGCTATTACAGGGATTCCTAGAAATTCACCATTATTTCAATTGTGAAGGAATTCAACTGTAAGAATTGCCTACAGATGGAGACACTGCTTGTAAATAGTGTCATTCTTCAATAAGAAGTACAAAACAAAGATACATAGTTGGAAATGGAATTTATTTATGATGCTCTATAACGGTTGTGGTTCTCAGTGTCCTATTCTATACTGGGCATAAGAGCGCTCAATTTTGCTTAGAGGCCTCTTTATCAGGCTTGAAGTTCTTTTATGTACCATAAATCTGTGATTTGGGAGCAACAGCTTTACTTCCCTTCCAAAGGAAGTCATGATAAGGATTTTTACACCCAAAAAAATCCATCGTACTCTGCCAGGTTTGAACCCATGACCTTGGGTATATGAAGTTAGCATGGTAATCATTACACCACAAAGGTCATTTCAACAAGAACTCTTCCCCCAATCCCTTGGAGTTTCCTCTGCTTTCTCAAAACTCAGTTTCACCACAGAACCAGGCTGAAATTAACTTGTTTGACTGGAGAGCAACCACATTCACAGCAATGCAGTTGTGTCAATGCTGTGAACAACTTCAAGCAAAACCAACAATCAGCTCAATCATTTTCATCCAGCTCTTTTTTGCCAGTTTATTACAAACATTTTTGCCTATTAGTATCTCAATTATAATTCCCATTTGCCAGAAATTCAAGCATTTTTTATCTCTCTTCAACATTTCAAAATGACAGCTCTTAATCATGCTTCTATCAATCAATTAACCTTATTGAATTTGAATGCTAGGCCTTCATCTCAAAAGAGCATCCCTTATTGCCTTTCTATAACTGCATAACATTGATATAGTGTGTCACTGCAACACATTTGCTGCAGAATGAAACCTCTCTTCCTGGATATAAAACTTATTGACACGACAAGAGTCATCTTCACTGCTTCAGGAGTAGCCATTATAATTACACGCAATATTTTACACCACAAAATACTTATTCCCAGTATAACAGCATTAGAAGCTGCTGGCATTGATGTCAAATGCTGTGATGATAAGAATTACATCTTAATTTGTGCCTATAAACCTCCAACTTATTTACTTTATCACCTACCTCAAAATGATTTTTTTCAAACATTGATTCAACATTTCTTCTGGTAGATCTAAACTGTAAACAAACATCCCCGTCCCTATGAGTAAATTAAGAGTAATGGTTTGAATATTTTAGTAGCACCTGAACCGATATTCTATCCTTACTCTGCAGCTTCATCTCCTGATATACTGGACATAGGATTATGTAAAAATGTGGATCCCCCAATGTATATTACTGCTTTAACTGCTCTTGATTTAGACCATTGCTCAGTCCTAAATGCATTTCAGGCATACCCATACTTAACAACACAACCACCACACCTGATAAATGGCTATGTCAATTGGAATCAGTTTCAGTCTAAATTGGACACAGTATTAAATTCAGCCTATCTTGCCCATCAGATATTGATAGTGCAATTCAGTACTTCTGAGACACCATTTGTTCTTGTGTCATAGAATCAACACTGATTGAGACCTGGCCTCTACCCTCCTATGCACAACACTGCATTTGAAGATAGTGGCAGCAGGAAAGACAGCTATGGTAATGCAAATATTGAATCGCCTCATGCATACAGTCAGAGGAGGACTAGAACAACATCGCCTTAATTCTTATCACACAAATTTATCTTCTTTAGCTACTAGCAATAGCTCACTTTGGTATGAAACAAAAAGAATATTATGAGAACCAACATCAGTACCTTCACTTCGTATTGATGGCAAAATAATTATATACTCTTGAGACTAAATACAACGCCTTTGCCTCTTACTATGAAAATGTATTTAATACTAACCAATAATAATAATAAAAATAAAAAAAAACTCCAACAATCTCCAACATTGAACATGAACTTTACAAAGTTACACAAAAGCTGAAAGCACCAACTAGAATATTGCACACAACTCCAAAGGAGTTATCCTATTTCATCAGGAATCTTCTTATTAAAAAAACCCCCTGGACATGATCTCATACCAAACTTAGTTTTGAAGGGCCGCGCCGTAGCCGAGTGGTTAGACCACTCGACTCTCACCTAGACGGTCGGGGTTCGATCCCAAGCGACCGCATGTGAGATTTGTGGTGGACAAAACGGCGCTGGGGCGGGTTTTCTCCGGGTACTCCGGTTTCCCCCGCCATCGCATTCCACCGGTGCTCCATCATCGTTCATGTATCATCAGTGTCACCGCCTGCGGTGCCATTAGTAGTTAAAGCGGGCGTTAAACACTACCAAAAAAAAACTTAGTTTTGAAGAAACTTACATACAAAGCTCTCGCTTACTTAACAACTCCTCATTAAGAATAGGCTATTTCCTTCAATAATGGAATATTGCAGAAATGATTATTTTTCACAAACCACAAAAGCCTAAGCATCTATCAGCGAGTTATTGCCCAATCAGTCTACTACTAACACTAACAAAATTATTTGAAAAAGTAATCCACTCTCGACTAGCAGCATTTGTTTACAGCAACAATATTATACCATCATTTTAAATCAGCTTTCACCCTCAGCATTCAACAACCTGTCAGTTACTAAGAATTATTGAAAATATCACAAGAGGTTTTGAGAAGAAGCAATACACTACTGCCATTTTCCCTGATATAGATCAAGCTTTTGACACCATATGGCACAAAGGTTTACTGGTTAAAGTACATCAAATTGGACTTCCAGATTACCTTATCAGCATAACTATCACAGAGACAGCTTCAGGTGCAAATAATAATTACAAATCTACCATTCAACCTGTAACAGCAGGAGTTCCACAAGGTCGAATGAAATGGAAATGGTTGCCCCTCCCCCATCCTTGATTTTAATGCACATAAAATAGATATCATTAGGGTCTTGGTTCGACTCGATGAATAACTTTATAATTTTGAAACTAAGGTTATATAACTTAAATCAATTTTACACATGAAGTGCAATTATTGGGATATTAAACCATAAAAAACCTTTATGAAAAGAACACCAAAACCTTTATGAAAAGAACACCAGTTCAATTCCCGAACTTTCATGAAAGGCCTTTTTGGGATTTCTTATGCATTGTAACTTCAAAAGCTGAACAACTCCTGGAGTGTGTATATAAATGCATTTAACATGCTGAATTAGGTATATACAACATCCTAATCATTGCAGTGAATCCTTAAATACTGAAATTCAGAAAAAATAGCTCTAAATAAAATAACACTTAACCAATAGGAGTGTGCCTAAGATGCTGACCTAGGGCTAAATGTGATTATTATAAGTGGCTCTTTATGTTTTCTTGTATGGATATGAGAAGTGGGTTATCATAGGGGTGATACAGTTTTGGTGAATTTGGTAATGGAGACTTTTAAGGGTGGTAATGGTATTGTGGTACTAGTTGGTTTTATTGAAAAGATGGTTGGGGCATTTGGTGATTGTTCTGAGTGATTGATTGGAAGGTGCTTCTTACTCCTTTTCATGATTTTCTCTTTTATTTTTAAATGAAAAATGGGATATGCCTGAAGCTTTGTACTTTTTTATGGGAGCTGTGGTGTCCTGTACCAGTGGTAAAAGTGCATACAGTTGTTCTGGCACGTCTGATCGTGGCAATGTGAGAATAGAGATGTTCAAAACTGACTTTTGAGGGCTGCTACCAGTGGTAACATAGGGGTAGGAAACAACATACCTAGGCTTAAAAATCTGGTGTGTTCCACTCATGACTTTCTCTCCTTCTCTATATCAAATTATTGTTAAAAAACTTAGTTTTCTATTTACTTCATGCTAATCTAGAAAAAAATTAGCATAAATGGTCTTATTACTTGTTTTCTTGTAAGTATTAGGGAAATAAACAGCATATTAAAATAAATTCTCTGCACAGAATCTACACCACCATTCTGTTTTATGTAACTATATATGTGTGATGGTTTTCTACAAATTCAAAATTTTAAGTTTTCCTGTCCGATACAATCTTTAAATTACCATTCCTACATTTAAAGATTGTATGAAATAGGGAAAATGTAAAATTTGGAAACCATAGTAAACTGACACATAAAGATAACTACATAAAAATCTCTGATATGTTCCTTTCACATGACTTTCTCTAGCTATTCTGAAACACATTATTCTTACAAAAAGCTGATCCTTCTCTCCATTTCGTTCTAATCAAGATAAATGGAATATAACAGAAATAGTCTTATTAATTGCTTCCTTATAAGAAGGGAAATAAGAGAATCACTAGGCTAAATCAAAAATCAAATGCTTTAAACGTTGATTGCTATGTGAGCGAAATTTATTTCTTTACATGGCCAGGAATTGAAAAATTCCTGTATGAGAAAATTTTTAAGCATTTTAAAACTGAAACCAATAACAAAGAATATTTCAGACGTGTTAACTCCACAAAAAATTGCATATGACATACAAGAGCTGGATAAAAAGTAACCAGAACTATTTTTTTCTCTGAAATGACTTTATTGACAGAGGTACTTATAGTTACACACCTTCAATATAATCGCCCCCATTATTTATGACCTTTTGCCAAATATTCAGAAGGCATCATATACCATCTGTACATCTATATCTGTTGATGTCTTGTATTGACCGCCCTATAGCATGGATAATGTCATCTGATGTAGTACTGAATCCCTCAACAGTGGTTCTTTCATTTTGGCAAAGAGATTGTAATTACAGGGACTATTGTCACCCTTGGTGATGCAGTATTACCCCATCGTTATATGCCACAATGAACATCACTTTCACAGCCCTTTGTGTAGCATGCACTTTCTTTGGACAAGGAGAACGGAAAGCCTCCATTCATTGAGACACTGCCTACTACTGAACGTTCCTGCAACACCATCTTTGTCCAGTACCCAAGCAATAGCAATGACTTTCATGGAACAGCACCCAATCTTTCTGCATGACAATGCTAGATGCCACACCACTGCTGCTGTCCAGGACCTCTTGCGCTGCTGGCAATGGGAGATTCTGGAGCACCCACTGTACTCCCTGACATGAGTACCTGTAATTATAATTCTCGCAAAAGTGAAAGAGCCACTGCGAGGGATCCGGTACAACACCAGAGATGAAATTATTCATGCTATAGGGTGGTCAAAACAGACGATCAATAGAAATAGACGTGCAGATAGTATATAACACTTTCCAAACATTTGGCAAAAGGTAATAAATTACAGGGGTGATTATACTGAAGGTGTGTAACTATAAATATCTCAAGTCATTTCAGAGAGGGGGAAAAAAAAATTCTCATTACTTTTTATCCGGCCCTTGTAATTTGTGTGTTTTAACGAGATCTACACTTTTTGTAGAGTAAGTTTTTGTCTATCTCTTATGGTTTAACAGATATGCAAAAGTGATCCAAAATAAAAAGGTCTTCAAAGGCTATTCCCAGAAAATTCAAAATATACATTTATTTGCCTCGTACATATCTTTAATATGCAGCAGGTAATTTATTTTAATCAAAATCGCTAGCCATTTTTGGGAAAATCAAAACTTTTTCATTTAAAAGGTAGTTTGGGATGGGGAAATTTTCCTAAAAATCTTTGTATTGCATCCTTGGGAGATACTAAACTTAAATACTAAGTTTGGCATTTTACTAACTTTTCATTTTTGAGTTGTGTTCTCTCTCTCATACACATTCTAAAACGTGTTGGTTTTATACAGGGACCTCAAAACGTGTATTTTGCTGAATCTTAGTACCAATTTCGGGTGAAATGCAATACCTTTTCTACCTATTATGTATGCTATACATACGTGCTAGAGAAACTAAAAAGTATTGTAATTATCTATCACATCAACTTGCCACTTTCATAAGTTTTATCTTAAAAATGGTGAAAGTAGGTTTCCCATGGCTAGGCCTGGAATCTGTTGGTACACGATGATCAAAGAAGGCTGTTTGCTATATACGTAAGCTGATGAGTTTAACTAAATCATCTATTTCTGTATCATGTAAACCTGCGGTATTTAGCCATTTTCTAAGGAAGTTTATCTGCTGGGATACTCAGGAACAAGATTTTCACACTAAATAAGACTGGTTCCTTTTCTCTAGATTTTGTTATGCTTTTTATTTTGTCTACTAAGTTTAATTAGCTTTTGATACTTATTCCAAAATTTTGGTAAGAAATTGAATTTATTCTTGAGCCATTTGGCTACTTCAAAGGTAGGAGAGTTGATATTGACAAGTGATTAGGGACAATAGCATGATGCTTCGATTGCAGTGTGAAATGCATTGGTAAAACCAAAAGAAAGCTAGAAACAAGCAATAAGGAGCACAGAAGAAATGTTAAACAAACTGATAAATTTGCAGTGTTGTAGAATTTTTGGCACTACAACCGTGACATTCATCCTGAAATTAATGTAGTAAATGAGCTATTGAATCCATTTGAATTAACAGTGTGGGAAAGAATTTCGACTCTTAACTTACCACCACACAGCCATGGATTTTAAACTCCCTCATACAGATTGTTTATCCAGCCTCATTGCCCATCCACCAGATGTCATAAAAATCAATCCATCAATCGATGCAAGCAAGGGCTCGTGAAACAATTATCATTTTTCATAAAACTGAAGTGAGTAAAGTTGACTACATTAATTTGATTATTCTTCTGCTGTAAGTCGCATCACAGTATTATAAACTCTTAACAAAGTAGTTAGTTACCCAGAAACAGTTACCAAAGTAATGAAGACAGTAACAAGTTTTATCATTAATGGTGAATGAGTCTGGGTGACATCATTCACTGTAAGTATTGGTTTTGCTCTTCTGGAACTACATAGTTATCTCAACTCATTACATAGTATTAATCTCTTTCATAAGACTGTGAGTGACATCTATCTATTTTTACAACTATATACTACAAACCTAGATACAATCAACTAAGATTATCTGCACATTTTCTTATGTAATGATATTAGACAATGTAGCTTGGGCATTAATGTTTCTTTCTTCTAGTTATTACTATAGGGTAAGATGGTAAAATTTCGATATAGGTACAATTCTGATTAAGATAAGGTTTAGCGCCATTTTTAGTTTTGTCTTGGTAGCACTTGCCTTACTATGACATTGCATCTCCTCATATATTTTCCATGAATATACCTGTTGTGCTACAGAGAAATGAAATGTTTCTTGTCAAGAAGTAATTAAGCTAGTTTTATGCACTTTTATAAAATTACCTGGCTTCTATGTGCTTGCAAACACTAGATTAGTGAGGTTATTATCTGTCCAGCCTCATTTCAGTGGTTGCAACGACTACGATTGGTTGCTGAATATCTTACTACTTTTAACTCCTTTAAATTACTGAGCGAGTACAGAAATATTGTATTACACTATGCAAAGTCTAAATAATATAGTATGAATGATTAAGGAACAACATTTAATGATCATTTAATCATTACTACTTTATGTAAAAATGCATATCCCTTGTGCTGCTTCTAGTCAAGTTAAGTAATTGTGGAAACCTCTAATACCAGTGTAGTGAAACATAAGCAAGGAAAGAATTATTTCAGTGTATATACTAAGTTTTGTGAAAGGATCTTACTTTTTCATTAAACAATAGTCTTAGCTTAACAGAATTCACTGGTGTTTCCAAAAGCAGCATAAAGTGTACAAAGCATTTAAATTAGCTTTGGTGCAACATATCATCACCACTATCGCAAATTATGTATATTTAAGAATATTTCAGTCTGCCCCCTTCTTTTTCCATGGAAGTAAGTAAATATTTGCAAAATTTGGAAGAAATATTAAAGGAATATAATTTGTTTGATGTACAAATATGTGCTCTTCTGATAAAAAAAAAACAGATCTTCAAAATAAGTAACTGAAGAGCATAGCAAATCCATAATACCAGTATCCACTAAAATGTATCCACACAATAATAGCAAGGCCATTTTGCCAGCTTCAGAGAAAAAAGAGGTCTCGAAAAAAGAAAACATAAGACATCAATTCGACTCACTTCAGATGGAAACCTGGAAAGGGTCCAAGTAAAACATGTCTTTTTCAATAGGGAACAAAGAATTAAATTAAAGAAAAAAAAAAAAAAACAAATAAAAAAAAATAAATAAATAAAAAAAGCAACAAGAACAAGCAGCAATATAAGTCTATGGAGTAAGGAATGAGAGAAGTATCAAAAGCATCAAATCACTAGCAAACAACAAAGAAGATTGTGAATTTGTTTCTGAAATTATTTCAATGTGAAACCAATGGAGAAAGGTGCCTGGGTTTGTTGCCAAGAAAACAAACCCAGGAATAAACCTATAAAATTGTTATATAAATTACAAAAAATGAATGTGGATCCCCTTTCTCTATGTGTACTATATACATAGTGTATAGAGTAGGTATTGTATGGCACCCAAAAATTTGATAATGGGATTTCACTGCAAATATATGTTTTGAGACACCCTCCAAAAAAGTATTTTTAGAAAAAAAGTGTGCGCGCGCACATCTTAGCTCAAAAATGAAAGGTCCATTAAATACCAAACTTGATATTTAAGTTCAGTATGTTGCAAGGATGGGACACAAAGTTTTTCAAGAAAATCCCCACAACCCCAACTACTCTTTAGATGGAACTTTTTTAAAAAATTCTGAGTTTCTCAAAAATGGCTCCTTTGATTAAAATGTTATACATTAAAGATATTTACCTGACAAATAAAATGTATATGTTAAATTTTCTGGGAATAGCCTCTGAAGACTACTTTATTTGAATGCATTTTATGGAATTTTGCACTAGTGCTAAACCATAAGAGATGGTCAAAAACTTACCACACAAAAAAGGTAGAGCACTTTAAAACGCGCAATTTATGGAATATACATTTTTTTTTTCATGGAGTTGATCGTTTTTGAGATTTTCCTTGTCAGTAGGTTCAGCTTTGAAAAACATACTTTTCTCATACAGGAATTTGTTTACTCCTGTCCATACAAAGAAACTTCAGTCACATAGCACCCAGCTTTTGACTATTACTTTAATCTATGGTACTCCCTTATTTTGCTTCTACCTACAAGGAAGCAAGTAATAAGACTATTTCTGCTTATTTTTTCTTGATTAGCATGAAGTCAATAGAAGCATAAGCTTTTTAACAATAATTTGTTGCAGAGATGTAGAGAAAGTCATATGAATGGAACACATCAGATTTTTTTATTTACAATTTGAAGTTTAAATTCTTTTGCCTTTCAAAATGTCATTACCACATTTTATCCAATATCCTACGAAAGTATGTACTATTATATGCTTAATTTCAGTCATATTGATGTTGGCAAAACTGATGTTTCCTTTATTACGTCACATTACGTGATGCTTATATTTAGGTTCCCACATACCACTAGTTGCCTTGCCTCTGTTCACCGTCAGTTTCACACACTTAGTGTTAGAATTGCAAACTGAGTAAATGTATGAAAATCAGTTTCATGTAGAGTTACTCCCATGTGTAGATGAATCACAATGTAAACTTTGTCCATGTAAATTTTTCTATAAATTTATGCAATCAAATTTATGGAAACATACTGAGCATGCTTACCCAATGGGCTGTTCATACATACACCCTGTGCTCCCCTCTGGATTCACTCTTGCTGTTGTTGTCATTCATGTTCCTTATGCACCTGGCATTTGTGTTTTGTTTTTTTCTTCTTTCTTTCTACATTTTAGGGTGATTTCATACAAAAGTAATAGTTACAGGAATAACTTCTTAAAGTTTATTCATAAAAACTTTATTGAATAATATGTCAAGTACATTTGAAACAAGCAAGGTTTCTGAACATTTTCTTATCATTTAATCAGACACAATCATTCTGGGAAGATAACTGAAAACAGTCTTAATATGGTCAGTGCCTGCCCTAACCTTCTATACTGAACATTAAAATTCCTTTAATGTCCAACCACAAGCTAGCATAGTGCACAATTAAACTAAGTAATCATTTCAAGGCAACATTCACTATAAAAAAGAGCAGTTATATCATTCAAATACTACCATATGTGGAACACTTTATGTGATGCCCAAGGGAAAACATAAAAAATAAATAGTTATTATATACAGCCATGTGATATAATTTTCTTTTTGCAGTCCGTTCTGTTTTAAAATGGAAAATTACACACATTTCATTTATAAAAGCAAATAAAGAATTAGAACTTATGTCAACACTGAAGTACACAGTATGGACACCACAATTGCTGTTCAAGATGAAGGCACCAACTTACTTTCTTGTAGCAGATAAAATTCTAATCTCCCCATACTGTCTCTATACAGCAAACAAGAGATCTATTGTTAAAGACTGATTTATGGTATTGTGCTATCTACTAATTCTAAGTAAGCATTAAATTAAAAACATTGTGAACAAATCATGCAGGTATTATAAAGTGAAAATACAACTAAAGGTTTTATTATTATTACAAAACATTACTACAGGTTTAATGAATAGTCATGTTAAGGCTTTCCCTCCTCCCGATGCAAAAAGTACTAATTATTATTTAACGGGATGCCGATCTTCAAAAGCTGAACATGATTCTCTGCATCTTCACTTCTTTAAAAAGAGGAGGTAACAGAAAAGGAAGTAGTCAGGAAGATTATCAGAGGTGTTGTGGTGAGCTGCTACATCTTCACCACAATCCAGAAGAGAAGCCCCCTGGAGGCACACGTCCACGGCGGGCCTGGGCACTATCAGAACCATTTGTGGTTGCTGGAGCAGGAGGAGAACTTGTTTCCTTTTCACCATTCGTATAAGCCTCTCCAGTTACAGGATTAGAATCTGAAAAAATTACAATCTATCATAAATGGACACGTTTTTAAAGCTTTAGGCTCATGAAATTTTTTAAACATGAATTCATATTAGAGGTATTTAATTATAGATATTTTTAATACAGGCAACTTTTATCTCAAGAGAGTTCCGTTTCATTTTTATAACAACCAAAGGTTTGATAATTATTGCAATCTTGTGACACAGCTTCAAGACTACAAAATTGCTAAATTGAACTGGTTTGCTTTAGTCTTTTGGGAATAAAATACTTCTCCAAGCATGTAAAGAATCATTAGTCATTATACACTTTTTTATATTATTCTCTTGGAGAATAAAAAACATATAATTGAATAAATTACTAAAGCAATCTTGTATTAAATGTCAATTATGCTGGAAATTCAATCATCAGAATGTTTTCTTTGTTCTTAGTTTTCTGTTATAGTAAACCAAATTATTTCTTAACCTGATGGGAGGATGAGAGGGGTAGTGAAAGAAAACACAAAGTATTTGTTTAATTCTCATTCAAAACAAAGGTGTATGTAATATTCACTGACTGCCAAGTATGCTCTATACTGAAATAAATAAAATATCTTACTTTGGTAAATGAGCCCAGGAGGAGGTGGTGACAGAAGAATGATCTACAGAGGCTGATTAAGGCTTGGAAGTTGCGGCAACATTCTTTTCTTTTCAAGTGCCCAAAGAAATGGACCAATTTGAAGGACCTATTTCTTAATTCAAAAAGACAGCAATGATTTATACAGATAACAATCCAAAATGTGACCGAAAGAAAAAAACATTTTATTCAGCAGTCTCAGCATTCTACTCTATGTGAAAAAAGGCTTATAAAGCCTCATTGAGGAAAAAGATTGCAAGAAGCGTTTTAGTACTCAGTCACTCTCCTTTCAAATTGACTAGTTCTGCCACTGTTATACTTGACATGCCAAGAAATAGTCACAATAACTCCAGGTGGAATAGGGAGGCATCACACCTCCCCTCAGTAATAAACTCTATAATGCTGTACTGTCTACCCGCCTGGAAAACATGGGTGGAAATAGAGACGTTCCAGAGAATTATGGAAAGTGTACAGCACAAGATAGCGATTAGAATTGCTATAGGACCGTATCCACGCGGGCAATTTAAGTAATAGCCAGCACTATACCCATACATCTAGTGGCTTGGGAGCGAGCATACGCAACTGAAAAACATGGAAATGCACAAAAGTGTAAGACAAGAGAAAAAATGATACAGTCATGGCAAGAAGAATGGGTACAGGAAACCAAGATGGCACAATGGACCCAGAAACTGATACCAGATATAGAACCCTGGATAAACCGGAAACATGGACAAGTGTACTATTTAACCCAATTTTTATTGGGGCACGGACGCTTTAAAACCTGTTTAAAATGGCTATCACTAATAGTGAAAACTGTCTGTATTGTCAGGAAAAGAATACTCCTGAACATACTGCATTAAAATATAAAAAATGGAATCATATAAGACAAGCAGCTATCAAACAAATTAGACAAGAAATAACTGCTAAAAATATTATAACATTAATGCTGGAAACTGAAAATAAATGGAAAATTATTCAAGACATGATACTCAAAATTATAAAAGCTAAAGAATTGGATGAAAAGGAGAGATAAACATGATTGCTTCATTGTGAAGTAATGCTGTGAAGCAGTTTCCGCAATGTGAGCAAGTGAATAAAAGAGGGTTTTTTTTTAGTTGGTATAAGTCCGGCACATCCCCTCAGTTTACCAGCTTCCTAGCTTTGCCTAGTGCTTCCCTTATTCCCTTTGAACCTATAAGAAATAAAACCATTTCTGCTAATGTTCATATTGGTTAGCGTGAATTAGTTAAAAGAATAGCTTTTGCAAGAATAGATAAAATATGAAAGTTACATAAGATTTTTTATTCATACTTTGTTTAAAAAGAAGGAAGACTCAGCATTTGATCTCTCCTCATAATTATAAAATGGCTTTAGAGAAAAAAAAATTAAAAGAAGGCTGCTCTCAACAATATCTTCAATGAATGTTTCTAATATCAGAAATGTTATCTTATATCACAAAGTTCTGAGTAATTAAAAATGTTTTAATTTAGTGTTTTATACTAATAACAGTAAAGCTTACTGGCAGTCAGTGCTATTATTAGTGATTTGTACAGTAATTATGCCTCTCAAATTTGTTTCAATAACTTAAAACTCCTAAGTTTTGGATTCTGAACTGGGTACTCTAGGGCATTTACTTGGTAACAAGTTACTTTTTCAAATGTGATGGTATCATTATGAAAAGGTGTTTGATAAGAAGGGGAGTAGAAATTCATTATAGATTTCTGAATAAAAACAGCAGAATATTTTCACATCCTTCCAATTTTGTTCTTTTCAGTCTCTGCACTTACAATTTTAAAAATCACACTACAGTGGCAAAAGGTGTGCAAGGACACAATGTTTTTGTCAACTGTTGCCGAAGACAAAACTAAATTAAAAGCAATATCAACATTTAAGTACCAGATGCTATCAGAATACCCAGTACATCTTTATCCTGAGATAAGACTAGTTTGTATAGGTAGAAAAGAAGAAAGGTCAGAAAGGTTATTTCTGGCAATAGCTAGCCTACCTCAAAAATCATAATTAACTATTATATATACCATGCCAATGCAACTATTCAACTAGACTACACATACAACAAACTGAGGTGGTAAAGATTTGAAACATTCCTATCTCTACCAAACTGACAAAAGCTGCTACATTTTCTTTAATAATTCTAGCACACTAATATGAAAATAATCTTTGCTAATACACACACAATTCAGGCACATGCAATACATGTTTTTGGTCTAAGTATTAAACACACATTGCTATACTTGGTTTAAAATTACATATGTAAGAGACCCACTTTAAGTTTTGTTGCAAAAATATAATGATTGGATGACAATACAGAAAAAAGTGACCTTATGTTTGCAGCATTATTCTGAATAAAGCAACAAAAAAAAAAAGAAAAACAAAAAAATGAAAAATATTCCAATTTCACCACCAAGCTCTGAATTTTATAAATCTTCAACATAGTTTGTCAGCGAAGCACTTATTACATAAATCTGCCACTATCATGCTACTTTATATTTATTTCTTGTTTTTAGTTTAACATCCTTTAACTGTGTTAAGTCATATTGGACAGTAATAAACAAAATGGTTAAACTGAAGCTCAAGCAGGTCTCGGGAGCTTAGAGTTGTCTAACATTCATCTTATCAGGATATGTGAAAACTCCGAAACTTATATGGATAACTAACCCACTAGCTGAGATTTGAACTTGGGACCTCTCTAATATGAGGCAGACAAGCTACCTGCACACTATTGAGGTGTGCATTTTAAAGTTTTAATGCATGTTTAAACCTATAAAAACAAATGCTGAAATTAAATGATTACTTTCAAATTATGGGGTATGACTCTAAAAATATTCACACATTTTATGAAGGCTGTTTGATAGGTGTGGTAAATTTCCATGAAAGAATGGAACATTTCTGTTGCAGCTTCATTGTTGGCAAGTTAATTATTCAAAGGACCAATAAAAATTAATGTACAGCATACAGTTCAATTCACTTGAATTGATCAAGGTGTCAACTGTGATTGAAATGGAGAAAACAGATTTTCATGCTGTTTATTAAACATTTTCATTTGAAGGGGTGGACTGCCACACAAATTAAAGCAGATTTGGATAACGTTCACATGGACCCTGCACCATCACTGAGAACATTTACTTAAATTAATGAATTTAAACGTCAATGGACAAACATCAAAGACAAAGCATGCTCAGGTCATCCAATTGAGGTCACGACACTGTTATATGAGGGGCATACTGCAAGTCACGAGCAACCCATTGTAAAAATTTAAATTTCAACAATGTAACAAAACTAATTGCAGGATCATAATCTACAGACTTTAAGCCAAATATTGACATATTGTGACGTCATTAGCTTCTATCACGTGACCACAGACGGTGTTTGAAAAATGGCTGACATTGATGTTTCGTTTCGACAGCGTGCTGTCATTGAATTCCTTGTGAAAGAAGGAAATTCTGCCCCTGAAATTCATCTCAGACTTCAACGTCCGTATGGAGGTGTCTGCATGGGTGCCAGCAGTGTTAGAAGATGGGCGAAACATTTCAAAGATGGAAACACGAGTCTGCAAAATGTGCCTCGTAGCGGGCGTCCTCGATCTGCCTCTACAGAACGCAACAAGGAAAGAGTTGATGAGCTCATTATAGGAGGTAGGCATTTCACTGTGAATGAAATTGCTGCGCAACTTGGAATAGGACATAGTGCAGTGCAAGAAATGATCCACAGCTTGGGTTATCGAAAGGTCTGTGCCCGTTGGGTCCCCTGTTTATTGACTGAAGACCACAAACTTCAGAGAAGAACCATTGCACAAAACCTTCTTCAGAGATTTCATAATGAAGGTGATGAATTTTTTACGTGTATTGTGACTGGAGATGAGAGCTGGTTTCATCACTATGAGCCAGAAGAGTATGGAATGGCACCACTTGAACTCGCCATCGAAGAAGAAAGCGAAGACAGTGCAGTCTGTAGGAAAAGTTATGGGAAGTGTCTTTTGGGATGCACAAGGTTGCATTCTGGTTGACTTTCTTGAACCTGAACAAACCATAAATTCTGCCCGCTACGTCAAGACACTTCTGAAGCTCCGTCGGGCTTTGCGTGATAAACGCCCTGGAAAGAGGATCATCCTTCAACAGGATAATGCGCATCCGCATACTGCCCGTGCCACTATGGAGAAGATCAGGGCATTAGGGTGAGAAACTCTTCCACATCCTCCCTACAGTCCCGATTTGGCACCCTCCGACTACCATCTTTTCGGTTCTGTGAAGGAGCAGATGCGTGGCCAACGCTACGAGACGCTGGAGGATATTCGGAAAGCAGTGCGTCAGGGTCTGCGGGTAGCTGGAACGGAGTTCTATCATAAGGGCATTTTCAAACTTGTAGAACGATGGGAAAAATGTGTGCAAAACAATGGAGACTATGTCGAAAAGTGAAAGAAAGTCTGTAGATTATGATGATGTATTTGGTTTGGCTTAAAAATAAATATTAAGATTGTAAAACAGTGTTGCTCACGACTTTCAGTATGCCCCTCGTCATTGATAATTAAGTTATGTATGGATGCTCTTTAATTGCTAGTTCTTAGCATCTCCATTCTATATTGGGTATGAAAGACCACTTAATTTTGCTCAGAGGCCTCTTTCTTTAGGTTTAAGGCTCTTTTATGTGCCAAAAATTTAAGACACATGCCCAATGGCTTTACTTCCCTTCCATCGCTCTCTGCTGGATTTGAACCCGCAACCTTGGGAACCAGAGGCTAGCATGTTACCCCCAGGCTACGAAGGACATCACCACACAGGAAACCATTGACAAAATCCATATGGTAATGCAAGCCTGCTAAATAAAATTTGAGAGACTGCTAGACTGTAGGTATCACAACTAAGCAAGTGCACAATATCTTGCATGGAGAATTGGCTATGAAGAAGCTGTGTGTGAGATGGGTGCCACAGTTGACAAAAAGTGTATCCAGAACAACATTTCAACACATGTCTGTTGTGATTATTGTAATCCACAGGACTTTTTGCACAGATTTGTGACTGTTGAAACCTGGAGTCATCATTCACACCAGAGCTAAAACAATGGACAAAGGATGGTAAAAGTGGATTGAGGAAGCAAAGACTATTTGTCAGCTGGTAAAGTGATGGCCCTATCCTCATTGATTACTTCTTAAAAGGTAGAACCATAACTGGACCCTATTACGCTTCACTGTTGGATCATTTGAAACTTGCATTGGTTGAAAAAAGAGTAAAGTTGGCATGCAAAAAAGGGCTCTTTCACCAGGATAAAAATACACATCAGCATAA
The DNA here is from genome assembly GCA_030762935.1 of Hymenopus coronatus. Taxonomy (NCBI): domain Eukaryota; kingdom Metazoa; phylum Arthropoda; class Insecta; order Mantodea; family Hymenopodidae; genus Hymenopus; species Hymenopus coronatus. The sequence goes on along the minus strand of CM060892.1, from coordinate 85,579,124 downwards.
CAGTGACAAAAGCGCATGAATTGGGCCTTCAATTGGTTCCTCAGCCACCCTATTCACCAGATTTGGCTCCAAGAGACTTCTTCCTATTCCCTAGCTTCAAACTTTGGCTTGGTGGTAAGAAAATTTCACCAAATGAAGTGATGGTCACAGTTGAGTGTTTTGCACATTTTGACAGAACTTATTTTACCAATGGGATGAAAAAGCTGGAGGATCACTGGACCAAGTGATTATCCCTCAATGAAGACTATGCTTAGATGGAAGGCAAGTTGTTTATGAAACAAACTGTTTCTTTTTGCTTTTATCAAACTTATCAAATCACCTTCATAAAACTATTTTAAGTTTGATTTCATAGAGTAAAATTCCAGTAAAGAAATACATTTAAGGACTCAGGAATGTGCAATTTCTAGTAAAGCAATTATGCAATACTTTTCTTTCATATTTTTGTTTCAATTAGGTGAAGTACAAATACAGTAGTGTGATTCAAGGTATGGTTCACCTTTCTGTTGTGGAATCATACAATGAGAGTTACTGAAATCCAGTGATGAACCATAAATAACATTGCGCTTAATTCCAACAGGATTTTGGCTTTCAAACATTTATATTTGCTTTTATTTTGCTTCAGAAAAAGTATGAATTTACTTAAATACTTGCGCATATGAAGAGCTTGGTGTTGGTGCAGACACAAATTACCTCTTTTCCGTGGACTTCGTTTCAAGGCAGGTTGACTGATACCATCCCCGGTCACAGGATTTCGTCTCGCTGCTGGAACCAACCGCATGCAACACCATAACCAAAGAAGGCATGCAGATAATACGACTAGGAGTTAGGAACTTCTAAATTCAATGCAACACTTCCAACACCATGTCTAAATGAAAAGCTATTTTTGTGCAAAGATTGTTCATCTGCATAATTTTCCTTTGTTTTAACTGCAATCTTCATGTATTATCCCCGCAATGGGCAATGATCATAATCTAATATATCATAAATTTCTTTGATCACAGATTTCTTTATCAACATGCTACAGGTGAACTTGATAGTACAAAAAAACTTTAGCTTATTAAAGACTGTAATAAAATAATTAGTTCATTTCTAATGGTGGTTTACTTATATACGGAAACTAAATGTAAATGCATTTGCATATTGTAATAGTTAAAATTTCTGATTATTGGCTTTTATTACTATCATTCCTGCAATACAGGATTCCTATGTGTGAATATATATGTTTTTATTTATTCCTTGCTGAATTCATAAGCAAGGCATTAAAAATTGCCTTTTTTCTTTTTTTTTTTTAAAAATATGTTGGGAGTGTTATAGGTTAAATACATTTTACTCAAGACTTCGCATGCAGGAATCTTGTATAAATGACAAAGCTGAAGAACATCATAAAAGCAAAGACAACAATTGTTACAAAAAAAAAAATGCCCTAATCATGCAATGATATTTTTATGTTTGCAATTTTCAAAATGTTAGCTATTACATAACCAAGATTTTTATATGCACATGTTCCAAGCTTTTTTAGTTGTTTAGTATTGCAAAGTAAAGAATTTGTAAGTAGAAATGTTATTTTAGCAGGTCTTTTCTTTTGTCCACATTTGAGACAACCATTTATGGAACATAAATACTGTCATGTAAATACAATGTATATTTGCAGCTATTATAAAATAGAAGACATGCTTTTCAAACTATTAGCTCTAAAATATTCTCAATATGCATTTTCATAGAGTTGGTAAACATCAAACCCAATAACAATTAAAGCCATATGACTGGTAAACAAAATTAATCACTTGTGCAGTTATGCCATACACTGCGTGTTATTAGGATTTTATTCTGATTTAAATGGTCAAATGTATGTTGCTTTTAATTTAAAAGATTAATTAATTGACTACTGTTTCATATTTTCAAGATGCAAAAATTGTTTATACTTAAAGAATTAGAATTACAAAGCATTAAAGTTTAAGAAATATTTGCCAACTAAGAATACCAGCTGAACATCAATTAAAAGGAAACTGCAGAAGTTTCTGAACTGTCACCATCACAACCATCACCATAATACAAGAGAGGCAAGCAAAACTATTTGGACCAGTAAAGCAGTGAGACTTACATATAATCCATACTCACTCACTTTCAGCACCAGCAACCTACTCAACAGGTAGCAAATTTAACATTAAGAAAAAAACAGTATAAAATCCCACTGTCTAATCAGCATAACCATACAGAGATGTGTGTGCTCATAGTGCAAGAGTTCCATTATACACATTCAGGATGTCTGCTTGTATTCACTCCAATATAATATTTCTGTATGAACAACATGCTATCCAAGTCAAGATAATGCAACAAAACATTCAAGTTATATACCTCTAGAAAACATACTTTAACAATGTGTTGCAGTAATGAAAATATTTACTTTGCAGCTATGGTAAGCATGAAACTATATTTTAAAAATATAAAATAAGAAATATAAATAATGAACAAATGTTATCTTGTGTAAGAGTAATATTTTACCCCCATTTTTGAGTAGTTTGCTAATTTGGATGGTTTCATTCCTGAGTTCTTCCAACAAACCATTATCTAACATTGTCTTTTTGTATTTTTTTGGGAGGTCACTTTATGGACTTAGAACATAAGCAGTTTCAATCTACTACATTACCACAGCCCAATGTTGAGCCTGGCCCTCCGCTAATGGTTTCTCAATCAATGAAATTTCTGGTTTATGAGTTTGTCATTATGCATTTTTGGTGATGAGGGATTAACATCACCCATAGATGTACAAAATCATACCTTGTGAATGTGAAACTGGCATAATTTAGCCCAGAGACCTTTTATTTCAAGATGAGGTTCTTTTATGTGCAAATAAACATTACATAGAACCAACAGCTTTACTTCCCCTCTGAAAGAAGCATGCTATGGAGTTTTATGTGTAAAAATATCCATCACCCTCTCTCAAGTTTGACCCCGCAACCTAAGCTTATGTTAACTGCTACAAGCACACTTTAGACTCTTGTCAAGTTAGGGAATGTTTAAATCAAAGGAAAATCCATCTGCTTCAGCCAGAAATCGAATCTAGGACCTCTGAGTTAAGTTAGCATGCTGACCATTCAACCACATCAGTCTGCACTCTTTTGATACTTCATAACAATTTATCTTGAAAAACAAATGTATTGGGACTGTTTGCTCCATAGATGTTGCATCACATCTAGCCAGTTTCAACATTGAAATACTTTAGATTACTAAGTGAACTGTGGAAAACTTTTTGAGTGGTCCCACTATTTTGAAGCATTTAAATGCTGACACAAAAATAAAAGGATCTGTAAATATTTCATGCTAGGCACTTGTATATGGCAGGGAATGATAGATTTCAGTCTGGAGCAAGGGAAATTAATCAAATTCAGAACTTCCAGGTTAAGAATTAGATCTCACTTCCATATGTTTTTTGTGCTCTTCATTTTAAGTTATAGAAATATACTCATTACATTACACTGATACTTTTATAGCTACGAGATATTCTTTAATGTAGTTTGCATAAATTTCTTACTGTTTCTATAAGTGCACAGTAAAACTGTAGCATACATCTTACCCTATTTATGATTTCAAAACTTAAATATTTTATTGGTTTACTGTGTTAACGTTTGATATTATGATTATCATTTTGACTGAAACAGTTAACTAGGAAAACAGGCCAATTAAAAAAAGGCAAGATTTTACATGCAATGTTTAACCTCAAGTTTATTTCTTCTAATTATTTCTAAAGGTCAAATGTTGAGTATGACTTTTAATATAGGGCTACTGACCATACAATTGGATATTATTACATTAAATGCAATAACTTAGGCTATCAACAGATAAGCAAGTTTTGTTATAGGATTGGTTGTTATCCGAATACTTTACAAATGCTATACATCTGTCTCCAGTTGATAGATTTAATCAATCAATAATTCAGTTTCTTGTGCATATAACTAAAGCACTAAAAGTCCTAAAAACTCAAAGCAGACTTATGAATGCACTAATGGAAATCTATATGAACACAAATATCTCAAATCTCTCTTGGTTCTAAATAGGTGCACTTAATATCCAACCACTGTTATGATTAATCTATTGCAATCACACTAGCAACCTCCTCACTACCTTTAAATGCAAGTTAAACTTCACTCACCAAAACTGTCCCACTGCAAATCAAACTCAAAATACATGTGAGTGATCACAGAAGATATTTAACCATGTAATAATTATTAGAAACTCAGTAACATGTTTATTATCAAATTGTCTTTTATTGGAAGTGAAATAAATGCTCAGAGTCAAGGGAATGACTTTCATTTTGTGCAGGTTCAATTATAACTGGGGATGTAATGTTTGAGAGCTATAGCAATGTTTCAGGCAGTGTGTTGCAAGTAAAATCTCATCTCATAGCTTAAGCTGCTCTTCACAACTTACCTCAATTTTCTTATTTGGATGAACAGTTACAATAAGCACTCTAAATTGCATATACACTGTGTATTTTAATGATATAATGCACCTTTTGAAAAATGTGCTCTAAATTTGATATGAATAATGTCATATAGTAATTGCTATTATGTCAAGATTTCACCGGAAATATATATTTTGAGGTTCCCCGAGTCCAAAAAAGTGTGTGTGCATGTGTGTACAGTATAGCTCAAAAATGAAAAGAGCATTAAATAGTAAACTTGATATTTATGTTTGGTTATCCTCCAAGGATGCAACACGAAGATTTTCAAGAAAATCCCCCACCACAAAATACACTTACATGGAAAAATTTTTGAAAAGTTTGTTTTTCTCAAAAATGGTTATAACGATTTTGATTCAAATACTGTATGGTAAAGATGTTTACACTACAAATAAAATGTATATTTTGAATTTTCTGGAAATAGATTCTAAAGACCTTTTTATTCTGGATGAATTTTGCTAAATTTTGTATAATGGTTAAACCATCACAGATGCACAAAAACTCACTACACAAAAATGTAGATCTTGTTAAAACACACCATGTAATTTAAAAAAGTATAGAAAGAAAAAATAGGTCAGATAAAGCTGTAATTTCATGGCATTCACTGACTCAAAATGAACAGGCATGTTCGGCCTCATCTTACTCTACTCATGAAGAAAAGGGTATTCTCTCGATATCAGAGCCACAACCATGTACAGTTGACCGTTTGAGATATTCCTTGTTAATGGCTTCAATTTTAAACTATGTTAGTGCTCCTCAAACAGGAAGTCTCCTTTTGTTTCAGATCTCTAATTTTACTGTTGATCTTCCAAAGCAAACTGAACTTCTATCAGTATTGTTTCAAATAATGATCAGCACTTAATGACTATCACTTTAGCCTAGTATACTCCCATATTTCCCTTCTGCTCACAAAGAAACAAATACAGCCAATTCTGCTAATATTTATCTTGATTACCATAATAAAGATAAAAGAATAATCTTTTGTTAAGAATAGTTTATATGTGGAACCACTAGAGAAAGTCATGTGAATGGAACACATCAGATTTTTATTGTATACAAACCTGATTATTATACTAGAGCAAGATAGAAACTTAGTATTAATAAATAAACAAATATTTTTGGAGGGTTGCTTAACCAGAGGAATAGGATACTGAATTCTGCATATTTATTTCACTTCCATTGTATTTCCCATTAAATGAATATAACTCTGCTCTTTGGAGCTTTGTTTATTAGTCCTAAAGCATTTAAGTGAACGTAAAAATTTCAACACTTCTTACCTACCAGTAGAGCAGGCCCATTTCTAATTTGTAAATGATAACAATATCTTTTATAACATATATCATTTTGGTAAATTACAACATTAGGAACAACGTTTTCTATGAAAAACTGCCCAAAGACAGGCATAAGGATAAGATAGCATAGCCATATAAGGGAATAAAAATACAATGTTGTTCTATTTCAACTATCTCTACTGCAACATATTGAATAAAAAATAACTTTTTTTTCAAAAACATAACCAAAAAAATTCTAATTCTATGATGATGTACTGCTATAAGCATTATAGAAGGGCTTCTGAACATTATCTGAGCTATTTCACCTAATTTAAAATCATCAGATTGCCAAACTCTTCAAAGGAACAGTTATTTTTTCTTTAATATTACAGCAAAATTCAGATACCATAAGGAAACCACAAAAAACTTTTGAACTAAGATATTTAGTTCAAAAAATAGTCACCAAGTTCTTAATCTTATTTTTCTCTCTAATTAGCTTAATCAGATATGCAATGTGTTCTATCCATGTGATGGGAAACATTCAAGAACTAAGCTCTTATTCTTTTGGTGGTTGTATGCCAAGAGAGAACAATTGGTTAATCTGAGTGACAGTGGAACATGTTTTACCTTGAGGTGTAGAATGTCCTCCGTTCACTGCTACCGAGCCATCTGTTGTGCTGGAATTAGGACTGTCTGCATTGGAAGAAGAATTAGAAGACATTGATTCTCCTACTGTTGATGCGAGTCCGAATGGAATGCTACTTTTGAGATAGTTGCATTTTGTGGTGGAAGGGGGACGATCTTCGTTAGGGCCGAAGAGGCGGACGTAGGAATCATTACCAGGCTTGTTGCGTGGTGTGCTAGGTGGCTCTGCTGTAGTTCCATTGGTTTCTGCAGTAAACAGGGACGACTGCAGGTGATTTACAGGACGGCTCCTTCTTGGTGACTGCTCCACTGTCTCAGGTCGGCCGAAGATGTCACTGGTGCCACCGCCTGGAGGCTTCAGCACTCTGTAACAATATAAAATAGCACATTAGATCTAATTCATTGGTAATTTTACTTATAAAAGTATGCAAGATATATGCAACAGTTCAATGGAAACAGATTTTGCAATAATGACAAAGTAACTCTAAACAAATTAATACATTAAAAACAGTAGTTTTATTAATCCTGATAGATCTTTGTGTAGTTAACTCTATAAAATCACCTTTACCAAAATAATCTTCCAAGCAATAGAATATCTAATGGTTGTGGCTCTGATGTCGAGAGAATACCCTTTTCTTCATGAGTAGAGTAAGATGAGGCCGAACATGCCTGTTCATTTTGAGTCAGTGAATGCCATGAAATTACAGTTTTATCTGACCTATTTTTTCTTTCTATACTTTTTTAAATTACTTTTTATTTTTACATAAAGTAAACCTTACAGGTTTCTTTGCTTTGCAACTTTGCCTTCTTGACTAGATTTTTACTGCTCCTCCATTGGGCATACAACATAATTTATCACAATTTAGATCTAAAATATCACTGTATAATCCCTACCACCAGAATGTTTTATTTTTTAAGCGAAAATGTTAACTTCATTTCAAAGAATGGCAATTGTACATCATTGCAATATATACCTCAGAATCCCTAAATAACAATTTTATGCAAAATAATGAATGTCCCCTTTAGGCAATAATGGATAAGATTATTAAAACTATCAATTTGAATCTTTTTAAATCCCCCCTCCCTATTATTAGATCCTTTTTAAGTAATTTGCATCTTTAACTTCTGAGCCTTCCTTAGTTAATTAATGTATGCCATAATTGCAGGTGCATTGTTCAAGTATGCAACTCTTATTTTATCAATAAAAGTTTATAACAAGAAGATTTTCTGGTTTTATTGCAAGATGTTAAAACACTCTTTGTAATGACAAATTTTCCAGCACAGCAATGATGATACACTTCACCTGATCTTAGCTATTTATTGCAACCTACTGAATGCACCAAAGACAAAGATAATTTCTAGCTACCATTTTCTTTCTTGAAGGTCTTTTATGCTTTGATGATAAATGAGAGCCGTTGCTAAAAGTTGATTCTGTTCAATAACTTAATCCCTTGGATGATATGAATGGCTATTGGATCTCTCATCTTTTTACTTTTTCTAACCATTTATGTAGGTAGAGGAAGTATTGTATTTCACCCAATCTTTTGATTGGAGATTTTACCACAAATACAGACTCTGAGGCACTTGAACTAAAAAAGGAAACAATTTTTTGAAAAAGGTGTGGAGAGAGAGAGAGAGAGAGAGAGAGAGAGAGAGAGAGAGAGAGAGAGAGAGAGAGAGAGAGAGAGAGAGAGAGAATAGCACACTAAAAATGTAAGTTGTATAAATACAAAACATGGTATTTAAGTTCAGCACATTTCAAAGATGTGACATTAATATTTTCAAGAACCCCCTCCCCCAAAATTCTTTTGGTGCAATATTTATCATTTTGTAATTTCTTAAAAATGGCTGTAATGATTTTGATTAATATACCATATATTTTAGATATTTACCTGACAAAATGTATATAGGTATTGAAAATCTGGGAATAGTTTGCAAGTGTGAAGACATCTTCATACAGAAAGAATTTTATTATTTGCTCACTAGTAAGGATAGAAAAAAAAAAAAAAACTTTCTACACACTCACTTTAAATCTATTTAAAATTTTCCAAAATTTAACAGGATACATTTGTGGCTCATTTCATATTCTGTATTTGATGAATTATATAATATCACTAAATGAACAAGTACTACTTTATATTTCTAACAGTCTAAGGTAATTGTACTTCCTAACTTTACAGACTTTTTGCAATACATTATTACAATTTTTGTAAATACCTCTACACCTGCTGGGCTTGGAAAGGAAATAGAATAACACTTGTCTAAAAATATAACATTGAAAGCAATTATATCAATTCTGAATCTCTTAAAAAATATTTGTCACCAATGAGATGCACATTCAGCCATATTCTTTCTAAATTCTTAGCAGTAAAGGTGATACTGGCTGATGAATGAATGCACAAATGATATTGGAAACCAAAAATTACTTACTAATTTCTTATTTTCTTTTTTCCGTTTCCCTGACCTTTTTATCTTCATTTTTTGTTTTAAGTGTATCTAATTTACACATCTAAGAAATGCACACCACAGCCATGTCCTCCATAGTGTAGGGGTACCATGCTAGCCTCCAATTCCTGAGGCTCTGGTAGGGTGATGCATTTTTTTGGGCTTAACAATTCTTAGCATAGCTTCCTTTGAAAGGGAAGTAAAACTGATGGTCTTGTGTCACAGATTTACAGCATGTAAAAGAACCTCAAGCCTGAAAGAGACCTCTGAGCAAAACTTTCGGTCTTTTCATGCCCAATATTGAATGGGACAGTATGAAGCTTAGTAATTATAGAATGTCCATAAATTAAAATATTCAATTTTCCCTTCAATGGTTAAGACTTTTTGCACCTATTTTCCACTCAATTCTCTTTCAGTGTATGCACACATTTGGACATAATATACCAATTTAAGCACTTGAGCTAACACAGAAAAATATCTGTGAATAAAAGCTTCTGACAGGCAACTTGTCCCAACCAAGATTTGAAACTGGGTCCATAGCAGGAAAGCCACAATTACTCCCATGCCACTAAGTGTATACCTGTTTTGTATATGCATTAAGCAAGAAAATAATTCAATCTGGTTAAGACTTTTTACCATTTTTGGGATACTGGAACAAATATTTGTAAATTTGGCCATGTGGACCCTGTAATGGTAGGTTGAATACTACTGTTAATTTAAGCTTATGTCCTTTTCTACAATAATGAAGAAAATAATCTGATTTTTACATCCACATACTTTCTCTAAGCTGTAATGTTTAATAGTAGCTATTTCTATGAAAGATTATTTTTCCTACCTATTTCATTTTAATCAAGATAAAATGTAAAAATAGTTACATTACACATTACCACTGTAATGTGGTGGTAGCATGTCTGATACACTTTCAAAAGATTCAGAGTTTGAAACTCAGGGTGAGTTACCCCCTGGGATTTTCCCTAAAACTCGAAAAGACAAATGTCAAAAAATTGGTTAAGTTCTATAGACCCTGAACACATTTAAGCATCATTTCACCCATTTCATGCATTGTTCAATATGACCTAGAGGTTAAAGGACATTAACCCCCACCCCCAAAGCAGGAATAGCAATAGTCAAATGTTTAATAACTGGGCAGTATGTGCTGGTCTTAAAATTCCATACCCCTTACAAGCAATCATGAGAAACCTCGGAAAATTGAGAGGATTTTAAAAGAATCACAGTGTTGAACAATTTGAATAAGTAACAGATATCTCTGAAATGGCTCCTGCAGGAGAGTAGAAAAAAAAAGAAATAAAGAAAAAGAAAAATGTTATTTGGAGTAAATTGTGTGTTAAAGATACCTACATGTTTGTGCAATGAATTTTCGTTAATTGCTTTATGTATAGCACTATATGTTATACAAAATTTCCGCCGAATGAGATGGACTTCACAGACCATTCCTAGACAATTCATGATAGATTTATTTTTATGTGAATTAATTTGATAGTGATTAAATGCCTAACTTATGAAAAGAAGCACCAGAGGAATTGGGAAATGTTTTTCTCCCTAAATGACTGATGACTTCAATTAAGCACAATGGTTTCGAAACTGAAGTAGCATAAAAAGAATTCTAGGAATATTTCAAAACCGTTAAAGCTATTTTTGAGAAAATCAAAAGTTTCGAAAAATGTTCCTTGTAAACGGTAGTTGGAGATGGGGATTTTTTTGAGAATATTTGTGTAGCAATTTGAAAAGTATATTATTTATTAGAAATATAAATATTAATCTGGCTCTTGAGTTCATACCTGCGCGCGGGGACCTTTATCTAAAAATGCTCTTTTTTAGATTCTAGATAGGAGGGATCCTCAAATCATTTCTGTTGACATTTCGGTATCGGATTTTTGGGCGGAATGCAATAATTTTTCTATCTACTCATTCATAGTAGAGAAAGTAAAAATAAGAAATTATTTTCCGTTTAGATGAAGTAGGCAGTACATAAGAGTGGGTTAACCATAGTGTTTAGTTTCCAAAATTAGCAATAGCATACAGTACAAGCTAATATTTCTTTGTTGACGCATGAGCGTTGTGCTATCAAGATCTCAGGTCCGTCAACTAGAAACAGGAACTTAAACAAGGACCACATGTCTTTTACGTCTATACCATAAAAAACAGCCACGTTCTACCAGCTGCATTTGGGTGCAGCATTCTTCTCCACACATTTACCCACGTTTTGATATCCGGTATTGAGTCATGCGCCTACCATATCTGGCCGACTGGTTGATACACAACATTCCCAAATCGTAATTTATTGCCACTATGAGGACATTTAACGGCAGCAGTAGGTCAGTGAAAATAGAGCTCGCCTACTGATCAGCAAGCCTGGATTGTGAGTCATTATGCAATAAGAAGAGTTCAATGAACCTCAGATAGTTTTATTTATGCGCCATACAATTGCTTTCATTTGTTTCTGTGCGTCTGGAACGTCGATCGCCAGCTTCTCGCCCCCCTCTCATTTTCCCGTTCTGTTTGACTCGATATATTTATTTATGCAGCTACAAGCCACCGCGATCAGGGATGGACTCGATTCGAACCGCTGCCTTCACTTGAACCTGCGGTCCTCCACGCCTAAGCCAGAATGGTAACAAGCTGAATATGACGTCCAACTGAAGTTTCGTTATTACAGCCGATTCAAGTGACCAAATGCAAGCGTAAACATTGTGCTATGGCATTCACGCAGTAAGAAATTGGGTATAATTTCTCCTCTAGAGTTTGTTGTTGAGTGTGCACGAGTGCTCAGACAAGCAGAGTTGGAACGGCCTGGTCTAGCCTACAATTAAGATAACCAACCCATCAGTGAAAATACCAAAGTGACAATTCTTGACCTAACAACTTCAAACTTTTGTGATCATTTATATGTGCTTTACAAATAAAATATTAAATTTGGAACATTTACACTAAAACACTATTAAGACATTCTTTACTAAACTTCCAAATTCTAATGTTGAACTTTTTCCAAATGCTTCAGGTGATGAAAGATCAAGATTTCTGGCTCAAAATTCATTTCCTTCATTATTAGACCATAATAAAATATATGACGGCTGTTTTTGGGAAATGTTAATTAGTTTGGCTGAATATTTCGCACCATCTTGAAATTTGTAATTACTTCTAAACGTCTTAGCTACTGCAAGGTTGAAAACAATATTACTCTAGAAAGTGCAAACAGAAGCGCTGAAAACAGAGTTTTTGACCACTTCTGGGCAAAATTTCACCGATGAGGTTTCTTAAAAACTTTTAAACACACATTTCTGATTAAAAGAGCAATGGCAATGCCTCTGATATACTTTTTACCCTAAACTAAATTATAAATAAGGATAAAATAGTAGCAATAGGGTTTCGGCATAAGGCAAATAAAACTAGATATTACTTCTCCGGATATTCATTTGATTTATACTAAAACCACATAATCATGTAACACAAAAATTTTAAATTGGATTGCATTGGACAGTGCATATTTAAAATTTGAATTAAACATTAAGTAAACTATATTATGCATTGAAAACTTTAAAAATGTCAGTAGGTGTGGATATCGTCAGAGTAGTTTATTTTGCTTACTTTCATATACTCTTAAACTATGACACAATTTTCTGGGGAAGTTCAAAAATATCAGAAAAAGTATTCAAAATGCAAAAGAGAGGTATAAGAATAACTAACCAAACAACCAACCAACCTAAGCGAGCTTCAGAGCATATTTTAAAGAAATTAGCCATAATACCAAGCTGTATAACATTTCTTCATCTATAATGATATACAAATGTAAATAAGTTGCCACCTTATTTAAAAGAACTAGATACAGTCGAGGCATTTAAAAAACAGCTTCACAAACTTTTTATTGGAAAATGTTTTTATTCTATACAAGAACTTTTAGTAAGTTCTTGTATCAGACTTATTATTATATTGTGTAAATATTGTATCTCTATTCTGCGATCACTATGCTACTTTTTCTTTGTAAATTTTATATTGACGTAACCAGATCTTGTTCAAGATAGAAAGGTTGGATAAGTTGAATTACTCAACCGAAATTTATAACATCAGCCCCATATCAATTATTTTTCTAACGATTTTGGAAATCTGCGTTTTTCTAAGTACTCAAAGCAGGTAGGTCATTTCTTCCTGCATGACGAAATCTTTAAGAGGTGAGGCAGGTTCTTCCTTCCCTGAGGACTAGAAGAAAGTCAGCGAGAACATCTGGCGTGTTCAGGTCGGTATTTTGTAGTGCTTAACACCAACGGAATATGACAAAATTCCGTTACATCTCAGCATTCCTCTGTGCGATGAACTGATTTTGCTTATCGGCTTTTCCAATACAAAATCTGACCAGTCATCATTGCAGGGCTGAATTTTGTAGGTTACAAATCAAGTGCATTAGATAATTCAGGGTACTAAGCGTACCATAACAGGTGCGTTATTAAGCATGAGTAAGTAATGGACATTCAGATTCAAATTTTACACGAGTAGAATAAATTCACACATGGATTAGAAAAGAAAGTGTTATTTAAGATAGTATATGAGGGCATCTCCAAGAAAAATGACCAAAAATAATTAGTACATTGGATTAGTTATATAGGTGTATAGAAAAATAATTCATATTGCTGTATATTATTATTATTATTATTATTAATAATAATAATAATGTTTTGCACTCGCCTAGTTTGAACCAGATGCCAGCATGCTCCCCCGTATTGCGTTAGAATGCTATTTTTTTGCCTTTCAGATTTTTGAAAATTATTTAATGCAGAATAGAATCGCAATTACATAACCCGAGTATTTGGAAAAAAAAAATGTTCAATGCATACTTCAAATCGAATTACGACCGGAATGGTGTATCAAAAAGTACAACCTCAAAGTTATCGATGCTAGTGCATGCTTAGTATATATTTTTAAAATTATAATTTTAACATCACAATAATGCATATTTTAGTTATTATTGGTGCATACATCCGAAGTGCGTTAAATGTTAACTGCAGTACACGAATTTTACATCCCCCCCCCCACACACTACTCCTTAGAGCTTTCAAATAACGCAACTTTCGAAATATTTTTCACTGTTATTAGAAATGCTTTCAGAATATTTTCCTGGACATATCATTTCAATATCTGGTATAGTTTACCAGTTATGACTTAAAAGGCAGACATTGTGATATGGACATCTGCAAAGAGTGTCATGACTATTTCAACAAGAGTTACGTGCTCTTTTCCCATAAGATTAATTTTCAAGATCGTTTCCTTGCCATGTCAGAATATTTCTCTGTATTTGCGTTCGTTATATCTACAATATCACGCAAATTGCTTCTGTTTTTTTAATATGTTTTATTATAAAATATAAAAACTAAGCTTTCCCCAAAAGATTTACACAGCGTACTCATCACTGAACTAAAAATATAATTTGTGGCTAAATATTTCTGAACATGTATGATATTGTAGTTTTAAGCTCTAGCAATAAAATTAATAAAAGATAAGAAGGTCTAAAAATAACAGATTTTAGAGAACGCTGGAACCTCGCAGAGGAAACAGTCATTTTGAATACTAATAAAAATAATAATAATAAAAAACAACTTAACATTATATTTCGGATTTAAAATAGAGTAAGATAAAATATAGTTCTAGTGAAAAAAAAAGATGAAGAAAGTTTACAAGTATCAACATTTCATTACTGTGAGCTGTATGTGCCCCTTAAATATTCTCCTATCGAAGTTTTGTAAATAATGGAGATCACCTAAAAAATGCGTACATACTTTTGTTGTGCACCCCACCCCCGTTCACAAAATTTGTCAAAATGCGATATATTCAATTTTCCTTAGCCAATGAAAAGAAGAAACAATATCGCCCTTTGACCAAACGGACAATGAATGAAATGGGTCAAATGCCCAAAAGGGCCCGGGGTCCAGAGAGCTTAGAGTTATCCCACACACATCTTTCCAGGATATGGGAAATTCCGAAAACAATCTCACCCGGATAACAACCTTACTGAGATTAGGTCTCTTAGCTCTTTTAAATGCGAAGGAGATGCACTACCCACTACGGAGGCGTACTTTTGATGAAATTTAGATGCCAACCAAATATCCTATAAGTGGGACCTCCGTATATTATAGACAAAATTCCATAGTTAGCCTCCGCAATGATATAGTGAAAGATAACCACTCATGCGTATTCTTAAAAACGCGATTTTCTGCGTCAGTGTAGCCCATTATTCACGTTATAATTACATATTTACCCAAAACAGAATTACCAGCAACTTATGGTAGAGATTAGTAGACCTTAATGCCCAATGTATTTACTATAGTTTCTCCAGAATTGAGTACCAAAATTCACTCTATTAATTAAAAGCAAAAGTAAATTATAAATGTTACACTAATTTAAACCCATGTCTTCCACCACGTTAAGCGCATATTTACCTGTGATGGCAGGGCGAGCCTTTGAACTCGGCCCCGAAGAGGTCGTGGCAGTCGCCACCTGGAGGCTGCTTCATGGTCCTGTGAACAGCCGGTCACCAGTTGAGACTTTCGTCCAATGCATATTCCAGTTTCTCATACAGCCAAATGAATGTAAAACAACACCGAATTACAAGAAAAGGATTCCAGAATGCTGATCTGATGGGCATGAAGCGGAACGACGAAGAATTGCAGCAACTTCGATCATATGAACTTCACCTCCAACAACTCCCAATAAGAAAAGGGTTCTAACAGACACTGCCTGATGCACGAAGAACAACTGCACTTGTCCTATTATCCAAACTGTTTACTTTTATGCTAAATATGTATCAAAGCAGAATCTTTCTCCTGAACCAACTCATGAGATACTTTTTACATCCGACCTACTTTGCTAGTGCACAAATGGGATTTGGCATTCTTGCCTTAGCCAAACGAAGTCATGGAAGTCACGAATCATGAACACCAACTACAAATACCAAAATGAAGGAGCTGTAAAATTTTCATCCACTGAAAATACCACCTGATCATCTGGTATTCAATTACGATTCATCTCAAGTGTAATTTCATATTACTCTTGCAGTATGACATTAATACACGTATGCTTTGCTGATGTATTATCGCACTTTCATTAGCTTAACAAGCAGCCATCCTGTGGCTTTAGAGGCGAGTTTTCTCCGATGTAATGCAATAGCTGTTTGAGCTTATACTTCATACCATGCATTTACATACTTATACGACAACATACAATGCTTAAATCTCTGACATGCTTGTTGCTGCAGTTCAGAGCAGTGGGTGATTTATTAATGTCAAGTACGCAAGTAAAAACATTCGATTCATCCATTAGGTATAGAAGATACCAATACCTCTAATTAAGGTTCTTAAAAAGAGGATTTATGCTGAATTATTGGGCATTAGAAAAGAGAGATTAACTCAATAGATGGGGTATGAACACATTAGCTTAAATTTAGCTTACTTGCCTACATTTTGGTGTAAGGTGCCTAAAATTTGTTGATATTTTGAGATTACAGTTTAATTCTGGGTATCTGGACAGCATAATTCAAAACCGAAATGTCGGCTAAATACCAAACTTTGTATTTAACTTAAGTATCTTCCAAGGATGCTGCACGAAGTTTTTCAAAAATCGATCTACCCTTTACATGGAAGATTTTTTCAAAATTTTCGATTTTCTCAAAAACGGCTCTTAACAATTTTGATTAAAATACCGTACACTAAAAATACTGACATGAAAAATAGAATGTGTGTATATGCATATATACCTATATATATATATATATATATATATATATATATAGATAGATATATATCTAATTTTCTGGCAATAGCCTCTGAAAAATTTTGCATAATTGATTAACTATAACAGATAGTCAAAACTTGTTACACAAACATTGACATTTTTGTGGATTTAACCATTTCAGAGATATTCGTTGTTATTGGTTTCAATTTAAAAATACATAACTTTTCTCAAACGGGAGTTTGACATTCCTGTTGTTTTTTTTTTATGGCTGACTGTGCAAAGATAATGGAATTTCAAAATCTATCGCATAACCACAGCTTTTATAAGATGTCATTATCACTAGTCAAGCGTATTCCCTTATTTCCTTCCTACTTATAAGGAACTAAATAATAAGACAGTTTCTGCTGTTTATCTCGATTAGTATGAAGCAGATAAAAGCATAAGCTTTCGCAATAGTAGTTTGCTATACAATAGGTAGGAGAGGAAGTGTCATGCGAATGGAACATAGTTTTTTATTAGCTTATGTTTTCTGTACCAACCAAAGAACTATTTCATTTCTCTCCCTAGCAGAGCTCATAATCGGAAATTCAAATTGCTATCAAACAAGGGCCGATACCAATAACCAAATAAAATGGAATACTCCATTTTACTAAGTTCGTAGTTATGTACCCTCTTACATTTCGGGATCTCAGCGTAGCTAAACCAGTACTACACGGACACGGGGAGGGGGAGTTGAACTTAGCATTTGTCCGAGGTGCCAATAAAGAGAGTCCGATGTTCGATGTATGACACAGCGTTCTAAAACAGCCACGTCATTGTTACATGTGTTCCGATTGTACATCACTTCCGTGTAGTCCTCGAACAGAGGACCCCTAGGAGTCCACATGCACCTGCAACCTTACACCTGAGGAAGAAACCTGAGCCGTTCCTTCCTCTATGACGCCCAACTGCTGCTACCGCTGATGAAAACTGGACAAAGGATGATGGTATACCACGACACCACCCATGGAACAAAACACGAACAAAACAATAAAACACGTGCACAGCCATGATATGGGAGGGCGGGCCCTCAGGATCTCTAAACCTGTCCGAGCATAGCATTCGCGATTGAAAATGTCTGATGTTACGCTTCTTTTGTGGGAACGAATTGTCTCGTGTTTAGGTATAATTTGGCTTAAGTATACTGTGGAACACTAGATGCCCATTGGAAATTAATTCTGGTCATACACCAAAATTATGTGATACTTTAATTACAGAATGCTGCTTTCTTTACACATGCCCTTATATGATCCTAGCATATAAGGAATGTCAAAGCAGGTACTTTCATTATATTTACAATTATTTACTTTTGATAGTATCGTGTCAAAGCAACATGGAAAAGATTTTCAGTTTGCAAAGTCAATCAGGTATGTCTACTTTTATCACACTCTCTAATAGAAAAGAGACCTGCGCCCCACAAACTATTAGCACCGTCATTAATGTCACTATCATGACTACTTTCACCATCGCAAAATGCAGATGATTTAACCTAGATATAAGGTTATATCGAGTTTTAAAGCAAATTAAAGGTGGATTTTACGAACAGCCAAAGGTAAACTGAATTACCGAAAATTCGTGGACAAGAAATGAAGTACAAGAACCAATAGTTGCAAAAGCGTGTTAACAGGTGAAAGATAACTAAATTTATCACCTTTGCAACATTTCACCTTCCAAAGTGCACGTTCAGAGGGCAATTTTCTGTAATCAGATAGATACCTTAAGATTTAAGTAATGTCTACTGTGAAAGCATAATAATTCGGTAATCTAAAAGTATCAAAGTGGACAAATTGCTGATTAAATAGCTACATAAATATGAGATGGCACATTAAAATCGTCAATTTTAGTGTAAACCAACGAGTTGTGTTTGCTCTCGTTTAAGAAACATTAACTTATTTTTAGCGACATATATGTGCAAGTTTTCGTATAAATCTGTGATGTATTACAAACTTCACAATTTTAACTGTTGTTACTTGCGAATCGTTTTCTTCTACTGTGACTACGCGGTTTTTGCTGATGGCATACTACTTTATACAATGTGCTTAGTGTGCTAACGAAATCTTTCTACGCTCAAACGATGGCAAAAAGCGTGCAATAAGCGTGTAAAAACCCCAGAAATGTTATATGGTTTAAAGTTACGAGTTATCTATCTTTGTTGATTCACATGTCGGGTACAATTCGTAAGAACAAACATTTCGTGATGTTCCATTCACACGACTTAGTCGACCAATTCAACATTCTTAAGCAATTAAGCGATAGTGAAATCTTTTTAAGAACCGGCAACTATGTCATGGTTTAAATTCTGGCATTTGCATGACCAGAAAAAAACAAAGATTTCCCACTAGAGAGTAGTTGTAGTTTACACTTGAAACCAATAAAAAAGAATATCTGGAACGGTTAACTCCTGTGTCATGAAAGTATGTAACAATTAGTATTTTATCAAAAGTCGCTAAGTCATTTTTGAGACAGTAAAATGTAAATATTTTCCAAGTGAAAAGTTGGTTTGGGATGGGGGGTTTTCTTGAAAATATTCGTGTCGTATCCTTGGGAAATGGTATTTAAGCGAATTTTCGTTTTTGTGTTATGCTGTTCACACATATATTTTTTTTCTCTAAAATACTTTTAGATCAGGGACCTCAAAACGTATACTTGCAGTGAAATCTAAGTATCGAATTTGAAGACGGAATGCAATACCTACTTTACATACATGGTAGAGAAAGTAAACAACATTATTTCAAAACGTGTTATAGAAAACTAGCATAGGGGAGTTGTATTCTAAAAGATAACATTTGAATGTTTGAATAGAAAACTATGAAAGATAAAACAAATTTCTACATCTTCCTTCTAGCTAAGGACTAAGGCGCAATAAAACCCCTTTCATTTTTAACTGCATTTTGTTCCAGCACAACATGGCCTCAGATTTAACCTTTTCACTATTGATATATTATTAGGCGAGAAACACTTCCTTGCTAGTTAAGACGACACTATGGTGAAAAACTGGAAAAAAAAAAAACCCGAAATTTGGTTTTCACCAACAACATTTGGTCTTAAATGTGTGTATTTCAAATTGAAAATACAATAACATGTATTAACAACGAAAAAAAAAGTGAGTATAGTAATATTTTCCAAAATTTACAAAAAAGGTCTCAAACCGGTACCTGCCCCGCATTATCCAGACATGCCGTACCACCAATTATTTAACCTGGACCGTCCCCATCCTAAACCACAGACGAAATAGAGAACCCGGCGGACTTCCCCACACCCCACCAACAGTATATTATTAGTATATTAGAGACTGTTTAGGCGGCAGAGTGCAGCTTGACTCGGACCAAATGACTTGCAGTTTTTCTTTGCTTTACATATTAATTAGTGTAAACAGTCCGTGAAAGTTAACAGATATTATTGATTTAAAAATTGCTGCAGGAGAATATGAAATTCTAAGACTTACAATCGCTCAAACCTAGGGTTAAGTGCCAATGACAGAGTTTGATTTCTGTATTCCCTTATAAAATTACAGGCACTACACCTAGGCACTATATTCTAATTCCTTGAAACAGACTGATCTCGGAAACCAGCTTGATTTCCTGACATTAAGTTAAGCAGAAAATAATATAATTCCTATGTAGCGCGCTGAAAGACGTTAAAAGGTCGACGATCCCATGTTGTAACGTTCGGCACATGCCACACCTGTAATTACAGCGGTACATCTTTCCTTCAAAGATTGCAAAGGCAATCTGTAGCAGCTATTGACCCAACTGCCAGGTTCCAGGCAAATAGAGATAAGAGAGGCATTATTAGTATCGCCAATAGATAAGTTCGGCACACTAATGCGCTTTTGTTCTCAAGCTGGAAGCGGTTCGTTATAATTTGTTCCTAGCGGTCAGCAACTCCGCTCTGAACGCGCTTTAAACCTAGGTTGTTAAATTCATCAGATTTCACTTTCGGCCTCTGTTTTATTCTTAACATTCCGTGATCGGTATCGCTAAATACGAGAAGTTCAAATGTTTAAATGAACTTCAGTGTTACATCGGAATAAATGCAATTATTTCTAGGCAATTTATTTCTCATAATATTTGATAGATTTAAATCCGACGAGGCTATCGCATTTAAGCATTCCATCATCCCTGACAAGAATTGAATTCAGAGCACCGGGCACAAAGTCGGCGTTCAATCAATTATGTGACCCAGATCAAACCATTTCTGAAGGAGAAAGGTACTCCGAAATTATTTTAAAATAATTACTTTTCTTTCTCTCTCTCTCTCATAAAATATCTCCAAATGCTTGACACACAATTTTAAGCATTTTTAATTCATTTATGTTTAGCTTAGTATAAATATAACATTTCATACTGACTGTTTTGTACTGCGACATCAAAGGTATATTACACAGAATCTTTGCATAACATATCTTAGAATTGCATAAACAAAACATATAAATAGTAGATTAATACGTATTTGGTATATGGGGCCAGAAAAATATGACTTTTTTTTTTTAATTTTTTTAATTTTTTTTTTTTTTTAGCTTAACGCCCTTTAACCTGGATGGTCATATCGGACGATGAATGGAATTGGTGAAATGCTCAAATGATCTCGGGGTGCATGGAGCTTAAAGTTACTCGACATTCGTCTTCTCAGGATAAGGGAAAACCCCGAAAAATACCTTACCCGGGTAACTCACCCTAAGCGAGATTCGAACTCACGACTTGTTGAATGTGAGGCAGACACGCTACCACCACACTACCCAGGCGTGCACGACTTGTTAATGAGAAGAAAAAACCGAAGATAAAAAAGTGTAATTAAGTTAAATACAAACGGATCAAGTTCGGCGCCTAAGATCTGATGCGTTCCATTCACAGGACTTCTCTAGCTGTTCCTACTGAACAAACAACTTTTCTTACAAAACATTATTCGTTTATGCTAATTAAGATGAACATTGCCAGAATTGCTCTTATTACTTGCTTCCTTGTAAGTAGAAGGGAAATAAGAGAGTACACTAGGCTAAAGCGATAGTCAAATCTTTTAAAAGTTGGTCGTTATGTGAAACAATTGAAATTAGCTTCTCTTTATTTGCTAGGAGTAAACAAAAGGGACAAAAATAAATATGTATCCCGTTTGAGAAAAGTGTATCTTAAAACTGAATCCAATAAATCGGAATATCTCGAAATCGGTTAACTATAATGTTTGTAGTGTTTTTCGACCTCTTACGGTTTACTAATTATACAGAAGTAATCGAGAATGTTGAGTTCTTCAGAGGCTATTCCCAGAAAAGTCAAGATATACATTTTTGGCACGAAAATATCTTAAACATGTGACATTTTTGTAAAAATCGCTAGCTATTTGAGAGAATCAAAATTTAAAAAAAAATGTTCCATATAAAGGATAATTGGGGGTGGGGGGATTTTCTTGAAAATTTTCGTGTAGCATTCTTTGAAGATGCTGAACTTAAATACCAAGTTTGGTATTTAACAGACTTTTTATTTTTGAGCTATGCTGCTACCATTAGACAAACGCACATGTTTCTAAAAATAAGTTTTTTTTTAATTCAGGGGATTTAAAAACATATATTTCCGGTGAAATATCGAATTTTTGGGTGGTATACAATACCTTCTCTATCCACCATATACATTGTATATACGGGCTAGAGAACGTAAATCTTTAACGTTTATCTGCGAAAAACACAAGTAAATAAGTGCGAGATGAAACTAGTTTTAGGTTACAGAAAGGTATTCTTTTCACCTATCTCCCAATCGGCGAATGCTTGTACCCTCTTAACTCTTCTTATGCTGAAATATCACACAGTATCAAATGAAATCGATGGTGATGCGGTTACTCCACGCCGACAGCTATAGCAAACGGTATGGTTCATTAAACCGTCAGCTGGGGTGAGACGTTAAGAGGCCATAAAGATACTGACGGGGAACGAGAGTTCAACACAGGAAAACCATAACTCATTAAGATGCAGAAGCCTCTTCTCTGCACGGAGAACAAACGTTCCACGCAAACCACAACTATCTACGGATGTTGGCAAAGAAGAGAAAGCCGGCAACCTTCAGAGGAGCACAGGATGAAAATGTGACTTGGTTTGAGAATGAAACTTAGTAATTAATGAACGAAACCGGCTTTAGTATGGATAATGCATACTGGAATGATCGTTTTTGTTTTTCAAAGAACAGGTTTCCGATGCACGGCGAAGTTACACTTGGCAAATTAATGAGATGAGTGTCAGATTTTCAGGTAACGCAATCATTCTGTCTATTTGCGAATTACTTAAGATTAACCGACGGAAATGAGGGCACTTTGCGGTTTAGTTATCGTCAGCAAGAAATTAATTCGTTGAACATATTTATGCATGCTTGGAATGTTGTTTGCAAGCTTGGAAAATTAAAACTTAGGGCGATTGAATAATCTGCAAATATATTACGTAAAATTGTAATTTAATGACATTATATCATGCGGTAACTTTTGTCGAGGAATTACTCGTGTCGGGCTTCTTAAGCGTATACTCTGTGGGTAGCGCGGAGACAAGGGGAAAGCAAAGTTGTTCGACCTAAGACTGGGAAACAGCAATGAAGAGGTCTTGGAGACATACAGGGTTACTACAAAAGAAATAGACAACTTCAACTGCCTGTAAAACAAAAACTTATTAGAGATAGCAACCTAATTATTTTGGAGGTATGTTGAGAAAACTCTCAAAGTTTCGTTTGTTACTATTGGTAACGCTGTAGTGTTTTGTTTGTTGTTGCAGAAGCTGAAATGGCGGAAAATCCTGTGGAAAAGGCATATTGCGTGTTGTCCAACGACATTTTAGATTGATAAGCTACTTGATGCCAAGCGGGAGACCTGGGTTCGATTCACAGTACCGGCGTGGGGATTTTTCCCCCGCTGGGAGACCTGGACCGGGGTGCACTCAGCCTCGTGAGGTCCCTGGGGGGCCAATTGAGGAGCTACTTGATGGAGAAGTAGCGGCTCCAGGTCGTGAGGACCGCATTAACCGGCCGGGAGGGGCTCGAGGCGCTGACCACGTCTCACCCTCCAATACTGCACCCCATCCATGACGTCTGTAGTGGACCGAGATGGGGGACCAGCGGCCGGGCGGTAGGCCAAGGTTCCGCGTGAGCCGTCGTGCCATGGAGTTATAGTTATATATAAGCTACTTGATGAAGTAGCGGCTCCAGGTTGTGAAGACCGCATTAACCGGCCGTAAGGGACCCATCCTCCAGTATTGCACCCCGCCCGATGTGGGGGAAGCAGCGGTCGGGCGGCAGGCCCCTTCGGGCTGTTGAGTCATGGAGTTTGTTTTTTAGTTTATATGGGATAAAGGAACATTTCTAATGCCATCTATATACTCGATCCTCCCTTGGTATGGCGAACTTTTAACTGGCAGTCCGAAAAAGATGAGGGTGCGGTTGAACATGGGAAGGATATGCCAAGGAAGTTCTTAAATGGGCATCATTTATTCTCTAAAGATGCTTGTTCTTTCACATGCATCTCAAAGTTATTAGCGTATTACTTACTGACCATCTAATCCAACCAGTTTAATGGTCCTAATCAAGAACAATTCTCACGGTAGGTCCAATGTTAGCAAGTTCTGATTTGTGCTTTACTCTTTTTCTTACGCACACTTTCTCTCTAAACAGTGAATTTTTGCCTTCAGAAAGTTTCATATTTCCCGATACTTTAACTCGTTTAACTTGGTAAAGTAATATCGGCGATGAATGAAATGGGTCCCAAATGAGCCCGGGGTCCGTGGAGATTAAAGTTGCCCGACATTTGTCTTCTAAGGATAAGGGAAAACCCCGTATTAAATCTTATCCGTCAACTCACTTAATCGACATGGGTCTCTAAACTCGGGACCTCTTCAAGATACAATTTCATTTTCCACGAAAATACTTAAAATATATGATATTTTAATGAAAACCATTACAGAAATTTTTGAGAAAATCAAACTTTTTCTAAAAGTAAAGACAGTTTGGGGTGGAATAAGAGGCACCCACGCTCCTCCACACCTCTTGAAGTCTTGTTACTGGGATTTTAATTAACAGGGAAAGAGGCTGAAACAAGACTGCGATTTTCTGAAAGGTCAATGATGCCTGTAAACAGTGAAATTAAACCGCTCATATCTAACTCCGTTAATTTAATTTTAACAGCATCAAGAGGATTCAAATTTGAACGGCGTCTGGCTTTCCATCTAGACTCGATGACCTCGAAGTATGTGAACCCTAATTGGAAGGCAGCTGAAGACAGTTCTGCCTACATAATATAACATCTTCGGCGTGAGAAAACGCCAAGAATCGTCCGGTGCAAGGTCAGAACGGCAAGCGGCGTACGCTTGGTGAACGCGAAGCGATGACTAGTGTACAATGTCAGCGCCAAAACATTTACTAATCGCTGCTAACAAGCGAGATACCTACAAACATAATGCCGTTTTGCGTTGCTGTTCCTTTCTTCATAATTCGTGAGAGAAATGGGCGGGGCCTAAGAATGGAATACCTCAGGCAGGTTGGAGAACATGTTTGGCCTCTAACAAGAAATGCCTACAGATTTGTGATCTCAACTCTTCTATGTCAAACACTGATCTGTATGTGTTACATGGCCTCCTTGAGCAGTGGTTTGACAGGGAGTGCCACTGAGGCAATGCTTTGCATTTGGAGTCTTGAATTTGGGGGCCGATGCAAAATACTTTCTTATGTAAGTTACAATCGAAAACAACACAACTGAACGTTTCCTTACAGAATGTTTAGTACAAAAATCTGATATGTTCCATTCACATGACTTTCTCTATATCTCTGCAACAAATTATTGTTAAAGAGCTTATGCCTCTATTTACTTTAGGCTAATCGAGAAAACATTAGCAGAAATAGTCTTATCACTTGCTTCCTTGTAAGTAGAAGCGAAATAAGGGAGTACCATAGGTTAAAGTAATAGTCAAAAGCTGGTTGCTATGTGACTGAAGTTCCTTTGTTTGTATGGACAGCAGTTGACAAATTTCTATATGAGAAAAGTAAGTTATCATAGTTGATCGTTTTTGAGATATTCCTTGATATAGGTTTCAACTCCACGAAAATATATATATATATATATATATATATATATATATATATATATATATACATATATATATATATATATATATATAACATAAATTGTGTGTTTTAACGCGCTCTACATTTCTTGTTTAGTAAGTTTTTATCTAAGTCTTACGGCTTAGCAGTTATGCAAAATTCCGTAAAATTCGTCCACAATAAAGTAGTCTTCAGAGGCTATTCCCAGAAAATTCAAGATATACATTTTGTTTGTCAGGTAAATATCTCTAATATATGACATTTTAATCAAAATCGTTACAGCCATTTTTGCGAAAATCAAAATTTTCGAAAAAAGTTCCATGTAAAGGGTAGTTAGGGGTGGGGGGATTTTTCTCAAAATCTTCGTGTCGCATCCCTGGAAGATACTAAACTTAAATGCCAAGTTTGGTATTTTACCGACTTTTTGTTTTTGAGTTATCGTGTTCACAGACACACGGACCTTTTTGTGAAAATGCTCTTTTTGGATACAGGGGACCCTAAAACATATATTTCCGGTGAAATCTCGGTATCAAATTTTTGGGTGGAGTGCAATACCTTCTCTATACACTATGTACATAGTGCGTATGGAGAAAGTAAAAATCTGATGTGTACCATTCACATGACTTTCTCCATATCCCTGCAACAAATAATTCTTAAAAAACTTATACTTTTATTTACTTTCTGCTAATCAGAAAAAAATAGCAGAAATAGTCTAATTACTCGCTTCCTTGTAAGTAGAAGCGAAATAAGGGACAACTGTAGGTTAAAGTAATAGTCAAAAGCTGGTTGCTATGTCAATGAAGTTCCTTTGTCTATATGGATAGGAGTTGAGAAAAGTAAACGTTTTTCATAGCAGAAACCAAAAATAAGGAATGTCACAAAAACGACGAACTCCACGAAAAAAATGTATATAACATAAATTGTGTGTTTTAATGTGCTCTACATTTTTTGTGTAGTAAGTTTTGGTCCATCTCTTACGGTTTAGCAGTTATTCAAAATTTAGTAAAATTCATTCAGAATAAACTACTCTTCAGAGGTTATTCCCAGAAAATTCAAGATATACATTTTATTTGTCAGGTAAATATCTTTAATATACGAAATTTTAATCAAAATCGTTAGAGCCATTTTTGAGAAAATCAAAATTTTCGAAAAAAGTTCCATGTAAAGGGTAGTTGGGGGTGGGGGGATTTTTCTCAAAATCTTCGTGTCGCATCCCTGGAAGATACTAAACTTAAATACCAAGTTTGGTATTTTACCGGCTTTTCGTTTTTGAGTTATCGTGTTCACAGACACACAACACGGACCTTTTTGTGAAAATGCTTTTTTTTTTAGATATTGGGGACCCTAAAACATATTTCCAGTGAAATCTCGGTATCGAATTTTTGGGTGGAGTGCAATACTTTCTCTATACACTATGTACATAGTGCGTATGGAGAAAGTAAAAAGTGCTTATGAGCAAGCGATTTCAGTAGAAACAATCGACATTCGAATCAAATTTTAAATCTGCTGCAGTTGAATCAATTAAAGCCGAGCGTCAATAAACCGTTTTCAACAGTAATTAAGTTTTCTTTCTTGTGCGTAATATTTACACGATTTTCTCGTTCCATCAATATTAATTATTCATACTGTATAAGCTTGTATATTTGCTTTCAATTGCGATACATTCCAGCAAAAGATGGGTGTATTTGGCATTATACTAGTCCCAAACGGTTGACGTAAGTTAATACAATACACATAAGCTACAAGATTACGAGAAAAACATCAGGGAAATTAATGACAATTTGGAAAAGTTAAATGTAAAACGGAAAAAAATGCGAAAATGATTCCCACAACAAAACATTTAGCATGAATGTTAAGTTCTACGTGATTTAAGACTCCCCCCCCTCCCTCTCTCTCTCTGTCTCTCTCTCTAATTCATCTCTCTCAAAACATGCGTTTAAGGTTCTTGAATTAAAAAAAAACTTGCGTTCGCTTACATGCTTCTCTTTACCTATTCTTAAAATACATCACTCTTATAAAAGCTTATTCGTCTGCGTACTTCATGTTCATTGAGATAAACATTGGCAGATACGATTTTATTACATTTTTACTTTCTCCATACGCACTATGTACATAGTGTATAGAGAAAGTATTGCACGCAACCAAAAAATTCGATACCGAGATTTCACCGGAAATATATGTTTTAGGGTCCCCAATATCCAAAAAAAAAAAAAAAAAAGCATTTTCACAAAAAGGTCCGTGTGTGTGAGTGTCTGTGAACACGATAACTCAAAAACGAAAAGTCGGTAAAATACCAAACTTGGTACTTAAGTTTAGTATTTTCCAGGGATGCGACACGAAGATTTTGAGAAAACTCCCCCCACCCCCAACTACCCTTTACATGGAACTTTTTTCGAAAATTTTGATTTTCTCAAAAATGGCTCTAACGATTTTGATTAAAATTTCGTATATTCAACATATTTACCTGACAAATAAAATGTATATCTTGAATTTTCTGGGAATAGCCTCTGAAGAGTAGTTTATTCTGGATGAAGTTTACTAAATTTTGAATAACTGCTAAACCGTAAGAGATGGACAAAAACTGACTACACAAAAAATGTAGAGCACATTACAGCACACAATTTATGTTATATACATTTTTTCGTGGAGTTCGTCGTTTTTTAGACATTCCTTATTTTTGGTTTCTGCTATGAAAAACAGACTTTTCTCATACAGGAACTTGTCAACTCCTATCCATATAAACAAAGGAACTTCATTGACATAGCAACCAGCTTTTGACTATCACTTTAAACTACGGTTGTCCTTTATTTCGTTCTACTTACAAGGAAGCCAGTAATTAGACTATTTCTGTTATTTTTTTCTGATTAGCAAAAAGTAAATAGAAGTATAGGTTTTTAAGAATTATTTGTTGCAGGGATATGGAGAATGGTACACATCTGATTTTTTCTTTTAGGTACAAGGGAAACAAGGGAATACACTAAAGTTATAGCATACTAGTAAAGTAAAAAATAGATAACTCAATAATAATAATAATAATAATAATAATAATAAATAATAATAGGACGTGAGAGCTTGTGAGCGCAGCATAACTCGAGTAGGAAGAAGCATATAGCTTTAAAAGCAGTTCCCAAAATGTCATCTTTAAGGGCGACGAAGGTATTCAAGAAAATTCTTCACACCCAAACCACCTTATATATATAGAAAAACGCAGTAAACGGGGGCTAATGATTTTCACTAATTATTATATTATGTTTCAGAGATTTGTACGGCTAATAAACATCCGCAACTTGAATTTTCTGTGCATAAATCCGTAAAGCCTTCAGAATGAATTGTGTATAACTGGTAAACTTAATGTAGTCCAATTTACTACATGAAATATGTACAGTTTAAGTTATGGCACTAACCGTTTTGGAAGTATCCGCTAATACAATTTTACGTTCTTGCAAGTTGAACTGTCTTGGAGTATCCACAATGCATCTTGAGCGATTCTTCCTTTACTCAGCAGTTAACAACTGACGGACGATATACGAACAATTGCATCACTGTAATACGTGATAGTCTTCGTCTACCTTACAGATTCCTCTTCGAATCCAACGAAACATATATGCCGAGCAAAAAGAGTGATTTTTAACACAACTGCATTATTCTAAAAACTAATGACAAAAAAGCGCACAACTTTCTGGCGTTAGAGCAATTAAACTATAGATCTAACATAGGATTTTAAGGGCTACTGGGAGTGAAATTTTGACAATTACTCATAAAATACAGAGAAAAAAAAACATTGCAAATAGTGGGCATTTATAGAGAATGCCTATACAGCCATTTAAAGATCTACAATACGCCTGCCTCCTACTACATTTTCACACGTTCAAAAGGTTTCTACGCTTCTTAGTTTTGATTTAAGTACAACTAAAATGTCCCAGAGTTTGCAAAAGTATCTACTGTAATATTAAACGCGACAAAACTATCTTAACATAATATTAATTTTTAAAATATACTTTTATAAAAATTTACTAATTTTAGAGATGAAAATATCCAAACTTTTTAAACAACTATGATAAGTCAGGAATCAATGTTATGAAATATTCCCGTTTAACATTTTTGCGTGTGGTTCAAAGCTCCAATTCAGAAAATAACCATTTTTCTCAAATTGTGAGGCAATCGGAAAATGTTGATTATGGAACACATTGACATGGTAACATCTATGAAATAATTTATCTTACTAAGTGTTTATCAAATCTAAATGAAATTTGGTCGTCGTATAACCAAATAGTAATGCAACACAATAACATTTACAGAAAAAATCTATATTGAAATACAGAACTTGGAAATTTCACTACCAAACACGATAACCCGTTTCAGGTCTATGTTTATAATTTTCTGGAAAATGTGTTTTGTTTTCGTCCTAATACATAGTACTATAATGTCCAATATAGGAATTTGACATCGCCCCATTTGTGCATTTTTACAAACCATTTATTTCTTAACTATAACTTTGGACAATAATGAGCAACGACCAACAGAACTCAAAAGCTACATCCAAATCTTAATAAGTATCTAACTGGACTCCTTGCAATAAAGGATAAATGGAAATTTCGTCAAATGAACCCAAGCCAGAGAGCTGTTTAGTCCTAAAGTTGCAAGAAAGGTAGGCAGTGTCTTTTCCTGAAGAGTTTAGTCTTACCTCTGCAACAATATAAGCAACTGAAGAGAACAACATTAACAAACCTGCACCAAGTATAACGAATAAGTAACGTCGACACACACCTTGGGGAGCTCATGCCGCAGTCGCTCGTAGCACACCCTCACTCCACGAGTATACAACACTGACTGACTGACCGACTCTCGCTGACTGGCTGGTTGCGTGAGAGAGCGGCCGTTGAGAATATCAACGCTGGGCACTGAGACGAGCCAGTACAGTACAGCACAGCGCGTGTGATTCACGGCTAATGAGATGCAAGGCGTGCCGCAATGTCACCGACAGGCTTATTAATCCTACCGAACAATAGCTGGGGAAAATCCTTTCCAAATATGGGCATTTCCCCTCCTCACGCTCTCCATCCTATATTTTCGTAAACAGCTTCAGAACCTGTCGTTCGATCTTCCGCACGAGCTTAATAACAAGTTCTATATTGCACAGCCCAAGCTAATCTTAACTCAGCGGATTTACAAAGGCACCTGTCAACTTGCCGGAATGTCTTACTGCCTCAAGCGAGCGACATGCATAGTTCACTAGTGTTGCAAAGGCATAGGGGTATAAGGTTGCACTACAACAAAATCCCCAAATCTACTATCAAAACAGAAATAAAAGACTCAGACATCGAGGTATGGCAAGCCAGATGGAATAACACCACAAAAGGAACAGTGACCAAATCCTTTCTTCCCTAAATTAAAGGAAGACTAAAAATAAAACTACCAGTAAACCCATAGTGTCAGGTCACGGGAAAACAAAATCATATTTACATCGATTCCACATTATAAATGATCCGATCTGCACATGCAATTAAAGACAAGTCAACCATCTCATAAAAGAAATAACACAAAATGGAGGTACCTGGCCAGTCAATATTCAAGAATTAATCTCTAAATACCTACGAACTTTCAGAAAATATATTAAATTCATAGACATTTAGACTAGAAAAAACACACCAATTTTGTAATTAATAAATTATACATGATGTATTGTAAGTCGGCTAAACTGTGCCTAATTGTATTCTAAGGAAAATCTAAATCAGCTATTAACAATATTGAAATAATGTAACTATAGTAACGGGGCATGTAGAAGAGAGAAGAAGAAGAAAAAATATTGCACTAAGTCGGGCACCTTCACCTCTTGTGCGTAAGCAAATGCACTGAAGTCCTGACGTTCGACTCCGAGCAAGGGAAGAAGCTGTTACAGTGGCAGAACCACAATTTGTGTATAAATTTACATTCTTGATATGGATATAACCGAACTGAAACTTCTTATTGAATTGCACTTTTAATGTTGCTTCACAGAAACGAGAGCAATATTTTCTATACCGTTATACAGATACCTGGCATAGTACGAAATAAGCTCTCTTATCTTATTACTGCTATGACATTCAAACTATGCATAAAACACAGTACACGTGTTATTTAAATACAACCCGCTAATGAAAATACATTTTCTTACACATTAGGAACTCCCAGCGATGTTTGCATTTATATACCAGCTTTTCTAAACGTCGGAGTGTTGTATGTGTATCACCCAATTGCAAACATACTTTTAAGGGTTCATTACTTAATTTATTTCTATGAAGTGATTTTGTAAGTTTCTTTAAGGAAAATAGTGAACCATTTGTTTGCTAGCGCGCTGTCAATTGCCAGGATCATACCAGCACCGCCGGTGTGCCGAAATTTCGTCCTACAATTCTTTTGCGTGCCAGTAAATCTACCGATATGGGCTGTCGCTTTTAAATATACTTAAAAGCCATCATCGGTCTGGGCCGGGTTTAAACTTGAGACCTTCTAACATACATAAGTTGTCCCAGTCATGCATAAAATTCTTGCAGGAAGGTTTTGGAATTTAGGAAACATTTCTCGTGGAACGAACCTTTTTATAACAGAATACATTCTTATTGTCTATACGATGATGTTGAATACGATAATGTTGAATAAACAAAATCTACTTTCAAATTAGTAGATTTGATTTTACAGCTTCGTAATCTTAATAACTGCTTAATTAAATTATTTTTGTCAGAGTACTTGAATTTTAGCTTCTCTACCATGTACAATGTACTTACTAGGCAGAATGTATTGCATTCCAGTTCCATTTAAAAATTCGATACCAGGTTTACCGGAAATATTTTGAGGACCCCTTGATAACAAATAATTTTAGGACAATTTCGCTGTCTGTGAACAGCTAATTCACGAAAAGTTAATTAAATATTGCATAGGATTTCCTCGATCAAAATGAAGTATGTAGAAACATAGGCCTTTGGAAGAATTTTATGAAAATAATTATGCATTGTAAATGACGTAAAATAGAGAAAACCGTGTGAATATAACATATCATCCTTAGTTTTACTTCTACATCTCCATCTTTTTCAAGGGCGTCCGATCTCATACAGGAGCCAGGAACCGCCATGGTCTTGTAGAACTTCTAAGTTTGTTGCCCTGATTTAATATAAAGCGACAGCCCAATGTCAATAGAACTATTGCATGTTAAAGACCTCCTGCGGGACGACATTTCGGCACATCGACGGAGCTGATGTGATCCTGGCAACTGACAGCGTTGTTAACAAATAATTTAATTTAACTTGTTTTACGTTGCAGAGTTCTAATTATGGTTCCAAATATTTGTTGAAATTTATTTATCTTGTTTTCTACGTCTCTATCGATATTAAAACTTACGGCAAAGCACAATTTACGACTTGTTTCTATATTATTTCCAATACATATTTTTTTATTATTTTCTTTACAATTACAAGGTACACAGTGCATAGAGCAGGTATCGCATTTCACCCAAAATTCGATGTCGATACTTCGCCGTAAATGTTTTGAGGTCCCCCGAATCAAAGAAACATTTTTAGTGTGTGTTTTTAAGGCATAAAACAAAAATACCGCTAAATACCAAACTTGGTATTTAAATTTCAAACCTCATCCCAAACTACCTTTTACATAGACTTTTTGAAAATGTTGTTTTTATCAAAAATGGCCCTAACGATTTTATTAACATACCGGATATTAAGGATATTTACACCACAAACAAAACGTATGCCTTCAATTTCCTGGAAATAACTTCTAAAGACCTGTAAGAGATACACAAAACTTGTTATTCAAAAAAATGTAATCTCGTTAAAACACACAATTTATGCCACACAAATTTTTATAGTAGAGTTACTATTTCCGAGACATTCTGTGTTATTGGCTTCAATTTTAGACTACGTAATTCTTCTCAAAAGGGAAGTTACCTTTTCTTTTATTTCTCTGTTGTTTTATGGGCATTGCAAAGCGAACCAGATTTCAATTGTTCATATATCGACTAGCTTTTAAAAGATTTGACTATCGCTTTAGTCTAGCGTACTCCTTTATTTTCCTTCTGCTTACAAGGAAGCAAGTAATAAGACAGTTTCTACTAACGTTAATCTCGGTTAGCATGATGCAAATAAAAGAAGTAATTTTTTTAATGGTTTCATTTGTATAGCCCCCCTTTAACTTCTGTGGTCATATCGCAGGCTTTGACTTGTGAAACAACTCATCTAATCACTATAGGTTATCCCCATTAGATTTATCATTTTATACAATTAAACAAGCGCATAATTCACTCTTACAGGCACACTCCCAGACTCTGTGGAGGACAGGGAATAATTCTGGTTAAAGAAAAATTCCCGCCGCAGCCGGGAGTCGAACTCGGGATCTCTGGATGAGAAGTACAATCTTTTGTAAGAATAATTTGCAGAACTGGAAAGAAAGTCATGAGAATGGAACACATAAGATTTTTTTCTCACTAAATTTCACTTTATAAAAGTGAGAAAGACAAAAAAAGGAATTCCATTGTTTGTATTCCATATCTAGGAATACAAACGAGTAAGAATTCAACTTTAAATAAAACATTATGCCTTTGCAGATGCTACCATAATTCTATAAAGCAGAGAAGAAAATGTAAAGAGTTCAGTTTATAAATTATAGGGAAGTAGCTAAAACTTAAAAATTTCCACAAAGTTTCAAATTCCCGTAAAGAACAAGTTTAAAGTCATTGATTGAAGCTATTGACGCAACATTCAGGAAATAACTGAAAGAACTGTTCATCTATAACAGCTTCTGGCATGTTCTTTGGTTTCTAGTGCCGATGTTCCAAACTTCTAAATTTTAACATTTCTCTTCACTTAAACCCTCTGTATATGCCATCGGCACCAGGCCAATGACCTAACCAGCTAAATGACGGAAGTGCCCTGCTGTTGGAGAATATCTGTTGTTATGGTAGGCAGCTTGGTTCTATTTTGGTAGCATGCACCCTGCTTCAGTTTCCTGTAGATTTTATCCTTGTGTCTCAGGTAAAATTTGATATTTCTCTTCGAAGTTTCTCCTTTTTTTCTGCCTAGGTATTATCCTGCCGAAAATTATGAAACAATCGAATTTACACAGTTCTTTTTCGAGTTTAATTTAATTTTAAGTTCTGACGTTTACTATCTTTTAATAATCATGGTAAAAGATGTAATTATTTACGACGCAATATTTATTATCAATACAACAGTTTACCGTATTATCACTTCAGAATACCTAATTGAAGCGTATTTAGAACTTTCCTTGTAATTTTTACTTTCATTTAGGGACTCTTTATTTAACATTTTTATTTTAAAAATAATTAATCAGAAGAATCCATATGCACGTATATTTTTTTCGTTGTAATAACAATAGTAGAAATTCTATATTTCTACGCAGCTCTTTTAGGCAATTAAAGAACTTATTTTATGAGAATAAAGTAAGGAAGATATATAAGCTTTTACACGTGAACTATTTAAGGCACAAAAGAACTTTACAGGTATATTTATCAAATTATGAAAAAAACTACGATATATGTGTATTACTTGAAGTTTTGTTATAAAATTTAAACTTTTTGTGCGACAAATGACAAACCAAATTAAAATGATGATGGATTGCTCTATTTCCTTGAATATGCCGTGATTCGTAACAAATAATTTAAGACTTCTGCAGTTTTCTTTCTAGTCGTGAATGCTGGAGGGAATTTTTTCCAATCAAACACCGAAATACGCTTGACATCGAATTTGGATACCTTTGCCACTACCCAAGAGAGCTAATAATCACGCCATAGGTGCAGACAAAATGTTTTGTATTCGGCTCACCATTTCTCATGTGCGAATCTATATTGCACTTTCCACATAAATGTATCGGATACTTCGTAGTTTTAATATTTACAGCTGTTTGAAATAGTTTGTCAACACTATTGAAAGTGATTTTATTTTGCTGGTGTGATTACTATACCCGGCTTTGAGATTCATTCCACAAATATTCCAACTCGCAAACTCCACGTTTAACCTTGTATCATGAACATTACCGCTCTTGTATCTTAATATTATCTATAAAAGAATTAAGGGAGAGTCAGACTGAAAAATTCAATGCCATAGCCGGGATTTAAACTAAAGATCTCCTGATCTCCGTCCATTTGCATATTGGCATGGTAGCTCAGTGGTTAGAGCAACTGGACGGAGACCAAAAGAGCCGTGGGTCAAAGCCCGGTTATGGCATTGAATTTTTCAGTCTGGCTCTATCTTTCTCCTGTCCTACACACACGGCTAGTGTGACAGAAACAATTGACAATAAAAGAATTGTTTCATTTAGATGCACCAATTAACTCGGAATAGCCACATTCTCGTCGAAATTGCATGCGTATAGGTACAAGTTTTGTGAAATAAGCACGAATTTATGGATAGTTTTTCTCGGAGTTAATGCTAGTGTGTCATCCTTACGTATTCCATGAAGCTAGAAGTGAATTGTTATGGAAATGAAACACCGACTTTGGAGGCTGTCTCTGGAACGCGTGGCAGCTTGGGTTAAACGAGTCGCAAATGACGATCCACTTCGCTCATGCCGCTATGTAGAGCACCACTGAGAAAAATGTGAATCACTTCCTTTCGGCTTAACTCTTTTGTAACACAAACACCGTCTGAACTTCCTTTGATGCTTCAACCGGCAACTTTACGGCACGATGTTGTGATCTTTGCCGCGTTTTATTTACTCTTATCATAGTTTGTGGATAGGTATTATATTCCACACAAAAGTATGTATGGATTTCAGCGGAAATACATGTTTTGAGGCTTCTTAAATAAAATACATTTATTTGTGTGTGTGTGTGTGTGTGTGTGTGTGTGTGTGTGTGCGCGCGCGCTCATACACATAACCCAAAAACAAATGTCGGATAAATACAAAACTTGGTATTTAAATTCAGTATATTCTAAAGATATAACACGTTTTAGTTTTTTTTTTTTTTTTTTTTTTTTTTTTTTTTTATTTACTTAGTACACAATTTCCGATATATTTCCTGTTATTGACTTGCATTTCGAAATACTTTTATTTTTGTCAAATGGGAAGTCGCTCTTTTCTTCTTCTTTTCTTTTTTTTTTTTTTTTTTTTTTACTTTCTCTATACTCACTATGTACATAGTGTAATAGTGTATAGAGAATGTATTGCACTCCACCAAAAAATTCGATACCGAGATTTCACCGGAAATATATGTTTTAGGGTCCACTGTATCCAAAAAAAGTATTTTCAGAAAAAGGTCCATGTGTGTGTGTGTGTGTGTCCGTGTGTCTGTGAACACGATAACTCAAAAACGAAAAGTCGGTAAAATACCAAACTTGGTATTTAAGTTTAGTATCTTCCAGGGATGCGACACGAAGATTTTGAGAAAAATTCCCCCACCCCAAACTACCCTTTACATGGAACTTTTTTCGAAAATTTTGATTTTCTCAAAAATGGCTCTAACGATTTTAATTAAAATTTCGGATATTAAACATATTTACCTGACAAATGAAATGTATATCTTGACTTTTCTGGGAATAGCCTCTGAAGAGTAGTTTATTCTGGATGAATTTGACTAAATTTTGAATGACTGCTAAACCGTAAGAGATGGATAAAAACTTACTACACAAAAAATGTAGAGCACTTTAAAACACACAATTTATGTTATATACATTTTTTTCGTGGAGTTCGTCGTTTTTGTGACATTCCTTATTTTTGGTTTCCGCTATGAAAAACGTATACTTTTCTCATACAGGAACTTGTCAACTTCTATCCATATAAACAAAGGAACTTCATTGACATAGCAACCAGCTTTTGACTATCACTTTAACCTACGGTTGTTCCTTATTTCGCTTCTACTTACAAGGAAGCGAGTAATAAGACTATTTCTGTTTTTTTTTTTTTTTTTCTGATTAGCATAAAGTAAATAGAAGTATAAGCTTTTTAAGAATTATTTGTTGCAGGGATATGGAGAAAGTCATGTGAATGGTACACATCAGATTTTTTTCTCTTGTCATGCAAAGAGAACGAAACTTCAAAGGCATTACACAGGACCAACTCTTAAAAGATTTGATTATCGATTTAAACTCGTGTATTCTGTATTTCCTTTGGACCTATAGGGAAATACGAAGTAAATAATTTCTGCTGATGTTGCTTATCGAACTGGACTTCTTTTACGGAAAACATAGGTCCACTTTAACAAGAAACAATTATGTACAAATGAGAATGATTCACTAACATGTTTAATCCATTGCTTCTATCGGTTTTTACAACTATTGCACGAAAGAACTTCAAAAATATAAAATATTTATCCCTTTTATTTCTATATTTCTTTTTTTCTTTGAGGCACCCCATTCACTGGGAAAACTACAGCCCCCCCTCTCCACTAAATGAAAACTTGGCTTTATCTTTAGTGCGGTCTTGCGCGTATATACTTATACCCACTTGCGGACAAGTTCATTGTCAGCCTCTGGCATAGTAGCAGGCAGCTGATTGTTGAAGTCAGCCGTTACAGCTTAAAACTCTAAAGTCAAACCACGGATATTTTTGTTTTCGATGTATTTTCAGTATAAAAATCGCAGTTCAATCTGATAATTGCTCTGATGTGAAGAACTGGAAGGTTTATAAATAAATCTCATTTCTTGTCTTGTTATGCGGGTTTTGTTATATATATAAAGGGTAGCTGGGGGTGAGGGAATTTTCTTGAAAATAACATCCTTGGAAGATACTTAACTTAAATACCAAGTTTAGTATTTTAGACCTTTTCGTCCGTGTGTCCGTGTAGAGAAAGTAATAAAAAAGCAAAACTCGTAGAGTATTTCTGGTGAATTCTTTCAGAAGCCTACTTTGGAAGTGGATAACGGTGAATAGCATCCATGAGAATAAGTAACGATGATAAATAATCGAGATGTGTCGAACGGCTGTGCTTCGTTAAGTCTTTGTATACATAATATCTAGGCGTAGATCCGGTATTGCGAAGCCAATGTTTCCCTTTTTGCTCTCTTTGTCACGGCATAGCATGGCCTGAGACGCGCCTACATTCTCACGGATGAAGTTCCACAGAGTCCAGCTAACTGGAGCAAGTCAATCAAGACGTTCGGGTCTCGACTCTCAACAAGGCGAACGAACTTAGCGGTTTACTGTGAAAATACCTATAAAATATAACTGTGGTAAATTACAAAATTGCGGGTACCTAAGGAGATAGCAAAACTCTTGTGACTGCCTCCGTTGTCGAGTGGTCAGCGAGCTGACTTCTCACCCGGAGGTCCCGGGCTCGATTCCCGGCTTGTGCGGGGAATTTTTCTTTAACCAGAATTATTCCCTATCTTCCATAGAGTTTGGAAGAATGAATGTGTGAGTGTGTGTTTGAGGAAAATAAAAACGATTTAAACTCAACCTAAAGAACCTACAGACAACGAGTTGTTTCTAATGCAAAGCCCCCGATATGATCTTAGGTGTTAAAGGGGGCCTATATAAATGACACAGGCTCTCTGATTGAAGTGTAATCTGTGCGCCAAACAGTGCAGACAGTCGCCCGCCTCGGTAGTATGGTGGTAACGTGTGTGCCATATTCAAGAGGTCGCGAGTTCGAATTTGTTCGGGGGTTTCAAGTTCCATAGACCGCTAGATCATTTCAACACCGATTTCCTTCATCGTGCGATATGACCAGCGAAGTTAAAGGATGTTAAGATATAAAAATAAACAAGTAAATAAAATCCTACAGTCCTACGTAAGCAATATTACGGGTAATTTCTGAATAATTAAGCTGTTCAAACCGAGTTTTTAAACATCTTCCTTAGCTTTGATTAACACACGGCCAGGGTAAAAGTAATACATATATTAAACACACAACGTGCTAGCCCACAATGGGGCAATGTAGCACTGAAAAGTCTATTTTAAACACATTTAGACGATACACGCGAAACCTACATGAAAATCTGCTTTAGATTTCATATCGGTTTCGATTTTACTTTTCATATTATTGCTTTTAAAGAATAAATGGCATGTTCCTATGCCAAGGGTTCCAGAGGATAATTTGTATTTTAAATGTTACTGCTATTTAAGAACAAGAATAAAATCATCTCGCATGACTTATTATCAAGTTTTAGATTAGTAGAATCGTTTTAGATTTAGAGAAAATATTTTTGAAATTTATCATAGTATCAATTTTGAAAAATTATTGTACCTTTCAAAATGTGCATATAAAACACCAGAGAAACTTGTTTAAAGCTCCGCGTGTAACAGCATTTAGAGAACGAAATAAAATGTATGTGTGTGTGTGTGTGTGTGTGTGAGTACACATATTTTTTTTAGCACAATACAATTGTCCACCTACCCAGTTTTATAAATTTAGTGGTATAATTGCTTAAGATAGGCTTACTTGAGATCATTTTGAAATTCGTCAGAACGTATGAATCAGATGAGAGAGGCTCGACGCAAATTAGCTCCATTCGCTCCAGTGATGTTAGCTCAGAGGAAGTGCTGACACGGAAAGTGAAAATCCTTTGTAGCATTTGTTTTCAATTCTCATTCTAGTTTGTAACCTTGGTCTACGCAAATAAAAACAAGTGTGAAAAACAAATATGCTGCTCTGTATTTAATTTAGTTTTACCTCTACCTAACAGGCATTTCTTTCCTTAGAAATTTCGATGTTAGGCAATAAGTACCTAGTGAGTCAGGGCTCAACACTTCCGCTTATCTTGTCTTCAAAGTCACTAAAGAATACTTAATCATCTAATGACAATGACAGCGTGAATCATGCCTGTATCTGCGATCTCTGTGACGTAAATTTGATATCTGCAACGCTCTTCTCCTGACGACTCCCTCAATTTCGAGAGAAGACATTGAGCTAATCTCAATGATGACTAACTCTCTCACATCAGAGTTGGCCAAAAGTCGCCAAATTCTAAGTCAGAAGTCATCAGCTAGTCGGTTAATCAAAATACCTTCATAATTAATTAAAAGTATCTGTATAGATGGGCAATATTTAATAATTTTAAGACAAAAATTCACTTATGTAATGAAAAATAAAATATCTAAGAGCAATACACCTCCTAATTTATTAGGAATTGATTGTAGAATGGCATAAGCAAATAAGAAATATCATTCTGGCTGAATATGAATTTCTAGTTTATATGAAGAATAACATCAGATGACTGAAAAGCAAGTAATGTTCTCTTAAACCACATTATAGTATTTATCTTCTAGCTCTACAAGCAACATTTGCATGTATACAATTTATGGAAGTTCGTAGGAGTAACACGTTTCTCTTAAAATTCTAAAAGCATTTCTGCAAAGAAGTGTAGCTGCCACTGTTGAGCAATCAATCAAACTGATTCCTTTGCTTGGTTTTGGCTATGTTAAACTGACTTTCTACGTCCACACTGGAATGTGGAAGATACTAAATCTAAGAGTTCTTTAAAAGCATTTGATCTTTTATCCACAAGTCTACTATGCTGGAATTCTGTAGCTATTGTATAACATTTAAACTGCGGTTGCATTCGTTCTTAAGGAAGTAATTTTGGTGTATAATTTAATATTAAAAAATTCAAATCTAATAAGGTCCATTTCACATAATTTTGCGCCTTATCTCTTAACTGTTACGTACACTAGTCTCCTTTTATTGGCTGCTATCACAGAATAGCTGTTGTACGATACAAAATAGTTAACATGATTATTTATATCAATATATTCGAAGAGAATAGCCAAAGTTATATTTTCAAATATATTAAGTAATAGAGTTAATGCATACCATATGCTAATCATATCAACAAACACTGTTCAAGGCTTGTATATCGCCATTCAAAGAATTACTTTAATCAACTAGGGGAAAGAGGAAGGAAATTGAGCGCGGACTAAGGTTGTAAGTTTACTAAAGTGTATCAAGCCTAACATTTTAATACCACAATATTGACTCTAAATGACTCTTATAACCGTCGTTGTCTTTGACATTCCGGGACTATGTGGCATCTTAAACACGTTAGAGTTGGCTACACTGGTTCACATTTCCGTCACCACCAGCTTCGCGTATCGCAGACCCGGTCGTTGATGCTCATGGCTATAACAGCAACTTAAGTGTCACTTTCTGCATGAAATACAAGTAATCGATTTTCAATGGTGGAACGTGACCAAGAGTACCAGTAGCAAGCAAGATCCCCCCCCCCCCTGTTTCATCACTCCCTCTCGACCACTTGTCCTCTTGCTCCTTGACTGTTAGTGATTCAGATTTAACGATGTGATTGTTCTGAGACATAAAAACATTCCCGAGTGACATGACATTTTCAAGGAAAGCTCCACCCGCTAGCAAGGTTCCTCACTCATTCTCGAAACTGTTTTATTGCCTGACATGACGCTAACAGCTTAACGCTTTACGCCAGTCACTCGAGTTACTTCCTCTTAAAACTGTTACTGCCTGGGTCAGCATAACATTTTTGTAAAAGCTGTCGGTTCGTTACAGTAACCGATTTCAACTTTTACTTTCTCTACTACGTACTTTAGGTAGAGCATGTATTGCATTTTACCCCAAAATTAGATTTTGAGTTTTCTTTGGAAGTACATGTTTTGAGACCCCCCCGAATCCCAAAACATCTGTCGTGTGATTCAGTACATAACTAAAAACGGTTAAATATGTAACCTGGTATTTAATTCAGCGATGCGTCATCATTTAAAAAAAAAAAACACAACAAAATCTATTTTTTTCTTGGGGGGAGGGGCAAGTAAATCTGTTCAAACAAATTATTCTTACACAAGGCCATTCTTTTATCTACATACTGCTAATCAAAGTAAACATTGCCAGAAATGGTATTATTACTTAGTTCCTTATAAATAGAAGGAATGTTTTGAGACCCCCTCCCGAATCCAAAAACATTTGTCGTGTGAGTCAGAGCAACATTAACTCAAAAACGTATAGACGGTTAAATATGAAACTTGGTATTTAAGTTCAGCGTCGTCGAAGGATACATCATTTTCAAGGACCCCCCCCCCATCCTAAACTATCCTTTATATGGTAGATTTTTTGTTATATTTTTATGTCCTAATAAGTGCAAGATATCTGCGTGTATGTATTGAATAAAAGTGGCTTGATATTAAATGCTAGTCGTGTTTTATTTGGACATGATTGCCATTTTAGGATCAGTTTTTTGTTTGTTTTTTTTTTTAATAGGAACCTATCACGATGTGTTCTCATTATTCATAAAAAATAAAAATAAAAAACAAACTAAACAACTTTTGTAAAAATCACTTTGGGATTGCTCTTACACCAACGTAAATAACAACGAAAATTCTGAATGGCTGTGTAAGAAGTGCGCAATGAGATATTACATAATTTCAACTTAAATAGTCCGCATTATATATGCAACAGATGTAAAATTAACAAGTGCACATAATTCTCCTCCTCTTCCTCGTCTACCAATCTTATTGAAAGTCTACCATAGAGGCGCTATGCAATCTACACCTTCATTTCACATCGATTATAATTTCTATACTTCATTAGTTCAGTTGTGTTCCTGAATTACTTTTCAGGCCAGTCGCATAGAGATCTGATACCGCTGGGTGAATTCAGATGCTAATTATTTGTTAATATTACATTAATTACCTTTAAATTTGTTAATTTTGTGTTACTTTGATGTTAACAAAGGGAAACCTTAAGGAGAGAAACACAAATCTGCGGTTTAGGGACATGACATTGGTGACAAGCCAAAGGCCTTTTTCCACAATTCAAAATAGTAAAAATTATGCAAAACACGTCAAAGCAATGATTTCAGAGAACTAATGAAGGAAACTATGTTGCTTCACAAGAGGCAAAAGATGTACCAACAAACACAAATGCATCAGAGAGCAATGACATTACTTTCCTTGTTTCAAGATAAGACTAGAACTTTTCAACTCATCACTCTCTCCAATTACGTCACTTCCACATCCGGTCTCATAACTATATCGCTGTGTTCCGAGAGCATAAAGAGAAAATAAAGACCGAAGTCAAAACATTTGAAAGCATTGACTCAAGGTCATTGCTACCCACAGCATTGCTCTGTTTTGGTTTGTCTGCTGTATTCTTATAATGCCAGTAGGGAGCTGTGCCTTAAATAAGCAAGGTCATATTTAGCAGGCCCACAAAAGGATAAGAATGTTGATCCGAAAGTTCCTCGTATTGTCGTCATAAGCTAACAACCGACAGGTGGAATGGCAGACAAGGTCACTCCTGGGGCAGACCCCAAGAAGGTCTTGAAAGAGCCCCCATACACACTCTGCTAACAGAATCAAACTGCAGCATCGAACAAATTAAAAAGTTTATGAAACAGTAAGTAAGGTCAGAACACAGCTCTTCAGACGTACTGATGTGGACGTTTTAAGTAAATATGTCGACATATTTCTAATCTGATGTGTAGCATTCACATGGCTTTCTGTATTATTCCACAAAATATTGCAACAAAAAATTATGCGTTTATCTAAACAGTAGCAAAACTGGCCTTATTACTCGTACTTGATTCATTTTAAGTAAAAGGATTTAAGGCAATACATTAGGCTAAAGCGATAGTCAAATCTTTTAAAACTTGTTTATATGTGAAATAATTGGAATTTGGGTTTCTTATGCATGCTCAGTAAAATAAAAGACATGAAACAAAAGTTGAATTCCCGTTTAAAGATCTATAAAAGGAAATTTATATTTTTTTTGTCTACTAAGTTTTGTACTATATCTTACGGTGTACCAGTTATACAAAGTCATCCAGAATGAAGAGGTCTTCAGAGGCTGTTCCCAGAAAATTCAAGATTTACATTTCGTTTGTAATAAACATATCTTAAACATAAATCGTTAAGTCAT
Organism: Hymenopus coronatus; assembly: GCA_030762935.1. Taxonomy (NCBI): domain Eukaryota; kingdom Metazoa; phylum Arthropoda; class Insecta; order Mantodea; family Hymenopodidae; genus Hymenopus; species Hymenopus coronatus. The sequence continues at coordinate 85,534,646 of CM060892.1, read as the reverse complement.
TTTTCATAAAATCAAAATTTTCGAAAAATGTTCCATGTAAAGGGTAGTTGAACGAATTTCCTGAAAATCTTCGTGTCACGCCCTAAAATAAGTATGTATGTAGCCGACTTTTTGTTTTGAATTATACTGTACGTATCTACAAATGGACATGTTTCTAAAAATGCTTCTTTAGGATTCAGGGGACCCCAAAACATGTACTTCCGGAGAAATATTGATATCGAATTTTTGGATGAATGCAGTAGCTTATTTACCAACCACGTACGTACATAATACTCGGTAGAGATATTAAAAAGCATAAAATTAAGCGCAATTTATCTGCCCGACCTTATAAATATTTGAGACATTTTTAGAACTATCTATACCAGCGAGTTTCTAAATCACTGGAATTATAACTGTGTGCATTTACGATGAACTTTAAACATTTCAACAATAGAAAAGTTAGCACAAATCAGTGTTATCCTACAAGTGTTGTTGTTATTGTTACATTTATAGCTTGCCTTTAACTACAATGGTGTTATCCACGGCCCCTTACTTTTGGAACATAATGGATTAACCGTACACAGCTGTCACTGTATTTCTGAGTTTTCTTTAGGTTTTATACATTAGACCATACATTCATTTGTACTTTCACACTCTTGAGTGGATAGGAAATATTGGCTGCAGAAAAATTTCCCCCACCAGAGGGAAACCCGGGACCCCCTCGCACAGCAGGCAGGTACTCTACCAATTCCATATTTGTTTCTTTAAAAAAATCTAATGTGTTCTACAAACTATATATATATATATATATATATATATATATATATATATATATATATATATATTTTTTTTAATAAAAGGCTATCCCTTTATCTACGTCATGCTAACTTAGATAAACATTAGCAGAATTGGTCTTATTGCTTCCTTGTAAGTAGAGGGGAAATAAGGGAATATATAAGCTAAAGCGATAGTCACATCTTTTAAAAACTGGTCGCCATGTGAAACAGCTGAGGTTCGGTTCGCTTTGTATGGTTCTGTTCAAGAGAAGTCCATTAGTTTATAACTGAAACCAATTAAAATGAGCATTTCAAAAACGGTCAACTTTACCAGAAAAACGTATATGACATAAATTATTTTTTTTTTTAACGAGATCTACATTTTTGTAGTAAGTTTTTGTCTATCTCTTATGGTTTAACCATTTGGCAAAATTGTAAAAATATACTAAAACAAAGAGCTCTTCAGAGACTATTCAAAAATTCAAAATATACATTATATTTGTGATGTGAATATTTTTAATATATGGTATTTTAATCATAATCGTTAGCCATTTTTGAAAAAAAAATCGAAATGTTTTATATAAATTGTAAAGGTAGTGGGAGTGCGGGTTTTCTTGAAAATCTGTGTCGCATCCTTGGAAAATACTAAACTTAAATACAAAGTTTGGTATTTAACTGACTTTTCGTTTTTGAGCTAAGCTGTCCACGGCACACACACACGGGTCTTTTTTCTAAAATGTTTTTTTCGGACTCAAGGAACCTAAAAACATATACCTACCTCCGGTGGTCTCTGTATACAATTTTTGGGCGGAATACAATACCTTCAATATCCACTATGTACATTGTACATATGGGCTAAAAAACGTAATTATAAGATACCTACCTAGGTAATAAATATGTGGAAACTGCTAGAAAGGAATGCGCCCTTCCCCGTTAGTAGCCTAGGCAGCTATAGGGTTACAAAGTGATGTTATGAAGTGTTGCTATTTTTTATCTTTGCAAATAGTCGTGAGCAGTCAAGTTGCGCAGTACAAGGATGGGGGCAAAGAGGCGGAGACTGGAAGCGATAGCCATGGCTATGAAACGCACGAAGCTATCGGCTGCCGGCCGACACCAGCGATCAGATCATACCACTGCACATCATGTTTACACCGCTCTCGTCTACTTGCACGGATAATACCGATACTCACATTCCTTATTCCGAGAATACAAAAAAACTAAAATGAGAAGCTCATCTAAAAACAATAAATTATTATTTAATCGTGCGTTTTGAAGGTTTTTATTGCGTTTGAAAAGTGCACAGCTAACCTTTCTCAACTTTTAAATTGCTACTCCATTAGTGGCAAGGGCTGTAAACGAGTCAAGGTCGTTTATTTTAACACCTTGAAAGCGAGTCTGCCCAGTCATAAGCACTTAAGTGGGATCCAGAGAAAATCTAATGGAGACGTTTGCTATTTAAAGCATACCTTTCTGAATGACTGCCGGTAAAACACGTGTTGCTGAAACTGTTTGAATATGTGAATTATGTTGTAAAACTAAGGGGGAATGAGGCAGAAGGTAGACATGAACAAACCTAGTGAGATTACTGCAGGCACATTCCAAGGGGTCATTCACAATGAAAATTAAGCATTAATATAACGAGTGAAACTTAAAACATAAACTTAGCGCGATATGCGTTCACAAACAGGTAACAAATGGGAGCCAGTGCAAGGGAGCGTGAGCTAATATGGTTGTCTGCAAAGCGAATCTGACAGGACACACGACAAAAGAGGTTATATACAAGTATCAAATTGAGCACAGGCTAGCTATCCGGTTAAAGGATGTTAAACTGGCAAAAAAGCACCACCTATCACAGTTTTTCTTGCTGTGTTTATAGATATCCCAGCGATTTCTGGCTAGTGATCTTGCATAGAAAGGCAGCAATTAGTGAGCCCACACATGTTGACAGAAAATGTAATGTCGAATGGCAGCCTCTGCAGTGTGGGGGATAGCCAATGTGTCTCATATTCAAGAGGTCTCGAGGTCCAATCTCAGGGTGAGTTGCCCGGATAAGGGCTTTCCACAGGATTTTCCTTATTATGAGAAGATAAATGGCGGGAACTTCTATGGACTCTGGACTCTTTCAGCATCACTTCACCCATTTCATTTATTCATTGTCCGATATATGACCTGCCGTACGTTAAATTTGGGAGCGGGAGTCAGTGATGAGAAGAGCTCTCTGATTGGCTGGTTTCTTAGGTTCAAAGTTTGGACAGTGCATGTGGTACGATTAATTCAATGCGTATTCTTGTTTTCGTACTGAGTGAGGCTCACATTCGCGAATCCCTGTCTCAATTCCCGTTAACCGGCCACTCTAGTCGGCAGGCAATTGCTGGAGTGATTTCTCATCTACAACGATTACCTTAACCTCAATACCCCCTCGTTTCGTTTCCTTATAACGTGTCAGGTGTGATCTATAGGTTTCGTGCATGTGGTGGTGCCGGAGAGATGGCGTGGATGCTTACTCAAAGGAAAGAGTATTCCTCAGGAAACTAGAGTTATGCTTCATCCCCCTGGGCAGCTCTGGTAGTAAAAAGGGTCTTTGAGCTAGGAACTTAAGGCCTTCCGAACGTCTCTGTGGCCTGTCTGCCTGCGGCCTATAGCCTCCTTGTTATCTTTTACATCATTCCTTCCTCCTAGGTGGTGGTAGTCGCAATAGATCTCTCACGAAGGTCGTAGTTCACGAGGTGCTGCCTCCGTTAAATACGCTTTAACGAATGTGTATGTGATAGATTGCGAACAATTCAGTTACAGTACGCACCGCCTGATAAGTTTAGTTACGCCTACGTTAAATTTTCATGAGAATAGTGCCTAATTCTATTCTCAATGTTGACATCTCAATGGCTTTTAATGCAGAACTGAGTGAATTCCTCGAAATCTGACAGAACCCAAGTCATGAATAACCTGGTTTTTTGGACAAATTTTAACTTTTACGCGGAAATAAGAATATAGGTATCGCATTCTGCTGATATGACTACTGCAGCGTCTGGGGGAGTGCTGTCTGCCAGGACTGTACTGGCCAGATGGTAAATATCTCAGCCACTGAAGTACTCTCGCAATTATTTTCCAGTGCGATAGCGAACTGATTAACAACTTCAGCGCCACATCGTTCATGGCTGGCACTCAAGATCCAGAGACAGCTGTTCAGCCTTCTTTAATCTGTTCAATTTATATCGGATAAAAAAAAATCTTACCGATGAAGACACCAAGGCCGGGCACTTGTCAATGAGTCAATCACGTAAATTCTTCTAGAATTAATGCTCCACAGTTCTTTCATCAATAACTACATCCTACATAGCTGGCTATCAACATATGGCTCAAGAATTGTTATTCCTTGCCCTCTCTAGTGTACTATTCGTAATCCATTTCAGACGGGAGGAAGCTGCTGTAAAGGACCATGTATCAAGTGCGGTTGCAGAGGATAAACAAACCTTAAAGCCAGGTCCCCACGGCAGATCTGAAGTTATACAATGTTTGTTCCACACAGAGGTTGAAGTAAGCTCTAAGCCAAATAGGTGGACATTCCGCGACCTGTATTTACTGGAGAGCGCATTTAGGGAACGTAAAGCTTGAAGTTCACTGCACATTTGCCTATAGACGCAAGCAGCACGTGTTCTAGGAATAGTTTTTTTTAACAGCGAAAACACGTGATCATTATGAGTGGAAATGCTATTTCTATTCATTTATAATCCATGTAAATTATGGTATTACGGCACTTCGATTTAACGTTTACATTAATCATATGCACATTTACAAGATTTATATGCACACTTATGGTTTTTAGATCTAGTAGTTAATCTAAGGTGCACTGCTTTAGTAGGCACTTTTCACCATGGTCAATTTAGTGGAATGTGTAACAATATACATTATAAGAGACTTTGGGGTGAATTTCCTATGGCATTCAAACAGCTTGTACACTAAGAGAAACGTATTTCCACAGCATTAGTAAGGGCTGGTATCTCGATCCAAACTCAACACGTGACTGCATTTGCAAATGTCACAAATTCGATGCTTTCGGAAAAATATCTTACCAGTAGTTTGATATACGGGGGGGGGGGGCAGGAAGAGTAGCCAACTTGGTCGCACCACTAAACGTGAGCGGACAGTGAGTATACCGAGCCCGCAGACTGTTTCTGACGTATCCCCATAGCGTTGCTAACTTGAAATCTCTCCAAATATATTCTATCTGCTTGCTCTCTTAAGTTATTGCTAAGATGTCCTGCCCATTTCCTACAGAGGCGGCCAACAGATTGCGTAAACTGTTAAGTTTTCAACCATACATGTATCAGAACGATACAGATTGTATCAGGTGATTTTCAATTAATAATTAATAGCGTGTACAACCTGAAAGTTGAAAAATAGCATGCTTAATTTGTGTGTGTATGTATGAGGAGGAGTTAACTTTTCTATGTAAGAATAGCCAAATGGATTAGTATAGCAATACCTTAGTTCCCAGAAAATAGGCTAAATTACTTTTAACTGTGGGGTTTTAACGGATGCAGAACCAAAACCTCCAATTTGTGTTTTAAACATTATGCATGGCAGAGGCTTATAAGCGATACTTTTAATAAGTTTGTTTCCAAAATTTCACTGACTAGTACGAGAAATGGAACTTTTCATCTGACCATACGGTTTAACACGTTATGCAGCTGATCCACACCTATCATGATTACCTAGCTGAGGCTTCTATTCTCATTCTTTAGTAAAACATTAAAGGGTATAAAAGGTATCCAACAGAGGGTAACACACATCCGCGCAATCTGTCAAACACTACGACACTTAGCAGCATATACGAATACTTCGTGAACACTTCATTGGTATCTATTGATATACACTTCCAGTCAAAATACGGTAAACTGAAAAGGATTTTAAACAGTTTTAATATGATTTTAGGTAGATACCGAACAATCACAAAACCTCTGTCCTCTTAGTTCGGCTACAAATATAAAACATGAAATCCCATCTTCATTTCGGAGAACATAAAGCAAGCAGCTGTAATATGCTCTGGAGACGTTTCGAAAATTAAGAGGGACTGTGAACTGGAATTCCTTCCCCTACCACCCACCACAGCCAGAGAATTTTATGTCTTCCGTTGACGACGGCATGGACATTCGTGAGTCAAAGGGGTCAAGTGTGGACATAATTCAGAGAGACTGCATCCTAAAAAACAAAATGTGACAGGTTTCTGTTCAAGAACTATACGTATCATCTCAATAATCTCCCTTTACTGTCAAAGTCAGGTTTAGAAACAGATTTTATGTCCATATGAGCGCTATTTTTCTAAGAGTTTTCGGGTAACAGTGAATATCCATATTTTAAAGTAAACGACACCGTATAGCGTAAGAGGTATTGTATTCCGGTCGTATCCAGGGAGCCTGGGGCTTTGTACAGTGTAGCTATTGCATCAATGACGCGATAGAGACACAGAAAGAAGTCGATAAGTTTCACAGTGTTTTTAGTATTCCATCATTAACTTCTGTAACGGTTTCTTAGCAATATCAAGGATGAAGGCTAATTTATTACATGCTTTTCTGTTCATTAATTTGCAAACTATTTTATATAAATACACATGAGTGTATTATTTCTACACATATGCTTAAGTTATACACTCGTATGCTATTTTATAAATGGTGTAACAAATAAATAATAGTATAATAATAAATAATATGTAGTATTAATTATAGCAACAAAATCGCTAGAAAAATATTACAACACAATTACCCATAACTAGGTACTATTGCTTAGTAGCCCGCTAGGAAACTCGTGTTTCATTTTTTTTCCTGGCACGAAGAATTTGGAGTTATGTATTCTTTTTTTTTTTCTTCTCTCCCTCTCTCTCTCTCTCTCTCTCTCTCTCTCCTTTCTTTGTTTTCCATTTAATATTTTAGGTCATATTGGTGCCCATGGCATGGGTCGATGCCCACTCAGTATTGCGAGAAAAGGAGCTGCAATTGACAGCGGCCCTGATCTCGTGAGCCAACTTTTCGGCTGGGGGATGCATGATTCTGACATCACCTCTCCGTATCGGCTGGATGATCGCCAACCGCTGCCGTGAGTACGTGGGCGTGAGATCGGCAGTCGGGTTTTTTGGAAATTAATTATCTATTTCCTTTCCTTTGAGTTTATACGGTTGAACATATTCTCGGCCCAGGCTGTAGGTCATAGGAGCTTAACTTCAGTCCATATTAAGTCTCCAGTTGCTTGCCGACTTCATGAGTGTTTTTAAGAGCAGAAGAGTAAGAAAACGGCTAGCCCACAAGTTACTACCGGTTACTGGGCGAGGATTCGCTACCTCCCGCAGTTTTATCATTGTGGTCTCTGCAAGTCTAAAGCTGAAGAAGGTTATAATAGTTCCCACTACGCAATTATTTGGGAGTGTCACCATTTAGCGATTTAATCATAAGATAAATTACTGCAACAAGCAATTTCAAAATTCTATACACAATATTTTATACTGCACAATAACAAATGTTTTGAAAATAATAATTAGGTAATGATCTTTTGAAAACGAAGGTACCGTTCATAAACGTATAATGCGAAATGTTTAAAGTAAAATTCATCCTCTTCTTTCTATTTTATTCAATTCACAAATTTCTTCCGTATTATTGGAGCCCTTGGTGGTCTGAATACAAATAACATACACAAGATTAATAACTATAAATTCAAAAATTACTTGAACCATTTTAATTTATACAAAACAGAGCTATCCCAAAACATGTTCATTATGCATTCTCGTATATTCCTTCTTCGCATGAAGGACTTACAGTCCCTAGGATTTCCCAAATCAGCGCTTGGGATCAGATGCCTGTTGAGCAGACAGACACTGAATCAGAGAAACCAGGATGTGGGATCAGCCCGATGTCTTGTTATAGTATTCTTTTTGTAATATATTATTTGTATGACCTGAATCCACGCTATGGCATAATACTGTAAATCCATCTGTATTGTGACTATAACCTTAATATACCTTCGGAATGAAACAGGGACTTATGAACTTGTATATTCAATAAATAACCAGTAAATATTGTGGAGATCCGCTCTGGGCGACTTTCCCCTCGTATGTTATCTAAATGCTTCAGCTGAGTAACAATGTTGAAATATTAGCAATAATAATGCACGAGAAAAAGTTTTATGCTTATATTCCTGAACGACTACATATTTCTACACCACCACAACTCAGTCAAGAGCAAAAATGCCAACTTTAGGATGAAAAACTTAGAAGATAAATAATTCTGAGCCTTTAACATATGCTGTTCTGATAAAATTAACGAGTACTTCTCGAGTTTCCCACCAAGAATGTGTGAGAATTTGAAACATTTAGAACTTGTAGTTCTCCAGGTTTAATGTTCTAACAAATAGACAGCACGTAAACCCTTCTCAATTTTACAATTTCTTATGTTTAATTATGGAGTTTAAACTCGAGGATTCCATATACGGCTTCTTCTTGGTGTTCGACCAGGTCTATAAATAAATGGCGAATTCCAACAACTCCTGTTAGTTACCACTAACTCAGTTTACAGCCGAACAGGTTCCTAGCAGGTCAGTATCTCCAGGTCAGCTACAAACCTGCTCCGTTCGTGTTTACAAAATAACACCTCAAAAGATTTTTACAACTGAAACGACGAAGATATTAATGTAGGATATATTATGTGTCTAGAGGATGCCAACCAGAGTTATCTAAATTAACCCGAACGTTAATTATTGTATGTTACTTATACAGGATCATTATGGTTTTTTCCCTCAAAATGTTTATTGTGATTATTATTCCAAATTTATCTACTGCAGGCTGTACTAATTTCCATAGGAGGCTACTCTATCACAAAATACGTTGTAGCTTAAGGTACATCGTGAACTTAAAATGCTATGCTCAATTCTTATTATCTAACTCAACGATATTAATAACGAATAATAATAATAAACATAATATAATAATGCTCGACTTTAATAACTTAAAACTTTCAAAATTAATTTATAAAATTACATTTTTAAAGCATTACAATTACAAAAATACCTAAAAAGTGAGATCTGTTTAATGTATTAAAAATTGGTGAGCAGAAAATTATAAAATTAATTTATACATGAGTATAATATTATACAAGTAGAAATGATGGGTATAAGTACCAAATAATTTACAAAATTAATAAAAATATATTTGCTATATGTTTTTCTTGAAAAATCTAAAAAGAAAATTAAGTTTGCAGTAGGTTTTATAAAACTCATAGCATTAAAACTTGAGTTCTCAGATTATACAAAACTCATTGCTAATGAAGAGGAAGTTCACAACCTATGACAATATCAACCCGACGTACGCACTCGGGAACGACATAAGATTGCTAATAAAGGCTGCAAGTTACTCTAATTTCTCAGCTCAAAAGTGAAATTTCTCTTTGCAAAGTCACCTTATGCAACACATTAAAATATAAAAACCTTTGTATACTCAATTTAGTTAAGACACAAAGTGCAAGTAAAACGACAAACATTGACAAAATCGAAGCTTTCCAATAGAAAATAAATAGATATCATTTTCATAATCTTGGGCCTGTGATAAGAATTTATGGACAGTGCACAAAAACATACTCAATACACAAAGGGCAGGAAATTGACAAATAATGACAAAATCGATAAAAGCTCTAAAATAGAAAATATGTCAAAATGACAAAAAATGACGTAATAAATATGCATTTTCATAAGCTAGGACCCGTGATAAGAATTCATGAAGACATTAGCAATGGCTGCCAACACTTATAACTAAAGTCATCAGAATTTGGGCCCTGCTACTAACATATCATAGTAATTATTATTATTATTAAAAATATGTATAAATGAAATATCAACGGGCAAATTATCTTACTGTTAGCTCACAGCGATGAGAAAGAGGTTTTGAAATTTGTTATGAAGTTCGCCAGTACAAAAATGGCAGCGATATGCAACACTAAACTATTGTTATTCGGCATGACTATTTCTGCAGCTTATCTCTCACAGATAGTTCCATGAATTTTCCTACAATAAAACTCATTATTTGGGTTATTACATCTTCGTTTACGCTTAAATGTTGATTCCATATTAAGTAGAACACTGTTGCAATACTTCTTTTCGTAGTACTCCTTGCATTGTGGTCGGAACGAAATGTGGAGCAATGTAGCTAAGCAGTATTGGGATTACTCGCTGAGGGGCCACCAGTTACTGGGGCATAGCTCGCACATAGGCTTTTGGGACCCCATTGTGGCTTACGTCACCCCAGGGAGTGAGGTATGAAGGCAGAGACCCGAAGGGAGCCAGAATCGGATGATAGGCGCAAGCACGAACGTGGTCCTTAACGGTTCCAGATTTACGACTCCGATGCCGCTCGAACCCAACTCACAACCCCGAACCTCCGAGGTTTTCCCGAAGGGGCCCTGCCCCAAAGGACTCGCAGGTGTGTTCCAGTCAAGCGGTACCGAGACGATGTCAAGAATAAACTTTTATACCAAGCCACCGTCCAGCCGCAACCGACCGAAACCCCCGTCGCCTACTTCAAACCTGAAACACGTGGCAAGGAAGTGCTGGGAACAGGCAATGATAAGACAGGAAACCTCATTGCCATCTATTACGTTTTCTACTCAAGACATAGGTAGAGAAGGTATTGCACTCCACCCAAATATTCGATACCCAGATATCATCGGAAATAAACACTTTATGGTCCCCAGGATAAACAAAGCAGTTTTAGAAAAGGGCTCATGTATTTGTTTGTCCGTGTCTGTGAACACGATAATTCACAAACGAAAAGTCGGCAAAATACCAAATTTGGTATTTAGGTTAATTATCTTCCAAGAAAAGTTTGAGAAAAATCTCCCCACCCCAGAGAGAAAGTCTCTGAATGGAATACATCGGATTTTTTTAAAAAATATTTATTTTATTTTTATTCTCTTTTAGTTTTGCTATTGTTTTAGACTGAATGTGGAACTTTGGGTCGTGGCATTTATTATCCAAACTAGTGTTTACTTTGGTGGCTGAGGAAAACCATAATAAAACCCAGCCAGATTGGTCAGCCCATTGGTTTTGAACCCGTGTCTCTCAAATGAGACATACATATCCCGTTAGGTTCAGAAATATGTTTATATTGATGCAGACTCTTGATACCAACATTTCCAGTAACTTCTCAGTGATGTCTCAAAGCATGCATGCCAGTTAACAGAGTTGCTGCCATCAGCTTAGTTAGCGCTACACATGTACCAGCAGTAAATTTTCATTACCTGGCATTAACTTAGGAAAATTCCATGAGAAGCACTGCCCATCCTAGACCAGCCCATCCGGATAACTCCCGCAAGGGTGGAGCAACAATGTCCGACCTGGAGTTCCTGCGGTGAAGACGTGGTAGTGTGGATGTTTAATGGCTCCCAAACTTGTTAGAACTTCCTTTCTTATTCCGCTATAAGTCACCGACATCTCTCCACTTACGAAGCGGATTAAATTGTAATTTTGCAAAGCAGAAACTTTAAACAGAACGTTTAAAAACAATAATATTTCAGTGAAACATCACCTTGCTTCAACAGGCTAATAAGGCTAATAAAAGCAGACATTCCGAGAGACGTACTTTGGAAGGGAACTAAAAACCTCTGAGTTTTAAAAATACTGATGTGTTACAAAATTTTCAATCTGTTCTGCAAACAAATTGTTCTTACAAAAGATTCTTCATTAATATACATAATGCTAATCAAGATAAACATTACCGGAAATGGTCTTATTACTTAGTTGCTTGAAATAGAAGGGGAATAAAGCGTTAGTCAAATCTTTAAAAGCTGTCGTTATGCGTTTGTCATTGAAACTACGTTCTCTTTCCAATAACAAGAGTAAAACAAAAGAGAGATAAAACGAAAGCTAAATTCCAGTTTGAGAAAAGTTTAAGCAGTTAAAAATTGAAATTTACAACAAGGAAAATTATATAACAAACTGTGTGTTTTAACGAGATCTAAATGTTTTGTGCAATAAGTTTTTGTATATCTCATATGGTTTACTAGTTATGCAAAAGTAATCCAGAATGAAGAGGTCTTCAGAGGTTATTCCCAGAAAATTCAAGATTAATAAAAATAATAAAGATATGGATTAATAAAAATATTTAAAGATATGGGTTTTAATAAAATTCGTTAACAGCCGTTTTTGAGTAAATCAAAACATTCGAAATATTGTAATGTCTTGCATGATAATACATCAAAACTTTCGAAATATTATGACGTCTTACATACAAAGGGTAGGTGTTGCTGGGAGACTATCCTGAAAATCTTCGTGCCGCATCCTTGGATGATGCTGAACTAAAATACAGTTTGGTATTTAACAGATTTCGTTTTTGGAGCTATGTTGTCCATACACGACACATCCACTGACCTTTTTCTAAAAATGCTTTTATTTTTTGGGATTAAGAGTGCCTCTCAAAACATGTATCTCAGGTGAAATCCGGGTATCGAATAGTGGAATACAATATCACACATTTTGATCTGTAAAACAAGTCTAGCCCGCTTTCTGTATCAACGAGTATGAGTATCATCAGTACAAAGACGGTTATTGTATAGCCCGAAGCTTCTGTCGATGGACAGTACAATAATATAACTTCATAGCAAAAGAGAGAGAGCGAAAAAAGGAATACTATCGAATTCGTGGATTGATTTATGCTTATATGACTTCTGGGTTCTTATTCACAATGCAAGAGAAGCATTTAATGGAGGAGGGAGGAATGGTTTGCACTCCCATGAATGAAATCAAACATTTTTACAGTGCTCAAAAATGTGAAAATTACAGCCATCATCAGAACTAATTTGAAACCACTACAAGAGGATGTCTTTAACCTTGCCAATTTACCAGAAGTATGTCCTTCAAAGAGAACAAGATTCTTGAAGATGTAAAAGCTCTATCACAAAGAGTGCATGTTCTGTGGTTTCCCCAAAGCTGTTTTATTTGTTCTTGTTGTTTATGAACATTGCTATCTCTTAAAATAAAGTAACATTTGTTTCCAACACTTGGGATAGACTACAGTATAATGCAAGACTTACCACCACTTCATTCTCTAGTCACCACTGAGGACAATGACAAGCATTTGGAAAGTCATTTCATTGCTTTAATATAATCGCATTCAGCCTCTCTATCGTAATATTCTTAGGAATATATTTGGCCTCAGCAGTTTCCCCTCAGCCTCTTTAATATCAATATCTATGAAAAGTGCTTGTAATTTCCATTTTGGGCGGATTCCCAAATGTGGAACCGGTTGCAGATACCGTAAGGTAACCTGCTCCAAATGCACATACATTTTTCCGGCTCCATCTACTTGAATAGGCTGCTCAAAAAAGTGGAATATATGTTTTTCTCGGCTTGGATGACATAGCCGTCTGCATTAATGGACCGGGACGGCGCCCCGAGGCATGCCCATAATTCATACGACAACTTAGGACAAAACAAAGTGGTGCCAATGGGACAGGGCGGCGCCACCGCCGTGTGCCTTAAATGGAGAAACTCTGGCTGCTTGGCTGCTAAGTAATACCACGCTTTGAAACATTTATTAGCCCACCCAAGTTTTACTTTGATGGTACAGTCGCAGCTGGAGAGAACTCAAAGCCCCAGCTGTTTTCCGCTCTGCTTGAAGCGCTGTTAGTAATAGCCATGATGTATCTTCATGCATCGCCAGCAGCAGGGTGAGATAAAAACAAAATAGCAGGCATCACAAATAAGTCTGGTAATGCATAAATAAAATTGTATATAAGATGACACTACGGTTTTACAATTCACCGGCATAATTAGTTGAAAAGGATATTGATTGGTTGAACTCACCTTCTAAAGCCGTTAACAGATGTTAACAAGGGATAGAGAGAGAGAGAGAGAGAGAGAGAGAGAGCTGGCATAGGATTCTTGAGCATTTAGCTTCAAATGCAATAGATGTTGTTTGTTATTGACGTACTCAATTGCTAGGATCATATCAGAGTCGCCGGGGAGCCGCAAGAGTTTTTTTACAAGTCAGTAAATCTGACATGGGGTTGCGGTCTTAAGCACACCTAAAAACCATCGGTGTGGGCCGGATTTGAATCTCCGACCTTTGGAACAGAAGGCTATCGCTTAAACAATCGAGCTACTTAGACCGACAATTTGTCTTCAAGCAATTTACAAACCATCATTAAAAAAATGGCCAAGGGGTCAGTGACAGCTAATAGAAACCTTTGAGTGATGTTTGCAAATATCTAAACGGATGTACGATGGTTGGGACACGTTTGTTAGCTACGATGTGTCTGCTTAAAGTGTAGTAACAGTTTAACTTTAATTTTTTCCGCCTTGACTAATACCTAAAAATTCCTATGCCTTAGAATTATTATATTTATCCCGAAATTAAAGATAACACTGCCTATTTATTTTAACGGATGATTTATCGATTTATTTAGCTTTCAGTGATGTTTAAAATTAAGCTGTGACGTCAGGTCTAATTTCAAAAATGTAAAACGGTTAGAATAAACACTTAAAATTAATTTGTCAGAAAATCTTTCTAGATAATCTGCAAATTAATAACGGAAATGTATGAAATCAGCCGTGTTCATGACTTTTTCCCCTAGATCAAATGATTATGCCAATGGAGCAATAGTACTAGAGGATTTTTTATCAATTTGCATGCGAAGTATCTAGAGGCTGGCGAATAAGCGCTTGCATCATATAGCGTCACTTCATACAATTTCTTTGTGGACTCTGCTAGATTTACATTCTTTTTATTAATTGCATGCTTGGGATTTTCCTCAAATAGATATGGCATAAAGTTTCCTACACGTATTCTGAAACAATTCTATTATTTGATCCTATGTTTTTTTTGTTGTTTTTTTTTATGTAACATTTTATAAAGAAAATCCCTAACATTTTTATGCCGGTGATTCCTCCTCTAGTATTCATGGGGAACACTCTTTCCGTTAAGGATGCATTCGCGCCATCTGTCCGCACTGTCACTTTATGTACAAAGAATGAAGCGAAAATGATGGAAATGAAATCGTGGTAAACGAGAAACATCTCAGCACCCCGGGACCTTCCGAATGCGAGTCACACACATTACCACGACGTCACTATAAAACTCTTTAAAAAAATATATGCAGGAGAAATTTTTGTTTGCAGATTATGTCATGCGACATGTGGGAATGAAGTAATTGCGGGTCTAAAAATAATGTTTGAACCATATATTGTTGCAAGTCAACTGAAAATTGGTGCGTCCTTTCCACACCATTCTCCGAGATTTTACCGGATTAAACCAAGCTTGCAAATCAGCCGACCTTAATAAGGCAGGAAGAAAGTCCTCCTGCGGGGACAGAAGCCGACTACAATAAAAAAGAGTGACGGGGATGACAAGTAAAAGTGGGTTGTTGAACCAGAACGGCGACGTTGCGGCGCTCAAGAAAATGATTCCCATAGCAGCAAAAACATAACAGCCGCTAAGCGATTGAGTTGTTCATGCTCTTAATTAAGGCACCTCAGCAATGTTTATGCTGCAGGTGAGAAAACTTTAAAAAAACTTTGGGATTTCAGGTCTGAAATGCAGGTTGCTATCGTTCGTAACGGTTTCACGCTGTCTCTTGTTAGCTTGTATATTACATGCTAGTGGTATTATGAAAACGAGGCGCCGGGGTGGTGCAGTGGTTTCGTTTTGCGGCTCTAGTGCTGATTCCGGCTCTGGGAAGGCGATTTTAAGCCTCCAATATTCACGCATTCACCAGTGACCAGCCAGTGTGGATTAGCCCAAGGCCCAACGTGGTTCGGAGTCCACAGTAAACATGTAGGCCATCTCGTTCGCCGCGATCCTCATTACGCAACACGGCCGCTGGGCGCCTTCACCTCGGAAATGGGTCCTGTCATTACCAAGTGGTATGAGGTTATATCCAGAGTTGGATCAGACTACATAGAGACTGTTGGTTTATTAACTAAACATATTATGAACACAGTTGTGTCCTTTAACCAAAAGAGTAGGGATGTGTCCCATTCACATAACTTCTCGACTCACTCTAAACCATTCCTACGAAGGTTTATTTATATTTCTTAAGAGACAAACATTTATTACACTTTCAGTGTGAGTATAAAAAGATTACAGTAGGTCTAAAGCCATAGTCACACAGGGACCCGCTATTTTGCCTATTAACGTTCTATACTCTGTAAATTGGCAGATTTTCTCGCCAGTTGTAATTCTTCGTCCATTTCTAATATTGTTTGACGCCTGGTTTTAATACATGGCACTGCAGGCGATGACACGATGATACATGGAGCACCGATGGAATGCGATGGCGGGGGAAAATGGAGAACCCGGAGAAAACCTGACCCAGCGAAGCTTTGTCCGCCATAAATCCCACATGCGGTCGCTTGGGTATAATTCCTGGTGCTTAGATTCAGGAAAATATTAATGATTATTCATATTAAAATAACCGTCAACTCGTTCCAAACATCAGTTATTAGCCTTCATTAAATACTCTTTAATACATTTTAACAGCTGTCCGTTCTCGCTACAAACCCCGAGAAGGAAAACCTTACAGCATACCATTGCAGCAACTAGCAGAAGATTTATTACACCTTTTAGAATCCTAAGTATTGTGAGCGTTTTTTGGCACAAAACGCATCTAACTTGCCCCTCTATGTCAAATGTGGGAGAAAAATATGAGTGGTAAAATGTATATTTGCACTTTAATTTGTAAGTTAATAATACAATGATTAGCAGTAATGTTAGATTTGAAGCTTTCTCGTCGTTGATTATTACAGCTAACTTCACGGGATAGCAACCGAATTAGATTGGAATCGAGAAATCCAATTTAACTCGGTTGCTAACCCGTTAAGTCATCTGTAGCAGTAATGTTGGATTCACCCTTATCATCTTTCTATAGCACGCATGTACATAGTAAGTAGAGAAGGTATTACATTCCACCAAAATGTTCTACACTGAGATTTCACCGGAAATACGTGTTCTGAGAACCACTGAATCGAAAAAAGCCTTACTAAAAATCTGATGTGTTCCATTCACATGACTTTCTCCAGCTGCTCCACAAACGACTTTTCTTACAAAAGATTATTCTTTTATATATATCTAATCAAAATAAACATTATCAGAAATAGTTTTCTTACTTGCGTCCTTGTAAGTGGAAGCGAAATAAGGAAGCCAGTTTAAAGCGATAGTAAAATATGTTAAAACCTGGTCGCTATGTGAAACAATTGAAATTCGGTTCTGCTTGCTTGCTAGAAGAAAAACAGAGATGCGGACAGCGATTTCCAGTTTGACAAAATTTTAAGTAGTTTAAAATAAAACCAATAACTCAAAATATCTCAAAAACGGTTATCTCGGTATAAAAATTTGCATTTGACATAAATTGCGCTAAACATTTCCTTTTATTGGTTTCAATTTTAAAATACTTTAACTTTTCTCAAACGGGAAGTCCTGATCCGTTACATATTTTTGCTGTTTTACTCTTGGCAATACAAAGAGAAACCAATTTCAAAGACAATCTCACAACCGTAGCTTAATTTAAGATATTTGACTACCGCTTTAGCCTAGTATTTTCTTTCTACTTTTAAAGAACTAAGAAATACGACAATTTCTGGTAAAATTTATCTGGATTAGCATGATGTAGATGAAAGAATATTTTTGTAGAATAGATAGAGAAAGCCATGTGAATGGAACAAAGATTTGTCTTCTCCTAAGAGAGCTTCCCTAGCTTTTAGTAGAGAGTTTATCAGAGTTAAAGTTTCAGTGCATCTGATAAGTTCCAGGCGCAGCACGAACAAAACAAGTGAGGGAGTTATGTATGTACACCAAGGTGAAGTAAGGACTAATCGAAGAAAGAAGGGAATCAGAGAACGGAAACGGAAGTTAAAACAGGCATGTGCTGTAGAGACAGCATGAGGAATAAACATCTAAGGAACTTCCGTACCCAAAGCGAGAATACTAATGGGTTATAACCGCATCGTTGCCTAGATTCGTTTATTTTCACACGAGCTGTTCCACCCTTTGGAAAAGAGAAGATAATAGACGTGTCTGTCAACATGAAGTATATATTCAGTAATATTAACATAAGATTCTTCTGCGACCCTTGCGCAAACCAAGTTCCAAAACATACAGAAAAAAAAAAAAAAAAAAGAAGGAAAAAGACAGTTAATACAGACTGATAAAAAACCAATTTGAACATATTTGGGTATTTTGAATACTTAACCTCTAGAAATTTAACAAGACCGTGAAATCGAAAAGCTTAGCTTACATAATGGCAATCACCTTTATTTAGGACAGGCGCCCTTTTAAAGATTCTATCTATATTTCCTAAAAGACAAAATATAAATTCCTGAGCTCGCCTAAACAGCAGCCACAAGAGAATCAAGGAAGACAGAACCAACACCACTTAAAGAGGTGCCAATGGTGACAAACCTAATGATGATCCAAAATTAATGAGTGGTAAAAGTTTCAAATAAAATCTTTAAATCTGCTTTCTTCAGTTTAATATATATTTATTTATTTTTTTTACAATCAGGTACACATTAGCGCACTAATCAATCTACAGACCTGAAATGTTTTACTACTCCTAACACCCTAATAAGTGAAACTATAAATGGGATTTGTTCAAATAAGAGTTTATTTTTAAAAAAATGAACAGTAATGCACGTTTTTAAAAGAAAAATATTTTTTAAACCATCATATTTAAAAAATAGGTAAGAGGTTCTTTTTTTAAAAAAATATTTTAAGAGGCATGTTATTGTAGGATGAAATTCATAAAGATAGCTCTAATAGTTTTAATAAAGTTTACAAAACTCTGTAAAACAATATTGGCTACATAGTGAAATATTGTCAAGGTAAACGGCGGCATTCTTTGTTAAAACAGTATAAAATCAGTTTTATCCCAAATCAGACGACTGTCTGTTACCATTGAATATAATTTAAAATAATTAAAACGCTAAAAACGGACGTTACTAATAAAATAGCAAAAGGAAATAATGCAATACTTCCATTATCCATATTATTTCAAAGATCGTAAAATATACATATAAATTCCGGATTTACATTTGAGTTAATATAATTCGCACCTTCGACCACTCTCGCCTACTTCTGGTGGCCCAACAGATAGAGAATTTCTTGAGAAATTGGAAAAAGTAATCCTGACACTTTTCAAGAACACGAGGCACAAGGCCGCCCCCCCCTCTCTCTCTCTCTCTCTCTCTCTCTCTCTCTCTCTCTCTCTCATACACGGACCGTTTTACTAAAATGTCTTTTTTGGAGTTAGGGGACTTGAAAGCATACTATGAAAATTATAAATCCTGTATTTCTACAAAGTGTGGTAAGTATAAATTTATAAAACCTCTAGCAGTTTGAGAAAAAAATATACATATATACAGGGTGTTAATGAACTACACTGAAATAATTTGCGAGATTGTGCACGTGACTGATATAAGTAATTTGAGATCGGCGATGCATGGTCCCCGGATAAACATAACGCAGCTACATAGCGTTAAACGTGTGGGTATCAGGTGCTGATAAGTTGGTATTAAAGCAAAGCAGGTTCAAAAATGCCTTAGAATGTCTTTAAAACTGCTGCCCGAGTATAGAAATATCTATTTTTAGCAGCTCGTTACTAGCGTCCTCAAGATTTAATGTCGCAAAAATCTATAAAATCTCTTGACAGTGCGACACTGAGCATTCATTAAATACGTTATGTAGCCTACTATGGAAGCGTTTTTTCAACTGCTCTGGTGGCTTAATGCGTAACGTGGAAAGCTGCTATCCCAAAGGTCAGAAGTTCGAATCCTGTAATAGAGTAAATATTTTTATTATAATTTTTTTCATTCCAGACAAAAGTGCCGCGATACGTGGCGTACTGGCACTTCAGAAACTTGCAGTCGTTACTTCGAAATTTCAATAAACAGGCCATAAGTTTCCTATCTCAAATTACTTATTTAAGTAATTACACATTCTGTGAAAATATTTCGGTGAAGTTCATTATCACCTGTATGTGTGTGTGTGTGTGTGTGTGTGTGTGTGTGTGTGTGTGTGTATATATATATAGCTAATTTTGGAAGACATACCAGATCTCTATCAAAATTTATCAACCCTGGGTGAAAAGTGATTGAATGAACAGAATTGTTTTAATGAATGTAATATGCAAACAGTCAAAGAGAGAAAGCTAAAATGAAGATATTAAAAACTGATGTAGACAACAAGAATAGTTCGAATTCTTGTTCAACCGACTTCATTCTAAAACTGGTTTTAATTCGGAAACTACTCTGTGGAAGAATTCGTTAACTGGTTTTGAATACACGAGTCACATTTTTGAAAAGATAATGTGCAATTCCAAACGAGTTTGTAACCGTGAAGTACTGCATGCCGCCGGACACGTGTGCAGAGAGGCTAGCACGTGTCACAAGTCGCACGTCAAGGGAACACGACGTTGCATGTCATAATGAACCCACTCACGTACGGACCAGTAACGAGCATCTGCCAATACTTCCTGCTTTACTTTGTTGGACAATGAGCGGCAACATGCGGTAAACGTGCATGGATTTTTCGCAGGTCGTTACGGCCAATTTCACACCAACACATACTCATTAACATAACACAAGCAAACAAAACAACTCAATCACTGTTTACAACGTATACAATCTTGGATCTGTGTAATCGGTTACCCACTTTAAAGACGAATGCAACAATCACATTTTTTCTTTCTCTACTACTATAGCAAGTAGGTGAAGTATTGCTTTCACATAAAATCTTGTGTGTTCCATTCACATGACTTTCTCTACATATCTGTAACAAATTATTGTTAATAAGCTTGTTCTTCTATCCACTTCATGCTGATCGAGATAAATACTAGCAGAAACGGTCTCATTACTTAGTTCTTTAGAAGTAGAAGGAAAAAAAGGGAATGCACTAGGCTAAACCGACAGTCAAATGTTTTAAAATGTGGTTGCTATGGGATTGAGGTCCGTTTCTTTGCGTGGCCAGGAGTTGACAAATTTCTATATGAGAAAAGTTTAAATATTTGAAAACTGAAACAAATAACAAAGAATATCACAAAAACGATCAACTCTAGGATGTGTGTTTTAAGGAGCCCTATATTTTTTGTGATAAGTTTTTATCTATCGCTTACGGTTTACCCGTTTTGCAAAATGTATAAAAAAAATCCTGAATAAAGAAGTTTTTAGAGGCATTTTTCATAGAAAATTCACATGTATTTTATTTGCCATGTAAATATCTTAAATAGGAGAGATTTTAGTTAAAATTGTTTAGCCATTTTTCAAAAAGCAAAATTTTCGACATTTTTTCAGTGCAAAGGATAGCTGGGGGTGGGGGTTTCTTGAAAATCTTTGTGTCGCATCCTTGGGAGATACTGAGCTTAAATATCAAGTTTGGTATTTGACGGACTTTTCGTTTTTGAGCTATACTGCCCCCTCTCACACACACCCGGACCTTTTTCTAAAACGCTTTTTTTGGGGGATTCAGGGGCTTCCAAAACATGTATTTCCGGTGAAATCTTGGTATCGAATTTTATTGTGCAATGCAGTGCCTTCTCTACACTATGTACACAGTAAAAGGAAAAATACTATACAGAAATAACGTTTTGAGATCCCCGAATAAAAAAGAATTAGAAAAATCCGTGTGGGTTTGTGTCTGTGAACAGCACAACTCAAAAACGAAAAGCTGGTTAAATACCAAACTTGACAGTTCTACATCTTTCAAGGATGCTACACAAACATTTTTAAGAAAACCCTCCACTCTTTACATAAAACCTTTTGGTTGCTCTAACGATTTTGATTGAAATACCTACGTTCAAGGCATTTCTATGAGTTCATGACAAATGCAATGTATATTTTTTACAATTTGTAAACTGTAAGAGGCAGACAAAAATCTTGCTACACAAAAGATATAAATCTCGTTTAGGCATACAATTTATGTCAAATACATTTTTTTTTTTTTTTTTTGTGAATTAAACATTTCCGAGATTTATGCGTAAATATATGTATGTAAGTTTTCACGGACGGTGTCTATTTTAAAATCTAAAATTATTGATATATCATGGCCTGAAGGTTAAAATATTTCTACCTGGCGTTTCGTCCCTGACTGTGAGGGACATCTTCGTCCCTTGTTTTGGTTTAAATGTTTCTATCTCAAACGCATTTCTCAAATGGCAAATCATTATGGTCACCCCCTTACGGTCATGTTAAGAGAAAGGGCTTTCAAGAAGTCTTCACATAGCGAGCGGCTTTTAAAAGATTTGACTATCGTTTTAGCTTAATGTATTCCGTCATTGCCCTTATATCTACAAGAAATCTTATTCTTCTACTTCATGGAATTAGGCCATTGACCTAATTCCTTTCTCTTGATATCGGTCGGTCCGCGTTTCTTCTTCCTTTACATTGGTATTGAACTTGTACCTGTGGGAAAATTTCGGCTGACATTCTTTCGATTTTATGGAACCTGTTTAAGTTTTAGGTTGTGGACTCTTTCTGTTAAAATGTAAATGTTTAATTCTGCTCTTATCATCGTACTTCTTAGCTAGTAATAATACCTAAAAATCGGTAATCTGATAATGAACACAGGAACTTCATTTCTGCTGTTTCTATTTTTTTTTTTTTTCAATCCAAACTATTGACTGTCCAGTTTTCACTTGTTTATATGAGGGTTGGTACTGCCCTAGTTCTAACTGGGTAGATTTTAAAGTGTTTTTTTTTTTCAACACTTATTGTCCTGCACATTTTGTAAAATCTGTACTTAATTTTATATAATTGCATTATTTTAGCATTAGATACATAAATTCTAAATAGTTAAAATTATTTACCTTATATATTTTATTGTTAATATCTTTGTTATACCTTCCATGTTTGACCCTTTAAAAACTACTACTTTAGTTTTTGAGGTCGAGATGCTCCAATAAAGCTACTTACTATTTCATTTTATTTTAGGTCTGCTGTTTGTATTACATCCCCAGCATTCGTAAAAATAAGCTTTTATAAGAATAGTTTGTGGCTAACAGAGAAAGTCATATGAATGTTATATATACTTTTTCTTTCTTTTATCGCTGTACTACCTTTGCATATATCGAGAACCGCTGAGAGGTGCATGTAATGAGTATTTGGAAAGTGTTGTAGCGTTGCTTTGTCAGAACCGCAATAAGGAACGTACAAAAGCCCCAGACAATAAGCGCATATTCCAAACGGGATCATCTGCATAGGCGGGGAGATTTTAGGATCAATGCCAACTTTCTGAATATAACGATGTTGCACTGAGGTTGCTAAGAGGGATTATTGATCCTGGAGGTGACCTGGGTACCCATCGAACCCAAAACTAGAATATTGTAGTGAACAATTATTAAAACATATGAGATTTCATAATTTAGCAATTTCTAGCCGAAGTGCATATCTGTTTACATTTCTGATGGAGCGCTTTTCATATGTTTGGCATAGAATTTCGTATAAAGCAAACCAGTCTGTTAATCTCTCAGACTTGTTTAATTCTAGGAAACTTATACATCTAACAAGCTTCCAAGTAGTCTGAATAAGGATTTCTGGATATTGCTAGTAAAGAGCGAAACCTTGCAAAATTTATATCGCTTGAGAAAATCGTTATTTTATAGTTCAGAAGTTCTAGTTGCCTTCAACGCCCTTTCGTACATTCAGTCGTAAGCACAAAATCCTCTGGTGAAAACGAAACAGTCTTGGGTGATTCGGCTGATGTAGAAAACAAGTTAACAAAACCATCTTCTTGTTGAAAAACTCTCTTGGAGCTCCAGGTGACATGTTCTTAAATAAAGTAGACACTTTCCCAGCTGGTTATTAAATAAATATTCCATCAACTACTAAGCCAAGCTTTAAAGAGAACAACGATAGAGGAAATATCAAGTGGTTTTCAAATTGTAGATTTCTACACTATCTCTCCTGCTCAATTTATCTCAAGTCAAAAGAGTTGGAAGTGAAAACGTTTATTTATAAGATGACAGAAGTTTACTGCAAATTTGAAGGCACTATATCCATTTCCTAATAAGTAATAACACCTAAGGCTATACACATTACTTTCTCTGCACTCACGGACAATTAGCGTAATGGAAATAGGATAAACCCGCTCTCCTCTCCTTATTGGGTGCCAAACAACGCTCATTTAATCTAAATAAAAAGAAAACACATCCAGAGACACCGAAGTCTCATTTGTGCTTCTATATTTGGTTTTCACATAAGAGTCAACAGAGTTTGTTCATAGTTGGCAGAGAAAGCAATTAACAGCTTTAAGTATTCTTGAAGAGCTCCGAATGGCTTTGCAGAATGAAGAATTATCTCGGAGGCCAATGACTCGAGGAAATTACAGCAAGGTCTAGGTGAGAGCCTCATGGGCGGTAGGTCGGCGACGACTTTGCTCAGTAAAGTGGCACGCGGAGAGAATAACAAAGAAGCCTCGGGGCGGCGAGTGAAGAGGTCGTCAGGCGGGGTCAAACCTCCCAGCATCCGATGGGAGGGGGCGATGTCCACCACATCTGTTCATCCTGCGACAATTCTTAAACTCTCAACCCATGAGTCATCGTACCTCTCTGGAGATCTTGAAATGTTTCCTTCGTCAACGTTGTTATCTGATTCTTTTGAGTTATGTGCCAGAAGCGTTTTAGACTCATCAGGCCTGCTATGCTTTAAGTGCAGCAAGTTGATGTAATGTCTCATTTATCTCTAACTTCGTGACTATTTTAATAATCCTCTGGCATTTCAAACATCTTCAAGACCTCTCTTTCTGATTGGTAAACACCATCTCTGTGTATATATGAACATTTGGGGGCTGGGATAAAATGGGCTTCTGTCAGTCACGAAAATGAGTTTCTGCAGACAGATAAATCTTCAAGTATTCTACTTACCAAGGTTTGACCAGTTAGATTGCAAAGTGGAACTGGTCAGAATTCTCTGATCACAGCAATATTCCCATATAATTCATTACCACCTAAACGTCTTTCCGGACTACTTCCAGATTTTTTTCAATCCTAACAACTAGCAAGATATTCCATTTAGAACGTTTCCTTTCAATTTTAGTTTCCGAAATTATTAGTTGGTGTGTACCATTAGTGTCCACAGGCCCGTGGTGCCCCATGTAGTAAGAATGGGTATTAATTTAAAAAAAAATCCCATACTCACACATACGTGTAGGAAAGTAAATGTGATGCTGCTACATTTCTGAAATCTTCGATAAAAATACAGTCCAACACCGCTATAACGAACGCCACTTTAACGTTAAAAAACCCTCTATTTCTCCATAAGCGTCTATGTTAAATTATTTCAATAATAAAAGCGCATGTGCAACGAAGTTTCAGTATCACGAAAGTAAGGCATTTTTTTTAATGAATATATGAGCGATCGAAGGAATTTTAAAAGCGATTTCGTGATTTACTCACCAATTGAATAGACGCAAACAAGGAGGTTGTGACCCTCCCTTTATCCAAAGGTGAATTTTGAATCAAAGATTGTTAGTGGTGCTTAGGAAACGGTAGAGTTATTGGAGGTGTTCTACAGATGCCCTCAGAAATTGTTCCAATCATCAATAACAACCTTCTTTGGTTTAAATTCAGTTTGGAATAAATTAGGGCTACACTGGGGGCGATTCAATTACAGTGCCCTGATTCATAATTAAGTTTGTTCATCCAGACTGAGATGTTATACTTAAAAACATATAGTATCGTACTGTATTGAAAACTTGCAATTTTGGCCATTTGGAAATAAACATATTAAATAACATATAACGAAATTAATTTGTAAGTCTCCATAAATACGTTATAACGACATTTGCCCGTGGTTATTAACGTAGTGCGAAGTAAACTTCTAAGCAACTAAAGATGCACGCAGAATTTCCTGACAGTAGTTCAAGGCAAACTTTTCCCCTTTAATCTTTTAAGGAAGTTGGTGGGGAAGGGCTATAGAAGAGAAATTAAGGTCGAAGAAGAGGCATATGAAAATCACAGGGAACGTATTGGGAGTGTTTATTAGTTACATACATTTGTTTTAAACCTAAACAAAGACTCCACTGTTCGACTTTAATGCTAGATTGTTGGCCACAGTTAACTCTATGAGGGAAATGTGTGGCTTTGTCAGATGGTACTCATTACCAAGTAAGACCCAGATGAGTGATTTTCATTAGGATAGCGACCGGAAGGGTCCCACATGTGGGTTGCCCACGTCTTGTGCATACCAAAAAAATAACATACTGCAATTGCAGCCATGACGACCTTGAATTTTCTTAGTAGTTCTTTACTGTAATGGATACGCATTTCTCTCTGAATTAGAAATGAAAACTATTACTTTTATTTCACTTGAATAAAGGAATATTGCAGTGTACGAATTTGGAATTTCCTCTATGCTGATGAGAAACTGCAAAAACATACTCAGTTGCGCTTAGGCTCAGAATCAGTTAATTCCAGTTAGCTGCTAATATGCACAAGTAGCAAATGTGTGTATATATATAGCTCTGTAAATAATTATATTGTTTAATTATCAAAGGTAAATTTAGTGGTTCTACCTCATTAAAATAAAACGTGATACATTAGTGACATTATTTTAAAAAATATGATGTGTTTCATTCGCATTACTTTCTTTACTTCTCTGTAACAAATCATTGTTAAAAAGCTTATTCTTCTATGTGTACATACAAATTGAGATAATTATTAACAAAATTATGTTATTATTTGCTTCCTTCTAAGTAGAAGGGAAATAACGAAATACACTACGCTAAAGCGATAATCTTTTAAAAGCTGTTGCTATTTCATTGAAACTCGTTTCTTTGCATGGCCAGAAGTCGACAAATTCCCGTATGAGAAAAGTTAAACTACCTTAAATCTGGAATCATTACCAAGGAATATCTCAGAAATAATCAACCACGATATAAATAAAGTACATGATATATTATTTACTTTAACGAGATCTGCATGTTTTGTGCTGTAAGTGTTTGTCTCTTGCGGTTTGCCAGTTATGCAAAAGTCATCCAGAATGAAAAGGTTTTCGAAGGCTATCCCCAGAAAATTCAAGATATACATTTTATTTTCCATGTTAATATATTTTAATCAAAATCTTATCATTTTAGAGAAAATAAAAACAAAATAGATTTTTTTTTCCATGTATAAGGAAATTTGAAGTGACACGATTTTCTTCAAAATCTTCGTGTCGCATCCTTGGAAGATGTTTAAATAACAGGTTTGATATTTTACAGACTTTTCTTTTTTGAGTTACGTGTTCACAGATACACGAACACACACATAAACAGATTTATTATTTTATTTTATTATTATTATTATTATTATTATTTTTTTTTTACGAAAATGCTTTTTTGTGAATATAGTGGATCCTAAAACGTGTATCCCGGTGAATTTTCGCTATCGAATTTTTGGGTGGAATGCGATATCTTCTCTACCTATTATGTGCATTGTGCATACGTGCTAGAGAAAATAAAAAAGGGGGAGAGACAAAGCAAGAAAGGAAGGAAGGAAAGAAAGAAAGAAAGAAATAAGAGAACTATGATTTTTATTCTTAGCTTTTCATATTCATAATTTATGTAACAACTGTTAGCCAAAAAAAAAAAAAAAAAAAAAAAAAAAAAAAAAAAAAAAGGAAAAAAAATGAAAAAAAATGGAAAAAAAAAAAAAATTATCACTTTAATTCTAGAGCGGAACGATCAGCTGCACTAAATGCAGCAACTAACAGAAGAATGGGTGTGCTCGTTAGATTCAATCTATAGCAACCATAGTGCAAACGCTCTTCCGAGTCCCTGTTTTTGCGATGTGGATAGTACATTAGCAGCCCGAGGAACTTTGAATACACAACACTCGCGACAATTGAAGATGTAATCGTTAGAGTATTGCAGAGATGAAACTTCTAAATCCTGCCGTTTTTATCTTAATCGCTTCGATATTTCGATAATTAAACTATTTTAAATCTCATTTATCTCTCTTCACTAGTGTTGGGGAAATTATTTTACATGTATTATACCTACTAATTAAGTCTAGCTTAACATATAAAAACAGTAATTTTGAAGAAACAAAAATGCTGATGCATTATTTAAATCCATTACACAAAACACCACTCTTGGTTTTATTTATATATATTATATATATACACGCACATACATACAAAACAGAGTTTATGCTCAGTAGAACGAATTAATTATATCACAAGTTCAGCAATTTAAAAGTGATTTCACCGGAAATGTACGTTTTGGAAACTCCATAATAAAACCATTTTAGTAAACGACCCGTACGTAGTCTGTGAGCATGAATAGTCCGTAAAATATAAAATTTTATATTTAATCAGCATTTTTGAGGATGCAACATGAAAACTGCACCCCAAACCACCCTTTAGTTGACAAATTTTCGATTTTCTCAAAAATTAGTCTTGCATTTTTGACTAAAATGCCGTGTGTTTAAATATATTTCATTGCAAATGAAATGTATATGTAGATTTCTTAAAGTTTATACGTTCTATTTAAAGTTTCCATTATTTGTTCTTTTCTCAAATGAACTCATTAGTCTTTTTTTTTAATTGAACTCCTGGCGTTCAAAGCGGCAAAGAGAACATAACTTCAATGCCATCGCATGGCGACCAGCTCGTAAAATGTCTGATAATCGCTTTAGTCTTGTGCATTTCCTTATTTCCCTTATACCTATAAGAAAATAAGCAATAATACCATTTTAATTCATGTTTATCTCGAATAGCATTATGCGGATGGAAAAATAAGTCTCTGAAGCAATTTTTTTGGTAGTGTTTACCGTCCGCTTTTACCACTTGTGGCACCGCAGGCGATGACACTGGTGATATATGAAATGAAGATGGAGCATCGGTGGAATGCGATGACGGGGAAACCGGAGAAAACCCGCCCCTGCGCCGCTTTGTCCACCACAAATCTCACATGCGGTCGCTTTGGATCGAACCCAGGCCATCTAGGTGAGAGGCGATAATTTGTTTGTTGTAGAATAGGTAGAAAAAGTTATGTAAATAGAGCATCAGATTTGTTTATTTTTTTAATTTAAACTGATTCACTCTTGAGGGTCTGCTGAAAGTTTGAGCAATATTGGTTATGTTTTAGTCTGCAAATGAATAAGAAAAATCAATAGCAATGTAAAGTAACAGGCATTGGATGTAAACATAGGTCATTAGGTCATGCGTAATACTGTTGCGTATCGAAACTTTAAAGGGCTCTAAACAAAAGTGGTTATTCTTGAAATTAAAATAATTGTTCCATTTCTGAAAAATGTAGACCAAAATTTTGCTTGTGGCACCCTTAATTTGCTTTCTTTGATTATTTAACGAAATTCTTTCATTAAATATTCTGAATGAACTCCTACTTTTATGGGAATGTTAAATACCACCGCAGTGCCATTCTACCATTTCTGCTGTTACTGTGGTTTAATACGGCAGATATACAACTGAAGCAGACCCTTATGCAGAGTTATTCATTACCGAGATTAGATGTTCATTTCCCCCCTCAGTTTTGCAACCTGGCTGACTTTTGTGATAGGAACAAAGGACCAGTGCAGCTACAGCAGTATTTCTTAAGAATGCCAACAGAGTGCTCAGCTGGCAAGAGCCCCGGGCAAGCAAACGCCTGCTAGTTATGCAGCCCAACAGGCGTCTCTATGTCGCGGGTTTACTCCAACCTACATTGCAGGCGTCAACATCAGTAGCTGGTTCTTGCCTGTTTATGTCCGTTTGTTTAGAATGGCAGAGTGCATATAAACATGTTTACTGGAGTACAATATACAATGCCTAACCTTTCGTTACTTTATCACCTATTATTAAGGACTCTTGGTAGATACAGAGTAGCAATTTCCATGCTGAACCTCAGTGAAATATATATTAAGGTATCTTGAAAACTATACAAGCTATCACCAAGATAATTTTACCATCTATAGCACAATTTCTAATTTAGAAACCATATTCACATCATAACGTACGTTAATAATTGCTAATTTGTTGATATTTCAATAAACAAGAAAAATTGCAAAAATTCTCACATGTTTTCTTCTTTAAGTAAAATTTTCTCCTAAACAATTAAAGTGAGACACTTCAGAATTTTTAGCCACTATAAAATACGTTATTTGACGTAGTTGGTGATAGATGAAAACATGTTAACAAAAAATAGCAATCAATATATACAGGTGTTTCTAAATTAGACCGACAAAACTTGGCAGTAGATAGATAACCATATGTGAATCCTATTTTGTCAGGTAACCTTCGTTTCAGTGCAAGATGAATATTAATAAGAAGGAATTGGAGAAAACTGAGTACACTCGTGTCAGTCTAAGAGGCGATTGTTATTACTGCTATCACTAGGTTTCTTTACTTCCAGAGGTCACTAACATTCGGTATTGTTTACAGCATGTTTGTTTACTTCCCAGTTTGCCCCTTCTAACTGTTACTCTACGTACTGCTTCAGTTGTAATGCGTCCTTCGTTGTGAACAGAACAGTGATGTTTGGGAAATTCGGCAGAAATGGAACGTTACACATGCATGAATTGGCGTACATGCATTTGGTATATGGTGAAGCATTAAAATGTGGTCGATTGGCGTAAAGGCTTTACCGGGTAAGATTTCCAAACCGCCAGTGTCCTCACCATATGACATTTGCCACTGTTCATCAGAGACGAAGCGAATGGGGGTCATTACACAGACGAGCAGATGGGCAAGGGCGGAGGCGTGCTGTGCGAACACCATACTGTTCTGTCATGTGTCTGCTACAATACTTATCATTATTCTATTAAATCCTGTTTTGAATTTCTTTCAGTATCTATTTGCCTGCCTATTTAAATGTTTACTTTCTCTACACGTACTATTTACATCGTGTATACAGGAGGTATTGTATTCCACCCAAAATTTGATGCAGAGATTTTACCAGAAATTAGGGTTTGAAGTCCCCCGAGTCCAAAAAAGGCATTTTTAGAAAAAGGACAGTGTGTGCGTGTGTGTGTGTGTGGACAGCATAGCTCAAAAACGAAGAAATAGTTAAATACCAAATTTGTGGTATTTAGGATCAGTATCTTTCAAGGACGAGATATGAAGAGTTTCAAGAAAATTCCCTCACCCCAACTACCCTTTACATGGAACATTTTTGGAAAATTTTGATATTCTCAAAAAGACTAATGATTTTGACTAACATGTCATTATGTTTAAGTTATTTTAATGACAAACGAAATGTTATGTTTTGAATTTTCTTGGAAGACCTCTTCATTCTGGAAGACTTTCATATAACTGGTAAACCGAAAGCGAGAGACAAAAACTTACTACACAAAAATGTATATCTCGTTAAAACACACAATTTATGTCATTCTTTTTTTTTTTTGGTAGTGTTTAACGCCCGCTTTAACTAATTATGGCACCGCAGGCGGTGACACTGATGATACATGAATGAATGGCGGTGGAATGCAATGGCGGGGGAAACCGGAGAACCCGGAGAATACCCGCCCAACGCCGCTTTGTTCACCACAAATCTCACATGCGGTCGCTTGGGGATCGAACCCGGGCCGTCTAGGTGAGAGGCGAGTGGTGTATGTCATATTCATTTGATATATATATATATATATATATATATATATATATATAGTCAAGGAAATAAGTATTCATACAGTACTGCAATTGAAATTGACCGCTGGTATTTCCATATTCAATTAAATGACAGCGCTACGATTTTGTGTAGAAAGCCACCCCATTAAACAAACCGTGTCATGATAACAAAGATTTGAGTATTAAACAAACGCACCTCAAGGAAATAAACAATACCCCAATGCTGGCTGTATTTGACAGTGAAAAAAGTATTCATACACCACTACAAATGTATACACAGAAACCACCAACGTACCGTTTGCAGCAAGCAACGCCTTCAGTGGCAAGCTACACCTCCTGCTTGTTGGTTCTGTTACGTAGTGAATGCCGTGCGACAGAAATATGGGCCGCAAAGGTAAAGAAACAACTGTAGAGGAAAGACAGATAGTTATCTCTCAATATCAAAAGGGAAAATTATTTTCAAACATTGCTGATATTGGAAGAAGCCGGGCAACTGTGCAGTCCATAATAACACGATATATGTATATATATATATATATATATATATATATATATATATATATATATATAGAGAGAGAGAGAGAGAGAGAGAGAGAGAGAGAGAAAGTCTATCATTAATAGCGAAAGAAGAGGACGACCACAGAAGCTAACGCAAAGGGAAAAGAATATGTTAATAAGAATGATAAAAAAATATCTTAAATTGAAAGCCTCTGCATTGTCTGCCTTGTTAACGATCATTTCGGAAAGGAAATAACACCAACGGCTGTTCGCTATCTTCTAAGTAGTGCAGGCTGTGGAGCTAGGGTACCTAGAAAGAAATCATACATCAGCAAGAAGAACAAGAAAGTCAGACTTAAATTTGCTCGAGAGCATCTAAGCAAGAACACGAGTTTCTAGGACAGGGTACTGTTCACAGATGAAAGTAAATTGAATGTATTTGTAAATGATGGCAGAATTTTGGTGTGGAGAACACCATATACTGAGCTTGAACCTAAGCACCTTCAAGCCACAGTGAAGCATGATGGAGGAGGAATTATGGTATAGGGATGTATGGCTACATCTGGTGTTGGGGAGCTTGTTTTTGCTGAAGGTAACATGGATAGATTTCAATATTTAAATATCCTAAAGAATAATCTGCAAAAGAGTGTTGATAAATTGAGTTTAGGCACAGATTGCTACTTTCAACAAGACAATGATCCTAAGCATACGGCGGAAATTGTTCGTTTGTGGTTGTTGTACCATACTCCCCACTGCTCCCCATGTTCTCAAGTTTCCAGCACAGAGTGCAGACCTTTATCCAATTGAACATCTTGGGGTACCCATGAAAGAATGGTCCGAAAGCATGACATACGAAGTAAGGCAGCTCTGAAACAATGTTTTCAGCAAGAATGGTAAAATATTGGCTAGAGACTACAAAAAACCTGGTTCATTCCATGCCAAAGAGGTTAACAGAAGTAATACGTAGAACGGGAATGCCTACAAAGTATTATTTTTGTTATTGTATTGTATTTAAACTATCATTTTCTTTGAGTGTATGAATACTTTTTTCCTCGTTGTGAGAAGCTAGCTGGTACAAATGTTTTGTTTACTTTTTGAAGAGGAATAATTTAGGTCATGCGTTTGTTTATATGTATAGCTTCAGGAGGAAATATCATACTCTTAGTTTACCATATAACCTCTCTGGATGTTAACTTTAGTTATAACAAATGAAGTTTTTCTACATAAACACTGGTGTATGAAAACTTTTTTCCATGACTGTGTATATATATATATATATATATATATATATATATATATATAGAGAGAGAGAGAGAGAGAGAGAGATTACGAGTTATTACATTCAGTTTAAGTAATGAAACGTTTTTCAAACGGGAAGTATCTTTTCGTCTTTCTATTGACCACTCCTAGCATTCTAAGATAACTGAATTTCAATTGTTTCGCTAGCGACCGGCTTTTAAAAAGATTCCTTTATTTCCTTTCTACTTATAAATAGCCAAAAATGTAAGACAATTCTGCTAATGGTTATCCCCATGTAGATAAAAGAATAATGTTTTGTAAGAAAAATGTGTTTGCGGAACAGCTAGAGAAAGTCATATGAATGGAACTCGTCATATATACACACTTCCTCTAAAACTACCTCGTGCTACGAATTTAAGCCTAAACTATGATTGAGTTGATTATACAGCTACATCTGCAACTGAACACGAAGATGTGGATTCATTCTTTACCAGGCCAAGAAAGGCAAATTCGTTTACTATGCAAGCATGATTGTCTTGTGCTATTAGAACACACGTATTAACACCTGTTTGCTGCAGCAAGTGCAAAACCGGTACAGGGAGAAATTTGCGCGCGGGCTAACCACTATCCTCATACAACGTGCAGCACCTCATAGCATTGCCAAAAATGGTAAGGCCTCAATATGACCACACCTGTTGCATTAGATGCAGATGATGAGATCAAAATTATGATCCATCTTCTAATACCCTTAGGGAAAAGAAAATGTTCTGCAGTCCAACCAGTATATTTATTGGTGTGTTTAAATATACAGTTGTATTTTTACTATTGCAAGCTAACCCACTTTGTGAATACGTTTTCTGCTTAACGTTGCATGGTAAAAACTGCAGTACGGTTTGCAAAATTAACGGACGATTTCGATCATTTGTAACTTTCTGATAACTTTAATTGAAAGAGTATGCAAATACACCAGCTAATAATGAACGGTTACGGTTGGTTTATAAAGATTGGATAGAAAGGGTAACTCCCACATTTCAAATTTCTAAGAGGCTTGGCTCTTGTGGCGTGCTAGACTCCGAAAATTGTATATTAGTTTTTTGCCATCTGTTGTTTTTATCTTTTTAACCCCCAAAATAAATGTTATACCTACTATCTACTTATAATTTTGTATGATTAACTTTGTGTAAAAAGTGGCGATGTATAGTATTTCATACTTTCAAAATAACGATCTTCTTTCAGGTTAATGTAAACCTACTGTAATAATTGACATCAGTGATTTTAAACACTGTTTTTTATCCAATCTCAATGAAGATAATCATTTTTCAAAATGTTTATGCATTATTACAATGTCTCCTTATCCATTATGTGTCCCATTCTATTTTAATCTTAATAAATTGCGAAAATAAATCATTATTTTCTTCTTCCTTCGTGGCGACTCGGTCATTTTTACAGAAGCCGTTGGGGAGGGGGGGGGGGAGTATCCCCATAATTATGTTTTTATCAATTTAAACTAGAGCCTCTACACTAGGAAAACATTTTCTTTATGCAATATTTTTAATGCATTTTAGATTTTATCTGCTCTTCAGTTCGTAAGAAAATATGACGCGTCCCAAAAAAACTAAATTTTTATGTCAAAAATGAAACCTGACATTGGTTATAACTGGCTATAATTTAATTCGTGTGGACAAAATATACTTGTGTATTTCTGGAAAATTTAAATTCTTGCTGTTTGCTAACTTGATAAGTTTGCCTACACAACCTAACATTTTAACACAAGTATTCCAACAGATATTTTCTGCTAACATTGCTATTTTTTCCTTCAGATTTCTTGGATAGAAAATATATACTAAATTTGAGATTTAAACTTCTTTTTTTCATTTCGGAAACATAATCATGAACACCATCTAGTTGGTTAATATAACTAAATAAAACAACAAATTGAATAAAACACTAGATTGGATAGTAGAAGTGTCCATATTATTTTGAAATTATATGAAATTATATTAAATTAGATTTGCTGATCCAGTGGTCTTTATTTAAATGTTTATATGTTATTTTTCAAGCACATTCTTAACATTTTGACTTTATGTAATATTGTATACACATGAGTAAGTAAATATAGTAAGTAAAATGGAACCAGCTACATGCATTAATATAGAAAATGAACATTTCTAGCCCCCGCTTCTTAAATGCGCACCTTAAGGCAGTTTCTCCGTTTGGTGATTACTATGTACAAAATAAGTACTGTTTTTTTCTTCAAAGCTAAGCCTAAACTAATTTTAGTCATTTGTAACATCAATTCCCTCCGATAGAATGAATAAAGAGGCTTTAAGCTACTTTTTTTTTTTTTTTTTTTTTTTTTTTTTTTTTTTTTTTTTGTCGCTAGCCCATTACTTCAGCAAAAAATGAAGCAGATTTGTGTCAGGCATTAAAATATGTCAAGCATAACTATTTAGTGCAAATGGTAAGCTTCCCTGTGAATATCAAGTTGTAAACCGGAAGGAAACAAGGCTAAGAAAGGGACGTAATAAGTAAAATAAGCCCCGGAATGCGATGGGGTAGCTTCGAGGTTGTGCCTGGAACCCCCCAGTACAAAGGGGTGGTTATGGCGTGCACCAACAACGCGATACAAGCAAAGAAATTACGAGCGGCGACTTTGCGGCCTGCCTCCCAAAGTCACACATTTGTAGTGAACATCGAATCTTAGAAAACGATGTACGTATATCCGAATAGCCGAAGACCTATGTTCAATTTATTATTTTGAGTTTTTAGCAACATAGTCGAACCTGGAATGTTTCGTACCCCAAGAATGGCCACCTGACCGGCAATATAAAAGTACCCCCAAATACCGGGTATATTTTATGTCGCCCTCTGTGGTGTAATGGTTACCATGCTGACTTCATATACCTATATAAGGTCGCGGGTTCAAACCCAGTGGAGGACGATGGATTTTTTCGGGGGTAAAAATCCTTAGCATGGCTTCCTTCGGAAGGGAAGTAAAGGCGTTGGACCCGTGTCGTAGATTTACGGCACGTAAAGGAACCTCAAGCCTGATAGAGAGGCCTCTGAGCAAAATTAAGCGGTCTTTCACGCCCAATATAGAATGGGACGCTGAGAACCGTAGCAGTTAAAGAGCGTCCATAAATAACACGACATTTACATTTTTTTTAATATTGCTTACTATTTTGTGTATTACAGAGCACGTATGATCTGTGGACCTGTGCAATTGATGACGATCAGTGAGAGTGAGAGTGAGAGAGAGAGAGAGTGTGTGTGTGTGTGTGTGTGTGTGTTTAAATAAATGCACATATTCATTCATCTACGTTTCCACGGCAAATTTCTCAAGAAAAAAATTCAGATGTGCTGCATTCACATGTCTTACTCCACCCACATTAAAAAAATAGTTTTTACAAAACAGTTTTAAATCCGTGCAAACTTTCAGTTCACACTTGATATTTAAGTTTAGTATCTTCCAAGAATGAAACGAAGATTTTCAAGAAAATCTTTCCACCACTAGCACACTTTTCATGGATTTTTTTTTAGAAATTTCTGTTTTTCTCAAAAAATGGCTATATTAAAAATATTTACACGGCAAAACGTATATATTCTACTTACAAGGAAACAAGTAATAAGATCATTTCTGCCAAGGCTTACCTCGATTAGCATGATGTAGATAAAAGAATAATCTTTTGTAAGAATAATTTGCAGAACAAGCAGAAAAAGTCACCTGAATGGAACACATCAGATTTTTGCTTTTGTTTCAAAGATATGTGTGGTGACACGCCCTGAACTGAGTATCAAGTTGGGGAGGATGCGTTATCACGTGACCGCTTCTAGTGTTCTCCAGAGAGGCGAATCTTATTCCTTTTGGGTAGTTTCTACACCGGGGTACGTGACTTGAGAGATTTACCTACACTCAAAGGATATCTAGTTTCAACCCCTGCCTGGGTACAGAAAAACTTACCAACTGGAGTTTCACAGTACTCCCTCCCCCAAGAACCTCTTGTTTTCCGTGGCTAAAGTTAAAAAAACATCAGGCTCTGTGTAATACTGTCGGAATGATGTCATACCAAAATTTCGCAAAATCTTAAAAGTGCCTCAAATCAAAGAATTACACTAAAAATAATTACATCAATTCAACATTAGTGAACACGCTAATAATGCGCCCTCCGTGATGTAGTTCGTTAAAATCCAAAATTACAGGTTCAAACCTGACGGAGGGTGATGTATTTTTTCGGACGCAAAAAGTCTTAGCATCCCCTGTAGTGTTTATTTACACGTATCAGAACACCTTACTTGAAAGAAGAAGTTCTTGGGCAACATTTTCCGCCTGTTCGCGTTCGCAACTCGTGATTTCGTCCTACAGTGCCATCTGTAGGCGACGAGCTGATCCCTCGTCTCATTGGCGCTTAGTGACCAACTCACGAATTAGAAATTGAAATCCTATTATGGAAACATCGTAACAATGCCCTTTGCTCAATTTACGAGATGCAGGAATACTATTACTATATACAGAATACCCTGGTAATTATTTTCGGTAGTTTAATTGCTCGATACAAAGTAAACGACAGCATCAGAAAATCGACTGCAAAACAAGGCCCCTATTAAAGACTTGAAATTCAATAAAAAAAAAAATGTGTAGCTACGATTAAAATAAATATCTACCTTTCAAGCTCACACTAAATGTCCTGTAAACTAGGAAAAGTTCCTATAAAATCTGATTTGTTCCATTCATATGACTTTCTCTACATCTCTGTATCAAAAGCGATAATCAGATTATTTAAAGCCGGTTGTTATGTGATTGAAATCAGTTTCTCTCCATGGCTAGGATTTGACAAGTTCCCGTATGAGAAAAGTTTAACTATTTTAAAACTGAAGCTAATACAAAGAATATCTCAGAAATCATCAACTCCACGAAAAGAATGCAAATAACATAAATTGTGTGTTTAAACGAGATCTACATTTCTGTGTAGTAGGTTTTCACATCTCTTACGGTTTACCAGTTATGCAAAATTTAGCCAAAATAAACAGGTCTTCAGAGGCTATTCCCAGAAATTTCAAAATAGGTATACATTTTATTTGTTATGTAATATATGGTGTTTTAATTAAAATCTATAGAGCCATTTTTGATAAAATCAAAGTGTTCGTAGCCTTTTATATTAAAAGGATAGTTTGGGTGGAGAGATTTTCCTCAAAATCCTCGTTTTGCATCCATGGAAGATACTATATTCAAATACCAAGCTTTCGTTTTTGAGTTATCGTGTTCATACACATATACGGAGTTTTTCCCAAATATTCTTTTTATACAGGTGTTCTAAAAAGTGTATTTCCGGTAAAACCTCGATAACGAATTTTTGGTTAGAGTGCAATACCTTTTCTACGCATGTATTATGTGCTAAGTAGAGAAAGCAATAAAAATCTGCCTTACGAGCTCACACTAACTTTTGTGAACTTGGGACAAAATGAAAAAAAAAAAAAAAAAAAAAAAAAAAAAAAAGACGAAGATGCGAAAAAAGGAAGACCTAATTTACAATCCACACTAACTTTCTGTAAACTTGGAAATGTTCCTGTGTAGTTAGATTTGGTCACATGTGAGGTTGACTCCACCAGTGCATTGACTGAGTAGTCCCAATTTTTAAAGTGAAAAGAAAATATGCAAGGACATTCCTATCTAAGCTCCGTGTAACGCCACATTTGTACGGCGTTGACCCAGACAGACACTGTACGGGTTTCCTCAACAGACGTCTACTAATGGCTTTGCTCGCACATTCTCTCTTTCAGCAACAAAGAAAGTAAAACATACCCAGGGGAGAAATGCATTCATAGCAGCATATGCATTATTAAAATGCTACTACTAACCGTAGAACAGAAAATCTAAGGCAGAATTCTCGAGCTTTACTTCTAATATTCAAATTCACACCGGCATAAATTTCAAATGTTCTTTCTTAGTTTTTACTTTCTCCATACGCATTATGTACATAGTGTATAGAGAAAGTATTGCACTCCACCCAAAAATTCAATACCGAGATTTCACCGGAAATATTTGTTTTAGGGTCCCCAATATCCAAAAAAAGCATTTTCACAAAAAGGTTCGTGTGTGTGTGTGTGTGTGTGCGTGTGTGTGTCTGTGAACATGATAACTCAAAAACGAAAAGTCGGTAAAATACCAAACTTGGTATTTAAGTTTAGTATCTTCGAGGGATGCGACACGAAGATTTTGAGAAAAATCCCCCCACCCCCAACTAATCTTTACATGGAACTTTTTTCGAAAATTTTGATTTTCTCAAAAATGACTCTAACGATTTTGATTAAAATTTCGTATATTAAACATATTTACCTGACAAATAAAATGTATATCTTGAATTTTATGGGAATAGCCTCTGAAGAGTAGTTTATTCTGGATGAATTTTACTAAATTTTGAATAACTGCTAAACCTTAAGAGATGGACAAAAATTTACTACACAAAAAATGTAGAGCACACTAAAACACACAATTTATGTTATATATTTTTTTTCGTGGAGTTCGTCGTTTTTGTGACTTCCTTATTTTTGGTTTCTGCTATGAAAAACGTATACTTTTCTCATACAGGAACTTGTCAACTCCTATCCATATAAACAAAGGAACTTCATTGACATAGCAACCAGCTTTTGACTATCACTTTAACCTATGGTTGTCCCTTATTTCGCTTCTACTTACAAGGAAGCGAGTAATTAGACTATTTCTGCTATTCTTTTCTGATTAGCATAAAGTAAATAGAAGTATAAGCTTTTTAAGAATTATTTGTTGCAGGGATATGGAGAAAGTCATGTGAATGGTACACATCAGATTTTTTAAAATTACTTCGTAAAGAGAAGGTACTCACCCAAACATTCGATACCAAGATTTCACTGGAAATACACAATTTAGGATCCCCCGAGGCAAAAAAGCGTGCGCATGCGCGCGGTGGATTAAATAATAAACTCGATTTTTAAGTTCAGCATTTACGTTTAGTATCTTCCAAGAATGCGACAATGTGTTTAACAAAATTCCCACCCCAAACTACCCTTTACATAGCATATTGTCCGATAATTTTGATTTTCTCATAAATGGCGCTTGCGATCTTTATTAAAACACCGCATATTCAAGATGTTTATATACCAAACGGAATTCATATATTGAATTTTCTGGGAATAGCCTCTGAAGTCCTCTTTATTCTGGGTGACTTTTGCATTACTGGTAAACAGTAAGAGATAGAAAAAAACTTACTATACAAAAAAGCTGATATCTAAAACACATAATTTATGCAAAATGCATTCTTGCTGTAGAGCTATCCATTTTCGAGACATTACTTTTTATAAATTTAAATGTTCCAATATGTATACTCATAGGAAGCTTAGATCCACATCTTATCATTTTTTATCATGGATTTCAATTATATCACATAGCGACCAACTTTTAAAATATTTGATTATCACTTTAGCTTGTTCTATTTTCCTGTACAAGAAATATCGTAATAAACCATTCCTATTAATGTTTATCTTGATAAACACAAAGTAGATAGCTTTTATAAGAAGTTTTCTGCAGTATAATTTGAGAAAGTTGTGTAAATTTGGCTCATTAGATCATTTTTAACTGAGATTCCACAAAATAAGTTTATTACCAGGGAAAACGAAAAAGCGGGGCCACACAAGAACGAAGGGTTTTGTTGTTTTTAAATGCTATATTTGATATTTTATTCTTATGTTAATTATTTCCTATTCTTTTTGTGAACTTTTTATCTCCATTATATTGGCATACAGTATCCACATTTAGATAGTACTAACGTTTTATTGTAAGATCCCAGGAACAGAAAGGCACGTACTGCTATGAGACCCATGATGGCCTATTGGACCGGTTTGTGAGATATGTATTCAGTAAAAAAATCTTTTGTTCCATTCACATGATTTTCTCTACATCGCTGTAATAAATTATTGTTAAAGACCTTATTCTTCTATCTACTTTATGATAATCAAGAAAAACATAGCAGAAATGGTCTTAATTGCTTGCTTCCTTATAAACATAAAGAAAATAAGGGAATAAACTAGGCAAAAACGATAGTCAAATCTTTTAAAAGCCGGTGGCCATGTGGATGAAATCCGTTTCTATGCAGCAGGGCCATGAGATTACAAAAAGTATTTTAAATCTGAAACAAATAACAAGGAATATCTCAGAAATGGTCAATTCAACGAAAAAACATATTGGACATAAATTGTGTGTTTTATCGTGATCCACATTTTTTGTGTAGTAAGTTTTCTTCTATCTCTTACGGTTTACTAATTACACAAAATTCATTCAGAATAAAGAAGTCTTTAGAGGCTCCTCCCAGAAAATTCAAGATATACACTTTGTCATATAAATATCTTTGACATGGTATTTTAATCAAAATCGCTAGAGCCATGTTTGAGGAAATAAAAATTTTCGACATTTTTTCCATGTAAAGGGTAGTTTGGGGTGGGGGAATTTTTCTCAAAATCTTCTTGTCGCATCCATGGAAAATACTTAACTTAAACACCAAGTTTGGTATTTTACCGGACTTTTCGTTTTTGAGTTATCGTGTTCACAGACACATACGGACCTTTTTCTGAAAATGCCTCTTGTTTTGACATGAGGGGCCCTAAAGCGACTAATTCCGGTGAAATCTCGGTATCGAATTTTTGGGTGGAATGCAATACCTTCTCTATACACTATGTACATAGTGCCTAGACAGTATAACTGTTGATTTTCCAAGTGTACATTGAAACTATTCGGCAGTCCACCAACTACTAATTATACTAAACTCACCAAAAGCTTCAAAATGCTATATTTAGATATAGCTTTCTTCAGGAGCAATTATATTGGGTGAAGATATACACTTGTTCAGCCAGTCATTTTTTCTTTCTTTGTATGTCGTCAGGTCACATCGCGTCTGGGTGACCACAAACAAGAAGTGGATGACATGAAATCCCTTTCCATCACAACACCGTTAGCCGTTACTCTATCTAGAAGCTCATTTAAATATTCCGCTCCACGGAGCATCTGTGAAGCACTTGATTTTAATAAAGCAACATGAGTGTGCACTTCTATGAAAAGCCTACACTGCAGGCATTGATCTGAAAATCTCAACTTCTTACACTGGGATTGAGATATTGCTTGAATAGGCAAGTCATAACGAGCAGTAAACTGGGCCAGTAAGTCGATATTAAAACTTGCGAAAGTCAAATGAAAACGTCGGAACCATTGTAGAAGTTTTTAATGCTAGAGTAATAGAATTAACACATCTGGAGAGTATAAGATACTTTATTTTTAATTTCCAACAATGAAGAGATACATAACATCATTAGCAACCTTTTTTCTTTTTCAGTTAAGACTGAGTTGTCTATAACAAGTTAGATATAACTTAAAAAGGTAATCATTGTCGTGGCTCAAATAATACTTAAGTAAAAGAAGACTGTGGATCTTAGTTTTGATAACTGTATTGCTAACTTCAGGTAAAATCACCTAAAATAACTTTCAAGGTACTGTCTTGAATCTAAATTAGAATGAAAATCTCACCTATAGACTATGAAAGGTGTTTATGTTAAGGGTATTGAGCCAAACCATTAAAAATAATTAATGTAAGTATAATATAACAGTAATGTATACACGCTTCTGAATTATGGTGTCTCACTTTGGGGCAATTATACTTATGAAAACAATCTTTTTATTTTACAAATGAGAGGAATTATCTATATTGTGATATTAGTTTTAAGTATGGTAAAGATATTGAGACGAAGTTCTTACGGAACAGGCAGAAAGATAGAAAGAAAACTGAAACGGAA
This sequence comes from Hymenopus coronatus, assembly GCA_030762935.1. Taxonomy (NCBI): domain Eukaryota; kingdom Metazoa; phylum Arthropoda; class Insecta; order Mantodea; family Hymenopodidae; genus Hymenopus; species Hymenopus coronatus. The sequence continues at coordinate 85,491,783 of CM060892.1, read as the reverse complement.
TTCTATAAAGTTTAACTATGTCTACTCTATATGTAGTTCGGAATCATGGACAGAAAAAACAAAAAACGTCTACAGACAGCAGATATTATATTCGAGAGATATGTAGTTGCTCTAAAATAGATTAAAAAAAAAAAGAATGAAAAGATGAGATCAGATTTAAACATATTTTCAGTTAATGATAAGACATATGAAAACAGAACGAAATGGAAGCGCCGTTGATAGAATGATAGGGGAAAAAAAAAACAAAAAAAAAAAAAAACTGAACTATCGGCTGATTCGAAAGACGTAAACTTAGTAAGAGGTGGAAGGTTGATAGAGAACGGAATAGGAAAGAAAGAGGAATAAGAATATTATGTGAAATCGAAATCTACTCTTTTTGAGTGTATTTACTTTTTAAATATAATTACACATTTAATAAATTTTATTTTTATAGTTTTATTTACCCACATCGAATTATTTACTGCATATTAAAAAATACACATGAGTATAATTTGTGTACAACTATTAATAATTATCTGACAAGTAGCAATAATATTTATTTCATTAAACGTAAATAAGTAAAACGCAAACTAGTTTTAAATTATTTTCCTTTAATCCACTGTTCAACTAGATTCGTCTGAAAATATCAACACTTGATAGCTTGCACTTAATTCACAGTTGTATTGTATACAGGCAGACTCCTGTAAATCGCGCATCTGTAAGCGTGCACTCACTGTGGAACAGCCTGTATTGCTCTATTCAATAGTTTACCTGAAAAAATATGAAACTTGCACATGACAAATTTAAAAAAAAAAAAAGTAATGCAATAGTATTAGAAAATCCTCTCTCTAAGATCCAGCAATTTATAAGATTAAAATTTTGACGTTATTATACATGTATTGGTGCTTTAAGCAACAAACATTTCTCTATGATAACACAGCTCTTGTAGGAAAACACTAGTATAAATTGATATATTAAAGAAAGCCACTGGCCTAAATAAAAAGTATACATTCAATGGAAAATAAGTGTTGAGAAGAACTGCAAAAGAATTATGCACCTTAGGAGTGCCTATATGAATAACTCACTAAAATGTTAATTAATATGGTCAATGAACGAAATGAATATACACTACAATGGAATACGTGTTGAGCAGAAATGCAAGAACATAACTACTTTAAGAGTGCCTATATGAGTAACTAACTCGCTAAAATGTTAAGCGCCTTTAGGACATGTTACACGCTTCGCCGGTTTGCTTTGCATGCATGCAGAAATTTCACGCGTTCAATCAATGGAATTGTATCTGTGCACGCAAAGGCTTCAAAAAGCATTAGAGCAGATAGGTGGTGACGACATGAAGCAACCGAAGACACCGCCTCAAGACGAACTATAATAAATGCCATTGCTCTAAATAAAAGCTATATCTAACTTGCATGCAAAGCTCTGTCAAGTTTCAAACCTCACGAGACTCTTGGTGTAGCTCGGCCATTAATAAAACAAATGGCAGAACAAAAGATTGATCGTACTTGTGTTGGTACAGGGTTACTCGAAACTGCCCATCCACTTTTGCAAAGTGCATATAGCCCGCCTTGGTAGTGTGGGGGTAGCGTGTTTGCCTTACATTTAAGAGGTCAAGAGTTCGGATCTCGCTTAGGGTAAATTACCCGGATACGGCTCCCAGGGGTTTTGCCTTATCCTGAGAAGACAAGTAGCTTTAAGCTCCATTGAACTCGAGATCATTTGAACATCATTATTTTACTGATTTCACTCATCGTCCGATATGGCGTTAAAGGACGTTAAGCAAACTAATTACTAAATATAAAATAAAATCTGGGAAAAAATTCTAAGCGTAGCATTAACGTGGCTTTCTTTATTCACTTTACTACAACTTAGTCTCCTAACTGCACCACATTAATCCATTCATTTCACATTTATACATTTCGTTGTACGCGATAGTTAAGAGCTTTAAAGAGCCTCCCTTGTGCGAAAGGTTTGAAATTGCATGTTCTTTGCATATGTATTTTGTATTGTTACTGCCTCTGTGGTCAAGAAGTTAACATGCTAGCCTCCCGATCCAAAGGCCCCGGGTTCAATTCCGGGGGTAAGGATGGTAGTTTTTCTTTTATCAGGATTATTTCCCATCTTCCTTACTCTGGAAGTATAGAGTGAGAGAGTAAATGTGTGTGAGTCTGTAAATTTAATAGAAATATAACATCATGCCAAACAGTCTTTGATGAGGACTGGATCGGTTTCGAGCGGAAATTGACAAAGACAAGGGCCTATCCTGCCGAAATAATTAAATTTAGTCAAAACATTAAATGTAAAGAATCTATTGGTTTGCTGTTATACTTTTAGCCTTTTCTACACAAAATCTTAAAACAGCTGGTATTTTATTATTTTAATCAAATCTGTTGTACTCGTTTTAAGAAAATCAAGTATTTCGAAAAAAAGTATCATCTAAGGGTGGTTTTGGGTGGGTAGGTTTTCTTTAAAGATTTTGCGCCATCCTTGGAATACATTGAACATCCGAGTTGGTGTTATGTCGTTCACATACATGCGCGCGCGTCGTGGACCTTCTAACCAATGCTTTGGAAAGTGTCGGGAATTCGGAGAGCCTCAAACAGTAATTTTGGCAAATCATAATATCCAATTTTCTTTCGGGTAATTGAGAAAAAAAGAAAAAGGGGGGGAAAGGCATGGTGTGTGTTTGAGATGCTTTCGATGGTTTGAGCTTCAAGAGTAGCGTTGATTTCATTCTTGCCTCTTCCTAATATATATCCATATTCTATTTCCACCACAATTTTTTCTTCGCTGTTTACATTAATGAAACCTTTCCTGAGCTTAGTTCCGTGTAACACTTGCTCAAAACAAATTCAGAAAAAGTATAGCATAGATTAGGCGTGTTCATCCCGTTCTGCAGTTACAGAAAGTCAATAGGAGCCAAGTAAACATTCAACAATGCTACGAGCTTCACCGAGCAAACAAGATAGGTAATTTATAAGCTTGAAATGTTAAATCGCCTGCTTGCGCGGAAAGCATTCGGTATATGGGGAGTAAATGCGCAACTTTCACAACTATGTAGTAGATTAATACATTAAATTGTCACCAAACATTACTACTTGTTTAATCATAGCTCAAGTCTACTGGCCGCAGTCGATATTTCGAGTTGTCCAGAATTGTCAGGCCGAGAGGAACAAGACAACGCTCTCCACAGCAGCGGTCACCAATTTCTGCCGACAACCCATCCAATTTCACGAGAAATGTTTGAAACACAGTGGTAATGGGTTTACGGATCCGTACCAGACAGGAAACTCTCTCCTGGAAGTAGACAATATCTCCAGCTATAAATACAGATCTGCTGGTTATTTTTACTGGGAGACTGTCACACAGTCTCACGAGCGCTATGTGTATGTGAGTACCTTCCAGTGGGTGTATTTACGTACATCAAAGTAATGTCTTTTTAGCCTACCTTACCTGATCAATATAATGGTAAGATATTACACATTGCTATAAATAATAAGTTTGCACAAACAGAAGGGTAAAATATGTTATGCATCAAATCTAATTGACCTCACAATTTACTCAATGCGATGAAGGCTGGATCACCATTGCTAAGGTCTCAAAAGAATGAAAATATGGAAAGCCAGTACACAAAATCTTAGACCCCATTCACAATGAAAATTAAACTAACCATAACATAAGCTTAACACGACTTACCATTTGAGAAAAGGGTTAAGTATTGGAAAATTAAAACCAATAACGAGGAATGTCTTGGATTGGCTTTAGAAAAAAAATATATTTTACAAATTACTGCTTTAACGAAATGAACATTTTTGTATAGTAAGATTTTGTTTCTCTCTTACAGTCTACAAGTTATGGAAAATTCATCCAGAACGAAGTATAGTTCAGAGGCCATTCCCAGAAAATGTAAGATATGCAGTTGATTTATGATTAAGCATTTTTACACAAATGGTATTTTAATCAGAATCGTCTAAATTCTAAAACTTTATCTAACGGGTAATTGGGCTAGGGGGATTTTCTGAAAATCTTCAGGTCGCATCCTTGATAGACGGGGAACTTAATACCAAGTTTGGTTTACAAACAACTTTTCATTTTTGTATTATATTACTCATTCATACGGACCCTTTCCTGAAATGATTTTATTGGGGGAGGGTCAGAGGGTCCTCAAAACTTCTGAGTGAAACACATGATGTGTATTATTGTGGAACCGTTCATAAATAATTACGAAAAAAATAAGTATAAACACGAAATTAAATTGAACTTAATAAGTTTGCAAGATTCAAGTTATCAGGTTTATGCCTATGTCAAAAACTAAGCTATTAGAGAGCGATTCTCTTTACAACTCCTTATGTGACTGCTTTCCCATGTAACATCAGATTTTCCATCGGTATAAGTTGACTCGCTAACTGGCTGTGTAAAATCACGGGCCAGGAATCACAGGGATATGCATAAAAATCGTAGTAAAATTAACAGCGATGATCATGATGCTTTGTTAGCGAACGTCCTTGTTCATTTTGATACCTGTACACATCTTTTGTCTTATGAACTGTCGAGCCCCGATGTTTCATGTTCTTTTGGAATTGACTGCAGTTTATGTTTCTATTTCTGGTTTTTGTATGACAACATATGGCCTAAAAGTTATGTTTAAGTTTAACGTAGTTATGTTCCAATTTGCATTGGAAATGACCTCTTACTCTTATCTCAACTTAAAACTAAGAATACACGTGCAGCAAATTATATATAAACACACTTTAAAACACAAATCGACAATGCTTTTACCCATCCATAATCTTATAGCTATTCAACAAATTGTCCATTCTGTTAACAGCTCGCAGGAAATTGTTAAATTTCCTAATAAAAAACTTTGCTCAACACATTCATAGGCGGCCACGATAACTGCGTAAAGGTCAGTCGTGAGCTCATGATAAAATATCTGATGTGTTTCATTCACATACATTTCTCTAGTTGTTCCAACTACAAATTATTCCTAAAAAGATGAGCGTTTTATCCAAGTCATGCTAATCGAGATAATCAGCAGAATTGATCTTATTATTTGCCTCATTGTAATAGAATAGGGGAATACATTATGCTATAGCGACAGTCAAATGATTTAAAAGCTGGTCGCTATGTGAAACAATTGAGGTTCGGTTCCGTTTGAGAAAAGCCAGGTAGTTTAAAATTCAAAGCAATAACAAGGAGATTCTAAAAAGGGCCAGTTCTAAAATATCAAAATTGTTTAGAGCCATTTTTGAGAAAACAAAATTTTCAAAAAGCCATTCCATGTAAAGGGTAGATTGTGGAGGGGTGATTTTTTAATCTTCGTGTGCATCCTTGGAAGACACTAAACATAAATACCAAGTTTGGTTTTTGACGGTCTTTTAAGCTATGCTGTCCACACACACACACACGAGCGCGCGGGGACCTTTTTATAAAACTTATAGAACTTATATCAACACAGAATTTTGGGTGGAATACAATACCTTCTTTACCTACTATGCACATTGTATGTACTAAATACGTGCTAGAGAAACTAAAAAGGTACGGCTACTGAAAGTTCAAAACGTATTCCTTAAAATGTGCAAACATGGTAATCACATACGAATACTAAGGAACACGTATTTCGAACACCGTTTTAGTTCACGAGGTATTGAAATAGTTGCTCAGTTTTAAAACTCAATTTGGAAATTTCGTCGGCTATTTAAAACACGTTAAACATGTGCAGTTTACTCAGATCGTTAGGCCAATTTTAAGAAAATAAAAAGAATAGATCTTCCATGTATTTCGAGGGATTTACAAAACATCTTGTAATTTTATGTCCCATTATGTTCGTGTTTTATTTGGGGGGGGGGGGAATTGTGCTATCCATTTTTTGAATCGAACACTGTCTTTCATCTATGCAAAATCGAGAGCAGAAAAAGTAAAAACATAATTTACCCTGCTACGAAAACAAGAAAGTGCATCTGTTTTAAACAATTTCATTCTACAGCACGGACGACATGTTTCGACCAATCATGGTTATCATTACCACAAATTTTAACGCCCGCTATTTATACAACCCATTGAATCACATGGAAAAAAATTACACGCTAGTTGGCGCAACTGGTAATAAGCATAAAAGCTGCCCATAAAACAGTACCACCATTTAGCGAATATTTGTAATGATGAAATGGCGCAGTAAAAAAAAAAAATAATGCCTATGTCATTGTATTTATTTCTTCCAATCTATATAATAACACTTTCTTCTACTCATAAAACAGTCAAGTAAATCTCAGCTGCATTGCTTTTCTCTACACAATTTAAAAGCACTAATGAGCCTATTGTTGAAAAAAGTTAAACATTTAATTAGCTAACATAGTTAACATGTATAGAAGACAATTACAACAACATTTCATGCGAATGACAATCCTGAAACAAAAAGAAGCACAAGAAAGAAAAGAAGAAGAAGAAAAAAAAAGGCGCACAAGAAGGAAGCAGCAAATCGTCTACTTAACGACTATACAGAAGACTATCGACTATAACGCTTTCAGGTTATTAGCTAGGTTCGAATCTTGCTAAATGAGTTGCTGCGGCATCATCATTACATGCAATAATGATACCTCGATTTCATGTCATGAAAGCGGCGGTTCGTGAAAGGCAAGACCTAATAAACTTGACACACAGAAAATGAAGCAAAAAGTAATGATTATAGGATAACAAGGGAGTCCGACAACGGTATCTTTTACTGTCTGTTCATTCTAAGGATGAAGTCATTAAGGCCAGTTGTAATCCTCGCAACAACATACACTTTTTGACACGGTTAATTTCACGATGACAAATTAAGTAAAATCGCATTAGCGTTATTAAATGCAACTTTGCGCTCAGGCACTAAGATTCTCAGAAGAAATCAGCTCGTCTCAGAATACCGTCTAATACAAAAACAGTATAATTTTTTGAAATGGAATTGCGGTCATTAGCAGCCTCTTAGTTTTTAAATGATTTTTAAAACTTTCTCCATTGCGAGTAAGTAATTCTGGTTTATTAATTATCTACCAGTATATTTGTGGAGTTAAAACCTCTTTCTTCAAATTTCTGAACAATTTTACCAATTTATTTTCATGGTATAGAATAACGTCCATAAACTAACCGGAAACACGCAAAATACAAGAATGTGATTTTCTTTGATCTTGGATTCATGGAGATAAACCGCATTATAGCCTCCAACTACAAACTCGTGATATAGAGCAAATGAAAACTTAAGGCGTTCAATAAAATCACTTCCACTATAATAATAATAATAATAATAATAATAATAATAATAATAATAGCTACTAATCAACACTTCATTATCTGAAGAAACTTACAAATTTCAGGACACTAGTTTGCAACCTTAGCTGCCTACAAAGTAAAACCCTCAACTTTAGTTAAAGCATCCATTATGGTTTTGAATCACGGTAAATATGGTTAACTCGTTAACTAATACAGCAAAAATGCTTTAAGTTTCAGTTAACATTGATCACAAACTGAATAATTTTAAAAAATGTGTGGCTAGTTTGAATCAAACTGTATACAAGGAAAAGAAGGAATAGCGGCAACTACTTTGTCACTGTTGTGTGTGGTGAGAGGCTTCTCAACATTGTCGAACTGTAATCGACTTGCTAGTTTACGCATGCTCATTCTCTTTCCTTTCCCTCTCGTAGTGCTCTTTACCAAGAGAATATTCCTCGAATTAATTACAGCTTACAATGTGCAATATTTTGAAAAATAAACAACTGTTACACATTAGAAGCAATAAAGTTAATCTTATAACACTCATTGAAGAAGTGAAAGAAAAGGGGAGGGGGAACAAGACAAGAATTATTTAAACTTTTATTTTGACATCTTAGGATTTAACGTTCAAAATGTAACTATAGAAAAGTATATTAGATTAATTAATTCGTCAGTATGGAATTATAACATAAAATTTGCAGTATTTAAACTGGAATTACGATGAGATTTAATTAACATGACGGAACGTAACGTGAAGTTAAGAAATGAATTAAATTGAAGACCTATTAGAATGCACTTTAACTAATAGTACAATAACGTTATAATCATTCTTGTTCTAGATTTAATGCTGCTACTACTTCAAGCCGATTGGTTCTAATTACCATATGACATCACTTAACAAAAAGGAAAAGTTTGGCACTGTCACACTCTTAAGCTACGCCGGGTTAAGTCATTTCACGTTAAATTAACCCCAAATAGCTCCACTTAATACGATGTGTTAGACTTTCATGTTACGTTACATTGAGCTCATCATTAGAAAGTAATGGAAAAGTCACTATGGCTTATAACAATTTTGCTCACATTCGAAGCATTTGATATTGATCAATACAATAACACCGCGGTTTCAATTTCAACAAACAACCCGGCGTAAAGTGGTCGAAATGAAAGCGTTTTTTTACTTAGATTACTCCTAAGTTACACAAAATTTAAACCTATAACAATGAATATCTCTGAGTTCTTGCTATAAAATGGTAGGACTATATTATCAGAAAACATATTTTAAATTCATATGCCTTTATCTATGCCGCAACAAACTATTGTTATAAACGCGTGTTCTTCTATTTCATGATGATAAGATAAACACTGGCAGAAACGGTCTTATTATTTCCTAATAGGTGCAACACAAATTAGGGTTCACTTCTACTATCATAATTATATCTCTACTTACCACGTTTTGCTAAGTATGAATAATATATACAGCATTAATAATTATAAATTCAGAAATTATTTGAGCCATTTAAATTCAGAAAACACACACACACACACACACACACACAAGACTAGGCTAAGGCGATATCAAATCTTTTCAAGGGCGATCGCTATATAATTAAATATGATCTATGCATGCCCTGGAGTTAAAAGAAAAGCGAACGAATACTTTCTGAGAAAAGGATTGAATCTAATATCTAGAAACATTTCAAAAATGTACACAAAAATGTAGGAAGTTTGTGGCTATCTTTTACGCTTTAACAGTCATGCAAGGTTATTCAGAACGAAGAGGACTTTATGGACAATTTTTCGAAATTCAAAATATACTATAATTTGTAATAAACTATCTTAAACATTGTACTTTAATCAAAATAGTAAGATCCGTTTTTGAGAAAATCAAAATTTTCGAAAAGCTACATGTAAAGGGTACTTTGGAGTGAGGGGATTTTCTTGTGTCGTATCCTTGGAGGTAAAAAACAAATATTAAGTTGTTTTTGAGTTATGCTGTTCAGACATACACGAACCTTTTTCTAAAATATGTTTATTTAAGGGGACGTCAAAACATACATTTATAGTGAACGACATTTAACTTTTGATTTGAATAAAACTCACCATACTTACGTACGCAGTAGAGAAAGTAAAAATTAAAGAAAGTTCTCTCACCTTAATAATAATGTACAAACATGCAAATACATTAAATTTATTGTACGACGCACGGCATTTTTCGGCCCATATATAGAACTGGAGCCTACTGAAAGACTATGATTATACTATATTTAAAAAACTGCGACCCTTCAAATAATTTACGAGGATTTACGACCGGTAGCCTACTGTGGGTCACGTAAAATATCATTGATGATGGTAGACCTCTTCTAAATGTGCGCATATGGGTGTGAGGCCGTCAGTCGGATTCCTAGACTGGCCCTCTCTTACCTGTTTTGCCCAGTGTTGTCAACCTTTCACAATCAAAAAACCACATAGGCATGTAATAATGAACCGAATTTCTGAACAGAAAACAGTACGTTGCCAATTTAAAAAAAAAATTAAAATGCGCATTATATAAGCAACTTTGTACAAGAAATAAAGGAAATATCAATTTAAAAAAGATAAAAGATCAACACCAAATGAGTCAATAAACATCCACTTAGGTTCACTCACCATAACTATTCTCCAAAAGTGAATGATGCTTCATCATTATCCAGTAACTATACAATGTCGATTTCTGTCTCACTTTAATATTAAATTAATTTGGTAAATACACGTCCGAAATCGGTATTCGAGAACGGCAACCTAGGGTCGAGAAAGAAACCTGAGACAGAGGAAAAAAACTCACCGTCTTAAAATGTCAACAATGGGCACCAAAATTCATTTTCATTTGAATTAGTGGTATCTTAACACCCTGAGAAAGTGGTGTCAACATTTGGCATTCGTTGTCGATTTCCCTCTGCCCCCATTATAACCTATCATGATGACATGGAAATAGGGTAACTGTGGCAGAGGCATCAGTAAATTCACTCTCATCCACCAACCATCTTTTCGGCGTGAGGACAGCAAGCAATGGCAATAATGGGTTCTCCAAAGTTGAACCCTTTACAGCTTACTTGTAAAAAATGGTCTGCATCGGTAGTACGTACGTCTTGTAGGGATAACTAACGAGTAAGAGTTGTCCAATTTAAAAAACAATTTTACTTATATCATAGGACCGTATTTACTGTCCTAACCGTACATACAGATAAGGCCGAAAATCGTAAATGTACAGTTTAAACTACACAGTTGGCAACACTGCGACAGAAGTAAATACTACAGATGAAATGTAAACACATACTTGTGATTTAATCTAATCTCATTCACGCAATGGTTGGGTGAGGTTATCCACAAACAAACTCATTCTTGAGACTGCTGCAGACATCCACAAGTTCAGGGACCGCTGTTAATTGCACCCTAGATGTGCTATATGCGATGACATACATTTATAGAAATGATAATCCTTTGTAATGCTGCAAAGCATAGACGCAATCAAAAAATAAAATTGGACAAGTTACCTGAATGAACACGCTACTCCAGGATGCCTTATCCTGCCTACTTAGCCAATGCTGCACAAAGAAGATTAAAGTAATTACATAAATGGAAGGATCCTAGGAGGGCAAGTCGTGGCAGGTAGCATTAAAATTGCTGTCTGTGCATCCATTTATCAGAATGATGTAGGGAAAACTACCGTAACACGCAAATAGCAATGCTCTTTCAAGTCCAGAGATTAACGAATTGTAGGTATAGAGAAACTCTGCGCCAACTTTCAACGATAATAAGCTCGGAGTGAAGTGGATGTGGCTATTATAGGTATATTTGCATGTGTGCACTCACAGAGTACCTATGGGTAACAATGATATTAGGATCTCAAGTTGGTAATGCTATGAACGCTTATTACTCGCATTTATTTCCAACTTAACCGAGCGGGGTAACTCATGCGATAACATCTGTGGCCCGCATTCGAGAAGTCTTAGGTTCAAATCCCGTAGGTAGACCAATCTGGCTGTCTTTTTTTTTAATGTATATTTTTTCGTAGGTTTCCCTTGATCGTCAAGGTAAATACCTGGTTGGATATTTAATAGATACCATGACCCAAAAGTTTTACCTTCAATCTGAAGCAGCAGTAAAACTGAAAATATATGTAATTACAGTTACGATGCCTCTGTCCACAGATAGCGGTCTTTCACGCCCAATATAGAATGGGACGCTGAGAACCACAACAGTTAAAGAGCGTCCATAAATAAAACGTCATTTACTTTCATTTCACAGACGGTGAAAAGCAGCTAGATTTGATGGCACCCTACTGATCAACAACTTTGTCACACTACATATCCGTCGCGATATGAACAAGTAGTTGAGCGACGTAAAATAAACAGAATAAAAAGATTCAAGCATAAGATGTTCTTAATCGTATATTTGAGTAAAGAGAGTGCTGTTGCAATTAACACAGTAGTAGTAATTCAATTTCGAAAAGGCGTCAACTTATATTGAGGTTATTATGTGAAGATGATACTGAAGCCAATGCTATGATAAAAACGAAACTACTAGAGGTAAATAATTTCCAAAATAAAAAAATAAATATGTGGGATGAAAAGAGACTCCCTTCACGTGGTGTCCCCTGAAAACGACACAAAATTGGCTGAATATCTTAATTTTTTAAAGAAGAATGTGTGATATTACATTTACATGGCTCTCTACTTATTCTCCAACAAACTGTACTTTCAACAAGTAGCGAGCTCTTATCTCGCTTAGGGTGAGTTACTACGTTAAGGTTTTTTTCGGGGTTTTCCCTTATCCCAAAAAGACGAGTGAAAGTAAATTTATGCTCCATGGACCCTGAGGTCATTGGAGCATTATTTAACCAATTTCATTCATCATCCGATATGACCAACTAGGATAAATGACATCAACCTACCAAAAAAATCATGCAGAATAATTTTTTTTGGTAGTGTTTAACGCCCGCTTTAACTACTTATGGCACCGCAGGCGGTGACACTGGTGATACATGAATGAAGATGGAGCACCGGTGGAATGCGATGGCGGGGGAAACCGGAAAACACCCGCCCCAGCGCCGCTTTGTCCACAACATCTAGAATAAGGTAATCTTCAGAGACTATTCCCGAAGAATTCAAGATATACATTTTATTTGACAGGTAAATATCTTTAATATACGATATTTTAATCAAACACGTAAGGGCTATTTTTGAGAAAATATACATTTTCGAAGATTTTTCCATGTTAAGTGTAGTTGGGGTTGGGGAGATTTTTTGAAAATATTCGTGTCGCATCCATGGAAGATACCTACTGAACTTAAATACCAAGTTTGGTATTTAACAAACTTTTCGTTTTTGAGCTATGCTGTCCACAGACACACTCACGCTCACACACGGATGGACCTTTTTCCAAATTTTTTTTTTTTTTTTTTTTATTCAGGGCGACCCAAAACATGTATTTCCTGTGAAATCTCGGTATCGGATTTTTGGGTGCAATACAATACCTTCTCTATACACTATGTACATAGTACGTGTGGAGAAAGTAAAAAAGTGCATAATGCATGTAAGCTTAGCGAGCAAGTTACCTACATATTTTGGTGAAATGCAAATAGAGCAGAATAACGCTCCAAATTGTACCTTATAAATTAAACAACTTTCCAGGGAGGAAAATCCAAGCATGAAACTGTTTTAATTAAACTGGTTATCATATTAATAGGAGCAGTGAATATGACTATAATACTTAAGGATATATGTTGCCAACATCCTTCTATGCCTTTTCATTACCTCTTAAAATGATAACTATGATACTCCGACAGTATTAACAGGTGAAAATCGGGGGAGATAAGATAGTTTTTCCTAATGATCTTGGCTTTGCTAATAAGTTTAAGGTGACTCCAAGGTACCGCGCGAGGCTTACATTCGAGAGGTTCCGGTTTGACTCCCTTCGACTGGTGAATGCTGAGGTGGTTTACCATCTACCACAAAAATGTTCCTACTTTCCTGTCCATTCCTTTTTCACTTTTCTGGTGTGTAGCGTATGGGGTTCCGGACATACGGCACGGATCTTTATTTTTTTGTTGGGTATCTGCTCCATTATGAGCTGAGTTTTCGAGCTTGCAAGTGTTAGCATTTCCGCGCGTCTCTGTGGTACGTTTCCTCTGGCTCCGTTGCTTCTTCCCTTCCTCCCGAAAGGCAGTAATCACTATAGATCTCTCGCCGGTCAAAACGCATTTGGTGTCTCCCTCCTTTGTACAGCCTATAACTGCTATACATAATTTCAAAATGGCTCCCACAATTTATCGATTTTGGGGTAAAGTAAACGACCACAACCTTTAGGATCAATACCTGGAACATATTTATTAATAATATGGATCACCCGTAACTTTTAGAGGTGAAAGTGCTTAAGCCTATTTATTTTTCTAAGAATGAACAAATAGTGCTCGTATGAGTGAAACACTTCTATTGATTTGAAATTTACTTTTCAATAACTCTAAAGCTAATTTAATCAATAGTTTATAGTAGCTCTATTTTCACAGCGTCACATAGCCGGTTTTGCTAATACTCCATGCCACGTTTAGCTCTTCCCCCTTCTAAGGCGATAAAATCGTATCTCCCTCATCAGACGTGTTTTACTGCATAAAAATCAATGAGCGTGGCTGTGGCACACATGTGTACGCACGGGTACTGGGCAAGTTCATAACACTGAATATTTTCACATTACCTAGATCCCTCTAGATCATGTAAGATTTTAAAGGTCGAATGGACCTAGTTAACGAATATCTACACTCAAAACTAATTTAGCAGTTTTTATACATCTCAGTGGCCCATTTACTGTTTCAGGCATTTCCTTATGGTGTTTCGTTTTCCTTTAAGCGGTGTTCCTTACCTACAGATTGCGCGCTTCTATAAGTGTAGCTTCTAAGCCTTCGGAGCACTATATTTTCCTCCTCTTAAATATACTTACTGTTATCATAATAATCTATAAGGGTTACAAAACCTTTTTAAAACGAACTATTATATGACAGTCACGCATAGGGATGTGAAATTGGGGTATTGAACCACAGACCAAGGACAAGAATTATGGGTGCCGATTGAGATTTCTTAGGTTGTTGGCAATTACTTTATCCTAGGTTTAGAAAAAACAAACAAATAAGAAATGAATGACATATTTGATTCAATATCCAAAATAGATGCAACGAGAGGAGAACTGGTAGGAACTCCCAAGACGAATGCCACTAGCACGATGACCAAAAATGAATTCATATAATCCAATTGGTTTCCGAAATAGAGGCAAATCCTCCACTGGATGAACGGATCAATTCTCCTGGCGCCAGAACAGGCTAACAGCCTCAATCGTTTTCGTGGGTGATGATGGCGCTGAGTAAATATTCTTAGGCAAACTCTTCAGCAGATTAAATCAAATTGTTTACTCAAAGCACAAATTTCAAACGCTCCAACAATGGCTTTATGCACTGAAAGCGAAATATAAATTCGTAAGTTTAATTCGGATAGTTATTTTGTGTGTGTATAATCATATAATATACTTATTGTTGTATTTAATACACGTAGTTACAACTGCAATAGTTGCACATTACGGTAGAAGATAAGAATCTAATCTTAGCACGACAATAAATATGTTATACTATACCTGCGAATGGGCCGTGAGAAATGTTAGTAATGATATTCTTCTATCCCTCTCTTAAAAATCAGCGTAGAATACTGAGAAAAGAATATAAGGTGCTGCAAATATAAATAGCAGGTTTACCTAAAACAAAGATTTTAAATGGGTAGTATGGAAACAAAAATGTGTTGGAGGACTTACGCACGAAGTCACGCATGGCCAGAGACCTTATCGAAGCATGTTATCGTCTCTAGCCACTAATGCACTGTTCTGCGCGCGTGTACCGGTTCGATTCCTATCGGAAACATTCCATACACATGGACAACTTCCGGTAGCAGCTCGAAGTCAACGACTCAACGCTTCATGCGGACACTGAGGGGAATGATGGCCTGGCCGCCCAGGACGCATGCATTTGGCACTCGGGTCATTATCCGAATAATGTCACCCATCATATTATTGCTACTCTTATGGAGTTCCTAATTGCGCTTCAGCAGCTTTGTACCACTCCACCGGAAGTAGCTCGGATATTTCTTTTACCAACTTCCAGGGTACAGAAATTCAATTCACGAGTTCTACTGTGGCCATTTATTGCAAAGAGCCCAGGAAACAAAGTTAAGTTTTAATTCCTGAAGTGCATTTTGATGTCTCAGTTTCAATGATATTAAACATTTCGCGTCTATGTGTTGTTACCAATTGCAAGTGTTACTGCCATTGCTATAGCAACTGAATATACAACACTCGAAAGAGTCAAGCCCTTGACAGATACAAACTTGTACTTTCCAAAATATTCACATTTATGTAGTAAAGTACAGTGAAACCGAATTATACAATAGTTTCAAAGGTAAAATTGCTTATTAACCGTTGTAGTTCGCTTAACTAGTAGAACACCCATTTACTATTTTA
This sequence comes from Hymenopus coronatus, assembly GCA_030762935.1. Classification (NCBI taxonomy): domain Eukaryota; kingdom Metazoa; phylum Arthropoda; class Insecta; order Mantodea; family Hymenopodidae; genus Hymenopus; species Hymenopus coronatus. The sequence goes on along the minus strand of CM060892.1, from coordinate 85,476,009 downwards.
TCCACTGTGTATAATGAGTAGGGAAAGTACTATATTCCACCCAAAAATTCGATCGAAAATATGGTTGAGGCACCTAATAAAATAGTTTTTTGGAAACGGTGTGTGTGTCCGCAAAGACCGTGCCAGAAAGGTAAAGTCAATTAAATATCAAACTTGGCATCTAAGATCTGTATCTTCCAAGGAAGGAAGCTGCACGAAGATTTCCGAGAAAATCCTCCACCCTAAACTACCTTTTATATAGACAATTTTACGAAAATAATTATTCTCAAAAACATATTTATGTTCTGTTGTTAACATACATATTATAAACATATTATGGCAAATAAAATATCTTGAATAGCCTCTAAAGTCATTTTTTCTGGACGGGTTTTGCGTAACCGGTAAACTGTAGGTCGTCTTTAAAACAGTTGTTTCTCGTACTGTAAATGAGTCGTTTCGAATCAATACTTCTGGCTCGTATTTAATTTCCTCAAGATTATCACTCATAATTTCACAATCCTAGACAAAGCCTTTAATATATGAATTGCATCGTGTTATCATTTTCCGAAAACGAAACCTATGTCCATGCGTAGACAATAATGACTACACTACATATCGTTTAATATAAAAATTCAGTTTTAATTTTTTTTTGGGTGGGGGTAGTTACATGTTAACTATACAACGTAGCGTAACAAATGAAATGAACTCACTGTGATATAATTATAAGACCAATACATCCTTTAATTTATACACACTTTTAAACTGATCATATAATTCAGAAAGCTTTTACTAAACACCATTGCATGCGCCACGTACACAAAAAAGTTGGTGACCCATAAAGAGTTTTATTATACAGTTCGATCCTTTATTTTCCCGAAGCCCATGTTAGTGAGGGTAAAATGAACTAGAGCATTTTATTACGGAAAACCATGACAACCTGTCTCCAGACATGTTGATGTCATCCATTAAACAGAAGCGGTTTGTGTAATTTCTGAAGTTTATCAACTCCTAAGCTCAAGTACTAAAATAGTAAAAGCCACATGTTTTTGCCTAAGGCGAATGCAAATCCTGCCGCATTTCACGTCGCAGTCAGAAACAAATTACATGGATGCCGAGTTAAGTTGAATTAAATAAACTAATATTTTCCTAATATCTATTTATTATTATTGTTATTATTTCTAAATATTTTATACAAATGCCAAAAAATGACATATTTCAAATTTGACGCTAACAGGTTTGAAGATACGAGTACATATTTCCGAAGCTTCAATATGCCAGAAACAAAATTATCTAGACAAATTTTTAGAATGGATTCCACCAGGGCGAGGAAAGAGGGTTAGACCGAAAAAGACCTGGATGGACGATATAAGAAATTGAGGAGGTTTGGAAGAGTTGAATTGGGAACCAACAGAAGAAAGGAGAATGAAGATAAGAGTATAAACACTTTCGATATTGAAGATGTAATTTTATATAGTAAGTGTTGTAAATATTATAACAGTAGCTAACGAAGATTTTAACATTTATGTGTCGTTTATCAATTATTGCGCAGCAGAGAATGACTCGCTTCTTACCTAGGCAACCCTGGTTCGATCCCAAGGAACCGCATACGGGATTTGTGGCGGGTCCCGCAGTTTCCCCAGCCATTCATTCCACAAATGTCCCCATCTTTCCTAATATACACTTCCTCACTTTCATATCAGGCATCTGTGCCATTACCCATCCTGGCTTCTCTCTGATTCAGAGCCCAGTCAGACAACATTGGATTTCTGATCCCTGAGGTCGGAGTTCAAACCCGGCCAAGACCGATGGTTTTTCAGTGTGCTTAAAAGTGTCAGCCCCGTGACAGACTTACGAGCATGTAAAAGAACTTCTACTGGACGATTTTCCGGCACATCAGCGAGGCTGATAAGATCCTGGCCAGTAACATCTCATTAACAATTATTTTTATAGACCCTCTGCTTCTCAACAGGCGAGTGATATATGGCGCTGGTTTGTAAATCCTGGGGGGGGGGGGTTATAAATCCTAATTACAAAAAGGAAAAAGAGAGAAAGAAAGATCAACAAATATATAACAAATGAAATAATGTGTTTTGGAAAGTAAACCTTTAACCATTTTGAAGTCAATGGGAATTACTTTATTCCCAATGCAACGAAATTCCATTATTGTTGCATCAAAAAATAAACAAAATATTAGAATTAACTTTACTAAAATATATTACTAGTTCTTTAACATGCAGTTTCAAGTCTGGTAACCAATCGGAACACAGACCACAAAAATATTGTGCTTGAGTGAAAAAGCGTCATTGACCTTCCGCTTCCTAGCTTCACCATTATCACCTAGTATCCAGCGGTGCATTAGGCTGACACATAATTTGTTTTTAAAATGGTTTGCGGTACTTTCGCTGAGGAGGGGAAGCGGTCCCATATAGATTATCCGGTCGTGGGGAGTTAAAATGTACTTAAAGCAGTTGTGTCAGCATATTTTCTCCCTTCAAGTAAAAGGACAAGTCATTCCGTGAAGAGATTTCATGATTTGAAAATACCCAACACCGGCTTAAGAAAAGCCAACAATGCAATTCAAGAATTACTTTGTGTACTACGTATGTATAAGATGTATTGCATACTACCCAAAAATACGATACCGAGATTTCAGCGTAAATGTAAGTTTTTTGGATACTGAAAGCGCGACGTGTATCTGTGAACAGCACAACTCAAAAACGAAGTCGGTTAACTACTGAACTTAGTATTTAAGAAAATATTGTATCTTCCAAAAGTACGATTCGAAGATTTTCCCAGGAAAATCCCTACTCTCCAAACCTGAAGGTTGCGGGCGATGGCTATTTTTCGAGTGGTTTCCTTCGGAAGGGAAGTAAAGCTGGTCCTGTCGTAGATTTACGGCATGTAAAATAACGTCAAGACTGATAAAGAGGTCTCTGAGCAAAATTAAGCTTTCTTTCACACCCAATATAGAACGGGACGCTGAGAACCACAACAATTAAAGAGCGTCCATAAATATCAATCAAATCAATTTAATTTTTGCTCAAAATTGGCTAACAATTTTGATTAAAATGCCATATATTAATATTGTATAATTTTCTACATCTGTAATTGTTAAGTAGTAGAGGAATACGTGCTACAAGTACACTCTTTAGAACATACAATTTATCTAAAGTAACTCTTTTGTGGCACTTGTGTTGTTAGTGATTCGAACTATTCAATACTTCATCATTCTTTGAAAGTCCTTTTGAACTACAGTTGTTTCCCGTGATGACATGGAGTATGACATTTTAAGACCAATATAAATAGCGTTCGGTACATTTGATTATCTGTATTCTCTTTGTATGCAATACGAAATTTGTACTGCAGCTATTTCTGCAAACGTTTATCTCGATAGATATATGTATAACCTTTGGGAGGTATAGCTTTTATATGCACAAATAAACATAAAGGATAAAGAAAGTCATGTGAATGTACCACATGAATGTTTTCTCTTTCGATTCAATGCAGTTATGACAGACAGGATTTAAACGTTTCAAAAACGCATACCGCCAATTGCAAAGTATAAATATTATAACGGCATATCAGTTTAAATCAAGGATTCTCAACCTGTTCAGTGACTTTCTATTATATTCAATGCAGGATATTAGATGAACCAGTAAGCAAGTTTTATAAGAGAAATACTCTATTTTGAGGCATAAGAGTCAAAATAAGCATTTCTCTGCATTTTTAACATTATAAAGGTAGCATCAGACTGAAAACGCCTCAGCCGGAATTTCAATTACGGATCTTCAATTTTCCGTGCTGCTGCTCTACTACAGCTACAGATCCGTGGTTCAATTCCCGGCAGTGGCATTGACTTTTTTCAGTGTGATTCTACCTTTCCAACTTTAGCCTCAGATAGTGTGGAAGAAAATTAACAATCAATTATTAATTTATATAATATTAAGAACTATATATTTATTGGATTAATTTACTAATCGACCTTCCATTCGTTGGATGTTTTGAGAAATATCTTAAAAATTGTTAGGGCAACGCATCTGAGAAACTTGAAAAATCTACAGTAAAATATCCTGTTAAAATTTATTACACACAACAAAGGGACAATTCTTCCATGTTTCAAAATTCTAGAATGCATGTTTATTTAAATTGTAAAAAAATAAGCTTTGCTGTCTTGATGCACCGTTCTTAAGAACTGTTCTACACGATCCATTTTAAAAATATTCAAATAAAAATTGCAGTACAGAGTAATTGAATTTACCAAGAGATAATATAAGATTTTTTTTATATTAACCGTTAATTACTATAGGAAAATAATTATTTTTGTATTCTCTAAATTGAAGCATTAGTTCGAAAAAATACCAGGACTGGTCATTTATATATTTAATTTAATTGGAGGTCAAATGGACCAAGCGGAAAATCTATATATTTTCATTGTTTATTTTCAAGATTCATATCGATCGAATTTCACAGAAGCCTCACCTAAATAGTATAGTGAATATATTCTTGATACTCCATCACTTAAAAGACTTACGACGAGTACCTAAAAACGATCAACTTTACAAATTTAACTTCTTACCCGTACTTTTATTTCAGTGCGGAGGTTTACATATCACCCAGCTCAATGATATGCGCACCATAGGTTGCGAACCCTGATTTTTGACGTAATTTTTAATAATCCTTTTTTGTATCAGTATTTAGCTCAATTGGGATCTTGAATGCGGAAACGCTATATAAAATAGCGATGTAAAGCACCAGGAAAAGGCTGAGGAGGATACGTAACAGACACTAGTATCTTTTCTTATCACTTTACAGTCAGATGTCTAGCATTGTTTGTTTTAGCGCTTTTAGTATACCTAGTGAAACAGTGGAACGGAAAATCAAACATTTACGTAAGAGAAAACAAGGTACTTGATGTCGGACGTGTGCTACGCCCCCAGTGTAAACATTTCGATTACTCATTCACCACCTCACTGGCAGGTGCGTCCCCTCGAGACACGTGCAGTAGCACTGTCCTGCTCGCACACATGGCGCTAGCTAACTTCATTGTACTCTGCCTGAATGCGACCTGCATTTTCACTAGCGTGAAAATTGGAGAGTAAATTTCTTTGGGGAACATACATGTAGTAGGGATTTCTTTGAAACCGTGTGACCTATTCATATTTTGCGCGTTCTGCAAATAGTGAACGGAGAAGAGGTGTCAGAAATGATATGAAATAAAAGGATTAAAACGTGTAAAGAGTACTGGGAAAGGAAGTCTACTTAGGGTAAAACATAATCTATCGCAGACGTCCAATTCTATATTCCATCATATCAAAACACAAGAAAGATATTCGCATCAGATACATCTGTTTCGAATTAAACTGTAAAATGCAGTTGGCAGATGGTGTGAAAGAATAAATAATTATCTACAGAGTTGTTGCTAAGTCATACAATATACCGTAAAGTGCAGTGAAGGTGTGAATTATGTCTACTGAAAGGCGATTTCAAGTTTACAAGTAGTGAGTTATGTTCAATTATGTACAAGGAAATATTCCTAAGTGCGTACAACATAGCAAGAATAAAATGGTTTCCAGAACAAGGAAAAAGTGGTGGTGGTGGTATTAGTAGTAGTAGTAAGAACAATAATAAAATGCACTAAATCTATTGATAGAACCTAAAAGTAAATAAGGCAAATAAGACTTGTAAGGCGTATAGGACGAAGATTAATGCAAAATAAATAAAATATTAATAAAAAAAAAAAACAAATCCGGTTTTGCAAGAAGATGAAGGAATATGATTGGGGCGTTTTAAATGAGGACGGTTCAATGGTATGAAATTAATAGTTTTGAAATTATGTAGAGAGAAGTTAAATTTTAGAACATTGGATACGAAGGAACTGCTTGTTAAGTAGAAACAGTGAAGAGGAAAAATGTTTGAGATAAGAAAAGACCCCACATGCGTTAAGAAGAACAAAGCGAGAAAGATCTGTCCTTTGGCAATCAGCTAGTTATTCTAACCAACTTTCAAGAGGTCCCGATGCACGGTTAGGGCAAGTTGTCTGGATAATATGTTTTATCAGTTCTCCCTCCCCATATCCTAAGAAGACAATGTCGAGTAACTCAAAGCTGTATGGACTCCGGGCTCATTTGAGCATCATTTCACCCATCTCATTCATAGTCCGATTATGACCTATTTGCTCCATTCATTAACTTTCTCTACCTGTTCCGCAAACAAACTATTCTTATAGAAGATTTTTCTCTCTATTTCTGTTACTCAAGATAAGCATTAGCAGAATGGTCCTATTACTCGCTTCCTTGTAATTAGAAGGGAAATAAAAGGATACACTAGGCTAAAGCGATAGTGAAATCCATAACAAGCAGGTCGCTGTGTGAAAAAATTCAGATCTCTTTGCGCGGTCAGGTTTAAAACAAAAGAAAGAGAAACGAAAGATGACTTCCCGTTTTAGAAAAGTTGAAATTCCTAATTCAAAAGCAAGGTATATCTCGTAATCGATTAATTAAAAAAAAACAACTATACACATAAATGTTGTATACTTAACGAGATCTACATGTTTTATGCTGTAAGTTTTTGTCTATCTCTTACGGTTTACCAGTTATGCAAAAGTCATTCAGAATGAAAGGAAACTTCACAGGCTATGTCAAAGAAATTCAAGTTAATAAATCTTATTTACCATTTACTTAATAAATCTCTTTAGTATATGGCATTTTAATCAAAATGGTTAGAACCGTTTTTTAGAATTAGGAAAATTTCGAAAAATGTTCCATATAAAGTGTAGTTTAGGGGAAGGGGATTTTTCTCAAATCTTCGTGTAGCACCTTTAGAAGATACTAAACTTAAATACCACGTTTGGTATTTAACCGAATATTCGTTTTTGAGTTATGCTGTTCACAGATATATAAGCATACATGCACTGATATTTTTTCTAAAAATGTTTTATTTATTTATTCAGAGGTCCTAAAACATGTATTTCCTGTGAAATTTCTATTAAATTTCCGGGTGGAATACAATACCTTCTATAACTACAATGCACATAGTACATACGTGCTAGAGAAAGTAAAAATACTTCCTCTACTTTCTGGTTTCACACGTTTCAAACTGCAAGAAGTTATGTTTACATTATAAGGTCGGTGACTTAAAAAACGAATGTGCGACACAGATATGTCCAAGTGGAGGATAGCCATTTGTCTTCTGTCGCGACAAATGGACCAGTTTCCTCTGTTGGAATCGATACACACTGGAGCTATCGGTAGCAGACAGTGACACATTACTTCATTCATCGCGCACTTCGCACATACATACAAGCGCGTTCTGCCGACGTTGCGGCGCTAACTGGCTGCGCCGCCGCCCGTGAAAATTAGCGCGAGTCAATCTTGCTAGAGCAGTTTAAACGCACAAAGTGCACATCATTCCACTTGACTGCAGATTATCCGAGATGCTGCGTCTCCTAATAGCAGTATTGTTTGAATGAGAACGAGGCTGTACCTCTTCTGACGACATAATGTAGTGCACGTGCAAATTCATGCGAGAGCAGTGGGGATGGAAAAGTGCTGTTTTAGAATCTGTGGCACAACCGTATTGTATTCCTATTGTAATTTAATTAATTCGTTTCGTAATCGGCATACCCTCCCCGTAATTGTAGGACTGACACCCCCCCCCCAGGGTTCAGAAGCCTGTCGGGGAGCCTACGGCACGAAGCCACAGAATGAAAAACATGTTACGAGGGATCGGCCACAGCCAGGCCTGAACATACAGTGGAGGATGTGAAATGTAAGCGAAACTGATGACTGGAAAGGTGATGATGGAGCAGCTGGTGGAGTGAGCGGCGGAGGAAACAGGAGGACCCGGAGAAAACCCACCTAGACGCCGCTATATCCACCACGAATCTTACATGCGGGCGCTTGTAATCTAACCCTAGATGGGAGGCCAGCGGTCTAATTGCTCACCCACGGTGCCGACTAATTTAGTTAATATGGGTGAAAATTTCCATTTCGAGAATTTTTTCCTTTCGTTTTCTGCCAAAAACTGTATCAACGCTATATTATTTATCCCCTGAGTTTCAAGGGTTTCAAGTAATTGGAACCTTAAGAAACGAGGTCATTTTAAAAAGAAACCCTGCCCTAATTAAGTGCAAAGCAAATTTTAAATTACACTTTCCACATTTCTATTATTAAAGCAGTTTGTAGCACTCAAAACTACTCCTATATATTGCATACAATATAAAAATAAGAAAAGGATTTTTGCTTTGTCAAGTAGGTAGGGCATTGCGTTCCACCCAAAATAAGAGATTTCACTTAAAATACTAAAATAATAAATATAAACATTAACAAAATTTAAGAAAAGGAAATACTAAACTTGAATTTAAGTTCAGTATCTTTCAAGGATGCGACACCCTAAATTATTCGTCACGTGGGACATTTCGGTTTCCTAAAAATGGCTTCAACGAATTAAAACAATTAAAATATACAATTTATGCCATATATAGTTTTTTTCAAATAACTATTTCCAAGATATTCACACTGATTGGTTTCAAGTTTAAAATACTTGAGCTTTTATCTCTTTCATATCTTATTTTATTCCTAGCCTGGTATTCCAATGACAATCGCATAGCGACAGCTTTTAAAAGATTTAACTGTCGTTTAGCCTAGCGTATTGCCCTATTTGCTTCTACTTATAAGGAACTAAGTAATAAGACCATTTCTGGTGATGTTTGTCCTAATTAGCATTATGTAGATGGAATGTTCTTTTATACGAATAGTTGTTTTCAGAACAGATAGCGAAAGTCATGCGAATGGAACAAATCCGATTTTTATCTCTTTGTAGTTCTAAAAATGTTCACAATTTTGTTTGGTACATACATTTTATTGTTATTTATTTTAGAAGCCGAATATTTATTTTGTTTTACACTTGTGAATGGCACTGCAGGGTTATAAAAATGTTTTGGTCAATTTTTATGGGAGGTTATGTGTTTAATATTTTAAAATAGTTAATAATTCAAAGCAATAATTCTAATGCGATGAGCGTTGGGATTATTAAAAATGTTATTAGTATGTTATGGAAGATGTGAATCCAAAAAATAAAGCTTTAAAATCAATAGAAAATTGAAATTTTACACACTTTGCCCCTAAATGCGAGTATCTTACACTTGAGGTGATTTGAAACACAAATATATACTACGGTACAGTCCGATTTATTATTAGCAGAAGAGTAAACATTTCGTATTTTGCCCCATTAATACCATCATTTTCAAATTTTAGAAGAAGCAGACTCCAGTGCACATTCTTTTTCCATTTTTTAATCGTATTGGAATATTATTTTTCCCTCCATATTTACCATTAAAACTGACGCTTGCAAAAATGTTGTGAATGTAATTTCAAATAGTTTTGTTACACAAAATCTTAAATGGTTCTTTGATTCCATCTGAAAGCCAAACTTCAATACACTTGTATTTTTCTCTTCTGCATTTTCCGAGGTATAAATTTTACACCTCTAAATTGTAAAGAAAACCCATCTCCGGATGACAAAAAGAAACTATTAAATCAGCGAATAACAAAATTTTAACGGTTGCAGCTCGCAACAGTTAACCAAATGTTAAGTTCCAATGTTTAAAGATATACACAAATAAAAATGTGATTACTTTAATTTTGTGTTCATTAATAGCATACTTCTTGAAAGAAATTTCTTGCAATCTGGTTCAAAATAATTAATACGTTTATACTTACTGTAAACTTACACAAAAATGAATTCACGCACTTTGATTGACACTTGAATATCATTTTTAAGCCATATCTGGGCATGAATTTTACAATATTCGCTCAATATTGTAATAACAATAATAATATTAAAGCACTAAAATTAGCATGATATAGTTATCTGATTTGAAGTAACTGGCCTGCATTCACAGGATCTCTGAACAATATTTCCAAAAAGGGCGAATTCTTTCAAGATTGGGAAGACAACTGTATAATTTGACTCACAAACCATGTATGTGAGTTAAAGTTGAACTGTTTGCAGTATATTTAAAGCAAAAACCGTCCCACATGACTTAGTGCCCTGCCACAACAAGTTCTCCAATTTAAAAATGAAATCCTATTTCATTGTGAAGTGCACAACACAGAGTCTGCACAAAATAGATGAAATACAACTAGCTTGTGCATATTTATTATGTACACTACTAGAAAAAACCATAAATGTGTTCAAAATTTCAATTTTTATAAAGCCTTCCGGTGGAACGGTATGGGTTTGTTCTTGGAAGACTTGGGGGCTGACACTGGACACGGGAAAACCTACGTTTATCCCAGTTTATGTTCTTTAATTTACTGGGATTGTAGCTAACATTTACAACATCAAAAAGCGCAAAACGTTTAGTCAAGATTCCTGAATGAAACTATATACTTCCTTTTGGTTGCTTGACAAACCGCTGACATGCAACTGACTAACAGTCTGGGACCAATGGTCTGGGGTTCGTACCTGTTCATGTACCGTTATACGACCCAGACGAGGCTTCAACACAATTCGAAGAACAAAACGGTATGAAAAACATGTTAGGGCACTTCACTATAAATGTACTTCCATCTAGCAATCGATCACAATTTGTTGTTCCCGAGTGACTGAAAGTACGCGAGCACTTAATAACATCGTTTAAAGAGCAGATCTCCAGAAGTCTTATTGGAAAAAAGGCGCAATTTAATCCCTGTTAAATATAGTCACTTGGAAATATATGGTTCTTTACAGATAAACAAAGCAGTTTTGGCTAAAAAAAATGTTAGAAAGGACTCTCTCTGTAGTTGTGTGGACAGCGTTCTGCGTTCTGATTTCTCAGTTCTGGGGCGCCAGGTTCGATTCTCGGATGGGGCGGTAAAATGTTTCTTTAATTAGAACCATCCGGACCCTCCGTAGAGTGTGGAAGTGTGAATGCGGGAGTTAATTGTCTATGCCCCCCCCCAATGAAGATCAGTAAGGGTATCAGCAAAAACTTGCAAATTAACAACAGAACATTAAATAGTATTACCCCACCGCTCTCCCCCCCCCCTTTCTTCTCTTTCTTTCTTTCAGCATATTATTTAATTCATAAGGAAATTAAAGGAAGTATTGGATTGGTTTGTCTGGGGTGTGCCCGATCAGTTATTGAGGGTACCGTTAAGTAAAAAGAAACAAAGGCCTTTCCTCCGAAATAAACTTTAACCCAAAATTCGATCTAAAGGATATTTTAAAACATTGGTTTACTTTATTTATTTACAGTATTATCTTGTTTTGTTTGTCTTAATCACAAAACTTTCTAACTCAATGTTACTGAGTTAACACGTGAGTGCACTTAGTTTAACTCCATTTTTACTTTCTCTGTACGTACTATGTAGTGTATAGAGAAGTTATTGCACTCCACCCAAAAATTCGATACCGAGATTTCACCGGAAATATATGTTTTACGGTCCCCTGTATCCAAAACAAGTATTTTCAGAAAAAGGTCCGTGTGTGTGTGTGTGTGTGTGTGTGTGTGTTGGTATTTAAGTTTGGTATCTTCCAGGGATGAGACACGAAGATTTTGAGAAAAATCCCCCCAACCCAAACTACCCTTTACATAGAACTTTTTTCGAAAATTTTGATTTTCTAAAAAATGGCTCTAACGATTTTGATTAAAATATCATATATTAAAGATATTTACTTGACAAAATGTATATTTTAAATTTTCTGGGTATAGCCTCTGAAGACTAATTTATTCTAGTTCAATTTTACGAATTTTGCATAACTGCTAAACCGTAAGAGATGGACCAAAACTTACCACACAACAAATGTAGAGCACTTTAAAACACACAATTTATGTTATATAAATTTTTGTCGTGGAGTTGATTGTTTTTGAGATATTCCTGTTTTTGGTTTCAGTTATAAAAAACTTGTACTTTTCTCACACAGGACTTTGTGAACTCATGTATATAAACAAAGGAACTTCAGTCACATAGCAACCAGCTTTTGACTATCACTTTAACCTATGGTGGTTCCTTATTTCGCTTCTACTTACAAGGAAGCAAGTAATAATACTATTTCTGCCACTTTTTTCTCGATTAGCAGGAAGTAAATAGAAGCATGAGATTTTTAAAAATAATTTATTGCAGAGATGTACAGAAAGTCATGTGATTTTTAAAGTCAGATTTTTAAATTTTAGTCTTATATCAATTTTTCTAAGCTGTCTTGATTAAATAACTGAACTCGACTATCAATTTAGTGAATCCAAAAGGGGTCACTTTTGCTCACAAACCTAGCAGAATTCAAGGTCCTACACCAGTGAATTTCATTAGGCAATGTAGGGGTTCGTTGGTAACAGAGGCGTTTCTTTGTCCGTTTGTTCACTTCTAACAAACGAACCGCTGAACGTTCAAAGTTGAAGTTATAACTAACCTAGGAAAATGCATCAACAGCTGGTACACAATTAATGATGATTTATATGGAGAGCCTGCCAAGTAACATATGGGGCTGCAGTTATGAAATTTCCCATGCTATCTTGGATAAATCATAGGGCGGAAAGCTCCTTAAAACAGATGAGTGAGATGAGTAAATATAAACCATTTTTAATGTTTAATTTTTTTTTTTTTTTTTTGGTGAGTGTGTGGCTTAACGACCTTTAACCTGGTTGGTCAAATCGCATGATGGATTAAATTGGTGAATTGATGCTCAAATGGTCTCGGGGTCCTGGAGCTTAAAGTTCTCGACATTCGTCTTCTCAGGATAAGGGAAAACCCCCCAAAGAAAACCTTATCCTGGTAACTCACCCTAAGCGAGGCACTTAGTGTTTGTATAATAAGTTTAATAATTTCACACCAAGACATATCTATTTGGTTTTCCCTAAAATCCACTTAGGCGTAAACATTATTGAATCGGTAAAATATTTTATAAACGATCCACCTTCGTGGTGTAGTGGTTACTATGCCAGTCTGTAATACCCAAGGTTGGGACTTCAAACCCAGCGGAGAGTAAACATCTTTAGCTTGGATTCCTTCAGAGGGAAGTAAAGTCATATTGGTCCTATGTAATATTTACTCAGACATAAAAGAACCCCAGACAAAGAAAGAAAAGTTCGTTTCGACACCTTTCATGTCCGCAAGTCGTGATTTCGTTTTGTCATATATGGGCGATGAGTTTTGTCCCTCGTCACAGTAATTGTGCACTTAGTGGCGAACTCGCGAACTAGAAATACCCTTATAAAGAAATCACTGTAAAAGTGGCGCAATGCACGCCGACAGACGTATTGGAACTTGAAGTTGATAAAATGGCATTATACAATTTACACAAGTATAGAGGATCCCCTAAATGTAGTTTGGCAACTGGGAAGACGAAACTGCCCTGCATTCTTATATTCCAATGTGATCCTAAAACTCTTTGGGACGATCGCTTGGTTGAACCAAACAGCTACGTAAGACACCGCAAAATAGGCTGAGACTTGTGCGAGCAAGTTTAATCAGACCATCTAGTTTTGTCTCCCAGACACTATCTAATCAATCGATCACTAAGTAAATTGATTTCAATTTACAATATATGCATGCGAGGAATTATACAAATTCTGTGAAAGGTATACGAGAGATGTTCGTGCAATGAACCCATGCAATTGCGTTGCCCATCCGAGATTTTTCACTTCAGGAAATGAAGAGCCGCAGTTATGGGTCACCCCTTGTGCATTCACTTCCGGTAGGTACTAGTCCATGCGGAAGAGAGGAAGCCAATTTATTTCCGGGGCAGCCTACCGTATCCTGAAAGAGGATGTGCAGGTTTCCCCAAGATTTACAAATGTACCAACGCCCTTCATCCGCTATTAACAAGATTAACTAATTTTCTAAAGGGTGCTCATGAGACTATAAGCAGTCTTGGGCAAAGGTGAAAATGGTTGCCAAATGATGGGTGGAATGGGGGCCGTGGGCGGGGTTCACCACTGTTCTTCCATTTTACTCTCTTGAAATGCAACAAGGACTATTACAAAATCAAATAACACAGAATGAATCTGCAAGATTTGAGAATGTTAAATCAGCGAAAACTCGGAAATGCAATTTTACGTTTTCTTTCAACAGAGGGCGACAGCTTTATTCAATTTTGAACTGAATATCCTTAATAGGATCGGTCAGTTATGGGGCAAAAATGGAATCTCTTATTTAATTCCAAGACCTATCAAAAAATTGATGAAATGATCGAATGGAATGGAAACCCTGACAGAAAGCTTGATTCAAAAAGAATCCTTGGCCCGCATGTGAAGTAAGAACGTAATCTCTTACTACACCGTACCGTAAGCGAGATGACTTCGCGGTAACGTGTGAGACTCAAAATATAAAAGTCCTGGGTTCGATTGCCACTCTGGTTTGTTTTCGACAAGACGAATCCTCGATAGTTTCTGTAATGCCACGACTTTAAACTGTAGTTCATTTCATGTAATTTTATTTCCCTTTTAGGTTCCAGGTCTGAGGATCAGGAGAGTTTATGACTATAAGTAATTCATGGCGTCCGGTTACTAGGGAACCCTTAGCGAAACAGGGAAGGAAGGCTCTGGTGGATGGCACCTCCGGCGTCGGGAGATGTTTGGTACCCCTCCTGCGTTCAAGCCTGCCAGCCCAGATCTGATCACCTATGTATCCTTCATTTCATCCCTTCCCCCAGAGGATAAGTAGATGCAATAGGCCTGCTTCCATACCAAAATCCTCCTCCTATCAACTACCTATGTCATCGCATCACAGAACTACCAACCACCGGAAAACTGAGAAAAACCAAGTCTCCCGAGATGATAAATGGGTGAATAACAAATTGAGACCGTAACCACAAAGCATAGGGCTGGGAAACTCGCTTCAGCAGAGAATCGAACTCAAGATTTTTAGACAGACAGGCAAAAGTGATCTAATGGAAATATTGGTTTTAATTTTTTGAATAAAATGTTTTTCTTCTGTTAATCACATTTAAAACTTAATTTCCAAACGCTTAAAACCTGTATGGCTGCCTACTGCAATGCGTTGTGTCTGTTTAAAGAATAGTATTCGTATTTAAATTTATTCCATTTCTCAACACACTCGCCTATAAAACTCGTGGATTGTAATATAAAAACAGATTCCATTACCTTATTTTATACATTAAAAATCTGATGTGTTCCATTCAAACTTTCCCCACCTGTTCTGCAAACAAACTATTCTTACACATTTTCAAAGATATACGGGATTTTACTCAAAATCATTGGAGCGACTCTTGAGAAAATCAAAATGTTCGAAAAATGTTCCATATAAAGGGTAGTTTGGGGTTGGAAGATTTTCTTGAAAATCTTTGTGTCACATCCTTGGAAAATGCTGAATTTAAATTGAACCTTTTCCTAAAAATGCTTCTTTTGGATTTAGTGAATCTCAAAACATATTTCTGGTGAAATCTTGGTATCGAACTTTTGGGTGTAATATATCTTTTCCGCCTACTACGTATATTGCATATCACGCTAGAGAAAGTAAAAATGCAATATTGTCTGTCAAAAATGTTAACGAATATACAGGCTGATAATCACCACATCGTCGTTATTTCTGGAGCCGAGAAAAGCCGTCTTGAACACGCAGACCCTCTTGAATATAATCTGCATCGGTTGCCATCTCCTCGGGGACCGAAACCGTGTTACGCCATAAACCTGTTTTATAATGCAGGATGTCACTCAAGTAAATGGAAAATGGGTCAACGAGTTGTGAGAAAATATGCTGCAGTTGGTCATCTGCAAATGACATTCTTTCAAGGTGATGCACGCGATCTATTTTTATATTTTAATATTCGTATACCTTTCTTCCCCCCTAAACTTTGCTCTAGGAACAATGGCGCTGCTTTTAAAGTTTTTTTTTACTTTCACTCTTCCATGTCTGAAGAAATTTCATTACTTTCAAAGATATTAATGATAATGTAATCAGTAACGATTTATGCACACAAAATCAGAGGTCGCAGGTTTGTAGCCTCTCACCAAACTAAACACATACGAACTTGTAATACAGCCAGGGATTCAGTTGAATGTGCAGTTGACTGACTTCTATTGGAAAATTTGCTGAATAAAATGTGATGTGTTACGCTCACAGGATTTTCTCTAACTCCTCTAGAAACAAACTTCTTACAAAAGAATATTCTTCTTTATACACCAACCTAATCGAGATAAACATTAACGGAATTTTTTTTATTATTTAGTTCCTTATAAGTAGAAGGGAACTACGGGAATGCGCTATGCTAAAGTGATAGTCAAATGTTTCAAAAACTGTCGTTATGCGATTGTCATTGCAAATCGCTTCTTTGCTTGGTCAGAAGTAGAACAAAAGAAAAACGGACACTTCCTCTCTGAGAAAAGTATGCACAAGTACTTCACCAATAACAAGGAATCGCTCGGAAACGGTTACCTCTACAACAAAAACGTAAGGACATAAATTGTGTGTGTTGACGAGATCTGAAGTTTTCGTGTAGTAAATCTTTGTCTTACGATTTATCAGTTAGGCAAAATTCGTCAAGAATAAAGGTCTTCAGATGTTATTCACAAAAAAAATACAAGATATACATTTTATTTGGGATGTAAATAGAGTTAAAATACGGGATTTTAATCAAAATCGTTAATCATTTTTGAGAAAATAATTCTTTTCGAAAATCTTTCCATGTAAAGGGTAGCTTATGGTGGGGGACTTTTCTTGAAAATCTTAGTGTGACATCCTCGGAAAATATTAAACCTAAATACCAAGTTTGGTATTTAACGGTATTTTCATGTTTGAGCTATGCTGTCCATACACACACGGACCTTTTTCTAAAAATGTTTTTTTCGGACTCAGGGGACACCAAAATATATGTTTTCGGTGAAATCTCGACATCGAATATTTGTGTAGAATACAATACCTTGTCCATCCACTCTGTACATTATACATGCGGGTTAGAGAAAGTAATAGCAATTACTTTGTTTCGTTTAGCAATCTCAATGAAGAAATTAAAAGCTAGGGCATTTTTCGAAGAAGAAAAAATATCCAATAGAATGAATTTTCGGGCTTTTCTCGCCGTGGTCTAAAGGTCGCCGACTTCGGCTGGGATCGGATGTCCGACGCAGAGAAGTGCGAAAAGTTGATGCTTCATCATTACTAGACCTCATAACGTACATAGCCAGTAAAATACAGAGTTTTTTATTAATTTATTTATATTTTTGATTCAGGAGGTCTGAAAACAAGTATTTCCGGTGAAATCTTCAGTTATGAGTTTTTGGGTGAAATAATTAGTTTGTTTCTATACAGAGAAGAATTGTCTATCCGAATAAATACTTTTATGGTTTTTAATGGTGGACATTTTTATTCACTTTCTCATTCCCAATACCACAAAAATTAGATTTTAACCTTAAATACAATTCATAATTAGTTTGAATAACAAATATACTGCTCATCAAGTAGTTACAGGCTGGCCTCGGTAGCTCAGTCAGTAGAACACCTGCCTGTTTCCCGGATTGCAGTGGGATTTTTCGCTAGTCCAGATTATACCCTATGCTCCCCAGAGTCTGGAAGTATGAATTAAAGATCCGATAATTAAAATTAAAGATAAGGCAATATGTTCCAAAGGGAAATGCCACAATTAAACGCAGGGTAAAATGGGTTAAAAAATACATTATACAAGAAAAGCTAGAGATGAAGACGAAAGATTGTTTATTAGTTTCCTTCTTGTAAGATTTAACTGTAATTTTATAAAAATTGTTAAAATTATTTACAGTCGTAAAACCTGTTCCATCGACCGTCGCTCTTGATGTACTCCGATACCAATATTAGCAACAAAGAGAGTACCGAAAGATATTGGGTTAGGCATTTTATTTTTCCATGATTGGACAAACTTAAATTATTTATAGTACATTAGATGAGATAGGTTAGAATAAGTAACGTATCGATTACCACAGACCACAAATCAATGGTTTAGAGACCAAGAATTGACGAGCATTCCAAGTTAGAAGAAAGCCTGCAGCAGTAGTATATGATAGTGTGATGAAAGTTGCTAAATGATGAGTAAACCATTAGCCAGATGGTAATGGATTTTCTTCCAAAGAAAGGGAAATGCAGTGACCTCGAAAGCTACATCTAGAGGCAATCTGCCTCCGCGATGTGCATGTCACTATCATCGGAACTGCTACATAACATTCACTTATCTGCACCTATTAGCTGCGCATATAGGGAGAAAAGACGCTAATTAATAAATTTCTCTCTATTACAATTGGTTGCTTTCTCTATTAGTTACCAGAATCGGAGATGTTCAATTCAATTACCTTCATCATGAATCAGTACATAAAATAAATTGGAATAAAATCGGATGTGTTCCATGCACACGACTTTCTCTGTATCTCTGTAACAAATTATTGTTAAAAAGCTTAGTTTTCTACTTCATGATAATCAAAACAATATAAGTGAAATTGTATTTATACTGGCTTCTTTGTAAGTAAAAGGAAAATAAGGGAATAGGCTAGACTAAAACGATAGTCAAATCTTTTAAAAGCTAGTTGCCGTGTGGTTGAAATCCATTTCAAGTATTTTAAAACTGAAATCAATACACGGAATATCTCAAAAGTATATGACAGATAGTGTGTTTTAACATGAACTACATTTTTTGTGTAAAAAGATTTTGTCCATCTCTTACGGTTTACCAAAATGAAGAGGTATTCAGAGGCTATTTCCAGAAAACTCAAGACATACATTTTGTTTGTCATGAAAATATCTTAAACATATGGCATTTAATAAACATTAGAGCCATTTTTGAAAAAATCAAAAATGTTCGAAAAGTGGTCCATGTAATACCAAGTTTGGTATTTAACAACTTTTCGTTTTTGAGGTATGCTGCCCTAACACACTCTCGTACATGTTTCTAAAAGAAATGCTTTTTATTGGATTCATGGGATCTCAAAATATATATTTCCGAGAAATATCGATATCGACTTTTGAGTGGAATACAATACATTTTCTATCCACTATGTATGTACATTGTACACATGGGCCAAAGAGAGTAATAAATTAGAATAAAAAGTCGTTGCTTTCCATAATGACTTCTTTGAGTCAATAATTATTAAATGTATTGCTTTCCGCACACATCTAAAATGGCAAGCATAAAAATTGATTGGAAAGCGTTGAATCTGAATTCAGAACACAAATTTCTCCAATTAACGTTATATTTGCGGGATAATACCTCAACAATAAAGTTAACATTTATTGTATGTCAATGCAACCACGTTAGCAATGAATGACAACTCGATCGTACACTCCAATAATAATGTATTATACTTTTGATTTTTACCCACTTTAACTACTAGGTCATAACGACGGCTTTGCCTCAGTAACAGTAATTAAAATCATTTTCGTGGCAGTTTTTTGTTGTTGCGATAATCTAATGCTCTCTCTCTCTCTCTCTCTCTCTCTCTCTCTCTCTCTCTCTCTCTCTCTCTCTCTCCCCATACTTCCAGAGTCTAGGAAGCACAAAGAATATTTCTGGCTAAAGAAACATTACCACCCTCCAGTCGGGAATCAAACCTGCGACCTCTGGATTTAGCCCCTAGCATGGTAACCAGATTACAAAGGAGTCTGATTTAAATCTGGCCCGAGACTAAGTATAACGTGATATTAGTCTGCATTTCAGGTATACCTGCCAATTTCAAATACTTCGATTGCATGTTATTTATAGTGACGAACGACCGTACAGTGAATATGCACAGGTTTGTATGTTAGTCTTTTAGTACTGATCTACGGGAGCCATTCTGATTTTTTTTAAACTTTCTCTAGCACATATCTACATACAAGTTCATAGTATAGTGTGTGCTTGTATGTGGACAGCATAGCTCAAAAACGAAAAGCCCGTTAAAAAACAAAATTGGTTATTTATGTTTAGTAGCTTCCAAAGGATGACACAAGCTTTTCAAGAGAACATCCCACCACAAACTACCCTTTATATGGAAACATTTTTGAAAATGTTTTTCTCAAAAGTGGCTCGGATGATTTTGATTAAATTACCGTGTATTATAGATATTTTATCACAAAATGTATATTTTGAATTTTCTAGGAATAGCCTCTGAAGACCCATTTATTCTGGATGAGTTTTGCTGAATTTTGTATTAACGGTTAAACGTAAGAGATAGAAAAAAAAACTACTGCATAAAAACATAGATTTCGTTAAAACACATAGTATATTCACATACGTTTTTTCTTGTAGAATTGATTGTTTTCGAGATATTTCTTGTTATTAGTTTCAATTTTAAACTGCCTATCTTTTCTCAAACGGCACTTGCAAAGCGAACCTCAAGTGTTTCACATAGAGACCAGCTTAAAGATTTGACTGGCTTTAGCCTTGTGTATTCCCATATTTCCCTTCTTACAAAGAAGCAAGACAGAACCAATTCTGCTAAGGTGTATCTCGATTAGCATATTGTAGAAAAAAAAATGGTCTTCAGTAAGAATAGTTTGTATATGGAACAGCTAGAGAAAGTTACGTGGATGTAACACATCAGATTTTTTTAATTCAGGAAAGTTCAATTATTTTGAATCATTAAGTACAAAACTCGCATTTCTAATAGGTTTTTTTTTTCTCGAAATTCACAAATATCCCTGCATATAAATGTGAAGGCTCATGTTGCAAACATAATCGGGCGTCCCTGCTTGCATACCGAGTAGACGGATGTGTTAAGACATTTTTGTTCGCTGCTCATCTGCATTAGACGATCATGTCAGCTGTACTTCCTTAGTGTGGTGACCCATATAGCCTTTTAAAAATGATATGGCAGCAGGAAATATCAAGCTAGGCTTGCGGAAGTTCGCACTGCGGCCAGCGAGCGCAGGAAGCAGATACTGTGCAAACTCCTGGTATGCACGCGAAGTCAATACTGATAAGTTGACGTCTATATTACACAAATGTCTGGCAGCTATGGTGAGGCTGCATTGTCTGTCTTACGCCTCAACTAATTCAAGCGAACTTGATTTCTGAGGCATTTTTAGTTTCATTTTAATATATTTGTTAAACCTTTCTAAATTTATATTTTTATGACCCTGTATTGTGTTGCCTGGTAGAGTGGAAGAGAAAAGTTCTTTGAACTTCCACTTACCAGATAAATAAATAAATGTTACACAAATTGCTTTAAAATGCGCTCTCTGGCACTTTGTAAATATTTAGCTAACATAAATTCAAACTTTATCTAGAAACTCAAGATTGTCACTTCAGACTACTTTTTATTATTAAAATATTTATAGTCGCAAGCGACAGCCTTTCCGCCAATGTGTAGTCTTATTGATGCCGTATTTACCAATCAGAATTGGTCTTAATTGATAATGTTAAAGCATGATGCTCAAAAAGTATTTTTTTTTTTTACAGTTTTGTTCTTCTACATTTATATTTTTATTCCTTTAATTCCTACTTCGATTCGACTGAAGATCTGGAATCCTATTCTGAGTATTTTTATTCACTATTAGCGGTTGAAAAATGGCGAGAGTTGCTGATCAATGTATTCAAAATATATAAGAAATGTGCTACAATAGCTAACGCCGCATAATACAAAGAGTAAACCACTTCAGTGATTTAATTACTAGGAGTGCTTCCATCCCCAAAAAGGCATCAAGCTCATGATTATTTTACTGAATACTCCTCTTGCTTATAACTTGTCTTAGGTATTTTAATTGACTGTCCCTGCCGCGGGAAAGCCGGGTGGATTCCAAATGGGGGCATGGGGATCTTTCCCCGACTAGCACTTTCCGCGCTGCCTTCCAGGTCTGGCTGTGTTGTCCCTTCACCTCCGTCTCGCTGAAGGCAGTGGCAAACCACCACCTACACCGCGGTAACACCTTGCATAGTCGCCGCAATTGGGTTGTGGTCTCTTCTATGATTCCGTCCTGGTTCCATCTAACCTTGTTCATCATTTTAATTGAGTTTTCAAACTCTTGCGTGCTGTTATTAGATGGATTCTTAGGTATTCGATTCCGAAATAATCATAACTTAATTAAACAAGCAAAAAATTGATCAGAACTCGTAGAATTGAACGTAATTTCATTATTCTTTCACTACATTTTAGTTCTAAAACTCCATTTCTTCACTTAACTCTCTAAAAAAACGTACCTAAATATATTTAATAGCTTAGTGGCATTCAGAGCCCAGTAACAGACTTGAGCATTGGGTCTCGTGTACCCATGCCCTTTCCGGCCTCAAATATTTGCTGCAACCACTTCCATTTTGGGTAAAATGACTTCTTTTGCCTTTGGTCATTATAATGTCGGAATATGTTAGCTATGCTGCTCAGGTATTGAAGAAAATAACATGAAATTCTTGCAATAAAGCAAGAAGTAGGCAAACATTTTCTTCGTGAATTCCAGTGTTTTCAGTGACTCAGGACATTATTCAATATGTGAATGCCTAGATGGCACAGCTAGCCCGCAAATCCAGAGGTACTGGATGGGAACCTTTCTTTAGACAAGATTATCCCTTCCTTCTGTCTGGAAGTGATAATGTGGTCTGATAGAAAACCAAAAGTAACAAAGAACCTAATGAATAAACCGTCATTGCCGATGAGCAGCTGTTCTAAAGGCAAATTCACCCTCAAGAAATAATAAGGGAACGAGCAGTATGAAAATATTAAATTCGTTTTTGGTCGTCTGTAGATCTTTAAGCACATGTGACGTTTCATTAAGAAAAAATACATCCGTTTTTACAGAGCCGTATTTATTCTGATAGTCTGTCCATTTTTTCTTGTGTAAAAATATCTCACTGTTGCAAAAAGGAATTTTAAATGTACACTTTTAAAAAGCTCATTCTTTCCTTACTTCACACCAATCCAAATAACAATTGCAAAGTGATGCTATTCAAGTTTCTTTATAGGCACCATGAGAATTAGTGAATATAATAAGCCTTTTGGCGAAAGTTGCAATCTTTTAAGAGCTAGTCACATGTGACGGCGTTGAAATTCTGTTCTCTTTGCATGACCAGGAGAAAGAAAATGAAAAAACTTCACTCAAGAGTAACCTATGCATTTTAAAACTGAAAATAAATAACAAATAACATTTGGGATAAGTTTAACTTCACAACAAAAACGTATTTTACATAGATGGTATGTTTTAACAATATTTACATGTTTTGTGTAATAGCTCTTACGGTTTACCAGTTACTGAAGTCATTCAGAATGAAGAGGACTTCAGTGGCTACTGACGAAAAATTCAGATATACATTTTGTCATGTACATATATGGAATTTAAACAAAATCGTTAGCTATTTTGGAGAAATTCGAAAATTTCGTGTCATATGCTTGGAAGATATTGAACTTAATTACCACGTTTAGTATGAAATCGACTTTTCGTCTTATGCTACACATACCTACACACATATATTTCTTGGATTCAAAAGTCAAAACATATATTCCCATTGAAATGTCGGTATCAAATTTCTGGGTGGAATGCTATACCTTCTCTATTACTATTTACATTGAACGTTGTAGAGAAAATAGAATTTGTGTCGATACACTTCAAATTGGTTGAAATCGTGCCATCTAAGCATAGTTCAATTGGACATATTAAAACTTTTAACATTATTTAGAGAAACTTACACGTGCAGACTAAAACTCTATACACAACTTTGAAGATAAATGTTTCTTTCATTATATTTCAAATTCGCTTGAGGTCAGTACAAGTTATATTGAAAGCTGTATAAAATAACCTTACATTTGTTGTCGCATTTCAAATTTGGTTAAAATTATAACAAAATTAAGAGTACTTCGTAATGTCTCCTAAAAACCTACAACGTTTAGAAATAGTGTTTAGTAAATCATACAAAGATTTTATAAATAATATTTCTTTGTTTCCAACTCAAAATAAGCTCATCTGAAAGTTAATTCAATTTTTTACTTTCTCCATACGCACTATGTACATAGTGTATAGAGAAAGTATTGCACTCCACCCAAAAATTCGACACCGAGATTTCACCGGAAATATATGTTTTAGGGTCCCCAATATCCAAAAAAAGGATTTTTACAAAAAGGTCCGTGTGTGGGTGTGTGTGTGTGTGTGTGTGTGTCCGTTTGTGTGTCCGTGTGTCTGTGAACACGATAACTCAAAAAAGAAAAGTCGGTAAAATACCAAACTTGGTATTTAAGTTTAATATCTTCCAGGGATGCGACACGAAGATTTTGAGAAAAATCCCCCCACCCCAACTACCCTTTACATGGAACTTTTTTCGAAAATTTTGATTTTATCAAAAATGGCTCTAACGATTTTGATTAAAATTTCGGATATTAAACATATTTACCTGACAAATAAAAGTATATCTTGAATTTTTTGGGAATAGCCTCTGAAGAGTAGTTTATTCAGGATGAATTTTACTAAATTTTGAATAACTGTTAAACCGTAAGAGATGGACAAAAACTTAAAAACTTACTACACAAAAAATGTAGAGCACATTAATACACACAATTTATGTTATATACATTTTTTCCGTGGAATTCGTCGTTTTTGTGGCATTCCTTATTTATGGTTTCTGCTATGAAAAACGTATACTTTTCTCATACAGGAACTTGTCAACTCCTATCCATATAAACAAGGAACTTCATTGACATAGCAACCAGCTTTTGACTATCACTTTAACCTACGGTTGTCCCTCGCTTCAACTTACAAGGAAGCGAGTAATAAGACTATTTCTGCTAATTTTTTCTGATTAGCATAAAGTATATAGAAGTATAGGCTTTTTAAGAATTATTTGCTGCAGGGATATGGAGAGTCATGTGAATGGTACACATCAGATTTTTAACAAGTTTTGTTTATGCATGAAGAACACGCCTAAAAATAATTTAAAAATATACTGCCATTATGCTAATTCTGAAAAACATTTTAGGACCCCTATTTAAGAAACAGTTTTTCTATGCTCAGATAAACACAACACCTCATTAAGAAAAGTGGACGCTTCATTTTTAACCTAGGTATGCTTATCGGGAAAAGGGATGCGGCTCACATCATTGTGGATATCTTCATAACTACTTAATCAAGCGTGACTCCAATGATATATATATATATATATATATATATATGTGTGTGTGTGTACATACATACGTCAAAGCGAGGGCTTCACAACCGACTTGCCAATAAACTATCATTCATTTGAAATCCTAACAAGGGTTTTTCCAGTCATATTTTAACGTATTCTTTTTTTCAATAAACAACCAAGCTATTAGAATTCTCTGCTCTAGTATTCTCGAAACCCTGAAATTACTCTCTGAAAGCACAATATTTTGTGCTAGTGACGAATATATTTGCATAGCATTCTACAGCTGTCGAAAAAGGCGGACAGAGGGGTCATATTGGTTTCAAGAGATGACCTGAAAATGGGATAGAAGGGGAACAGAAGAGCTTAATTTGTGCACGCTACCGCCAACAGCGATCAATGCCCCCAAGAAACAGTTGCTGTATGGTAACGTCTGGTTTTACACTCTTTATTTTGCTCTCCAGAGATGCATTCTATTCAGAGAAGACAAGCTAATATGTTGCCTAGACCTCAGTGACTGCCTCGACGCTTGTGTCAACCCGAGAGTTAAGCAGCGTGATTAACTTGCAGTGCATTTCCAGTTCTGTCGTATAACTGTCTCCGGCACGTCAGTGTAGTGGTTATCTCTGGCGAAGAATTTAATTATGTGGTTCGTTACATACTTTTCATATTTAACTGCCAACATGTATTATGTACCGAACATTTTAAAGATGACAGAAAACTAATGTATACGAGAACCAAATGAAGCAAATAATGTAGATAATGTTCTATACGGCGAGTTATTTTCAAATGTAAATCTATGACCTAGGTTTCAATAATTTAAGGAGGCATTTGAGATTGAAAAGAGGCGTCTAGCCATGTTGTGTGGTATTTATGTCCTCGGTAGATCATAAATCCGTGATTTATACACAAATCAAGATCACTAAATAGAAGATTTTGATGCAGCACTGTTCTGTGGAAGCAGTGGTTGGTTCATGGTTTGTACCTGTATCATATTTGTAAGGGAACAACCAGTTACTCGGAAGCAGAGGTCCCGCATTACGCACCCCACCCTCTTTTTCTTTTTTTTCGTTAATATAATCACATCATTTAAATGTCTTTGTGTGGTTACAGGTTTCAGCTTATTTACATAAATAGTGTCTGGTTTTTCCATTTACTACCCAGGCTAAAACTGAATTTAATCCAGAGCTTATTCACATCGTGGAAAGATTTATGTGGTTTTCGAAAACCTTGACTTGAATCAAAAGGCATAGGTGTATTTACAAAGGAGAGAAAAACAAAGTAATTGTAGAAAATTCCACTGGATCTTTACCTGCGTATTAAAACCCAGGTTCTGCATACTGAAACAAAAGGTCTCTCACTTGGTTCTAACCAAAAAAGAGTAAATGACATCTTTTAACAGTCAACATTAAGCAAGCAATACTCCTGACCATTTAACTATTTTGTTACTTATCAGACATAACATAACAACTTCCCTTACAGCGGTTTCGTTTGTAGATTTATTACCGAGTTTTACATAACATCCTCGTGTAATTCAAGTCACATGTGACCGCATTCTTCTCTCAAAGAAAATTCATTCTCTCAAGTTTCTTGCTCAAAAATTTCTCGCCGCCTTCATCTCCTTCAGTTACGTTAGAAATCAATATAGCTTAATTACAAGTTCCTCTAGAACGGCCTTGCCAAGGGCTTCGGTTTGAAAGTGCTTCTCATCAACAATAATGTCCAAACACTGCAATCTGCTATATCATCACCCACCACTCGCCTTTGAACAGGTTTTAGAGTTTATAGGATGAATATTTGTTTTGTGAGGAAGTAGTCGTTAGTATGTTATTCAAAATTTGACACCGATGTAGTCGAGATAAATCTCATTTACACATAGTTATTCACCTCTATATTTTCCACACATGTTACATTTTTAGGTGCCAGACACTATCCATTAACATTTAGCAAGCTGTACGTTTCCTCAATAATAGGTCATATTTTGCAGTGTATCATGTTCTAAATATATTAATTTACTCATACATGTTATATTTATGTTAAGATATATTATGCATTCTTTTGGTATACTGTATCTTTCCACAGAACAGTGAACATGTTAGGCAGGTAACAAATGTTCGGAACGCATTATTGCTGCTCACGTGTCAACAATGTTCGGGCAAGGTCACGCTACCCCAGGTTGCATCTGATGATATTGATGACGGACAGTGATGAGGTGCGCCTAAACAATGTGTTCCCAGTGTATACGAAGCAATTCACTATCTAGAAATCACATGCTTTCTATCATCGCACAGTCTAAATGATCACAGCATATCTGAGTCTAAAGCATACAGTCGATCAGTGTGTGTGTGTGTGTGTGAAAAAGAAACCAAGCAAGCAAAGAAATATTGTATTTTTTTTTTAAACCAGTGTGTAAAACACCGGGTTTGATCCCATCCCCCTACGCATTATGAACAATTGTACTGTCATGCATAGATAGACGCCAAATAATAGATTGTTTATTATTGATGTGTTTTTTTCATTTATTAGTTTCTTATATTAAACAATACCCAATTAATTCAAAATTTTGAATTAACACGTCGCCAGGAAAGCTATAGTTCTTATAATACCCAATTAGTTTGAGAAACAGTTCAGTTCCGTATAAAATTCACTTACGTTACGTCAATTATTCGTCTGCTTTTGAAAACGCGTAAGTGAGGTTAATTCATACATTTTCTTGCAAAACAGATGGAGAGCTAAAGGGGTTTAAATGTGATTGTATGCTTGTCACAGCCCGTTATATAACTTCAGTCCAGGTTTTGTTAGTAGGCCAACATCAATTTGGTGATGTTTTAATCTGATGTGCATATATATATATATTGGAATGACCTGGGCACAAACTGTGCGTTCTTGTTAAAAGTCTGCTATGGACTTTTAATGTGCTATTTTTTGCTAATTGACACATTTGAATTTTCTCATGTTAGAAAACATCGAAATGAACTAGATGAGAGTACGTATATATAAGCAATTAACGACTATGACTGATGCTGAAGCCTTAGTTTCCGGGGTCAAAGATACATTAGAAACAATAACGAGATTTAGTAACCGGTAATGTCTGTCTATTGCCCACTGTTTAAATAGGTTTGTAAATTTCCATTAAGGAATACAAAATGGGTGACAACTGCTTACAGAGACATGGCAATTACATTTCAGAAGCAACCACCATCTAACGACAAATAAAATATGCTTTCTGTGGACTCCTGTGTATACCATCTTACTGACTTGCTACAAATTAGTTACCTAATGATTACCTAATACTACTACAGAATACTTCAAAGGCTTCTGTGAGGAACGTAAAGCAGAGACGAGAAATTACCTTCTTAGCTCCGGATTTCCCCTTGAACTTTCGCAGTGTACTTCTATCAAAGTGAGCTAAAACAATATGAGGGATTGTACAACAATCATTTAATTATATAGACTGGCTGAAGTGTTAAATCCAAAGTTACAACCATCGTGTGCTGTATGAGCTCTTCAAAGTGGCCTTTTTGAAACATTTTAACTCCATTTTTAACATAGATTTTTTTTTTTTTAATTTTCATCTTTAGGTATAGGTGCATGTGTATACCAAATATGAATTTTCAGAATAACAAAAGTAAACGTAAGATGCACCAACATACTAATTTCCTATATTAAAGTTCCAAGCATAATTTACGTCGGAATATCTGCTTGCACATATGTAAATATATTTCACATATCATCAGGCTCTTCATTAAATTATAATTGCAGCAAATTAAAAATGGGCACTTTATATCTAGGTATGCATGCTTCAAGTACTCTTAAATACAAGAGAAGGCAATTGACGTTCGCTCTTTAAAAACTTAATCTGCTACATCCGCTATTCTAAAGATGTGCAAAAAAATTGCGTAAGAGACGCTTGTTGAGCAGATGCGAGACAATAAAAGAAAATCCGTCTGATAAGATTCACAACATATGCTTAATAAATAAATAATTTCACTGTAATAGGTTGTGATAAAACAAATTTGTTTTGCTGTTATTGACAATTTGCTAAACACTTTTTGGGTACCAAACAAGAGTTCAGTTTTTTTTTAATATCAAATGGAATAGAAAAGTAGCGTGTCTCAAAAAAAACTGATTTTTAAGTTAATGTGAAAATTTCTGCATTGAAAGACTGCACTGCAGAGGTATTTTTACATACCGCAGTTCTTTCAGTGATATCATCTTGAATAAATTTATCTCCAGTGACAGGAAGAGCCAACATTGATAGGTGTCAGTATTTTACAGCGATAGTTTAATTCTATAATAAAACTTACTACTTACGTCTCCTCTAAAACTGTGTTAAGGAATTGAATTCATTATTAGAGCAAATTTCTACCCTAAACCTGAGAGAGACAACCTCTAAAGTCGCGAGCTGTCAAAGATGAAGGTTAAACACAGCATGGAGTGAGTATCTTACCTCTTCTTTCCATATCCGATTTTGTCAAGCTCGATGTGTCTGTATGCGGCGTACACTGCCATGATGTGTTGTCGTCGGCGCAGGCTAGAGCCTCGCTAAGACGTCTCCCGTAAACTGGCCTAGAAGTGGCAGAAGTGGCGTACCCGGAGGATGTCAAGAGCGGCGCACTGCGTCAAGCCGACGACTATGATATACACAACAGTGTGGGTCGCGGCGCCGCGGCAGCAGCTCTTATAGACACGGCTCTCCCCACCTCCCGCCGCCCCCTCGCGCTTTTCGCATCACCTGGCACACTAACTGCCCCTTCAGCCACCCCCACCTTTACTTTCTAGACGTTTGTGTTGTACGTAGGACGTTAACCCCTAATCAATAAAACTGACCACAACATCAAGTAAAGATTCTGCAGTGTATTTAAATCTGGCTGCCGGCGAGGAGGGAGGGGATTTGCTATACAGGATGACTCGTCTTAAGGGACTACTCAAAGTAAACATGAACATTTTGACAAACAAGTTATACTATGTTGATTTAAGCTGATACATTATGAAATTTGTCAAAAAACTGCAAAAAAATTTAAGAAATATAGCATTTGGATTAGCAATTAAATGAAATTCTAAATAGTAAGGGGCGTACTTATAATAGGAACCCCAACTTTAAATCTTGCTTTCTTACAAACTTTTTTTCCACATTTTTCATACTCAAAATACTCCACACGATGCAATTTTTTACTAATTTGTTTAAAAAAATATTCCTTATTTCCCTTCTAATTACAAGGAAGCAAGTAATAAGACATTGTTTCTGATAATTCCTTCTCCGATTAGCATGAAGTAAATAGAAGAATAAGCTTTTTATGAATAATCTGTTCCAGAGATGTAGAGAACGTCATTTGAGTGAGGCACACCAGATTCTTTTAAAAGTAATGCTCTAATTTGATAAATAAATTGCTTTTTCACAAAGTTATAAAAGCTTTGTAGATTAAATCAATAATTTTTGACAATAAACAATCCGATGATAAATCTAGTTGAAAACTCGTTTACTGTAAAACTTGAATTTTTGATTGAAAGTTTTTAAAAATCCATACTGTTAGTATGATTTTGCCTAAACCAGATCATTTGAGTTATAGAAGCAACCAAAAATGATAAGCTACTCTTACATCCAATCCCCATTTTCAATCCATGCAATACAACACACACACACACACACACACACACACACACACACACATACACACAATCAACATTCTTTGATCTATCTAGATTAAATTTTGTACGCTTATGCTTAAGGTTCCAACGCAAATAATACATTCCTTACAAATATATATTAAACACTACCTCTACAATTATTTCAGCCCCTTTTAAGAAATATGCACTATACAAACAACGTCAATATGTTGCTTAGTTTTGCAAAAAAATTTGGCAAACATCTTAAGATTATAACTTTCTAAAAACATCTAATCCTTAGTTTTAATTACACAGAACTCGACAGCTTTAAAAAGCTTTACTTTACACCCCTTCTTGATACAACAATAGTACTTAGTGTCTACTTGAGGACTTGGCAAAGAATATAAACGTTACTCATATTGTCAGGTTCTTTAGAGAATCCAGCAATATACAAAGTTACTTAGAGTAAAGTTATGGAAATGTATAACACGTAGCATTCGTGACATGTTCTAGAAGTTTAACAAAAATCCAATGCAACAAAATAGTGTACACTTTTACAAAATATATTACTGACTTAGACGTTTAAAAAAATATGCAATGCAATAAAATAGTGTACAATTTTATTTTACAAACTTTGTGACCTGTGACATACTTAAAAGCTTGAGAAGGGGCTGCCGCTCCCCTTACATGTTTTAGGACCGGCTTTCTCAATTTTCTGCCCCCCCCCCCAAGAACTGTGGAAATCTAATATTTTATCGTGTTGCTTTCGATCATCTTCCTATGCTGCAAGATTCCTTACTTTCGCAACGACACTTCCGCAATCATTCAAAAAAAGTACTCCCCATTTATAACTCGCCTTTAACTGCAGTGGTTATATCCGCGATCTTTTACCTTTGGAATATATTGCCTATCAGCAAAGATGTTAGCTCGCATACCGTTGTTATTGGATTGCCGAATTTTCTTTGCATTTGTATAGATTACGAGGAATAAGCACCCGTGTTTCAACTTAGATGGTGTTGCTAAGTCAAGCTGGTGTTATCATCGTGTACTGTAATCTGTTACATGTCATCAAAACAAATTTCGTACTTATCCATAGGATAGTTTGGATTTTATATCCATTTCAGTTAGTCGTTCGTGTTTTCGTTAAAATGGAAGAAGTGCAGTAAGCTCATGTGATTGCTTTTGCTGGGAAAACTTGTGAGATAAAAGCGAAATCCGATGCTGTTTATGGGGAGCTTTTGCCATCAATAGCAACAATTAGATATTAGCTCGACTTTAAACGTGGTCGAACACCCATTTTGGCAGAGGAACGCCCAAGACGCCGGCAAAGTTGGTTATTAAGCTACTTATTGAAGACGACCACGATATGATTCTCGGGGATCAGAGAACGAAAGCAAGCTCGCGAAGTGGCAGAGGCCACATGTGTTCGGTGGGAATGGCAATTCGTATTTTGTATGATAAGTTAAAGATGAAAAAGTTGTCGGCCCATTGTTTGCCGCGATTACTCTTAGTTAAAGACAAACAGGTGAGCCTTTCAATTTCGAAGCTGTATTTGGGGCTATTTAAGCGAAATCCGGAAAACCTTTTACGTTGAGCTGTCACCGTAGAGGAATTCTGGATTCATCACTATATTCCGGAAACCAAGTAAAAAATCTAACAATGGGATGCTTCTGGTGAATCTGTTCTAAATATGGTCATATCAGTCAGAAAAGTGATGGCGACGACCTATTTTGGGATGCGAAGGGTACCATACCTACTTAATGGAGTTCTTAGAAAAAGGAAAAACGATTACCAGGGAATTCTGATGATTTACATGGTCGATTCAACAAGAAGTTAAAGGGAGATACGGCCCCATTTGGCGAAGAAAAAAGTGCTGTTTCACCACAATGCACTGGCACATTCATCCGAAACTGTCGCTGCCAAACTGCATGAATTACGTCATAATTGATGCCGCACACCCCATATTCATCCGTCCTGGCTCCCTAAGATTTCTTCTTGTTCCGAAACAGGAAGAACTGGCTCGAGAAATCATTTGGATCAAATGAGGAAAGTCGTCAAGACAGAGGCGCATTTAGCAGAGCTCAACAACATTTGTTTTGGAGGGTTGAGAAAATGTATAGGTATCCCTAAAAGGGGAAAAATAATGTGTGTTTGAAAAATGGCGCCTTCATTCCTAGAATGGACACTTATTGAATCGTTCTTAAAGCTTTCTCTCTCGCATACACATTCACGTTCTCATTCATTCATATTTCCTGACTCTGGACAACAGAGGTAATATTTTTGGTTAGGTAACTATTCTCACCCCCAG
Organism: Hymenopus coronatus; assembly: GCA_030762935.1. NCBI lineage: Eukaryota > Metazoa > Arthropoda > Insecta > Mantodea > Hymenopodidae > Hymenopus > Hymenopus coronatus. The sequence goes on along the minus strand of CM060892.1, from coordinate 85,443,140 downwards.
CCAGAAAGCGAACTGGAAGTCCCAGCACAGCAGGTAGCTGCTCCACCGTCGGGACCAACCCAAGAGTAATCTTAAACCGACATCTGCAAGGAGTTGCTGAATCATTAATATTAGAGATTTACAAAATGTTCTACTTAGCACTACTTTATTTATTTCACAAGGTCGCGTTAGTTACATTTCCGGTAGTTACTTTTTAAGGTCCAGCATCATTATTGATTTCCTAAAGTAATCACTGTTCCGATCATTCACAAACACAATAGCTTCACCGCGAACGAGAACTAAATTACATTTACTTTGGAAAGGACAAAGTGACCAGCTCATCTATTTTCTCACGCTTTCACAGAGAAACTACATAGAAAATAAGCAGAAACGTTACCGAAATGTTCCATGTCTGCAACTTAGAGCTTCCGCTTTTGTGATTACATCCATTAGGTAGTAGTGACTGCTACGTGCAGCAGGACACCAGGAAGTTCGTTACGCTTGTCAGCTGAAATCGTAGTCCATCCAAGGACTCATCAATAGTCATTAAATACTTCCATTTATATTCGTATTTAATGCCTCAAATGGTTTCCAGGGAGCCTTATTCAACAGGTTTTCATGATCTCTCAGAAATAAGCTTGTACCACGACTATCCTTTCAGACTAAGAATTTAGTAGATCCGACAGGAGCAATCATGTTATTTTTACTTTCTCTGCCACCTATCCACTAGTAGGCCAGCGGAAGTATTGTATTTCACCTAAAAATTCTACATCAAAATTTCACCGAAAATACGTTTTTGATCCCCCTGAATAAAAAATAAATAAATGAAACGCCTGATGCGTTGCATGTGTTGGGTTTAGGGAGCCCCAAACCATGCATTTCCGGTGAAATCTCGGTATAGGCTTTTGGGTGGAGTACAATATTTCCTATACTTACGTCAGTATGTAGTTAAGAAAATAAACATGTCCATGTATGTTTGTGAACAGTAGTGAACTCTATAACGAAGTGCTAGATAAATACCAAACTGGGATTTATGTGATCTTCCAAAGATGCGACAGGAATATTTTAAATAAAGTCCCCCACCCCAAAATCCCCTACATCGAAGAATGTTTTCGAGACTGAAATACAACTATCGCAATTGCGGGGCAACGTATTCGCGAGCTACCGTGTTCTGAGAGGGGCTCCTAACCTTTGCCAACGTAGCGCAGCTATTGCTCCGATCGGCCTCTCCTTACAATAGGAAGAGCTGATTCAGGAGGGGGGAGGCGCCCTCTCCTTTCTAAGTAAATCATTAATAAAAATCCGATATATTCCAGTCATATGACTTTCTCTACATCTCTGCAACAAATTATTTTTAAAAAGCTTATTCTTCTATCCACGTTATGCTAATCGAGAGAAAATTAGCAGCAAAAGTCGTATTACTTGCTTCCTTGTAAGCAGAAGGGTACTAGGCTAAACCGACAGTCACAAGTTTTAAAATGTGGTTTCTATTGATTGACAGCCGTTTCTTTGCGCGACGGTACGGTAGCATGTCTGACTCACCTTCGAGAGGTCTTTAGTTTGAATCTTGCTTACGGTTGAGTTATCCGGATAACGATAATGAAGGTTTCCCTTATCCCGAGAAGATGCACGTCGAGTAACTTATTAACTCTATGGACCCGAGATCATTTAAGCGATTTCATTCATAATTCCAGGTTAAAGGACGTTAAGCTACAAGGAATCAATTTCTTAATGAACCATGGTTTCTCTCCACATGGTAATAAGCAACGAGATACTTAAGTTCAAGAGCCTACACTAGTTCAAGTGTTGTCACAGTCCTCTAAACAGATTTGGTGAGCAAAACATAGGAATATGGTACTTTAAAATTCCTTGATTCTCTTGATTCACTACTATTTTAGTATATTTTCTCTACTGTAAAGCTTCTCATTTAGCGGCTCAAAATATAAATACTTAAGCACCAGGTATAGTATTTTTATTTCGTCTGTTTTAGGTATATTTCTCGTTTCTCCCCCCCCCCCCGTCTCCTTTTGAAGCTAATTTTTTAACAGTTTTCTAGTGAGCCCCCCCCCCCCCCAACCACCCGGTACGCACCACCCTTACAGAAATCGTGGGTCCAGATTTGAAGTATCAAAACAACATCCGCGCAAACAAAGTCACTGTGCCATCTGTTGTTTAGGTAGTTACATTTTTTTTTTTTTTTTTTTTGAGTATCTATTCCTTATAGTCTCATTATTTCGACGACTAGAATATTTGTGCCAGGGATACGGGGCGTATTTAAAGGGCCGACGAGTGACCAGTCGGACAATCAAGAAGTGAACATAGTTCGGTTCTGTGTTGACTGATTTTGTAATGCTTTTATTGGGCTGATCAGTTGTGTTGTGTACCGAGTGTGAGATCTTAGAGACTCAAGTTTAAGGTATTGTATTACGTTGAGTGTTCTAGTGGCAAATAAAGCGTGTTTAACAGAAATTGTCTTTTATTTAATATATTTATACGACAAATAAAACGTAGGTGTATCTTAACCTTCTGAGAATAGTCTATAAAGTTGACCTGAAAAAAATAATTAATCCATAATATTTAAATTATTATTTTAACTTCTTTAAATATAATGAATTACTTATTTTTTCAGATTCTATGTGATTTATACCTTTAATTTTTACTAAAGGTGTTACAGACGGTCAATATCTAGAAATTCTTTGCACACTTCTACCTGCAGCAGTGTTAATTCTGAAGGTATTTTGCATAACATTGAATAACGGGTATGCTTAAGAGATAGTCGATATATTACACAAAAAATATAAGTACCTTTAAAACAAGTACATATTTCCAATACTTAATCGTTTGAATGTTAGTTATAGCGAGTGACTTCTAAGATCCGACTACATTCGGTTTCATCTCTGCCCCTTATACCTACATCGAAATAAGTAACAAAGAGACATATGAATGTCCAAGCTCTAAAGTCAGGACATAGGTTAGCGGATTTCACGCTGTGACGCCATAGATAAAAACTCACTTCTCATTCCTATTCCGGCAGACGTTTTACCTGCCGTCAGTGACTCATTGTCGCTGTTGTGTATATTTTATGTATTGATGATATGTAATGAAAGCAGTTTGAGTATTTGAAGCAAACTGCTTGAGAATTCCTTAGCCTGTCAATGAAATATTTCTGCAAGGTTTATCTCGATTAGCATGAAGTAAACAGAAGAATAAAATTGTATAATAGTTTTGTAGAAGAGTGCATAGAGAGGCATATAATACAATATATCAGATTGTTATTACAAAACGCCAAAATCGAACAATTGAAGATACTACAAGCAAAATAAATAAAAGGTCAATTTCATTCATGTGCTGAAGACAAAACTTGCAATTTTGTCACGACTACGTTGTTTGGCTACTTTATTATTACCTGAACAAGAAGCGACTATACTGGAATTTCCACAGAACATTCAATTCTCATACCATCGTAACGTGTGCGCGGGAGGTCCTAGGTTGGATTCCCGTCGCGCCATCCACTTTGAGCATGGTATTTTCGTGGTTTCCCCAAACGGTAGGCGAATGATGTGCGGTTACCCTTCTAATACGAATTTTCTCTTTGTTATGTTTTAGGGTTGTAGGGTCAAGCGACGGTGGTTGGTTCGTTCTGACAAGACGGTGGCAATTGCACTCTGAAATTTGCAAACCCGGCGTTTGGTGGGACTGCTGGGTTACTCTTCCTATGACTTGTCTAGATTACCACTCGATCTCGGGTTGCGAATGGCTTAGGCTTAGCGGCGTCAGAATCAATGCTACCGCACATCGTCGCCGGCGAAACTGGAAGTTCGAAAAGCTGCGTTATGGTGTATCTGCATCAGTGAACAATAAAATTCACTACCTGAAAATATTCGCTAATGGTATATTATATATTCCAAATTGTTTTAGGACACATTATTCACGAAATTAATAGCTAATTCTGTGAAAATGTAAGCCTCTAAAAATGTCGCGTTATCGAAATCTACATGTTAAGTTCACGAAGAAAGAATGCATTGGTTATAGTTCTTTAATAGTGCATTAGGTAACGAGCATATAATGGTAGTAATTAAGATGTTAGTTTCAAAATGTTCATAACAGCATCTTAGTTAGGCTCGTTTAATACTGGGGCACTGGTGTCTGAAATGGATTCGAACGAGGATGAACTTTTGATATACTTCTAAGCAGGAGGGGTGTCGAGGAGAATGAAGATAAAACGTTCATTACACGTACACCCACCTTCTGCTACGTGGTCGGCTGAAGAAATCATTGTTTTACACTTTGACGATCTGAGACAAGATGGTATAGTCATCGCTTTTGATATCCCAAATAACAGGACGACTTTCTACTAGGGTCGGCCTCTCAATGAAAACAGCATTTAAAACATTTTTTTTTTTACTTAATCTCTCAACAGAGAGGCTAAACATATGCCATAACGGTGTTCTAATTTAATTAAACCATCTATATAATGTGATTTATCAAGGTCCTCAAAATAGCTGTTTACCGCATCAATGACCTCGTTGCTGTGAAATCTTCGTCCTCCATTTTTTTTTTTTTTTTTTTTTTTTTTTTTTTTTTTTTTTTTTTTTTTTTAAAGGTTTGGGAACAGGTGGTAGTCATTGGGTGCTAGATCTGGCGAATAGAGTGGACGTTCAAGCAATTCCAACTTTAATTCGCACATTTTTCCCATTGCAACGACTGAACTATAGGCCGGAGCATTGTCGTGATGAAACAAGATTTTTTTTTTTTTGCTAGATGAGGTATTTTTCTTTTCACCTCATCACCCAAACGTTGCAGTAATAGTAGTCACTAGTGATACTTTTATTCTTTTCCAAGTAATGAATAAAAATAATTCCATGTGCATCCCAGAAACACTCACCATAACCTTGTTAGCTGACAAAATTGACTTTGCCTTTTTTGGAGTTGGTTCACCTGGCGCAATCCACTGTTTTGACAGTGATTTACTTTCTGGAGTGTAGTGATGTATCCAAGTTTCAGCCATGGTAATAAGCCGTCTCAAAAATTCACTGGGATTTTTACGGTAAAGCTCCACATTCTTAACAGAAACAGTTTTTCTTTGCAACTTTTGATCAGGTGTCAACAAACGCGGCACCCATCTTGCACATACCTTGTGAAAGCCCAAAACATTACTTAAAATATTACCTGCACGTTCTTTTGATATGTTTACAGTCTCTGCTATCTCAAACAACTTTAATCTGTGGTCTTCCAGTAGTACTAAACGATGAATTCTTTCAATGATCTCTGGGTTGTCACTTCTACAGGGCGCCCAGAGCGAGGCTCATCACTAGTGCTCGTACGTCCCATTTTAAATTCTGCAACCCTCCTTTTAATTATTGAATATGAAGGGGCAGTCTTTCAATGTACTGTCCATTTCCTCCTTAATTTCTTTAGGCGTTAAGCCTTTCAAATGGAAGTATTTAATCACTGCTCGTTTTCTCCAAATCCTCCATTTTCATGAAAACTCTAAAGTTGTCTTGTTTCAAATGCTGTCATTCGAAAACTAAATAAGCTATTGACCTGTAACTATGGATACAAGCTAGCCTAGAGTTAAACTATACGATGCTACCGTCTAACTGGTCTAGTGGCGCCATATCTGTGTGAGGCCCGGGAGTTATCTGCCGACCCTCGTACTTCACTTATAAAATTTTCCGTGTTAAATCTAAACTCATGGCTACAATGTGTATTGTATAATGAATGTTTCGCTCTATCACTGTGCTCAGAAATGACTGCGTCTGTTGGCAAATCTGCAACGCTGTGTCTGATATCTGTGCCCCAGTGCGAATACTCAATTCAAACTAATTCAAATCCGGCGAGGATTGCTCTGAACACTGAGCTTGTCAGTCACATGTGGCGAGGGTGAAACACTGCTGCATCGCAGTGTCCCAGGGTGAATGATCCAATTCAAACGAATGTATCTCTATCAGTGACCGTCATTGGCGACTGTCACTTGTGTGCCAGTGTGAAACAATCTTAATTGCCATTATGGTCAAGTTTCATACGGCTATTTATGTTCACCATGTGTCTAAGTTTAAAATATGTATTACTTATTTTTAATATTCTTATCTTATGCAGTGAAACAACTGGCAATTCTTCGAAGTACAGCAGAAATACATTTTCTGAAAATGTGATTATGCATTTTGATTTTCTCCAATCCAGGAATTGTGTACCTATAGAATTTTTCGTACATACTTCTTGATTTTTTTGACAGCAAGTTATTAGTCACAGTGTGCCTTTACAGAAATTTACGGAAATGTAAGTTGCATCTCACTGTCACTCCTCCCAATTTTTTCTTTCTTTTTCTGAACACGCGCCTATTTTCTATTCACACTTAGGTTGATCCGCGTGGCCAGTGCACCGCGGTACAACACAGTAGTAGTGCGCGGAAGAATGTATTCCCAAGTTAAGAATCTAAATTACAGAATGAATTTGTTCTTAAATTGTATAATATTGTATACAAATACCTAAGAGTTAAATTGACGCCATTTAGCTTATGGGAATAAGGGTTCTGTTCGTTTTAATTACAATATGCCGTGCATACGCCCCGCGTGGTCGTAAAAATATGACAGCATTTCAGGCGCGAATGGCGGAAAGCTACACTATAACGGTGCACTGTTCGCCTGGGTTTTGTTTTTGGCGAGGATCAACCTAAGGTTGAATAGGCTTTAGTTGTTTTTCGATTGAACATTGGGAAATAATCGATAGTTGCATTTTCAATTGTTAGTGCTCGACAGCGTTACGAGATGTGCACAGACGCAAAGTATCATTGATTGTTGCATGTGTATCTTCTAATTGGTGGAACCTGCGCTTTAATGAAAAGGTGCACTTTAATGAGGTTAATACATAATTAAGTGTAGTTACCAGACATATACCATATATTTTAGCAGGTTAAAACGACAGTTGAAGCATTAAAAAAGAACACTCGAAATCGGGTCGTCTTATACAGATATAAAAGAGATTTAAATTTTTACGCCGATTACATTTACAGCAAAAGCTGTTTGAGCACACGACATAACCTACAACGATACTTGTTAGCGGTAGGCACATATGAGTTCGTTATTCGGCACGGTTTCTACAGGCATGAGTTTGTTATTCGGGACGTACTTCTAAAGGCAAAACCGTAACAATGCTGAAGGAGGCTTTTGCTCTTTGGCATGTGCAACCGTACCCATTGTTTAGTAGCAACAGCGGGTATGTCCACAAAATTGAATAACCGATACGTCACTTATATGGCTGAACCTTTTTTCCTTTCTATATAATATTTCAGATTCCTGAAATTTAATGAACCATCTTCAGATTTCTGAGTGAACGTAACATAGTACTATTTATAATCAACATTAAGAAACGTTCAAGCAATTTAATTTTAAAATTTCTGTTTACCGTGGATTAGACAGTTGGTATACGTATAACATAAACGTATCAAAACATTGAGTTTTACTTGAGAATCCTTGACACATATATTGCGAGTTCTGATTTAACACGTTCCTATGCGGAACAAATCGATTTGAGTGCGGATTCCGAACTCAATACGGGACGCACTGAACCTTATTCGATGCTCTCAGAAAAACCGAACGAATGGAACATTTTTTGCATAGAAACGCCGCCAGTATTGAAATGGTATTGAATACGCCTAGTGTAGAATTCGTAATATGTTGATCGTAAATAATTTTTCCCTACAAAAATAGAATCTCATACAAACTATTTGCTGGGATTCAAATACGGATATACCGCTGGAAAATGAATTTAAAGCTGGTAAAGCTCATTTCAAAATGTCTAACCATTTCCCACATTAAAATGAACTATGCGAACTGCTAAACAATTTTTTCTTCTTTCTTTAACCTAAAATACGGTCTACGTCGTGCCCGTTTCTACTGAAGTAGTATTTGGTTTAGTATTTTCGCAACAAAGTTTATATCTTTGATGTCGTTCATCTACCCCTTTACGTCGTCAAGGAAGAACATACTTTTCAAAAACTGGTGTAATAATACTCACAACAGGGCCGAGTTTTTACATTTCCACATTAATGTCGAAGATCCCTTCCAGAACCACACAGACATAAAACCAACCACGAAATCCGCCTAACACATAGAATAACAAATTAACATATTATATTCACCATGTAAATAAGGATGACTAATATAAAGCTTGAATTATTTATTTTCAAACCTTGGATATCCAAAATCGATCTCAATAGTATTGAATTTATTATGGGCATGCTTATCGTATTCAGTACGGAATGTGTACTCAAATCGATTTCAATTCCCCGTGGAACCATAGTAGTTATGCTATGAGAAAACTGCAACATGGTAATATCCAAAGATACACGATGTGACATGTCATTAGCGTCTTACCTCACAGCATTACCAATGCACCAGGTCAGAAGGTCCAACGACTAGCCTTGAAACCTTCAACAGATGCATCAGTGCTGCATGAGCTTTCACCCTGACCTCGAAAGCCATCTGTTTTCTGGAATGTCCTGTTTGCAGGCCCATTGCCATGAATTAGTTGCCATCACTTTTCACTGCACCTAGAGCGCTTCGGTACCATGATGAGTTACGAGCAGTGCAGCATTGATAATGGTTCAAGAATGAACAGGACGGTGAAGATAGCTATCCAAAATTAACTTGAGTGACCTGGTCACGGAAGCTCCTCAATTCAAGGGCAGGCAGTATTTTAACAGCCAGAATTATTATCGTAGCAAGGATAATATTCACGCGATAAAAGTGCACTGCGGAAAATTGGAACAGCGTTAAAAGCGGAGGGAAAATTCTGCCTTGTTGATATCGACTTCAACAGTTATTATTACAAATCGCCAACATGGAACCATCATGCAACTCAATGACATTAAGTTGACGAGTCTGTGAAATTTGGAAAATTCACAGTATGCACGATATCTAATTGGAATTTATACCGGTTATTATATACGTGACAATGTTAAATTAGCCATAAATCGAAATTTTAGCTTGCATTACTAATAATTTTTACTGCCTAAACTCAATGAGCTAATACAAATGGATCACGTGGTACATTTTTAAAACTATTCACTTAAAATTCAAATTTTACAGCAAATCAGTTTACAACTATACATTTTTTTTTTTACATTAACCCATATTATTGTGTAAACATTTCTCATCATACTCTCCAAAAATCTTGATTTTTTCAAAATTTAATTTTCTTTAATATGCTTTCGAGAGGCAGTGTAAACATTTTGAAATAAATTAGTATACATCTGATGAGTACCATTCACATGATTTTCTCTACAACCTATTATTACAAAAGACCATTCCTGTATCTCCATAGTGGTAATCGAAATAAACATTAGCAGAAACTGCCGTATTAGTTCCTACTTAGCAGATGGGAGGTAATGCACTAGGCTAAAGGGATAGCCAAATCATTTTAAAAAAAAAAATCTTTAAACGCCCAGGAGTTAAACAAAATGAGACGATCACCCGTTTGAGAAAAGCTTAAGTAGCATAAACATGAAATAAATAAATATCTCGGAAACGGTTAAATCTAAACAAAAACAAAAAACAAACTGGTGTTCCATTCACATAACTTTCTCTAGCTGTTCCAAATACAAAATATTCTTACACAACATTATCTTTATCTACATCATGCTTATCGAGATAAATATTAGCATAATTGTTCTTATTACTAGCTTAGTTTTAAGTAGAAGGGAAATAAGGGAATACATTAGCCTAAAGCGATAGTCAAATCCTTTTAACGCTTGTCGCTATGTGAAACAATTGAGGTTCGGTTCGCTTTATATGCTCTCGTTTGAGAAAAGAAAAGTAAAGTAGTTTTAAGTTGAAACCATCAATAAGTTATATCTCAGAAAAGGCCAGTTCTAAAAAAAGACATTTACTGTTTTAACGAGATCTACATGTTTATCTGGATCCCCCCCCCCTATCTCTTACGGTTTACCACTTCTGCCAAGATTCATCCCTCTCCTTGTTCTTAAAGGGACTATTCCCAGAAAATGCAAGATACACTATTATTTGTGATGTAAATATATTTAATATACTTAATCAAAACCGTTAGAGCCCTTTATGAGAAAATGAAACTTTTCGAAAAATTTTGCATATAAATGGAAGATTTTCTTGAAAATATATATTTTCGGGGAAATCTCGATGTCGAATTTTTGGGTGGAATACAATTCCTTCCCTATCCACTCCGTAGATTGTACATACGGGCTAGAGAAAATAAATAATAAATAAATAAAAATAAAAAATCTGATGTGTTCCATTCACATGACTTTCTCTATATCACTGCAACAAATTATTCTATTTACTTCATCTAATGGAGCAAAAATTAGCAGAAATGGTCTTATTACTTGCTTCCTTGTTAGTAGAAGCGAAATAAGGGGGCACCATAGGTTAAAGTGATAGTCAAAAGCTGGTTGCTCTGCGACTGAAGTTCCTTTGTTTGTACTGACACGAGTTCACAAAGTCCTGTATGAGAAAAGCTAAAACCAAAAACAAGGAATATCTCAAAAACTATGAACTCCATAAAGTGTGTGTTTTAAGATGCTCTACATTTGTTGTGTGGTAAGTTTTTGTCCATCTCTTACGGTTTAGCAGTTATACAAAAATCGGTTAAATTGACCCAGAACAAAGTAGTCTTCAGAGGCTATTCCCAGAAAATTGAAGATATACATTTTATTTCTCAGGTAAATATCTTTAATATGGGATGTTTTAATCAAAATCGTTAGTCATTTTTTAGAAAATCTAAATTTTCGAAAAAAGTTCCATCTAAAGGGTAATTGGGGGTGGGGGGATTTTTCTCAAAATCTTCGTGTCGCATCCCTGGAAGATACTAAACTTAAATACCAAGTTTGGTATTTTACAGATTTTTCGTTTTTGAGTTGTGTTCACAGGCACACGGATACACTGACATACACACACACACACACACACACACACACACACGGGCCTTTTTCTGGAAATACTATTTTTGGATACAGGGGACCCTAAAACATATATTTCCGGTGAAATCTCGGTATCGAATTTTTGGTGGAGTGCAATACCTTCTCTATACACTATGTACGTAGCATGTATAGAGAAAGTAAAAATATATGACATAAATTGTGTGTTAAACAAGATCTTCATTTTCTGTGTAGTAAGTTTTTGTCTATTTCTTAAGGTTTACCAGTTATGCGAAATTCATCCAGAATGAAGAGGTCTTAACAGATTATTCCCAAATAATTCTTGATATGCATTTTATTTGTCATGTAAATTTGATTGATATACGATATTTTAATAAAAATCGTTAGAGCCATTTTTTTTTTTTTAGAAAAAACGCAACATTAAAAAAAAATTGTCCATGTAAAGGGCAGTTTGGGATGAGGGGATTTTCTTGAAAATTTTCGTGTCGCATCCTTGAACGACACTAAACACTTAAATTGGTATTTAAGGGTCTTTTCGTTTATCAGTTATGCTGTCTACAGACACGCACACACTCGGACCTTGCATAGTACGCGAAGAGAAAAAAATTGTATCGTGTGGAGCGTTGTGAGTACCGAAAAACGTTGGGGAAAAACTTTGCGAGAACTTGGTACTAATTGTTAGTAGGTATATATGGAAATTTCAACCTTGTTAATCCGAAGCTAAATTGTGCCACGCAGGAAAAAGATATATTTGCTTTAAGTTTAGAACACATTTGATTTTAATATGACAAAAATCATTTATTTTTTAATTTTTCACAAATTTTGGTCCAATTTCACAGTTGCATCACCTTAAGTTTATAGAAATGAGGATTGGTATGTACAGGATTTTCCTGTGGTTACACATGCCTTCTAACATTCCTTCACGACTTCCTTAATGTCCGTGCATTATCATGCATTAAGAACAAAATTTATTTACGATGAACACTGTTGGTACAAGAAATGAAATAGCGCAGGAAACATTGCAGGTCAAAGTTAAGGGAATCTCCCCGACATTTTCCAGGTATGAGGAAGCGCCGCGGACCTCTGTTCACGAGTCTAGGCCTTAATGACCTCGACTACCAAACTAAATGAACCATCCATTCTTGGGTTTGACACTTGTTCTTAATAGGTACGACGTCACAGATGGTGGAAATGATAGCTGGGAAAATGAACGTTCCAGGTCTAAGTTTAGAGTACCTTACTCGCATATACCAGCTCTAAGGGTTGAGGAAATCTTGGCGGGAAAAAATCAGTCAAGGAGGACGGCGAATGCGAGCCCACCGTTCACGAGTCCGTGACTTAACGACCTCTGCCAACATCGCTGCAAGTACGCAATGGAGGCAGGATAAAGGTATGACAGACAATCTTTGCCGAACGATATACCTAGTTAGCATATTGCACCAAGTTTATTATAACTGCCAACTTAACATTAAGTTTCAATTACACAAGCTTTAATAAAATAATAATAATAATAATAACAATAATAAATATTATCATCTTCTTTATTGTAGCTTAACGTCCTTTAACCTGGTTGGTCATATCGAACGATGAATGAAATAAGTGAAATGTTGCGTAAATTATCTCATGGATAAAATTACTCGACATTCGTATTCTTAGAATAAGGAAAGCCCCTTAAAAAACCTTATCCCAGTAACGCGCCCTAAGGGAGATTCGAACTTGCGACCTCTTGAATGTGAAGCAGACACGCTAACCCCACACAGCAGGCTAATTATTTATTTCATTATTATTATTATTATTATTATTATTAAATGCTATCATTGAGGGATCAGAGAATTGTGAAGGATGATTCAGCATATATTAGTGTGCAAAAAAAAAAAACAACATGAATTTTGCGGTAATTAAACATGAAGGGATATGTAAGGGACCTGAACCTAAAGAAAGCAATCTATGAAGATGCCATTTCGGATTCGACCTTGTTCCTGAGTCATATCGAAAGAAGTCTTGTGTCCTGTACTGCTTCATGTGGTTAACCACCACCTTTTGTTTCTCTGGCCGCATTTACAACCCCCCCCCCCCTCTACTTTACAACATGACAGATACTCGACACAGAGACAAGATCCTTTTCTGGGCCTCTCATCTAACCTCTTCCGCCCGCATCTTCGCCATGCTTGATTTGTTATTTCTTTCAAGCTTCTGAGATCCACGTGTATTGACTGCAACTCAGTTCTGATCTTATGAGACAATTCCCTATTTTTCAGAGCGTATTATACATATAAAATATCTGATGTGCTCCATTCGCATGACTATTCTGCAAACTATTCTTACAAACGATTATTCTTTTGTCTGCATCATGTTAATAGAGACATTAGTAGAAATGTCCTTGTTACTTACTAGTTACTTATAAGAAGAAAGAAATGCACCGGGGAGGCTAAAGCGAGTCAAATTTTAAAAGCTCGTTGTTATGTCACTGACATTAACACACATACATATATGTATTACATACAATGTGTATTTTAACGCGATCTACATTTTTTGTGTAGTAACTTTATGTCTATCTCTTACGGTCATTCAAAATGAACAGGACTTCAGAGGCTATTCCCAAAAAGTTCGTGGTATATATTTTGTCATCTAATTACCTCTAATTTACCGTATTTTAATCAAAATCGTTAAAGCCACTTTACAAAAAAAATTGTTTTTTGAAATGTTTTTCGTGTGAAGGTTAGTTTGGAATGAGGGAACTTTCTTGAAAACCTTTGTGTCGCATCTTTGGAATATGCTGAGCTGAAATGTCAAGCTATTCATTTTTAAGTTATTGTGTTTACCGACACACGAAACTCTTTCTAAAAATTTTTGTTTTTTGTTTTTATATGGGGTAATAAAATGTGTTATTTCTAGTGAAATTTGGGTATCACATTTTGGGGAGGAATGCAATACCTTCTCTATGTAGTAAGTATAGAAAGTAAATAGCTGAAATGTAACAGTGGTAAGAGTTTCCTTTAGCATTACTATTTCACGTAAGATAAATTAGGAGGTGACAAAGGTCCCTGTGCTAAATTTACCATGTTTCACGTCCACTAGTCGTGATTTAGTTCTAGTGTCATCTATGACGATGAGTTGAATCCTCGCCACCATTTATTATACATAGTGGCGAACTCGCGAACCAAAAATTCGTTGATCAAGAAACCACTGTAAAGGTGGTCCAATATACGGCAACATGATGTGATGGAACTTCAATTGAAATCAGGGGCAACAGTGTTACTAATTATCCCAAATTTATATTTCCTCGTTAAGACTTGGCCTCCGTCTGTAGCTTGTCATCGCTTGCTTATTTTATTAGTCTTGTAATGCTGACCATGTAACAAAAGATCTTAGACCGGGTAATAAATCTAGATTCAAAAAGTCCCCGGAATTGTTTATTTTCTCTTTAATGTGTACGAAGGTAGGTTATTTTAATTTTACGTGTTCGTAACGTTTATGGCAACACTTAATTTCAATTTTCATGCTAATATTTTTTTTTTTTTTTTTTTTTTGGGTATGCATGTTCGTTTATCGCATTTTATAATGTCGGCAGAGAGTAACGTTCGTACATTAAGTTTTGTGTTTTGTTAAACAAACCTCCCTCAGAGACATTGAGAAAGATGGAAGAAGCTTATGGTGAAGCAGCGATGAAGAAAACCCAGGTGTATGAATGGTATAAACGTTTCAGTCAAGATGTTCTAGCACTGAAAGAATTACTGTACATACAAGGGCAACATGACAGGTATCTGAAAATTACTTTCAGGGGTGCTTATTTGCGGAAGGGAATTATTTTGAAGGAATTGTGTAAATTTCCTTTTGGTAACTTACTGCTGTGCTATTTACATATTCCGTTAACTTTTTCAATGCAGTAGGTATATGCACATCATGTAGACAATTTCAAGCTATATTACCAGCGCTTCATCAAGACTTCAAGAAGCAGAAAGGAAAAACTTAATCCCACACAAACTACCCTTTTCACGGAACTTTTTTCAAAATCGTATTTTTTTTTCCAAAATGGCTTTTCCGATTTTGACTATAATACCATATATTAAAGATCTTTACATTAGAAATAAAATGTATACTTTAAATGTAGTAATAGCCTATGAATTCATTTTCATATCTCAAATAATTATTTTGTAAGATAAACCGTTTCCAAGATATCTGTAATTAATAGTTCGAATTGGTCAATATTTTGCCATGTTTTTAAGATCTCGTAGACTTTCAGGTATTTATCACTAAGGCATGAAAACATTGAACTTTTGTCAGCATATAGCGTTTAGATCTTAATTATTTAACTGTAGCTTTTCTATTTGTATCAAAGCTGTAATGTAACTACTTTTACGAAGATTTCAATAAAATGACGTAGATAAGAAAACAACTTTTCTAAGAATAATTTGTATAACTACTAGTAAACGATAAACGGTACAGAAAGTTATATGAACGTAATTCGTTATAGTTTAAATCCGCGATGGCCAAATATATTTAGTATTTTGGATAATGTTTTTCCTAATTTGTATTCGAATTTGTCTTGAATGGCTAGAAGAGAGCATTTGACTCACATGCATGCATTAAGTTGATTTCTATACACCAAGTTATAGATTGATCTGAAACAAACATTTCTACATACTTGAATAATCTGATGTGTTACATTCTCATGACTTTCTCTACATCTCTGCAACAAATGATTTTATTTACTTCATCTAATCGAGAAAAAATTAGCAGAAATAGTCTTACTACTTGCTTCCCTGTTAGTAGAAGCGAAATAAATGAGTACCATAGGTTAAAGTGACAGTCAAAAGCTGGTTGCTATGCGACTGAAGTTCCTTTGTTTGTATAGACAGGAGTTGACACATTCCTGTATGAGAAGTATGTTTTTCAAAGCTGAAACCTAAAACAAGGAATATCTCAAAAACGATGAACTCCACGAAAAAAAAATGTATAACATAAATCGTGTGTTTTAACGTGCTCTACATTTTTTGTGTTTTAAGTTTTCGTCCATCTCTTACGGTTTAGCAGTTATGCAAAATTTCGTAAAATTTATCCAGAATAAAGTAGGCTTCAGAGGCTATTCCCAGAAAATTCAAGATATGCATTTTATTTGGTAAGTAAATAACTTAAATATAAGATTTTAATCAAAATCGTTAGAGCCATTTTTAATAAAATCAAAATTTTCTAATTTTATCTCATGTAAACGGTAGTTTGGGGTGGGGGGATTTTCTTGAAAATCTTCGTGTCGCATCCTTGGAAGATACCAAACTTAAATACTAAGTTTGGTTTTTAATGGTCTTTTGGTTTTTGAGCTGTGCTGTCCAGAGACACACATACAGGTATTTTTCTAAAATTTTTTTTTTTTTTTTTTTTTGGATTCAGTGGTTCTCAACACATATATTTCCGATGAAATCTTGGTATCGAATTTTTGGGTGTAATACAATACCTTTTCTATACACTATGTATATAGCACGAATAGGGAAACTAAAACTGGAGCAGGTACGAATATTTATCCATCTACTCTGCAGTGCTAAACCACGAACATGCATCATATATAAATTCTTTTATATGATTCCTCAACTATTCGTGAACCATCGTTAAAAATGTCAATGTGTCGTAAATATTATCGCAGTGCATAACAGAGTGAGTTTAACAGCTGTTATCATGAACTCGCTTTGATGGTACTGACTATCCTCTACGAAGCCAAGAAAACCATTCACTTTTTTTCTGGCTGTTAACTTTGAACGCCTCTCTAAAGAGGAAACTGCTACATTACCCACCGTTATGCTTTTGCTTGATTCTGGGCCGGTAATTACCTTCACCGTTATAATAAAAGCACAGCAGCGTAAACACGCTTCAACTGATGCAAATGTATCGCAACCCCCAACGACAGTAAAACAGAGAGTTCCGTTTACACTTTTATTTTTTAAGGCGATGCATCTATGACAGTATTCAATATATATGATTGAAATGTATGCGGATTATTATACACAATCGTGATATTTTTGCCGCGTATCAAAATTATAGCTTGCATGGTTATTTAAATAATACCTTTTACTGTCTAAAAATGGAGTAGGTGATGCAGTTTTAAAAATATTCACATTAAAATAGTTTTACGGTAAATGAGTTTATCAACAGATCTGTCATTTTTTTTTTTTATATTAACCCTAATTAGTGTGAAAAATTATTACTTTTCGTATCCCCCAAGAACTCTTGATTTAATAATTCATATTTATCAAAATTGGAGCATTGTTTCGATTAAGTAATATGACGATTTTCTTTATTGTGCTTATGAGAGGCAGTATAACAGTTTTGAGATAAATTAGTGAAAAATTGCATTAATAAACATGTTCCTACCCAGCTATAGCTTCAGTTAATTGGTAGTTTAGGTGTGCCATGTGAGAAAACGATATTTGTCTTAAAGTTTAGTATTCATATAATGCTATTAAGAAATAATACTTTTTTTAGAAAAAATCCACAGTTTTTTGTCAAATTTCATAGACGCATCATCGTAACTTCCTTGTACACGAACACATTTTGTCAATTGCAGTTCTTTACAAGACTTTCCAAGGGTTGTCACAACTTTAAACGTTTTCCAGTCAAAAAAGCCTTGTAAGTAAATAAGATAATGTTCTAAAACAGTAAAAGATTCTGTCTTCGGCCAATAAAATGCGAGTATTTACAGAGCTGACGAAATCTGCAGAACGGCCGAAAGAGAGATATAAACAAAGATTGCTACCCGGGTAAGAAGTATCTATGCAAGCTGAATTATTATCTGTCTATCCTTACTTCAACGGCGATGTAAACAAAGCAGAATGTATTCTTCCGCGAACGCAAGTGCACACACTCAGCTGCTTCGTCTGCCGTACAATTGTAAAACCACCTGCCTACGTTACGAAAAGAAATAGCTATCTACTTTCACTGTTTACGGGTAATGATTAACTCTGTTGAATGTTTAATAAATAAAAGACAATAAAACAGGTAGGCGAGTTATATATTCAGTTCGAAATGTAAAATTCTCCCGTAAAATTATAAAAACAGACATGTTGTTTTGAAAGTGTGTTGAAGTATTTCATATATGCATCACTCCAACAGTAGTGGGTTTTTGTTTTGTTTTGTTTTTTGCTAATTTTAGCATTCACATTTGCACAACCATACACTGCACATTTCTTTAATATAGTGCCATATTGCAGTGACTTACCAGAAAAGCTAATCTTAAGCTGGAACTGGTTCCGATCCTTCAAGATACGAGTCGTGTGTTGCAGTTGCAATCAATTGCCTGAATAGTCACAGAGATTGATAATTGGTGGGCCAACGACAATGTCCACAACCACCGCCAAATATTATTTTATTTACTCGTCCCAAATAATGTATGATGCACATTCACTGCATTTTTGGCTGTCACTTGTTGAAAAGCTGTTTTGCACAACATGTCGCACCTCGGCTAATTTAAAACTTTTGCAGACTTTATGCTGCTGTCGGAAGCACAAGTAAATTCTACCGTTAAGCTAAGAACATTTTTTAGTGAAAAGGTAAGAAATTATTAACAATACACAAGGGATAGTAAATTACTTAGCACAAGATAAATTATTAATGTGTTCTGGAGGGGTCCAACTTGGCAAAAAGACAACGGTAAATATATACATCTAAGACATGGTATATCTTGTTAAATATGTTTCAGTATTTGACAGTTGTTCTTGTAAACTTTTGACTTTAAAAACAAGTTTATGTACAATGGGCTTATAAATGAAGTTCTACTTAATCAAATTACATCTCTGACGTTATCTTTTAAAGAAAAGTCACGCAAAGAAATTAGCTTTCGCTCTGGCATTGTGACACTCAGCGATGTGAATCAGAAAGTGTCCATCAAAGTAAACGTTGATCCTACTTTTGCAGTAATCTTCTCTTCCTCAAACATCAGTCGCTGGCGTAACAGACATTCAGCAACAATTTTCGTCACCAATCTACGTGAGAAATGTAAACCATCAGAAAGTGGTTAATATCACTGATGCTATGTGAGTTTTTCGCCATCTTATCATTGGCAGCCATTCCGTAACTCCATAATAACAGAAAAGTAGCACGAAAATGCTGCACTTTTAGTACCTAAATATTTATGCCTCTATTGAGTGAAGGGAGAAATGATTTTCTTCGTATAAGTTATTATTATTATTATAATAATAATATGTCGTTTGAAACTTTATTTACACAAGATTGCTCTAATGTTCGTATAATAGATACCTATACAAACAGTGAAAAATGAAATATTGAAGAATCACACGAGGAAATAGTTCTATGCAAAAGTTTTAAACCATTACAGAGCGCTCTGCGGAATAACTTTGTCAGGTAATAGGCCCCGCTTAATAAAATTGATCACTAAATCACCACTGTCACATGCATATCTGTCTCTTCTTGCACTCTGGCTAGTAGTAATGAATCTCTGGCCTTTCATCCGCATCGTGCATCTTCAAAGTCTACGTCACCAGAGATACTGTACCGCACTACAAAGGTATGGGGCAGTTGGCGGTAGGGGACATAGTCGCAGTGCCGAACTGTAAATACCTCGGGTCATAGTGAAGAGTGAATTTATTAGAGGAATTATGACACAAGAGTATTCAAATATATTTCGCTGTCACATGCGACTACTTTTAACTACGCACATAGATTTGTATCTGGTATCCGAGGTCATGAATGCGAATTTACCGTTTTCAATTTTGAAAAAAATCTTCAATTCCTGGAGTTATATTACACGTTCCACCCCTAAAGTTCCATTTTTATCCATTATCACATTTCTATATCCCTAAGAAAATATTAAGCTTCCATTTACAATACGTTCTAAAGTATATTTAAAACTCGATGAATTTACTAAATTATAATCGTAAATAGCATAAATGATAATAAAAGTGATAATGATTATAGTAATAGTATACAGCTGCTATTACTACTACCATCAACACCACCAATAATAATAATGATAATAATAATAATAATAAATATATATATATATATATTATTATTGGATATGATAATCGGTGAACTTACGCTTGATTCATGTTAAAATTCTTGCCTGTAATGTTCACGTGCTCTTTGTGACAGGCAATATAATGATGTCTTATATTTGACATATATCCTCTGTAAACTGTTGGAACAAATAAGGCACTTTGCATTTTCGTCAGAAGCAGTACAGAAAATTGTTCCTCCTATTCGTTCTTAAATGTGCATGCACGTTTCGTGGATTCTTATTACGAGTCGGAGCATAATTTCACTCGACAGACAGTCCATAACTGCAGGGGAGGGGTGAATGGACAGTTAACGTTACGTCATAGCCCACACCGTCCTACCCTCATTCAAGGTTGTACTCGCGAGTACAGTTTTGGAGAAGTCTGATCTGCATTAAAGGGAATAACCAATGCAGACAGAGTTAAGATAAGATTCTATTTCTTCAGGCAGGACTTGGGAATTATACGAAATGTGGTTCTCATTATTCTTACGCTATATGAACATGTTTCAGGAAGGATACGATCCCCTGTCCAGTTAACACGCATGTCACGGATTCAGTTAACTGTAAAGCCACAACGGAAACAATTGCGTTTCCATCCTTACATTCATACAACGTGCAAACTGCTATCATCACGTTCACATCGACGTGCATCATCGCGTGCTTTTTATCGGTTCATCACAAGATCAACAGCACTACAAACACGTCTTTCAAAAAGCCGTAAATATAGCCTTTCCCACCTAAAAATTAAGGTTATAGCTTCCGGAGCCACAAATCCTTGTTGGTTTTCCAGCTCTTAGATCACCAACTGCGAAGCCTGATCAAAACTCAGGATCACTATCTCAATTTTGTTCTTGATTATAATTTTTTGTTTACAGCGAAATTGTAACCTCATTCTCAGTGCCTTCATTTATATTGTTCTTATTTTCTACTGAATGCTGTATCACAAGATATGAAATTATGATTTTATGAATTGCAATGCTTTTTTGCTTTAACCAAGCTCGAAAATCGTTTAACCCGCCTCTTCAGCTTCCTACTAGAAAATAAAGCTGTTTTCTATTCACATGCCTTTCTCTACTATTCTACAAATGTCTTGCATACGATTATTTTTCTTTCTACTCCATGCTAATCGAGATAAACATTAGCAGGTCTTCTTACTTAATCCTTATAAGTAGAAGGGAACTAAGTGAATACACTATACTAAAGCGACGGTCAAATGTTTTAAAAGTTGTCGCTATGCGATTGTCATTAAAATTCGCGTCCTTGATTAGCCCAGATGACTCTCTGATTGAAAAAAGTAAAAGTATTTTAAAATTGAAACCAATAACAAGGGATGCTTCAGAGATGGTTAGCTCTACAACAAAAATGTAAAGGACATAAACGGTGTGTTTTGACATCTACATTTTTGTACAGTAAGTTTTTGTCTATTTCTTACGGCGAGTCATTCAGAAGGAAGAGTCCTTCAGAGGACATTCCCAAGAAATTTAGATGTACATTTTATTTGTCATGCAAATATCTTTAATGTACGGTATTTTAATCAAAATCGTTTGAACCGTTTTTGAGAACACAACATTTTCGAAAATGCTTCCATGTGGTGGGATTTGCTTAAAAAGCGTGTCGTAGGTATCCATAGGAGATACTGAACTTAAATACCAAATTTGGTATTTAACCAAGTATTCATTTTTGAGTTGTGCAGACACACACACAGAACGTTTTCTATTTTTATTCAGGGACTTCAAAACATACATTTCCGATGAAATATCGGTATCGAAGTTTTGCGTAGAATACAATGGCCTCTCTATCTACATGTACTTGTACATATGGGCTACCGAATGTAAAAAGGCCTACTTTAGCATAACCGCATTAATGGCAAGCAGTGAGTTGACAATGCACAGAAAAATGAGCAATACTCGGAAACAGATCGATTCGGAAAACGACAGTAGCATTAGCTAACGCGTGTTCAGTAATGCAATGCCTCCCTTCGTTCATTTTTAAAACTGTGGAATAAACATCAATCTGGTCAAATGTTCTGATAGTTTAACGGCAAGTAAGATTAATACGCAGCAATACTATGCAATATTTACGGTCATGACGTACTTGAATTAAACGGAATCGCGTACATACCCACACAGATAAATTAACCAGACACATTTTCAAAGCAAACCCTCCGAGGCAGTATTAGAAGCGGAGGATTTGCACACCCGCTTAACGATCGAAATTCCCATTAGGAATTGCTGCAAATCACTGCAAAATCGCCCAAAAGGCTAGAAGCAATTCTTTTAGAGACTGCCTCCGTGGTCGAGTGGTCAGTGAGCTGACTTCTCGGCCGGGTATCCCGGGTTCAATTCCCGGCTGTGGCGGGGAATTTTTCTCTAACCAGAATTATTCCCTATCCCCCACAGAGTCTGGAAGTTTGTATGTGAGTGTGAAAGTGTGCGTGTTTGAGTAAAACAAAATGATTTACACCAACGTAAGAGAACCTACAGACAACGAGTTGTTTCAAGTGGAAAGCCCCCGATATTACCTTAGATGTTAAAGAGGACTATAAAATAAAAAACTTTTAGATCACTAACGAAATAATGTTGCCCGTATTTTAAACTACAGAACATTCTAAAACACGCCTACTGGAGGAGAAAAGAAATATTAACATTGCAAGGAAAAAAATTGATGTGTTCCATTCACATGACTTTCTCTACATCTCTGCAACAAATTATTTTTAAAAAGCTCATGCTTCTATTTACTTCATGCTAATCGACAAAAAATTGACAGAAATAGTCTTATTACTTATTTCCGTGTAAGTAGAAGGGAAATAAGGGAGTAGTATAGGTTAAAGCGATAGTCAAAAGCTCGTTGCTATGTGACTGAAGTTCCTTTGTATGGACAGGAGTTGACAAATTCTGTATGAGAAAAGTTAAGTTTTTCGAACCTGAAAACAAAAACAAGTAATATCTAAAAAAACGATCAACTCCACGAAAAAAAATGTATACAACACAAATTGTGTGTTTTAATGTGCTCTACATTTTTTGTGTGGTAAGTTTTTGTCTATCTCTTACGGTTTAGTAGTTATGAAAATTCCGTAAAATTCACTCAGAATAAAGTAGTCTTCGGAGGCTATTCCTAGAAAATTCAAAATATACATCTTGTTTGTCAGGTAAATATCTTTAATATACGATATTTTAATCAAAATCGTTAGAGCCATTTTTTAGAAAATCAAAATTTTCGAAAAATGTTCCATGTAAAGGATAGTTTGGGGTGGGGGAATTTTTCTCAAAACCTTCGTGTCGCATCCCTGGACGATACTAAACTTAAATACCAAGTTTGGTATTTTACCGACTTTTCGTTTTGAGTTATCTTGTTTACAGACACACGGACACACACGGACCTTTTTTTCTGAAAATACTTTTTTTTTTTTTTTTTTTTTTTTTTTTTTTTTTTTTTTTTTGGATACGGGGGACCCTAAAACATATATTTCCGGTGAAATCTCGGTATCGAGAATTTGAGTCTTCATTTATGGACGCTCTTTCACTACCTTGGTTCTCATCGTCCCATTTTATATTGTGCGTGAAAGTCTGTTTGATTTTGCTCAGAGACATCTTTATCAGGCCTGCGGTTCTTTTACGTGCCGTTAATCTACGACGCGAGCCTAGCGCCTTTTCTTCCCTTTCTTAGAAATTTTATACCCGAAAAAATCTATTGTCCGCTGGATTTGAGCCCGCGGCCTTGGGAACCAGAGGCTACCATACTATCCCTACACCACGGAGGACGACTAACCATTAATGGCTGTGCCTATTAGAGCTTTTTTCTTTTTTTTCGGAGCTACTTGAGCTGTTTCATTTCAACAATAATTTCTCTTCGGACATGTCTAAATTCAGAAGCAACTTTTATTTGGTGAAAATGGATATGCCCATTAACAGACACAGCTTATAAAGTTTGACAATAAAAATGTTTTGGAATTAAACTTGTCTTTTACAAAGAGATTTATCAGCATCATATATAAATCTGTCCTACACCCAAGGCACCGTAAGAAAACTGTTAAATGGCTATCCTAATTATTTTATAAGGCGAGTGTTATACAATGCTCAGCAAAATTCGGTAAAAATGTAATATTTAGATTTTGGGAAGGGTCATGTTTATTATAATTGTACACTCCAGTTACACAATTTTTTTTAATATAAAATGTCTGTAAGCCCAAATGTATATTTAATATTTACAGAACAATTGAGATAAAGCACTGCGTTGGCTTTTAAATTATATTTTCTGTATTTTTTCAGTACATTTTTCACTTTTCAAAATGCCTCGTTGACCACAATAACTAATGAGCTTGAAATATTCAAGAGAGCTTCAAGAATTAAAGATTTAAATATTGCTGTGCACTAGTTAAAAATACTAAATAGTAAGCCGAAATTATTACACTTAATTAAACCTTAAGAGTTGAAGCATTCAATAACACCAGAACAAATAACGCTGCTTTATTACAATAACTTGTAATAATAACAATTAATGTTAAAATAATTAATATTAATAAATATCTGCATAATTTCTTACATTTGTATATCTAAACTAAAATTAAAAATTTGGAAGCGACAGATAAAGCACAGGATGCAAGGAGTATTTCATATAACCATATCAAAGAATAATTAATAAAAATATTTGACTTAAACAACGGTTTGTGATAGTTCGTTAAATTTTGTGCGGTTTTTGTATCATGAGAATATGGTAAAAAATTCAAAACAGTTGGACAACTTCGGATTTATGGATTTTCCCATATGAATTGCCTTAAAAGGTTTTCAAGTACATCAAAAGCAGAAAATTAACATTGTACTACTTTTAAATTTGTAGCTCAATCTAAAAAATCGGCCAGTGATACAGCAAAATAAGATGTGCGCATTTTGGGGACAAGCTAAATGTCTCTCGTTTACGAGACACGTTTTTCAGACCCTGCAGGTGCACTTTGGCGCATGCTTTCCAGTCATATAATTGTTTTACAGCACTTAGCTTCCTTGGCAACCGCCTTAGGGGGCTCGTTCATGAATTTATCGACTGAAATCAAGCCTCATGGCGAGGAAAATAGCACTTTATGACCGGGAACCACTGTGCTCCATACAGTCCACACGCAGAGACTACTTTTCTACTGCTTCCAGCAATAGAACCTGTCTTCAGCGGGCATAAACCTAGATATCGCTTTTGGGCTTGCATGCCAATTTGTGGTACTTAGATCCTAATGATAGTTGCTGTTCCATACATCACATATATATGCCTGAAAACAGACAATACTCGTCATTTAATATTTTCTTTGAGCAGATTTAAGATGTAAAAGCGGAAATAACTTGAGATTCCATGGAATCCACGAGTGTGGCGTAGTACCGTAGAAGAGATCCATCAAGAGCAATTTTGCATCTACTAAAACATCTGAGCTGCTTATTTATGGTTTCTGTAACCTATAAATATAATTAAAATAGGAGAAAAATGCGATTAGAGAATTTTATACAAAAACACATATGGAAAAGCTTCCTTCAAAAGAATGACGTTTAATATTACGCATGCCGTTGAAGTCACGTGATATCGCAATGTAACAGTAGTATGTATGTGTATATAATATGTAATTATTATATAAAAATACACTAGGCTTAAACAGTTGTCTATTATTTAAGTGTTTAATGTGTGAAGTTCCGTTCTCTTTGTACATTCAGGAGAAAAACGAATAACTCGAGAAAAGTATTAAGATTTTAAAATTCAAAAACCAATAAGAAATATCCCATAAACGCTTAAAAAGTAAAAAAAAAACAACTTCATATAGAACACAATATTTTTTGAGCGATAAGGCTTTGTATATCTTTATTTTTTACCAATAACTCATTATGAAAGTGTTTTAAATACGTATATGGTATTTTAATTAAAATAGTTTGAGCCATTTTTTAACAAATGAAACATTTCTAAAAATGTCATGTAAAGCATAGTTTAAGATGGATTATTCTTTTAAAAAAAAATCGTGTTTTTGAACCATTTTAAATTATCCAAAAAATAATCACCCCAAAATATTAGATATATACCTTAATTATTTTCACTGCAATTATTTCATTTATTTGGAGAAATATTTAATCCATTGGAATACATTTTAATTTTTATTTATTGTTTAAGTTGAGTTAGTTTAAGAAAAATTCTCGATCCTTGGATCAAGTTGAACTGAAAAACCAAGTTAGGTATTTAACCGACCTCTCCGTCTTCGAATTATGCTACTCTCTCTCTCTCTCTCTCTCTCTCTCTCTCTCTCTCAATTTTGGGTAAGTACGATACTTCATATTTATAATGCAACAATTTTGAAGTCCCCTTAAACCTTTTTAGAAACTGTATACGAGTGTTTGAGTCACAAAAAACAAAAAACACAAAAGCGGTAGGTCAGTTAAACACCGCAACAATCTTCAGAGTTAGGATACGAAGATTTTCAAGAACGCTCCCGCCAAACTTGCCTTTACATGGACACAATTTCGTTATTTTTGAATTTCTAAAAATCAAATTAGTGAAAATAGCATTAAGTTTAAAGTACCTGCATGATAAATTAAATGAATGTCTTGAATTTCTTGAAAATAGTGAGTGAGGTTTCCACATTCCGAATCATTGAGTAAACCGAAACCTAGATCTGAAGGTTCACACACTTCATCCAAAAAATGAGGGGTTTCAATGTTTTAAGACGCAACATTCTCTTACTAGCGTACAGGGCGCCGAACTCTTGACCGTGGTTGAAGAGAGCAAAACCTCATCATCATCTTGACTCGGGTCGTTAAACACGGAAATGACAGCCGCACGTGCGGGCCACATGCAGAGGTGTATAACATGTTCCGTTTGAAGGCAAAGAATGACCACAAAACATTCTCGTGACAGTGCATTTGCTGTCTTTAAATCTCTCCCTTAAAAGAAAGCAATCCATCTGGATCCTGCCAGTCTTGAAATCCAACAACATTTCTGCGGCGAATGTCAAGTAGACATAGCGTATGTAGCCTGAAGAAAGGTTATGATGTCTCTTCCTGTAACACTTGCAGCATGATGCGCTTTAATCACCGATTACCTTACATGAGAGCTGTCTTCTAAACACTGACCAACAAATGTTAGCAACGGCACTCACTTCCTCTTAAAATCGGTCAGCATTGTTTTTATTGCTTATTACTTTAATTAGTCAGAGTAATCTGCTGTATGGCTTTAAAGATGTCCAAGAACGTTCAGATTAATACTATGCAATACTAAAATTTATCCCGAAAAACTGAGAAAGAAAATACCAAATTGAGGAAAAAAATTACACATTTAATCAATAACTTATTGCTGGTTCCGCAGCGCTGCCGGTAGAACAGCTGTCTGATGTGCGAGGGGTCCCGGGCTCGATTCCCGGCTGGGTGGGAATTTTTCTCTAGCCCAGATTATTCTCCCCAGAGTTTGGAAATTTGAGTGTGAATGTGTGCGCGATAGGCAATATGTTCATAAGGAAAATGCCGTCGGTAGCACCATGCAGTTATAGGCGAAGGAAAAAAAACCCTTACCTACTCTCTGCTGCCAAGTCTTCCACTTACTGGTCCCTTAACTGAGGCGTGATTCTCGGCTTGCAAGCAGTGTCTCCAGGAAACAGATTTTACTATGTTGCCTCTTGTCCCTTGTACAAATTCGTCTTTTATTTGCTAATGATTATTGCCCAGTGGTAGGGAGGAGCGGTCCCGTTTGAGGGCCATCGTGTGTTAGAGAAAACTATATTTCAGTAAGAGTTTTCGGATCCTAAGTTCATGGGTTCAAGCCCGGCTCAGGCTGATGGTTTTTAAGTGTGCTTAAAAGAGATATCCCTGTCAGTATATTTACTGGCATGTAAAACAACTCCTACGGGACGAAATTCTGGCATACCGGCGACGTTGAAACGATCTGGTAATTGACAGGTTCGATAAAACAATGTTAATTGAAATTATTTGTATCATAGTTACAGTGGTTAAGATTTCAAACTTTCCCAAAAATAACTTCTTAGGCAACTTCACGCGGAGCGCTTTCAGCCAATATACGGTCTCGTTGATGCCTTATTCATTACTCAGACTCGAACCTAACTTAAAGCTCTTAATATTAATTTCAAAACAGATCACATTTTATTATATCAGTATGGCCAGGGTTTACATGAATGGGCAGTCGTTTACTTTTATGAATAATAAGTAATATTTATTAGAGAGAAATGAAAATCCAACAATGGGAGTTAAAATTTTCAGCTGGCTTGCAACAATATATGGTTCAAAATCCTTCTTAATAATTTTAATAATATTAAAAATGTTAAATTGCAATTTCTTTCTGATAAAGAGCATATTTTAGTAAGTAAATGATTTGTTCGTCATTTTTGCACTTTTTCAAGAGGTAAAGAAATGTTCTCATACAATGTGTTTCTTTTGTGTTCATTGGAGTTGCATTTCTCATAATATTATGTTTCCTGGAAATGGTAAAACTCCACATTTCTCCGGTATTTCTTTTGAACTTGCCTTATGTATCAGGAGTTTGTGTAGCCTACTGTTACAGTGCTCGTACAAGCACATAACTTTTTAAGTCTGTCTTTATAATTTGGGATCGGACTGCAGACACGCTACTCATATTATTGAATCTTGAAGTTGAAGGTATCTGGTATAGTAAAAAAAAAAAAAAAAAAAAAATTCTAAAACTGAAGCAAGATTTCGAGTAAAATTACATTTCATCACTCGATAAGTGAAGTGTTGTTATAAAATAAACTCTTCTTTGTCATTTGTGATGTTTTTCTGTTGATATAAGTATATTTAGCAGACAAGAGGAGGCAGACTTCCAATCATTTGTGTGCTTTCTTTTTTCGTTAAAGGTTTCTGACTTGACAAAGGACAGTAACTTTCGTGTCCCAGATGTTTGCCCTTCTTTCCTTCTATCCACGTTTATCGTGATCTTTTGACTGACAGCAGTACGTCAGAGAAGGGAATATCTTGTAGCTGCCTTTAATTTCTCCAGTGATCGTCCGATCGCTTTCTTTCCATCCTTGCTAAATTCACTCTACCCATTACTGCTACCAAGACAATGGTACACAACATAACTACCCGCCACTTTAAGTGAAGAGAAAGCAATTCAATTTACGTCCAATAATAAAAAAAAAAAACAATAATAAAAAAAAAAAAAAAAAAAACGTTTCAATTAAGCTATCACGCACCTGTTCTGTTGCAGTAGATATCGGCTACATGCCATTTTTACAATTAGCTTTCTCTATATATGTACCACTTGCGTTCTTCTTTTCTTTATAACGAAAGAAACACAAACCGGAATATTTTTATTGTTCGATACTATTTTGTTTGAAACATCGTTCAAAGTATTAAAATACGTTTACAAAAATTCATTTCTAGTGTTTAAAGTTCCCTCAAATGTCAAAATCTAACTACAGCGCAAATTAGCCTCGAGACATTCGATATAATCAATATTTACGTTCTCTATAGGTATAATGTACATAGTGTATAGGTAGAGAAAATATGTTATTCCACCCAACAATTCGATACCGATTTTACCAGAAATATATGTTTTGAGACCCCTGAATCTAGAAAAACCATTTTTAGAAAAATTTCAATTTAGGTGTGGGCGTGTATGTGTGTCTGGACAGCATAGCTTATAAACGAAAAGACCGTTCAATACCAATTTCATATTTAAGTTTGGTAAAGGATGTGAAATGAAGATTTTTAAGAAAATACTTCCACCCCAGATTACCCTTTACATGAAATAATGTTTCAAACTTTTTAATTTACTCAAAAATAGCTCTAACGATTTTGGTTAAAATACGGTATATTACCGATATTTACATGACAAAATGTATGTATATCATGAATTTCCTGGGAATAAGCCTCTGAAGTCTTCATTCGGAATAACTTTTGAATAACTGGTAAACGTTAGATATACAACAAGTTACTACACATAAAATGTAGATCTCATCAAAACACACAGCGGTATTTCACGCCCAATATAGAATGGGACCTGAGAACCACTATAGTTAAAGAGCGTTAATAAATAAAACTATTTCCATTGACTTCTAGGCATGGTTGGTAGATATTGGTTAATTTTTACTTTACTGCATATAGCCGTTTAGTGAGAGTCTTGTTTTTTATTATTATTATTGCATTTATACAGCCCCTTTAACATCTAAATATCGGGCGGGGGTTTTGCTTTAAAAATAACCCGTTGACTGTGCTATCTTTAACGCGTGGTTTTTAATAACTTTATTTTCTTCAAACCTACGCACATTCATTCTCACATACATACTTCCAGACTCTGGGGGAGTAAGGAAATATTCTGGTTAAAGAGAAATCCCTAGCCGGGACCTGCGGATGAAAAGTCAACTCGCTGACCACTGGACCACGGAGGCAGTCAGTGAGACTATTTGCACTAATTACGGAGAGTATTGTGTTTCACTCAAAAAAACTCGGTGTCGAGATTTCACTGGACCACCACCCCAAAGCGGGTCTCTCTGAACAGTGAAACTCAAAAACGAAAGTCGCTTAAATACCAAATTTGGTACATGGAATAGCTTTCTTTAAATTTTTCACAAATTGCCTATTTTCCTAAAAATGTATTTAAGACATTTTCACGACAAATGAAAAGTAATCTTAACTTTTTGTGAAAAGTCCCTTAAGTTTTCATTCTGAATTACTTTTGCATAACTGGCACACTGTAAGGCATTAAATAAACAAATAAGAATGCAAATCTCGTTAAAGCAGAGAATTTGTGTGTGTGTAAATAAAATGCATGTATATAAATAATGAGATTCACCATTTCCGAGATATGTGTTGATATACTTCTCCCACCCCCTCTCTCTCTCTTTCATGCAACAGTGACAAAGTGACTCGTTATTAAAAGGTTTGATATCGGTTAAAGCCTAATGTATTTCCCTAATCCCCTAGAAGGAATGTTTACTTAATGCTTATCTAGATTAACAAGAAATAGAAAAAAGAATAAATGTATAAGACTTTTGTACATGAGTGATATGAGAAAGACATGCGAATGCAGTGATTTTTATGTATACTTCGGACAGCAAACAGTACACTTCAAAACATGTGAGGATTCTGGGAATGGCATAACAGAAACATCTTTAGGGTATCCAATGTTTTTAGAACAGTTTCTTTGCAATTAAAATATGACGCTCTATTCTCCCCTCCCCTCTATGCCTTCCAAGGATGGCAGTGATACATCTTTGCAGTACATGTTAAAAGATGCGCTTTGTTCATAGGTTGATCGAAATAAATGACGGGGAAGGTCCATGGAATACTGGGTATTTCGGCGCGTTCGAGAACATTTGAGGTCCTTCAAACTAAGTAATAGCTTCTTTGCGATTTTTCGCCATTATCAAATGTATCTTTATAAGGTATTCTATAATCATTCCTGAGCATAAAGAAAGCGAGAGTTACATTTTAGAAGCACAAGATTTGACGCCACTAAATAGAATTTAAAAAACAGTAACGAAATGAACAAATGCGTGCGTAAATGTGAATGAGCGAGATAGTGAGAAAACTTTTACTTATTTTACATTGTAGTGTGAGTCCCAATATTAAACTCAGCTGTCTTCACGAATTCGTGCGAGAGACTTTAAAAAAAAAAAGTTGCCCATCTCAATTTATATTTTGAAAAATATCTGCGTGCCTTTCTATTTTATAAAAATGGTTATTTTATTTAGTAAAATGTTGAGAGGTTGACGCAATAAATAGGAGGTATATGTAGCTATATCGATTGGTATCAATTGTCTATTAAGTGATTTTCAGTCTTATGAACTTTCACATGAATTGGAAAATATACCTACAAAATCTTATCACAGGGAAATGCTATCATACTAATACACCGGACCATTTGTTACATGCGAGC
Organism: Hymenopus coronatus; assembly: GCA_030762935.1. NCBI lineage: Eukaryota > Metazoa > Arthropoda > Insecta > Mantodea > Hymenopodidae > Hymenopus > Hymenopus coronatus. Next base: position 85,411,383 of record CM060892.1, on the reverse strand, counting down.
GAGAACCCAGTATCCGCATGGGATTTTCCTATGCTGGGAGATCTGAAAGAGGGAACCAACCGAGAGGCTGCTTTAGTGACAAGGGGCTATTTCTGGTCTCCAAAACCGCACATAAGCGGTCGGAATAACGCGGCAAACTAAACGTTAATCCTTATTGCTGCCTATATATATTACCTATATATGTAGCAGCAGCCAATGAATGCAAAGATCGGCCAGTGGACTCTACAGTTCCGCAAAAAAGGTTCAGAAAGCAAAAGAAATTCAGCTTTATTTATGGGCGGACCTTTAACTGATCTGGTTCTTAGCGTTCCATTCTATATTGGGTGTAAAGGCCTTATTTTCCTTCCGAAGGAAACCATGAAAAAATTTACGCCCGAAAGATTACATTGTCCTTCGCCGGATTTGAACCCGCGAACTTGTGAACCAGAGGCTAGCATATTATACCTAAACCATGGACCATGAGATTCAGAAAGTGACCTACTTTTAATATATAATATGCCTTTGTGGCCTGGTAGGCATGTTAGCCTTGGAATCAGAGGTTTCGGGTTCGATTTCGGTTGGGAGCTTCTCCCTAGTCAGGATCATTCCTAAAATATGTAATTATGTGGCAAGCAATTTGCATCACGTGAGGATATTGGAAATAGGTATTGTGCAGCTACATATGCCCAAATTTCCATATGAATGAAAATAGTGATGCAGATTATATTCAGCGCTTCCCACATCGTCGGCAGGGACTACTTTGAGGGCCTTTAAAACGGATATGTAAGTTGTGCTTTAAAGAGCGTGATACATGAATCAAATGTTGTGTGAAGTACAATTTAGAGTGTTGTTCACTGTCCATACCCTCTCCGATTTAAAAAGTTGCCATGACTTATACCCCAACATCCTTTGTCATGTTGTGTTTTTGCCTCATTGTTTTCAAATGTTGAAGACATTAAGTAATTAAAGCAATGAAGATCAACTGTTGCAAATGTATTATGTATTTAAGATTTTTCTGAAACATCCAGAAGAGTCAAAATGTTTGTCAGTTTCGTGCATAGTATTCAAATAATTAGTATTTTTCTTTTAAAAATTGTGATTCTGCACTGTAATTTCACTAAATAAAAGCAAAAGTGTTTTCCTAAAGCTATTAATCGTATCTGTATGATTTTAACACACACTTACAACTGTGGTAGAACAGCATGTGAAAAATTACAATATTTAGATATTTCTTTAATGAGCGAATTACAGAAAAGCTTGATTGTTGTTTCAAAGCAAATGAGTACCGGTAATACTCAAGGCAGCGAATACAATAACTTCTGAAGTTGTCAGGTTCACAGTGAAATAATGTGCAGAGGAAGACATGTAAACTCCTAAAACCGGGTTTTTATATTCTTTTTATACTTTGCTTTAAGGGTATATCAACTTACAATGACCTAGACCAATTTTTCTTATTCAAACCATGTATTTTGCAATGTTTGTTTTGATATCGCGGTGGGAAACAGGACTTCCCTGGAACCACAACTACCGCCAGCAGAGGAAGAAGGACATCCTGTGCTCGGGGTTGGCCTGACACGAGCCATACAGTAACGGGGATTGGAACGTACTCTCACCAGCAGACAGCTCGGTGCGTGACCCTCCTGCGTTACGGATAATCCCTGGAATTTCCGGGAATCTTTCGGATATATGGCTTCCCATCAATCTTGCCATTCAGAGAAAAATTTCCTAGTGGAGCTTTACTTTATGAGTATGGTTATCGTAATATCATTATCGAGCATGAGCAGGGGGAATTCAAATAAAGAAGACAACATAAGTTGTTAATTTCTCTATCTAAATTTTCGTTCCTTTTCCAGTTTCGTACCTCCATGATAAATGCAAAGTTGCAGACAACTTTTTTGTAGCTTTTCATTCTCTATTTTTAGTTTTCCTCTTCCTAAACACCAATCTTTCTTCCGCTCTTGTGTTCTTTGGCGTTCCATATTTCACCTGTCTTATTTCTATTCTATCTAGAGTTTCTTTTCTTCCATTTTTATACAATACATAGCGGTTATTCCTGCTCTAGAACAGCGTTCATTTTTATTTAATAACACTATTTCAACAGGTCAGGTCCAGGCATTCCAGTAGTCAATTTCTTTATAATTCACGAGTTGTAACAACGTTAGCTGCTGTAGGCCGTGCCGTGGCCGAGTGGTCAGACCATTCGCCTCTCACCTAGACGGCCCCCGTTCGACCCCAATCGACCGCTTGTGAGATTTGTGGTGGACAAAGCGGCGCAGGGGCGGGTTTTCTCCGGGTTCCCCGGTTTCCCCCGCCATCTCATTTCACCGGGGCTCCATCTTCATGTATCATCAATGTCATCGCCTGCGGTGCCGGAGCAGTAAAAGCGGGCGTTAAACACTACAAAAAAAAAGTTAGCTGCTATGAAATTTGCACCTCCTCAAATTACTCCACCCACAACTAGCGGATAAAATATTTCCATGTTTAATGTTATGTTCAATTAAACTTGATAATTTTTTAAATGATTATGTCGTTCAAATGCATATCTCAAGTCTTTCTTTATACCTATGCAATCTGCACAGCTTGTACAGTCTTGAAAAAAAATACTTTACGTCAGCATGAACACAGCGATTTCAGTTACTTCGACCGTAGTATCAGTAATCTTCCTTACTAGGTACATTCGCGAAGCGTTTCACCGATACTGAAATAAAATTAAGCCTTAGAGATTGTGGGAGGGAACACGGATATGATATTCGAGTATCTATTCAATTAGCAGCACTTCGGATATTATCTATCATTTATTATTATTATTATTATTATTATTGTTGTTATTATTATTATTATTATTATTATTAAGCATGTTTGTGAGTCTTAGTGTTGAAATCTGTTAAACGCAAATGCGATAATATGCGTATTGTTATCTAGAATTCGGAAGATTTAAGTTGCTTAACACCCAACTGTGTCATTTATCCGATGTGTTTAACAAATGTCTACACCACGACCCATCAAGTGTGTACAACATATATCATGACATTAACATACGGATTTTAACAAAGGGCCCTTGCCAACCAACTAGTTATCGGCACTCATTACGTCCATATTTCATTAAATCATTAATGCCGGGGTTACATATAAAACGCGCGCGCACGCACGCACACACACACACACACACACATATATATATTGTATTCAGAATAAAGGTGAATTTAAAGATGACTGCTGTAAATGATTTTGTGGGGGTTCATAGTCTGTTTTCTCTGCTTTTCAGTAATCCAGAGGAGATTCAGTACTATGCAACAAAGAAAAGGCGACCGGAGTCTGAGGTAAGAAAGGGATTTACTGCTTACGTAGTCAATTTTTTTACTACTAAATGTATGCATGCACGTATTTATGTATGTGTGACATCCTTGCGACCTCATCTAATGGTTCGACGTATTGTTGCGCATTTTCAGGTTCTCTTTGCTAGTGAGCTATCGTCCAGAAAATGCAGAAAATTATCTGGAAGAAAATGCTTATGTAGCACATTCCTCGGGTCGCCTTCTTCTCGTGGTCAGACAGTATTTGCCTCTTATTTTAAGAACGTTCTCTTCTGATGAATGAGATGTACAGAGAAATTTTAACTAGTTTGTAGATTGCACAACAGGAGTTTCAGAAGCAAGAAAGTCAAGATTTTTATGGTATCAAAAATTGCATTTAACAATTTATTACATCTCATAAAATTGGTACATAATATATAATAGATATAACCTAAGTCTCTAAGATCTTTTGGGCGTCACATTTCAGTAAATTTCACAACCAAAAACACTTCAACCTTGTCTTGACATCAGATTTGGGACTGATGCGAAGGGCTGCCGTATAATCAAAATCTGTAGAGAATCGTTTAAGATCCTGTAGTCCTTTTAATTCTATGTAGTAATAATTTATCGTTCCACTTGGGAAATAATTATCTTAATTGCAATCAGTTGCGTAAATAAAACTCAAATGTAGTATTATAACTTGCTAACGAATATTAAACGACACCAAAACGATAGGTGGAAAGAGAGGATAGTAATTTATGCCAATGATACGGGAGACACACTGTAATTTTGAGTCCCTGCATGTTTCATAGTAGAGTTCTGAAAGTGCTGCCTGAAACATCCGCAGGCAGTAAACTGTCAAGTGGTTCCAGCTACTCGTCAGAGCAAGATGTGAGGCTGATGTTGAGATATTACGGTAACCATTGCTTCAAGAAACTTATTCAAGGACTGTGAAGGTAAAATGCAAATGCTACCATCAGGAGAGGTGCTTATTTTGCGCATATTAAAACAAAAATATGGGTATAAACTTCCTTCACGTTTCTACAAAAATAGAGAAAATAATTTATAACCCTGAAGGTATTTCGATTAGTAGGGTCCTTCCATGGATAAACTGGAAGGAAACCGTGCAGAAGAATATAAGCTGTAGAAGAAAGCTTAATACTCGCTTAGAAACTAAGAAAAGCCAAAAATAATTTATTATTAAGAAATTAAACAAAATATGAGACTGTGAATTCCGTCCCCCCACCCTCCGCAAAGGTAATTTTAGAAAATTGTCCGAGTGGGTGTATATGTGAACGTAACTCAGCAATGTAAAATCTGTTAACTACCAAACTTGGTATGAAACTTCAGGTCCCCCCAGGATGGAAAATGAAGCTTTTCAGGAAAATCCTACTACCTTTTACAGAGAAAAAGGTATGTCATAGAATTTTTGTCACATTAACAATTCTTGAAGTAGAGCACTAGGCAGAGATACCAACTTGTTTCGGAGAACACGGTAAAAGCTGCAGATCAATCCACCGCCATCATACATCCCTACCATTATGGATTACGGACACCGCCCTCTAGGTGCCTCCACTTCAGAAATGGTTCCATCTTAGCTTGGTGGAATAAGGTTAACCCCAAAAGTCAGAGGATTATATGGGGTGCGTTTGAAAATACACATTTGTTATAAATTCTTCAGGCGCAGTTATTTTGTTGAGATTAATATATCTACATTAAGAACCTATCCTGCCCTTGAAATTCAGTATTAAACCCTTCAACCTGTAAATACGTCCTGGAGCGATATTTTTTTCTATCATTCGCCACACCTGCAATAACATATATTTAAAATAAAAAGTTTTGTTTAGCGTACATTCGACTTCCGTGAAGGACAAAAGGGGACATTACATAAAGGACACTCCCACGTTAGGTTTTGCACACCTTCTGGTCTAGAAGGTCGTCCCTTCCGAAGTATCGGTCCCACAACTTGCGATTTCCAAGCCGTCTACAGTTACAGATCGCATGCCATTATTACTACAGAACATGAGCCGTGCCAGATGAAAGTCGATACGATCCCTTCCGTGTATCACATTTTAGTCATTTAGGCTACGTTGCATGCTGAGGGGAGACCGTAGGGGAAAAAATGTCACATAACTTTCTCTATCCCATTCCAATTAGCAAGTATTCCTTACATATACTACTGTCTCCTATCTAAATTCATGACCCATTATGTCAGAAACAATTTAAGGGGGATGGAAAGTGTGAGTATGCACCTAACCCAAAGAAACATGGATAGAAAACTAGTAGCTGACAGATCAATATTGTATTTTCATAAGAAAAAATATTAACTTAAAAAATCTGATGCATTTCACTCAAATTACTTCCTCTACAAACTATTGTTACAAAAGATTATCCCTCTATCGACTTCGTGGTAATCAAGATAAACATTAGCAGAAATGTTTTGTATTAGTTCTGTATAAGCAAAAGGGAAATAATGCAATAGAATAGGCTGAAGCGATAGTCAAATCTTTTAAAAAGTCGGTCGCTTTGTGATTTTTGAATTTGATTTGATTTGTACGGCCAGAAGTAAAACAAAAAATCTGATGTGTTCCAATCACATGACTTTCTTTACATCTCTGTAACATATTATTGTTAAAAAGCTTATGCTTCTATTTACTTCATGCTAATCGAGAAAAAATTATCAAAAATATCCTATTACTTGCTTCCTTGTAAGTAGAAGCGAAATAAGGGAATACCATAGATTAAAGTGACGCTCAAAAGCTGGTTGCTATGTGACTAAAGTTTCTTTGTTTATATAGATAGGAGTTGACAAATTCATGTAAGAGAAAATGATGTTTTTCAAAGTTGAAACTAAAAACAAGGAATATTTAAAATTAAAAAAAAAACAATCAACTGCAAGAAAAAAAATATATAACATAAATTGTGTGTTTTAAAGTGCTCTACATTTTTTGTGTGGTAAGTTTTATCTATCTCTTACGGTTTAGCAGTTATGCAAAATTCCGTAAAATGTACTCAAGAATAAAGTATTCTTCAGAGGCTATTCCCAGAAAATTCAAAATATGCATTTTATTTGTCAGGTATATATCTTTAATATACGATATTTTAATCAAAATCGTTAGAGCCATTTTTTAGAAAATCAAAATTTTCGAGAAAAAAAATTCCATGTAAAGGATAGCTTCGGGTGGGGTTTTTTTTCTCAAAATCTTCGTGTCGCATCCCTGGAAGCTACCAAACTGAAATACCAAGTTTGGTATTTTACCAACTTTTCGTTTTTGAGTTATCGTGTTCAGAGACACACGGGCACACACACGCGGACCTTTTTCTGAAAATACTTGTTTTTGGATACAGGGGACCCTAAAACATATATTTCAGGCGAAATCTCGGTATCGAATTATACACTATACACTATGTACATGGTACGCGTAGAGAAAGTAAAGAGAGTTGAAACAAAAGATGACCTCCCGGGAGAAAAGTTTAAGCGCTTAAAATTGAAGCCAATATCAGGGAATATTTAAAAAAAAAAAAAAAAACGGTTCAAGTATACAAAATAAATGGATATGTTGTGTGTTTTAACTAGATCTACATATTTTCTGTATTTGTCTCTCCTACCGGTTATACAAGAGTGAAGAAGTCTTCAGAGGCTATTCCTTGAAAATTCAAGATATACATTTTATTTGTCACGTAAATATTTTTAATATACACATTTTAATCAAAATCGTTAATAAGTTTTGAGAAAAAAAAATTAAAAAATATCCACGTAAATGTACTTTGCCGTTTTTTTTTATTGTTTTTTTTTTAATCTTCGTGCCGCAATCTTGGAAGAAACTAAACTTAAAACCAAATTTGGTATTTAACGGTCCTTTCATTTTTTAGTAATGCTGTCCTCCACACACACACACACACACACACACACACACACTCCCTCTCTCACACACACGGATGTTTTCTAAAAATTCTTCTGGATGGAGGTATTCAGGGGGTCTCAAACATATATTGCCGGAATCGAATTTTCGGGTGGAATATACCTTCCCTATCTTCTATGTACATTGTAGACTTGTGTTAGAGAAAGTAAAACTCAATTTTTCAATTAACTAATTTTCACCTATTAGTGTCCTTAAAACGACTCCATTTTAACCAACCGCGATTAGCTATAGGATCTATTAATTGCATCATATGCTCATCTACACCTGAAAATGAAGGTAACTAAGTAACTTGAGTCGGGCACTAAGGTAATGAAAGCTGAGCTACAGAAGTCACCCCTAAAACATTAGTGAGGAGTAAATGTGGGGGTAATGACACCAAGGCACAACACGGGGGAGGATCAATACACTGGGGAGTCTCCCCAACTGACCAGCTTGCCCATTCTATATCCACCTCCTGACTTTACTTTCAATTACCATATGTGGCGAAGTAGGTGGCTTCACGGAAACAGTTTCCATCTTTAAACGAAAATACTATGCCAGAAAAGGCACACAACAATTTGACTAACCAAACGGGATGGCTCAGGCGGCAACGTCTGTGGCCCGATTTCAGCAGGTCATCGGTTCAAATCACGTGGGCTGACAAATCTGGTTGACGGTTTTCCATGGTTTCTTCGGCCGCCAAGATAATACCAGATTTGATATTTTATACCACGACTAAGTTTCAATCTAATAGTAAAACTGAAAAATAGTTGGTAATTGTGACTAGTTGATTACGTAGCCATCTATCTACAGAGAACGAAAGCAGTTGGACCGGAAGGTACCCCAGCGCAATACGCTTGTTGCGGAGTAAAATAGTATGATACATAGGTAAGAGACTAGAAGACTGTATACCGTCTGAAAAAGCAGCCAGACTAGATGGCAGCCTTGCATCATCTGCTTGGCGCGAAACGAAATCGGTATGGGCACAAAGAAAAGATCATAAAGGTTATTATCCGAGTATCGTGGACAGAACTATCGGGATATAACACACAGTTGAAGCAACGTTAAATGAATATCATTTTAAAAAAATTAAAAAACGGCTATTTGTTTTACTTCGCAGACGTGTTACTAAAAGCTAATCCTGTATGAACAAGAAATAAAGTGGCTCATTTCACATCACCAACGAAGATATATCAATTTTATAATTTGTAATAAATGTTTATGGTTGTCTTTTTTTTTTTTTTTTTATACAGGAGTCTGATCGGGACTCCGGTACTGTATACCCTACTTTTATTTACCTATGTTTTTTACCTTGTTTTGCTGTATTATTACTGGATTGCTGCTTTCTTACTTTTACAACACACACATATACACAAACATATAACACCCATGCCCAAGGCGGGACTCGAACCCACGATCCCCAGCGCTACGAAGCACCAAAGCGAAACGCCTTAGCGAGCGCGGCCATGGGGACCGGCGTCTAAAACATAGTTTTTAGTCTAAAATAATGTTTAAATTGTGATTACATTGCCACAGACTTGTGTTCGGCATTAGTAACAGCACTTATGTACGTGGTTTTCTTGTACTACCGAGATTTCAAGACAAGGAGACCCAAGAGTTACATTTTTACATGTAGTCGCCATCAGATTTTTTTTTAATGATCAAACTGGTTCCACCTGAAACTACTATTACACTCAATAAATAACATCCGGTTTAACATTGCTACTCGATAGTACTGGGGAAATATTCAAAAGTTTCAATGAGAACTTGAGAGCTCAGCCTTGAGGCCGATAAGCTTTTCAGTTTCAGATTATAGTGACCTATAAAATATAACAGCTCAAACGCTCCAATTTAAAATACAACAGTAAAGAGAACGAGGTTCCCAGGTTGGCTGAAAGATTCTTGTCGAAGTGCAGGCAGAGGTGTTCACAATTGGTGTTCACTGAAAAGTAGATCTGAACGACCGCGCAACACAAGCGGTGGAGCACCGTGAGTGTATGTGTATATTTGTAAGTATTCATGTAGATTTATGGATGTTTAAGTAGCTTTTTTTTTTTATTTTTTTTTTTTAGATCTACTTTTTGTAATTGCAGCTTAGGAAGGTACTCTTAAAATGATGGGGGGGGGGGATATGCAGCATCCTCACTACTACAGGAAAATGAAACCAGTTCTCAAAATGAAGCTATTCTACACACCATTTTTGAACTACTATTTATTGCAACAAGTCAACTGAAAGTTTGGCTCCTATGAAGTGCGTTGTATATCAGTATGTATCGCATGAAGTGAATCACAAATGCAGACACGATTAGCCCTGGACTTTTGGTATCGCAGCTCTTACATTAATGGCAGTAATGTGACAAAACTGTTCATATTTATTGATAAAAAAGCATTGATTAAGATATGTCAATATCATGTAATGAATGTAAATGCTCTGTGAAGTATCTTTAGGAGATGCATCTGATTTCATAAATTCGCATGAATAAACTCACTAAGAGATTAAAGTACAGGCTGTTGCAAGTCGACTCGTCTCGGCACAAATGCACTCGCATACTCAACCACAGCACTCGGAATAGAGTTGGAAGGGGAGCTTGGTAGCCAACACATCCTGATCAAAGGCAATAGATACTACATACTGTACTTGCGTTCTGTCATACATTATACCTTATTCAGCCGTGAGGATATCTCACTCTCAATATTGTGCTGTATTGCATGTTGCAGGCAGACCCTTTTCACTCTCGATTTACTCGTTGCACACAAGATGGAAAGACCTGTTACAGGAGGGTATTCACTGAGCAAAGTTGCTGTCGTAGATTCACTGAAAATCAGCGTTAATACTGAACAGGAAAACTGAAACAAAGGTGTTGACTGAACTGCAGTAAAAGAGCTGATTTTTCAAATAGATGTGTTAGTATAAATCCGATTCCAATCCGACGTGAGATTAAGTACTATGTTAACAAAAATACCATATGTTATATGCTGCTGCTTTTCTCCACACATTCTTCAACTAATCTTAAAATAGTGCATTCTTCTATTTGCTTTGCGTTAGTCGAGATTAACAACTGTAGAAATGTTTTTATTGAATATTTCCTTGTAGATACAATGGGAATAAGGTAACACACTAGGCTAAAGCGATTGTCAAATATTTTAACACCTGGTTGCTACGTGATGGGTTTTAAACTTCGCTTTCTTTGCTTGAGCAGGGGAAAGAAAAACGAATAACCACTTACCATTTGATAATAGTATAAGTATTGGAATATTTATACAATAATCTGGAATATTCGGAAATGGTTAACAAAAGTATTTTACATAAATTGTGTACTTAAACGATATCTACATTTTATGTGACAAAATTTTGTATATCTCTTACGATTTACAATGCAGAAATCATCCAGGATGAGGATGATTTCAGAGGCTATTCTCAGAAAATTAAGAAGTACACATTTCATTTATCATAAAAATATGTTAAACATATGGTATTTAAATAAAAATCGTTAGCTATTTTTGAGAAAGTCAAAATGTCCAAATAATGTTCCATGAAAGGGTTGTTCAGGGCGGAGGATTTTCTTGAAAACCTTTCATGGCATTCTTGGAAGACTAAGTTTGATATTTTACAGGCTTTTTGTTTTTAAGTTATGCTGTTCATAAGCGCGCACCTTTTTTATAAAAAATGCCTTTTGTTTTTAAGTTATGCTGTAAAACATGCCCTATGTTTTTAATCAGAGGATGTCTAAACATGCACCTCCGGTGAAATCCCGGTATCGAATTTTATGGGTGGAATTGAGGAAGTAAAAATGTAGGTACAATTTTCCATAAGAAAGGAATTTATATCTTATATCTTTGGAATGGAACATAATCATTCCACCTTCGCTTAAAGCTTGAAAAGATAAGAGGATACCAATATGCAAGATTCAGCGAGATCTGTGGTTAAGCCTGTACTGGTTTTTCCAGCCAGCTTCTAAAGGATATAGCCGTCTCCTTGGCACGGCTCAAGGGTATTTCCTTACCTCGTGCAAGAATTTTCATAAGACTGCAGTTTTGAGTTCAATTCACAACAGGGTCAGATTACCTGGCGCGAACATCCTGTCTCATGTCATGATTTTCTGATGAAGCTTTTCTTTAGAGGATGAGTTCTCAACCTGCTTCAATTCCACTTCACCCCTCATTTACGTATTCTCAAACAGATCGTTGGACACATTTTTAGACATATTAAAATTCAGATGTTGGTTTTGTGGCGGAAACGACTGATCACTACTTTTGTTGAGGCAATATATGTACGCAACTGGGAAACCCTATCTTAAAAATAAGTATTAATGAGTAAAATAATATCCAGCGAAAATCATGTCCAAACACATTCAAAATAGATTTACTTCATTCCACACTTAGGTTGTTTGCACATAAAAACTGTATTAAAATCGCTTTAAGGCATTTCAAAAACAGCAACAACAAATTCTTAGTATCGGAAGTTTCAACCTTAACTTTAAACGCTAGCACTAAGGCCAAATACACAAGAATCCCTCTGCAGGTTACACATTTCCATGACAAAATGTTCAAGTGACACACTGCACAGAAGCCGGTTCAAATCCATCTCTATGTCGCGGTAATTTCTTCACAGCGGATTTATTTCTCTCAACTTAGCTCTACCAATAATTTATTAACAGTTCCCAAGATCTAATTGTAAGGTTTTATTTGTAGATACTGACTTTTTTCTGTTAGTTATTACCTTTCACTGACTATAGACGACTGTGTGCGGTAGACGAGCATAATATTGCAAAGAAAACATCTGATAAAGGCATCAGCACAATCGATTGCCCACAAATATCGAGAATGACCTGAACGACTCGGCACATAAACATCTGCGTAGAGATATTTGCTTTGTACACATGTAATGAAGATCATGAAATGATATACCAATAATTTTGTATTTATTTGCCTTAAACTTAATGATTTATTGCTCTCTCGATGGTGACATCATTAGTTCCAGAGAAACACTCTTTTGAGTTATCAGGGTATTTGACACCAAGTGCTATGTTATAACTTTTATCGTGCTAATTTGAAATTACAGAACAATAACCCAAAAATGAGAATTTTTACTTTCTCTACCATGCATCTAATATGCGAGTGCATGTCTGAACAACACAACCTAAAACTACAATTTTGGATAAATACGTAGCTTGACACCTTCCAAACATGCGACAGTCAGAAAATCTCCACACCAAATAACCTTTACAAGGAAACGTGTTTCTTATTTCTAAAGATTTGGGACAAATTTAAAATATTTACATGCCAAAATTTATATCTTGAATTTTCTGGGAATAGCCCGTAAATTTTTCTTTAACAGTATGCTCAAATAGGTCCGAGATCCCTAGAGCTTAGATAAACCCAACATTCGTATTCTCAGGATAAAATTGTTATCCAATTAACTTCCCTATCGAGATTCTATGCCGGGACATCTTGAATGCGAGACAAAGAATTTTGTATAGTAAGTAAACAATAAGAGAAGACAAAAACTAGTGACGGGATTAATAACTTATCCTCAACTACCACTAAAGAAGTTTATTTTGTATCCTATACTGGTATATCACAAACTGTAATCCAGTTAGTAAATAGAGGTTGGAGAACTCTTTCCGACAGTCTAGCAGGCTAATTATTTTAGCCTTTGAGGACTTACTTCTCGCATTAAGAGGTCTTCCAGGTGGCGTAGTTTTAAGTGCAGCTCTCTTAACCCACAGCAACGTCTCTATCTTTAAAGTCTAGCTACTTTAAATGCATTTTGCTCTCACAAAAAGTATCCTTTTAGAAACCTTTAAATTTCACAATGCTCCTGAGTTTTCTGGATCTGAAAATTACATTCGTTTCCCATTCATGACGCCCACCGTTTCTGCAACAGCTGCTTTAGTATTCCTGAAGTGCTTAGTAGGAACAAAACATTTCACCATACCCAGATTCGTGTTCATCTTGTTAGTGCTTTCAAGCGTTCCCTAAATACACATTTCTGTAAAACATTCTTGTAATATGGAATTATATCTACCGCTTAATTCATTTAAGAACACACTTTTATCTCTCTCTCTCTCTCTCTCTCTCTCTCTCTTGTCTTTATGCAATATACGATTTCTCTTGTTTTGAGGCAACTTGGTATTTTTACAACTTCACTGCAATGTTATCAAGTCGCACAACGCAACTCTATCTCATTCATTCAGTAAAAAACAACAAAATTTCCCTAATAGTTTGGAAAACTCGCATACAATAAGACGTATCCTCTTCTGGCTGCTAACCTAAAATGACCCGCCGCTTCAATAGTTTTCTTGCAATTATCCACCTTTGAGCAAATACAATATTCTGCATGAAAATATATATATCGATCATTTCATACAATAAGTTCACTCTAGTTTAAATCTCCCCACCCCAAACTACCCATTACAAGAACGAATTTTCGTTATTTTTTGTTTAAAAATGGCTCTGATGATGTTAAAATATCACAGATTTAAGGTAGATATTTGCATGACGAATAAAATGCATATGAGGACCTCTAATTTACGGGAATAACCCGTGAAATCCTCTTCATTCTGAATGAAGTTGTATATAATTCGTAATCCGTTAGAAAAAATCTAAATATTGCTACAAAAAATTAATTTTGATTAAACCACACCTTAATGTCAATACAAATTTGTGCTGCCTTCACAATTTTCGAGATATCTTTTATTATTAATTATTATTATTATATTATTATTATTATTATTATTATTATTATTTTGCACTGTTAATATTTTATTTTTCAACTGCAAAATCCCTATTCGTTTTGTTTTTCCGGGGTCATGTAAAGAGAACGGAATTAAAATTCATTACACAGGACCCGTTCTTAAAATATATTATCATCGCCAAGTCTACTGTATTGTCTTATTCCTTCTGTAACTATGTAATACAACCATAGACATTTAACCTGGACAGATATAAGAACATGTTTTTAAAATAAATTTTTATTGAACGGATAGAAAGAACCATACGAATGCAACAAAGTTTTTGGGTTACGTTACAGGCAGTGCATCACATTATCCAACTGCATCTTGGGCAAGGGTAGCCGAGATCATGAAGGCACGGACTCGATAACAGCTCTAAGGTGCAAATCCCGCCAGGTCCTTCCCTCGTCCGAGGATTTTACTAGTTTTTCTTAGTTCCGATAACTGGCAAATGTCGGAGATGTACCATGTTTGGAATGGCTCCCTCTCAAACTTGCTGCCATAATCATATCATCTATGTCACCGGCTGTGGCGCTGTATCAAGTAAAAACGGGAGCAAATTGTTCTGAAATTCAATAAAGGTGTTCCCTTAAGGTATCGAATGTTAACAGTCTTTAACGATGTATTCAGCAGTCCTCCTACGTAAATGAAAGCTGATCCTTTCCGTTTCAGTTTGCTTAATTAGCTCCTACATCATCTGTAGCGTGAAAAATGCAGAGGACAGCTTTTGCGAAAGCACGATAGATGGGTTTCATTTTGCAAGAGCTTAATTACATCTTCCTGGGTGTCCCGTGTTCAATTGCTCCGCCTTTAGGGGCTTCTTGTACAACACACGTGCCCTGCCAAGTCACCCACGAAAGGTACCGTACCCTTCAAAAGGAAGAGTTTTTGCCCTCCAATGAATCATTGTTATTATCTATTCTTTACCCCTATTCTTATATTTTCCTCTCACTCGCATCTTGTCTAGGGCAAGGTAGGGTTAAGTACATATGTACCTCGCGAGACAAACTTGCTTTGTCTACACATATACTTTAGCAGTAAGTTGCTGAGCATTTTTACTTTTTCTACACGTACTATGTACATAGTGTATGGAGAAGGTATTTATTCCACCCAAAAATTCGATACCGAGATTTCATCGGAAATACATGTTTTGGGTCCCCCTGAATAAAAAAAGCATTTTTACAAAAAGGTCCGCACGTGTGTGTATGTGTGTGTGTGTGTGTGTGTGTGTGTGTGTGTGTGTGTGTGTTGGTATCTAAGTTTGGCATCTTCCAAGGATGCGACACGAAGATTTTCAAGAAAATCCCCCCATCCCCAACTACCCTTTACATGGAACTTTTTTCGAAAATGTTGATTTTCTTAAAGATGGCTCTAACGATTTTGATTAAAATGTCAAATATTAAAGATATTTACCTGACAAATAAAATGTATATCTTGAATTTTCTGGCAATAGTCTCGGAAGACTACTGTATTCTGGATGAATTTGCGAGTTTTGCATAACTGCTAAACCGTAAGAGATGGACAAAAAATTACCACATGGAAAATGTAGAGCACATTAAAACACACAATTTATGTTATATACATTTTTTTGGTGGAGTTGATCGTTTTCAAGATATTCCTTGTTATTAGTTTCCGCTTTGAAAAACACTTTTCTCATTCAGGAATTTGCCAACTCTTGTCCGTACAAAGGAACTTCAGTCATATAGCTACCAGCTTTGACTGTCACTTTAACCTATGGTACTCCTTTATTTCTCTTCTACTTACAAGGAAGCAAGTAATAAGAGTATTTCTGCTAATTTTTTCTCGATTAGATGAAGTAAATAGAAACATAAGCGTTTTAATAAGATGTTTTTGCAGAGATGTGGAGAAAGTCATGTGAATGGAACACATCAGATTTTTAAAATCGTGTTCATTTCTCTCATTCGTGTTGCTGCATATTTTAAAAGATGTGCATACTCTAAAGCTAATATTTCGAGCCTGATTTCGCAATACCCGTTTCTTTGACTAAATAAATGTATCGTTTAAGGTCACTACATTAAATACATGCGAGTTCTATTCTAATTAAAGCAACAATTGATTACTGATAATAAATAATTGAACTCTGAAGAGTAAACACAAGGCCCGCTTAAGAGTCATAACATGCCAGATTTGACGTTCTCCAGATGCAGCATTCTGGTAAACAGCCTTTAGCTCTCATTCTGAACAACAAACTTCTTTTTCTTTTAGCACCATCCAAGCAAAATCTTGCATTACGTGTACCGTGTGCTTACAAATATACTTGTACGTGCATGTAAGTATGAGCATGATCACGCATGTGTACCTGTATTCAGTATTTAATACGTGTCTATGATGGAATATTTTGGTGTCTTTATTCTTTTGTAATGTGAAAAATATATGAATTAAAAATGTGGTTTTCACGGTTGTGCTACGTTACCGTCTACCTTTCTCATGGACCAATTTTTACGAAACTAGAATATTTCGACATAGCTTAAAGTGGTATTTATTAAAGATGGATTCACTTGATGCACAATACTTCCAACTATTGGGAACACAACATAAGAACACTAAAAGACACTTATTGGTTGAAGGTCTCGTATGGTTAAGGACGGAACTCTCATCTAAAAACAACCTTATTATATGGAGCAATTGAAACTCGAAATTGACTTGCTCAATGAATGGCGCTGTCTCTGTTTCCTTGCGCTTGTTTCGTTTCGCCCTTTTTATTTCCGCTGTTTCTTATTGGCAATGTACGAGTCGACGAGGACCAATGCAGGATGCACAAAATCTCTTCCTCGGATAGCGCCCGAGAGACTTTATGCATCTGAGGCCCTGGCTTAAACTGATAGTACACATAAAGACAGTTCGTCAAAGGAAGACATTTAGTTCAAATATAATGGATTTTAGGCATATTTCAAACCACAAGTTATGTTTTAAAAAGCTTAATGTAGGACAAATATTTTTCTAACTCCTCTTTTTATAATTTAACGCCCGCTTTTACTACATATAGCACCGTAGGCTGACAGTGATGAATGAAGATGGAGCACCAGTGGAATGCGAATACATTCCAAGGGTAAACCTGCTCCTGTGCCGCTTTGTCCACCACAAATCCCACATGCGGTCGCCTGGGATCGTACCTGAGCCGCCTTGATGAGAGGCGAGTGATCTAACCACTCAACTACTGCGCGGCCTCTAACTACATTAGCCTACTCGCATGGAAAATATGGTATTGGAAAGGACTGAAAAATTCAAAGCCATAGCCAGATATTTGAACCACAGATCACTCGGTGTCCATCTGGTTGCTCTAACTACGGAGTTACCGTGGTAACATGCTGACAATAAATTCCACAACAACTTGCATTGAGTTGCCATAGCGAGATGACATACCTTCTCCATGCCGACTTGTATTTCAACTCTAGTGCTTAATAGTTTAATAAACTATTGGGTTAATCAGTGTTAATTGTCACTTCACTCAGTTCTATCTCTCCAACTCCCATACTACATTCGGCTTGCGTGATAAAAAAATCTTATGTGTTCCATTCACATGACTTTCTCTACATTTCTGGAACAAATTATTGCTAAAAAGCTTATTCTTCTATTTAGTTCATCTAATCGAGAGAAAAAATTAGCAGAAATAGTCTTATTACTTGTTTCCTTGTAAGTAGAAGCGAAATAAGGGACTACCATAGCTTAAAGTGATAGTCAAAAGCTGGATGCTATGTGACTGAAGTTCCTTTGTTTGTATGAACAAGAGTTGACAAATTCCTGTTTGAGAAAAGTATAAGGTTTTCAATTCTAAAATAAAAACAAGGAATATCTAAAAACGATCAATTCCACGAAAAAAGCACATAACACAAATCGTGTGTTTTAATGTGCTCTACATTTTTTGTGTAGTAAGTTTTTGTCCATCTTTTACGGTTTAGCAGTAAAATTTCGTAAAAATCACCTAGAATAAAGTAGTTTTCAGAGGCTATTCCCAAAAAATTCAATATATACATTTTATTTGGCATGTAAATATCTTAAATATAAGAGGTTTTAATCAAAATCGCTAGAGCCATTTTGAGAAAGTCTAAATTTTCGAAAAGTTCCATGCAAAGGGTAGTTGGGGGTGGGGAGGATTTTCTTGAAAATCTTCGTGTCGCATCCTTGGAAGATGCCAAACTTAAATACCCAGTTTGGCATTTAACGGACTTTTCGTTTTTGAGCTATGCTATCCACAGACACACACACACACACACACACACACGGACCTTTTTCCAAAAATGCTTTTTTGGATTCAGGTAGACCTAAAACACGTATTTCCGGTGAAATCTCAGTATCGAATTTTTGGGTGGAATACAATACCTTCTCTATACACTATGTGCATAGTACTGTAGAGAAAGTAAAAACAAAAAAACAATTAGCATATTATGCTTATTGGTTCCTGCATAGTCGGAGAACGTAGTGGCAGTGCAACTATTTAAATTTTTTTGGCTAGTTTGTGCCCTTTGCGTGCAGCTCGATTATCTCCGGAATAAAGAAGCTACTATGATTTAAAAATGTCACACCACTTATCGAAACAACTGAGGATTTTTGCTGCGGGAAGCTCAGCATCATTGGCTAATGTGTTCATTAGCAATTTCCTATATTATCTGGCATTTTTCCTATTGATTTGGTAACTGAAATCACTCTTATTCTATAAAATACATTTTGCATTGTATTCTTGTATTAAAGTAACCTAAATCGTAGCTTCGTACGATAGTACTTTGATCAAAGAGGGGACTGAGACAGCAAGCAGAATGCGAAAGTATTGCAACCATACTTCAATTGAATAACTGCAGCAAGCTCAAGATTAATTACTCGTTATAGAGGCTACTAAGTGGTACTCTCCTTACGAATTTTATGCGGTTTACGAAAGCATAGCTGAGGAAATAAATTGAGAATACATTTAAAAATAGTCGGAACCCCAGTATCCGACAGATCAATTACATCCTCTTAATGGACTCCCTTTGTCTATTATTGCTCAATCCCTCTCTCTTGAGAACGGAACGTAATCCCTTTCCACTTATCCATACGGCGTTTCTACCATGCATTCAAAATCTACTCAAACCCCCACAAGCTCTTTCCCATTGTTGGTTTCTTTGCCAGGATTTCTTTCATGAAAATATTATTTGCCCTTGAACTGTTTTCGAATAGTTTGAGAGAAACCTGTACACGAGTTCTAACAGTAAAATTCCTGAAATACGAGAGTACTTACAAGAATTAAAACAAAACGACATATTATAGGTTTCACATTCCTAACAATCCAAAATTCTTGGGACATATTTGTACTACAACCTTCGATAACTTCATCATCGAGTCTCTTGCGCATCTCTAGAAGATTTTAAAAGCTCCTATACAAATAACGGAAACCATTTGTTTATTTATTGTCTCTTCAGTCGGCATCGGGGTAACTCGCTGGTGACTTTAAATTTAGACATAAGGCTAAAATGCGCCGCTGTGGAGCTGACATCGCTAGCTTACAGGTTATCAAGAGAGAATGCGGGCAGTTGAAAACGTGCAATAAGATGCACCATGGATACCTCTGTCTTCAACGAGGGTAACGAACCATGCCGTCATTGTGAATTACTCTCTCCTTCAAATGTGTCTGTAAATTGCAATTTTACGATGCAGTCCCACTTATGATAGCGACAAAGAAAGCACATAAATATATCAGTGTTCCATATATCTTAGGCCGCAGCAAACAAACAGAAGTCACATTCTACAGGTAACAAAGTAATTATCATTCAGTTGTTAAAAAAAGCCCTACAGCTGTAAACTTTCTTCTTGGAAGTACTTCAAGTGCGGTAGGAATAGACAACCGAGCTTATGTAGCTGTTACAGGCTGTTTATCTGAATGAGAAATAACAGCAAGGAAATATTGAAATAGTAAAAGGATTAGGGATTACGTAATTCAGAAAGTATTGGGCCATTTCCACCTTCTGGTTTCAGGTAGGTTCTAATTTCTGAGATCTGACAAATTTTGAGGAATCTGAAGAATGATTTGGCCTTTGACTCATGCGATGCTGTCTTTAGGGAAGACAAGGCGAAGCGCCAATTATATTACCATCATATTCGTTCCACGTGGAATTTTATTTATTATGGTTACTAGATTTCACTTTTTCATGAATTTGATATATAAATAACTAGCGCAGTAGCAGTAGTACGTTATTGTGGTTTTACGGCTATGGCTGCGGCACACTGCCTCAAAGTTGACAATCCAACGGCTGAACAGAAGCCAATTGTCTAAGTTTGTCCGCAAACTGACACACATTACATCATCTTCTCTCAGCACTAGCAGCGGTACACGATTTGCTCTTTAAGAAACGAACATCGTCACAACATGAAATGACGTTACAATACATCACACCTTCTGGAAGAATTGGCAGACATTCATTTGAATCAGTTATGCCTATAACAATCTTAACAGCAAGGAAGACTAGAGGGGGGTGTGTACCCTTGGGAACAAACAATAACATCGGTGGCCGTTTGTAATCATAGGTATATTCGCAATTACACGATATAAACCAATATAAGTTTTGATGATCGGTGGTAGAAAGTGATCATATTGGTTTTTAAAAGCAAGGTCAGAAACCTTTGTTTATGTGTTAGGGTCTCTTTATACACAATATGATCGCAGAGTATACACCAATCTTGTAACATCTTTACACTCGAGAATGAAAATGTAAAGTAAAAGAACACAAATCGCCATATAAGATTCAGAAGATAAAGCGGTAAATGTTAAGTATTTAGGCATAAGAGCCACACAAGGAGACAAACAATAAGATAAAATAATTATTTATTCCACACCGGTTAATGTGTAGGACAGCAGTTGGAAAGGTAGAGTCAGACTGAAAATTGAATTTCTTATGATTTGAACCACGGATCTCCTGACAATGGCATTGTATTCTTGTATGACTCTAGCTTTCCAAATAATAAGGTACCTTTTTATAGCTCGCATAGCATATATTCCACAGGGACAGTATCATAATATGAGTGTTAAGCATTATCCAGGAAACTACGTGCAAAGAACAAAAACACAGCGCAGAGGAGTTTAAAAGTGGTTATCAACTCCCTACTCCTGGAAGTTTGTTAATCCCTCTTTGTTAAACGACAACTCCGACGTGAAAGCACGTGTTTGAGTGCGCGCATGTGTTATCCGATAAAACGATGACTATTACCGGAAGAGAAGTGCCCATTCAAAGAGACTAAAGCCCTCAAATTTCGAAGCAGGGGAAGTAGTCGAGCTATCATCACATTCCCGCGTAAAGTTTTAATTGCCTTACATTTACCCCAGAATATCTCATATATTTATAAACGTCAATATTCTTATCCAGCACTAAGAAAACACAGTTAATCTTTCAAAATTTTCTGGTACATTTCTACAAATCCAAATAAGATTCAGGGAATAAGGAATGCAGATTGCCATACTCGTCAGATTTACGCTTTCCTTCAATAATTCTCGTAGAATTAAAATGAGATGGCAGGATTATCGCACCATTTTTTGTTGCTAAGGGATAGGATCACTCCTTTCATTTATTGCATTTCTTATATGCATTCTCATCTTATGAATATCATATAGACCAAAGGTTTTCTGGAAACGAAAGACTCCAGAAACAGGTAAAGCCTACGATCTTCTACAGCTTTATTTTGAACGTCTTTGAAGGAGAAACGATTGGAACCCGAGAACCTACATAACGAGAACAGCAGCTAACACGTAGCTGCTTTAAAAGGAATATTTGAATGCGCAACACGAAAAGAGTAAGCACTGCAAGCGTGGTTACGAATATGTGCAAACATTACATCATATCAAGACTTCTGCGGATGACACACACTTGAAACCTTTGTTTAATCCTCGAGGAATTATGAAAGAAATTTAAAAAGTACAAACTGAAATCCATGGAATGATAGCTGCAACTAATAACGATACTATTAGTCTCTAGACACTTGAGTTTTAAAAAACCTGTAGGTATCAAAGATTACATCGTGTCGATCAAAGAGCAACACAAGTAGCAGTAGCAGGTTTAGCGATAATTTAATAAAATTATAGAATACGGTGCTATTGATGCTGTGTGCTATTTTAGGCTGAAATCCGCCTATGCTTTAATGTTGACGAACTACTTCACAACTCTACTTAAGCGAATCGAATTTTAAACATGTCACCCTAAAATTCATGGTCGATTAATTGAAGCACACGATGGGAGTTTATCCATTAAATTATTTCTGTTGAGAAATTCTCCCCTCAAAACATTATCAAAAATTTAAAAAGGATGCCAACTCCTGTTTTTTATTTCCTTTTTTATTTTTCTGAGCATCCTCTTTTTTTTTTTTGTGATCATAGCGGTTTCTTTGTCACAAACTAATATTTAATTTGACAAAGAAGGAAACGCTTAAAGCAGAATACCACATTTGGATTTTAACTGTCTCTATCACGTACAATGTACCTACACAGCAGGTAGAGAAGGTATTGCACTCTTCCCAAAAAACATATTTCGCCGGAAATATATGCTTTGGGACCCTTGAGCACTTTAAGAAATAATGTGTGTCTGTCTGTGAAAAACATTACTCAAAATGAAAAGTCGGTTAGGTATACCAAACTTGGTATTCAATATTTTCCAAGGATGCGACAACAAGATTTTCAGGAAAATCCACTTATTGGAGCTACCCTTTTTCGAAATGTTCGATTTTCTCAAAATGTTCGATAAAATGTCATAATATTAAAGACATTTACATTACAAATAAAATAAACTACTTGAATTCTTTTGGGAATGGCTTCTGACGCCCTTGGATGACTTGCATAAGTGGTATATCATACTAAGAGATGGACACTTTCTTTTAGCTAACCAATTCTGAGATATTCCTTGTTTTTGTCTTAATTTTCCATTAATTATATTTACCTCAACTAGAAGTCATTTTTCTCCAACCTCAAACAAATAGAACGGCATTCCAAGATCACATAGCTCTTAAAAATTACGGATGTGTTCGGTAAAATACCTTGTTGACAATATGTTGTGACTAGTAACCTTCAAGCTCTCATCCCCTTACCATACTCTTTCGCTTAGCACCAAGCAGATGATGTCAGACGTCCAGGCTAGCTGCTTTACCACCCTAGTCAGATGAAGTGCAGCTGGCATTTTGAGGTCTTCTCTCTACGCCACATCACTTAGCTCCGCGACCAGCACATGGGGTAGGGTGCCATCAGTCAGCTACTACTATCTGTACATAGATGTCAGCGCAAATCGCCAATTACCATCAATTTTCAGCTTTAGTATTGTTTTAGACTGAAGATGAAACTTTGAGTGGTGGGATTAAATATATAGTCCGGAATTTACCTTGAAACAGCTTAAAAAAAGACGGAATTTGAACTCAAGACCTCCCGAATGCGGACCACAGAATTATCACCTACAGTTTTGACGTTATTTCCCTTGTACCTACAAGAAAATATGTAATACATCAATTTCTGCAAATAATTTATCTCCATCAACATGAAGCATATGATAAATAAGCTTTTGTAAGAATAGTTTGCTCCAGAATAGACAGAGAAAGTCATACGAATGGAACAGACCAGACGTTTATTTGGAATTCTCTCACATCTAAGATCATAAAGCCCAACTATGCGCGTATGCTAAATAGGTCACTATCTTATTATAGTAGCAGTAATAATCCCCTGACCTATTAGATAATCCTGTAATATTCCTGATTTATCCCCAGAGCTCGTAATTGAATGAAATGATGCACCCAAAGGGATAAAATAACTAACTACTCCAGGTTGTGAGCCTCTATGGTTGCGTAGGCACCATGTCAAGGGGGAGACAGCGTAATTAAGATCCCCCAGGAAGCCCCTCAAAGTGAAGCCTGGCAAGTGTCCCAGGCACCTGATATGTACCGGTAATATAGCTTGCTGCACTTGCGACTTAAGGAAATTGAGGGGAGTTAACTGCGAGACAGTTGCACTGTTCTTGTATAGAAAATATGGAAATGTTTGTATGATAAATGAGTTCAAAAGTTTAATGCGTAGCGTTTGTATGAACATTCCTGAATAAGTTTTGCATGAAGAGAAAAGCACATATCGATGCTAATGAACATCATAGTTTAACTTTGGCAATGCCAGTTTGTCAAAAGCATAATATAGAGAAGAACCTAAGCAATAGAAAAGTATTCGTAAAATATTTGTACTTTCTATAGCCCGAATGTGCAATGTACATAGTGGGCAGAGAGGATGTTGTATTCCACCCAAAATTCAAAATTGAGATTTCAGAGGAAATTCTTATTTTGAGACTTCCTGCATAAAAAAAACAACAACAAAACTGTAAGAGACATGCCCGTGTGTGTCTGTGGGCAGCATAGCAAAAATGTTCCAAGGATGCAAAACGAGGGTTTTCAAGCTCATTACATGGTACATTCTTTGAAAAATTTGATTTTCACAAAAATGACTAACAATTTTTATTAAAATGCCATATGCTTAAAATATTTTCATGATAAATGAAATTTATATCTTGAATTTTCTACGAATAGCCTCTGAAGAACTCTTCATTCTGGATGCCTCTTGTAAAACTTTTCTGTAACTGGTAAACCGTAAGAGATAGACAAAAATGTACCACAAAAATGTAGATATCACACAATTTATAGAATCAACCGTTTTCGAGATATTCCGAGTTATTGGTTTTAGTTTTAAGTTACTTAAAACTTTTCTCAAACGGGAGCCAGAACCTAATTTCAATTGTTTCACTTACCGAACGGATTTTAAAAAATCTGATTATCGCTGTAGCCTAGTGTATTTCATTATTTCCCTTCCACTTACAAAGGAGCAAGTAATAAGACTAATGCTGGTAATGTTTATATTGATTAGCGAAACGTAGATAAAAAAATACTCTCGCAAGAAAGTTCATTTGTGGAACAGCTAGGAAAAGTCACTTTTAGCCCTCCATGTGCTGTGGATTAATCACGAGAGGGCACCGCATCCCAGTTCGCCGTTGAAATACGCTAGCATCTCTTCAGCATCGTGGGGAGTATGATAAGTTCCATTCAAAGCTTTTCTCTTCTTGATATATTCTTACAAATCAGTACGATATGTACTTAAGTATTCGAGATGAACATTCGCAGAAATTATGTTACTCATAATGCCCTTTAAGCAGAAGGAGAGATTACACTACTCTAAAGCGAGTCATATATTTTGAAAGCTGTCGCTATGCAATCGACTTTAAATTCGGTTCTCTTTTCATGGCCAGAATTAAACCCAAATAAAAACGGATGACGACTTTCTATTTGAGGAATGTATACGAATTTTAAAATTTAAACAAAAAACAAAGAATATCTCGGAAGTCTTTAATTCTACATAAAAAAAACGTATATGTACGAAGTGTGTGTTTTACAGAGATCTACATTTGTTGTGTAGTAAGTTTTTGTCATCTCTTACGGTTTTCTGGTTATGCAAAAGTAATTCAGAATGAAGATGACTCCCAGAAAATTCAGGTATAAATTTTATTTTCCATGTAAACATCTATAATACAGGGTCCTTTAATAAAAATCGTTAGCCATTTTTAAGAACATCAAAATATTCGAAAACACATTTCCACGTAAAGAGTAGTTTTGGGGGAGGCGATTTTCCTGAAAGCCTTCGTGTCGCGACCAAGGAAGGTGTTAAGCTTAATTATCAAGTTTGGTATCTAGCCAACGTTTCATTTTAGAGTTATGCTGTTCACAGACTCGTGGCACACGCTCCCACGCTATCTCTTTCTGGACCTTTTTTCTAAAAATGGTTTATACAGGGACTAAAACATGTATATTCAGCGAAATTCCGGTATCGAATTTTTTGTTGTAATGCAATACTTTCTCTATGTACAACGACGAAGTACAGAATGTAATAGTTGATTTGCACAACTCTACTTTTAGAGAACAGACTCCTTTTTTCGAAATTAAGATTTTGTATATTTATTCTAAGAACTTCTCCATAAGTTTGTCCCACGCATGCACCTAGGACGAGTTATTACTTTATGCATTGTTACATCTAAAACACACAAGGAACGATATGCAAAACAAAGCATATTGCAATATGAGAGTGGTTTTAAACGAATGGAGGGCATTTTTTAAAATACTTGACGAAATTGGCTATTCAACAGCTTACCGATTACTAAATTAATTACGAGTAAAATGTCAGGTGTAATCAATACTTGCAGCACCAATTTTAGCTGTCCACAGCGGTAATTATATATATTGATGAGCCTATAGACAGTGGTGTAATAATGAATAGGACAGGAAACACGGGTACAGCGTAGATTTACGGCACGTAAAGAACCTCAAAGCCTGATTGAGAGACCTCCGAGCAAAATTAAGCAGTCTTTCACGCCCAATTTAGAATGGGACGCTGAGAACCACAGCAGTTAAAGAGCCTCCATAAATAACACGACATTTATTTTTTTATTCAGCAATGATTATTATATTCCATTTAACTGTGTGCACCTTTATTAAGCATATTTCTGGGTCTTAGTATAAAAATCTGTTTAACACAAAATATAAAATCGACAATATGCACATTGGATAAATGATGCATTTGGGCAGTTGGGTGTTGAGCAACTTGAATCTTCCGTATTCCAGATAACAATGTCGTTTACATTTGTATTTAACAGATTTCTACATAAAGATCCACAAACATGCTTAATAACAGGTACCTTCATACAGCTAAATGAAATAGAACATTCATTATGTTATACTTGTGTTTCCCGCCCTATTTATTGTTACAATCACTATCTATACGACTCACTACATTAGATATAATCTCCTCTATGGCCAGCCAAAATTGGTGCACTAACCTGACCTTTCCATCGTAATTAATTTTATTTCAACATCAATGAGACATTCCGCGAATATTGATTCTCTTTCGTTGGCTAATCCTAATTCTAACCAATCGCAAGGTTCGTCATGATGTTAAATTATATGCACTTAATTTTAGCTAACTTCAAATTTAAACTAAAAGGAGATGTATGAGAAAAAAGAGGGAAAAATGCGAATTTCAAACAATTCAGAACAGAATGCTCGCTTTTAAGCATCCATGGATTTGGTTTGTTCTATTCCCTTTGTACCTACAATGAAATATTTCTGCAAACATTTATCGCTATTAAAATAGACAAAAAAATCTGCTTTTGTAAAAATAGTTTGTGGAGGTAACGATGGAGGGTAGAAAAAGCCTTGCGAAAGTAACACATTAGATGTCTTTTAGTCTCTAATGTCTTCACGGATCTGTGAACAGAAAAGTGACGATGGTGAGTGACCAACAGAGCACTTTCATCATCAAGCGTTGAATTTCTTGGAAAGAAGACAGAAACCATTTGCCGGAACGAGTTTTTTAAACCCAATTCCTCTCGGTGTGAATTACCAAGACAGGTGCAAAGTTGCCTTTCTTGTAGACTTTGTTTCTCAGCAGGTTTGATAGTTCTAGACGTCTTTTCAAGTTTTTCCTTGTTATGTGAATTGCAAGCTGATTTCTGAAAGCCTTTTCCGGTAGCTAACAGTAAAGTGACATGCTTTGGCATTTGTGATCTACTTTAGCGTTCATGCAGACGAAGTCTGTTAAATGTAACATTTATCCATTCAAATGCCAAAGTGGGCCCTTTTAGTTTTAAGTGAGATTATGAATGCACCTCATTTAGAAAGATTCGCTTAGCTAGACAATAACATTTTTAGATTCAGAAAGGCTATTAAGTGCATCAAGATATCCCAAAACACATTTCATGTTCACTTGAAAGAAATCATACTAAAATAATGTGTAGCTGTTTATGTTGGTAAGGGAATAATGAAGCACAGCCCAGTCTTTTACCTGGTTCTAGCATCCCAGTTAATGTTTGTCCTACTCCCCCTCCGCTTTTCCATTGCTCCTAAGCCTAGGTTAAAGTGCTGACATCAAACCAATAGGTAGATACGAGACGGACACCTAGGACTTACCGTGTTCATTGGCTAGTGTGTGTGTGTGTGTGTGTGTGTGTGTGTGTGTGTGTGTGTGTGTGTGTGTGTGTGTGTGTGTGTGTGTGTGTGTGTGTGTGGCGAATTCAAACCAACAGGATCGCACTTTTCTGTGCACTCGACTGTATACATTTTTAGGATGCAACTCTAAACTAAAAAACAGGTGTAATAATACCGATGACAATAAATAAATGATTAAAAGCAAAGAGGTAAGCAGTTCTAATGGCCAATGAAAGTTAACACTACCTGTAAATAGCCAACACCAGCAAACAACACAGTAGACCAATGCATTCTTAACAGTAATCAGTTAAAAAATCTGGCATGTTCCATTCACATAACTCTCTGCCTAACCTGCAACACACTATTCTTACAAAGCTTATTCTTCTATCTACTTCATGTTAATCGAAATAAACCCTAGCAGAAACGGTTTTATTACTAATTAGTCCCTTCAAAGCTTCAGGGAAATAAGGGAATACATTAGGCAAACCGATGGTCTAATCGTTTAAAAGATGATTGATATGTTATGCAATTCGCTTATCTTTGCTTAACCAGGATGCAAAGAGTTAACGGCTTCGCATTTGAGAAAAGTCCAAGTACTGGACATTCTAAAACCAACCAAAAAGAGTGGCGTAAAGGATTAGAGTACGGATGGAGGAGACTCGGACCGAACCAATATGGTTATTGCACATATGCCCCGGCAGGTAGGAATGAGACACACCAGGCGGGCGGAACAAGGAGCGACGGCACAGCAATGACAGGGTCCCTAGAGTTTTCAGATTGAAGCACCCTGACAATCGGACAGGCAGACCGAGGACCCCGCCCCATACAGGGTCCAGCGCCTCCGCCAGGGGCGGTCTCATCCCAGCAAATTGTCGAAGTCGGGGCAGGGAGAGTGTCCCAATGAGCATCAGTTTTCCTCGCCAGGCTGCCATCGTCGAAACTTCCAACCATGAAAGAAAACAGCGGTATTGGATATGAATGAAATTTCAATAAAATGACAAGGAAATTCGAGGGATGGAAGAAACCTACCCAGCATTAGCCTGGTAATCCGGGGAAATCCCGAAAAACCCCATGAGCTAGATAGGCCGGTTTCGGGGATCGAGCCCGCTACCTTCCAAATGCGGGCACAGATTAAACTACCTGTGTGATCCCTTTCGGTGTGACGTATACCAAATTGTTTCAACTTATTTAACAAATTTTAGTTTATGGAAAATGGTAAATATAAAATCTACATGGAAACAGGGCTAAATTAGAATGGCCCGAGCGTTTTAATGTCAAAATTTTCTACAGTAATCGAGATCCGCATGATAGTTTTGGTCAGCAAACTTGTACTAACGAAACGCAAAGCAAAAGGATTAGAGAAACTCAATCACTAGTTACTATGTAGAAGCTCAAACTGGTTTATACGTGCATGTCGCTTTAGTCTTGTCACATCAGTTAACATGGCGTGACAACGTCAAACACGCCTCCATTTTACAGCAATTTGCTCAGTTTATAGGACGTTCAATGCTCGCCTTTGAATCGCCGCACCCTGTCCTAAGAGATGATGGCGTTACAAATTGCGGTAGCAAACGTCACAACCACTTGCATCCTTTCCAAACAAGGCATGAGCTTAACATGCTTCATCTCAAATTATATTGAGCTACGTCATGATAAAGGATATTGGAAATTATACCCGCATTCCATCACTTCCAATCGTATCGAAAAGCTTCGGGGCTTTTTGAGAGCTTCATAACCTTTGGGCGCGGTACTTGAATTCCTGCATGTCAGCCTGCGCATCTGTTGACCTATTTCTTATTAGAAGCCAATTTCTATGATAAAAATACCACAAAAAACAAATAAAAAGGTTCATTTATTGGATTAAAGATTTCATATTATGGAGGAAAGTAGTAAAAAAAACATGGAAAATTGTAATCGATTCTATATCAATATTATAAAGAGAGTAAGTAATTCATGAATGTGGGTGTCTTTGTTTTTATCTCGTTAATTACTCAACAATTTTGACAATTATTTAACCATCGAAATGTTCTCTCTATCCTGGATGATAGGGGCGATAACGTATTTCCAAAAATTTAAGGTAGGTTTAAGAGATGTCTTCACATTCATATCACACACACAATCCCCTATCGTTTTATCAAAAGTATCAGAAGTTTTTGTCTACTATAAAATATTAGAATGTTAAATGGACCTTCTTAAGTATAGGGAAAGCTTAAGCTGTTTTAAATTGGGTTATTTAAGTAGGATTAATGTTTAGGGTAAACTCGGCAAATATGGGCACCAAAACATTTATATTGAAGTAAAGGGCAGAACATCACTTCCCATATTCATGAAACAAATGCATTTAAGAACTGAAACTATAACCTTTCAAATAGTATACGAACAAACATTCGGCTCCTATCCGTGTGAATGAAATTTAGCTTCACAGCAAATTCCCATATTTGACAAAATGTTAAGGTAATAGGGGCACAGTTGCTGGGAATATGGGCAATGGGGTTTTAATTGAAAAATATCAAACACCTTCTCTCGTATTAACAATGTATTATCAAAGCAACTGTACAATTATGATACCTTAAAACACTGTAATTAAGCACTGATAGTAAACAAAGTCTTAGCAAAGAAAACCTAGAACTCTATTTTTAAGTCGTTATATAGAACTTTTTTTTTTTTGCCCAATGGAACAATGCAAATCAGATAAACTACTGAGTTAGATATGAATTACTCATAGTGCTATCACTTCAAAATTATTTTGAGAAATACAACTTCCAAAAGTTTCATTTGCTACAATAGAAAAAAATCGCCGTTCAACTGAAAACATTCATTGTGGAACCACAGGGTACATGAGCTAGAACACTGTCCCACTTCTGTCCTTGATTTGCATAACCATAAAATGCTGTTACAAACTGAGCATTAAAGTAAGAAAGTTTAGAATTGCCTACGCTTCTTGTGGTTTTTGGTTTTGCTCCTAAACCTCTCCTACTGGCTACCGAGTTAACATGTTTCATTGCTGAATCCAGAGCTTCTAATAACTCCATGGCACGACAGCTCACGGGGAACCTTGGCCTACCGCCCGGCCGCTGCGTCCCCCATCTCGGTCTACTACAGACGTCATGGATGGAGTGCAGTATTGGAGGGTGAGACGTGGTCAGCGCCTCGAGCCCCTCCCGGCCGGTTAATGATCCAGAACTTCTGCTTTTGTTAAATATCTTGCAATGTTGTTCTTTCTCCCGCAATTGCTGATGGTTTTCAGTTTGAAAACTGGGTTTAATTCCTCAAAAAGTGATGCTGCTGACCTCGAAGATACAGAAGTAGTAGATGAGTAATGTGCTGCTCTAATGCCGTTGTCATTTGTTAAAGCAGATTCATTGAAGAGAGGTATGCTAGAAGATGATTTCGGAAACCCAGAAATTAATCTAGAATGCGAAGATGGCCCGGGACTGGAACATGGAGATGAACCATGTGCAGAACGTGGACATAGTGCGGGATTGAAATCTGGAGATAGACTGAATATACGGCGAGAGGATGGCCCAAGACAGGATGTGAAATTGAAGCCTCAGCAGGAAACGAATTTGCTACTTCAACAGATCTACACGCACCAACAATTGCTCAATCACAATCTCTTGAATTTTGAATTTAGCAATATACACCGTAAATATTAATTTAAGACTTAAAATAAAAAAACAAAACTCTACAGCATCAGTAAAAATAGGTAACCGCTAATATTCGTTATGCCCATAATACCCGTAATCACACTGTCCATATATGCCTTAGTGTCGTTTTTCAAAAGTTGGTACTACTAGAAAAGAAGCAACGCACAGCCATTACCACCCTCGCGCGGGAAATGCTTCTAAACCAACCTAAGAATAAATAAATTAAAAGATTTCTTGAAAAATAATCTGACTGTGCGTGTGATATCTTAAGAAAGTAAACTAAAAAATCTGATGTGTTCCATTCACATGACTTTCTCTACATCTCTGCGACAAATATTGTTAAAAAGATTATGCTTCTATTTACTTCATGTTAATCGAGCAAAAATTATTAGAAATAGTCTTATTACTTGCTTCCTTGTAAGTAGAAGTGAAATAAGGGAGTACCATAGATTAAAAGGATAGTCAAAATTTGGTTGCTATGTGATTGAAGTTCCTTTGTTCGTATGGATAGGAGTTAGCAAATTCCTGTACGAGTTCTTTTAAAGCTGAAACCAAAAACAAGGAATATCTAAAAAAACGATCAACTCCACGAAAGAAATGTATATAACATAAATTGTGTGTTTTAACGTGCTCTACGTTTTGTGTGGGGTAACTTTTTCTCCATCTCTTACGGTTTAACAGTTATGCAAAATTCCATAAAAGTCATCCAGAATAAAGTAGTCTTCAGAGAATATTCCCAAAAAAATTCGAGATATATTTTATGTCAGGTAAATATCTTTAATATACGATAATTTAATAAAAATCGTTACAGCTATTTTTAAGAAAATCAAAATGTTCGAAAAAAGTTCCAGGTAAAGGATAGTTTGGGGTGAGGGGATTTTTCTCAAAATCGTCGTGTCGGATCCCTGGAAGATACTAAACTTAAATACAAAGTTTAGCTTGTTACTTTACCGACTTTTCGTTTTTGAGTTATCGTGTTCACAGACACACGGACTTTTTTCTGAAAATGTTTTTTTTTTTTTTTTTAATACAGGGAACCCTAAAACATATATTTCCGGTGAAATCTCGGTATCGAATTTTGGGTGGAGTGCAATACCTTCTCTATACACCATGTGCATAGTACGTATAGAGGAAGTAAAAATAATAACATCCCTAATATTGCAGAGCAGGCAATCACAGCTCCCCTGAAACTTATTAGTCAGGATAGTTCTGGAAGCTTTCTTTCGGAAGTGTCTCGCAACTTCGACCACCAGAACCTTCGGTCTGTGATACGGGACGTATATAGAGGCTGAGAGCCCGGTAGGCAGTCAGTCACGAAGTCAAGGAGACAATTGGAATTACAGACGTAACAGTGGACAGTGTCAAGTGCAGTTAGGTGTGCATTGTGACTCACAATCAGTGTAATTGGATTAGATGGACCAGTGTTGTTGTTGTTGTTGTGTGCGTGTGTGTGATAAGTGATAGTAGTGAAACGTGTTGTGTTAAAATGATTACCTTAATTAGTTGAGTTTTTTTTTTTTTTTTTTTTTTTTTTGTCCCATGCTGCACTGGACGTGAAAGACCGCTTTATTTTGCTCTAAGGCCTCATTAAAATGCTTAATGTTCTTTTACGTGCCGTAAATCTAGGACATGTGACCAACGCTTTACTGTTCTTACGAATGAAGCCATGTTAAGAACTTTTACGCACATTCATTGCCCTCCGACAGATTTGAACCCGCGACTTTGGGAACCACGGGCTAGCACGTTACCACTAGATCACGGTGTATCTTAGTGTTAAAGTGTGTTACAGCATTATTTTCAATATTCCAAAGCTAAAATTCACCGGAATTATACATGTTTTGTGGTGCCTCAATCCATCCCAGAAAAACATAAAATATAATATATAAAATAAATACCAAATTTCGTATTCAAGTCAGACCTATTAAACATAACATCTAAGCTTTTCAACCAAATCTGCCAAACGTTTTCTTTATTATTAATTTTCTTAAAAGATGGTTCTACATCTTAATCTAGCTAGTTAAGATATTTGTGACTAATAAAATGCATACTTTGAATTTTCTGTGAATCTCTTCAAATCCTCTTCATTCTGTATAAAATTTGGCATAAATTTGATTTACTAGTAACCATAAGAGATAAACAAAAGTTATTGAAGGTAAAGCGCAGAGTTAATTAAAAAATATACTTTCTACTAATCTTTTTTTCCTAGCATTAACAGCTTTTGAAATATTTCATGCTTTATACAGATAAAGTGCGTCCTGCGCAATGGTGCATTGGTTTAGAGTGTGGAGACTTGATTCCGGCCACGGAATGCGCATGGGGGTTTAGGATATATGGGGTACAGAACCGATCCCCACTCAGTATCGGGAGGAAAGTGAGGAGTTGCGATAGGTAGCGATCTCTACCACGATAAACATCCTGATGGGGGAATGCAAGAAGCTGGCCACATCATCTATCTCCTACCGCTTGGTGCTCGTCCATCTCTGCCATGCCTTAAGTAGGCATGAGGCCAGCAGTAGCTTTGGTAATATCAGGCTCATAATCTGTGTGTCTAAGAATCACATAACCTGGATAGAAGAGTTGCTTAAATGCTCCCATGCAGTCATAAGGTACGCCTGCGAATTTGAAATGGATAGAGAAAATCATTAGATTTTAATAGATAGAATAAACTATTTTACATATATCTCTCCATGTATCTGCTCAATTGTCTTATACGTCATAATTGCTCACGATCTCACACTAATGAAGACTAATATTTCAAAGTATTCGCAATTGCTAGTCCGTACGATGGATTAATGTGAATGACCGTGGAGTTTGCATTTGTAATGAAAAAATCTTATGTGAACCATTCACATGACTTTCTCCAACTGTTCTGCAAAAAAAGTTTTCTTACAAAAGACTATTATTTCATATACATTATGCTTATCGAGATAAATGTTAGCAGAAATTTTCCTATTATTTGTTTCCTTGAATCTAGAAGGAATATAAAGGAACACACTAGGCTAAAGCGATAGTTCAGATCCTTTAAAAGCTGGTTGCTATGTGATTGTGTGTGTCCATACAAAGTAACGAATTTCAAACTATATGCCACAAACTATGTGTTTTAAGATATCTACACTTTTTGTGTTGTATTTGTCTTGCTCTTGCAATTTGCTAGTTATGCAAAATGCATCCATAATAAAGAGATCTTCAGAGGTTATTACCAGAATATTCAAGGCATACCTTTTATTGCCATGTAAATATCTTAAACATACGATATTTTAATCAAAATTGTTATGGCCATTTTTTGAGAAAATAAAAGATTTCGAACATTTTCCACATAAAGCGTAGTTTAGGGTGGGATATGTTCTTGAAAAACTTCGTGTCGCCTCCTTGAGAGATATTAAACTTAAACATAGAGTTTGGTATCTAACGGACTTTTCATTTATCAGCTATGCTAAACCCCCCCCCCACACACACACATACACGGATGCTATTTTTTAATCCAAGGAGTCACAAAACAGTTATTTCAGTTGAAATCTCGGTATCGAATTTTCGGGTGGAGCACAATACCTTCTCTATACACTATGTACATAGTATGTGTAGAGAAAATAAAAATGCATTGATATACTGGTAATTTTCACTAGTGAGGTTTCTTCTTCATTCATGGGACAGCATGAAATTTTAATGCCACTCATAATCATAATTCTTACGCTTGAAGAACTATGTTTCTAAGCTTTCACAAGGAAACGGAAGGTTCAGAGGAACTAAAATGAAGAATGCATCATCAGAGAAAGTTTTAATGCTCTAACAGATACACGAGATAACATGCAGTTTTGTCTATTGTTGAATCTGCCTTGTTTCCTTACTGTCCCGCTTCAGGAACATGCAAGCTGTCTGAGCACTGTTGCAGAACATCCCTGTTATGTTGGTAGTTCAAGTGCAGTTGAAGTTGGAACGTCATTATATTTGTTAACAAGGGGAGCTGGGTGGGGGAAGTCACATGTGAAGATGCCTAAGATTAGAACATGTTTGACACACATCATCGAAATCTAGACCTGCTCGGAATGCCAATTAATGACCAAGACCTTTGTACATCTATTTCAGTTCAATCACTGTTTTACCACTCTGCCATATTTCTACAGCCCGTAATTATTCTTTTAGCTTAAGCTCATCTATCTATACATCGGCGTTGCATGGTAATTTTGAAAGCTTTCTGACTATGCATATATTTGATGACCGATTAAATCCCAAGAAAATGTTATTATGTCCTTCAATTTTTACTTTTTCTGCCATGTGAATGATAAGTAGAGAATGTATTGCATTTCATCCAAAAATTCGATATCAAGATTTCACTGAAAATACACATTTTAAACCCACTAAAATCGCCCCCCCCTCAGAATCTCAAAAAGGTTCATGCGAGCGCGCGTCTATGTGTCATCTAAACAACAATATTCAAAAAATGAAAGATCGCATAGCTGGAAAACTTGGTATTCAAGATCAGTATTTTCCAAAGATACGACATGAAGATTTTGAAGAAAATCACTCCATCCTATAAAATCCTTTTACATGGTATATTTTTTCATTTTTTTTTTTTTATCTTCTAAAAATGGCCCTAGGCAACTCATTCAGAGAAGATGACTCCAAACTCAAACTCCTGATTCTCCAGGGTGGGGGTTGTATGGCAGGCGGTTCCCTCCCACATAAAATTACTTACTGTTAAGCAAGAAAAAAGGCCAGATTGTACCACTGATGACGACTGATATTTAGGGTTTACAGAAAACAAAATGTGTTCCATTCACGACTTTCTCTACATCTATACAACTTATTGTGAAAAAGCTTATTCGGTTTACTTCATGCTAATCGAGAAAAATATTTAGCACAAATCATCTTATTACTTGTTTCCATGCAAGTGGAAGGGGAATAACGGAAACTAGGCTAGTGATAGCCCAAAGCTAGTTGCTACATGATTGAAGTCCCTTTGTTTGTATGGACAGGAGTGGACAAATTCCCGTATGAGAAAAGTATTTTATAGCTGAAACCAATAACAAGGAATATCTCAAATACGATCAACTCCACGAAAAAAATTGCACATAACACAAATTGTATGCTTTAACGAGCTCTACATTTTTTGTGAAGTAAGTTTTTGTCTCTTACGGTTTACCAGTTACACAAAATCCCACAAAATTCATCCAGAATAAACAGGTTTTCAGAGGCTATTCCTAGAAAATTGTAAGTATACATTTTATTTGTCAAGTAAATAACTTTAATATACGATATTTTAATCGAAATCGTTAGAGCCATTTTTGAGAAAATTAACAAATTTTTCCATGTAACGGGTTGTTGCGGGTGGGGGGGATTGTCTTGAAAATCGTGTCGCATCCTTGGAAGATACCAAGTTTAGTATTTAACGGACTTCTTGTTTTTCAGTATGCTGCCCCCCCCTTTTTTTTTTTTTGTGGATTCGGGGAGTCCTAAAACGGCATCGGAATTGCTGCGGTCAATGGCTGGATCATCAAAAGAATGAAGATATAAGGAAAGAATTAGAAATTACAAATATAGTAGTCACAATAGAAAACAAAAAATGTGAGTGGTGTATGCACCTGTGTAGAATGGACTCACCGTAGTACTCGCCAAGTATTGAATTACCGTCCAACGGTAGAAGAAGCGTGGAAGGCCCAAAAAGGGATGGAGACATCAGCTATAACTTTGTGTAACCGGAACGGATTTTAATGTCCAAACCGTATATTTTATGATTATGGCTCTAACGGTTGTGATTTAAATAGAATAACCCCATTAAAGATATTTACACCACAGATAAAACACATCTTTAACTTTCTAATGATAACCTTGAAATCCTCTTCATTCAGAAGGAATGTTGTATAATCTTATGTAACTGGAAAACGTTAAGCGGTAGATAAGGCGTACTTCACCAAAAAGATGTACATAGAACACATTTTTCCCCTAAATAACTCTGTGACATAAGCCATTTTCACGATAATCTTTATTACCGGAATTAATTGTACCACAATTTGTTATTCTTTCAAGGACCTGTCGATATTCAGTGGTATCTTGCAATTGCATACAAAGAATAGTATAAAGCGTCAAATTCTTAAACATTTGAATATTACTGTTCCCTTTGCATTCACAAAATGTGTAATGTGCTATTTCTGCACATTCAATGCGATTAAAATGAGCCAAAAAGAAATATAAACGTTTCCAAGAATAATTTTATACACATTAACACATTACAGGGGGCGAAAATAATCAATGAAAAGTGGCACGTGTAATTTTTATTGAAAGGGGGCGGGGTGGAGAAAGAATTGGAATGTAACACAAAAGCATTTTAAAATTTAAGTTTGATTCTCGGCTTTATTTTAATAATGCTTGGCATTTCCATATTAGCGCATGCATTCACGAATTGGGATAACATTATTTCGGGACTATTTTAAGTTGGTATGCACTTTAATATCTTATGCTAACAAGACTGAGCTTAACTAATTGTATTATTCTGTAGAACATTATTATTCAAAACATATAATGACAATCTTAGCTTTTATTCGAGTATTACACTCTCTTCGATAGAGGCAAATTACTTTCTGTACAACAGGTTGGTCCAAATCTACCAGTCTGAGTCGGAGTACTTGCGCGTACTCAACCATAGATCTCGGAACTCGGTTGGAGTGGAAGCGTACTGGGCGAAGGTCATACCACAATGCTTGCATCCTGCTACTTTATTTCCAACATTGGTTTAGCTTTGATAAAAGCTTGCCCTCAATGCTGCGCTGCATTGAATATTACATGTAGACCATGTGAGTGGTGAGAAATTCGCTGCTCTTTTGGCGCACTTGGCTAGAACTTACCTGTTGCATCGTAGAAATCGTTCAAGTAC
Source organism: Hymenopus coronatus (assembly GCA_030762935.1). NCBI lineage: Eukaryota > Metazoa > Arthropoda > Insecta > Mantodea > Hymenopodidae > Hymenopus > Hymenopus coronatus. The sequence goes on along the minus strand of CM060892.1, from coordinate 85,372,989 downwards.
AAAAACATCACTCTCAATTTTTCCTTTTATCCTATTACAAGCATATAATAACCCGCAAAAAATGCTGAGCGAAACGGCTTAGCAAGTACATCCCCGAGACAAACTACTCTTGATAGATTTGTGTAAAATTTGCTTGCACAATGAAAATAATTATTGCATGTTTAAGCAGTAGTGATGGGACAAAAATAACACACTATTTTGAAACAGTTTCACCAGCACAACTATTTGAAAAGTTTGATAAAACATTTTTGGAAATTGTGTTATACTTTCATGTATCGCTTCCCCGCAACAGCACCTGAGTAGTTATTTCACTTATTGCAACAGTGACTACGCTGCGGTTGTCATGTTCCAACAGCGTAAATGTTTTGTTATTGCTTCCAAAGTTTACCGAAGAGCAACTTTGTACCTTATATTATCCACGAAATTCCAATGTACTAATCAAATCCATTCCCTCTCGTTAACGCGCAACAATACTTTGCTTCCGTAATTGGTAACTTCCTCTTCTGTGTACCTAGTAAGTGGTTGCATTTGGCGCATTGTGACTTTATCGATGGACTGTATTTATCTCAATAATATTTGTTGGTACACAACTTGTCTGCAACAGTTTTGCAGTTGATCAATGCGGCGAAACAGTTTAGGGAATTTCTGTTGGAGGAAACTGTTATTTCAAAACGGTTTCGTGGTTGCAACAGAAGCAGATTAACTGTTTCTCAAAAAGAACAACTTTTCCCAAAACTATTAAGCAGTGCACTTCTGTGAAAATAGCCGAAGTTCACTACTGTCCAGCAAGTACATTTTGCATGATTGAATTTATTTCTAAATCGTCTAGAATGCTTTATCTGTGAGAAACCATCAATAATCTAAGGTTTGTGTCCTCCCTAAAGAGCACACAATGGTAATGACCTAATGATTTTGCTTGGTCCTACAGCCTGTTGAGCATTCGTGCTTTATTCCTTTACCATCCAGTATTATATTTACAACATTTTTCCCGCGTTCCACCCTCTTATTTACTCAATTCTCTTAAATGCTGTTACAGACTGTGCGTAAATCTCTTCCACAATAGCGGTGTATTTATACAAAAGCTCGAGAGAGCTCAGCACATAACAGCAATACTTGTTTACAATTCTCTTCACTGGATTGAAAGAGTGGGATCGTGTACTGCTAATAAGTTACTTGCCCCTTTCACAGAATGGTAAATGAATAAAACTATGCTGCAGCTGCATGCATTATCATCTCCTTTAGCTCTGCATACTACGGCAGCACATTACTAGAGATCGAACGTTAAGCAAAGTAAATTTATACTGTGTGGTAATAAATTAAAAGCTATATAGATATAATTATATTTTGAGGTATTTGGAAAGGATAAAACCACTTTTTACTTTCTCTACCAGTATTATATACACGCTAAGTAAATAAAGTATTGTATTCCACCCAAAAATGCGATGTCGAGATTTCACGGAAATGTTTTGAGGTCCCCTTAACCCAAAACAGGGAGCTTTAGTAAAAGCTATGTTTGACTTGGAACAGCATAAATCAAAACCGAAAAATCCGCTAAACACCTACCAAACTTGATATTTAAACTAGCACTATTCAAAAGCATACGACACGAATATTTCCAAAAAAAATCGCCCCACCTAAACTACCCTTAAAATGGGAGGAAAATGAAAATGATGCTATTCTCAAAAATAGCTTTAACAATTTTGATTAAAATGCCGTATGTTACATATATTTACACGATAAGTAAAATATATATCTTAAATTTTCTGGAATGGCCTCTGAAGACCTCTTCATTCTGGATGAATTTTATGTAACTGGTAAACCATAAGAGATAGACACAAACTTGCCCCCCCCCCACACACACACAATTATGTCTTATACATTTTTTGTATGGTTGGCCGTTTCCGAGATATTCCTTGTTATTGATTTCAATTTTAAACTACGTAACATTTCTCAAATGGGAAGTCACTTGCTTTTCACCTCATTTGTTTTACTGCTGGCCGTGCAAAGCGAACCCAACTTCAGTTGTTCACACAGCAGCCAGATTTTAATAGATTTTACTATCGCTTTAGCCTAACGTCTCCCATTACTTCCCTTCTTAGAAGAAAGAACTTCAATGAATGTTTTTCTGCTAATGTTTATCTCGATTAGCATGTTAGAGATAAATGAATCTTCTACAAGAAAAGCTTGTTTGCAGAACAGGCAGAGAAAACCATGTGCATGGAACACACAGTTTTTTGTTGTTTTTTTTTTTTTTTTAATTTACCATTCCTTTTATTCCCTTTTTTTGCTTCTTTTGTCTGTCTGCCTATTTTTATTGTTATACATGTCTACATCCGGGCTCTATCTAATATTGAAATAAGATTCTTTAATTATTTAACAGGTGTAACTTGTTTAGAAGTTCAGAATTGAAGGATACTTGCAGGGCCCCTCAAGTCTAGTCGTACCTGTGCAAACCGAGGTGAAGGTCTGTTCATCGTGCATCAGTCAAATTCGGTTCGGGACAATTCACGGCGACGAATGAGGAACTGGGAGACAAAAGACGCTGCGCGACAAACATATGTGGAAAGAGAAACAACGCTATTTGTACCGTGGTCAACTTAGGCAGTCGTATGGCATTTCGCAGCAAATGGACTTTCGCCGGGATGTGTGAATTATAAATAGATGTCAGCATTTGAGTGCACATTATCAGGTAACTCAGCAGCAAAGCACGACCATGGAAAACGAATATTCGCAGATAGAATTTCAGCCAAGAGAATGAATTGGGAGATGTTGCTTCACTAGTAGCTACTACATGAATGTTAAAATTTGAATATTATTACAATAAAAGAAATTATTAGTACAATTGTGGATATAAAAGCTAGAATTTGAATTATTTAACCCAAATTACCTGACCATATTTTATGTTTAAACTTTAAAACAAATTAATATTAATATTTCATTTTATATTTTTGTGGTTAAGATATATTAATATCCTTCCTTGTTTCAAATTAAGAAAGAAGCAAACTGATTTCAATCTTAAGACTCTACACGCCCTAAGTGGAAGAACTAATGAACCTGTGTGCCTTGTTTATTAAGAGCGTCCTGCTTGATTTGTAGTTCACTGGCAAGTACTTTTGAAGAGCTGCATGAAATAATAATAATTTAAGAAATTATTCTGTAAATTTAAAAATAAATTAGCAAATGAGCTCGCGGATTTAAAGTAATAAATCTGTTACCCTTTACACAAAATGAAGGAAAATCCGGAATAAAAACCTTGGCCACGAATCTGTCCCTAATGGAACCGTAGTCTAACTGGGGACACATGAATACCGCAAATATATCACTGCATTAATTCTAAGAACACATGAAATTAATACTCAAAAGCAAGATCAAAGGATAATTATTTACTTAGTAACTTCTTTCCTAATATGAAATTATTGTGACAGATTACTCCGACTCGAATAAAACTATACGCGTCTTTAAAACCTTGTAGTTAACGCAGATATTCTTCTGTCAACGCTACAATTCCGTTTCGGACAGTATTAGATTTATTAAATTCTGGTACACGTTTAGTAGATTTACTTTCCGTTACTCCCACAATGCACACTCTTCCAACACAAATCTTCCACGCTTGACCCGCGCTACGGAGCTGAATACGGGTAACAATAGTCCCATAATAAACACTACGTGTATTCTCAGACAGTCCGTTTGCCTCATTCTCAAATCATGTGGAACCTAGACCTTCCCAACCCAAAGGCCCCGTCCCAACAGCAATCAAGAGAAACGCCGTCTCCTTCGGATCGAATTGTAATGCATCTTGTTTCCGACCCAATGATTTAGAACTACCAGACCCACTTCTGGGCAGTAATGGAAAACCTTAAGGAAGAGAGGTCAACGCACGAAGATTCAAGATGCTGAGTATGTATGTCAAGTCAACCCCGCACGTGTGCCATCATCACCCTGGCCACCAGCACCTTCACTAAACTGATCCTTACTCGCTATCGAAAGCACTAGATTACTATCATTTAATGCTTCAGTTACGATTCTAGTGAGGGCGCCCAGAAATTACTTGAAGACCTTACGAATACGTTTGTTTTAATCAGTCCGTGCTTCCCGAATTATCTGTCTTATTAATAACTTCGTTCTAAAGGACCTTGAAGGTAGATGATCAAACCTTTTTCACATCAAGAGTTTACAAGAAAAGTTATCAAAGATTGAAACATATTTGTCAATGTTGGACAAACACTGATAAACTTGGCGAGTCTTGACATTTGCGTATTTTTCCCGCCAAACTGAACCCCTTCAGAACACACTAATAATTTATCTAATGCAAGAAAATAACTAAATTTATCGTGCATCAATTTGTAATTGAGATAAACACGCACGCGCGCGCGCGCTTTTCTTGACCGTTTTCGAGATATTCCGTGTTATTGGTTTCAATTTTAAACTATATTAACTCTTCTCAAACTCGTCTCTCTTGTTTTACTGCTGACGATGCAAAGCGAACCGAACTTCTGTTGTTTCACTTAGCGACCAGCTTTCAAAGATTTGACTGTCGGTTTAGCCTAGTGTATTCCCTTATTTCCCTTCTACTTACAAAGAAGCAAGTAATAAGACCAATTCTGCTGATGTTTATCTCGGTTAGCATGCTGTTGATAAAAGGATACTTTGTTGCCAAGATTTGTGTGGAACAGCTAGAGAAAGTCATTTGAATGAAACACATCAGATTTTTACTTATCTGATGCATTGTGAATGTTTTCAATGTGCCTCGCGTGGTACTAATGCTTTATGTTAACGCTGAATTGCACAGGCGCAATTATAAATGGACCATAAATCCTTAAAATGAGAATATTTTCCCTGCTACGTATAGGGTATTCCACGCAAAAATTCGATACGAGATTTCACCGGAAATACACGTTTTATGGCCCCCTGAATCGAAAAAAATAAAAAGGTTCGCGCGCGCGTGTTTATCCATATGTGCACAGCAAAATTCAAAAACAAGAGTATGGCATATTAACACCAGCATATACCGTCTAGTGCTTAAAGTTTTTGATTTCCTTGGTTTCTACTACGAAATGTGTTTGTAGCTATTTCTGCAACTGATTGTGTCAATTAAAATGAGATAAGCAAATACACCTTCGTAAGAACAATTTTATAGCCATTAATAAACGACAGAGACCAGTTAAAGTCGTGTGAATATAACGCATCAGATATTTATTTTTAATAGTGAACACCTTACTGACCAAAGGTCTATAGCTAAAACCCCTGTCTCTTCTAGCTGACATGGCATATTATGGGCAATTGGTGCAACATATTGACCATAAGCAGTGTGTTTTCTCCTCTAACTCCTTCATAGTGCTTATATTTTATCCTTAGCATCGGACCATGAAAAAACTATCACTATGTCGTGAGCTATCTGTTTCAGTCTGAATCGTTTAAACGCAGCAACAGAAAATCGGAAAGTTTAGCGTACAAATCTGCAGTTAGACCAATATTAGAATATAATCCTGCATGCTGGGATCGTATAGGGTATGGCAAAAATTAGAACTCTTAGAGAATTCAAAAAACAGCAGCTAAAAACGAGTAAAAAATCATGCTAGCACACTTACTTCTTGGGAAACTTTAGGCAAACGTAGAAATCGAGCAAGGCTATGTTCAACTTTTAGAGCCTTTAAGGCGGAATCTGCATGAGAAACAACAAAGAGGATTTAACTCTATTATATTTGGGGCGAAATGGTCATCGGAATAAATCTTGGAATAGTTATTCTTGGAATACACTATTCACGGTATAAATGTGGTGACGAGTTCTACGATGCAATTTTATTCCTTAGATATCTATTAGACTGTTAGCAGATTTAAAACTAATGTTGGCTATGCTGCAAGTCATTCATGGCCAACCTGATTCGTAATTTCTGCTTTATTTTGCTACAAATTTGCATTACTTTCACAACCAGTTGTTCCTAAACCATGTATTATTTCTTATTTTAACTACTTACGGTATTATGAAATAATTACAAATGTTCACCAGCTTGTTCGGATGTAGAATTTACAAAATATAAACATATATACTGTGACTTCTTGCGATAGGTTAGGAGTATGGGAATGAAACCTTACCGTATGTCCAAAGTTGTATCTTGTGCTGATATATGACATCTTTCCGTTTCTGTGCTCAAAACAGCTAACGTTTTTAACCTGGCTTCTGTAATTGTATTCATTAAAATACTTAGTAATCTAATTTTGAAAATTAAATTTTACCTGTTGCCAACCCTACTATAAACTTAAGATGTGCATAATAGAATCGTTGCACCAAGATCAAGTACATAAGCAATTTTCTATACAGGTATTATTAACCAACAGAAAAATTAGTAGTTATGTCGAATAGTGCATTAAACCGTTCCTATTACAGCTCGCATTTGCTGATGGCAATATTTAATACAACAGTTTGAAATGGTCAACGAAACTAATAAAACAGAATATATCTTACGGAAGGTATCGTCTATTCAATCAAAATTGTTTCCGATACATTAAACCCACAGCATATAATACGAAAAATTATTAATTTATTGTAAAATAATATATATTATATTTGCGAGCTCTGAAGGCGTCTTTTAATCTGGCCATCTCTTCCCTTTATCAAAAAGCTCATAGTGTTATCGTTGTTAAACTTGCACCTAACCTCCAAAATATGAATATAGCACAGAATGTCGCTAATATTAATGCCTGTGGCTATGTTACGTTTTGAAACATATCGCCCTCGAAGTGACCAATTCTTTGTATTTCGTCAATAAAACGTAACATTGTTCTTTGCAACGCTATGCATTGTACTCGTGAATTGCTATATACTGTTTTATATTTATCTTGGGTAGATATAATAAAATTGTTTTATTTCCATAAAAAATAGCGGTATTTTGATGGCAATAGGTAGGTTTTACTGTTTTATAATTGCAACTTTACTTTAACTTCTTGTCTTATGCCTTATAGCCGCCAAATTATCTCAGTGTGATATACTTTCTCAACTTTAATCTCATTATAGCAATCATTTATCGGACTACCTCTATAACTTATTGTATTTAGCTAAATGTCCTTAAAAACATATTATAAAGAAATTAATCGTCTATATCGGTCAAATAAGGGTCAAAATTGTGTCCAGAACACAAGCAGCCATTTTCCTTTTTGTACTCTATTCTCGGAATAGCGGCTTATCCCCGCAAGGAATCACAGAATAAGTTATTCCAAGTGTATTCCCTTGATAGTATCTATTCCGTTGTCGTAAAACACAATTTAGCACATAACCATGGAATAACGTCTAACGAGGTTTATTCCGAGTTCATACAACCGGCCCTAACAGTATAGTATAAATATGACATTGCATTATTAATCTGACAGGGTATTATTTTTATTATTTCAATTTTGTATTAATTATAATTTTAATTGTACTAATACACGACAGCTCTGCTACTGGACAATGCCTTAAACAGTGAAATAAAATATATGTCTATCTTACAATACGGTAAATACTCTTCTATGAGTAATTAACCAGAGCTGTTTTCTAAAATAGGTAATACCCAAACTTGCTTATAAAACGGAAATCTTTGAGCATTTAGAGAATTCTGGTCTTAAAATTATGAGGCATTAAGGCAGGAGTCTAATAAACCAGAAGTCTGAATAGGTAGAAATTTGGAGAAAAGTTGTAGAAGGATTAATATGGTACTTGGAGAGAGAGCTTATGCTGATCTTGTAGGAGGAAATTGGAGGGTGAATTCACAAATCCTGCTCGACTTTGCTATCTGGGCCATGACTCTATTAGAGGCTTCCGCTCGCCGACCTTTCATTTCACCAGTTTTATTCCCTTCACTTCATCAACGAAAAACCTGATGCGCACAGCAATCAAGCAAAACCCTGACTAACACGACCAAAACAACGGTTATTTTTAGATTACGTATGTTCGTGCGTAAAATACAAAGAACGCAGTATGTGCTTAAGAATATATCAGATCTTCTCCGGCCGCCTCATTTCTTTGTTTTGGTAATATTTATCCAACAGTTCAATTTCCGCTATTATAGTTCTAGAATTTTATATTTTGCTTTCTCTCAAGTACATGAACTCACGCAGACAGAAAAGGTATTGTATGCTAACAAAAAATAAAAAAATCGATGGAGATTTCACCGGAAATATGTCTTGAGATTCCATGAATCAAAAAATCCCTTGCGTGTGCGTACGTATGTGCATGCAGCATAACTCAAAGAAGAAAAGTTCAATAACTACCAAACTTGGTATTTGAATTCAGCATCTTCCTAGGATTCGACACGAAATTTTCAAGAAAATTCCCCCTCTCAAATACCCTTTACATTTAACATTTTCTCCAAAAATGACAATAACGTTTTTGATAATAAATTCATGACAAATGCAGTGTCCATCTTGAACTTTCTGGGATGGTTCCTCTTCATTCTGGATGACTTTTGCGTAAAATGTAAACCGTAAGAGTGGATAACAACTTACTACACAAAAATATAATCTCGCAAAACACATTGTTTTATTATTATTATTATTATTATTATTATTATTATTATTATTATTGTTTTAATGGTTTGGGGATATTACTTATTGTTTTAAAATTGTCAACATTTTTACTTTCTCTATAGCACTATGTACATAGTGTATAGAGCATGTATTGCACTCCACCAAAAAATTCGAAACGGAGATTTCACCGGAAATATATGTTTTAGGGTCCCCTGTATCCATAAAAAGTATATTCAGAAAAAGGTCCGTGTGTCTGTGAACACGATAACTCAAAAACGAAAAGTCGGTAGAGTACCAAACTTGGAATTTAAGTTTAGTATCTTCCAGGGATGCGACAAGAAGATTTTGAGAAAAATTCCCCCACCCCAAACTACCCTTTACATGGAACATTTTTCGAAAATTTTTATTTTCTAAAAAATGGCTCTAACGATTTCGATTAAAATATCGTATATTAAAGCTATTTACCTGACAAATAAAATGTATATTTTGAATTTTCCGGAAATAGCCTCTGAAGATTACTTTATTCTGGATGAATTTTTCATAACTACTAAACCGTAAGAGATGGACAAAAACTTAACCCAAAAAATATGTAGAGCACGTTAAAACACACAATTTATGTTATATACATTTTTTTCGTCGAGTTGATCGTTTTTGAAATATTCCTTTTTCTTGGTTTCAGCTTTGAAAAACTTATACTTTTCTCATACAGGAATTTGTCAACTCCTGTCCATACAAACAAAGGAGCATCAGTCACATAGCAACCAGTTTTTGGCTTTCACTTTAACCTATGATACTCCCTTATTTCGCTTCTGCTTGCAATGAAGTAAGAAATAAGACTATTTCTGCTAATTTTGCTCGATTAGCATGAAATAAATAAAAGATAAGCTTATTAACAATAATAATTTACAGAGATATAGAGAAAGTCATGTGAATGGAACACATCAGATTTTTACTTTATCTAGCCCCGTAAGTACAATGCACATAGGGATAGAGAAGCATTGCATTCCACCCAAAAATTCGATATCGAGATTTCACCGGAAATACATGTTTTGGACCCCCTGAATCCAAAAAAAGTATTTCCAGAAAAAGGTCTGTGTGTGTGTATGTGTGTGTGTGTGTGTGTGAACACGATAACTCGAAAACTAAAAGTAGCTAAAATACCAAACTTGGTATTTAAGTTCAGTATTTTCCAGGGGTGCGACACGAAGATTTTGAGAAAAATCCCCCCACCCCAAACTACCCTTTACATGGAACTTTTTTCGAAAATTTTGATTTCCTTAAAAATGGCTCTAACGATTTTAATTAAAATATCGTATACTAAAGATATTTACCTGATAAATAAAATGTATATCTTGAATTTTCTGAGAATAGCTTCTAAAGACCTGTTTATTCGGGATGATTTTTGCTTAATTTGGCATAACTAATAAACCGTAAGAGATAGACAAAAACTTACTATACAAAAAATGTAGGCCTTGTTAAAATACACATTTTACGTCATATACCGTTTTCGAGGTATTCATTGATATTAGTTTCAGTTGTGAAGTACTTATACTTTTCCCAGATGGGAGTGTCCGTTTTCCTTTTGTTGAACTCCTGGCCAGGAATAGAAGCGATTTGTAATAACAATCGCATAACGACAGCTTTTAAAACATTTGACTGTCGATTTAGCCTAGTGTATTCCCTTATTTTCTTCCTACTTATAAGGAACTAAGTAATAAGATCATTGTGCTGAATACCTCGATTAACAAGGTGCAGAAAGAAGAATAATCTTATGTAAGAAGTTTGTAGAACGGCTAGAGAAAGTCATGCGAGTGTAACACATCAGATTTTTAGTTTCTCTGTACGCACTATATAAATAGTGTATAAAGAATGTATTACACTCCACCAAAAAATTCGATACCGAGATTTCACCGGAAATATGTGTTTTAGGGTCACCTGTATTAAAAAAAAAAGTATTTTCAGAAAAAGGTCCGTGTGTGTCTGTGAACACGATAACTCAAAAACGAAGTCTGTTAAATACTAAACTTGGTATTTAAGTTTAGTATTTCCAGGGCTGCGACACGAAGATTTTGAGAAAAATTCCGCCACCCCAAACTACCCTTTACATGGAACTTTTTTCGAAAATTTTGATTTTCTAGAAAATGGCTCTAACGATTTTGATTAAAATAAAATATATTAAAGATATTTACCTGACAAATAAAATGTATATTTTGAATTTTCTGGGAATAGCCTCTAAAGACTACTTTATTCTGGGTGGATTTTGCATAACTACTAAACCGTAAGAGATGGACAAAGACTTAACACACAAAAATGTAGATCACGTTAAAACACACAATTTATGTTATATACATTTTTTTAGTGGAGTTGATCGTTTTTGAGATATTGCTTTTTCTTGGCTTCAGCTTTGAAAAACATACTTTTCTCGTATAGGAATTTGTCAACTCCTGTCCATACAAACAAAGGAACATCAGCCACATAGCAACCAGCTTTTGGCTTTCCCTTTAACCTATAGTACTCCCTTATTTCGCTTCTACTTACAATGAAGCAAGAAATAAGACTATTTCTGCTAATTTTTCTCGATTAGTGTGAAATAAATAAAATATAAGCTTATTAATAATAATTTGTTACAGAGATATAGAGAAAGTCATGTGAATGGAACACATCAGATTTTTTTTCAACTGGGATGGCATTAGTCCCACGCCTCCATACCATACAAAGGGAACTAATGTCACAATCAACACGTAGCGACCAGCTCTTAAAGTATTTGAATATCGATAAGCAGACTAACATCTGAGCCCTTCTCGGAAGGGAGCCGTTCGAATTGGGTTGGACTCGATGGAGCAGTGGTCTCGATACCCATGGGAGATTGGGTACGTCTGGGCGGGGTTGTGAGACGCTTTAATGTCTTCTGGCCTGAAGAGCTACTAGACAGCTGTCGCCCCCACCGAGGCTGTCGCCCCTTAGGGGATGACGCGCGTAAGTGGCGTGACCACTTCCGTCCTTGCTAGAATTAGGTGGAAAATCCCGCGGATATCCCTGGGCAGCACGGCAAACCTGAGTGATCAAGTCAATGCCACACGGTTTATCGCTTTAACCTATGTATTTCCTTATTCCTCTTGTACCTAAAGGAAACAATCAATAAAACCATGTTTGCTACTGTTTATCTCGATTTGCCTGAAATGGAAGATTACGTTTTGTAAGAAAAGCTCATTGCAAAATAGACAGAACGTCATGTTAGTGTAGCATCATATTTTTGGAGCTCTAATGTGGGAAAAAGTTAACGCGTATTCTTATAGAAAAAACTCTTGTCCTCCATTCACATGATTTTCTCTACATCTCCGTTACAAATTATAGTTAGAAGAGTTCTTCTATTTACTTCATGCTAATCGAGATAACAATAGCAGAAATGGTCTTATTACTTGCTTTCTTATAAGCAGAATGTAAATAAAGAATACACTAGGTTAAAACGATAGTCAAATATTTTAAAAGCTGGCTGCTATGGAATTGAAATCAGTTTCTTTGCATGGCCAGGAGTTGACAAGTGCCCGTATGAGAAAAGTTTTAAGTATTTTAAAATTGAAATTAATTACAAGGAATATCTCGAAAACGGTCAACCCCACGAAGAAAAACAAAAATATGTATATGACATAAATTGTATGTTTTAATGAGATCTACATTTTATGTGTAGTGAGTTTTAGTAATCTCTTACGGTTTACCAGTTATGCAAACTTTAGAAAAATCATTCAAATTAAAGCGATCTTCGGAGGCTATTCCTAGAAAATTCAAAATATGCATTTTATTTGCCATGTAAATATCTTAAATATAAGAGATTTTAATCAAAATCGTCGAGCCATTTTTGAGAAAATAAAAATCTACGAAATATTTTCCATGTAAAGGGTAGTTGGGGGTCGCGGAATTTTCTTCAAAATCTTTATGTGGCATCCTTGGGAGATGCGAAACATAAACATCAAGTTTGGTATTTAATGGGCTTTTCGTTTTTGAGCTATGCTACCCACAGACAGACACACACACACACACACACACACACACACACACACACACACACACACACACACGCGGGGAAGTTTTTCTAAAAATACTTCTTTTTCTGGATTCAGGGGGTCCCAAAATATGTATTTCCGGTGAGATCTCGGTATCGAATTTTGGGTGCCATACAATATATTCTCTATACACTATGTACATAGTACGTGCAGAGAAAGTAATAAATAAAAACAAAAATATTATCGTCATTGGAGCTTGGAAGGGCAGATGAGTTCTAAATGTGCCCCCCCCCCCCAAAAGTCATCAGGTAAAGAATGGGTTGCACGTAAAGTTAAATGTACTGAAGTTTTCACAAGCTTCTCAAGTTTCTGGTAAAGCTTGAAGCGTTAATATCATACTTAGGCTACTAACTCGTCAATAAATAAATATAAATCCGATATCCATTGGATGGTATCATGGTGAAAGGGAATACGTCATTTTTTATCAATTTTTCCTCTTTCAATAAATTAAATTATTTTGCAATGTGCATCTCTGAGTAAAAGTGAATAACTAAAAATGGTACACTATATTTTGAAAATGAACTGTTTCAGATGATTCGTATATTTCTTTGCAACCTTTTAGGATATTCAGTTTTAGCTTAGTTTGGCTCTCCTGCAAAATGGAAGAAAATAACTTGTTTCCTTTTACCCGAGACAGTCCCATTATAATCCTAAGGCTGAAAGTATTGTGGTGCAGCTACATTTTTAATAGTGTTTAACGTTCGCTTTTACTACATATGGTACCGCAGGTGATATTGATGATACACGGTATGAAAATGAAGCACCGGTGGAATGCGGTGGTTAAACCGGAGAGCCCGGAGAAAACCCGCCCCTGCGCCGCTTTGTGCATCACAAATCCCACATGTGGTCGATTGGGATCGAATCCGAGCCGTTTTAGTGAGAGGCGAGTCGTCTAATCACTTATGTAGCTATGACCAAAACTTAGTGTGAAGACGCCGAACAACCAACAACTGTTTATGGAGATCGTAATTGGAGTAGCGTTTTCACGCGTTTTCACTCAGCGTAAACACCAAAGTTCTATCGTGAGAAAATCAGATTCTTGGAAGCTTATCTCCGCTCCCCAAGAACATTCTTACCTTTCGAAACTACAGCGCATACAAAAGCGAGTACGCTCATGACTCATGAGTGAGATAGTTGTTCTTGATGCGATATGAAGCATTGTTCAACGAGTACTGCTAATGCAAGCGTTTAGAGAGGTCTTGTGTTTGACGGCCCAGCGGAAGGGAAAAAGAGGCTGTTTGGCACATGTTTCATTGCACTGCTAAGTGCGAGCCAAATGAAGCGAGAGCGAACATTGAACTACTTCACATTAGTGAAGCGACAGTGGAAGCTGGACGAAGTCACAATTTCTTGATCTTTACGCCTGTTTCTTTGGTGGTGTTATAGAGTCGCCCATATTTATGGATACGACGCTTGTCTTTTTCAGGAATGTTCAGTCTCTCTTTTTTTTTTTTTTTTTTTTTTTTTTTCCCCAGAAACCATGGAAGGTCCGAGGAGCACTATTTTGTCCCATACGCCATAATATACTAAAAGGATAGTGGAAATATTTATACTGCAAAATGTAAAATAGTAAAGGCCTTTAATTCCTACAGCTGTTAAAGCGCTCACTGACCTTATGTTTTGGCATTTGTTTGCATTCTGCTTCATGGTTTGGTACCACTTTAGGTTAGTCCACGGATACAATAGTAAGGTTCTATCTTTAATTCTTGGGCACAGAACAAATTCGATGTTTCAGGATACAACTAACTAGAATTAATTGCTATTGGCACTAAAGGAATAAACTCATACCAGAAAGGAAACGATCGTGACAGTGAATCGTGCTTCCCTGAAGACTTAACGTGCACACCCCATCTGGCATCTCTTCTCGTTCCTTGTCTGTAGATAAGGCACACGGAACAGTAGGCTGTGATTGAGGTCTTCTCACTTGTTATAGCACCTTCAAAACAACCCTGGCGTTATCACACTAAACGGTTGCTATAATCTACCCTTCAGAATACTTTGTTTCAAAGCTTCTCCGTGCACTGTGTGATTGGCTTAACATAAATGCTTTGTTGTGATGAAGCTTGAGACACTGTTGGCCTCTCTGGGTTAAAAATGACATACTAACACATTTGATGAAAAATGTTACAGAAAGCCTACTAAAAGAGTTTGTTGGCGGCTGTATTAATTATAAATCCTCCTTCCTGTTTTAAAACAAGCTGATCGGCTTTATCAAGTTTTGTGAGCATTCTTATCAAGAAGAATATATATTGAAGACAGGGAAAAATATTTCATTTGAATGCGGCTTCCGGTGACAAAGTATACAATAAGACTGAAGAGGTGTCATTTGTAATAATTATATTATAGTGCTTTGAACGTTTCGTGCTATGTGTAACCTATGGACATGATCTGCTCTAGGATTCCGCAGATTCCCCTTACTTGTTTATGAAGCTTGCTAGTTCTGAAACTACTTTTTTAACGGTGAAAAACTCAGAATCTGACAACACCATGACAGGCACGTTCTTCCCAAAACAAATGTAACCTTATGAAACTCAGAAAGAATGAAAATAATCAGTCATCCATGCTTTTAACTATTTGATACATTTTATGTAAGTGTAGAAAAACCATGTACACACGCACGCGGCGGACCTACACTAATGCATCTATGGTCATCAACTCAAGGTAAGAGTGTTTTTTTATACAGCTAGTACACTATGTTAGCTAATTGAAGCAATGTACCACCGTCAATTAGGGAAGAGAACAATTAAGATATTTTATTTTTAGGAGGAGGACATAAGGAACCTCAAGACCGGGCAGTTATACTCTAAGAACATCTTAGAGGCACCTTTTGTCGCTACGCTGTTAGTTTTATGCTTAACCATTTTCGAGATGAAATTAGAAATAAAGAATTGTAATTACAGTATTGATGTACATATTGAATAGCGATCGTACACAAAGAGTACTTCTCATAATCACCTTGCTCTTTTTCTCTCCCCCTCCCCTTTTCATTCCAATTTTTGCTGCACAATGAGCCAGTTTTCTCAATCGTGATTCTTACATCTCAAATTGGGAACGCCCTAAAAGGATGCATCACCATCCCAAGGAAGATGTATTCTGCGTGGACGCAAGAGAGGACCATAAATAGGGATATATTTGACACAAAGCAAGACGATGAAGAGGGCGATGAAGGGTCACAAGAGCGATAGATACAAACGACGTAGAAAAAAGTCTGGTGAGAGGCGAGGAAGAGGAGAAGAGTTTCCGGACAACAAAAGCCGGATGACGCCCCCACCCTGGGCGACCGCTTATTGGGAAGATGAGAGATTGAGGAGTCTGTGAACCACACCCATTGTAGGGGGTCCGGGTTCGACCTTAAACCAACTCAGATTATGATGACGTTATGTAACTCGTGAACTAGAACTTAATGGATCAAGTCAACCATGCTACTGCGTCAGGTTTGATTATGTCTTCCAGAGTCACCTCGAAATAAGGAGTTTCAGATGCTGTTTAAACAGATTTTCTTCAGCATATAGTTTATTTCGCGATATCATCGTTCATCTGACTACTTCACTTTAAACTTTAAAATCTATCAATGCATTATAAACAGTGGATAAAACATCGCCCAGGAGGTTGTTTCACCTCTAGTTTGCAGATCAAGAATCACTCATCATAGCAATTATTTATGACTAATGGTAACTGGGAGGAACATAAAAATGTTATCTAAGTACAGATTTTATAATATACGCATACTTTAAATTTGTACGATAAATTAAAACAAAAGTGACTCCTTGAGAAAGAAAAAAATTACAAATAACACAGGAAAACACTGCACAAATAGAGAAGCGTTCAAATTCAATATTATGATGTTTATTAATAGAAACAGTATCTTCTGAATTATATAAAAAGGCCAACAAACGCCTTCCGAAGGAATTAATTGTCGAATAAAATAGAAATCTGAGTTTAAAAATGTATAAAGAAAATACTCCTGTTGACAAAATTCAAGAGAAATGCTTAACTCCTAGAAAGTTTAAGGAACACAAGGAGTGGCATTTTAAATGTCTATATTTTTGCATAACATTTTCTGAAAGTTTAATGTGATTGCATTGCTGTTGTGCAATATGAATACCAAATTTCATTTAAATGAAAACATATTTTGCAAGATAATTAAATTATTTCATAACAGCTTATGTTGAGGTATAGGGCATTCATCTCAAAATAATTTAAAAGCTCCTTGTGGTTCACCGCGCAAAATGCGAATCAGTGGGGAATTTAATGTCATGTCGGCATGTTGTCATAGTAGCAGTTGGTATGAGTAATCGGGCAATACCGGAAGATCCATGCTTCGAACTGCGGCTATGGAATGGAATTTTTCAGTCTGACTCTACCTTTCCAACCCTTTTCCTGGGTGGAAAAACAATTGCCAATATTCCATTGCTCACAAATTCTAACAAATAACCAATCTTCAGAATGTTAAGCTTTATACAAGACCAAAATCTGTAACTACATTAATCGAAATATCAATAAATAAACTCAGTTTCACTTGAGATGATCGCCGAAATCAATATTATTGATATTTTGGTTTCACAAATTGTTTTGAACTAAATGCAAATTCGCTTTGTTTTGGCAATTGTTATATGCGTTAAAATTAACATTTCTCCCATAAAATATAAGCTAACATAATTTCCTTTTATATTTTTCTATTAAAAAAAAACATCAATGTATTTTGCACAAAATACATTGTATATGTGCATTTAAACAGCATAGGTGAATATAGAAACTCGATTGGAGGCGTAAAATCGTGAGCGACGAAATTCCTGAGCTAGGCAGAGAACCGATCAAGGATCACAGCCCTCCAGTTGACAGCAGAGCGGTAAATGATATGCGACCGGAAGCGTGTAAGAGGGTAGGTACGAGATGAAAAGGAGGAAACAAGGAAGCAATAAATGACTTGCAAGAAACTTAAGTTGGTCGATAATTTACCTCTGAAAATAAGCTTTTACCCCAAACGACGCCCAAAACTTCATCAAGGTATTGTTCAGCACCTTCAAAGAGTTCAAATCTAATTTTTAGGATGCCGTTATGGACACGCATTATTCCTTTAACAGTGGCAAGAGACAGCATTACCAGCTTCCCAGTTTTGAAACACATTCTATAAATTAACAAACAGAACACTCCGGTGTCCTTCCATTACAAAAAGATAAAATTGTCTAGTGAGATCTAAAAAACCGTGATGGATTCGTCTTGAGGCGGTTATTACCCTGTCTCAGGTAATCATAAGGAAGGTTACATAGTATGTCAGGCGTGCCCAAATACGTTGGTGGGTTCCGTTTAAATCTCCTTTTCAATTCACGCTATTTAATTTTTAAAAACCTTGCGACAGTTTACAGCGTTTTAAAACAACTTCCGTTTGGATAACAGCAGCTTCCGGCTAGACATATCGCTCTAAAGCTTCCGACCGGGCCTCCTGCATTTTAGAGATAAGCCGAACTTAAAATATAAAAACTCCAATTACTATATTAAAAATTCAAATCAATAGATTAACACTGTGGATTTTTGAAATTGTACCGGTGGGTATACTTATGTGAAAATTCATTGCTTAAATTAGAAGAACAGACAAGATACAACATGATCATTAGTGATTATTTCGGAATCGGTTAATGGCATAAAAGTATTTTAAATATACATTGTAACCCTAAATGAGAGTTTTACTTTCTTCACCGTCTATCTAGGTGTGTGTGTGTGTGTGTGTGTGTGTGTGTGTGTGTGTGTGTGTGTGTGTGTAAGATAGAGAAGCATACATTAAAGAGAATAAAAATAATCGTAAATACGTATTTAGTCATGTATCAGTTGTATACACGTTTTACCCTCTCTCTCATACACACACACACACACACACACAGCCAAGTAAAGGCTGAAGATTAGAATGCCGGACAAATTTTTCACTTAAAAAAATTACACACACACACACACACACACATACATACATACACACACACACACACACACTTAATATCGAATGTCTGTCAAGACAGGTTTTGTCCTAACAAATTAATTATTATGGAAGCAATCTCAAAGGCACTCCACGGAATTATTACTAACCAAGTAAGGTAGTGCCTGTGGCTTGCATTCGGGTTGAACTTCGATTCCCGGGCCGTACTTTCTGAACAATGAATTTTTTCGGGGGTTTCCCAGGGCCGCCAGGCTGGGAAGATTCATTATATCCCCGAAATTCCTGCCTTCCATTTCACCTCACTTTCCCATTTCATTTCACCCTTCATCTGGTTGGTCTGTTTCGGGGTTGCATGTGTCGCTGGGGTCTCGGCGCTGCATGGCAGGGAAAAAGACTGGTCTCTAGTCAACTTCGTCCTCCGGTGGGGTGGTCTCCGGCCCAAGGGAAGCCGGTTATACAAGCCGCCGCCGAGTATTTTGAATATGGAATGTTTTTTATTCTGTCGTGACCCCCTGAGTCGGCCGCCCTGTCTACCCTCGCCATCCTTCCTCCTATAGTGCCTCCAAGGTATTAGATACAAAAGATTTTCTAGGACGAGGTGGCGAATCTCATCCACGACTAATCCTATTGTACCTAATTATTATCATGCGCTAAAAATGAAATACGAACGTCACATCATCATTACCGTTCTTACATCGCCTTCGAGGATTCAGGACTTTGGCAGTCGACTTAGTGTGAGCAACCTCTAGATTCAATCCTGCTCTTACAGAAAAGATTAATACTCACTTTAAGATAAAACATCTTATGTGTTCCATTCACATGACTTTCTCTACATCTGACAAATTATTGTTAAAAAGCTTATCCTGCATCTACATAATGATAATCGAGATAAACATTAACAGAAATTGTCATTACTTGGTTCCTTGCAAGTAGAAGAGAAACATCTAATGTGTTCCATTGACATAATAATCAAGATAAACATAAGCAGAATTAGTCTTATTACTAGTCTCCTTGTAAGTAGAAGGAAAATAAGAAAATGCACAGGCTAAAGCGATAGCCTCATCGTAAAAGCCGGTCGCTATGTGAAACAATTGAAATTCCAATCCTTTGCTTGCCAGGGATAAACAAGCAAGAAACGAGAAGATGTCTTGCCGTTTGAGAACATTTTAAGTAGCTAAAACTGAAACCAACAATCCGGGATATCTCAAAAACGATTAACTCAAAAACAACAAAATGTATATTCATAAGTGCCATGTGTATTTTAATGAGATCTACAATTTTTGAGCGGTAAGTTTTTGTTTATCTCTTACGGTTTGCCGATTATACAAAAGTCATCCAGAATGAAGAGGTCTTCAGAACATTCAAGATATAGATAAATTTCGTTTGGCATAAAAGTATCTTACACATAAGGTATTTTAATCAAAATAGTTAAGAGCCATTTTTGAGAAGATAAACATTTTCGAAAAATGCTCCATGTAAAGGGTAGTTTGAGGTGATGATTTTCTTGAAAATCTTCGTGTCGCAGCCTTGGAAGATACCAAACTCAAATACTTACAATACCTTCTCTATACACTACGCACATAGTACGTGTAGAGAAAGTAAAAAGAAAATTTCAGAAGTTTATTTCTTTCTTCAATATGTGTTGAAATTTCGAATTAGAAGCATTTTTTCATGAGAAAAGAAACATGTGTAACTTTTGGGCGCATTTTCTGTAGTTTTAACGGTAAACGAAATACGATTATATAAATCACAGCAAAACCCTGAAATTCTACACCGCAAGGGGAAGTGAAGCAGCTCCTTCCACCCGCGACGACTGTCATCGATCAGACTCCGAAGATTTATACCTCGCGGCGCCTTACCACAACGGCCTGAAACTCAAACCTAAGTTTCCTTGCTTCAGAGTTGAAGGAACAATCTGGAGAGAGAAAAAAAAAAAAAAAAAAACACTTGCCGAGGAATAGAGTTGCAGCGTTCTGTGAAATTATGTATGATATCCTAAATATGGTTATTCATTACAGGTAACGCTAGAGTAAACCGAGAAAGATGGCTCCACGACAATGTGTAAGGCTCGCATTCGGGACGGAGGGCAAAGCGTATGAAGGTGGAGCTTCCTTTGTAGAACCTTTTGCCCTGCGCTCAATGTGGTCTGGGCCCTTAGAAAGGCAGAGGTAAGCATCCCGCCTCCTCTGCATCCTGAGAATCATATATTTATGGCAGCGTCTAACATGCATCTGTCACTAAAATATTTTTTGTTGTTGGATAAATTATTAACAGCATTATGTCCAGCATTTCTTAAAGCGGAAATTTGGTCTATTAACGGGACTCTGTCCGCTGCATTGGCATATTTACAAAGTTGACAACTATGTAGAAAATACAGGGGAGCAAAGATCTTAGTAGATTAAATGAAGAGAAGCACAATAGAGTAGCATGGTCGTAGTGCATAGGGCATGTATTGCCCATTCTTTTTTCGTTTTCAAAAAAGTACCTACAATAGGTACCCGATTATAAATAACAATATCATAATAGCATTCTTAGATAAAAATCGTTCTTCACAAGTCACTGAAACACGTTTTCATAATGAAGTAGAATAATTCAAAGCCTGCAGTTCTCAACTATATCACAGGCCGTTTATAAAGAGTCGTTTAGAAAGTATACTACCATTGGAAACTGATACTGATTTGAATTCATTTAAAAGCTGACAATATCAAATCTTATGATTATAGATCAATTCATTATTCTAAGTACATGAGCCGTACTCCGTCGTCTATGAGTAACATGTTAGCTTCTGTTCACAAGGTCGCGGGTTCAAATCCGGCGGAGGGCGATGGATTTTTTTCGGGCGTAAAAAATCTTAACATGGCTTTCTTCGGAAGGGAAGTATAGCGTTGGTTCCATGTCGTAGAATTACGTCAGGTAAAAGAACCTTGAGCCTTATAAATAGATCTCTGAGCAAAATTAAGTGGTATTTCACGACCAATATAGAATGAGACTTTAAAAAAATTATATCAGTTTAAGAGCTCCATAAATAATACTAAATATTGTTTTTTCCGTGATTTTTTTTAATATAAAATTTTTTTTAATTGTTTTCTTTTTGATTACTGTAACACTTACTACAGAGCTGGCCATACAATGGACGCATATTCCCTTACCTCGGTCAAAGCATTTATAGAAAATAAGCATTACGTGAGCATTTCTAAGTCCTTCGAGATTCTAAATATAAAACCCATATCTGCTTTCTCTACATAGTACATAAGTAGAGAAGGTATTGCATTCCACTAAAAATTCGATACCGAGATTTCACCGGAAATAACGTTTGGCTCCCCTGTATAAAAAAACATTTTTAGAAAAAGATCCGTATGTGTGTCTCAAAAACGAAAAGTCTGTAAAATGTCAAACTGGTGTTTAAGTTTATATCTTCCCATAATGCGACACGAAGACTTTTAGGAAAATCCCTCTACCCTAAATACCTCTTACATAGAGTAAATTTCCAAAAGCTAGAATTTTCTCCAAAATGACTAACGATTGTGATTCAACATTGTATATTAAAGATATTTACATGACAAAATGCATACCTTGAATTTTCCAGTAATAGCTTGAAGACCTCTTTATTCTGGATAAATTTTGCTGAATTTTACATAACTGGTAAACCCGTAAGAGGTAGTTAAAAACTTACTATATAAAAATGTAGATCTCGTTAATTTTTTTTTTTTTTTCCGTGAAGCTGAGCATTTTTAGGTATCCCTTGTCATTAATTTGCTGTAAAATACTTGCACATTTCAAATACAGGAAACTGCCAACTCCTGGTAATGCAAAGAAATGGATTTCAACGAGCATGGCAACGAGCTTTTAAAAGATTTGACTATCTCGCTTCAGACCAGTGTAATCCCTTATTTCCCATCTACTCACAGGAAAGCAAGTAATAAGACCATTTTTACTAATCTTTATCTTGATTAACATAAAGTAGATAGAAGAATAAGCCTTTGAACAATAATTTGTTATCAAGTATAGAGAAAGTCATGCGAATGTAGTACATGAGATTTTTTGGAGATTCGTTGGTTACATTTGTCATAAATTATGCGCCAATGAGCCCGGGGACCATTGAGCTTAAACATATCAGACATTCAGGATAAGGGAAATCCCAGAAAAAATCTTATTGAGGATTCGTAACATCTTGAATGTGAGGTAGACACGTTAGCCTACAAAGACGGACGTCGTATATTATTTACTTTGTAGTGATTGCAAGTAGGTAACTATAAATCAGTATTCCTTAGCCATCATCCCTAAGAAGCAAAACCATTGTGACGAACTGAATAAAAGACCTGTTGTAAATTTCAACACCACAGTTAACAAGTCACATAGACAAACTTGGGATTGCCGTATTTGGTGACGGTACACCAACTTGTTACCTGCCTTGTCTGTATTATGCAGCTTCCTATTGGTTTCGCTTCCTTGCAAACAATGACCTGTCCTAAGCACGAACGCTAACTCAAAACGGATGTTATTCAAAAAGATCTTGCCGAGGTAGGCCCAAATCTTTCTCATGAGGATGTCACAGGAACAAAAGAATCGTATGGTGATACATTCGCCATTTCACATCAGCAGACAATGCCACTTATTCATCACTAATGTCCCATGCAGATTGTTTGAATATCCAGGATGAATTTCAATGACGTTTTACTTAAGTCCGCCGACATATATGTTCTTCTTAAGATATTTAAAACAGTCGGCAATGCACAAAGTGCCTTCTCATGTATGCGCCTAACAGGAAATATACTCACTTTGTGAGGAATTGCGTTACTACACACTGAACATTTATGTATTTTGTGTAGGGACACGAGACCAACGAACCCGGTCAAGATATTCAAACCCGACTCGTCTACGTCAGAGTAATCACACGTACTCAATCTCAAACATCGGATTAGGGCAAGAGATAGAACGTCATACCCAAATGTCACAGCAGAAAGCTTGCTTTTGATGACCGTTTATAATTCCAATAGTTGATTCAGCCGTGACGATAGCTTGCCTCAATTCCCAGCTGTAGTGCACATTACCGGCAGATGCCCGAACCACGAGTTACTCGCTGCTCTTTTGGCGCGTACTCAACCTGGAACAGTCTGTATTATAAGATATTTTAGACATTCTTGCAGCTGATCTATAGCCAATGCCCACAGAGCGAGAATGGCTGATATCACACAACTTCCATCCAGTACTGTTTATTTTTACGAAGCTTCAGCATTATTTTAATAGCTACTTGATGAATAGAATTAAATGTTTTTAGAAATAGTTACTGTCTCCTATGCTACATATAATCGGCTTATTATATGTTGTCGTTGAAGATAAATAATGTTTGCATGACTATACGCTAAGTAGGCAAATAAAAGTGTTATCACTTTTTCATATATTTCAATTAGGTTTTAGTCTTTGCAGCTTCACAAAAACTCCTTCTGACGTTTACTTGGTCTCCCTTGATCTCGTCTTCCTGCTGGTCTATATTAGTAGTTTCTTAGGGATAAAGTTGCAATGAATTCTTTGCAGATGTTCTATAGACTTCTTTCTATTCTTTCTTCCAGTGCCACATCTGGTTTACTTATCTATCTTCTCATTCCCGATTCTATCCATCCAAGTTCAACCTTTAACTGATCTTAGGAACTTCATTTCGGATGCATGTTATTCCTGTCGCTATTTGAGAGAGTCCGTGTCTTTTATGTATACAGTCTAAACCTGTTGAATTATAAACATTTGAGTCTATTTTCTTGTTTTTCCTTTAGGAATATTGAAGGTTGCGGGTTCAAACCCAGCTCAGAATGATGGTTTTTAAGTGTCCTCAGAAGCGATATCCCCAAAACAGTAATTTACGGGCATGTAAAAGCTCCTGCAAGACGAAATGTCGGCGCACCGGCGGCGCTGATAAGACAATTGACAATGTCGTTTACAAACGAATATTTTCTTTGAGAATTTATCGTATTACATATCTGCTGGAACATTGTAAAATTTAATTCAGCTTTTACTTATATATTTTTACGTAACTTAAGATCCTTCAAATATTTGAAAATTGTAACGTCTTCTATAAGAGTTTATTGTTTAAAATCCTGAAACATTTCAAGAGCACATTGGGAAATATTTCAAAGGCTAAATCTAAAAAGTTATTTGCCACCAAATCCACGTTTTAACAGTAACTTTCTATCTATTCCTTATTATTTCCAATTTATATAAATCCGCCATCATTTGTTTTTTTCTCCGAATTAAAAAAAAAATTGGAATTTTACATTTGCTTCGATAAAGGTGATTTAGATTGGAACATTTCATGAAATTTTCGCTTTGCATCCTTCAAAGTTTTTAATCAGTACTACTCATTCGGGCTTCCGTTTTTGTTTTATGCTGTTCATTCTTGCGTTCTTCTCTCCAGAAATGATGTTGGAATCAGCTGACTTACAAACGTATCTGTTATATGGATGGAGTAACTATTATAGTTTATCCGTCTACAACAGGTAAGAGATAGTGAAAGGTGACAAATTATGCACACTATTATAAAAATTATCACGTACTATTTATATTTGTTTAAGGCAAATATATCTGACTGCCCGATGTTGCCCGGGTAGCCTTTTAAGGGGCAGTGGGAGTGAAATTATAATTTTCTTTAACTTAGTATACTAATTTTCTAAAATTCGCACTCTGATTGCATTGCTGTCAACTTAATATCAACTTTCATTCAAATTGCAAGATATAAATATTTCATAGATGTTATTATCTAAATATATTGATTGACTAGTCAAAATGTTCCACGCGCCCATTTTGGATGACTTGCATAATCGGTAAACCGTAATAGATTGACAAAATTTACTACAAAAAAAGTAGTAGTTAAAAATTGTGAAGTTAACCATTTACGAAATATTCCTGGTTATTGATTTGAATTTTCAAATCTTTAGCAGAAACAACCGAAAACAGAGCCAAGATCGAAGTAATAAAAGAGGACTGGCTTAAATACTTTCAAGAACTGTTAGTAATCAAGATATTACACAAATTCAGAAACTAATGAATGGAACGCAATAAAAATGAAGGAATTATTATTAGCACTGAAACAGGCAAAAAATAGGAAGGCTCCAGGGATATATGGATTAAATATGGAACTGTTGAATTATGGAAGCAGAAAATTAAAAATATGACTGTTACAATTGTTGAATGAAATATGGGGGGCGACGGTAAAATACTGGAAGAATGGAACATGGCACAAATTATAGAGGCAATAACCCTCCAACTACAAACTGTATACCAGGATTTTGAAAACAAAACTACAACCAATCGCAGAAACACTACTGCGAGAAGAACAGTGACTTCCGCAAAGGAAGATCATATATTGACGCTACATTTACACTGTAACAGATAATGGAAAGGAAAAGGGAATTTGATGGATCATTATACTTATTGTTTTTGGATTTTGAGAAGGCATATGACCAGGTGAATCATGGAAAACTATGGGAGATATTACAAGATCGAACAAATCTTAATAAATGTCATTGAATGTTTGTAAAACAATAATAAAATAGACATTAAAACTAATAGTTACAAAGGAATAATAAATACCCTCCAAATAAATAAAGGACTAAAACAAGGATGTGGATTATCATCTCTGCTATTCATAATATACATGAACAGAATTTTAGAAAGACCCGAAAGGAATTGGCCTAAACAAAGAGAAGCAAATAAAAACAATATTGTTCGCGGATGATCATTTATTTTTAGCAGATTCGGAAGATAATTTACACAGATCGGCGAATATCCCGAATGAAATAATAAAGGAATACGACATGAAAGTAACTTCCCAAAAAACTAAATTGATGGCAAAGTATGGGAAAAATAAAAGACGAGTAAAAATAGTAATAGATAACAAAATAATAGAACAGATATCCACTTTTAATTATTTAGGATGTCAGATAAGTACGGAAAAAGTGAATGAAAATTTGGAAGCAGTAAAATACAGTAAACTGAATGGATGTATTAAGACATATTTTGGAAGAAATATAAGAACGGAAATAAAACAGAGATTGTATAATGTAGAATCTAAGCCAGCCTTGAAATATGGGAGTGAAACCTGGATGTTGAGAAGTCAAAACAAACGACGGTTAAAAGCAGCACAAATGTACTTATGCGGTATTTGGTGGGAAAGAATAGAATTAGAAACCAGGACAGAACACAGCTGGGAGTCGAAAGTATAGTTGACGAAATATGTAACTACCAGAAGCAATGGTAAGAACATGTTATGAGAATGCCACCTTATAGATTACCTAGGCTAGCAATACATTATAAATCTAAGGGAACAAGAGACAGGGGAGGAACAAGAGACATAGGACGACCAAGAAAACGATGGAGTGATCAACACGACTGATATAGAATTAGCCTCGGAATAGGTCATTGGCCTAAACCTTCTAAGGAAGAAGAAGAAATGTTTATATGTTTTCAAAGGAGTTTTTTTTTTTAATCCATATTTCTCTTAGTAATGGAAGAGAACGGGTTTTTAAAGTCATTACATAGCGATCTCACTCTTAAAACAAATTGACCATCTACTGGCTACTGCATTCCCTAATCCGCTTGTACCTATAAGAAAATATGCAATAGGATACTTTCTGCAAATTTTTACTCCATTAACATGATGCGGCAAGAACTTGTCTAATAGTTTGTACAAGATTGAGTAGAGAAAGTCATACGAGTGTGACACACACGATTCTTGCGATTCACACAAAGATAGATCAAACAACCACCTCCATAATCCCGTTTAGCATAAATAAGAAAAACGTTTGTGTGGCGAAACCACACAAACCTTGCGAAACACCGGTACTGTAATGGAATTGTGAATGGTTAATTTATGAAGCAGACTTAACTATTCTATCCTGACGGTAAAGGCGATCCAGTAAAAGTCATCTCGAATCTAGCAATGGTTGCCAAGAGCTCAACACACTCTTCATACCATAACACACAGATAAGTTACTTCATGTGTATCCAGTTTTACAACACTGAAACTGAAACAATTAGTCTAGTTTTACGTAATCACTTGCTAAACGCATATCGGAAGAAGTAATAAAGTAATAGCAGTAAGGAAATACAGGCAACAACTACGACCTATATAAGAAAATTACAGAGAAATTTCCATGTAAGTGGACTTTTAAATCCTGTCACATCGCATGCCAGTCTAACAACTACATAGCCAGTAGCATGACAGCGAAAACCATATACCTACTACACAAGTACCACTCAAGCCCATCAGATCCAGCACGAGGTAACAATTACAGTGAAAGGCTCTGTTTCGAAAACAGCAAATCTTAAGGACCTTCGTCAAGACAGCGCTTGATAACTGCTAATTACTCACGTCATTTAAACTGTGCACAAGAACACAAACACCAACTGCAGCGATCCTCGAGCGTTGTTGTGACTGACAAGAAAAGACGTTGGTGACTGGAGGCTGAGAGAAACACGTGGGTTGTGTATTGCGGAGGATGTCCGGACGCCCTCGCTGGACCTTGCCTAATATAGCGATCAGCTCCATTACTTACAAGGGTATCGGGTCTTTGTTACTTCGTAACAGGTCGATAAAACGTGCTGTTATATTCATCACACATGCTGTGGTAAAGGAAGACAAGAATCGATAACCTTCGTTGCGATACCAATATAAGATGTTTCAGGATAAGGTTCCTTCACACAACTCACGGGTCCTTTCTAAGATGTAATTACTTAGCATCAATATATAAATTACAGTGCTGACACAGACGTATGCAGTAGAGAAATTGTCAAAATACTAAACGTGTAAATTACTTCACCTTCCATTAGCTGGAACTTTTTAAAAAGTGAAACATGTCTATTGTTGCAGGATTTAGTATTTAAAGATTTGAAGGTGGATTTAATTATTTTATAAAAATTGTTAAAATGATTATAGCTCTAAAATATGCACATCGCCCGTCACTCTCGCAAATACAGCTCCTAAGGAAAGTACATGATGAAAATGAGCTACAACATAATATCGTGAAGGATGATGATGATGATGATAATAATAATAATAATAATAATAATAATTATTATTATTATTATTATTGACAAAACAAAAAAAAAAAAAAGATACCATATTGTGTAAAGCATATTACGTTTGTAGTTAAAAATTGCACATTATTTACTAAATAGCTTGAAACATTGTGATGATAGCTTATTAGACACTGAATGAATGCCAGAAAGTGAGAATAACAACACTATTTTTTAATGAGTGATTTAAAGTTTCTGTCAGTTCATTAACATAAAACTTCAGGTGCTTTTCTAGGGCGTATCTATTACATCTTGAACTACCAAAGACACTTAAAAATCACATACTATACAGTTTGAGGAAATCCACAGAAGGATGAATAACATCTGGAACACTGATCTTAAATCTCTGTTTCAATCTATATGATTTCAATTTGCCATGGCTACATAGGCATTGGATAAGGGCAAAGTTTCGCACAAGTACTTTGCTCTGGAGGCGATATCAGGAAATCCCCCCCCCCAATAATGTACCCTTGTGGTCCAGGTGTTGAACCACTGAAGAATCGTATGGTTCTTAATCTTCATTTTCAGGTAATATATATCAGAACTTGGCACCAATCGTATTTTGCAGCTTCTTTTGCTAGTAGTTCTGCTTTTTCATTTCCGTATGACCGCGAACCCAAGGAAGGGAGCTGTTGAGGTAGTTTTGAGCTATTGATCTTATGTCAGAGGCTATTGGGTTGGTATTATACTCTTAGTTTATTGAATTCAATGCTGTTTGCGAATCATTGTATAGTTGTCTTTGCACCATTCTAGTGCTGACTTAATAGCCTAAGTTCAGTTAGAAAGACGGAACAATTTAAAGAAAGTTTGGGTTATGCTATTATATGAAGATCGTTCCCCGTGGTCTAGAGATGAAATGCTGGCCTCTGGTTTCCAAGCTCGCGGGTTCAAACCCGGCGGAGGGCGATGGAATTTTTCAGACGTAAAAATTCTTACCATGTCTTCCTTTGGAAGGTAAATAAAGCCGGTGGTCTCGTGGCATAGATTTACGGCACGTAAAAGAAATTCAGGTCTGATAAAGAGGCCTCTGAGCAAGATTAAGCGGCATTTCACGAATGGGACGCTGAGAACCACAGCAGTTAAACAGCGTCCGTATATAACATTATTATTATTAAGAATAATAATAATAATAATATTTATTGCTATTTCTGAAAACACTGCTGTGGTATATTAGCCCTTAGTATCTAAAGTTAGTATTTTTGAAAATCTGTAAGCAAAAAATTAAAAACATCTTATGTCAAAAGTATCCCGCTAAGCATTAGGAATTAAAAATATCTCGTATTTATTACTGTGATAACTATGATAATTAAAGATTATGTTACATGAACGTATTTTCAAGAATTAGGCGAATCAGAACGCTGCCATTTGTGTAAATATTGTAATTATCATTATCATGATAGGTAAAAAAGTGAAATTTTAATTACAGTTGGAAAATTTAATATTTTAAAGAAAGCGGAGGAGGAAGAAGAAGAAAATGTTTCTGCAGATAAATCCCGTGTTTTCACAAAATATATGGACTCTAGAAAACATTGACAAATAAAATAGAAGATTTCGGCCTTGAGGGTCTAAAGGAAATCAATCAATGTTATGGGCCTCAGTTGTTAACTGCCTACGTCCCTTAGATAACAATAACTAACATGCACTTGCCAATTAATCCAATCATCTACCCCAACATTCAATGGGAAAAGGCAGATGTTCCTCAGTGTCTAATCAATGGGAGTGTGAACATTCAGTAAAGCTCTGCCGATTTAATTGCAGTAGATAGAAACCATTCGGAAAAAACTAAAACGCTTTTGCTTCATTACAATCAAATTAGTGATTAAAATACTAATCCAAGAATAGACATTTGTCAGTTTCTTGATTAATGTTAAATAAGATTTTTAAAATCGCCAAATTAGTACAGCATGTTCATTATTAGGGTATTAATTTGTTTACTGGTAGTACTGTCAACAGAATATTTCCTCACCACAGTCTGAAGCTCCTGGATCTCTAAAACTTCTAGATATTCAGAAGAGAAACTGAAATACAGTAGTTTATTAATCACAGCAGACATACTCTTGCCCTTACCCAAAGGTAAAAAGAAAACAATTATTGTATTCAATAAAAGAGTTTGATATTCACATTACACCGAAATTGGAATGTATAAACACTCTGAATATCCTTCTGGAGAAAGAAAACAAATCTGATGTGCTCCATTCACATAACTTTCTCTACATCTCCTTAACAAATTAACGTTAATAAGTTTATTCTTCCATATTTAATGCTAAACATTAACAGAAACGGTCTTATTACTTAGTTCCTTTATAAGTCGAAGGGAAATAAGGGAATACACTAGTCTAAACCGACAGTCAAATGTTTTAAAATATGATTGATATGGGAATGAAATTCTTTTCGTGGTCAAGCATTGACAAGTTCCCGTATGAGAAAAGTAAGCATTTTAAAACTGAAATCAATAACAAGGAATAAAAAGTACTTAACACAAGTTGTGTGTTTTAACGAGCTCTACATTTTTTGTGTGGTAAGCTTTTGTCTAGGTCTTACGGTTTCCAGTTATGCAAAATTCCGCAAAATTTATCCAGAATAAACATGTCTTCAGAGGCTAATCGCAGAAAATTGAAGATATACATTTTATTCGTCATGTAAATATCTTAACTATAAGAGATTTTAATCAAAATCGTAGAGCCATTATTGAGAAAATCAAAATTTTAGATATATTATCCGAGTAAAGGGTAGCTGGGGTGGGGACTTTTCTTGAAAATCTTCGTATCGCATACTTGGAAGATACCAAACTTAAATACCTAGTTTGGTTTTTAACGATCTTTTCGTTTTTGAGCTATGCTGCCCAGACGCACAAACACGGAAATAATGCTATTTTTGATTCAGGGGGTCTCAAAACTGGTATGGTGAAATCTCGGTATGGAATTTCTGGGTGGAATACAATACCTTTTCTATACACAGAAAGTAAAAATGTTCGATACTCAGATTACACCGAGAGTGCAATGTATAAATATTGTGAATATCCCTTCTGGAGGAAAGAGAGAAGAGAGAGAGAGAGAGAGAGAGAGATAGAGAGAGAGAGAGAAACAAAAGAAGCAGAATAGAGCAATAAACAACTTATTTATATATATATATATATATATATATATATATATAAAATTCCAACCTTAAATCAGGTAACTGCAGACTTCTAAGGAAGTTGATGTCGCTTGCTTCGATGTAGCTTTCCATTGCTCCATACCAAGTATAGTTCTCACAGTCACAATTTGTCAACATTGTTTTATAGAACTGTAGGTAATGATGCTGTTGGTTGTGTTGTACTGCCATGTGAAACTACACAGTTTTTATAATTAAAAGTCTTGTGTTCCAGAATGTTTATTAACTACTATTTTACTAAGAAAATCGACAAATTATCGCATCTGAAATAAATAACGGTAACACTACTCAAATAACACGCTGTTTGTAAATGATCAGGTGATTATAAAAAAATATGAAGAATTAAATAGTACATGTCAATCCCAATCAATAGCGAAAAAATTGAATCTAAAAATATGTTACACCCACATGACTTTTCCTAGCTGTTCAACAAACTTCTTAAAACAGATTATTTTCTCTTCTACACCATGCTAATCGAGATATGCATTAGTAAATATTCTCATTACCTAGTGCCTTATAAGTAGAAGGGAACTAAAGGAATGCACTATTCTAAAGCGATAGTAAATTGTTTTAAAATATGTCGCTAGTCATTGAAATTCGATTCTTTGCTTGACCAGAAGTAAAACAAAAGAAACACGGGCGACTTCCTGTCTGAGTAAAGTTTAAATAGCTTAAAATTGAAACCAACGAAACGGGAATATCTCGGAAACGGCTACCTCCACAACGAAAATGTAAAGGACCTGAATTGTAAGTTTTGACGAGATCAAAATTGTAGTGTTTTTTTTTTTTTTTTTTTTTTCTATCTCTTACGGTTTACCAGTTATGCAAAAGCCATTCAGAATGAAGGAACGAAGTTCGAAATATACATTTTATTTGTCATGTAATATCTTTAATGTGCGGTATTTTAATCAAAATCGTTAGAGTAATTTTTGAGAAAATCAAGATTTTCGAAAATTTGTCCATGTAAAGGGTAGTTTGGGGTGGGGAAATTTTCTTGAAAATCTTCGTGTGGCATCCTTGGGAAATACTAAACTTAGATACCGAACTTAACGGACTTTTCGTTTTTGAGTAATGCTGTCCACAAACACACACACACCTTTTTCTAAAAAGTTTTTTTTTATTCAGGGGTCTCAAAATTCGCATTTCCGGTGAAATCTCGCTATCGAATTTTTTGGGTAGAATTCAATACCTTCTCTACCTACCATGTACCTACGTTGTACATATGCACTAGAGAAAATAAAACTATCTCTGGAGCACATGAGAAGCAACGTTACTTCTGGAATTGCCTCGGTATGATGCAATTAGAAGTTGGAATGTTAATTTTTACTTTCTCCATATGCACTATGTACATAGTGTATAGAGAAAGTATTGCCCTCCACCCAAAAATTCGATACCGAGATTTCACCAGAAATATATGTTTTAGTGTCCCCAATATCCAAAAAAAAAAGCATTTTCACAAAAAGGTCCGTGTGTGTGTGTGTGCGCCCGTGTGTCTGTGAACACGATAACTCAAAAACGAAAAGTCAGTAAAATACCAAACATGGTACTTAAGTTTAGTATCTTCCAGGGATGCGACACGAAGATTTTGAGAAAAATCCCCCCACCCCAACTACCCTTTACATAGAACTTTTTTCGAAAATTTTGATTTTCTCAAAAATGGCTCTAGCGATTTTGATTAAAATTTCGTATATTAAACATATTTACCTGACAAATAAAATGTATATCTTGAATTTTCTGGGAATAGCCTCTGAAGAGTAGTTTATTCTGGATGAATTTTACTAAATTTTGAATAACTGCTAAACCGTAAGAGATGGACAAAAACTTACTACACAAAAAATGTAGAGCACATCAAAACACACAATTTATGTTATATACATTTTTTCGTGGAGTTCGTCGTTTTTTAGACATTCCTTATTTTTGGTTTCTGCTATGAAAAACATACTTTTCTCATACAGGAACTTGTCAACTCCTATCCATATAAACAAAGGAACTCCATTGACATAGCAACCAGCTTTTGACTATCACTTTAACCTACGGATGTCCTTTATTTCGCTTCTACTTACAAGGAAGCCAGTAATTAGACTATTTCTGCTATTTTTTTCTGACTAGCATAAAATAAATAGACGTATAAGCTTTTTAAGAATTATTTGTTGCAGGGATATGGAGAAAGTCATGTGAATGGTACACATCAGATTTTTCTCAATGTATCTACATTACAGGACGCTGCTGAAACACCAACCACCCTTCTTCGATCAAAAGCCACATATGGGAAGAGGACACCAAGCGTGCCACTGATACTAACAAGGAAAAGGCTTCTGCGTGTCTGAGACTGAGACCTTGAGATGCAGACCCACGTGGCAGAGGCAACTTGATACACATGCCCTAAAACAGAAGTCCCGTGCGTGTTTCGATACGGTTCAGCCGGTTACTGACCAATACAGTATGTGCCCACTTTCACACAGCTGTTAGCCTTTGTGACCGTCAGGTCAACAGTCTATCGGAAATAGGCTCTTGCCGAATCACCGGAGCATAACGATATACTCTTCTGCCTATATTAGCTCAAGACAAACGTTTGCAAGGGAGGGTTTTATTATGTAGTTCTTGGAAGGTAAACGGGCTTAAGAAGCGATATCTAATCTTTTTTAAGAACGGCTCGTTATATGATTAGTTGAGAAAAAATTATGATGTGCTCCATTCACATAATTTTCTCTAACTCTGTAACAAATTATTGTTAATAAGCTTATTCTTCTATCAATTTAATGCTAAAATATTAGCAGAAACGGTCTGATTACTTAGATCCTTTATAAGTAGTAGGGAAATAAGAGAATACACTAGTAAACTGACAGTCAAATGTTTTATAAGTTTTTGTCTATCTCTTACAGTTTACCAGCTGTGCAAAATTCCGTAAAATTCACCCAGAATAAAGATATCTTCAAAGGCTATTTCCAGAAAACTGAAGATATACCTTTTATTTGTCATGTAGATATCTTAAATATAAGATATTTTAATCAAAATCGTTGGGGTGGGGGGATTTTCTTAAAAATCATGTCATATCTTTGGGAGATACCGAACTTAATAACGTGTTTGGTATTTAACGGTCTCTTCGTTTTTGAGCTAAGCTGCCCCTCCCCCCTACCACACACGGACATTTCTTTAAGAATGTTTTTGTTTTTTTTTTTTACTCGGGGGGGGGGTCTCAAAACTGTATTTCCGGTGAAATCTCTGTATCGAATTTTTGGGTGCAATACAATGCCTTTTCTATACTCTGTATACATAGTACATGTAGATAACGTAAAAAGAATAGCAATTTCGCACTTAAAAGTATGCAATGTTTGATAATTCAAATCAATAATAAATAATAACGGTTAATATCATTACAAGTTTTATTTGACATAACTTGTGTGGTCTGAAGTTTTGTGTGTTAAGCTTTGGTCATATCTTACCGTTTACATGTTGCAAAATATCCATGACGATTCAATTCCAGATGTTAATAATTTTCATTTGCTATTGAAATATATATATATATATATATATATATATATGGTATTTTGATCAAAGTCGTTAGCAACAATTTTGAGACAACTTTTAAAAAGAAATTGTTCATATAAGTGGTAATTTTGGGCAGAGAGGATTTTTTTTTATTTTTAAAAATACCTTCTTGGCATCCTTGCTAGACGTTTCGTTTTGGAGTTCACATATTGACAAACACACATACACAAAGCAGACGCGCGCGGAAGCGGATGGATCTTTTCCTATTTTTACTTTCTCTATATGTACTATGTACATAGTGTATAGAGAAGGTATTGCATTGTACCCAAAAATTCGATACCGAGATTTCACCGGAAATACATGTTTTGAGACCACCTGAATTCAAAAAAAGCATTTTTAGAAAAATGTCCGTGTGTATGTGTGTGTCTGTGTCTTTGGGCAGCATAGCTCAAAAGCAAAAAGACCGTTACATACCAAACTTGGTATTTAAGTTCAATATCTTCCAAGGATGCGACACGAAGATTTTCAAGAAAATCTCTCCACCCACAACTACCCTTCACATAGAAAATTTTTCGAAAACTTTGATTTTCTAAAAATGGCTCTAACGATTTTAATTAAAATATCATATATTAAAGATATATGTTTGACAAATAATATGTATATCTTGAATTTTCTGGGAATAGCCTCTGAAGACTACTTTATTCTGGAAGAAGTTTGCGGAATTTTGTGTAACTGGTAAACCGCAACAGATAGACAAAAACTTACCACACAAAAAATGTAGAGCACATTAAAACACACAATTTATGTTATATTTTTTTTTTTCTGTAGTTGATGTTTTTTTTTTTTTTTTTTCTTTAAGATATTCCTTGTTTTTTGTTTCAGTCTTAAAAAACGTATACTTTTCTCATACAGGAATTTGTCAACTTCTGTCCATACAACAAAGGAACTTCAGTCACATAGCAACCATCTTTTGCTATCACTTTAACCTATGTTACTCCCTTATTTTGCTTCTACTTACAGGGAAGCAAGTAATAGGACTATTTCTGCTAATTGTTTCTCATTTAGCATGAAGTAAATAGAGGCATAAACTGTTCAACAAAAATTTGTATCAGAGATATAGAGAGAGTCATGTGAATGGATTAAATCAGGCAGTATCAAAATGTGTACATGTTTTTAATGATATCTCGGTATTGAATTTGTATGCGTAATGCTTCCTCTACATATTGGCACACTTCATTTTCTTTTAAAGCTTTTAACTTTCTCTAGCACATATGCATGTGTTGTACTCCATCAAAAAATTCGATACCGAGATTTGGGAACACATACTTCAGGGTTCCCTTAATAAAATAATTATATATATATATATATATTTTGATGGAGTACAACACATGCATATGTGCTAGAGAAAGTTAAAAACATGTTTACAAAAGGGTCCGTCCGTCCATGTGTAAGTGTGCGTGTGCGTGCCTATGCTTGTGGACAGCATGACCCAAAAAGAAAAAGTCTGTTATGTAGCAAACTTGGTATTTAATTTCAGCGTCTTCCAAAGCTCCAACTACCTTTCACATGAAACATTTTTGGAACATTTTGATTTTCTCAAAAATGGTTCTATGCCATATGTTTAGTTTCTATGAAATATATGTAGTTTTTCTGAGAATAGTATCCGAAGACCTCTTCATTCTGGATGACTTTTGTAGGTATTATGTGATGAAGCGTAAGAGATAGACAAAAACTTACTACACATAAAATAAGATCTCGTTAAAACACACAATTTATATCATACTTTTTTTTTCTTTGTTTGTTTGTTTGTACTTAACCGTTTCTGAGATACCTAGTTATTTGTTTCTTTTTAAACTACTTAGGGTTTGCTCAACGGGAAGTCAAGCTTTTGTTTTACTCCTGATCATATAAAGAAAACCGAATTGCAAGCGATCAGCTTTTAACAGTTTTGACTATCGCTGTAGCCTAATAAATTCCCTTATTTCCCTTCTATTTACACGGAAGAAAGTAATAAGACCAATTTATTCTGCTAATATTTATCTCTATTAGCATGATGTAGACAAAAGAATTATCTTGTAAGAATAGTTTGTGGAGCAGGTAGAAAAAGTCATGTGAATTGAACACATGACTTGCAGTTCTGAAAGATTGTCATTTCATCTTAGCCTATGTACCTACTAAATTTCTATTTATTTTCCTTGTCTTTAAAAGTTGCTCTATCCTTTGTATTCCTGCAAACGTATCTAGTGAAACTAAAGGTCGAGTTATATTTGACTCGACACTGTTCGAACATGCGTTTTACTCGTTCGTTTCATACTGTATATATTGAGACTCGCTCATTTCTCCGGGCCCAACTCCTTCCAAAAGCCGCAACAAATACACCCAATTATGGTCGAGCTTCTCGTAGGAAATGGGCATTTACTCGTTCGATAATTCAATCGTCAAATCGTTGTTGTTAGGCTAATTGTTTCAGTGTGTTACGGCAAATATGCTATGTTACTGCGTGTTTTACGTTGTTTCTATTACACAAATTCCATTGCTTTTTTGCATTCTGTCATTACAAGCAAAACACAGTTTAATATATGTTCCAAAACAACAGAAATCGAGTGTGAGGAAGGAAGAAATGATCTTTGCGTAAACTTTTAATTAAAAACGCATTGTAACTTGCATGTAATACAGCAAATTATAAGTATTACTTACATTTAAGAAATTATACAACTGTCATTAGTTAAAAGTAAATTGGGCTACTACCAATTTTTAACACTAATTAAGATTAATCATTTCAAAAAGTTATTTTATTTTAATATAATGATTAAAATTCCCTTGGCATTAACGAGAACAAACTTTAGAATGAACTCGGTAGTGACAAAGCTCTCTAAATTAACTATTTTAGCAGCATCTTAATGTTATAAACACGCAGTACGAAATGTCAAATAATATAAAAAGAGAACCAAAGAGAGTGTTCTTAAGTGAATTTAAGAATACTTAAACACACTATTATTATTATTATTATTATTAGATATCATTTAGTTTATAATCCTGAATCGCTTTGATACATCACGTCTTAACTCCATGGCACAACAGTCCACAAGGAACCACGGCCTACCGCCCGGCCGCTGCATCCTCCATCTCTGCCCGAAGGCGTCATGAATGGGATGCAATGCTGGAGGACGAGTGTGATCAGCGCCTCGAGTCCCTCCCGGCCGATTTAATGCGGTCTTCTCAATCTGGAGCCGCTATTTCTCAATCAAGTAGCTCCTCAATTGGCCCCCCCCCCAAGGACCTCACGAGGATAAGTGTACCTCGGACCAGGTCTCCCAGATGGGAAAATTCCCCACAGGTTCCGGGAAACGAACTCAGGTCTCCCACTAGGCTACTACCGCGCCAAGATGATGACAATACATCACGTATATCGATTTTAAATTCTAACTGATAAAGTTCATTTAATTTTAATAAACCAAACACTTTTATCACTCGATACCATACCGGAATATCACGCGAAAGTTAGACTATTCCTATTCTAACAAACCCACTCTCCGAATACCCGAACTCATGTGTGTTCGAAGGTATGATACAACCTATTGACAAAAACGCTTTCGATGAACAGCTCTACCTGGATAAAATTGAAAGCTGCTGGTGAAACATGGCTAATGGAAAGACGAAGCGATGCTTGAGGAAAGTATTTACGCTGTATGATTTTAAATGAATGGAGAGGAAACAAAAATAAATGAATAAAAAAAACTGCACGAGTGCTGATGGCATGTCATGAACGAAATCATTCACTACGTCTCAGCATAGATCAACAAAGTGGTCAGAGAGCCGCGCCGTGGCAGAGTGATCAGATCACTCGTCTCTCACCTAGACGCCGGGTTCGATCCCAAACGTCCACATGTGGGATTTATGGTGGACAAATCGGCTCCAACTTCATTTCATGTATCATCGGTGTCATCACCTGCGGTGCCATTTATAGTAAAAGCGGGCGTTAAACATTATATAAAAAAGTGGACAGATCGTAAATAGTCATTCACAAACACAAACCTCAGGCAGCCGAGCCAGGTGGTTCAGGTGTTTCGCCTGGCACTAGCATTTGGAGGATTATAGGTTCCATTCACAGCTTACCAAGCGGATGTTGGAGATTTCTCCATTCCTCGAACTTCCAGTACCTTCATTTCATCTCCATTTCATTCCAACCGGTCTCTTTCAGAGTTGTACGTGTCGGCATGGCTAAGGTGGTAGCGCCCCTTCGTGGTGGTGAATGCGCTTTTGAAATACAGCTCTCGGCGAAAGGGTGGCGCTGGAGTCGTCTGTAAAGACAGGCGTGCAGTTTTTTAGAGCTTTCCGCATTAAGATGAACTGCTTGGACTATGGTAGCGACCCACCATGGTGGATATTACTCCGTTGGATACTCTCATAACCTAGGGTCTGATGCACATTAAGCCCATGGCGGCTGCAGTGTGGAACCCCCTCCGGAATGTACCAACCAAATGAGATGACGAGATGACCCGAAAGGATATGCGATAAAAGAGGTCACGGTATGTACATGCATAAAAATGAATAAAAACTGGCTACCCGGTTAAATGACAAACACAAAAAATCTGATGTGTTACACTCAAATGACTTTCTTCATATCCCTGCAACGAATAATTCTTAAAAAGCTTATACTTCTATTTACTTAATGCTAATCAGAAAAAATTAGCAGAAATAGTCTTATTACTCGCATCCTTGTAAATAGAAGCGAAATAAGGGACAACCGTAGGTTAAAGTGATAGTCAAAAGCTGATTGCTATGTCAATGAAGTTCCTTTGTTTATATGGATAGGAGTTGACAAGTTCCAGTATGAGAAAAGTATACGTTTTTCATAGCAGAAACCAAAAATAAGGAATGTCACAAAAACGACGAACTCCACGAAAAAAATGTATATAACATAAATTGTGTGTTTTAATGTGCTCTACATTTTTTGTGCAGTAAGTTTTTGTCCATCTCTTACGGTTTAGCAGTTATTCAAAATTTAGTAAAATTCATCCAGAATAAACTACTCTTCAGAGGCTATTCCCAGAAAATTCAAGATATACATTTCATTTGTCAGGTAAATATGTTTAATATCCGAAATTTTAATCAAAATCGTTAGAGCCATTTTTGAGAAAATCAAAATTTGCGAAAAAAAGTTCCATGTAAAGGGTAGTTGGGGGTGGGGGGATTTTTCTCAAAATCTTCGTGTCGCATCCCTGGAAGATACTAAACTTAAATACCAAGTTTGGTATTTTACCGACTTTTCGTTTTTGAGTTATCGTGTTCACAGACACACGGACACACACTCACTCACACACACACACACACACACACACACACACACACACACACACACACACACACGGACCTTTTTGTGAAAATGCTTTTTTTGGATATTGGGGACCCTAAAACATATATTTCCGGTGAAATCTCGGTATCGAAGTTTTGGTGGAGTGCAATACTTTCTCTATACACTATGTACATAGTGCGTATGGAGAAAGTAAAAAGCATCACATACAATACAACTTGTTTTGCTGTGATTTGATTATATACCCAAGTGATCTCCATTTAAGAAAGGCAGTTATTCTTTGGTCAGTCTTTTTTGAGACACTGGAAGGGAGAGGTAGGGGCGTTACGTGCTTTTGCCGCGGGCTACCATGAAGTGCCGACACATATAATCGACCTGGTCAGGAGCACCGTTGCCCTTTGGAGATCTCGAGAGGTTTCTAATCAAAGGGACAACACATGGCGACAAAAAATCGGAAATGAAATAGCAGGAGATGAGGAGTGTGAAGAATCGCCTTCCCATTGGATAGTCCCTCGTGTTTGACGCAGACATAAACAAGAAAGCTTTCAAGCATCTAAATTTATGGTCATGGTTATGTCAGTCAGCCAATGTAAATCCGTGCTTTCAGTTAATGTGAAATGAGCTTTCTATACCCAAGTTATGCTCATGTCTTAAGTCTCATAATGACAGGCTCCTAATCCCCATGCTAACTGGAACAACAAGTATAGATTATATCGACAAGTAATCTATGCCATCAAAAAGTTAAATTCAACAACGCCATATTATCGCACTATAGTTGTACTTTTTACACCGGCCTAATGGCAGTGGTATGTTCAACTCAGTGATAACTCCGACCAATGACATAATGGAAGAGTTGCGAGTAGAACTGAAGGGTATGAACCAACAATTCATTAAAACTGGCGGACAATTTATATAGTTCATATGAGTGGTCCGTACATTAACGAACTACATATCAAAGCATGGCCAAGCCTAAATTGAACGAAGACACACTGCAAAGAGTGGAAGAGCCCCCTAGAACTGCCACCATAAGCTACGGCATCCTCAGGAAGATCAGTTACCGGAGATTTGTGCACGAGATAATGCGTGGCAATGAGCCTTGCGCATCGCGGAAATGAGACCTGTTCAACACAAAATGGTTGGCATCCGAAGACCCAAACTAACACTACCGACCTATGCAGCTGGTCGTCTAACTGAAAATTGAACCATAGTGAAGGACTTTAACAGCCATTTCATGATGATCATACTCATTTTAATTATATTTCTAAAGATGAACTAGTGAATACTTTCAGATATTTTTAAATGCAACCTATAGAGGTATAATATAAAAGGAAGCACAAATAAATATGTGAGGAGAAAATAAATATATCCAGGACACAAAACCGTCCCTAGTGTATGGAGGTGAGACATGGATGTTAATAACATAGATACATCGAAGCAGCCGAAATGAGATTTTTAGGGTTGAGGCTTAGAGATTAAAGAAGCCAAGAAATTAGATAATAACTGAAGATTGAAAAGAGCATGGTGGAAGAAGGGTCATTACCGTGAGAGATGGCGTCAACCATAGCAATCTCTGTTCAGACGGCTATACGTCAATACATAGAATGTCCCCAATCGTCTGCCGCGGCAAGCATATATGTGATAATTCAGTCTTATAATCCAATAGACAGACGGGATATACGATGGCCCAAAAATATGGAAACAGCAGCGCATGCAACACTTTAGACTTCGAAACTGGGAATAAACCTAATATTTGAATTGGAAGAAAGAAGAGTTCTATGTTTTTTCTCTTTGTTATTCTCGTTTTACCTCTAAATTATTTTTCTTCTTTTCAAGAGTGATTTTTCTTTCTTAATCCTCAACAGAATTTTCATTTATTTATTTTACTGTCTTAAATATAAAGGAAACTGATCTACCTCTTCATATCTTTGTACTAGAGTGATACAATATAAAATCAGACTTAGTGGGCAAAAACAATAAATATGTCCAATGTTAAAGTTAATTATATCAAGTAAAAACACTCATAACGCTGCAAATGGGTTTGTGATCATAAATCAAGTTTTTCCACATGCCTTACTTAGTAGTACAACATCCATCTGCGAGTTTACATAAAACAATCAGCCTTTGAATGTCTGACAGTGTGAATGATAACGTGTAGCATATTGAAGAAACAGAAAAGTTATTCATGAAGTACAAGACTCAAAGGTTGTAGGGAGGCAAACTGCACACACAGCAACTTTATGGAACAAAGTTGCTCAAGTTCAGGCTCAGGGAGTTGGTTTCACTCCTTTTCTGCTTCCGTATGTAAACCTGAGCCTGAAACCACGTAACAGGGCATAGTTCTTTATTTTAGGTATTTAGCTGAATACAAAAGGAAAACATTGATATAGACCATTATTGGGCAGTAATAAAAGTTACAAAATGGGCACCGTTTCAGACTAGCAAGCTATGCTATAGTACAGTCAAGAAATAACTATCTTATACCTTTTTTAGAACAGTCAGGTCTGGAGATCTCGCATAGGTATACGAATCGTTCATAACGCCGTGAAGAACTCCGGATCTTAGCCTCTCTTGCGGTAATTACCTGTTTTCCGGCGTAAGTAAAGCCATCTAGAAGCGTCTTCGTTAGCCTAAAATATGTAGTTATCTACTTCAAAAGTCTGCTTGAAAGTTTTGATATGTAATGAATATACTGGAACACTGTGGTGGACATCGTTATAACGAAATAGCCTTATTGCAGCAATTAAACTATCACCACTGTATTATATGTTTAACACTACCACTTTGTTCATTTCTCCAGTGGTCTATTTCAAACAAAGCCTAATGATTTTAATATTTAACTTTAGAAGCCAAATCAGCAGGAAAGACGCGACTCTGAAAATCGCCCCTTTCACCTCTGCCAGCAAACTCAATTTACTTGTGGCATATCACAGTCGTATTAAGTTGCATGGTTAGAGGAGGAAAGGGCAGGATATTCAAACTCATAGGTGCCAAGTACAAGATACATTAACCGTTGCTCCGTAGTTTCTCGCTAATAGTACAATCGTCTTTCCCATTGGCTCACCTCACCATAGTTCTGAGTTCTTGGGCAAGAACAAGAGAAGACTTTGCTACTGACGTTACAGAGCATTTATTTAACTAACAATAAGTACACGGTCGCTGTAATGGTGGAGGGATTACTTATTACATACAACACGTAGCTGATTTAGCAAAATTCATTTGGTACCTCTCTTTATTTTAAGAGAGGTACTTATTGCGTTTTAATACAATGGTGGTGGTGGTGGTGGTGGTGGTGGTGGTGGTGGTGGTGGTGGTGGTGGTGGTGATCAGTAGTGTAGCCAGGCAGTCTTCATGCCCTTAGGGCAGTACCAGGATGCTGGACAAGTCCTATGTCGGCCTGGCAACTCTTGGTTGAGTCTGTCTCTGAAATCTGCATGCCCAATGAGACGTCATATGTTCACAAACAGAGTAGCAGTTTTTAATTTCGTTGGTCCGCGCCTTTCAGTGGCTTGTCTCCCAAAAAATATCAAAGATGCCATAGCTCACCTATCAATCACAGCTCATGTTGAATGTTGAGTAAACAAATGGCCGGGCAATTCCATGAAGTAATTTCAGTCCCAGATAGTAAGCAAAGTAAAGCGCCGTTAATTTTCTTATGGGACAATACGCATTCCCTAGATGTTTGCATGTAATTCCCTTTATATAGGAAATGTGGAAGGAAATATGAAAATCTCCAATACATACTATGCAACTGTTAAGGTTTTGCCATGCATAGATAGATACCTATCCTTAGGCCCCTTTTTCTTGGAGCATAAGGGGAAATATCAAGGACATGGGATGTGTCCATTTCATCGGGACCATACGATTTGATTACAGTCCAGGTTAAGCATTTTAAGAGCTGCTTGCTATGTGATAGCTCTGAAATTCCGTTCTATTTGCATGGCGCCGACTTCTCATTTAAGAAACTTGAGAATTACGAAATTTAAACCTAAAACAAGGAATAGTGGTCAACTCAAAACAAACAACAACAAAAAAGTATTGGACATAATTTCTATATTTTAAATTTTTTATATGTTCTAATTAAAGGGTACTTTGGGGTGGGGAATTGACTTAAAAATCTTCGCGTTGCAACCATGGAAGATGCAGAACTTGAATATCAATTCTGCTATTTAACAGACTTTTCGCTTTTCAGCTATGCATTTTACAGTCACGCCTGGAACATTTCACTAAAATGTTATTCAGGGGACCTCAAAACACTTCCTGTGAAATTTGGTCATAACTGCTCC
Organism: Hymenopus coronatus; assembly: GCA_030762935.1. NCBI lineage: Eukaryota > Metazoa > Arthropoda > Insecta > Mantodea > Hymenopodidae > Hymenopus > Hymenopus coronatus. The sequence goes on along the minus strand of CM060892.1, from coordinate 85,328,196 downwards.
TACTTACTATACGCAGTATAGTGGATGTCATTCTTTAAGAATAAGAAAAGTCCGAGAGAGGGTAGCAGAAATCGAGTGAAGGCTTCTTTGCCAGAAATAGAACCGAAGCTCTCCCTGTGACTTATTGTCAGTTTTCCGTAACAATAGCTCGAGATGAGCTGGTACGACTTTGGGCAATCACAAAGCACGAAATTATGCATCTTTCAGTTGTTATTTCTCTTTATTTTTATATTAACATAAATACTTAAATTTTATATTCCATCTCTTGGCAATCCAACCAACAAACAAGGTCACGCTCTGATCAAATCAAAGCGATATTTGGTAAGACACCGTTGATAGAAAATAACGGAAGTAAGCTTCCTGCAGCCATTTTACGGTTCAAGAGCGTTTGAGGTAGCACCTACATAGGCCATAGAAATTACTTTGAATCCAGTAAAATGTGCCGCCTTGGTGCTACGCCGTGCCCAATAAACTTTTCCTTTTCATTTGAAAGTCGTAACGGGTGGCTGCGTGCCTGTTAATGTAAAAAGGGGCGTGACCCCTTGAAGAAGAAAAACAATGCTAGAAAGTAGAGTGTGGGTGTAGGAAACACGCACAAATACATTCGCTTTCGTCTCCCTACGCGATTAACGAAGCATTGAGGACGGTGAATCATGACAGTCATGGACATTTGGGAGAATTTTACCATAAACATGAATCGGGAGATTATTATTTGACTGACGCTTTGTAGTGAACACCTAAATGAAATTACTCAACACGCCCAATTGTTTAACATATGATCAAAGAAAAGTATAAAGAAGTGCTGATTTATAAACTCATAAAGATACCAAAAGACAAAAAAGATGCTAAGAAGACAGAAAATTCGTTTACAGGGGAGGTACTGATTATCAAGTGAACTGATTTATGATCCTACATTAATAAGTGTTGCTGTTGCAAACGACATTCAAGAATGTGTAGGGAAACAGTTCAAACACTAAACTTCTTATATGGCTTATAGTGTTTACATATAACCCATCGCTGCATAACTTCAGCCTAAAGGCAGCAATCTCTTCGTTTAACCTAAAAGATTGAGTTCATATCAGATTTGATGATTTAGCTTATTTGCATACTGATCAGAAGCACTTCGATACAATTAACTTATAAGGCGGGTGTCCAATAAAGCTATGAAGGGCATTCGTTTTACTCACTCGTTTCATACTACATTACATTAATGAGACTAGCTTGTTTCTTCAAGTACAATTCGTTCGAAAAACAACAAATATACTGAACAATGGCTGAGCTTCTGACTCATTAACGCTCTCGTGGAAAACGAACATTAATTTCTTCGTTCGAGTATTCGCTCGTTCCAACAGTTCACAGCATCTCGTAGTATAGTTAGCCCGCGCATTCTTCAATGCGTTAAGGCAAATGAATGGCAACAGCATATGCCAATGTTACTGCGTTTTCGCCTTTTGTTTCTGTTTACTCTTACGGTCAGAACTTTTTTAAGATATACCAATGCTTTTTGTTACGTTTTTTCTGTCATTAATCCAGCAAAACATACATTTACAAATCACTCGGCCACGGCGGGCCCAAATTATATATAATACAATAAATTAAATGATTCTTTAAACTCAAAAAATGGCATGACTGAAAAAAAATTGAAGTTGATTAACTCAAAAGTTCTTAATGTACATCAATGCTTATGAGAATTGTGACCACCACTAGAAAAAAAATTAATTGTAATTAAAATTATGTTTTGTTTTGGCCAAATAAAAATTAGCACCCCTAAGCACAAAGTTGGCCATCCATGAAATCTCTAATGAAAAGCTTAAGATACACTATCTTTTTCAATGTCTTAAATAATATAACAGCAAAATAAAAAGGGTTTTGTAAATGCATTATTATTATTATTATTATTATTATTATTATTATTATTATTATTATCGTTTTTTCGACAATGATCCCAAACCTCTTCCATTCATTACTTCCTCTGGTTTTATGTTCTAACTGATAAACTACTCTTATTTTGATATGCATCATCGACTCAATACCGGAATATCACACGATCTTAGGATCCACAGAAGGCATAGTGCGATAACATCAGAGAATCAAACAGAGCCTTCCCCTTTGGTCACATTAGGCGTTCGAACTGGAAATAACACAGCAGCTCTTCAGTATACGAAATGAAACGGTTGTGAAAGCGGGACACTGCTCGAACCCCAATATAATAAAAATTCCTCTATGCATGAGTTGATTTATGTCCGAAGGCATGAATGATACAAATTAATGACCTTAACTCGTTCGATTGACGGCTCTAATATTCCAAATCTGATTACTAAATCATGAAGATGCTTAATGTCACTGACATCGCTTAAATTGACATCTACAAAGTATACCTGCTCATTTTTACGCCTTAGTGCAAGCGAATGCGATTAGTGTCTAATCCTCTGACATGTTGGTTGTGATTCTCGAAACTTTCCTTTCCTTTGCATTCTTTTTATATATAATATAAATAGACATAATAGAAATTATATTTATATATATATATATATATATATATATATATATATATATTAGCTTATCATCCTTTAACCTGGTTGGTCCTATCGGACGATGAATTAAATTTTATTGGCGAAATGATGCTCAAATGATCTCGGGGCCCATGGACCTTATTCACATAACTCACCCTAAGTGAGATTCAAAATCGCGACCTGCTGACTGTGAGGCAGACACGCTACCCTCCACTACCCAGGCAGCTACAGAAATTTCTTCCGAAGTCCAATTTCTATTTTCGTAAACTTCTTTCGTGTGATATCTATCCCTGTGTCATCCTCCGTGATTTGCCTCAAACTTCTGTCCTACACACGACTGGTATGGAAGAAACAAAGCCTCTGGTTCCCAAGGTCGTGGAAGGCGATGGATTTTTACTTCCGGGCGAAAAAATTCCTTAGCATGGCTACCTTCTGGAGGGTAGATTTACGACATGTAAAAGGTCACCAAGCCTGATAAAGATTAACCGGTCTGTCACCCCCAATATAAAATGGGACGCTAAGAACCGCAGCTGTTAAGAACGTTCATAAATAAAACTCTATTCTCCTATTTCACTGAGAGCCTGTTTCTAACGTTTTCTTCTCATGGGGTTTCTACTATTTAAACCTCTTTCGTCCAAGGATATTACATTACTTTCTCAGAGTTATCAACTGTTAGAGAAGGTAATTAGTTTTTGTTTTTTATATGATTACACGTCATGACAATTTTATTCTGTATTTGTGCACAACTCGAGCAGAAAATAAAACAATGCACGCAGCACCAGATTTACAGCCGTGAGGTTCCATTATAACTCCTCACAATAGCAACTCCCCATCGTACTAGCGAGTAAATGAGATGAATGGAAGCAGAGGTTGTATTGATTCAGGTTCAGAGCAAAAGTGTGGAAAGATAAAACATATGCACGGTGCAATCTCCTCTAAAATATATGTGATAGGAATTTTTGTTGGAAGTTACCTCTCAAAATACTCATTCGATTCGAAACACTACTTGAATGGTTATTAGTTAAACGCTTTTGTCTAATACAGACTATTTTGTGTAAACATATTATTTACAAATAAAGCTAATAACAACGCGAAAATTTACAGTCATGTCTACAGCATTATGATACTCATTTAGAGTTTCAGTGATCCACGGCATAAGATCTTTTGAAGTTATGCTGTTTAGAAACACACACACACACTCGCACGGACCTTTTTCTAGGAATCAAGGGACCTCAAACAATATTGTATTCTACTTGCTACGTAGTAGAGAAAAAAAAATCAAATTCATATTTAATAATTAGTCTGAAAAGACATGTTTATGTATGGTGGGAGGTATGTATCAATACAGCTATGAATTTATTTCTTAAGACAGTTCTCCCTTTGTTTTTGTTTTATTTATTTATTTATTTTTGCGAGGAGCGTGTAGTTATTGTTCATTGCGCCGCGGCAGGACCAAGTAATTAGTCCACTCACCTAGACGGCCCGGGTTCGATACCAAACGACTGCATGCGAGATTTGTGGTGGACAAAGCGGTGCAAGGGCGAGTTTTCTCCGGGTTTTTCGGGTTCCCCCGATATCCTCATTCCATGTATCATCAGTGTCATCGCCTGTTGTGCCATAGTAGTAAAAGCGGGCGTTAAACACTATCAAAAAATCTAATGTGCTCCATTCACATGTACACTGGTACTTTTTCGTTTTATTTAAGCCTTTTCGCCATTTTATCCTATAGAGGAACAAATACTATCTCAAAAGATTCGAATGTATCAGGCGTGCCTTGTGTTGTGAATGATAAATGGACAATATCGAGCAATGCCTCCATTCCCCCACGGCGATGATCCATTGTCAAGAGTTGATGGATCCTGCGTAAAGATGGAATCCAGGTCAGGGATCAACACTAATCATTTGCTAGTCTAATGTGGACAGTCCGCCCACGGGAAGAAGTTTCACTCTCGTTAACGTGCTATAGTGATGAATGATGCGCACTGAGGGACTCAAAGGGTCAGGGGTTAGAGAGAAGAACTGTTAAACGAACAGTTTATCAACAGCTGGCGCTCGTAGGTACATGATTTTACTTCCACAAACACATTCTCCAAATTGGTGAAATCGTTTAAAAACTTTTTAAAACGAGTTTCATTTTAGCAAAATTTTCTTCAACAGGGTGTACAGGGGAGGGGTGTCTGCAATGCAGGGGTCTGTCTTCACAAAGAAAAAAATAATCCTTTCGATGCTGCTTTTAAGAAAATGTTTCTCACAAAATTAAAATATCATCAGCTTTCTTCTGATTACTTTTATCATTTTATTCTACCTATATCCAGAACTTAATAAAATAACATTAATTCTGAACTTTAACAAAATTGTTTTTTTCTCTCTCTCCCCCCCACATGCTACATTTGGACTGTCAATTAATCGAAGCCCAACTATAAACATGTTTTCTCGCATTTTTACTTTCTCTATATGTACTATGTACATAGTGTATAGAGAAGATATTGTAATGCACCCAAAAATTCGATACCAAAATTTCACCGGAAATATGTTTTGAGAATCCCTGAATCAAAAAACATTTTTAGAAAAATGTCCATGTGTGTGTGCCAGTCTCTCTCTCTCTCTCTCTCTCTCTCTCTCTCTCTCTCTCTCTGCAGCATAGCTCAAAATAGAAAAGTCCGTTAGATACCAAACTTTGTATTTAAGTTCAGCATCTTCCAGGATGCGACACGAAGATTTTCAAGAAAGTCCTCCACCCCCCAACTACCCTTTACATGGAAAAATTTTCGAAAATTTTTATTTTCTCAAAAATGGCTCTAACGATTTTGATAAAAACCAAAGAATCAAAATACAGAGCAATATCCGGTGAGTCTGCTCCAAAGAAGCCAAAGATCGTCCCGTTGGCTGGAAAAGTAATGGCAACGACATATATTGATGAGAAGGATGTCCTTCACACCGACTTCTTAGAAAAGGGATAAATGATCACTGGACAACATTGGCCCGATTCGACAAGATGGAGACGCGGCCCCGTTTGGCGAAGAAGAAGAAAGTGCTGCCGCACCCCTGCGCCCTTCAGTTTCTGCTTGTTCCCAAATGGCTCGCAAAAAGAAAATTTAGGTCAAATGAATGGAGTTTTATTTATGGTCGCTCTGTAACTACTGTAGTTCTCAGCGTCCTATTCTACATTGTGTGTGAAAGACGGCTTAGTTCTGCTCAGAGGGCTATTTATTATGCTTGAAGCTCTTTTAAGTGCTATATATCTACGATACGGTACCAACGGCTTTACTTCACTTCCGAAGGAAGCCACGCTAAGGATTTTTACGCCAGGAAAAATCCATCGTCCGCCGGGTTTAAACCCGCGACAAGAGGCTAGCATGGTAACCACTACACCACGGAGGGTGACTAGATCAAATGAGGAAGTTACTGTCGAGATAGAGACTTGAAAAGTAATATTTTCGACGGGTTAAAACAAATGGAATGAATATTAGGAGAAATGGGTATGCCTAAAAGGGGGCTATGTTGAGAACTATATAATTTGTGTTTGAAAAACGGCTATTTATTGGGCTGCCCTTACAAAACACATTTTCTAAATAATGCAATAAAATATCTGAGTCAACAGTGACACAAGATGATAAACAGTAGGTGTGGTTTAAAAGCTTGTCAGTTTCCCCATTTTAGAACCTCAAGCGAATGTAGGTTGTGTTCGTTTCCATATCAGATGCTCAAGACCGAATATGCTCGCCCGCCTGCCTGCCCACTGTGGCCTCCGAACTGGGCAGGTCCAGCCTTGTTGACTGCAGCTTCTCAACTTAAAGCGCTTATTAAATATGCTGCTGCTCGATAATATGCATCGCTAATTTGTCCTCTACAGTTTTACCAAGGCTAAATTGGAAGACTGTTCCGCTCTTGAAGAAAAATCCTCAATTTTTCCCCCTATTACTCATATTTCTATCATCACAAGCCCAAAATTTCCTTTCCTCTGTTGTTTGTTTCAAATTCTGCACTCTGTTCTCAGTCGTTTCTCAAAGGCAAGAGTATTATTTCGGCTTGTTGACCATCGTATGAAATTAAGGCAGATACTTTCTAATAGATCCTGAAAGAATTTTGGAGAATTCACAGTGTCCAAGATGTCTTATTGTAATTGATACCAGGTATACGCAATAATGGTAATATTTGTCATACCTATATCAAAATTCTATCTTTCATGGTTATTTAAATAATAATTTTACTGTCTAAATTAATTGTTCTAAAAAAATTAGGTGCATGATGCATTTTTAAAAATATTCAGATTAAAAAAATCCAGTTCACAGTAAATGAGTTCACAGACGTCTGTTATATTATATTCTTTTGTATTAGATTTAATTAGTGAAGAAAAATATTACTTTTGTACTGTCCAAAACTCTTTGAGTATAGAAAAGTGCTGGATAAAAGGTTGCGAGAAAATAAGGTTCAGAGTTGGGAATGCCTATTGATAAGCATGCGCCTATACATCTACAGCTTCAGTTAATTGTTTAAGTGCGCCAAGTGGGAAAAGCGAATTTATTTTCTCAAGAGTTTAAATTTCATATAATTTTATTGTGAAACAAAATAATTTTAATTTTTCACAGTTTTTGGTCAAACTTCACAGATGCGTCACCTTAACAGCAACCTCCTCCACCACACCCACACTCTTATAGCACATTTGGAATTTTTCCTGTAATGTAGTAATGTGGAATGGCTATTTCGTTTATATAACTTAGGCAAGATATGGAAAGCATTTTTAAAGGCTTTGGAAATCAATAACGGTTTCATACAACATTATGGCTTTTCTTAACTTAAACGCGTCTTCATGCAGTGAATTAGTTTCGTTTGTTTGCAACCGCGGGGGATTCAAAACAAAATAGCAAAATTAAGATTTGATATAATCCTGTTTTGGATAATTATTGATTCATAATAAATTTAGGAAGCTAGTGCTAATTGTAGAACACAGTGAAATATGGTTATCTGTTTGTGAAGACATGACTTGTGTATATTTTATAACGGCAATCTTTACACCGAATTACGTGGTCATAATTAGGGCCCGGATTTTATGTAATATCAAATGAAGAAATACGTGCATAAACACGTAACCAAAATTGGTGAAATATGGAAATAAATATGTAATGAAGCAATTAGGTATATATAAAACCCAACATTTTATTTTTATTTATTTTTTAGCAAGAAAATAGAAGCTCATAGGTAAGCTACTCAAATCTTATCCATCAGTTCAATTCTGCATGGGTATGTTCCCTGGAACCAATGCCATGCGCAGTTCTTTCTAAAAGGCATTATTAAATGATGTAGGCTACCCCTGCAGGTGTGTAGGTAGGACCTATTTCTTTGAAGAACCCCGTTGTTTAATCCTAACATGTAGATTACTTCGTAAATTCTGTTCAGTATATGTCATGTACACCCTTTGCGTTAATCTTAAGTTTGGCAGAAGACTATTTTACTTTCAGTCAGTAGTTAAAGCGCTGTCATTAGAAATCCAAGTTTTCATCTCTGATGAAAACGAAGACGTAACAGTGTAACTGACTTACACATTCTGAAGCGTTTGAGAACAAGAAAGGTAAATGTTTAAAACGCATCATTGTCCGCATCGTGCAGTTTAGCTTTGAAATGCATGTGAGTGAGGACAATGTATGAGAATCACAATAATAAATATCTGATGTGTACCATTCACATGACTTTCTCTACATCTCTGTAAAACATTATTCTTAAAAAGCTTATACTTCTATTTACTTCATGCTAATCAGAAAAGAAAAAAAAAAAAAAAAAAAAAAAATAGCAGAAATAGTCTTATTACTTGATTTCTTGTAAGTAGAAGCGAAATAAGGGAGTACCATAGGTTAAAGTGTTAGTCACAAGCTGGTTGCTATGTCACTGAAGTTCCTTTGTTTGTATGGACAGCAGTTGACAAATTTCTGTATGAGAAAAGTACAAGTGTTTCAAAGCAGAAACCAAAAAAAACGAATGTCTCAAAAACGATGAACTCCACAAAAAAATGTATATAATATAAAGTGTGTGTTTTAACGTGCTCTACATGTTTAGTGTATAAGTTTTTGCCATCTCTTACGGTTTACAGTTATTCAAAATTCCGTAAAATTCATCCAGAATAAAGTACTCTTCAGAGGCTATTCCCAGAAAATTCAAGATATACGTTTTATTTGTCAAGTAAATAGAGTTAATATACGATACTTTAATCAAAATTGTTAGAGCCATTTTTGAGAAAATCAAAATTTTCGAAAAAAGACCCATGTAAAGGGTAGTTGGGGTGGGGAGAGTTTTCTCAAAATCTTCATGTCGCATCCCTGGAAGATGCCATACTTAAATACCAAGTTTGATATTTTACCGACTTTTGGTTTTTGAGTTATCGTGTTTACACACACACGCGCGCGGATCTTTTTCCGATTTTTTTTTTTAGATAAAGGGGACCCTAAAACATATATTTCCGGGGAAATCTATACACTATGTACATAGTACGTATAGAGAAAGTGAAAATTACATATTTTTCCTTTCTTTCTTTGTAACGAAAATATACAACTGCTCAATAATGTTAAAATATGCAAAATTATGTAGTATAGTGTGAACTATGTATTACACCTCAAAATCTCTAAAAATGTGTAATTTAAAATTTTGGAATAAGAATCCTTTCAGAGTAATTCTTCCGATATTTTTAGATTTTCTTATAATTACGTGTACAGAAACAGAATACGTAATTACATAAAGTCCGAGCTCTAGTCATAATAAACACTGAAACCAGCCAGTGAAAAAACGATTCCAAACCCCTGAGTTATTACAGTTCCCCGAGACCGAGGAAAAGGATGTAGCCCATGTGCGGAAATTCTTCTACTGTGGGGAGCTGTACAAGGTACTTCTTTTTGTGAGGCTTTTAATTTATTTCTATTTATGTTTCAATAAATCCACCAACACTGCAAAAAAGCTCAAAATTTAAGTCTGTACTAAAAATCTGAAGACTGTTAAAAAAGAATACAAAAGTGCAAAGCAATTGCTACTTCAACTGCTCTACACCACTTGGAGACCAGTAAAAAAACCGACAACTCCTTCGTGCTTCTGTTAATTGCCAGAGTTTACGCTCTAAGTGATTTAGAAACAAAGAGTTGCTCCGCTGCCCACTTGAGTAAATGGATTGCTTTTGGCGAGGTAAGCCGTTATTATTCATACACAGCTATGTCTTTGCGGCTCGTTAAGGAACACAAGGCCTACATGTGGGCCATCAAGCGTGCTGCAGCGTTACCGTTGTTAACGTCACATCCTATACCACCTACAGCTCAAGCTCTGCTAACAGCGATACATCACTATGGAATATGGAAACAAATGAACACTTAAAAAACTACTGAGGTCTGTTCCATGTAATTTTGCCCGGCATCTCTTAACTGACACGTGACGGCGGTTGTGCGGCACAAAGTAATTATTTAACACGAATATTTAGGTAAATTAATATCTCCTAAGAGAATTGTCAAATTTGAATCTTCAAGCCGCATGTTTCAAATATACCTACAATAATTAATACATGTAAAGTACGTATAAATCTTTATCAACAAATAAATACCTACATATAGGAGAATCCTTCGTTTTAAACCTGCCGCTCGGTTTGCAAAACCACATTCACATAAAGGAGTATTTACATTGCTGTTATCGCCTACCTTGCACTGAATAGAGTTTGTATACATCGTCATTCCAAACAATTCAGCCAATCAGGAGAATCAGAAAGGGAACTGTGCGCGGGAGGTTATATTATCAGAAGGGCAAGCTTATGAGAAGCAATACTAGAACATTCTCACGCGTAATTAGCATCTATGATTATTTACTGTTGAAAAAATGAAGATAAAGAGTATTCATTTCCATGGCTTAATACTGATACAACCGATTCAAATGCTGCTGTGCCTCCGGAAATGAAAGAACAAGTGAGGTTAAACACAACGCTGAATTTCAAATTAGGATCCCATCGGCAGAAGCACTTGTCGATTTACTACGAGACGGCGCTGTGAATATTTGATATGACTTGGCGCCATCAACGGAAATGGATTTGTGTGTGTATATACGATATAAGATAAACAAACGTTCAAGAGAAAAACAAAAATTGACAATGCAACAAAGTTTCCAGTAGTGCTCTTAAAATGCGTAAGTACAATAGTGCCTATCCATCGAATGCATCTATTGAGTAGAAGCCTTATGAGATCACTTAACATTAAGGAAGTGATTCTAAGGAAGTCCTAAATGAGATGGTTTGGAGTACACGCATAGAAAGAAAGCTTTTATCAAGCGAAAAAAAGAATACATGCTCAGTCCCCCTCCCAAATATCATACCTTAATCTAATGAAATTTCAGTAAGATACTTAAGGTCCAGTGCCTCTCAGAGAATGTTGACGAGGTAGCTGTTTCCCGCCAGTGTGCGACAACAAACACCTTCTGCGCCCCACAATCAACATTCAACTTCTTGTTACACAAAATCTAAGACACTTAATTACAAATGCACAAGGCTCTACGAGAGTCATAGAGACGCTATGAAAATCTTCAGGAATGGATCTGCAACAAACGAAGGACGCTGTGCAGTGTGCAGTGATATATCCTACTTACACCATGCTCTACACAATACCGAAATATTTTCATTTTCGCCTGTTAAGTTTTTGCAATTAAGGAAGCACAGCAGTACATCATCCAAAAATGCCAATCTGCCAGAATACGTAATTTACACTGATTCACTAAGCACAATTCTTGCTACTCAGAATCTAAGTCCTACGCATAGAAACATACTTCATCTATATTCTATTATTCAGCGCTCTAGAAAACAGTAACCCTCACTTTGGTACTGTCACATGCAAATATTGATGGAAATGAAAACGCTGATAAAGCTGCAAAGGAAGCCACCCGACATCCTATCAGTGGCCACGGAGTAACTTCTACACACCAAGGCGTCATTAGCTGAACCAAACAACTATTTATAGAAAAATGGTGGACGACATTGTCAGCATCCCTCAGCAAACTGCTTGATGCCCGTGCTGGATCTATCAATTTCTTCGAACCTTAAAACGTCGTTAGCAAACAATACGTCTCAGAATTGATCGCCGCAAGCTGGCATACTCCATCATTAATAAAGAACCAGCACCAATATGCGCGACCTGCAATACACTGCTGCAGTGTCCGAAATATACTAAACAGAGACTTCATGGCGTCTTCAGTAACTTACCAAGTGCTCTCACAACCAGCACACAATTAAAAAGACCACAATATTTAATAAATGTAACCATTTTGTATGTTAACATTATGTAAATAACTTTCCGGTACAATATGAAAGGTCACGATATGACCAAGCTGTTAAAGCGACCCAAAACAAATAAAATACAAAATAAAATAAAAAAAACTACACATCTAGCGTGCCGCGAGCGCTAACTAGCAATTGGACACAAGGGGTTAAATAACAACATATTGTAGGTATCTGATTTGAGTGAATTATATTTCATTTAGCAGGAGCTAATGCTGCACCAGTTTCAGCATTCGATATTACTGGCAAGATGTCGAAATGCCTACATAACTGTGTCCTCTTAAAGCGATGCTGAAATAGGCATGGGTTTTATTATAAAAGCTTCAATAATTGGTTCACATGAGCCTTGTTCGTCTGAGCTGTTGAGGTTGTAGGGTGTCCGATGTACACTGCACAGGCCTAGTTTTATTTAATTGGCGTTAAGTGCAAGATTTACAATGTAGCAAGCGTTTGGTTAACACCTTGGGTTTTCTCGTCTCTAACCATACATTACCTATTGATAGCAAAAGCCATATCTTCTAGCGCCCTTGCATATTTATTTATAGCCCCAGATTTTCTTCCCTGCATCTTAAACTCTGAGGTCATCCGCTTCCCTCTCGCAGGTGCGACCAGCTTTTGCATCTGAACTACTAAACCCTAAGATGCGCAGTATAGCGGTGACTCCTACACTACACTGGGTATGCTACAATATGTTACTACCCTTATCATAGAAAATGCAGGAAGTGCTGGTCATCTTGTCTTACACAAATTTCACATGGGATTGTCATTCAACGAATCAAATCTACTTCACGGTTTCGTGGGCTTTTCTTAGCACGCAAGGCTGGGAGTTGTAGCAGAACCATAGACTGGCTGGTAACAGATATCCCGTCAGCATCGTAGAGTTATACTGTATTTTCAACTCAGCGTTTGTGCCATGAAAATTGATAGTAAGATAAATAAATATCCTTATTTAGTTGAAATTAAGTAAGAAGCAAATTAATTGTAATCAGTTTCGTATGAGAATACGGAAGTTGTTCCTTCTCTTCAGTTTAGTTATTGGCTATGAGCAAATGACATTAAAGTGCGATAATGTAATACATATCAAGTGTTGCGAGATTATTTCAAAGGATTTGTAATTAACGGAGGAAATTAAAGAGAATTAGAAAGACAAAATGTTAAATTTCCATGTAGCAAGCTAGCAAGCATTTGTTCTGGTGCGGAACAAAACTACAATGGCAAAAATGGCTTGAATAATAACCAGTGCCTTAGCCATAGCCGGCGCTAAATATAATAAGTTAAAAAAATGTGAATTACACAAATTAGAAATATATGAATCAGTTACAGCAGGCTACATCATCAGTTTCGGCATACCGGCCCTTTTTAATGGTGGGAGTTTTAAGTTCTGCTTCTGTCAGCGACTGATGTCACTAAATTTCAAGCACTAAATCATTTCAAAAGGATTACTATGAAAGATGATTATGGCTGGTTTACACTGAAGTCATTCTTAGGTTGGATTATCCTCTATTAAATACCTGCTAAATAAATGGAACAATCAAAGCGCAAATTAAAAACCAAACATCAACATCTTGATTCATAAGCCTAACTATTAATTATTTATTATTATTTAGGAACTTCTACCGAACTTTCTGTAATGTTATGAATTAACTCTGCAATAGACCGTCTGCTTCTGGATTCACAAATTGATATAACATGAAACCTTTTTCCAACTGGCTCCTTTTTCACATTTAATATTTAATAGTCGTTTGCTTCTAACCCGTTTATAATTAGGCTAGAATTTTCTGACTGCAATCAATACAAAGGCATTTCTGCAATTTCTGAGCACGGACAACACTTTAGTTTTGAGTTCACTGAAATGTGGATGGAAACGACACCCGCATTGTCTTGTTTTCTTCACATGAAATCCCATCCGGAAAATACTGATACAAGACTGCAGCAATATCAGTTAAAACCGATGTGTACAATGCCCCCCCCCCTCTTTCAGCGCTAGTCGTCCCGAGTGGCGATGGAAATTGAGCGCTGTCTTTCGCTCCAGGAGTTCTAAGTTCCATATTGCCAATCCTGGTGTACTCACTCGCTAAGGCTTTCAGGTATTTGTCAGCAGATTCAGTCAACAGAAAACAAAAAGCAAATTCTTGACCCAAAAAGTTAGTATTAATACGCTTTCAGCACACCCGCGACGCAAATATAATCCTGGATTGGCGTCGTTAAACTAAGCTCCATTAACAATGAAAGTTTAACGTTAACATAGCACAGAATAATGACAGGGGTGTGGCAAGACTATTCGAAGTGTATCCATAGAGTAAAGCAAGAACTTGGCATGCGTTTCCACATCCGGAAATTGCACGTGGAAATCTTGTATTGGGATCGTTTTGTTTAGAAATTGACAATGTATCGATAAAGAAATGTAGCCAAGTATTGAGTTTTTACTGCCTCTGCCTTTACTTTTCATCGTGAATTGGGCTTAAGAGCCACTTCTCTTGAACTCCACGTCATTAAAATTATGAAACAGAACTGTATACTCTCTTATTTATATCTAACTGCATCAAACTCAACCACAGGAGAAGAAAGGGCAAAGAGGAAATATTAAGGGAATTGATTTTTAATTTTAACAGAAAAATGAAAAAAATAAGACACCGAAAACCTTATTTTCTGCGAAATAAATCTGTATTGTTATTCAGAGATGGAAATCAAGTAAATTTATTTGCAAGTGGATATGTATTTTTCCACTTTGGAGCGGTCTTGGGGACAATTTGGAACGTAAGATAGGGTAAAGTGGAAAATTAGTTTAAATTGGATTTAGATACCATTATATGTATTAATACTATGTTACAGTTCAATAAATTTATTGGAATTTAGTGTTAGCGACTACTTAAATCTCTTCAAGTACCCGCTGATTTCATCAAATTCAAACCTTCAACATCTGAATATATATCATATTCATGTTTTTACACACACACCAGATTGAATCTAGTTCTCCGTTTGGGGTTCAAGTTCCTGTTTTCAAAATGCTGTGGCAAAATGCGTTGTCTTTATATCAGCTTTGACGCCATATGAATGGGATCATCATTTGGTGAATTATTCATTCCTGCTGGTATGAGATCACATGTCAGATTGGAATTCTCAGGTCACCACTTCCGGAACTACTATTGCTGTTACCAGCAGTGCACTTCTCCAGAAACAAAATCTGCATCCGAAAACAGATCCTAATCAAAAGGAAATATGAAAATATTAGAGCTCAGGTACCACTTTGCCTGCTATATGAACTACTCATTTTGCCCTAGAACTCTTTGGATTTAAATAAAAGAGGAGGATATATCTCATATAATAAAGCAAAATACAAGATACATCATAAAGCAGACACTGCTCTAAAGAGTATATTATTTAAAAGAATCGTAGCCACCTACATTTGCACAAAATCATCACGCTTCAGTCTGTCAGGCGGGAAGTGTTGATACTTCAGATGCTGGTCAGTGCTGACCTCCTTCAAGTTTGGAAATAACTTACTACTCTTACTTTCTGCTTGCCCGACATTTGCACGCACTTTGTGCTTTCTTCTCCCTACTCCTGCGTGCTATCGTAATATTGACAGCTTGACTTTTATTTCTGGGTATTAATCTGATCTATAGCAACAGGGTTGTGTGGTGTCAAATGTTAATAATTGCAAGTGCGATTAATCTTACGGAGAAAAAAAACTTTCCTGCAATTTGAGGAAACTTTTAGCATTTTACTGGTAACTATCCTGATTTGCTGCACAATGAACAGTTCGCATAGCCACACAGAACCATACTATAAGAACTCCTGGTTGTGGGATTTTGCACAATTTTAAGTACGAGTATTTTCACTGCTTGGCAACTTCGTTAGAAAGGAAAGAGAAAAGCCAGCAAATAAAAATGTCACACTTGCGCGGCGACAGGAGTTAATCATCTGCTCAATTAGCGACTCCATATTTAAAACTGGCGGTGTCACGTATGGTCGTTAAACATGTCGCATTTGATTGCCCGTAACGAGTAGATTGCCTCCGCGCACGAAATACGGAAAAGTGTTAAAACAAAGTGCGTTATCACGCCTTCAACCGCCCTGCCGGAAATGACAGTTTACTACTTGTCTGGTACATCATTAACCGAAATGTAGAGAGGACCCGACTAGTCATTACCGCATTACGTCTCCAAGCATGCGATGTGAGTACTTGACAACGTGCTCCCTTGTTTGGAGAGGAAGACAATGCAGTTTTTAGTATTTCTCCAAAACAGCTTTATCTATTTCCTTTACCCATATGCATTACTTGGATTTATGCAATAATGCCGTTATAAACAGGTTGTTATAAGGTCGGCTCATTATGGTACGCGTGCCAATAATAGCAATAAAGAATCAAAGTTCCATGACATATACAGAGAAGATGAAACCATTTAGCGGCTTCTTTCTATGAGCAAAAAAATGTATTAAAAAGAAAACCTGGGTATATACATTATGAAATATAGAATAAATAAGTTCCAATTTATAATTACTATTCTATACTGCTAAGAGGCTACTTTGCTGTCCGTTAAACCTGCTTACTTCTCTCCGAGGAAAGGAATGCATACAGTGGCCTGTCTTGTTTATCGGTTCAACATGCCAAGTTAACAAAATTCAATTGCAGGGAGAGGGAGGGAGAGAGAGAGATAAACTAATATCTCAAACATATGGAAACTAATCTAACATATCAGCTATGGGTGCCGAATCATTTCATTATTTAATTCCTACAATTTTTAATGTTAAAGTTGCAATGAACTCTGGATAATCTGCCCCATGAAGGACAGTTACTCGCGCAACATCATAAAAAGTACCCACTTTTTCTTTCTTTTTAATAATTCTTTGAACCTGGTAGCTCATATCGCACGATGAATGAAATCGGGTCAAATGAACTCGGAGTCCATGGAAGTTAAATTTTACTCCATACTCGCATTCTCAGGATAAGATAAAACGACGGAAAAATTTTTATCCGGGTAACTCACTCTAACCGAGATTCGAACTCGGGACCTCGAGAATACCTACCCATGTATTCGAAAAATTAATATCACCAGTAAAACCAGCAGCTGTGCTAGTGGCCATGATTTCTTCGTCTTTAGTTTGATGTCCTTTATATAGTCTTCATGGTAGGTCATTGTAGTAGTATCAACTATTCACCCCAAGTCGAAAATTACTTAAAAATTTAATATATGTACAATTACATTGTTCAGTAACAGCAAATGTTTTAAAAGTTGACAACGAAAACTTCCTGCACTTCAAGTGTTCTCAAAATTTGCAATATATGTAATTCTGAGAAATGAATTATTTGAAGTATTTTCGGTTTATTACTCCAAATATAGAAACAGAGGAATCGCAATTTTCACACTTCTAGAAATGAAGGTGATGGCTGGAAAATCTATCATTTTAAGTTAGTGGGTTTTTGACACAAGCTTCAAACTATAGGCCAAGATCTGGAATCCCAGAAGTTTCTCTCTATCCAATTTAATGTAAAACAGGTCAATATTATACACCTCACACACATACTGCATAACAGTCCAATGTTCAAATCAAACGAAGTGAAAGTTTTGCATTACCTTTTACATACGACCATGTCGAAAACTAGGCAACTCAACAAAAGTTTCAACAAATTCGCAAAGCCATTCTACAGACTCAAACATAAAACGAAAAGAAACGAGATAGAGGACCAGAGAGAAATTGCTACTTGAAGATGAACATGAAAAGTGAAGCCTCTAATACGTACGGGAACCAATCGGTGAAAATTGGGGAAAATAGTTAACAAATTATTATTTAAGTGCGATTCTTTGGAACATTTACGTTTGACGTTTAAATATATTTGATATGAGTGTGAAATGACCATTTGCGCGATCATTTACATAACCCTGAACGGAGGTCGTGGTAGCAGATTTGAGTTATTTTATATATTTCATAATTTTCTACAAACATTTATGGAAGCAGTTTTGCTAAATTTGGTACACAATGTTAATCATTTTCTAAACACCATTTTATGAAATATACAAAAGCACAATTTCAGGCTAAATAATATGAACGAAATTTTGATATGCATCTTTCTCGCCAGCAATATATTAAACATGTCAGCATTTAAAATAATCCTTACAATACAATTTAAGTTATTACAGTGGCATTTATAGTTCTCCAATTCTGCTAACTAAAACTTGATACGCAGTTCTAGTGTGAGACAAATTGGTTAATAGAACCAAGCTCACCCAGATCTAATTATATATTGAAAATCAATTTATTGAAAGTATATTTCTTAGCAAACTTATTTACTGGCGCAATAATCAACATTAATCTGAAATATTTTATAATTATGGAAATTGAATCGTAAGCAGCATTTTCTTTATATAAAATAGGCTGAAATTTGTGTTTTAAAATGCATCATCCAGAAATGAATACATAACTATCAAACATTGCAACCGCACATCTTTATACAGACAAAAGATGTGATAAAATTGTAAAGAAGCTAAAAAGATGATTTGAGTTTTGAAAAACTCACAGATCCGTCCCTTAATGAAGAAATATACCTTACATTCTTGGAGAGGAATCTATAGATTAAGATTCAATTTATTCTGACTGCCAGCTTCAACTTCAATTTTAAGTCTAATTCTGAAGATCAAGAAGTGAGTGTTTGTAGCTATTATTGTTCTACGATTCGTTACCCAACCGCTATCAAGACAACAATTAAGAGGGGTGGGGTTTTTCAATTTCATCATTGCACGTACTGACTCTCTACAGTTCAATTGTATACTTAAAACTTTTGATTTTTAAGCCTTTTAAATATCTCACATAGTTTTTGGAGTCAGGCTTAGCCCCATACTATTAATATGCAGAAAGGGAGTAAATATACTTAAAGAAACTTTACAGAAAAGTACTAGAAACACATCTGTATATCAGCGATGCCCAACCTTCAGCGAAAAAAAAAAAAAAGCGGAGAGCGGATTCATCTCCATCCATTTGCTCGCGGAGTGGCACATCGTATATAACGTCGCGTTGTAACAATGGCGATGGCTTCAGTGATGTATTGCTATTTATGATCAGTTATATCCGTCCTTATATCCAATGACACAGAGAAAAAATGATAATGATTTTATTTTTTTCTGTAGCTGTCTAATTATATTTCCCTCCCTGGTCTAGGTGTAGCATACTACACTCTGGTTCTAAAGATCCGGGTTCAAACCCGGCGTAAGGCGATGGGCTTTTTCGGGCATAAAATCCCTAGGATGGCTTCTTCGCAAGTCAAGTTGGTCCCCTGTCGCAATTTTATGCATTAAAAGAACCTCAAGCCTGACAAACAGGCATTTGAACAAATTGAACGGGTCTTTCATGCCCAATATATATGGGACGCTGAGAATCATTTCAGTTAAAGAGCGTCCATCAATAAAACTTAAATTTCATTTCCCAATTCACGAGTCCTGTCAGGGTATTTCAAGATAGCTTACTGATTTAAATTGGGACATGCTTCCTCGGCTGCTATAATTAAACAATTTTATGAACTTTTCTTCATTAAAAGGCGGCATCTTTTTACTTTCTCTATACGTACTATGCACATAGTGTATAGAGAAGGTATTGTATTGCACCCAAAAATTCGATACCAAGATTACACCGGAAATATATATTTTGAGTCCTGTAACTCAAAAACGAAAAGTCGGTAAAATACCAAACTTGGTATTTAAGTGAAAAATCCCCCACTCCAAACTACCCTTTACATGGAACTTTTTTCGAAAATTTTGATTTTCTAAAAAATGGCTCTAACGATATTGATTAAAATATCGTATATTAAAGATATTTACCTCACAAAATGTGTATTTTGAATTTTCTAGGAATAGCTTCTGAAGACTACTTTATTCTGAGTGAATTTTACGGAATTTTGCATAAGCGCTAAACCCTAAGAGAGAGACAAAAACTTACCGCACAAAAAATGCAGAGCACATTAAAACACACAATTTATGTTTGTATAAATTTTTTTCGTGAAGATGATTGTTTTTGAGATTTTCCTTGTTTTTGGTTTAAGCTATAAAAACTTATATTTTTCTCATACAGGACTTTGTGAACTCGTGTCCATACAAACAAAGGAACTTCAGTCACATAGCAACCAACTTTTGACTATCACTTTAACCTATGGTACTCCCTTATGTCGCTTCTACTTACAAGGAAGCAAGAAATAGGATTATTTCTGCTAATTTTTTCTCGATTAGCAGGAAGTAAATAGAAGCATAAGCTTTTTAAAAATAATTTGTTGCATAGATATAGAGAAAGTCATGTGAATGGAACACACCAGAATTTTTACCATGCAAAAAACGGAGGAGGGGTGTAAAGCGACAATGTGACGTCATTAGAGAACAGGTTGGGCACCACTGCTCCGTAATGTGTTGATTGGGACCGGTAGAGCGCGGGATAATGCGATTCATTGACTCGAGATAAACTGATCTAGCAACTTCAGCGTCATGTGCACGTGTATGTGGTTCTTTATAATCAACCCGTTTAGTCTAAATGTTCACATCGCGTATTTTGTTTCACAAAGAGTAGGTATTACTGCCAGGCCTTTTATTTGGTGTAAATAAGAGGACTTTTTACGCAATTTCAATGCAATCACATAAGTGAATTATTGCAGTGCCGGTTGAAAAGTTCCTATCAAAACGAATGCTTTTTATGCACGATACATTTGTGAAAACTGGCCTTTAGATGTACGCAGCTTTCACTGTCGTCGAAGTTGCGAACATGAACACCTACGCCTTGATCTTACATTTACAAAGACTGGGTGGCTTCGCGCTAGAATTCGCACACGATAAGGAATAGCTTTTAAAAGAAGAAAATTTAGCTGAATTTGACACATCTTAGAAACACTCTGCAAGAAAACCCCTATCATCAGTCTCAAGAGGGCGTTTTAAAATGGGAAGTCTATGCTGCTATTAAATTGTTGGCTGAAATATTGCACATATGCGAAACTTTACGTACTAAGCATCCGTAACCATGCTGTGTATCGCTCGCGCTCTATCGCTCTGACCTCTATGTACATTGTAGTTTGTTTTGCATGCACAAAATTTTCTTCTTTGTGAGAAGGTTTATAAAACTGGTCAAACTACATTAACGAAATGCCAAGTCAATCGGCTGGTTCAACCAAAGTGGGTGGGACGTATAGAAATGGGCGAATCCCTCAAATGAGTGAAGAATCCATAGGGATAGAAGAAGTTATCCCCATACAACAGAGGAAAGCTGTTGTGCAACATTCTATGGCGACAAGATATTTGGCAGTACACTATGAACAGAAGATTTTGATGACGATTAGATGGCATGACCTTCATTAAATTTTATGTAGTCAGAAACAAGAGGGGAAAAAACCCTATTGGATAAGCAACGCGTCACTTTTTATATAAACAATACTCACCTGGAAGAACTATATTGTCTGAAATGCAGCTACAAAATAATTTTAGAATTACTTTACCAGAGGCTGTTTCACTTCCGCAACCATACGCCAATAGAAGAACAGGTTGTTGGTACTTACCTGGAACAGAAAACATAATTGTTATTATCATGGCAGGAAGAAGACAGACCGTACATGCCACTACATGATTATGGGGCACAAGCCATAAAAGTGTGCCTACAATACACGAATCGGGACATCCCGCTCTCATGCAAAACATTTTGCCTTCAGGCTGATAACTTGATTCAATCACTGCACGCTCAGAGGACTAATAAGTGATCTCCCTCCAACAGACTCGATCATTACAAGCGTCCACGTAATCAGTTCATGAGGTTCGGCACCGTTGTCAAATTTTCACTTTTTTGTTTCTTTTCAGAAACGAAAAACTGTGAAAAAAAAAAGAACGTAAAACAGTAGGTATCTTACAAATGGTACACACATAATGGACAAAAAGTATAAACAGGCTTTCATGGCCGGTGTCACAATTGCTTCTATCATTGTGTGTAACTTTATAAGTTTAATGTTCTTTGAATATTTCAATGCTCCTTGTACACTCCCCCAGCTCTGCATGACTAAATAAAGATGCTCGTCATGTGTATTTCAATTTTTTCCATTCAGAGAAAATCTTTACTCAGAGCAGACAAGTTCATTTAAATAGGGTATCAGGAGGAAGAGTTTTATTCTTAATGTTTCTGTACAAAAAGCTAGGTGTACAGACCTGGTGTTTCGTGCAAGTTTTTGGTAACATCTTCAAAGGATTGTAGTGGTAGTGGTAGTCGTCGTAGAAGTAATAGTAGTTATAGAAATGCCCGGGATTTCCATCCTATGAAGATGACAAAACCAAAGAGTTGTACGAAAAGTCTACAAACAAACGCCTCATATTCAAATTAAGTTCACGATTATGTGATCAAAGCACTGTTATGATATAGAACTCTGATTTAATGAATAAATTGTTAACTAGAAACCATATGACTGAAGAGTCAGTCCAGTTCAAGTTTTCCACGTTAATTACGATAGTATCAGCCAAATGAATGATTTGTGACGTCAGCGGCAAGTCTCTTTTTGCTCTTGGCTCTCAAGAACTCGGTAAGAAATAGAGGGCAGATAAGACAAGGGCAAATGCAAAATTAGCGACGGCCTAGTGGAAGGACGCGTGTGATACTTGGTACTTACATGGTCTAACAGAAAAAACTTACCCTTCCCTTTACACTCCTTATCTACGTATCCTAAAAGACGGTGTTACGTCTCACGTTTGAGAAGTGGCTCTGTCGAAAATCAGAGTTGTTTGTAGCACTAGTATTCATTATAGCAACACTGAATAAGTTCACGCATGTTGCGATTTTTATATAGTAGGTAGAGATATTAGGTACCTGCTTAATCGTGCCATTGTGTGACTAAACGATCAGCTATTTTCAATTCGTATCGCAGAAAAGTCTGCCACGTTAACGTAACCGAATTGATTTACTTTGGTTGACCTATCTTCATCGATACACTCAAATGTAGTAAACAATTTAAACAATTTGAATTTACTTAAACTACATAGTGGACTGCTTCAAATGTATATCAAGAGGAAATAATTTATTTTCTGTTGTATTAACTACTCTGACCAGTTCGCGCAGCTTTATTGCATAACGCTTTGAACTCATCCAGCAATGATAATAATTGAACGACTTGCAATATATCAATTAAAGCAGCAAACTATGCGCAAAAACGTTAGTGGAAATCTGGTATGCTGTTACACAATTTAAGAAAAAAAAAACAAAAAAAAAACTGCCCTCATATAGGTATATTGTTGGCATTGGAATTTTCTCAGTAACATTAGCAACCCTCAAATAAACTCACTGCATGTTTAATCATATAAATGACTGCGGGAAGTCCTTAGACCAATCACTTAATATAAATGGCATTCTAAAGAATTCAGATCCCCCTTTATGACAGATAAATCTGATAGAACGAACTTACATCGTCATTGTGATAACCGCGCCCAGAAACATGTGCCAAACGAAATCAATAGAAGGCAGGCTTTCGCAGCTCCTTCAAATTTCCAATTCCTTTAATAATGTATGTTCAAACAAGATTAATGTCCTTATGCCTACCTTAAGTGTTACACGTCAGATGCTCAAGATACAATTTTGCACAATTTCAAGATTCCATATGTGTTTGTATTCATCTTTAGAAGTATGCTCGACAAAATACTTATAACCTGGTTGCTGTTAATTTTTGTGCAAACAAGTTCAGTTTTTCTTAGCATGTGCATCAATTAATTTGCTTAAGAAAAACGGGTACAATCAAAGAATGGCTTCTCTGTTTATAAAAACTCGTTGATGAGACCCATAAATAAGATAGAAAGTTTGGAAGTCACTGACTTACACCCATTATATAACCTCTGGTTAAAGTTTACCAATATTCTTAAACAGTTGCTCGGTCTTTTGATATTCTAGCAACATCTTGACATCTTGTTGAGAGAAAGAAAATTACAATTTACGATAGCAAGACCAAGGCATCGTTGTTAGCTCTAATAATACTACTTACCACTGGCTGAAAATGGATGCACTTTTGAGGCTTTTTGATCTAAAGAGTAACGGTTACAATCTTCTTAATAGACAGATACAGTTACTTCGCTACTTCTATGCAATGACTATAAGTATTGTGCTATTTGTTATTCACCATCAAATGTGACTATTATGTCAACTGTGGAAATATTAACACCAAATTACTTCAATGCCCACGATTTATTGTGGCATCGGTTGTTAACGTTTTGTACCGAATACCCCTTTTAGAGAATGACATTATCGGCGACTTCTTCCAGTCATCTTGCTGCTAAGACTTATTCAGAAGATTGATCGCGCACCTTGAATGACGCAGTTCTGTAACTAGGTATTTTGGCGTTTCCTTAAGATGGTTGACGCAACAATTTGGCAATCGAAATATTTGAAATGCAACTGTAAGAATTTAATACAGTACAAGACTACATTTTCTCAAACAACAGTAGACAAGCATTCAATTTAACGCCGTATTTGTTTAAAATACAAGATTACATGATGGAATATAATTGAACTCTCTTAAAATGAAAGTTTAAAACTGACTTTTGGGAGGAAGTTGTTGATTAACTTTAGTCAGCCGGAAGAACAGAATGCCTTGATGCGACTTACATTGCGCAGAAAGTGGTTATTCATATATGCATCTCATTCTTTAGAAATTTGATGTTTCACCCAAGAATGTCTAAAATAAATCTAGGAGTTGACTCAGATATGACTTAATAGCGGGTGTATATGGGGCATTATTAACGGTTAATACCAAGCAGATTCGTTGATCATCTTGAGCGTAGGCAGAAATTAACAGTTTACATTCATTCTGTGAAGAGGTATTCATATGCGTCTTGAAAATAAAACATTTAAATGTTTGAATTAATGAGTGAATTCCCCTTTTCCTAACCATTATTAAAATCTACCGCAACCCCTCTGTATAGCTCACATCCTCTAGATCATGACAGCTCTTTGGAAAACATTGGTGGTACCACCACCAATAATGATAATAATAATAATAATTATTATTATTATTCAAGCACTACCTATTCATTTTAGCAAATGATCTAAATTCAAAATTGGATATCGCAGGACTTCCTGTCAGTAGCTAGAAACTGAGATAAAACAGCACGTTTAACCAATGGTAAATATTTTGCAATCTTACCTCTCAAAGTTAACTATAACAAACAATGTTTTTTTCGAATTGTCTTTGCAGGTCATAACATTTTCACAAGTGATATAGGAAAATACTATTATGTCAAGACTAGCTTTGAGGATGTGTGTGACCAATTCAAGACATTTTCATTTTTCAACCGTAATTCCATCATAATAAAAAAAAATCGCAACGGGACACCGTTATATCCGCAGAAGAAATTTTGCAACTTCATCAAGGTCCAGTAACCCTGCAGATCTTGTATACCGGAGGCACGACAAGAGGAAATACATCCTGCCCAGCACGCTCTGTTACGTTTCAAACCAGAATTTGAAACTTTGTCTCGTGCTTCGATTCTGCCAAAAAAGTGCATCTGCTAATAAATTTCAACTAAGAAAACCGGGAAGTAGCAGAAATGCACCTTGTAATAACTTATTAGAGATATAGAATCGTTTTTACTTTCTTTACTGCTTACCTATAGTCAGTAAAGAAAACATTAAATTTCATCCCAAAATGCTATACCGATATATTTTCTTTGTATGCAAATGACTAACAAATTGTTAATCATTTTTGAGAAAATAAAAAAAAAATAATGAAAAAAAAAATATGTAAAGAGTAGTTAGGGGTAGGAGGATTTCAAGAAAATTTCCCGTGTCTCATCCTTTGATGCTCAACCGAAATTACAAAATGTAGTTATTTAACAGACTTTTGCTTTTTGGGTTTTGTTTGCAAATGTATACAATGTTGTTTTATTAAGGCAACCTCAAAACGTGTATTTCCGACGGAACTCAGTATCAATGTTTGGGTGGAACGCAATACTTCTTCTAGTTAATACAGAAAAGTAGTACAGTAGAATACCACCACCACCACCACCACCACCACCACCACCACTAACACTACTACTACTACTACTAATAATAATAATAATAATAATAATAATAATAATAATAATAATAATGACTGCTGCCTTCGGGTCGAGTGGTCAGGGAGCTGACTTCTCACCCGGAGGTCCAGGGTTCGATTCCGGCTGGGGTGGGGAGTTCTTTAACCAGAGTAATTCACTATCCTCCACAGAGTCTGGAAGTATATGTAGGTAAGTGAATGTGTGAAAAACATTCAAGAACCTGCAGTAAACAAATTGTTTCTGAAGCAAAACTCAGCATATGACCTTAGATGTTAATAAAAAAAAAATCTGATGTGTTCCACTCACATGACTTTCTCTACATCTCTGTAATAAACTATTGTTAATAAGCTCATATGTCTGCCTTCTTCATGCCAATCGAGATGAACATTTACAGAAATGGTCTCATTCCTTAGTTCCTTATAAGTAGAAGGGAATACATTGGTAGTCAAATGTTTTAAAATTTGGTTGCTATGGGACTAAAATCAGTTTCTTTGCGTAGTGAGGAGTTGACTAGTTCCCGTATGAGAAACGTTTAAGTATTTTAAAACTGAAAACTGCAAGAAGGAATATTTTGAATACTGTCCACTCCACGAAAAAAAAATGTATATGACACAAATTGTGTGTGTTTAACAAGATCTTCTATTTTATATAGTAATTTTTTGATATCTCCTACGGTTTACCAGTTATGCAAAATTCAGAAAAAATCTTCCCTATCTTCCCTTTCTGTGGCTATTCCCAGAAAATCCAAAATGTACATTTTATTTACCCTGTAAATATCTTAAACATAAGATATTTTAATCACAATCGGTAACCATTTTTGATAAAACAAAAAATTTCGAATTTTTTTTCCACGTAAAGTGTAGTTGGTGGGGGATTTTCTTGAAAAGCTTCGTGTCGCATCTTTGGAAGATACTGAAATTAAATATAAAGTTTTTTGTTTAACGACATTTTTTCTATTTTTTTTTATTTTTATTAATTCTGGGAGTCTCAAAACATCTATTTCCGGTGAAATCTCCGTATCGAATTTTTGGGCGCAATACCATAGCTTCTCTGTGTACATAGTGCGCGAAGATAAAGTGATGATAATTTGGTAACTCCAGATATTGCTTTGCTTCTGATTTTTTTTCAGGTTTCAAAAAAAAAAAATCTCTTTGAATCAAACCGAGAACGTTAATATTGAGCAAGTATTCCTCTAAATGTTGCAACCGTGCGACTCGTTGTCTAAGGTCGAGCTACTGAAAACAGAAACCATACTAAATCAAAGCAGCACAAGAAGTCCAGCCTTTCATTATGGTCGTATAGGAGACCAGAATACGGTATTTCATTACAAAAACCTCTAGAAGCAGAAGCGACACGCTTCCCTGGGCACTTCTGCATACTTCCACTGCACATGTAGATGCTATCGCTCGAGCACGAGCCGCTACCGGGGATAAAGTGCGAACTCGCTACCCTTCCTGCCTTCCAAGAAGCTCTTCGGGTCGACAAACGGTGCTACACAGGAGCTATATAATTGCAATCTAGTTATGCTAATAAGCCCTCGGTTTTTCTTTTGCGGGGTCTACATTCAGGATGTTGATCTTAAAGACATTCGACAATGTCAGTTAGAAGCGACACATACTTGGCCACTATAGATCTGGCTGTTAACCCCGAGTAGGCAGCGCAGTAAAAGCAGGATGATTAACCGAGTTTATGAGGTGATAGAAAATAATAATAAAACAAAAATTATCGATGTAAATTCACATCAATTTCTCTAGCCGTTACTCAAAATTTCCTTACAAAAGATTATTTTATCTACACCATGTTAATCGAGATTAACAATAGCAGAAATGGTCTTGCTTCCTTGTAAGTAGAAGGGAATACACTATACTAAAGGGATAGTCAAATCTTTTAACACGGAATATCTTAAAAACTGTTAACTCTTATAAAAAAAAAAACACCTCATGTGTTACACTTGCATGATTTTCTCTAGCTGCTCTACAAACTTCTTACAAAAGATTACTCATCTTTCTACACAATGCTAATCCAGATAAACATTAGCAGAATGTTCTTATTACTTAGTTCCTTATAAGGAAAAGGAAACTAAAGGAATGCGCTCTGCTAAAGTGATAAGTCAAATGTTTTAAAAGCTGTCGTTATGCGATTGCCATTGCAAATTGCTTCTTTGCTTGGCCAGGAGTGGAACAAAAGAAAAACGGACACTTCCTGTCTGAGAAAGTCTGAACTAATAACAAGGAATATCTCGAAAATTGTTAATTCCACGAAAAAATATGTGACATGAATTGTAATTTTAACGAAATCTACATTTTTTGTGTGGTAAGTTTCTATCTATCTCTTACGGTTTACTAGTTATGTAAAATTCACAAAAGTCATCTAGAATAAAAAGGTCTTCAGAAGCTATTCACAGAAAATTCAAAATATACATTTTATTTGTGATGGAAATAGCTTTAATATGTGGCATTTTAATCAAAATCGTTAAAGTAGTTTTAAGAAAAACAAAATTTTCGAAAATGTTTCCATTAGACGGGTAGTTTGTGGTGCGGGATTTTCTTGAAAATCTTAGTGTTGCAGCCTTGGAAGATACTAAACTTAAATAACAAGTATGGTATTTAACTGTCTTTTCATTTTTGAGCTATGCTGTCCACTCACACACACACACACACACACACATAGAGGTCTTTTTCTGAAAATACTCTTTTTGGATTCAGGGGATCCTAAAACATGTACTTCCGGTGAAATCTCGGTTTTGCATTTTTGAGTGGAATACAATACCTTCTATATCCACTATGTACATTATACATACGGGGCTTGAGAAAGTAGAAAGTATTAGACAGAAATGAGTTTTTTTAACGAAATCTAAATTTCTTGTGTAGCAAGTTTTTGTCTATTTCTTACCGTTAATCAGTTACACAAAAGTCATCCAGAATGAAAAAAGTCTTCAGAAGCTATTCCCTGAAAATTCAAGATATACGTATCGTTCGCCATGAAAATATCTTAAATTTATGGTATTTTAATGAAAATCCTTAGGATAATTTTTGAGAAAATAAACTATTTTTGAAAAATAGTCCATGTAAAGGGTAGATAGTTGGGGGTGTCAATGACATCATCAGAAACAAACACTTTTAACCGTCATATGGTGTTTCAATCAAAATCGGGAGTTATTTTTGAGAAAATCCAAAATTTCAAAAAATAATCTACGAGTAATTTGCGGTAAGGGAATATTCTTGATAATCTTTGTATCGCATCTTTGGAAAAGACTGAACCTAAAGATCACTTTTATATCGAAATTTTGAGAATGCAGACCTTCTCTGGTTGCTTAATGAATGTCAGAGAAAGTAAAAACTGACTTAAAACTTTTTCCTGTTTGTGGTTTTATTTAATAGCGTTTCAATGGCAGTCTGTAAAAAGAAAAATTGGTATATAATAGACATCAAGAATGTTCGTTACCTTGTCCTTGGGCTAATGGCGACACTGAAATGTTTATTGTAAAATATTTCAAGGTTATGCAACTCTACTTAGTAATGCACACATGCAATCTCCATTGGAACAAAGCCTTACGCCCTTGAAGTGTTATCTCATTATACACTTTCTCTCCTCCTTGATACATATATTCATGCTGTTAAAACAGGTGTGAAAATCTGGTGTTGCATTCACATGACTTTCTCTACATCCCTACAACAAATTATTGTTAAAAACATTATTCTTCTTTTTACTACATGCTAATCCAGAAAAAAATAGCAGAAACCGTCTTATTACTTGCTTCCATGTAAGCAGGAAAGAAATAAGGTCATACCATAGGATAAAGTGATAGTCAAAAGCTGGTTGCTATGTGATTGAAGCTTCTTTGTTTGTTTGGACAAGAGTTGACAAATTCCTGCATAGTTTTAAGTATTTCATTGCTGAAACCAATAACAAGGAATATCTCAAAACGATCAACTCCACGAAAAAAATGTATATAACATAAAAAGTGTTTTATCAAGCTCTACATTTTCTATTAAGTTTTTGTCTATCTCTTTCGGTTTACCAGTCATGCAAAATTCCGTAAAATTGATCCACAATAAAGATGTCTTCAGAGGCTATTTCCAGAAAATTCAAGGTATGCATTTTATTTGTCATGTAAATATCTTTAATATACGACATTTTAATCAAAATCGTTAGAGCCATTTTTAAGAAAATCAAATTTTTCGAAAATGTTTCCATGTAAAGGGTAGTTGGGAGTGGAGGGGATTTCCTTGAAAATCTTCGTGCCGCATCTTTGAAAGATACTGAACTTAAATACCAAGTTTGGTACTTAACGCATTTTTCGTTTTTGAGCTATGCTGCGCACGCACACGCACACACTCCATTTTTCTAAAAATGCTTTTTTTTTTTTGGATTCAGGAGGTCTCAAAACATATTTCCGGTGAAATCTCGGTATGGAATTTTTGGTTGCAATGCAACACCTTCTCTATAAACTATGTACATAGAACGTATACAGAAAGTAAAAATAATTTCTTATAAAATCGTTTAGGGTACTAAACTATCTTCTGGAGTATGCATAGATATTGAAATCCTGTTATTTACTGATGGCCACAAAAATTTAATCCCCAATAAAAATTTAATTAGATTATTATTATTATTATTATTATTGCTATTTGCCACTTTTGTTTTAAATAGTATAAACAATAGTCGGTAGCTGTACCATCAAAATATATTGATTGATGCAAGACGTTGGTTTCATGGAATACGTTCCAGTAAGAAAACGTGCATACAAACTTCCGACTACTATTCGGGTGACAGGAATTTCCAAGTAGGAAACTCCTGAGATGAAAACAAAATCTTCACCGTTGGCGGCGAAGGACGATTCAAGCAGTCGCCTCTGTAATGTGGGAGTAGCGTGTCTTACTCGAATTCAAAAGGTCCCGAGTTCGAATCTCGGTTAGGGCAAGTTTTTCTGGGTTTTCTTTACCCTGAGGACAATGACTTCGGACCCCTTGAGCACTATTTCGTTCATTTCATCATGCATTCATCGTCTGGTATGACCTACCAGGATGTAGATGAACAACAGAGGAGCATCGCAGGAAGCTTTACTTTGTTGCCAGGAAGATTTTCCGTTGATTTACCGAAAACAAGATTATCAAAGCCCGCCTCGGTAGTGGGGGTAGCCTTCATTGAAGAGCTCGCTGCTGGGAATGTCGCTTAGGGCGAGTAATCCATTTAAGGGGTTTTTGTGCGTGTGTTTCGGAAATATCACTTATCCTGACAAGATGAATGTCGAATAATTAAAGTTCCATGGGCCCCGAGTTCATTTGAGCATCATTTCATTTATTGCCCGGTATGAACAACCAGGTTAAAGGTTAAGATACAAAAAGAAAACAAAGATAAAATAAAAAATATAAAAAAAAAAGAAAATATCAAAAGTAGACTAGGTGTAGTGTGTGTGTGTGTGTGTGTGTGTGTGTGTGTGTGTGTGCGCGCGCGCGCGCGCGCTTCAGATTTAAGAAATGCCGAGTTTTATTTATTTATGAAAACATCTTAACGAGCAAAGCTCATTTTAAGGGGGTGTCTGTATACATGTGATATTGATGGATTAAAAATCACATAAACTACATAACGCAAAAAAACACCACAAAATTAAATAATGAAATATAAACATTATGGAAAGATAAGTATAAAACCTGAACTTAAATAAATCCTTTACAAATTTAATAAATAACGATGATAATATAAATAACACAAAACTAATGTGTTTCAAAACATTTAGTTTGAATTATACTTCATTTCTGAAAATTAGAGATAGTCCTTGTTTCTTCGGGAAATTCATTATAGATTTTAATAAAGAAATGTTTTTAAGCCTTTTATTTTATTCCATAAGTTACGCTTTCAGATGGTTAAAATAAATGTTTAAGTTCTGGATGGGTTGTGTTGATTTATTTCTTTGTTATTCTACTATAAGATGGCAATGAATTTGTGTGGCTTTAAATATATAAACAGCGGCATTAAATGTTATTATTTCCAAAGATATTATTTGAGATTTCTCAAAACGAATTGTATGAGCTAAATAATGAACTGCTGATAAAGTTCTATTAGCTCTGTTCTGAAGTACTTGTAGTATTTGTAATGCTTTCAAATCTTCTTCTTCTTCTTTTTTTTACTTTCCTCTAGCTCGTATGTGCAATGTACACAGGAGCTAGAGGAGAAAATTCGCTAACGCGATTTCACCGAAAATATGTTTTGAGGTCCCCTGAACCGAACCTCAATTGCGACCGGCTTTTAAAAGATTTGCCTATCGCTTTAGCCAAAGGTATTTCCTTATTTCCCTTCTAATTACACAGAAGTAAGACCAATTCTAATATTTTGTCTATCTAGATTAGCATGGTGTAAATAAAAGAATAATCTTTTGTGAGAAAAATTGGTTTGTGGAACAGGTAAAGAAGGTTATGTGAATGGAACACATTAGATTTTTTAATGATGATCAGAAATAAATAAATATATAAACTATGAGAAAGTGTTAGAGAATAGCATAGTTATCTTAAGTAAGAGATTGGTAACAGTCCTCTATAATTCGAACAAATATCCCTATAACAGCAACAAACAAAACAAACAAACAAAAATTTGAAAAAGGTCCGTATGTGTATGTGTCTGTGGACAGCACAGCTCAAAAACGAAAAGACGTTAAATACCAAACTTGGTATTTAAGTTTGGTATCTTCCAAGAATGCGACACGAAGCTTTCTCAAGAAAATTCCCCAACTCCAAACTACCCCTTATATGGAAAAAAATTTCGCACATTTTGATTTTCTCAAAAATGGCTCTAACGATTTTGATTATAATTTCCTATATTTAATATATTTACATGACAAATAAAATGTATATCTTGAATTTTCTGGGAATAGCCTCTGAAAACTCCTTTATTCTGGATGATTTTTTTTTAAATTGCGCATAACTGGTAAAACGTAACAGATAGACAAGAACTTACTACACAAAATGTAGATCACGATAAAACACACAATTTATGTCATATACATTTTTTTTTTGTGTAGTTGGTCGTCTGCGTGATATTTCTTGTTATTGATTTCAGTTTTAAAATCCTTAAAATTTTTCTCATAGGGGAACTTGCCCACGCAAAGAAACAGATTTCAATCCCATAGCAACCACATTTTAAAACATTTAGCTGTCGGTTTAGCCTAGTATATTCCCCTATTTCCCTTCTACTTATAAAGGAACTAGTCAATAAAACCGATTCTGCTAATGTTTTAGCATTAAATAGAATGATAAGCTTATTAACAATAATTTGTTACAGAGTTGTAGAAAAGGTCATGTGAATGGACCACACAGATTTGTTTACTTTCTCTACAAAGTAGAGATGGTATTGAATTCCATTCAAAAATTAGATACCGAGATATCACCGGATATACACGTTTGGGTCCCCATATCCGAAAAAAGGATTTTTAGAAAAAGGTCCGTATGTGTCCGTTAACACGATAGCTCAAAAAAAGAAAATCTGTTATATTCAGATTATCCAAGGATGTGACACGAGGATTTTAAGAAAAATCCCTCAGCCCAAAATACCCTTAATATGGGAAAAAAATAGAAAATTTTGAGTCTCTCAAAAATTATGTTGAGTACAATATCGTATATTTAACATATTTACATGGTAAGTAAAGTGTATATCTTGAATTTTCTGGGAATAGCCTCTGAAGACCACTTTATTCTGGACGAAATTTGTATAACTGGTAAACCCTAAGAGATAGGAAAAAACACTATACAAAAAACGTAGATATCGTTAGAACATACAATAGATGACATACTTTTTTCATGGAGTTGATCATTTTTGAGATATTCCTTGTTATTGGTTTCAGTATTAAAAAGCTTAAAATTTTTCTCATACGGGAATTTGTAAACTACTGCAAAAAACGGATTTCAACCACATGACAATCAGCTTTTAAGGGTATGTATGACAAATCACAAAAAAAAAAAAAAAAAAAAAAAAAAAAAAAAAAATTTATTTTAATTCCATAACGTAATTTAAACATTCCTGAATATAAAAAAGGTATAATTGGCCACCAGACGCCAGCTTTAAATGCCTTAACTGGAGGTACAGTAAAGCATTAGTGGTGAAACTGTACTGGACTTGGCAAAAAGAAAGTCAGTTCGACGAGATCTCATTCTCACCATGCAATGTAAAAAACGAAGTTCTGCAGAAGAAAAGCAGCAATGCAAGAAGAAAAGGCAGCAGCTGAGGGTCCAACCTACCAATCTCCAACTGTAGATTATAATCTGAGCCATGCATTCAATTTTTTTTCATTTTTAGCATTTTTCTTCATGCAGTTTTTCTATTACCAAATAAATTTTGCTGTACATGTCATAGAGATACAGTGAATAAGAAGTACCCTAGGTTTTACTGCCAGATGTAGTTAAGCATATGATTTCCATTTTCATACATAAAAATTATATTTTTTATGAAAGAAAAAGCACATGCATAAGTTTAGACAAAATGGAACCTAAACCAAAGGAGAGACAGAGAAATCCAGGGCTATTTAAAAAAAAGTAGATGTATTGTGAACCTAGGTTAAGTATTAGATCAAAATTTTAATTTTTTTTTTTTTTTTGGCAAGGGACTTTTTGTGGCATGACAAAAACAAACAAATTTTACATTAATGACCAAACCATTAGTCAAAAATGGATGAAATTTGCACTGTAACTTATTTGCATCATATTACAGATGAGTATAAATTTCAAAAAGCTATCACTATAAGTTTGGAATTTCAAACTTTCAGTCGTACATGTCCCAAAAGATGTGACTATCGCTTTAGCGTAGTATATTCCCTTATTTCCCGACTTCTTACACGGAAGCAAGTAATGAGATAATTTCTGCTACTGTTTATCTTGATTAGCATGAAGTAGATAGAAGAATAAGCCTTTACCAATAATTTGTTACAGAAATGTAGAGAAAGTCATGAGAATGGTACACATGAGCTCTTTTACATTTCAGGATGATTTGCTTTGTTCTAATAATTCAGATAGAACATCTAAATCGCCATTCATATTTTATGTGTAACTCCTCTAATGCCTCTCCTACATGGAAAATGCTGGTATTAGCAAAAAGTTAGGACTCCATAAATTATCTCGGTTAGGGCGAGTTAGCTGGATAAGATTTTTTCCCGGTCTTTTCCCTTATCCTGAGAAGACGAAAGTCGGGTACCTTTGACCCTTATGGACCCGTGCTCATTTGAGCATTATTTCACTCTTCGTCCGATAAACCTCACCGTAAGTTTCGTCAAATCTTCTTGGCGTTATTATATGGGGAATATGGGGGCTAAAATGAGCCAATTAGCGTATTGCTGAATATCAATAAATACAAATATAACGAGAAATAAATTCTATATGACAAAATTTCATAACGTTAAAGAGATCCTACTTATTCAGGATGTTAATAAATAAGAGGAAAAAGAAAGCGTGGTTTCAGAGACAAGGTAATTCAATGCTTCCTCTATTAACTAGTTAGAAGATACAAGCTTAAAATCATTATGTATATGTGATTAATCAATGCTTACAGATGTTCTTTCCAGTTGTCTTCCTTCAAATACATCACGTGTCAACTTACTTTCTGTATCTTCACCTCGATCTCAAGATTTAACAAGAACATGTTAACGTTTTTCTCCCTTTCTTTTTTACCTGCATACTCTTAATAAAAATAATACTCTTTCATTGTTTTATTTTAAAACATTACTTACATAATACCGTAGCAGAGTGGTTAGACCGCTCGCCTCTGGGGTGGTGGGTAAAGCGGTTTTTTTTGTCTCGAATTATTCGGTTTACGTCACCATGTTCTTTATCATCATATTTCCTTTCACATATTTCGCCTTCATTTCATTACATTTTCATTCTCATGCATGGCTTCGGACTGATCCTCCACTTCGGGATCTTCATTCCGAGTTCAGTTAGCAGGCTCCTCGAAAGGCCTCTGGCCCATGCCACTCGCGCGTAAAACCTGGGGTGGATAAACTAAATTATTTTATACAGTGCGTCACGAGCACCTGACTAATGATTAAGTTGGTAATATCATTTGAATGAAATCCGCACCGCGCTCAAACACAAATGATTTTGTGTCCGGGAACCACTCCAAATCACTCCTATAATATTGGATTGGTGATCATCCAAGTATCACATTTGAAACTTCAACATTACTCTGTCTTTCTTTACTTGTTTATTTTATTTTTCCCTCACGAGTACACGACAGCAAATATACTTTTGAAACGAACAACTTAATGTTGTCTCATCATGACTGTAGTAAAGACTGTATTATCCTTTTCTAGGCATTTAACGTGATTTTTAGGTATGTTTTTATATAACACTGAAAATTCCATAAGTTCAAAATTAAGCAGCGGAAGAATCACTTGAGTTTAATCTTCATTTTGAACACCTCAAAGGGTGTCATGAAAATAAGCTGGTTTCTCCTGACCAATATCAGCAAACCTGTCCTAGCTCTCAGGTAAAAGAGCAAAGGCTGTTACCTACTGAAAATACTACTTATGGCTAGGACAGTTGAGAAAATGCGAAATGTGTGCTTTGCCCTAATCACAAGTCTCTTGTACTTACTATCCTATCATTTAACAATGACCCTAATTGTAAAATCTTAACTTCCTTTAACAACTTGCTGTTAAATGTACAAAATTTTATTTTAGTATTGCGAGTTAAAAGACAATAAAATAAACTTCTTATCTCACTACAAAAGCGATTTAATTTTGTTTTAACTTTATCTACAATCCTTTGGTAATATTCTGTAACATTCTTGCCTTTGTTATCTTTATCAGTTCCTAAAGATCATTACATTTAAATTACCTATAAAAGATAGTAGCAGCGTTTGTATCCCAGCTGTATGCTGCAAGATAAATAACTAAAGTAGCAGGGTTTTGTATGGCAAGTCCCTTAAAGTTAGCCAACTGCTTTTAACTGTTGTATTTAGACTATCAAATTAGAAATAGGTAGATATTAAAACAGTGAAGTTAGTGATTTAATGATCTAAGATGATTCAATTGCAAAAACTGACTTTAAAATGAACCAAACACTTTTCACAATTGATACAGATTCAGATTAAACAGTATTTTAATATCTTTACAGTAATTAATAAGCACAATTTTCCCAGGTAAAGAGTTGGCGTTTGTCACAAGGTATTAATTTAAATTGTTTGGTCAGAGTACTGCAAACCTGGAAGGGGGATAATAAGGACGTCACGTGACTGCTTTGTAGCTACACAAACATGACCAACCTGGGCACAACCAGCCAGTTTCCTCACTTTACCTTCCTCAAAAGACTCTGATTTAAGAATATGCTGAGATTCGTCACAAAAACGGCTACTGCATATCTTAGTGCAGCTTTTCCAAGTCGACTCGTCTGAGAAAGCGAACACGCACATACTCAACCACAAAACTCTGAGCAGGGTTGGAGGGAGAGCATGGTAGCATTTAGGTTACTGAACAAAGGTCATACCACAATAATTTCGTCCAGTAACTTCAATTCCGACAGTTGATTCAGTCGTGCAATTATTTGCTCTCAATGCTGCGTCGTATTGCGTGTTGTAGGTAGACCCCTTGAGTCGTGAGCTATTCGCTGTTTGGCGCGCACTCAAGCAGGAAAAGCAAGAACTTCAGTGAGGAAAATATGCACGAACGTCAAAATAGGCATTTTAGGCATAATCGAATTTCTTTAGTTAGACTAAACATTCATGAAACATTTAAATAGAAAAAGTGAACACGCCTACGTTAAGGAAATGAAGAGACATTTGCCTACATTCCGCCGTCTACTAAAGCTGAGGTTCTTCTCGTGCCATGAAAAACACTCTTTTAAAATGAAATATTCCTTTCTATTTTAAGGAATTATGATGATTAAATGTTACTTGAATGCCACGCTTCGCAACTTATTGTCTTGAAGAAAGTTTGACATAGACGAGAACTGATGTTTAAGATACCCTGAATTTGTCGTGGTTAAGCTGGGAAGGCTTTTTACTGGCGTTTCCGACCTTCCGCGTCCTAATTCAATAGCTAAGAAATTTCGTCATCCAGCTATACAATGGCCCTTTCATGCTCCTCCCTATTTAATGGCTTCCTTGCTAAATGATTCATTGCGAACACTGCTTAAAGCAGCGAACTTTTTTATACGCTGCCTTTGCCTTAGGACAAGGAAGGATACGATAAACTGAATCTAAATGTTAGCCGTAGCTTCTTAACCATTCGCATCCGAACCAAAAGTAATGTCAGCTTTGCCTCTGCATGAAAGAAAAACTTATTTGTTATAATTAATAGACACGAGCAACTAAATTTAAAATTAGATAGGTAGAGTCAGAGCAAACGCCGGCTATGGCAGTGAATTTTTCAGTCTGACTCTACCTATCCAAACTACTGTCCTACACACGGCTTGTGAGAAAAAAGAATTGAATTAATTTTAAAACTTTACGTATCTCATTTAGAATTTTTCTCAACAAAACGCACAATTTTCTGATGGAAAACTGATATTTCTACAAACAAAAATGATATGCATTATAAATTCAGTGACCAGAATAAAAAACTTCAGCAGCCAAATTAACAGATAAATTCTACGTTTTAATGAGCAGAGAGAGCGGTAATACAGCATTTCGTGTTTTTCGACCATCATATTCAATTTATTATATTTTATAAATTACATCACCTTTCCATTTTTTGGATGCCGTGTTTACAGATATTTTACACGTGGTTGGTATAAAACATTAATACATGAAATTGTTGTGCAAATGGGTTAGATATTATAGATGGAGTTAACACAAGGCAAAGTCAAGACATTATCGAAGGTTTGGTGAACATATTTAATTCATGCATCGGCTTTTACTTCACAAAGTAATTTTTATTTCACTACTACCTCACTTTAAAATGCTCTAATCAATGAAGTGTCTCCGAAACCTCCAATAATTGATTATAAGCCCCGCCCCCCTCTACCACCCAGCGTGGCTTTTTCGTTAGAAAAAAATAACACATCAAAAAATGCCTTCCAAAAGAAATGTATTGTATTAATTTTGAAATAAAGAAAAAGAAAAAAGTGCCTGTTAGTCGGAACAATTGAGTCGCCAACAAAATGAAAAAACGAAACAAATTAGCTAACGAAAACAATTAGCATGGTTGAAGTAGGAAAATCTCCAAAACAGTCTTGGGTAGGCCCCTGCTATAAATCCCCAGTATTCATGCATCCATTCCAAGTAATGTTAATGTTAATAATGTTTTATTTTATATTAGTCATTTAATAAAAGAATTTAATTCGGGGAATATTAATTATTTTTTATTTAATTAGGCGAATCCGAATGAGGTGGCACCGCGATGCGTAGCACTCGCTTCTGGGGAGGTCATGGATTCTATTCCCGGGCGGCCACCCATGTTAACATATTTTTTTTTTCTGTTTTTTTTCTTTTTTGTTTTTTTTTTTTTTCTAGTGTTTCCCTGAGTCGTCGGGCGAAGGCTGAAATGGTTTCTTTCATTCCCTGAGAAATAAGGGAATAAACTAGACTAGCGATATTTAACAGCTGGTCGCTAAGTGATGTATGCTTGCTGCTGGAATATTTTCCAGAATTTGGTCTTTTATACGCTCCTAGAGTGAATCTTTTCTCACAGATTTAGTGATGGCAAGTGAATTATTAAATATTACTAATGGTAATGAAATCCATGTGTACCATTCACATGACTGTTTCTACCTATTGTAATGGAACAAACTATTCTTAAAAAAAAAAAAAAAGAACAAAAAAAAAGAACAAAAAAAAAAAAAAAACTAAACGTATCTACTTCATGCTAATCAATATAAACATTATATTAAAAGTTTTTTAACTTATTATTTTGCAAGGACAAGAAAAATAAGGACATAAACTAGGGTATAGTGAGAGGAAAATCTTTTATCAGCTGGTCGCTAAGTGATGACTTTGAAATTCCGTTATCTTTGCATGGTCAGGATTCCCATTTAAGTGCCAGAAAATGTAAATCAATAGCAAGGACTGTCCCAGAAATAATCAACTCAAAATAATGATAACAAATAAATAAAATTGGGCATAAATTATGTG
Source organism: Hymenopus coronatus (assembly GCA_030762935.1). Lineage (NCBI taxonomy): Eukaryota > Metazoa > Arthropoda > Insecta > Mantodea > Hymenopodidae > Hymenopus > Hymenopus coronatus. The sequence goes on along the minus strand of CM060892.1, from coordinate 85,288,318 downwards.
CTTTAACGAAATCTACATTTTTTGTGTACTAACATTTTGTCTATCTGTTTCGGTTTAACAGTTATGCAGAAGTTATCTAGAATGAAGAGAGCTTCAGAGGTGATTCCTAGAAATTTTATATTTATATACATATTTTAATATATGTCTTAATAAAAATCGAACATTTTTTTATAAAATCGAAAATTTCGAAAAATCTTCCATAGAAAGGGAAAATCTTCACACACACACACACACACACACACACACACACACACACACACACACACACACACACACATTTCCCAAAAAATATTTTTATTCAGGCTCATTCGAAACATGCAATTCCGGTGAAATCTCAGTATCGAATGTTGAGTAGAATGCACCTTTTCGACCTACTATGTACATTGTACGTGATAGAGTAATAAAAATATGTGTTCCATTCGCACGACTTTCCCAACATCTCTGTAACAAATTATTATTAACAAACAAATTATTCGATCTACTTCATGCTAATTGAGATGATAATTAACAGAAATTGTCTTAATCCTTAGTTCTTTATAGGTAGAAGGGGAATTAGGGAACGCACTACGCTAAAGCGGTAGTCAAATCTTTTAGAAGTTGATTGCTATGTGATTGAAATTAGTTCTCTTTGCATGACTAGAAGTTGAAACATTCTTGCATGAGAAAAGTGTAAATATTTTAAAATTGAAACTAATAACAGGGAATACCTCAGAAATGGTTAATTCTAAAAAAATGTGCATGACGTAACATCTGTCTTAACGAGTTCTATAATTTTTGTGCTGTAAATGTTTGTCTATCTCTTACGGCTTACCAATTATGTAAGTCATTCAGAATGAGGACTTCAGAGGCTATTCGAGATATACGTTTTATATGTCATAAGTATCTTTAATATACGGTATTTTAATGCAAATTGTTAAGAGCCATTTTTGAGAAAATATTTTAGAAAGTAAACGGTAGTTTGGGGTGGGGGGAATTTTTTTAAAATCTTGTGTCGGATCCGTGGAAGGTGCTGGACATAAATATCAAGTCTGATGTTTACGACTTTTCGTTTTTACTTTCTCTACACGTGCCATGTACATAGTGTATAGAGAAGGTATTGCACTCCACCAAAAATTTGGATACCGAGATTTCACCGGAAATATATGTTTTAGGGTCCCCTGTATAAAAAAAAAGTAATTTCAGAACAAGGTCCCTGTGTGTGTGTGTGCGTGTGTGTGTATGTGTGTGTGTCTGTGTGTCCGTGTCCGTGAACACGATAACTCAAAAACGAAAAGTCGCTAAAATACCAAACTTGGTATTTAAGTTTAGTATCTTCCAGGGATGCGATACGAAAATTTTGAGAAAATTTCCCCCACCCCAAACTACCCTTTTCATGGAACTTTTTTCGAAAATTTTGACTTTCTAAAAAATGGCTAACGATTTTGATTAAAATATCATATATTATATTTACCTGACAAATTAAATGCATATTTTTAATTTTCTGGGAATAGCCTCTGAAGATTACTTTATTCTGAGTGAATTTTACGGAATTTTGCATAATTGCTAAACCGTAAGAAATGGACAAAAACTTATGCACATTAAAACACACAATTTAAGTTGTATACATTTTTTTTCGTGGAGCTGATCGTTTTTCAGATATTCCTTGTTTTTGGTTTCAGCTTTGAGAAACATAACTTTTCTCTTACAGGAATTTGCCAACTCTGTCCATATAAACAAAGTAACTTCATTCTCATAGCAACCAGCTTTTGACTATCACTTTAACCTATGGGGTTAAATACCCTTATTTCGCTTCTACTTACAAGGAAGCAAGCAATAAGACTATTTCTGCTAATTTTTTCTCGATTAGAATGTAGTAAATAGAAGCATAAGCTTTTTAACAATAATTTGTTGCAGAGATGTAGAGAAAGGCATGTGAATGGAATACATCAGATTTTTAGTTGTATATCTATTCACAGGCACAGGGACTTTTCTTACATGTCTTTTTTTATTATTCAGGGCACCCAAAAGAGGTGAAATCTAGGTATCGAATACTTGAGTTGGAATGCAATACCATTCCGTTACCTGCTACAGAGATTTTTTTTTACCTTCTCTACACGTACTATGTACATAGTATTTAGAGAAGGTATTGTAATGCACCCAAAAATTTGATACCGAGATTTCACCAGAAATTCATGTTTTGGGTTTGCCTAAATAAAAAAAATTAACATATTTGGAAAAAGGTTCGTGTGCGCGCGCGCGTGTGTGTGTGTGTGGGGGGGGACACCATAGCTCAAAAACGAAATAAACTTCGAATTTAAGTCCAAAATCTTCCAAGGAGGCGACACGAAGATTTACGAGTAAATCTCTCCACCCCCAACTACCGTTTACATGAAAAAGTTTCGAACACTTTGATTTTCTCAAAAAGGCTGTAACGATTTTGATTAAAATATCGTAAGATATTTAACTGACAAATAAAATGTACGAGGTACGTCCAGAAAGTAAGTTCCGTTTGGTAATAAAATTAAATTGTGTACCGATTGCACGAAATTCTACAACTCTTAAGACTACTTTTCCACATAACTGCCGAAATGTTGCAGGCATTTGTCATAGCGTGGCACAAGTTTTTGTATACCTTCTTCATAGAAGTTTGCCGCCTGTCTTCAAAAAGTTGGAAACATTTTCTTTCAGCTCTTCATAATTGTTGAAGTTTTGACCGCCAAGGAAAGACTTGAGATGTAAGAACAGATGAAAGTCGCTAGGAGCGAGGTCAGGGCTGTACGGAGGATGGTCAAACACGTCCCAGCCAAATCCCTGTAGGAGGTTTTTCGTCACATTTGCAGTGTGTGGTCGTGCACTGTCGTGAAGAAAAACAACACCTTTTGACAGCAATCCTCGGCGCTTATTCTGTATTGCGCGGCGCAATTTTCTAAGTGTCTCGCAATAAACATCTGCTTTGATTGTTTGACCACGCGGTAAGAACTCAATGAGTAAGATGCCTTTCCAGTCCCAGAACACTATGCACATCATTTTTCGAGGTGTCAAGATTTGTTTCGGCTTAACCTTTGCTGGGGATGAAGTGTGCCTCCATTCCATTGATTGCCGCTTACTTTCAGGGGTGTCGTAAGAAACCCAAGTCTCATCTCCTGTGACTATCTGTGCCAGAAATTCTTCGCAGTCTTCATCATAACGGGTTAAAAACTGAAGTGCACTACCCATCAGTTTTGTTTTGTGTTGCTCAGTAAGAATCTTTGGTACCGAACGTGAGCAAAGTTTACAAAATTTCAGTTTTTCGGTAACAATTTCATGAATTAGTGATCGTGAGCTTTGGCGAAATTCCATAGCGACAGCACTAATTGTAAACTTGCGGTTTTCCTGGATCTTGTCATCAATCGCGTGAATCAGTTCTGTAACCAAAGATGGACGCCCACTTCGTTCTTCATCGTGCACTTCACTACGTCCTTCATTGAACTGTCGGGCCCATCTTCTCACCATTGAATCATTCATCGCATTTTGTCCGTAAACTTCGCAAATTTGCCGACAAATTTCAATTGGTTTCACTTTCCTAGCATTCAGAAAACGAATCACAGATCTGATTTCACAAGCGGCGGGATTTTCAATAAACACCGACATTGTACTCAAGCACAACAAAGCGTATGTGGCTGACAGCGATCTCAAAATGAGGCACGTTTCTTCTCCTTGATACAGAGCGTCTACCGCGCATGTGCGGAACTGCGATCGCAGCGCTGCAGCGGAGATAAATTGAAACGGAACTTACTTTCTGGATGCACCTCGTATATCTTGAATTTTCTGAGAATAGCCTCTGAACACTACTTTATTGTGGATGAATTTTATGGAATTTTGTAAAACTGGCAAACAGTAAGAGATAGACAAAAACTTATCTAACAGAAAATGCAGAGCTCGTTAAAACACACAATTTATGTAATGTACATTTTTCGTGGAGAGTATCATTTTTTAGATATTCCTTGTTATTGGTTTCAGCTTTAAAAAAGTTATATTTTTCTCATATGGAATTTTGTGAACTCCTGTCCATAGAAACAAAGGAACTTCAGTCCCATAGTAACCAGCTTTTGACTAATTCTTTACTCTCTGATTTCCCTTCTACTTGCATGAAAGCAAGCACGACTATTTCTGCTAATTTTTTCTCGATTAGCATGAAGTAAAAAGGAGCATAAGGTTTTTAACAATAATTTGTGGTAGAAAAAGACATGTGAATGGAACACATATTTTTAATGAATATATACATTTATTTTTCCCCCACGTGGAGAAATTTCTCATCTGAGAATATCACCAGTTACATCTCGTGGGAAATACGTGTTAAGATACAGCTCTAAAACTAACTAGCTGTTTTATTGAATACTTTCTTTAAAGACTGACACAACACATTTGATGCTCTTGGTCGCAGGCTGTTTGAAGCTGTTGAGGAAATATACTGCGTTAGGAATTGGTCAAACGAGAAGACATTACGCTCGGTACCTTTTGACGCAAAATCAATTACCTGTCTCATTTATTTGCGTTGCGGTTTCATCTGCAATGTTTGGCACTGCTCGGTAGCTAAGATTTCTGGTTCTGATATGTCATATTAATCCGGTAGACAAACCGCAGAAACGCCGTTCACGCAAGACTGCTATGCTTCTAACGGACATAACTACACAATTACATCAGCCACGTCTAGTTCAGGTTCTTTCAACCGCCAAATGACAGCTTGCAGGAGTACAAATAAAAAAACATCGCGATATTAGTACGATATTAGTTGTGGAGCTGCTTGTCATATAACAGATTCAAATTCTGCTGAGCACTAAGCCCATATGTCTTTGTATTTAATAAACATATTGTGTTACATTCTCATGACCTCTACCCATTATTCTTATAATAGCTTATCCTTATAACTACTTCATTTTGTCATTGCATTTATCCTTGCAATTGCAGTAATAGTTGATTTGCTTTTCATTCTAGACAGGATCAAACAACCCTGTATGAAAACAAAGACAAAAATCTGATGTTTCATTCACATGACTTTTTCTACATCTCTGTAACAAATTACTGTTAAAAAAGATTCTTCTTTTATCTACGTCATGCTAATCGAGATAAAATTGGCAGAAATGCTTTCTTGAGTAGAAAGAGAATAATGGAATACACTAGGATAAATCGTTTAAAAGTTGGTTGTTATGTGGATGAAATCAGTTTCTTTGCATTGCAAGGATTTGACAAATTCCAGTATGTGAAAAGCTGAAGTATTTTAAAACTGAAACCAATAACAAGGAATATCTTTAAAAAAAAATAGCGAACTCCACGAAAAAAAAATTATGACAAATTGTGTGCCTCAACGAGATCTACATATTTTGTGTAGTACATTTTGGTCTATCTCTTAACAGTTTACTTTTACAAAATCCAGCACAATTTAATCCAGAATAAAGCGGTCTTCAGAGGCTATTCCCAGAAAATTCAAAATATATATTTTATTTGTCGTGTAACTTTAATATTCGGTCTTTTAATCAAAATCGATACAGCCATTTTTGAGAAAATCAGAAGTTTCGAAAAAGTTCCATGTAAAGGGCAGTAGGTAAGTGGGAGGTTCCTCGAAATCTTCGTGTCGCATCCTTGGAAGATACTAAACTTATATACCAAGTATGGTATTTTTAAACTTTATGTTTTTGAGTTATCGTGTTCGCAGACACACGGGCACACGCGGGCGCCGACCGTTTTCTAATTTTTTTTTTTATAAAATAGGATCCTAAAACGTGTATTTCCTATGAAATGTTGGTATCGAATTTTTGAGTGGAATGCAACACCTTCTCTATACACTATGTACATAGTGCGTGTAGCGAAAATAAAAATAAAGAACATTCAAGACAAACATAATATAATAAATAATAATTAGAAATTAAAGGATGTATGCGGTTCATGCTAATTAAGTTGTGGTAATGAAGCATTGTATGTTTTAAGAATATATGATTGATGTACAAAATTCTTATGTTTTCCATGCACATGATTTTCTCTACTTATTCGGCACCAACCTTATTCTTCTATTTATTTTCTGCTAATCAAGACAAACACTATCAGAAATGATCGTATTACTTAGTTCCGTATAGTTTAGTTGAAGGCAACTAAGGGAATATGATAGGCTAAAGCGATGGTCAAAAATTTTAAGAGCTGGTTGCTATGGGATTGAAATTTGATTCTCGTTGCATGGCGAGGAGAAAAACAGAGATGACAAATTAAGTGTTTGAAAATTGAAACCAATACCAAGGAATATCACGGAAACGGTTAGCTTCATAAAAATAAATAAATAAACAAATAAAAATATCTAATGTGTTCCATCTGCCTGACTTACTCTACGTCGTACATTATTGTTAAAAAGCATATTCTTCTACTTACTTTATGATAATCGAGATAAACATTAGCAGATATTTTCTTAATTACGTGCTTCCTTGTAATTAGAAGGAAAATTAGGTAATACACTAGGCTAAAAAGAATGACAAATCTGGTAGCCATGTGGTTGAAATCCGTTTCTATGCAGGGCCAAGAGTTTACAACTTTCCGTGGGAGAAAAGTTTAAGTATTTTAAATCTATAAACAATAAGGAATATCTCAGAAATGGTCAGTTTCACGAAAAAAACGTATATGACATAAATTGTGTGTTTAAACGCTTTTTTTTTTTTTTTTTTGCAATAAGTTTCCTTCTGTCTCTTACGGTTTAACAGTTACCAAAATTCAACTAATTCTGATTAAAGAGTTCTTTAGAGGCTATTCCCAAAAAATTCAAGATATACATTTTATTTGCCACATAAATATCTTTATTTTAATAAAAATCTCCATTGTCCGTAACTTTTTCCATGTAAAGGGTAGTTTGGGGTGGGTGAATTTTTCTCAAAATCTTCTTGTTGCGTCCCTGGAAAATACTAAACTTAATATCAAGTTTGGCATTTTACCGACTTTTCGTTTTTGAACTGTTCACACACACACGCAGACACATACACACGCACGCACCGCCTTTTTCCATTTTTTTTTTCGATACAGGAGACCTAAATCGTGTATTTCCGATGAAATCTCGATATCAATTTTTTGGGTGAAATATAATACCTTATCTACACACTATGTTCATTGTACGTGTAGTGAAAGTAAAAACAAATAAGAAAAGTACGAGGTACGTCCAGAAAGTAAGTTCCGTTTCAATTTATCTCCGCTGCAGCGCTGCGATCGCAGTTCCGCACATGCGCGGTAGACGCTCTGTATCAAGGAGAAGAAACGTGCGCCATTTTGAGATCGCTGTCAGCCACATATGCTTTGTTGTGCTTGTTTACAATGTCGGTTTACAAATGCCTGCAAAATTTCGGCAGTTATGTGGAAAAGTAGTTTAAGAGTTGCAGAATTTTGTGCAATAAAAATTATTCTGTATCTGTACACAATTTAATTTTATTACCAAACGGAACTTGCTTTCTGGACGTACCTCGTATATGACATAAATTCGAAATCTCCAGTTTTTGTGTAGTAAGACTTTTCTCTCTTTCGTGGTCTACCAGTTATGCAAGTCATCTAGAACAAAAAGGTTTTAAGAAGCTATCTTCAGAAAGTTCAATTATATGCATGTTATTGGTCACGTAAAGATATTTACAAGTAATATACGGTATTTTCATCAAAATCGCTAGGCATTTTTTGAGAAAATCAACATATTCGAAACTTTTTTCATGGCTGTTTTTTTAGGGTGAAGGTATTTCCTTGAATATTTACCTATCTTATGCTGGAATAATACAAACTAAGTTGAACGGAGTTTTTCGGACACCGGACACACACATACCTTTTTCAAAAAATGCTTTCTTTGGATTCAGGTGACCTCAAAACGTATATTACCAGTGTAATTTCGACATTAAATCTCTGGATAGAATGCAATACACTCTGCCTACTTATGTAATAGTACGTTGTAGAGAAAGTAAAAACTGTTGCACAGTTAAATAATATTTGAAATTCTAAGAAATAAAACACAATCTTAAGCAATTAAATAGAAGTCGAGTGGAGAATTATGTAAATAACCAAGTCATCCTCTTCTAAAACGAACTAATAATAATTATTGTATTCAATTTGGAAACACTCGTTTTAACATCCTGTGTTAGTCTCATATTGTTGTAAGCTACTCCCTTAATTCATATTTGACATTTCCCATGCAGCTTTCAATAATGTTCAAAATACTCCTGGTAAACTTTGGAGTAATCGAAAATATTTGTCGATTCCTAAATCATGAAATCATTTATGCATCATATTTCTGGGGCTTTTGATTGGTATGTAAAACAATTCACAGTAAAACTTGAATACCAACATGTGATAGACGCGCTGACAAACAGTTTCATATTATCATTTGAGTCTCAATCAAGAGAGATTCGAAATTAGAGATCAAAATATATTTGAGATCTTGTTACGCGTTTAATGCTTCGGTTGTTTCCAGACAAATGTCACTGCTCATTATGGCCACAAAAATTTTTTCCCTTTCGGCAGTAGAGCGAGTCAAAACACCTGTTAGTTTCTTGACTTTCACGGAGAAGACGTCCAGGTACGAGGTCAAATTTTTATTACGTTTTTTTGGGGGGGACGGAAACGTAGCGCATTCTGTGGTGGCCACAAAGACCGCGTCAGTAACCTTAAATTAACGAGTTTTACGTGACTACATTACGTGAAAACAATAAACACTTATTTTCCTTTAGATATACTGCTCTCGGTGTGTAATACCAGATAATGTCTTCGCTCTGGGATAATCTTTAACAAAACTGCTGGTTCAATATAAACAGGACATTCCACGACGGACAAAACAACTGAAGTAGTGTTCTGCTCGTCGAAACCAAAGCCAGAAGGCAGTAACTAGAGAAAATTTTATAAGTAAGAAAAAAAGCTTTATCCTCCATCCAATCAAAAGGGTGACCGTTATACTGTTATGCTTACTCCAATAAAAGCTGGGAAAAGGCGCCCAAGTTTGAAACTGCCTTTGTTCGCTGGAAGAAGCTATAGGCTATTTCGAAACACACTCAACGACAGGATTAACTCTTCACTCTATAGTATTCAGCGGTATACATATGCACAGTGTGTTCCGAAAGTTCCATACGTTTTCTGCTACAACTAAATGGAAATGCTTTTCAAAAATGACACGTAAAACAACATAAGACAGCTTTTCTCGGTAACTATTCTTAATATCATTGCTGTGCCAGTTTTGACATCTGTAAAACATGTTATGACACCCCATATTTTTACTTTCTCTATCCTGTATGTACATTGTACGTAGTGTATTGTATTCCACCCATAAATTCGATAAGGAGATTTCACCGAAAATACATGTTTTGAGAACCCCGAATAAAGAAGCATTTTTAGAAACATACCCGTGTGTGTGTGTGTGTGTGCAGCATAACTCAAAAACGAAGTCAGTTAAATACCAAACTTGGTATTTAAGTTCAGTGTCTTCCAAGGATGCGACATGAAGACTTTCAAGAAAAGCCATCACCCAACTTTTACATGTAACAGTTTTCGAAATGTTTGATTTTCTCAAAATCGGGTAAGGATTTTGATTAAAATGCCATATATTTAAGATATAACAAGCGAAATGTGTACCTTAATTTTCTGGGAATAGCCTCTGAAGAACTCTTCATTCTGGATGACTTTTGTACAATTTTGCGTAACCGGTAAACCGTAAGAGATACACAAAAGAGACATCTATATTTTCATCTTTCATTTGCTCACTCCTTGCAAGCAAAGAGAACCGAATTTCAATTGTTTCACTTAGAAATAGCTTTTAAAAGATTTTACTATAGCTTTAGCTTAATGTATTCCCTTATAATTACAAGAAATAAGACCAATTCTGGTAATATTTATCTTGGTTAGCGTGATATACGAGTAAATAAAAGAATAGTCTTTTATAAGAAAAGTTTGTGGAACAGCTAGAGAAAGTAATGTGAATGGGACACTTCAGTTTTTTTTTTTACCTCCTCTGTGTGTGTACTATGCACATAGTTGGTAGAAAAGGTCTTGAATTGCACCCAAACATTGGGATTACACCAGAAATATATGTTTTTAGGTCCCAGTGTTTTTGTTGTTTTGTTTAGGTCAAGAAAAAAGTCCCGTGTGTGCATGCGTGTGGACAGCATTGCTCAGAAACGAAAATATGTATCTTGAACACGAAATTTTAATAAAAGTCGTTAAGAGCCATATTTGAGAAAATAAAGAAACTAAACATTGTCATGTAAAGGGGCGCTTGGAGGTGGGGTTTCTTTTTTTACGTATTTGTGGCACAATCTTGGCAAACGCTGAATTTTAAATGTTAAGTTTGGTATTTTAACCACATTTTTTTTCATTCCTGGAATCTGTATGTATTTTTGGTGAAATCTTGGTATCGAAAATTTTAGGTGGAATATAATATCTTCTCCAGATAAAGCGAAAGGTTTATTTAAAGGCTTACTGTGATGAGTGAACCCAAGAGTAGTGGGTGAGCAAGGAGATAGCCAGATCGATTTTGAATACGTCAATATCACGGGTTTTGAATTACAGGCTGAACTACCATGAAATACTCCTAAATCTTGAAAATTATTAGCCTGGGAATCAGTGGTGACACAGCTTTCAGTTTTATAGCGTTCACCAAAATTATAAAGGGAAAAAACTTGCAACATTCCTATGATGAAAACCAAAACCAAACCGCAGATGCTAGGGAAACGAAAGAAAAAGTAAAGAAAAAACAAAACACTGGACAGCAGTGTTCTCTGCTAGATTTCCTGACCTTAAAGATAGAACACTTCATGCTTAAACTTAAAAGTGTATCTTTCATATTGCTTTGATTTACATGCGAACAGCATTTTCTGCTATGTGTTTACTTTTCAACGTATTTAAGGCAAAGAAAACACGTGTAAAGCCACAGCAGACTCTATGTAGCCATAATTCTTAACGCACCGCATTATTACACTTAAGAGTAAGAAAACCATCCATCACCAACCTGTGGTTTAGCGTACTTTTTTTCTTTACCTGCTTCCTGAGCCTTGACTTTGTTCTGCATTCCGTGCGTCTGCTGGACCTTGTAAATTCCTCCATTTTGTATTTGAACGGTTTCCACAGGGAAGTTCCGAAATCAATAATTGTAAAATTTAAATAACTAAAGTAGGTAACTCCAGTGATAGAAAAAAATCTGATGTGTTCCATTCAAATGACTTTCTCAACATTTCACAATAAATAATCGTTAAAAAGCTTATTCTTACATGTATTAATGCCAATCGAGAAAAAATTGGCAGAAAGGATTTATTACTTGCTTCCTTGTAAGTAGAAGGGAAATAAGGGAGTTCCATAGGCTAAATCAATAGTTAAAACTTTTAAAAGATGGTTATGTGATTGAAGTACCTTTGTTTGTATGTACAGGAGATGACACACTTTCAAATGAGAAAAGTCTCAAGTATTTTAAAGCTGAAACTAATAACAAGGAATATCTCAAAAACGGCCAACTTCACGAAAAAAAAATGTAGATAACATAAATTGTGTGTTTTATGAGATCTTCATTTTTGTCACGCAAGTTTTTGCCTATCTCTTAGTTTAATAGTTATGCAAAATTCATCCAGAATAAACAAGTCTTCAGAGGTTATTCCCAGAAAATTGAAGATATACATACATTTTGTCTTCTAAATATCTTAAATATAACAGATTTTAATTAAAAAAAAAAGTTAGAGCCATTTTTGAGAAAATAAAAATGTTTGAAATTTTTTCATGTAAAGGGTAGTTGGGGTTGGAGGATTTTCTTGAAAATCTTCGTATCGCGTCCTTGGAAGATACCTAACTTAAGTACCAAATTTGGTATTTGACGGTCATTTCGTTTTTGAGCTATGTCCCCCCCCCCACACACACACACAGATAAAGACACTTTCCTAAAATCTTCTTTTTGTTTATTCAAGAGACCTCAAAACGCGTGTTTCCGGTGAAATCTAGATATCGAATTTTTTGGTGCATTACAATACCTTCTCTATACACTATGTACTATGTACTAGTAGGTGTAGAGAAAGTAATAATGCAAAAATGATATGTAATACCAGATCTAATATCTTTGGAGAAAAGAAACGTTAGAACGGAATAAAACATGGTTTCATTTATATTTCTCCGCACATTCAACATATTATTCTTAAAAGTCTGATCTGTTCCATTCACATGACTTTCTCTACCCATTCGGCAACAAATAATTTTATAAAAGTGTATTGTTCTATCTGCATCATGCTAATCGAGATAAGCAAAAGCAGAAAAGAAGTTATTGTTATTTCCTTTTAAGTAAAAGAGAAATAAGGGAATATGCTAAGCTAAAGCGATAGTCAAATCTTTAAAAAGCTGTCGCTATGCGGTTCTCTTTATATGACAAGGAGTAAAACAATACACATAAAACGAATGAGACTTCTGACTAAGAAAACGTTTTAAATACTTTAAAATTGAAACCAACAAGGAATATATCGGAAACATGTATGACATAAATTATGTGCTTTAACGAGATCAACATTTTTGTGCAGTAAGTTTTTGTCTATTTCTTACGGTTTACCAGTTATAAAAAAAACTCACAGAATGAATCATAATCTATTCCAAGAAAAAGTCAAGATATATATTTCGTTTGTCATGAAAATATTGTAAACATATAGCACTTTAATCAAAATCGTTACAGCCATTTTTGAGAAAATAAAAAATTATGGAAAATTCTTCCCAAGGATTGTTGGGAGTGAGGGATGTTTCCCGAAAATCTTCATGTGGTATCCTTGGGAGATACTGAACTTGAACACCAAGTTTGGTACTTAACTGACTTTGCTTTTGTGCTATGAAATGTAGGATATATTACTCATATTTGTTGAAAAAATGATGGAGGTAATATTGGTCCATAGCAGGAGTGCAGCCTCTTTACCCCGCTGGGAAGAGTTTATTTATTATCACCATCCGCGGAAGAGAAATGAAACACCATCGCGGTAATCGTCCTTGTCTGAACGCCGCGGACCCATAATTCCGTCCGAGCATTGACCGACCTTCAGGTTGAATACTACTCATGTTCAGGGGAGTTCGCAACCTTTACTTCTAACAAAATATGACTAAATAATTATTGGGTGCAATGTTATACTTCCTCTACTTACTACAGATTGGTATAGATAGTTATAAGAGTACGTACTACACGAGCATTTATCGCAAATGCATTACTACTCATTCTGATTTTGAGTAATTAAAATCAAATTTAAGGAAAAGAAACGTCTATTTCTTTTTTGAAATTGAGATAATCCCCGTGTTGATGCTACACTGGGAAGAACTAGGTTAGATCCATGGAAGCGGCATGTCTGGTACCTGAATTCGTTTATGGAACTCAAATTATATTTTAATTAAAGCCTAAATTGTGTGTTAAAATTATAAACTAAACTCATTATTTGTGTAACACAATGGTGGCCTTAGTCGAATATCTTTCAGCTCTATGGGATCTATGCACAATTGAGCCTAATCTCTTCATTTTAATCATTTATCCATCTACCTAATTAAAGAACGTTAAACTACAAACCTCTTTCTTTCTGTTTGTATGTCTGTTTCTCTTGCGAACTTGATTTTCGCGTAATATCGAACGATATTGTTGCCTAATGTTGCTGGTCGTTCTTGTTACATGTATTTATTGTACATTCCTCAATAATCCATTACTTTATCTGAACTTTTTACGTTTTATTTACCCTTGTTATCCGTTATTCTAGAGCACTCATTCATATTATTTCTGCTTCAATTATTCAAATTTTTGTTTCTTCCAATACCTATTAATGTTGCTTTCAAAATAGTGCTGCTGCTCTTGCTCAAGAATTTTGGAGGCACACAGTTTTGTAGGAAACTGACAAAATTCCGAGGATAGAAGTGTTTTTAAGGACACTTTGTAGAGAGAGTAGCAATTTCCATGCTGAACACTAATGAAATACATTTTAAGATTTCTTGAACAATTTATCATTTATAAAACTTCTAATTTATGAACCATAGTCAAATCATAACTTAGGTATATAATTTGCTAAACTTGATGTTTCAATAAATACGCAAATTTGCAAATATTTTCTTCTATAGATACACTTTTCTAAAAAAAAAAAAAAAGTATAACAGCTGTGATTTTTTTTTTGTCATGCAACATGTATTGCTCTAAACATGCGGTGAAGGTCTTTATATTACGTGTGTATTAAGCTTCAAAAAAATTATAAATGCCTAAAAACATAAAATCAAATCAAATTGTAGATAATTAACTATTTTATGATAGCTGTTTTTGATTGGAATGTCTTAAATCTTTCACCACTTATGCCAAATAACATGTTTTTAAAATGACTACAAAATCTTGAGTGTCTCGCTTTAATTGCTTAGGGAAAAAATGTCCCTAAAAATAAAATAAATGAATTTTTGCAAATTTTCTTGTATACTGAAATATCAATAAATTAACAATTAATAACCTAAGTTAGGATTTCACTATGTTTTCTGAATTAGAAGTTTTTCTATAATTGGTAAAATTTTCATTATAATGAATGTGTAATTTTTAAGAAACCTTAATATACATTGTATTGAGGTTTAGGGTGGAAATTGCTTCTCCGTCTCTACCAAGTGTCCTTAAGGTGATTCAACTGTGAAATTTGATGAAACATTATGAAAAATATAATAAAATGATATGAATTCTAAACTTTAAGAAAATATATTGTTTTTCCTAATAGGCGCATTTTAGTTGTCGATTAACTGAAGCTATAAATGGACATACGCATGCTTATTAATATGTAAAATGCAAATGTTTGCTAGTTTGTTTAGAAATGTTTATACTGTCTCTCAAAAGAACATCAAAAGAAAATTGTCGCATACTTTTTCGAATAATGCTCCAATTTTCAGAAATAAATTATTAAAGTTTGAAACCTCAAGGGTTTTTGAAGAGTACAAAAATAATAATTTTCTATAACCATTAGGGTTAATATTAAAAATATATGACAAACCTATTTGTAAACTCAATATACTTTAAAATTTGAATTTTTAAGTGAACATTTTTAAAATTCATCACGTATCTCATTTTTATTAGAACAATGAATTTAGACCGGAAAATTATGCAAATAACGAAGCTAGAATGTTGATACATGGCAAAAATATTACTATCGTCGAGTAAAATAACTAAGTTATCTTTCAATAAGATAACTTACGTACTGAGGATTTTTCATATTTCTCAGATGATCCCTTAATGGGGGATCCTCGTCTTCTTAATAAAACACTGTGGTAAAGTTTATCTTGAGCCAAAAGCCAATAGTAATGTGCAGTCAGACAGGGAGCAACGACCCCAGACTTCCCCGAAAACACGATGCCAAGAAAAAGGAAGAAAGTTGATGCTGTTAAGACAGCGTGTTACACAGCCAATCTGTCGCGGGAAGCTCAACAAAGGGCATATTCATTTTAAACCCCCTTGTAAAGTTTGTTTCCTGTTCTACTTACATTGCTTACTAAACGTTCCGTTACACGGTTTCTTATAGTTTTATGTTAATGCAAGTTGGTATACCCCTTCTACTGTACCGACGTGTAAAAGTGCATGTTTGGACTTTACAGAGCATGAAGTTACCTTTTTCTTTCTTACTTTTTTTTGGGGGCGGGGGGGGGGGGGCTGCACATTTTTATGGAAATGTTATTTACACCTGGTTGTGCTTTTTCTCAGCAGCCTTTTCAAGGCACTTTTCTATGGCGGAAGTTGTGAGTACACGAGTTCTTTTAAACTGAAGGGGTGTTACCTTACCAGTAACAACATGATATGTGCTGCTACCAGGATACTAACACAAGGTCACAAAAAATCATCTTATTTCTTCTCATATGAGACCAGCATGAATTCTGCTTCATGTAAATTGCCATAATATTTATTCGGAAAAAATGGTATGCTTGCAATTCATTTATCTTGCAAAATTAGCACTCTTGTATTAAAAATCTGATGCGTTCCATTCACGTGACTTTCTCTACATCTCTGTAACAAATTATTGTTAGTACGCTTATTCTTCTATATACTTCATGCTAATTGAATTAAACAAAAAAATTATAACTTAAATAAAACCATTGGTTTTATAAACAATACTTTTATATTTTTTTAGGCTCACAAATTCCATTTTTTTAGAGATAAGCATTAGCAAAAACGGTCTTATTAAGTAAAAGGGAAATAAAGGAATACACTTGGTTAAGCCGGCAGTCAAATGTTTTAAAATGTAGTTGATATGGGATTGAAATCCGTTTCTTTGCGTGGCCAGGTGTTGGCAAGTTCCCGTATGAGAAACGTTCAAGTATTTAAAACTGAAACGAAATATAAAGATTATCCTGAAAACGGTCAACTTGGGGGGGGGAGGCATAAATTGTGTGTTTTAATGAGAGCTACATTCTTGTGTAGTATGTTTTTTCTATCTCTTACGGTTTACAAGTTATGCAAAATTCAGAAAAATTCATCCAGAATAAAGAGGTCTTCAGAGGCGATTTCCAGAAAGTGCAAGATATACATTTTATTTGTCAAATAAATATCTTAAATATACGAGATTTTAATCAAAATCGTTAGAGCAATTTTTGAGAAAACCAAATTTTTTTTGAAGTTTTTCCATGTAAAGGCTATTTTGGGGTTTGGGGGATTTTCTTGAAAATCTTCGTGTCGCAACCTTGGAAGATACTGAACATAAATATAAAGTTTGATGTTTAACGGACTTTGACTATGCTGCCAACACACACACGGACAATTTTCTAAAAATTCTTTTTTTGGATTCAGGGGGTCCCAAAACACGTAGTCTCTACATAGTACGTGTAGAGAAAGTAAACAGGCATTATAGTTAACAATAACAAGATTTTCTCTAACCAGTTTTACTTTTGCTACTTAGTACACATTACATAGGTAGAGAAGGTAATTGCACTACACCCAAAACGCGATACCGGGATTTCACTGAAAATACACGTTTTACGGTCCTTTGTATAAGAATCAACAATGTGTGAGAGAGAGAGAGAGAGAGAGAGAGAGAGAGAGAGTGTGTGTGTGTGTGTGTCTCTGTTAATATAACTCAAAAATAAAAAACCAGTTAAATACCAAACTTGATAATTTTCAGCTTCTTCCAAGGATGCGACATAAACCTTTTCAATAAACTTCAAAAATTCCAAACTACCCTTTAAATGCAAACATTTTCGAAAATTTTTATTTTCTCAAAAACTGTTCTTATGGTTTTGATTATCTATATTATATATACACATACATACTCACATACATGACAAATAAAATGTATACGTAACTTGACTTTTCTGAGAAGAGCCTCTAAAGACCTCTTTATTCTGGAGGGCTTTTGCATAATAGGTGAAAATTAGCAGATAGACAAAAATTTATGACACAATTTAGGTAATATACCAACTATTTGACTTGCTTTAACCTAGCGTATTCCCTTATTTCCTTTCCACTTAATAAGAGATTAAATAATAACATCTTTCTACAAATTTTCATCTTCATTAACATGAAGTTCATAGAATTTTGTAAAAATAATATTTACAGAACAGGCAGAAAATCAGAGTAGATCAAACATTTTTCTTACACCTATCGTAGAAAGAATTCGTGCAAAAGTCAACGAGTTTTCTATAATTTCCTGCTTGCCTCTTAAGAGGTACACTGACAGATATGTCGTCCTCCGTGTTGTAGTGGTTACCATGCTGACTTCCTATACCCAAGGTCGTGGGTTCAAACCCGGCGGAGGACGATGGATTTTTTCGGGCGTAAAAATCCTTAGCATGGCTTCCTTCGGAAGGGAAGTAAAGCCGTGGGTCCCGTGTCGTAGATTTATGGCACGTAAAAGA
The DNA here is from genome assembly GCA_030762935.1 of Hymenopus coronatus. Taxonomy (NCBI): domain Eukaryota; kingdom Metazoa; phylum Arthropoda; class Insecta; order Mantodea; family Hymenopodidae; genus Hymenopus; species Hymenopus coronatus. Next base: position 85,270,510 of record CM060892.1, on the reverse strand, counting down.
ACCTCAAGCCTGATAGAGAGGCCTCTGAGCAAAATTAAGCGGTCTTTCACGCCCAGTATAGAATGGGACGCTGAGAACCACAGCAGTTAAAGAGCGTCCATAAATAACACGCCATTTCATTTTTTTTACTGGCAGATATAAAGTGGCCCATTTCCCAGATAACAATACACTTTGCCCCTAGTACGTTTTTCATCTTCGGTAATCAATCTTGAATCCACACAAGTATCACTTTTCTATATAACCGGACCGAAAAACAATTTAGGGACATAAACGTACCAATGTTATAATCCATATGAAATGAAAGATTTCACCACATTAGAAAAACAAAGAAAAGCATAATATAGCATAATTCCAACCTTTAGAGGAAGGGATTAATAATTATACATTTTCATACGTCGTTCAACTGAATGACAGCTACAACATTTATATGAAAGTTTTCATTAGTGATTTTTTTTTTTTTTTTTTTTTTTATGTTTGCATTACGTTTTTGGGCCAAAATTCAAGGAGGCGTTGTGTTAGTAACATTCTGCTAATCTGAACATAAACGACCAACTTGTAATTTTACCCTCCGGCAGTTCAAGCATATTTTGGGGAAGGCCATTTCAGTGGTAAAAATATATTCCAGAAAAAGAAGCTCGGCATGACGAAGGGGGGGGGGGCTACCAATTCCTCGTATACAGGGTCATTAAATTATAAGGTAACCCCTCTTGCAGACTCTCCACTGCGCGAAAGAAGCGTGATTCACCGAAAAAGGTGCATTAAATGTATAAGTAAATGATGGAAATGATGACCTTTTTCCAAATATGTTCAAAAACTTGGCCGCAAGAATCTTTTTTATTTCTTGCATGATGGTATCACTAGAGCTCGGTCCCGGGTCGCTAAATTGAGGATTGAGGGTCGATGCACGCAGAGTATAACGATGATGTGGAGTAGGCGTGGTCTCTACAGCCTGTTGCACTACCTAGCACTGCTCACTGTCTAACCTCGTTCAATCCCTGCTAGTAGACAAACCAGTGAACAATGAAAGTGAGTGTAGATTGAAACATGTTGAAAATACGAAAGATTAGGGTGTTCGAAACTGAACAAACTTGTGCATGATTCAAATATATTCAGAGTGCCAGGAGAGCCTTTTCTTGCGATATAGCAATGATGTATCTTGTAATTTACTGCAATGCATTTTAAGCGAGTTTGCTTGATATATGTTCATTGTCTTTTCTAAACACTGCATATTATTATCCTGAATTTTTTGTATCAAGTTTAAACTTTTATTTGTAACCACAAGGCGTTTTCATTTACTGATCATATTATGAAATAATTGTTTTATTGCGTTACTTTTGGAACATATTATACCTCAACGTGAGTGAGTTTACACTACAAACCCCTCCCCACTAGCCACTCTTTATACCGCTGACTGGTCTTTGTGTTATAACTGTATGCGCTTCGGAACCCAAAACCGAGCTTTAATAATCAGAAAGTTCCTGTAGATCACACAAGGATACCTGCTGCTGAGCTTAGGTGAGTGAACGAGAATATATTTACTTAATATAATGCTATTTGTAAGTAGGTCAACATTTCCAGCATTTTTTTTTTTTTTTTCGAAGAAAGGGCTTTAACGCGCCTTTGCCAGCACCATTTTCCGGCGACTCTCGAGAGGGATTATCTTGTAATTTAATGAACCATATATTATGGTTGTGTAAATCCAGTTCTTAAATAGAACTTTGTTAGGTTTCGACACACTACACTATCTGATTAGCTGCGTCCCTTTAAAGACCTGTTTTCGTTTGTTGTAATCAAGACTTTGTTTTTCTGCCGCGATCAATAGTTGCAAAAACAGATTTAATGCTGTTCATTTCCATGGGTCAGAAGTATCTAAGTAAATCCGAATTTTTCATGAAAATCACTTTTATAAATTATGTGTTACATCTAAGTACCTTCTTTATAGCTTTAGTTCAACTAGTTGAAGTAATGGCTAAGGATCAACCTTTGTTTAATTAAAATTTGAATCATGAAATGCGTATATATTCTTCATGTGAGAAACCGTCAATAGCTGAGAATGTTGACACACTTTAACGATATATATATATATATATATATATATATAATCATACATACAAAACCAATGTAGCGAAAGACAATCTGAAATGTGGTATTCTAATACTGAAAACAGGACCTTGGAGAGAAAATAAGTCTCTTGTAAAGCAGTCCTTTTATTCCAACCAAATTCCATTCTTTCATCATAAAATTCTAAGCATGCCTCGAATAAACTCGTTTCACCCTATGGTTATTCATGAACGTTAAAGGTAATTCCTGCTATTAGGAATGATATACAAAACATAGACATTGTTGCTCTAATGAATAATGGGAAACTAGATGCCGTAATATATTGAGTGTCTTTATTTTCTTTGCAGCAAACCTCTAGGTCATATCTAGGACTAGGGGATTGTGTTTCACCCAAAAATTCGCTGTCGAGATTTTCCCGGAAATGTAACCCCCTGAATAAATAAATAATAAAACGAAGTCGAATAAACACCAAACTTCCAAGGATGCAACACGACTTTCAAGAAAATCCTCCAGCACAAAGACATTTTTTCGAACATTTTAATTTTCACCTCAATTTTAATTAAAATACGATATGTTTAAGATATTTTCATGACAAATGAGATGTATATCTGAACTTTTCTAGAAATAGCATCTGAAGTCCTTTTCATTCTGAATGAATTTTGCATAACTGGCAAACCGTAAGATTTTAACAAAACTCTTACTACGCAAAACTTTATTTATGTCAAATACACTTTTTTTTTTTAACCATTTCCGATATATTCCTTGTTATTGGTTTAAATTTCCAAGAGTCATACTTTTCTTAAATGTCACGGACAATTACATCCTTGCAAAAAGCTGAATTTAAATTGGAGTTTGATATTTTTTAGACTTTTCGTTCACGAATTATCCGTTTACACACGCACATACACGCTTTTCTAAACATACGTGATTCAGAACGCTTCTAAATATATGTTTCCAGTGAAATTGAATACTTCATTGCTAGAGAAAGAAACGCTAAAATTTGAAAAACCGATTCCAGGTTGTTTCTTATTTTGAAAAATGTTTATATCTAAAGTTTCAAAAGAAAGAAAATATAATTCATTTCTACAATAATTAATTCTTAAACAGATGCAGTAAAAATAAATGATTCTGAAAATGTTTGCGACGATTGACGATTTCATGTTATCTATATTTTACAGATAATTTTGAATTTTTTAGAGCTGCACATTATTCCGACTCAATTATTGATGTGGAATAATGACTCTAATTTGCATATTTTACCATTATATAATTGAAGTTTATCACCAATTATCAGAAATTAAAGGTATCACACACTCGTATCATATTCATTGCTATTACATTTCGTATCACTTTATAGCTTTGTCTTAACGAGTGGAAAACAATTTCTAATATACTTCAGAGATAAGGACAGCAGAATGGATGTCTAAGGGATCCACTTGGTAACTGACTGTGCCGCCACGAAGTCATCAATATCTTATCGCTTCATCAAAGAGCGAGTATGGTTGGCCTATGACTCCAGATCCTATAACATGGTATCCTTGTAGCATCCGGCCTATTACACATCTAATTCCCTGCTATTTCTTCGTGCAGGAGACAGCAGAATATATTGGATGTCGGCCAATATGACTTGAAGATAAAATCGCTTCACAGCACAATTTATCCCATAACTCTTCTGTAACGTTTGTGCTGATATCGTTGACAGTGCCACAGTAGTATGGGAGCATGTTTAGAGAGTAACAGTTGTTATGAGTTGTCTCCATCTTCTTCAATGACATTTATCTTCCGGCTTTGCCGAGCCAGTGAGCTTGTAACATCGGCAATGGATTTAATTGTAGCCAATATGTTTTCCGATAAAGACTGGGGAAATAGCAGGAAGTTCACCGAGTTCCACCGTTGCGGCCGAAGGTTTTCAACAAAATTTCCAACCCAAACTGCACTCAAGTGGATCAATAGTCACAACCAAGAAAGTAGAAAATATACTAGTTGATTTTTTTAAATATAATTATAGCTCCCCGTAACTCTTACTGTCATATTGGGGGTTTTGCTTCAGAAACAACTGCTGGTATTTTCTCTTTATAAATGTTAGTTTTTACATTCTCTACATAGTACGTAGATAGAGAAGGTATTGCACTACACCCAAAAATTCGATACCGAAATTCTACCGCAAATACATTTTTAGGAGCCCCTGCAACCATAAAAAACATTTTTAGAAAAAAGTCCGAATGCATGTCCTTGTGTCGATGAACACGATAACTCAAAAACGAAAAGTCGGTAAAATATTTTACTTCAGTATCATTCAAGGATACGACACGAAGATTTTGAGGAAAATCCCCCCACCCCAAACTGCCTTTTGCTTGAAAAAAATGACGAAATTTTTATGTTATCAAAATAGCTCTGAAGATATTTACATATTTTTACAAGAAAAATAAAATGCGTATCTTGACTTTTTTGGAAATAGCTTCTGAAGACATCTATTCTGAAAGCTTCTGAATTTTGCATAACTCGTAAACTGTAAGAGATAGGCAAAAACTTACTATACAAAAATGTATCTCGTTAAAACACATTATTTGTGTAATTTTCGTGGAGTTGACCATTTTTGAGATATTCCTTTTTATTAGTTTCAGTTTTAAAATACTTTTCTCGTACGGGAATTGGTCAACTGGCAATGCAAAGAAACGGTTTTCAACCACATGGCAAACTGCTTTTAAAAGCTTTGACCGTCCCTTTAGCCTAATGTTCTCTCTTGCTTCCCTTCTACTTATTAGAATGCAAATAATAAGACCATTTCTGTTAATGTTTATCTCGATTAGCACGAAGTAGATAGAACTATTTTAACAATAATAATTTGTTATCGAGATGCAGAGAAAGTCGTGTGAATAGAACACATCAGATTTTTTCAGTATACTATACTATTAAATACGCACAAATTCACTCACATGCATCTTCCATCGAGCCTGGGACCTCTAGGTTAGAATCCAGAACGCTGACCGCTCGAGCGCAAATTGATTTTTCAACTGATCTGAAAAATTAATACTAAATACGTTCTTAGTTCAGTTGCTTTTGAAATATTGTTTGCAATGTCACGAAAGCCTCAGTCATGCTGCCTCCCCACTAGCTCCTAAGAATGCACCCAGTGTATTATTATTATTAGTATTATTATTACTGATAGGTAGTGTTTAACTTTTACTGCATATGACACTGCAGGCGGTGACACTGATGATACATGGAATGAGGATAGAACACCGGTGGAATGCGATGGCGGGAGAAACCGAAGAATCCGGAGAAAACCCGCCCCTTGCGTCGCTTTGTCCACCACAAATTCCACATGCCGTCGCTTGGATCGAATCCAGGTCGCAAAAAAAAACAAAAAAAACAAAAACTTATTCTTCTGCCAACTTCATGCTTATCAAGATAAACATTAGCAGAGATGTTTTTACGATATATTTCCTTGTACAACACAATACAGTAAAAAATGGAAATTGAGCTTTATTTATGAGGCTAACTGCTCTGGTTCTCAACGTCCCATTCTATGCTGGGCGTGAAAAAACAGCTTAATTTTGCTCAGAGGCCTCTTTATCATGCTTTAGGTTCTTTTACGTGTCGTGACTCTACGACACGGGACCAACAGCGTTACTTCCCTTCGGAAGGTAGCCATGCTAAGGATTTTTGCGCCCGAAAACATCCATCGTCCTCCGCCGGGTTTGAGCCCACGACCTTGGGTATGTGAAGTTGGCAAGGTAACTATTACACCATGGAGGACGACACACGATAAAAGCGACCGCTACTAATGGTATTGAAATTCTATTCACTTTGCTTGAACAGGATGGGCAAATATGAATAACGATTTCCATTGAGAAAAGTGTAAGTACTCAAAACCTAAATATATAACAAGCAATATCTCGGAAAATTTTATTTCCACAACACAAATGTATTTGACATATATTGTGTTTTGAACTAATAGGCAAAAACTTACCACACAGAAAATGTATATCTGTTACGGTTTACCAAATATGTAAAGGTTATTCAGGATAAGAGTATTTCAGAGGCTATCCTCAGGAAATTCAAGACAGAATTTTGTCATGCAACATCTTCAATACACAATATTTTAATCAAAATCTTTAGAGCCATTTAATAAAAAAAAAAAAAAATACACGTAAAGAGTATATTTGAGAGGGGAATTTTCTTAAAATTCTTCCTGCCGTTTTCCTTATAAAATTCTGATCTTAAACATCAATTTTAATCCACTTTTCGATTTTGAGTTATGTGGTTAACGAAAACACGCACACAGGGACCTTTTTTTCCTCTAATAATCTCTGGCTCTGTCTCTCTCTCTCCATTTTTTTAAGTACAGAAGACCCTAACCGTGTATTTCCAGTGAAGTCTCTATATCAATTTTTTGGGTATAACGCAAAACCTCTACCTAATAATGATAGCTTACAATAAACTCCTAAAACCCAAATTAATTGTCTAAGCGAGTTGAACACTCTTGCAATCCATTCATCTAATATAAAGTTGCTTCTTTAGTCATTTCTTTGTAATTTGCTGCAACATTAAATGTCGTAGTGCATCTCTACTCACAACACATTTTCGTTTTAAAAAGTAAAAGGTCACCACTGATCGTCATTGACTATCCCTGAGATCCGAGCATGACTTGACATTATGGCAAGCTAGAAACACTTCGAAAAATAACAATGGAAGGAAGTTGAGTGCTTTTTGTTTGTCATTCTAAAGGAACGCACGCTACTGGCGAGGGCTTTTTACTTCAGGTTTTCTTTACTAATAGTTTAATCTCCACACTTTCACACAGATTCTAGACATTACTCATGTAACGCTTTTCTATTCACTTAGTTTTCACATGAACCTCTTCATTCTGAATGACGTATAAAATTGGTAAACCGTAGGAGCTGGACAGAGTCTTACTGCACAAAAAGGTACACCTTGTAAAACCACACAACACATGGCTAATACCTGTTTTTACTTTCTCTATGAGTACTATGTAAAGAGTATAGAGAAGGTATTGTATGTACCCAAAAAATCGAAACCGAGATTTCACCGAGATTATATATATAAATTAGTAAAATGTCCGTGTGTGTCTGTGGGCAACATAGCTCAAAAACGAAACGTCCGTTAAATACTACACTTTGTATTTATGTTAAGTAATGTCCAAGGGTGATTTTCAAGAAAATCCCCCACCCCAACCACCCTTTACATCAGGCATGCCGTTGTAGGGGAGGATGCTCTCCCCACCACTATGCCTACAGTATTACTTTGTCTCATAGCTGCAACGAATCAAAGGATAGTTAGGGTGTTTTACATAACGTCATGATAGCAATAGGGCGTCAGTGGGGAACTGGTTGCTTCCAAAGCAATTATGTATGAATCAAATTAAATATCGATAAAATCTGACTATTCATAACTTCAACATATTCCCGACAGTTTTATGTATGAAAAATTAGAAGTTTTTATTCATATAAATTTGTTTTATTTGGAATATATGGCTACAGTTTGCCCATGCGAATTTAACAATCGCGATTAACCAGCAATTATTTTGTTGATGTGTGTTTCAATTGAAGTTACATTCAATCTCAATGTAGCACATACATAAATTACGGTCGCTAATTCTAGACTGCTTTCGTTTTTAACATTGTTCATAAGTGAAAAAATCTACTTGCACACATATGTGGCCTCAAACATTGTCAGGATATGTTCACAAAGGTTGCGCAAATTAAGGAATGACTCTTTATTTAACATTTTATAAACATTAATCCACACCTTTCTACAAGTTCTTAGAACGTTGTTCTTCTGCAGTTCTATAATACCGATTGTAAGTGAACAGGAACATTTGAGGGGGTCAGTGCAACAGTGGTCTAACCCATCTTTTTAAAAAATGTAGCATAACTCAGTTAAACATACCTGGTTTGTTTGAGAATAACGAAAACCTAATTTTAATCGAACTGATTGTTCACTGATACTTTTCCAGATTATTACACAACACATTGAGTACTGTTAACATAATGTTGAGATATACCTAACAATGTGTATTAGTGTGAAGCAAATCTTTTTCTGGGTTAGACCACTGTTGCGCTGACCCCCTCATTTTCTGGGCTGACAGATAATACTTAAAATATGAATTTTATTTTCCATTGCTAACACTTCTCCAAATCTTGTTACAACATCGAATGAAGGTCCTCTAACATTTAGGACGTATATTGACTCTAGCCAATGAGTAGGAAGTAAGTCCATTTATTTTAGTTTTCAACTGAGAGTATACGTTGGCACTCATGGCTGATATTCTTGATGTCACTGTGTTTCTCCTAAAGGTATGTTTTTAAATGTCTCTACCATGTAAAGGCAAATTTCCTCTGCAACGTTAACGAGACATTTTTTAATAAAATCTTCTTCTGTGTGGAGCATATTTGCTTCAACTATTATTTTTAGCCATCTTGTAACTTGCATATAGCAATTTGATGGCGGAATCGTTCTGGTTTTGTTGTTCATTCAAGACCTCATTGGAACCTGGATCGTTGTGCTTTGATTGGTGGTTAAAGAAATCCACTTTTAGTTCATTGCACATGCGTGCGCAGCATTACAAAGTATACGGTCATTATATTGCTCAAAATGGCAATTGTTAAACTTCCTCCTAATATTATACTGTGAAAGCAATGTTAGCTGCTTATGACAAATTAAACAACAACCTTTATCACTGTGAAGCACAAAAAACGTACTGTTCCTCTCATGAAGGATGAAATCTGTACCATGACATGCTGCCAGAGCTGCTCTGATCGACCTGAAGAGGTGTTTACTTGTACACCTAACTGCTCGAATGAGGTCGTGAACTCTTTTCACTTGGAGCGACGTTATGGGCAATGGAATGAGGAATAGAGGGGAATGTTACTCGGTGACACTAAACTGCTTTACATGGAAAAAATTTTGATTTTTTTTCAAAAATTGCTCTAGCGATTTTGATCAAAATGTCATATATTAGATATTTACACGACAAATAAAATGTATATTCTGAATAGCCTCCGAAGACCTCTTTATTCTGGATGAATTTTCGGAATTTTCAATAACTGGTAAACCATAAAAGATACACAAAAGCTTACTGGACAAAAAGTGTAGAGCTCGTTAAAACACACGATTTATGTTATATGTATGCTTTTCGTGGAGTTAGCCGTTTAGGAGAATCCTTTTATTGTTTTCAGCTCTAAAATACTTATACTTTTCTCATACGAGAATTTGTCAGCTCCTGGCCATACAGAGGAATCTCAATCACAGAGCAACCAGCTTTTAAAATATTTGACTATCGCTTTAGCCTATGGCTTTAGCCTTATTTCCCTTCTACTTACATGGAAACAGTAATAAGACCATTTCTGCTAATATTTTTTTAAGCTTTTTAACAATACTTTGCTGCAGAGATGTAGAGAAAGCCACGTGAATGAAACACATCAGATTCTTTATTTTTATTTTTGATGGCCATTTCCCATGTATTTCTTGTTATTAGTTTGAATTTTCAAAATCTTCTAGACACTTCTTTCCTGAGAAATCGTCATTAGATATTTTCCGCTTTCTTTTTATGGTCATGCAAGTAGTATGGGATGTTAATCCCCTCATAAATCACATGATCTTTTAAAATCTGATGTGTTCCATCCACATGACTTTCTCTACATCTCTGTTAATCAAGATTAACATTAACAGAAATGGTTTTATTACTTAGTTCCTTATAAGTAGAAGGGAAATATGGGAATTAACTAGTGTAAAACAATAGTCAAATCTCTTAAAAGCTGGTTGCTATGTCATTGAAATTCATTCTCTTTGCATGGCCAGAAGTTGACAAAGTTCCATGTGCGAAAAGTTTAATTATTTTAAAAGTGAATAACTTGGATAACTTAGTTGTCATATAATTATCTTTAATATTTTAATCAAAATCATTAAGAGCCAACTTAAGAAAATAAGCTATTTCGGCTTTTTTCCTTGTAACGGGTAGTTACATGTATTGCATCCTTGGAATACGCTGAACTTAAATATCAAGTTTGGTAGTTTACCAACTTTTCGTTTTTGAGTTCTCGTGTTCATAGCACGGACACATGCGTGCGCGGCACTAAAACGTGTATTTCCTGTGAAATATCGTATCAAATGTTTGGGTGGTATGCAACACGTTCTCTACCTAAGTATTATGCAAAAAGCAGAGAAAATAAAAATCTGACTTAGTGTACCCTAAGATGAAATGTGTAAACTCGAATTTAATTTTGTTTTTAAATTAACAAGCAGCCGATAAAAAATACGCTTGTAAGAATGGTTTGTAGAAGCGGGGTAGAAAAAATTATGTGAATGCAGCAATAGGTTTTTCTATGCACGAATTGTTTGGCGGAGGCCAACTAACCTCTAGTTAGAAGTCCTTGAATGACCTTAAGTATTTCAGAGTGCACTTCTTTACTTTTGTTTTCTATGGAGGCTATTATTTGTAAAATAAAAACGATATCACTTGATCGCGTATTTGCGGTGAGAACGACATTGCTGTGGTTTCTCGAAGGGAACAAAGTTTTGTGTAATCCTCATTCTTACACTCGGTATATTTAATAACGCTCAGTGAGGCAAGAACCGCCATTATGTTTTCTGAATACCTTTTTCCCTGCTCGAAAACCATTCTCTACGATGAGTTTATTTTTACTTTCTCTATACGCACCATGTACATAGTGTATAGAGAAGGTATTGCACTCCACCCAAGAATTCGATACCGAGATTTCACCGGAAATATATGTTTTAGGGTCCCCTGTATCTAAAAAAATCTGATTTGTACTATTCACATGACTTTCTCTATATCCCTGCAACAAAGTATTCTTAAAAAGCTTATACTTCTATTAACTTCATGCCAATCAGTAAAACATTAGCAGAAATAGCAATATTACTTGATTCCTTGTAAGTAGAGGTGAAATAAGGGAGTACCTAGGTTAAAGTGATAATCAAAAGCTGGTTGCTATGTCACTGAAGTTCCTTTGTTTGTATGGACAGCAGTTGACAACTTCCTGTATGAGAAATGTATACGTTTTTCATAGCAGAAACCAAAAATAAGGAATGTCACAAAAACGACGTATTCCACGAAAAAATGTATATAACATAAATTGTGTGTTTTAACGTGCTCTACATTTTTTGTGTAGTAAGTTTTTGTCCATCTCTTACGGTATAGCAGTTATTCAAACCTTAGTAAAATTCATCCAGAATAAACTACTTTTCAGAGGCTATTCCCAGAAAATTCAAGATATACATTTTATTTGTCAGGTAAATATCTTTAATATACGATATTTTAATCAAAATCGTTGGAGCCATTTTTGATAAAATCAAAATTTTCGAAAAAAGTTCCATGTAAAGGGTAGTTGGGGGTGGGGGGATTTTTCTCAAAATCTTCGTGTCGCATCCCTGGAAGATACAAAACTTAAATACCAAGTTTGGTATTTTACCGACTTTTCGTTTTTGAGTTATCGTGTTAATAGACACACGGACCTTTTTCCGAAAATGTTTTTTTTTTAGATAAAGGGGACCCTAAAACATATATTTCCGGTGAAATCTCGGTATCGAATTTTTTGGTGGAGTGCAATACATTCTCTATACACTATATAGTGCCTATAGAGAAAGTAAAAAAGCATTTTCAGAAAAGGTCCGTGTGTGTGTCTGTGAACACGATAACTCAAAAACGAAAAGTAGGTAAAATAGCAAACTTGGTATTTAAGTTTTGTATCTTCCAGGGATGCGACACGAAGCTTTTGAGAAAAATCCCCCACACCCAACTACCCTTTACATGAACTTTTTTCGAAAATTTTGATTTTCTCAAAAATGGCTCTAACGATTTTGATTAAAATTTCGTATATTAAAGATATTTACCTGACAAATAAAATGTATAACTTGAATTTTCTGGGAATAGCCTCTGAAGAGTACTTTATTCTGGGTGAATTTTACGGAATTTAGAATAACTGCTAAACCGTAAGAGATGGTTTACTACACAAAAAATGTAGAGCACGTCAAGAGACACAATTTATTGTGCTATGAAAAACATACTTTTTGTCATACAGGAATTTGTCAACTGCTGTCCATACAAACAAAGGAACTTCAGTGACATAGCAACCAGCTTTCGATTATCACTTTAACCTATGGTACTCCCTTATTTCGCTTCTACTTACAAGGAAGGAAGTAATATGGCTATTTCTTCTAATTTTTTACTGATTAACGTGAAGTAAATAGAAGTATAAGCTTTTTAAGAATAATTTGTTGCAGAGATGTAGAGAAAGTCATGTGAATGGTACACATCAGATTTTTACCTTAACAGCTGCATAATCAAATCACTGAAAAACTTCTAGAATCTTTAACTGTAAATACCTACTTACGGCTACCAATTTTCACAGGAATCATTAGGGTATTCGATGCAGGAAGTGCTGCAAGAGATCAAACTGATCAGACTCGCCAATGAACCGGTGCATCCATGAAATTATCTTTAAAGAAAGAAGCGGTTGGTTAACGGGCTGAGCATCAAGGAATTCTACGTGTCATCGAGAAATGCTGATGACCTGAAACCATGCACATATACTGGCACTCAAACAAACTTTTTCCTTTTGGCGCAGATCAGCTTGCCAACATCCTGAAATTGAAACCCGTAAAATTTCCTCCGTCCAGCAGAGGATAATGATTTTCCAATAACATTTAAAATGCGCAGTGCAGTAAATGTACAATACTTGCATGTCAAATATATAGTAATTCTGTTTTATATAAATTCCTGAAAACTTGGTCGCAGTGACGGTCGATAGCATGTATTCATGGCGATTACTTACACTGAATTCCCATAATTCACAATTGGCAATGTAAAAATTTAAAATGTCAAAATTGTTTTTATTTAAAAATATAAACTCAACAATTTGAAGTGAAAATCTATTCGCTTCTTCTTTCTGGTAGCAAATTTGTCAAATACGCCATCTATGCACAACGAGTTGCATAAGATCGACCACATAGACAAATATTGATCGAATGGATCAACATAAATATTAAAATGAAATTAGCAATTCTCAACACCAAATTTCAACTTATATTAAAGTGTTAATAAAATATTGTTAGTAAAAACATAATACGTATGGTTCAAAATGTATTAAGTTCAGAATGGCAAATAAATGCTTTAACACCAGAGCGTTTGAATGAATGAATGGGCATTCCAAAATAATGCCACCTACCCAATTCATAAAATCTGTTTATAAAAACCTATAAGCTTTGAGATCAAAATTACAACAGTTTTATCTTAATTTTGGAAAACCTTTGAACATATGCCATTCCAAAACTATGGGGATTGGAGACATTTAATTAATAGAATGAAATGTTGACGGGGTGAAGACAATTAAAGAAACAGCTATTCTTCGAGGCTTAGCTACTGTTTATACATCATTTACACCGAGTTCACAGCCTCATAGGTATAGATCTGTGTTAACGAAGTCACAGCTCCAAATTACTCTCTTCGCACCCACCCCTCGAAACTCCAAATCGCAGTATCTTTGCTTTGCTAACATCGCTTGCACAGACATGGAAGTCCTCTACAGATACTAACGACTTTTGAGAGTTCTGTAGAATCTTTATAAGGAAAAATGTCGTTTGTTAAATGGACCGCTGGTTAAAATATTTTTGAGGGTAGTGCTACTCGTCACTCCCTCCTAGATCCGCCTCTGCTTAGTAATACTGCTTCTTTCTGCCACAAATGCTGAAGTTATTCCTGGTACCGTAACTCAGGTAATAAATGTGTTTCTATGCTATGTTACGCTTCATAACATTACCTTACTATAAAGAAAAATCGGATGTGTTACATTCACACGACTTTTTCTACATCGCTGTAACAAATATTGTTAAAAAGCTTATTCTTCTATCTACTTCATGATAATCGGGATAAACATTAGCAGAAATTGTCTTAATTACTTGTTTCCCTGTAAGTAGAAGGAAAATAAGGGGATACACTAGGCTAAAGCGAATGTCAAATCTCTTTAAAGCTGGTTGCTATGTGGTTGGTATCCGTTTCTCTGGAGGGTCAGGAATTTACAACTTTCCGTGAAAAAAGTTTTAAGTATTTTACATCTGAAACAAATAACAAGGAACATCTCAAAGTCAATTAATAATAGTCAATTCAACGAAAAAAGTGTATATGACATACAATTGTGTGTTTTTAAAGATCTACAGTTTTTGGTCTATCTCTTACTATTTACCAGTTGCACAAAAATCAGCAAAATGCATTCAAATTAAGAGGTCTTTAGAGGCTATTCCCATAAAATTCAAATCTTTAATATACGGTATTTTAACCAAAATCGTTAGAACCATTTTTAAGAAAATTAAAATTTTCGAAAAACTTTTCCATGGAAAGGGCAGTTTGGGATGGGGGAATTTCTCAAAATCTTCGTGTCGCATCCCTGGAAGATACGTAACTTATATACCAACTTTAGTATTTTACAGACTTTTCGTTTTTGAGTTATCGTGTTCACAGACACACACACACACACTCAGACCTTTTTCTGAAAATGCTTTTTTTTTTTATACAGGGACCCTAAAACAGAAATTTCCGGTGAAATCTCGGTATCAAAAATTTTAGTGGAGTGCAATACCTTCTCTATAATCTGTAAATAGTACGTGTAGAGAAAGTAAAAATGTCATAGAAAGGGAAGGATTCCACAGCCATACATTGCGAATAAGGCAAATAATTTACATGGGAAGCTCAACTTTCACCTTTTCTTGGCAACGTAAACTTGTACCTATCTTCTATTTAACTAGGAGTAAGGCTTATTGAATTCTTAGTCATTTTATCTTATCTAAAAAGTTCTTAGTACACTTATTTATATTAAAGTTACTATTTATCTCTTAATATTATTGTAGTCCATTGCAGTTGTGCATTGAGTAAATTCCGTGTAAACTATTAATGCTATCAATATAATTTTACCGCGACACTTTATACGGCAGTTTGTTATATCAGTATACCATTATCGACCTTACTTTAGTTCGGTTAACGTAAATTTGAGCGTTTTCCTTTAATAATAACAATAATTATAATAATAGCCGCCATAACAATTATCGTGTACACCAGGAAGAAAAATTCCGTAACCTATGTTCTCATTTCAACCATGATATGCTTGATGATAGACTCAGCTACGCCGGAAATACAAATGAGACCAAAAAATGCAAACATTGTATAATTAACGACTCGAAAACTCATCTACATGTACATTTATTTCTGATCTAACACCACACATTGGCTTTCTGCCCGAAATTCATGAAAAAATTTAAAGTTTCCAAGAAAAGCTGAATGGAGAATAGTTATAATGATTGCATCCAATTAAATAAGCTGAAATTGTGATGGGACCTGAACTTTCATTAGCAAAACAGAAGGGATGAGTAAAAAGCAATATACCTTAATGATAATTAACGTTACAAACTTTTCTTCAGGCGCATTGTACCATTCTAGGAACGCACGATTGAATGAGAATCTATTTTGAGATTCGCAACCAAGCATGAAATTGATCCCTTGTATCAAATCAAAGCTAAAGGACCTAAAAAGAATACGGAAGTAATTTATCGAAAATTTACCACGTACAATGGCTTTCTTTTTTCTGGCAAGGGGCGAAAAATGCCTCCGATTCCTATTTCATTGCTGTCCTTCACTCTATGTTATAAGACAGATTTCCGAACACATGAAGTTATGCCTAATATAGCGAGATCTTAATATGTAATGTAGATAGTTCTTAATTTCTGAAATGTCAGAAAATAGTTCTTTACTCATACACGAACAAATTTGGAACGGCAAAGGAATCAGTATTTTTGGAAACAGTGCAAGGAATCGATTATTTAGAAGTTATCAAGTATTTTCCTCACAAATTGATTTATTACTGAATTATTTACCTCCAGCAGTATATCCCTAGAAAGGTAAATTTGCTGATTTTATTTCAAAATAATCTTCTTTCCAGTTGAAGATCCAGAGGAAAACCTCACTATGTGAATAACTGATTTTACATTATTAGAACCTATAGAGGCCTAGCATAGTCATTGTTGCGAACACACTTCTAATAACTCGAGACTATTAAAGAACATGTACGTAGAATATAGAAACTTTCGGTATTATATTGTAGAAAATCTAACAATTTTGAAAAGATGTGTCTTGTTTCAATATGGAACCATTTGAAAACGTCCTTTTTTACTTCCCCTACATACATAATACATGGTGCGTAGGTAGAAAAGGTATTGCACACCATTCAAAAATTCGATATCGAGATTTCATCGCAAATACACGTTTTCGAGTTTCCTGTATACAAAAGAGCATTTTTAGAAAAAGGCCATGTGTCCGTGAACACGATAACTCAAAAACGAAAAGTCGGTAAAATACCAAACTTGGTATTTAAGTGTGAGGGATATAGATTTTTTTTAGAAAAATCCTCCCACCTTTAACTACCTTTAGAAAAAAAAATCGCAAATGTTGATGTTCTCAAAAATGGTTAACGATTTTGATTAGGAGTACCCTACATTAGATGTATTTTCATGACAAATAAAATGTATATCTTGAATTTTCTGGGAATAACCTCTGAAGACCTCTTCATTCTGGATAAATGTTGTAGAACTAGTAAACCGTAACCCAAACACTTACTACACGAAAAATGTTGATCTCGTTAAAATTCATATTTATGACATACACGTTTTTCTTGTAGAGTTGACCATTTTCGAGATATTCCTTGTTATTGGTTTCAATTTTAAACTATGTAATTTTCCTCAAACGGGAATTTGTAAACTCCTGGCAATTAAAAGAAACGAATTTCAATCACTTTGCAACCAGTTGTTAAAAGATTTGACTATCGCTTTAGTCTAAAGTATTCTCTTATTTCCCTTCTAATTTCTCGATTATCATGAAGTAAGCTTTTTTAATAATTATTTGTTACACAGATGTAGAGAAAGTCATGTGAATGAACACGTTTTTTTTTGTCATTGTTCGATACCAAAGCCAACACAATATTATTACGGAGAAAAACAAGACAGACTCATTTATAATGGTAACTGTTTCTATGTAATTAGTTATTTTCGTATACACACACAAAAATAACACTTCTGAATGGCTACAAAAAAGTTAAAATGAATGCATTTATATTGAGAGCGTTCACATTAACGGGAAACAAAACTTAGTCGATTTTTAACTTTGTAATTCTAATTTCCGAATTTGATATAATAGATCCATATTGTCCACTGCACAGATCGCTCAAGGCAGCGAGACATGAATTGCCGCTACAGCTTTCTAGTGGCAACCTGGGAAATAAAAATCTGCAGAAATTCTAGCAACTATACGTCCTGACTCCCTCAATTTGAGGGTTGGTTCTTTTAATGAAAGCGACACTTGTAGCTTATTCAGGCTAGTGCCCAAAAAATCAAAATCAGAAACTGCAGTTAACAGACAACAAATACATTTTATATACGATATTAATCAGAGAATGACCCTTGGTACGACCAGAGGAAATTGAAATGAATATGCGTTTAGAAAATGTTTATTCTATCGAATTTTGACGTTGCTGGCTGAATTGGAAGGAGGCGAAAAAAATATTAGTTACGAACACATGGCATCCCAAAGGGTAAAATCACATTTCCATATTTTTAATAGATTTCGTCATCGGTCAACTATATGCATTCCCTTTAACATTCCCTATATACGCATGTTTTGTTTTTGTTTTGTTTTTTTAACGTCCTTTAACCTGGTAAGTCATATTGGACGATGAATGAAATCGAAGAACTGCTGCTCAAAATATGCCCGGGTCCATGGAGCGTAATGTAAAACCCCGGAAACCCTCTTATCCGGGCAACTCAACCTAACCGAAATTCGAACTCGGGACCTCTTGAATGTGAGGCAGACACTATGGAGGTAGGTTCCTCCTGGTATTCTGAATCAAAATACTGCTTATATTTGTCTTCATGATCCCGTTTTCGGGTTATTGTGACCAGTATTATCAGATGCGTTCTGTAAGTAACTCCAGGAGCATTAACACCTAAAGTCTTGGTTCTCTTCGCAGGCCGCTGTGAAGGTTCGTTGTTACGAAGAGGTATTCTTCTTGAGACGTCGCTGGCCATTCTCATCCAGTAATTATTGCTTCACTTGTGTTCACTTATCCAGAACGG
Organism: Hymenopus coronatus; assembly: GCA_030762935.1. Taxonomy (NCBI): domain Eukaryota; kingdom Metazoa; phylum Arthropoda; class Insecta; order Mantodea; family Hymenopodidae; genus Hymenopus; species Hymenopus coronatus. The sequence goes on along the minus strand of CM060892.1, from coordinate 85,252,294 downwards.
ACTCAGCGATGCGTGATAAACAATAAGTGTTGTTTTCTTTCAACTTCTGTGAGCTTTGCCCCATTGTGATACAGCAGGTGTCCGTTCATTGCCATGGCAGGAAGTTTGCTGGTGCTGTTGTTGATTTAAAATAACACCTATTGGAAGCAAAAGCGGCCGCGAGAATGGAAAAGGAAATGCACATCTGGCGTTACTCTTTTACGCGTTAGTGAAACGTTTCCAAATATACAATGTGATTTATGAGAGCTGTTTTCTTTGTCATTTGTATCAGCGGAAGCAGGAATCGCTACTATGCCGAATACCTACATATATTTAGTCATTTAAGGGTGAATCTTAACTTATCCGAAAGTGATATATTTTTGAATCGTAAGACACAGGACCTTAAAATGCATGCTGCACTCGCTGCCTCCTAGGACCCACTTCTTTAAGAGAAGCGGCATAATGTTCATTAATACATTTCATGTTTGCAGAGACGATTCTCCTACTCCAAAGCATCATGTTAGGTTAGGCTTACAATTCTATTAGGTTGTTGCTTGTATTTAAAGCATGGCCAAACCACAAGTTAATGTAGCTCCAAGCACAGGAATGACAGCATCATCGCTTGCTGATCGGTTTTCCCATGCTGTGTTTGCTCATGCAGAATCAAGATTTTAGATGGCTGTCCTGAAAGTGTTGCCACTTTGATGAAACTGCTGCCGAGAGCTGCTGCTGTTTATTCGAATTTTTGTTTCTTAACGATGGTATCAAGTCACTTTCATTATCAGCGATTTTTGTTTCTTAACGATGGTATCAAGTCACTTTCATTATCAGCGCCGAAATTTCGTTCCGGTGAATTTCTTTCCAATGCCAGTAAATCTACTGACATAGGGCTGTCACTTTTAAGTACTCTTAAAAACTATTAGTCCAGGTTTCAACCCACTACCCTGAGAGCAGAACCAACTGAGCCACCCGGCAGAAACATTCTAGAAAAACCATAACGTGCTATGGATGTGCAAATTTGTAAATTTTGGCAAATATGCTTGGCATTATTGCAAGGCAAACCTCTCACTTTTTATGCAAATGCCAAAGTTTCTTCTTTTAACAGAAAACTAATACATTAGTTGGAGTTTATGGAAAAGGAAGATACAGATTGTTTCCCCTCTTACAAATAGCTACAGAATGAAAACAATATCACGAAGCTACAAGAAAAATACTCAAATGCAATCTAATAATTTAAAGAGCATTAAATATTATTCCCCTTGCTCAAGAGTTTATGCCTTATGACTTTATGAGAATAGAATATGTTCAGCGTAATCAAACACCTAAGTTAAACTAGGGGAAATGTGAAGTCCTCGTAGATTTTACATCTCACCGTGTTTCAATATCAAACGCTACAAGAGTTTTGGCTGTATTTATCAAGTATTCAAAATCTTTCTGAAAAATTAAGATTGCCGTCTTTCTTAACTACATATCTCTGTGAACCGGGATTCTCCGCCTGTACGCTGCTTAAAACCGCTTGAACACTGAATGACATTAGCCGAGGAAATTACATTATTTTCCTACATGATTAAAAGTTTGTTATTATTTGTTTATTTTACTGTTTGTAGATATATTAAATATCTGAATATTTAATAGAATGTAGAATAGTAATTAATATATTTTGATAACCTATACATTTCTAGGCTTTTTTCCCCCTAAACGAATTGCAATTCGGCTCATATTCCTCTGGTATGTTTTGTTTTATGGCCAACTGAACCAAATTAAAATAATGTGGAAAATTTGCAATCACAGATGTCTCATTTAAAATCCAAATCGTATTATGTATAATGTTTTGGCAATATTACGTATACTGATTACTAAAAATGAATTGGTTTGCGATAGGGAAAGGTTGTATTTTGTGCTACTTTTCTTCTTAAATTGCCCAACTGACTCATATGTTCCCAGAGGTTACCTTGTAATTTATTGGGGTTGGAGAATTTAATGATGTGCTGGTAACTCATAACAGCTAAGGTTAGAGCAACCGGTTAGAAACCGAGAGATCCGTGGTTCATATCCCGGCTATGGCGTTGATTGTTCAGTCCGACTCTACTTATCCAACTTGTCTCCTATACACGGTGAGGAGAAAAAACAGTTCATTTGTGCTGTTCCCCCATCTTCTCATTTATATATTAGCTGCCCGCCCCGGCTTCGTACTGGTGGTGTACCTAATGAAAAAACTCAAGACAAAATCTTCCGTTTGCAATACGACCATGCAATGAAATATAATTACAATTAAATAATTTGACAATACTTTATCTTAAGGCCTTGTAAGTACAATTTCCTTCCTGAGAGAAAACAAATAGCGCCAATGTTTTACCGACTCTTGAGGATGCAACATACAGCTGTCCATGCGAAAACATGGCAATTCAACGTATATTTCACACATTTCTAACGATTGGCCTATGATTTATTGTCATTGCGAATGCAAGGGGCACTAAAAACTGAACTCGCTTAAATTCAAAAGGAAAGTTGGTTGGCATTAGTGGTATTCTTGGAATAAACACATCCTCGCCTTTGACTTTCCTATGATTATAGTAGCTTAAATTAAATTTTCATAATTTTTTTTTTTAACAGCGAGTCTTGTTACCTTGCACAATTTCGGCTGATTGAGATTGAGAAACATAATTACTATCGAGTCAACCTTGAGCTATAAATTGTGTGGCTGTAATCCTGGAAAATCCGATGAATTTAGGAATTCAGTTATATAATTGACTTAATTTGGATCGGTAATGGTATCGATCGACTTAAATGAATGCATTTGTCCATAAATTTTACTCTTGAATTTTTATATTCAAATCATCTACAATCTTATTAGTTGCTACTAAAATGGCTCGTTCGCTCAACCAAGCACAGTTCTTCTAATTTACACCAATATTTGGGAACACTTTCGATAGCAATTCTTCCTTTGACGTTGTGAAGTGACAAACATTTGGTGGAAACGAAATGAGGCCAATGGAAGTATTAACAGGAATTTTCCCAATGCCAACGTCTAAAAATGCCTTTCAATCTGAATAGCGCAATGATCTGCGCATGTAGCATATATAGTTGGTATTGCGAAAAGGACGAAGTCAGCGCACCCAATTAATATAACCAAAATAATAATTAAATAAGATTTTAAATTATTAACTTCAAATCATTGATTTAATCTGATGTGATTAGGAAAGGATGACATGCAGTTAACAGCGTGGGTAAGCAAGGATGGCGTTGGCATAACAACAATGACAGCGCTTTCATAGTGTGGCGGTAAATGCTGAAATAAGTAATGAATTACATTAAGAAAGTCACAAAGTAACATTCATGCTTCCTCCAAATCTCTTTCTTTCCTTTACTCCTACTTCCACCTCTTTCTTTATTTTCGTCTATGCCAAAACAACCATTTTAAGGTTAACAATCACATAACCAAAGAGCAACGAGCAAGTAGATCTAGCTGGGCAAGGGATAAGTTTTTATTTGATTATAGCTTTGTGTACTAAATTTATCCATTTAACCCTAAATATTACTTGATCAAATGTATTAAGAGCACCGCAATTGCAGTGTGATGGTGACTAGGGTATCTTCATGTTCTGATGAAATCACCTCTAATGTACCACATAACCTCAAATAACCAACATTTGCAATAGGAAGTTAACCTAAAATGGTTTACTATTCGGGTCCCTTCATTTCTCCGTCATTTTCAGATTCCAAGAAGGATTATATGCCTAGTTTATAGCTTGTTCATTTAAAAGAATTACAACAAAAATATACTTATTTTCACTGTTATCTTGCATCATTACTCCATAACCGGATGCATTCCCTTAACATTGAATGGGGAAGTACTACGGTCATCTAGCAGCAAATAAATGAACACGTACTTTAGGTGTTCGTCGCCAGGAAGCTTCTTTGCTCCTTTATTTTAAACGATAGGAGTATGGAAAAGACAGCTAATACATGAAAATGTATATGAATTCCACTGCTGCGTTGCGTCATTGTCTCAATGAACTACTGTGTTACCTTAACATTGGATGGGGAGGAAAATTTGAGTAGTACTACGGCCATCTAGTGGCAAAATACGTGCTTACTCTAGTTGTTCGTCGCCGGGAATTCTTCTTTGCTTCTTTATTTTAAACAGAAGTAAGGAAAGGAAGTTAATACATAGAGAGGTATTTGAATTTCACTGCTGCGGTGCGTCATTGTCTCGATAATGTAGCTTAATATTGCAGTACTACGGCCATTTGGCAACAAATAACTGTGGTACCACTGCCATCTTGAAGCCAAAAGAGCTCCTTCTTACCCCCGGGTCTCACGTCCCCGTAAAACTAGCGCCCAAGAAAACATGTGCGCATAGTAGGTAGTAGTTGGAAACATTTGCCTTGAAGAGTTATATATACTAATATGACACAGCAATAACATAACTGAATTTTGATGGCAGTTACTAGGCGATTTCAGGACTACTTACATTTCCCATTAAACGGTGTTAATCCCAGAATTGTAATAAACAATTTCCGAGGACGTGCTGTTACAATGGTTTAATGCTAAACATCTGCCTCAGATTATAATGGTAACGCACAAAATAAACGAGTGTAACAAATGCATTTGCCATGCCAACCCCAGGCAACAGTTTCTTCTAGAAAGCAACCTGCAACTTATCATCCTAACCACTATCATTAAAACGACGACAGGCCATAGAGTGAAAATCACGCAATGAAGATTAACGATGGACAAGGAGAGTTTTGTGTTTTATACAACTACAGGCGTGGCATTTATCATTCAGATTCGCCACAGAATATAATTCATTCTTTTCTTAAATCGTCGCGCTTTGACACTGCAGAACCAAAGCTACCCTAAGACGTGTAAAATGGTCGTTTTAGCCGTTCATAAAACGCTCAGAGAGAGAATTTCCGGAAGTGAAAAGCGCGCATTCAGCAGACAACTTTCCTTTTCAACAAAATGAATACGGAAGGGAAGTTTTAAGAAAAAGCATGTCCATTACTATTCGCTTTTCATTTTGAAATTTTCCACGTCTACACGTTGCACACATATCCCTTATTGAATTTGCGTCTAACGTGTGACCAAGTAGCAAGAAGGGAAACATTGCATGTTTTGCTGTTTATGAAACATGGCACTTCTTTCGGAATTACCTGTATAGGCCCCCATCAACTTTTCCAATAAACCAAACATTTCAATTACAAATAGACCAATACGCACAGCTGTCTTCGTCAACATCGCTTGAGTTCATATGGCACTGGTGAAGCCAATCTGCATGTTTCTTTTCTTAAATCGTATTTAAAACCCGCTCTTACTACTTACGACACCATAGGTGGTGACACTGGTGATACACGAAATGATTGTGAAAACAAAATTGGGAAGGAAACATTCCAGGCATAAGTTCTGGACACCCAACTCCCAAGGATTTATCAGTTCTAAGGACTGAGGCAAATCTGGATGAAATACAAGTCAGGTGACGCTCCAGCCGGTATTTGAACCGCAAACTCCATATTCATGAGTCCGTGTTTTACGAGCTCCGCTACTGAAGTAAGTCCTGCGATTGTTATGATTATTCTAAAAGCTTAAGTCTTCTGCTTTTCTGTGATTGCTCTGAGTAGATGATGACGTTGCAATGCGTTGGCTTAACATTTGAAACAATCGAATTCGAACGTCTAAAAGAAAGCCGTCATGCCTCTGTATTCGAGTGGTCAGCGTTCGGGCTTCTCAATCTGGAGGTCCCTCGTTAGGTTCCAGGCTGGGGCTGGTCATTTTCCTTTAGAATATTTTGCTACCCTCCACAGAGTCTGGAAATGCATGTGTGAATGTGTGTTTGAAATTTTAAAAACCAACATTAAAGAACCTATAGTCAAACAAGCTGCTTCTCAAATCAAAAGCTGTCTGTGCAAACAGGTTCACATTCTAGAAATAAAAGGAATGGATTGGCTCATGGTGATACAGCAGCTGATAGGCAAGGGAGCATCTGTCAGACGCAAACTGTTGCAGTTTCTATCTTTCAACCTAACATATTCATCAGTAATACTGTGAAAACTTGACTGGTAGCAGTAAGAAAGCGATGAATAGTGAAACGGTACTCTCCAATCAGTCACACAAAGCAAAACCCTGCTGATTCATTCAAGATAAGTGGGTAAATATGCAGAAGGGCGAGAGGGTTACAGATGGGATACGATTTATGAATTGGCAAACTCATCTCACACCAGTTTATATTATGAAATACATTGTATTGCTCAAAACGCAGTATTATTCATCACACTAAGAATGTGTAGTTTTTCATTTATGCAAAAAGATTACTGTTCTGCCAACTTGCACTACACAATACAGAATCCAAAGAAAACCTTATACAGTCTATAGAAAGAACGGAAAATCCACAGGGATTCTTTTGGGTTTTAAGGGGGTGTTAGGTGATATTTAGGTTTTCCAAATGCTGGTACTAGAGACTTCAGCTTTTGATACACACATCAGGGATATATAAAGACGAAGTTCTTCTAATTACTTTTAAGTCAGTAATAGTTTTGTTTTAAATTTTATGCATTTTTCAAATCTATCTTGTGCAATTGTTTAATAAAATGAATAAAAAAAACTGATGTGTTCCATTCACATGGCTTTCCTTACAAAAGGTTATTCTTATATCTACGACTGCTAATCAAGATAAGTATTGACAGAAATTGTCTTATTACTTGCTTCCTTGTAAGTGAACGGAATACACTGGGCTAAATCGAGAACAGAATCTTTTAAAAACTGGTCCTATGTGAAACAACTGAAGTTCGGCTTGCTTTGCTGGCCTCCACTAAAACAAGAGAGGTTAAATGAAACGACACTTCCAATTTGAGAAAAGTTAAAGTAATTTAAAATTGAAACCTACAAGAAATATCTCAGAAACGGTCAGCTCTACATAAAAAAACATATGGCCTAAATTATGCGTTTTAACGAAACCTCATTTTTTTGACCAGTAAGGTTTTGTCTACCTCTTACGATTTAAACGTAATATAAAATTCTGCAAAACTCAACCAGAATAAAGAGCGCTTCAAAGGCTATTCCCAGAAAACTCAAAATATACACATTATTTGTGATGTGAATACCTTTAATATGCGACATTTTAATTAAAAACAGAGCTATTTTCTTGAAAATAAAAAAATTCTGAAAATGTTCCATGTAAAGGGTAGTTGGGGTGGGGGTACTTTCTTGAAAGTCTTTGTTTCGTATCCTTGGACGATACTGAACTTAAATACCAAGTTTGGTATTTAACTGACTTTTTTTGTTTTTGAACTATGCTGCACAAAGACACTGACGGACCTTTTTCTAAAAATATGATGTGTTCCATTCACATGACTTTCTCTAAATCTCTGTAACAAATAATTGTAAACGAGCTTATTCTTCTATCGAATTCATGCTAATCGAGATAACAGCTGAAACGGATTTATTACTTAGAGATCCTTATAAGTAGAAGGGAATACACTAGGCTAAACCGACAGTCAAATTTTTTAAAATGTGGTTGCTATGGTATAGAAATCCGTTTCTTTGCGTGGCCGGATGTTGAGAAGTTCACGTATGAAAAAAGTATAAGTATATTAAAACTGAAATCAATAACAAGGAATATGTAAAAACGGTGAACTACACGAAAAAAAAAAATGTATATAACATAAATTGTGTATTATTTGTTAAGTAAGTTTTTGTCCATCTCTTCAGGTTTACCAGTTATGCAAAATTCTGCAAAATTCATACAGAATAAAAATGTCTTCAGAGGATATTTCCAAAAAATTCAAAATATACATTTTGTTTGTCATGTAAATATCTTTAATGTACGACATTTTAATAAAAATCGTTAAGATCCATTTTTTGAGAAAATAATTAAAATTTTCGAAAATTCCTTCATGTAAAGGGCAGTTGGGTGTGGGGGCGGGGAGTTCTTGAAAAACTTCGTGTCAAAACCTTGGAAGATAGTGAACTTAAATATCAAGTTTGGTATTCAACAGAATTTTCGTTTTTGAGCTATGCTGCCCGCACACACACGAATTTTTTTCTAAAAATGCCTTTTTTGGGGTTCAGGGGTCTCAAAACATTTATTTCCGGTGAAATCTCGGAATCGAATTTTGGGTGCAATACAATACCTTCTCTATACACAATGTACGTGTGGAGAAAGTAAAAAAAATTTTTTTCGGGCTAAGCGGACTTAACTAACATATATTTTCGGTGAAACTGGGTGGAATAGAATACCTTCTCTATCCACTATGTAGGTACATTGTACATGCGGGATAGAGAAAGTAAAATTGCAGTACCATAGAAGTATGCATGAAAGTTTTATGTATCGCATTTTTCATATAATTCATTACGAGGGAGAAAAGCTTTTATATCCGTTGTAAAAGCAAGATTTCTACAATGTTTACCGTTTCTACTCACGTTTTGTTTTGGGTTTCAAAAAGTAATGCTATAATAATAAAAGTCAATACTTAGTTTTATAACAGGAGTTTTGGGAATATGCAGTAAAATGTTCCGCTTACTAGCATGTACTATTTTGTGGTTCACATAAAGATTTGAACATATAAACATGTTGTAAAAATTAAAATGTACAAACATGACTTTTAAAGTTTGTTTGTAATTTTTACAAGAAGTTTTACTTGAAGGCTTCTTTAGAATTGTCCAACTTTATGGCTGGTTCCTTCTCTCCCCTGCCAACCTCTAGGATTTAACTGCAAATTGTGATAGTAAAATAATTGGGTATCCATGAATGCAGACCAATAAATGTGACGCAATTAAGACAACTTGCAGACCTCATAGGGCTTTGAAGCTTTGCCATTACTTTATTATGTGTAGTATTTTTCCATACAAAAACCAAAAAATAAAAAAACATTTTCACAAAACTGGCTGAAATTTCACCCATCACTCCCCTTATACCTTTAATGCAAAGAATAACCGTTAAGGTGTAAGCACAATTTTCTGTTGCGTGGATGAGGCTCCATGTGTGTCGTTAGCTTAACGGTCGGCAAGAGGATGCAAGTTTCCAGATTCCTAGGAACGGGGAAGTGAAAAATTGTTTCAAATTATCAGTTGCAACAGCATTCCCCTTCAGTATGTTGTTAAAGCATCGCTATTTACAAAATTGACACAGAAATCGTATTCTTTTCTGCCAAATGAAAGGGCTCAAGTGGGATTTGGTAATCCACAAGAGAATAAAATGTTGATGTACATTATGAAGTATCAAGGGACTTTTAGGAAATATCTGTTATTGAAAGGAACGTATTGAGGCTTTAGTGCATTTTGTAACTCTAAATTTTCCTAGTTGTCGAGGATGCAGTTATCTTTGCACAGCTATTCTGTAGATCTGAAATATATGACCGTCATAAACCAAGGGAATTTGATTGTCTAACTGTTCATAAATATATCATTATACAACATACATTAACTTTAAAATTCATATAGTCTCATAGCAACCACACTTTGAAGTTCTAAAAAGCAGAGACAAGAGTTTTTATTTCCGTCAAGAAAAACTCATTTAAAGTTTCACATGTCCTAGTACTCATGGAAGTTTTGTAATATTTCTATCCAGTTATTGTTATAATTTCCTCTATTCGCAACTTCTTATGTCCAGAAAGGTAAGGCATACCAATTACCTTGATTGACAGGTCAGAATATGTACAGAGGTATGGAATTACCTACTGAAGCATAGCATCTCCAAACTGTACATTCATTTTTACGATAAAAGAGAAAGCGACTGCTTTGATTGAAGATTGTACTAAAGGCTGTCACAGATCAGCAGTTGAAGCTGCCGTGAATTCTCATTCCCGACTAACTTCACTTTTCGTTGTTCCAGCAATTTAAACAAATGATTTCCTCACTGAAGTGCACCCAACAAGGGAATAACGGACAAGTAACCATCGACCCGCAACTGTGTTTAGGTGCACTGACTTGAGCGTTCAGCTTGAGGAAACTTTATCGGGAGACGAACCAACCTCCCTCCAGCTGTTGCTGTTTCTCTGATAATACTCGTCTACTTCCTGCTTCTTTGGCATGGAATTTGCGCTGTGAGAACGATAAGCTTTATGTGCTGAAGAAACTGTTCAAAAATTAAAAAGTTGCTTTCAGTATAGTGAGCATTTTTTTCCCAAAAAGAAATTTAGGGTGTTCTTATTCGATGAAAATTAACCAGCAACATTGAATTTGAAGTATCCAAATTTCCTTCTTGAGACTGAGACAGTAAGCTTAAAAGATACACATTATCCTGCATAAGTCAGTCACTGCCTCTGCTTTTTAGAACTTCACAAAATACAGTTTAACGTTTATTTATTTTTTCACACAAGCCGTATGTAGGACGTGGTTGAACGCGGTTCAGACTGAAAAATTCAATGCCATAGCCGAGATGTGAAACACGGATCTCCCGGTCAACAGGCCGACACGGCATTACATTTTCCAACTGACTCGCAAGTTTCCCAGTATACCACAAGCTGATCTCAAGTTATTATGAGGTAACATACCCCAGTGGCGACTTACAATTTCATGAGTATATACTTTAAATTCCGAGTTTCGTAGTCAGCCAACTATTATGGCAAATTAGTGATTTTAGTTTAACGTCCTTTAGCCTGATTGGTCATATCGGACGATGAATGAAATTGGTGAAGTGACTCAAATGATCTCGGGGTCTATTGAGCTTAAAGTTACTCGACATTCGTCTTCTCAGGATAGGGAAAAACCCCGAAAAAAACCCTATCCGGGTACCTTTCCTAAGCGAGATTCGAACTCACGACCTGTTGAATGTGAAGCAGACACGCTGCTACCACCACACTACCCAGGCGGGCTAAAAATTGGTGTTAATTTAATTGTTTTTGTTTGTTTTGTTTTTTTTTTTTTTCACAAAAGCAGTGTGTAAGACAGGAGTTGGATAGGTAGAGTCAGACTGAAACATTAATGCCATAACCGGGATCTGTACCACGGATTACCCGGTCTCTAGCCGGTTGCTCTAACCACTGAGCTACCATGGCAACATTCTAGCATTTTTTTTTTTTTTTCAGTCTATCTACCTATCCAATTCTTGTCCTACACACACTTTGTATGAAAAATTAACATTAATTTACCTAATAGTTGGCTAAACTATAAAATCCAGAAGCCAATGTACTTACGACATTGTAAGTCGCCTTTGGGGTATGTTATATCACAATGATTTGAGATCACCTTGTGGTATACCGGGAAACATGCGAGTCTGTTGGGAGATTTAATATTGTGCCGGCGTGTGCCATGGTAGCTCAGTGATTAGAGCAACTGGCTAGAGACCGGATGATCCGTGGTTCAAATCCCGGCTACGGCATTGAATTTTTCAATCTGACTATCCATCCAAATCTTCAATTTAAGGTAGAACAATCAGATAAACCACCCACTTGTTAATTCCACACAGTTGTTTGCTGTTTTTATGTACCGTAACCGTGGTTCCACATGGCATCTACTTGTCCTTTGTTATTTCTGCATTTTCGCTTGAACTAGAATTCACATTCTCCAGTTTAATTTCTGTGCGGGAATATACAATATATACTTTGCGACTCGCTGCTACTTAATGTCTATGAAGTACGTGTTGGTACCTGTAAAAGAATCTCTAAAAGTACGGACTTATAAATACATAAAAACATGACCAAAAGGTGATAAAAATTACTGCATATATTAAGGGAAAATCAAGGTATAAAATGACTCCAGGCTATACGCTGAAGAGCTAATAACAGCAATTTTAATACAATTTAGAATAATTAACGAAAATAGCGGTGCTGCATGCAACGATACTGCACAATTGAAAAAGGCTGCTGCGGAAGACAATGTGGAGAGGATTAATGCAATTCTGTGCATATTATATATCAAAATCTGAAACGACACTCCTAGATGTTAATTATGGTCAAGTAAAAAATACTAAAATCTACACTGACGAGGAAGGATTGTGGTGGTATCTCATTCTTTTATCCCTTTAGTTAATTGTATCACTCCACTTTTCTCAAATTGAGTTGTCATTCTTTGTTGCTGCAGGTATCGGGACTAAAACACGGCTACCTTCTACTTTCTCCACCACGTGCATAGTAGGCAGAGAAGGTATTGCATTCCATCCAAAAATTCAATACCGAAATTTCGCTAGAAAAAATTGGAGTCAATTGAATCCGAAATGAGCATTTTTAGAACGGCCTCAAAACTAAAAGTCGGTTTAAACCCAAGCCATTATATTTTTCAAACGGAAAGACTTCTACTCTGCAGTGAATGAAATACGTTATCGTGCTTTGCGTTGCCAGGTCGCTACCCCCACTCTTTTCATATTTCCTTCTCACTCGCACACTGAGCATGCAAATCTGCCTGACGACATGTTTATTCACGTCTATTACGAAAACTATTTGAGCTGAAAAGCTGTTGTTTTTACGGTTCTGCTACGAACATTACTCCCTATCTTCCTCGTGAATTATTTTTTTCAAAATTTGAATATTTTGTCTTAACGCAAGTAGTATTTATGAGAGACAGAATCACTTAGTGCGTTACTCCCCAGTTAAGCGGGAAAGCAATATGTAACACAGCAACACTCCGATTGGCTGCCGGCCTGGTGGCGCTCAAAGACAGACCTCATCCCATTTGAAAGTCACTGTAGTCCAGTTTAGCATCTTAAAAGGATGTGACACGAAGACCCCCCCCCCCCCTTTTTCCCCTCCTTATGGTGGATCTAATGATTTGATTAAAAATGATTTCCATTGCTTTTTATTTTTATAGATAGTACATATGTAGGGAAGGTATTGCAGTCCATCTAAAATTCGATACAGAGATTTCACCGGAAATACACGTTTTAGGGTCCCTGTATATAAAAAGGAAGTTTTAGAAAAAGATTCAAAAACGAAAAGTCAATAAAATATCAAACGTGATATGAAGTTTAGTATAAAGATTTTGGGAAAAATCCTCCCGCCCCAAACTACCTTTTACATGGAAAACATTTCAAAAATGTTGATTTTCTCAAAAATGGGTATAAATTTACATGGCAAATAAAATGTACATCTTGAATTTTCTGTAAATAGTCTCTGAAGACCTCTTTAATCTGGAGAATTTTACTCAATTTTTCATTATTGGTAAACCGCAAGAGAAGGTCAAAAACTTGCTGCACACAAATGTAAATTTCGTTAAAACACACAATTTATACCATATAGCTTTTTTGGTAGAGTTGGCCATTTCTAAGATATCTCTTGTTATTAATTGCAATTTTAAAATACTTTAACTTTTCTAATATGGGGATTTGTAAACTCCTGGCATGCAAAGAAACGGATGGTAAGTATTCGATTTGTCATTCATTAGGCCCCAAGTTTGAATCTCGTTTAGAGTAAATTATCTGGATAAGGTTTTTTTCCGAATTTTTCCTTATTCTGAGAAGACGAATGTCGAATACCTATAAGTTCGATGGGCTCCGGAGCCATTAAAGCTGCTCCATTTCGCCGATTTCAATCTTCGTTCGACATGACCTGCCAGATTAAAGGGCGTTAAATTACACAGAAAATAAAACTTGTTTTGTAACTCAGTATGTTTTATTTAGTCGAAATTTGCGTCTCATTTTTCAATTGTTCTACTTGAATTCAAAACATACTAAAGCTGCACTTCCAGAGTAACTGGCTAAATATTGGATTATTGAAGCAAGAGCCGTAATTTCCGATTCCATGCAGAGAAGACCCATTGCGCTAATTATTGAACCCTATCGATTTTCAGCACAGGCATGCAATCTTCATCAATGGACTCTCCATTATACCTTATGCTGTTTCCTGGTGCATACAAGAATTTCTCTGACGTTAAAAACCAACTACTTACAAACATTCTGTTCTACAAATCCCCTACTGGTTTTCAGAGCTATCGTCCCCCCCCCCCGATTTTGCTTTAAAATAATGTATCTGCATATGTTTATCTTTTTACTTTCTCTACACGTTCTATGTACATAATGTATAGACAAAACATTGTATTGCACCCAAAACTTCGATATCGAGATTTTACCGGAAATACATGTTTTGGGACCTCCTGTAAAAAAAAACATTTTTAGAAAAAATGTCTGTGTTTGGGGGGGGGGGGATTGCAACATAGCTCAAAAACAAAAATTCTTAAATTCCAAAATTGATATTTAAGTTCAGTATCTTCCAACGATGCAGCACGAAGATTTTCAAGAACATTACATGGAAAAAAATTGAAAATGTTGGCTTTTTCAAAACTGGTTCTAACGATTTTGATTAAAATATGTTATATTTAAGATATTTACATGATAAATAAAACGTACATCTTGAATTTTCTGGAATAAGCTCTGAAGACCTGTTTATTCTGGATGAATGTTTCTGAATTTTGCATAACTGGCAAACCGTAAGAAATAGGCAAAAACTTACTACACAAAAAATTTAGATCTCCTTAAAACACGGAATTTATGTCATACCTTTTTTTTAGTGGAGTTGACTGTTTTCGAAATATTCTTTGTTATTAGTTTCAGTTTTAAAATACTTTAAAATTCTCATACGAGAACTTGTCAACTCCTGGCCACGTAAAGAAACTGATTTCATAGTAATCATATTTTAAGACATTTGACTGTTGGCAAAAAAGACAGTTTTTGCTAATGTTTATCGCGATAACTTTTTTTTTTCTTTTTCTTTTTTTGTAGCTTAACGTCATATCGGACGATGAATGAAATTGGTGAAATGCTCAAATGATCTCGGAGCTTCATGGAGCTTCAAGCTACTCGACACTCGTCTTCTCAGGATAAGGGAAAACCCCGAAAAAAACCTTATCCGGACAACTTACCCTAGGCGAGATTCGAACTCACGACCGTTCGAATGTGAAGCAGACACGTTACCACCACACTACCCAGTGCTATAGTATTGTATTTTTCAGTTTGGCTCTACCTATCCAGTGAGTCAATTGTTTACGGAATAGATGCAATATGCTGTGTTTTCGATGCGCAATATAATTGGCGACCGAGCACTAACGTTCAAACAAGTGCTACTGTAGAAGTATCAACTGAACATTCCCCGGTGAAACCATTACGCAAACGTTCTGCAGAGTTGAGCATTCCGACATTGACAATGCGAAACCACATAAAAAAAAACTGTAAAGTTGAAACTTTTCGTTCAACCACTGTTAATAAGTTGTCAGATGCTAACACGGACCGATGTGTGCATGCACGTCAGTTATTGGTTGAACCCTTTCCGAGTAAAGCGACAAAAAGGATGTAATGTTTTCTGACGAGTGTGCGATTTATCGCAGCTCTCGTAGCCCTAATGTATTTTTCTGGGCCAAAGGCAAACCTCATTTTAAGAGATTCAGAATAATCCGCCTCATGTTATGATTTGGGCAGCGATGACAGCAGATCACCTGCTGGGTCCCTATTTCTTCGACGGCCCTATCAATTAACACACTTATTTGGAACTGATCGAAGAGTGGTTAATTCCAGAGTTGACGACACCAGGAATTGCAGACACCGTCTTCTTTCAACATGACTTGATTTTTTTTTTTTTCAAATAGCTGGATTAAACGTGGATGAGAACAATCTCCGGCTCCATTACCTTGGCCTGCAAGATGTGAGAAAAAGTAAGCGATAAGCGACTGAAAAACGCAGCTTGTGCGGTGTTTCAAACCATCACCCCTAATATGTGTTGCACATGTAGGCGGATTAAATAATGCTACGAACATGGAGGAACCCATACGTCCGTTTTGGACTAATAGGAGGTAAAATGTACATGACTATATAGTTTCAAACGTAGTATAAATGACTTTTCGCTGACAGTAGAAAGAGGTTAAAATCTAAAAAATTAACATGGTATAATGTCATTGTGATAAAATATAACAAAGAGAAGGTGGTAATATGGAATATTAAATTCAGTGCAGCGCTGCTGTTGCGGTATTTTCGGCTTTCTCTTAAGAAAAGGGCAAAAATAAAGTGTTCAATAATCACAAATTATATTAACCGGAAGAACACAGTTTATAACTCGTGGAACAATTACCGCATTGCCATAATAATCCTCATTAATCGATGCACGAAAACTAGTCTCACAGGTAGGGTCAGCCGATTAAAACGGTGTAGCGGTCAGAACAGGGTAATTATTTTATTTTATGGTGAAATTTCCGTAATTTTAAAACACTCGAAGCATTAAGAAAAGAGAGCACCCACAGAGTTCTGAATTTATTTGAAATCCAAACCTCACGACTTTCATCGGGCCAAACAAAGAGCGGATTTGAATAAAAGAAAAGGAAATTAGAAATGTCTTTACAGCTCAGTGGAGCGGCATATAAAATACTTGTCTTTCTTCTTTGCATATTATTCAGATACACTGAGGCTGTTCCCTTCAGTCCAGGTTTAGCTATAATCCGCAGTTCTGTTTCGAATATAAAAAGAAATGTGTTCTTTAGACACTATTCTTCGAATAGTTTGTAGTTAATAGCATGCATGTAGCTGGTTAAAAATAATTCGTGGAGCAGTTTTCCTCTCAAACAGTGCTGCCAGTCTGTAAGGTACACATTTCAGGGATGAGAAAGAAAAAAGTCTATATCGCAAGAAGTTTTAACTTCGATTTCAACACTGACGGAAAGTTTTATAACTTCTGTAAATTAAATAAATAAAAGTCACTCATTCAAGGAAATGCGTCTGAAAAAAAAAGAAGAAGAAAAGATAGGTGCATTGCCCTTTCCGGTACGGTTGAGAAAATATAATATTTCCTTTCTATGAAGTCACATGGAAAATTAAACGCCCCCTACTCATGAAGAGATTTTACTTTCGCGAACCGGTGCTTTCAGTGGCATGCCGCGATTAGTATTAATGAAGGACAAGACAGCCATAGCCTCTTGTCTTTGTTTTTATATTTAAAGGCTTCACAATGATTAAAATCTATAATATACGTGTAATTTGCTGTTTTATTTCATTTGACTTTGTTATTCTTAACGTTCCAAAATATGGTATAAAACAGGTCATTTATGCTATTCCACAATACGGTAAAGAATTAGATAGACTATATGTGAGTCTACTCTACTCTGTGCTTATGATATGATGCTCATAATTCATGTTATTCCTAAATATTATGCCCATAAAAATACACGTTCTTACATGACATGGTGTAAGTATTTATGTTACAGCATAAGCATATAGGAATACTATAGAACATTAAGTACGACATAAGGTGGAGTATAATAGTTTATTTCTCCTACATTCAGCGACATGATCTGATACACAGCCCAATTCAATTTTAGGCAAGAGTTTGTTGTTCTGCTTCTAGTGCTTCTGGTTTGCAATGGAGGGATTGAGGTAATATACCTTGCCGCCGTAGCCTGCCTTTTCCTATATGAGGTATCTTGTATTCAAACAGCATTCCATGCATTGTTCTACGTTGGAAAACGTTTAGCTTTGCCATGCAGTGGTGCTTAAATGCTTCGTTAACAGTCAGTTAAGTTCCCGACTCATCAGTGGATTCTTCTGGTATTTCAAGGACTGGATACAAATGAAAACTCCTATATCAAGCGCCAAGCAAGGGACTGCTAGGTTGGTGTCGCTAGAATGAAGCATTCCACACCTTTCCTGGCTGCAGACAGAATCGTCAGATCATTGTTAGAATAAGGTCGGGCATTATATTGTTGGATAACAATTGGTTTCTTCTTCCAAATGTTCGGAAACTTTCCATGTATTGCTGGAATGACACTGTCATTCAGCTTTGGCACATTCATTTTGTGTAACTCGTCTGGATCTGTACAACGGGTGTTCCACGTGGTCTGTTCTAACAGTTTCTCTTTACATCCCAGTATCAATGAATGACCATATACCAATTCGAACATTGAGCCATCGGTGTCTGCAGCAGTTGCCATGAAAACAACTTTGGTATTGAAGCATTCTCATTGATGGGGCTCCTCATTGAAATATAACCTCACACCTCTCATTCGAGCATAGACTTCAATTTCCCATATCGGGTTCTACCGTGGACAAAACTGTAAGCGTTCACGATTGTTATGCTCTTGTTACATATGGCTTTACTTGAAACTTTCTTGAATGTTGGGCCCTCTTTCAAATGTCTAAAAAGAACTGTTTCTGGCTCTCCAATATCAGAAGACAAAATCTAATTGTTCCCCGTTTATTAAGAGAATCTGTGATTTTGTTCAGTTCAGCAGAATAATCTTTGCGCTTGCGCCTGCACTTCGTATTCGTTAAGCTCCTAACATCACCATTAATATTATTTGTTCATGCTGTCCCTTACCTTAATGACAAATGCGTGAAATGGTTAACGGTGTTATCTGGAATTTTACTGCGGAAGTCTGAATCGCACCTCAACACTGTCCTTGAATTAGGGTAGGAAATTGTAAAATGGAATTACATTAGGCTGTTTAATATTGTAGTTTGGAGTTTCTATTAACATTTGCCCCGGTTACTAATTTGTTTCCCCACTCTAGGATGCCACCTGTTTGACATCCATACCCAGCTCTGTATCTGTTAACGTTTGGTGACTTGTAGTACACTATGCACTATGAACGCCTGCCTGAATGAAGGAATAGTTTCATATCACAATCACACCAATATTTGATGCGCATGCCAATACATCAGAGCATTAATCCCGTTTCTATACCTTGATATGGTACGGAGGTAGTATTAAATGTACATAAAAAAGCTATACAGCTATTTTTAAAATAATGAAGGGAATGATCTGCTCCAAACCCCTCAAGTATAATGCGTTTTGGCTTTAAAATCAATATGAGAGTTTTTCTTTATGTTTTTATATTTTGGCAAACAAACAAACGTATTATTTTGTCAAAATAATCTTCACATTTTGCCCGTCTCTGACAAAACAATAGAAAGCTTTTGCTTTTCGAAAGTATTCTCAGTAAGTTTAAGCAATTGCTTGAGAATTGGAGAAGACTGCCACTGTCATCTAACCAGAACAATGGCTGTCACATTAACAAGTGCTTTTCTGATGAGATAGCACATTTTGTCATGAGAACCTGAGTGCATTTCCGGAAGGAAAAGACCTGGGGAATATTTCACCTGTTCTGTATCGCACTAGATTCTGTACAGCGGTCTCTTGCCCATCCGAGCGATCATTACCATCTTGCTTTCGGGGCCCCATTAGGCGCCCGCAAAATCGTGATCTAAACAAAGAAATCGCTAACTGTAAAAACTGATACAAATAAGCTTTCTCCATTTGCCCTGACCAAGTTAAATTGCTGAAAACGTTAGACCACCCATAAAATTAACTTTGTTCACGAGTTTTGCATGGTAAGATACCAACATTAGCTGTTGTTACGCCTTATTACGCTACGCGTGACAGGTTAAATGAACTTCTGCCATTAGTTTTTATGGTTTGTTTACATATTTCGTACTTCCGTCAAGATAAGTGATGCATGCCGTAAGGCGAAAATATACATGTATCTGAAACCTGCAGTTTTTTTAAACTTCGTTTTAATTTTTGGTCTTATCGGGACGGTTACTGTAGATCTGTTTGTTCAGTATACAAATCCTCTTCCTGTAAACTGGTACTTTCTCAACTATGAATAGTAAGTAGGGAAAATATTGTATTTCACCCAAAAATTCGATGTCGAAATTTAACCGGAGATATGTTTCGAGTACCCTGGATCCAAAAAACAAAAATACTTGGATTAAAATTCCATATGTTTAAGATATTTTCATGGCAAACAAAATGCATAGTCCTTTTCTTTCTGAATGGCTTTTGCATAAATGGCAAACCGAAAAAGGTGGTCAAAGCATTAATTCATAATAATGTATATCTCGTTAAAGCACATAATTTGTCCAATAATTTGGGGAGGGGCGGAATCTAGGATTTCCAAGCTACTCCTCATTACTGATTTGAATTTTCATATGCGTTTACTGTTCTCAAATGGAAGGCCCCCCCCCCCCAGAGACTAACCCTTTGACTCTATAACAAATTTGTTTTATAGTTATCTCCGGAAAGGTCAATTTAGATTAAAATCTAATAAGCGAGAAGGTGCAGAAAAGTTACGAATGTAACACATTTGTTTTCACCTAAAAATTCTGAGAGTCAGAATGGTTTTCTCAAGAGCAGTATACCTTCACATTGTTTACTCACGATACCAAGTAGTGTTCAGCCAACAAGGCAAATTGTAGCATAGTTTTTCGCGTTGAAAAGAACAGGTATTCCTCTACTAATAAGAGAGTTTGGAGAGAAACGTGTAATAAAGAGCGTAACAAATTCAATCACGCCACTCTTAAAGAACGTGATCACTGGGAGGGAACATGGCTTTCTACAGGTAGCATAAACAATGCTGCAGGTGCAAATATGGGCCAGTGGATCAGTGAACTTCTGCACTGGTCCCGGAAAACCGCCATTTTCGATGCTTGTCTCCTACAGTACATTCCATTTCTTATCAGATTGACACTTGAAGTTTGTTCCGGCCCAATGCTATGTACAATAAAAAGCATTGGTCGTCCGTGGTGCACATTTACAAAATCGATGAGACTATTAACTTATTACGTACGAAGTTCAACGTGGTGACGTGGAGGAACGCGTTTGCTTCCCAACTTGCTAGTCTGGAGACGATTTGCTGTAAGAACAACTGTCATTTATGCGTGAGGACACTTCGGGTAGGCACTTTATTGGATTTTTCTCCCTTTTGCTGAAAGCAAGGGTGTAAAGCACCTCTGTGTCAAGGACTCCGGACTCATTGGCGTAATCAAGAATCACCAATTCTATTCATTGCATGCGGTAACTTGGGAGCACAAACTATTTATTAAATGGGGTTATAAAATAGAAAAGGATGAATAGCTATTAACATTTTTAAAGTAAATGGTTTGCTTACAAACTCGGATGATGGGTGCCGAGGTAGTTCAGTGGTTTCGTTCACGATTCTCGTGCTGTGAGTCCGTGGCTCGATTCCCGGCTCTAGGTTATGATTATAAGTCGACCCTATTCAAGCTGTCACCTCTGAATAGTTTATGCGGAGCATCCCCACGGCCCAATGGTCCGGTAAAGGCTGTCATTCTCATCGCCCTGCCATTACGGGCAAATAGACTCCGCCCGCTCACCTCCACCGCAGAAGTGGGTGCGTCACCGATTGGTGGAATGATGTAAACCCCAAGGTCAGAGACCATAAGGGGAGCATCGATTTAGCAGGAACGTTTCTTCTCGCTGAGGAACGCGTAACATATAATAATTATAGCAATAATAATAATTATAGCAATAATACTGAATAAATAAGAGAAGAAATTATAAGTATTTTACCACAAAAACAATAAGACCTACCAGTTACATATTATTTATATAGTACTCATTCAAATAATAGTAGAAGAAATATTTTAATATTCCTTAGGTCAGTGTTTCCCAACCTTTTAAAGTTCACGGCACCCTTGGGAATACCATTAAACACCAGGGGCACCCTTCCTTGAATTAAAAGAAAATTAAGCTTAATATGTTAATTTATTGAAATATTATATAATAATAATAACGTACACCATAACATAATACAGTAAACTTTATTACAATCACTGAGTAAAAATACATCATTAAATTTTGTTCCATTAATGATTAATGTGAAACTTGTGATTGATGCTTAGAGCACAGATATGTGATGTCGGGTCTTACAGTTGACAGTGAAACACGCAAATCATCATCAAGGTTATTCAGTCTATTTCTTGCTTTGCATTTTATTGTCACCATAGCAGAGAAGGCTTGCTCGCATAGATAGGATGTTGAAAAGGGAAAAAGTGCGTTAATTGCTTTCTTCATTAGGTTAGGGTACTCCTCTCTCCGTTGAAGCCAAAAACTAGCCACCGACGCCTCACTCTTGGTGAACTTACCTTTGAGTGTGGAATCAGCGCAAAGATCAATAAATTCATCTCGTTCGCAAGCAGTGAAATCTATTTCCTCTGCACTATCTACGAAATCAAATGCTGAGAAAACCCAGTCGAGATTCGTAGTGGAAATAGTTGGAAAGTACGCATCTATTGCATCTTGCAATCTTGATAAGTGATCACAAATGCGGTCTTTCAGTTTACCCAGACCTTTATCTCCTGCCACATTAAGAAGAGATGGAAAGTTCGACAAATCTCCTTTTTGAACTGCAGACTTCCAAGAACTAAGTTTTCTTTTAAAACCTTTCATTTTATTGGTTGAGGAGATTATTGTTTCATGTCGACCCTGCATCGAAACATTCAGTTCATTCAGCTTATGAAAAATATCTGCCAGATACGACAGTTCAAAACACCAAGAATCACTTAGTAAGATCTCATGAAATACGTCTTGATTTTCATCCTTAAAAAAAGTTTTTAGCTGTTCTTTAAGTTCGAGAAACCGCGACAACCACCTTACTTCTGTGTGAAGTAACAAAGAGGTATGAACTGCATCCGTTGCGCGACATAACTGTTCAAAAATTCTGCACTTTAAAGGTCGAGACTTCATATAGTTCACCATTTTCACAACTTGGTTAAACATCTTCAGCAAAATCTTCATTAAACGCTTTCACGACTAATGCCTCTCTATGCAGAAAACAGTGAGTTATAATAATGGATGGATTTTCATTGAGAGCTCTGGCAGTAAAACCTTTAATTTTCCCAGACATAGATGGTGCACCATCTGTACTTATACCACAACAGTCTTTCCATGAAAGATCATGGTCATTGAGATAGGAATTAATAGAAACGAAAATATCATGGCCTGTGGTTGTAGTCTCCAGCGGTCTACAGAACAGAAACTGTTCACTAATATCTTTTTCATCAATATATCTGATAAAACCAAGGAGTTGCGGTTTGTCACCAATATCGAGACTCTCATCTACTTGCAAAGCAAATGGTCTATAAGTTTTTATTTTCTCCGTGACTTGTTCGTTGATATTGCATGACATTTCAGATATCCTGCGGCTGATTGTGTTGTTGGACAGAGGAACTTTCGAAATTTGATTAGCTACTCCTTAGCCAAGTATTGTTGAAACTATAACTTGACATGCAGGGCCAATGATTTCCTCTCCAAGAGTATGAGGTTTCTTTTTTTAGCTATCAGTTCTGCTGCTTTGAATGAGGCTTCAAGAGCAGTGTCACCTATGGTCATTCTCTTTACCATTCGCACAGCTGTTCTCTTCTCCCCTTCTAATATATGTGAAAAATACATTACACTTTTCTGTGACACACTAGGATGCTTTGTTGTAAGATACCGCTTCAGTTTGCTAGGTACCATTGCCTCGTTGCTAAGTGTTTCGCCACAAACTAAACACACAGGGATAGGGTTTTCCTCGTTGTTATTCCACTTAAATCCATACGCTAAGTAACTGTCCTGGTTTGTTCTTTTCTTTCGTTTGTCTCCTTTATGTGGTGAATTCGCCGGTCCGGGAGAAACTGTAAGATTTGGCTTCTTAAAGCAAGCAGTAGGAGCCGACTTTCACTGTCCTGGCGTTTACGTTTAACAATGACCTTATCCATAGCTAAATACTGTGAATCAACGCGAGGAAGACAACTGAAAGCGTGCGTGCGTGCGTGTCTGGTAGGCTCGTGGTGAGCCTGGGTGTTGTTGCTGTGTACCTACCCTGGTAAGGGTTTAACCACAGGAATGAGGTGATGGTTAAGGTTTTGTTTGAGGTTTCGAGTGTTGGTGTTAAGGAGGTAGCGCTGGTAGGCTCCTCGAGCGGTTGCCTTTTCAGGAGCAGCATCCTTTCCTCTGCTCCGCTGGTGTTTATTTATTCATTTAAATATGGTGGTGAATTTTGATAGACCTGTCCCTATGGGAGGGGGAGTGCTTTGTTCAGCTATTACGCTGTTGGCTGGTTTAAAGCCGTTGTTACCGGGGGTGCCCACAAGCCATGCGGGGAACCCGGAACCGCCTTTTTCGGTGTTCAGAGGGTAAGTACTCCCCCAGTGATCTGACAAGAGCGTTCTCATGTTCGCCCAATCTGGCGTAGAATTTTTGAGCCCGGCGCCTAATTACATCTTCCACATATGGGAGGGCCGAAGCTTCATGTAGTAGCCTCAAAGGGAAACGTCGACATACAGAATATATGGACGGGAGTCCTCTATTCTGCACCCGCTGTAACCAGAGAAGCCAGGAGTCTGCTGCCATACCCCACACTTCGCAGGCATAGAGCATCAGGGGGACTATAAGCGCCTTGAAAAGGCGTAACTTTAAGTGAACCGGCATCTGGGAGGCCAGAACAGGGTAAAGGGAAGCTACCGCCCCTTTCGCCCTGTCCGACGATCCCCGCACGTGTTCACGAAAAGTTAGACCCTTATCAAGAATGACGCCCAAGTATTTGATGGAATTCACCCACACTATCCTTTGGCCCTGGTAGGAAAAGTTGGGTATCTGGTTTATAACTGAAAGCGCCAAGCTGCGTACACTTTTATATATTGATCTGTAGAAGTCTCGGGAATGTTCGTGAGGAAGAGAGTAGTCTCGGGAATGTTCGGTAGGGTATAGCTGTAATGCCATCTGTGGGATACTAGTATAACTGAATTATTGAAATGAATCGACCACTAACACCATCTGCCGTGCATGAGAATAACTGATTTGACTTATTTTATTTCAAGACCTTACAAGACTTAAAGGCTTCAGTAGAAGGTATTTTTTTTGTTTATCTCAAAATCTCGCGGCACCCCTTAGCCAATCACACGGCACCCTAGGGTGCCGGGGCACACCGGTTGGGAACCGTTGCCTTAGGTGATAACGTCTGTGGTCCGCATTCGGAAGATCCTGGTTCAAATCCCGTGGACCGAAGATTCTAGCTGGGGCGTTTTCGTAGTTTCCCTTAGTCGCCAAGGAAAACACCGCCTTGGATATTTAATACCACGTTCAAAATGTCCACTTTAAGTCTAAAACAACGGTAGAAATGAAAACAGACGGTAAGAGCGATTGCGCTGCCATATATGCAGATTGTAAAAGCAGGTAGACCGGACGGCACGCTAACGCCATCTGCTTGAAGTGGAGCAAAGTGGTATGGTATACATAGACGAGATGATTACCGCCATCTATCCACATATGGTGAAAACAACTAGACTGGACGGCGCTCTGATACCATCTGCTTGGCGCAAGTATGGGGATGAGACCTTGAAGGCTAACTCCACAACATCTGATCAACGAGGAGTTTCACCTAACAGATCTGTTGCAATTAAGAGTAATTAAAGTGACGTAAAATAAAAAAACAATTTCAATGTTTTAATTTCGAACACAGAGCCTTAACGAGCGGAATCTACAGGTAGCCTAAAATGGACCGCAGGGTATAGATGTAATTCACCAGTTTAGGAGGGAGTAGTTCAAAGATGTGGATTACAACCCACTTGTATTTTAGCAAATAAGGCCTGGAGTATCATAGGATGGGCATCCGTTACTCGAGATAAATATGTGGAAAAATACTTTTGTTACATATTTCTTGTAAATACAACGAGATTAGGAGGATAACTTAGGCTTAAGCGGTAGTTAAATCTTTAAAGAGCTGGTCCTTAAGTGATGTCTTTAAAAGTTCGTTCTTGTTTGAACAGAAGAAACAGGAATAATAACTTCTCATTTGAGTAAAGTGTGAGCAAATTTAAACCAATAACAAGGAATATGTCGGAAATTGTTAACTCCATATTTGATATAAACTGTATAGTTTAGTAGGATCTACATTTTTGTACAGTAGGTTTTTGTGTGTTTTACGGTAAACCAGTTATGCAAAAGTCGTCCAGAATGAATAGGATTTCACAGGACATTCCCAGAAAATTCAAGATATAATTACTTTGTCATTAAAATATCTTAAACATAATGGTACAAAAACGTACTACTCAAAAAAATCTGAGGTCTTCCATTCACATGACTTTCTCTACATCTCTGAATCAAATTATTATTAATAAGAGTATTCTTCTATCCACTACATGCTAATCGAGATAAACACTAGCAGAAACAGACTTATTACTAAGTTCCTTATAAGCAGAAGGGAAATAAGAGAATACACTAGGCTAAATATTTTAAAATGTGGTTGCTATGGCATTCAAATCCGTTGCTTTGCGTGGACAGAGTTCATAAGTCCCTGTATGAGAAAAGTTCAAGTATTCTAAAACTGAAACCACAATAACAAGGAATATCTCGAAAACTGGTCAACACCAGGAAAAAAGTGTAGATGACATAAATTATGTGTTTTAAGGAGCCATACAGTTTTATGTAGGTATTAAGTTTTTGTTTATCTCTTACGGTTTAATTAGTTACGCAATGTGTTAAATATAAGAGATTATAATTAAAATCGTTAGAGCCATTTTTGTGAAATTCAAAATTTTCAAATCTGTTTCGATTAAAGGGTATTTGGGGGTGGAGGAATTTGTTTTTAAAAGTCTTCGCGTCGCATCCTTGGGAGATACTGAACTTAACGGATTTTTCTTTTTCAGCAATGCTGCTCAAAGACACACACGGACGTATTCTAAAAATCTGATCTGTTCCATTCACCTAACTTTCTGTACATCTCTGTAACAAATGATTTTAATAAGCTTATTATACTATTCCTTTGTATCGAGATAAACATTAGCAGAAACATCTTATTACTTAGTTCCTTATAAGTAGAAGGGAAATAAGGGAATACACTAGGCTAAACCGATACTCAAATATTTTAAAATGCAACTACTATGGCTTGAAATCCTTTTCTTCACGTGGCCAGGGGCTGACAAGTTCTCGTATGAGAAAAGTTTTAAGTATTTTAAAACTGAAGCCAATATTAAGGAATATCTCAAAAACGGTATATGACAGAGTGACAGATCTCGATCTACATTTTTATGTAGTAAATTATTGTTTCTCTTATGGTTTACGTTATGCAAAATTCAGCCAGAATGAACAGGTCTTAAGAAGCTATTCCCAGAAAATTCAAGATATGCATTATATTTGTCCTGTACATATCTTTAATATATTTTAATCAAAATCGTTTAGCCATTTTTGAGAAAGCCAAAACTTTCGAACATTTTTCCATGCAAAGGGTAGTTTGGAGAGGGGGGATTTTCCTCAAAATCCCCATGTCACATCCTTGGAAGATGCCCAAATTATGCACCAAGTTTGGTGTTTTACCGACTTCTTGTTTTTGAGTTATCGTGTTCACAGACACAAATGGACCTTTTTCTAAAAACTTTGTTTGGATACAGGAGACCCTAAAACGTCTATTTCCGGTGAAATTTCGGAATCGAATTTTTCAGTGGAATGCAATAACTTCTCTATACACTATGCATATAGTACGTATAGAGAAAGTAAAAATTTGGGGGGGGGGGGTTCATGTATTTCCGGTGAAAACTCGGTATTGAATTTTTGGGTGCAACACAATACCTTCTCTACACACTATGAACATAATACATAATACATGTAGAGAAAGTACAAAGTAGTTATCGTTAAAGCACACAATTGTGTCAAATGCATTGAGTTAATCATTTCTGAAATATTTATTGTGATTGGTTTAAATTTTTCTCATATAGGAAGTCGTTTTCCTACCATGTACGTTGTGCGTGGTTGATAAAAGTAGAAAGGGTAATATTAACAGTTTTGTAACTAAATAGCTTGAAAATGATACTATACCTCAGCTCTTAAAGTAATCGCATGCAGCCTTTTCAAAACAAACCTCTTACAACGCTTATTATGCATGAAGACGCCTTTGCAACGCTTGCTGCATATATTGACGGCGATATGGTTATTACTTCCAACAGGGAGCTCCTCAGCGGATCGAATTTCGCTACAAAAATTTAAGGCTAGACTTTGGCATTAACAGGAATCTCTTTCACGGTTTAGGCATTTGCCTGTTCCGGTCTCATATTTGTTGATGCCATCCTCTACATTAGTAACAAAAGGCCTGATTTGTATTCTATCTTCTGACAAGTTCAACTTATTTGTTTCTATTTCTTCTAATAGTTTCTAGGTTGTATTTGCAAGTCTTCTCTGATTGATTTATATATCCACCTTAAATGACCATAAAAAAATAAATAATCTGTTTGTATCACATTTTTATCCTTTTTTCCTAACATCCAAGCTTCACTTCCATGATTCACTGGTTCTGCCATAACTTTAAAAATCTTGTTTCCTTATCTTATTCTTAAAAGTATTTTATAGAAGTGCGCATTAAAACATTAGAAAAAAAAGTGTGTGTGTGTGTGTGTGTGTGTGTGTGCCACGCACGCGTGTATGTGTACAACATAACTCAAAAATAAATTCTATTAAATAGCTAATTTGTTAATTAAGTTCAACAACTTCCAAAGATACGTCAAAAGATTTTCAAGAAAATTTCTCATCCGAAACTACCCTTTACATGAAAAATGTTTCAAAAATGGCTCTAATGATTTTGGGGAATAGCCTCTGAAGACCTCCTCATTCTGACTTGCATAACTGGTAAACCGTAAGATAGTCAAAAACTTGCTCACAAATATGTACATCTCCTTAAAGCACACAATTTATGCCATATACATTTTATTTATTTTATTTTTTTTTATTTTTTTGAGAAGTTGATCATTTCTTGCCATTGGCTTAAATTTCAAAATACATAAAATCATTCTCATATGGAAATTGCAAAGAGTTTTAGCATAATGTATTCCCTTACTTCCCTTCTATTTATAAGCAATAAGACCATTTCTGTTCATGTTTATCTCCATTAGCATAAAGTAGAACAACAAGTTTTTGTAAGAATAGTTTACTACAAAATAGATAGAGAAATTCATATAAATGTGATACAGTTCTATATTTCTGAACAGTTGTTTACGTTTAGTGTATAAGGAAACACATTTTCTTCGATAGCTTTCGTCGGGCCATTGTGTTTGCGTTCCATATAACGTATACTTAGAAATCGCACAGGGTATAAATAGATTTGAAATGAATATTTATGAATGGTCACAATAATGAACTGGTAATTTTGAGGGTAATGAACGAAATGGACTGTTTCTTTGGGCGTAGAGCTCGGTGACTCACGTAATGGCAACCCTAGGATTGAGGTCCTCCCAATTCGCACCCTGACTTCATGATTTTGTTGTTAGAAAACCTCATCATTCATCTGAACCATTTCCCCCATCCCTTAATTTGATTCGTAATTGTTTTTCATTAAGCGGAACGATTCCGTGCGTCAACAGCGCACTAAAATAAACGTCTAGGTTGTTTCATCGTTTTGCTCTTTAATGTCACAAAAGGTCAGGATATATAATTATTTGGTTAGCCCCATTAGTTGACCTGCAACCTCATACCCTAAATCTCTGAACATCTGGCAGCGAGCACACATGCAGAGCTGTGATGTCCTTTGTTATTTCAGATCACAAGAGTAATGATTGGGTGTTATTTTACCTTCAACAGATTTATCTACAGCCAGGGGTCCATACAAAGTCAAATAGAAATAAATTTGGAATTTTAATTATTTACTTTTGGCATTTAAAAGTTTACACTCCTTAACAGCCAAAATTATTTGGTATGAAAAATCCACCGAACAGGTGAATAATTTTATTGTTTGGATTGGGATTTGTTTTACAATACTTTTCAATAAACTTGGAAAATGTAACTATATCAGGTGTCCGAAAAAAAGTTCCAATTATTTAGAGAGGATAAACGAAAAAGTAAAATAAACGCATACCCAAATGTTACAACAAAATTTTAAAAATTTATTTTAGCTTTAGTTACCCCAAATTGCCTATTAACAGCCAGTAATTTATGGAAAACTGAAAATTAGGACATTAATTCAGTTTTATTCAAGATATAAAATGTAGCGGATTACACTTTTTTCAACCATTATTCAAAGAATCCCAATTCTTTAGTTTTTGAAATTAGAGAATAGAGAATAATGCTGATCCGTGGATTTCGGTTTAAGCAGAATGGCAGTAATACAAGATCCAAAGCTTCCTTTGCTGCTACGGTTTTTAAGTAAAAGTGTATTTTTATTAATAAAGTAATTTTATACAAAGCGGGTTCATTGTTTTTTCCTCTACATTATATATCGTTTCTAAATCCAGAGGGGCGGGGTTCGAATCACGGCATTGTCTAACCTCTGCAGTCTGAAAGCATATGTAGGAGAGAATATTCTATTTCTAACCTTCACAGCTTGTGGAAAATTCACATTATGCAAGACACAATAGTACTGATATTTTTGCCGTAAGTCAAATTTCTAGCTTGCATGGTTATTTAAATTCTTATTCCCTATACTTAGTGTTATATAAAAAGCAGACACATGATGAGTTTTTAAAAATATTCATTTAATAATTTCAAGTTCCACAATAAATGAGTATATAAATAACTCTTGTCATTTCGAAATTTTTGTTATCCTTATCGTTTTAGAAATTTGTTTAGCTTTAGTGCTCTCCAAAGCTCTTGATTTTTAAAAATTTAAAAACTCATTTGTGTAAATTAGAGCGTTATTTCGAAAAACTAAATGACCCATTTTATTTAATGAATTTGTGAAGGGAGTATAAAATGTTTGAAATAAATTAGTACCTACAACAACGAATCATATGTAGCACTTTGAGTATGGAAAAGTGTTGGAAAACAGTTACGAGAAAACAAGGTTTAAAGTTGGGAGTGACCATTAATAAATATGTGCCTGTCCATTTAAATCATAGTTAAATGGTAATTAACCTGCGCTATGTGGGAAAAACTATATGTTCTTAAAGTTTATAATTCATATTACTGTATTATGAAAAAAATACTTCTTTGTCACAATTCTTATCATATTTCACAGATGCATACCTTAAACTTGGCCTTGCGTTTTTCAAGGCGGAATTTTCCTTGCTTACCGTGACTAATTCGACATTCAGTCAACATGCTCACCTTCTACGGCTTAACTTTCGATATCAAGATTTCGCCGGACATATAGGTTTTGAGGTTCCCTGAGATAGGAGGGAAAATAAGCATTTTAGAAAAGGTCCTGTGTTTTCTGTGGACAGCATAGATAAAAAACTGAAATACCTTTAATTTGGTATTTACATTTAGTATCTTCCAACGATGGGACACGAAGATTTTCAAGAAAAACCCCCATCCCACACTAACCTTTACATGAAAGTTTTGTTTTGCAGATTTTGCTTTTCTCAATGACTAACTTCGATGACTATTAAAGATATTTATTCCACTAATAAAATGTACATCATGAATTTTCTGGGAATAGCTTCTGAAGACCTATTCATTCTGGATGAACGCTTTTAATGATTTTTTCAGTTCAATGAATACAACTGAATTCCCCTTCTGTTTCTCCATAACAGCCTATGTTAATTTATTTCAATTAAACGAAATCAGTACAACGAAAATTTTAATATAACGAAAATAATAAATTACCCGTAATGAATATATGGGCGATTGAACGAAACTATGAAACGTTCCCCAAACTTACTGAATAATTAGGCACAGTGTCGTTTCCTGATTCAGAGAGTGGTTTGTTCATCCTTGACCATAGAACGCTGCACGCAAAATGATTTGTCCATCCCTGACCATGCCATGTTTTGCCTCGGCTTCTTTATAAAACGACCAAAGTTAAATGGAATTCCATATTCCAGCAATTTGTTTAAAAAGTGCCGCTAAATGGTAAACCTTTGCTTCGTCTCATGCGAATTTCAGTATGCTCAGAGCAGGTCTGATTTAAACAATGTTAACCAACGGAGTATGGAGAGGTAAAAGAAAGCAGTTTTACCTAAAGGAAAAGTTAAAAATCTTAGAAGAAGTTGATAAAAGGGGGGGGGGACATTAAGGACCAAAACAAAATAGAGGAAAATGTCGAGTCCATTCTATCGTGCCCAATGCAAAACAAAAGAGTTGCTGAATTATGAACAAATCAATAAAGCTGTTTAAGCGTGGTTCGTTTCTATGCTTGAGTAGATATACAGGTTTATTGCATGTTTTATCTAATGGTATAAAGTATGTGAAATTACTTTAGTAGTCACCTTCGAACTGTAAGGGTATTTTTTCTTCTTTTTTCTTTCTTCCATGTACATTCCTAATGTTTATGTGCATACATGCTAATAAAAATAAATAGTTTGTAGTTTTAGATTTAAAAGTTACACTTTTGCCCCTTTCAAGATAATATTAAATAACCGAGTTAACGAAATTTCAGTATAACGACATTTCACTGTACTGGATTCGACAAAAATAGCTACACACTACAGATGGCATCTGCATAATCTTTTCGGGGCAGTATTACATTATCTTCTGTGGGATATGTAGTCATAGTTTTTCCACAATGGTGGTAGCCATACAATTCTTATAACATTAGACGTATGATGATGTATTGAAATGTCCAGAGCACCTTCGAAATTTGAGGAAGGAAGCTCATTTTGAAATGTCGCTGAACAATACGCCACAGCTAAGTGATAAGTTTGAGATGAATGGTACTTTGTGATGTGCATAAATTAAGATCTGAAAACCTCGTACTGCTACAAGTCCTTATTTAGCTATGGCCTTAGAAAAATATGCAACGCAATCTTAGAAGAAATCTGCTACACAATGCGCAGGAGTTAACAGTGCGAGTGTAGGACGCACTCTAAAAGCCGAAAGTGAAAAGACTTTGCCAAGATTATTATTGCACGCATTAAATGAAGACGACCTGATCGCGGAATGGAGTTTTGTGCATGGTTTCAGATATGGTAAATGAGGATGAAGAGCCACGATGAAGATTTGTGTGGGCTAAGGAGGTCCAATTCATCTTAATGGAACAGTAAATCCAGAAAATCCACGCCTTCATGTCGATAAAGCAGTCTACCGGGGTTGAATTCTGGTATGCACTGTCACCAAGTTTTAAAAGGATCTTCTTTGAAATGCTAACCACATCAATTTTGCCAGTTACACGAGCACTTTACGGAAACAGCGAGTTCTTATACCCATAAGAACGAAGCACCCACAAACTAAAACGATGTGTGGGTTTTTCTGTGCAAGGATTTGCCAGGAAACTGGTAGGGCGAATGCGTGCATTTGAATTTCCAGCTCGTTCACCAGATTTGACACCTCTCGTGGGACTTTGAAAGATGCCTTATATCGGATGAAGCACGTGCGTTGGAGGCCACTGCTAAGTAATTACAGCAGCATGTGCAGAAATCCACTCGAACACATTGAACGAAGTAGCTCAAACAGCGCCTTGTTGTGTGTCTGGTCGCTATGGCAACTATTTTTACAGCAGAAGACAACTGAAGAGATGCAAGAAGAACGTGTTAAACCTGTGATAATTATCACCCAATAAAGAATGTGTTCGTTGACAGTATGTATAAAGTTAAATTTCAGAAGGTCCTCTAGTTGAAAAACAATCTTGTGTCCGTTTCAATCAACTTTGAAATGTGTCGATAAACATTCTTCAAAGTTTTAAATAGTGGTTCGTGCATATAAACAGGGACAAACAAAGCGACATTAATATGTGCTATGCAATAGCAAATACTTCTATAAATTGGAGAACTGGTGAAAAATTATTCTTCTACAAATCCTTGGGATATTCAAATAGTAGTTTACATGCCCGCTCTTTGTGACTTGCAGCACCTGTATTTGGTTCACAAAGATGGCATGCCATACCTCGTTCCTGAACGTCCTTGAATGCAAAGTAAACCCACGTGAACATTCGCGAGTGCGTTGCCAGGTTTGCCGTTTAGGGCATTTCGCAGCGGTGGGTACACGAGGATACAACAAGGGCGTGGATTGAGCTGTAACAAAACCTGGACAGTTGTGCTTGTGCCGTCAGACCCTCCACGCCATATCGAATGTCTGCTATAGGCTCTCACGTTACTTCTACCAAGGGCAACCGGACATGGAAGAAGTTCAGCTACGCGTGGGCTAGACAGATCGGCTTTTTAAATGCGACCCACCATGTGATTCAAACGGTGCGAAAGATATCACCGCAGAGAAATGTTTCAGCCACATCTTCACGCCTCAGCGTTAACCATAAAATAAAAGAAATAATAATACAAAAAAGAACAACTGATGTATTACATTCACTTCAACTTCACTAACCTCTATTGTTTATTACTGTATAAAAACTATTTTTACAAAAGTTATTTTATTCCATCCACGTCATTTTATAATAACAATAAAAAAAACTTTGCAGGAATAGCAACATTACACAAAGCGAAAGCGATAGTCAAATGTTTACGAACAGTGTATAGATACACACACATAGATATATACATACATACTTGCCTTAAAATGCCATAAGCTTTCCATGCAATCGCGAAAGCTAATATGAACGGGACTTTATAAAGACCGACAAACATTGATCAATTCAAACATCAATAGCCGATATCTCGGAAATGTCTTATGCCACAAGCAAGTTGCGCAGAGTAAGTTGAGAGTTTTAGAGCTACATTTTTTAAACCTACGTGTTAGTCTGCCGCTTAGTACTTAGAAATTATACAAGAGTGAAATTGCTTCGGAATGAAGAGTACTAAGCAGGCTATTCACAATTCTAAATAAAGATTTTATTTGTCATATATTTATAAATAATAGTTATAATATTTTAATCAAAATCTTTACAGCCTTTTTTTTTCTGAGAAAATTGACAATTTCTAAAAATCGTAACATGTAAAGAGTAATAAGAACTAAAGCTTTCCTGGCGACGTGTTAATTCAAAATCTTCTCGGGCTTCTAGCCAGGTAAAAACTTGGCTTGACAAGTTTTTACCTGGCTAGAAGCCTGAGAAGATTTTGAATGTAAAGAGTAGTTTAGGAAGGAGGTATTTTCTTGATAATTGTCGTGTCGCATGTTTGGAAGATGCGGAACTAAAATACCAAGTTTGGCATTTAATAGATTTTGTGTTACCTAAGCTTGGGTGGAATACAATATTTCCTCTACTCATTCATAAGAGAAAATAATAAACATGATGGCTGAACTACATTATGACCCCAAAACTGGCATTTAGAATGAAATTGCGGCTTGGTGTGAAAGCTTAAGCGGCGTAGTATTGTTTAGAATAACACATATTAATACATATTCAAATGCTTGCAATTAAAATATGGACTTATCGCACATAATTACAGAAAAATCATTTTAATACTGTAGCTGGGTAATGTTTAACAGAAACAACACAAAAATATCAATGCAAAGAAAAACAAACAAAAAATAAATAAATAAACAGTTAATGCATTTCACTCGTATGACACACACTAGCTGTTCTATAAAAAAAAACTTTCCTTATAAAAGATTATATATGTCATGCTAATCAAAATAAACATTGCCAGAATTGGTCCTATTACTTGCTTCTTTGTAAGTAGAAGTGCAACACGAGAATACACTAGGATAGAGCGATAGTCAGATCTTTTAAAAGCAGGTCGCTAAGAGAAACAATTGAAATTTGGTTATTTTTGCTTGCTAAGGGTTAACGAGGGAAACGAAACTTTTGTTTACCCTTGAAACTTAAATAACTTAAATAACTTATCCTTATTTAGATGAATTAAGTAAGAAGCAAATTAACCGAAACCGATGACTCGCAATATCTCGAAATATATACAACTATATAGATTTGTATATAAATTGTGTGTTTTAATGAATCTACACTTTTCGGTAGCAAGTTTTTGTCTATCTCTTACGGTTTATCAGTTATAAAAAATATATACAAAATCATCAGATGAAAAGGCTATTCCCATAAAATTCGAACTATACATTTCGTTTGTCATAAAAAGATCTTTCACATTTTAATCAAAATCGTTAGATCCGTTTTTGAGAAAATGAAAACATTTGAAAAATGTTCCATGTAAAGGTAGTTGGGGATGGGAGGATTTTCTTGAAAATTTTCGTGTCGCATCCTTGGAAGATACTGAACTGAAATGTGAAAAATCGATTTAGGTTGCACTATCTATCTATTTTTATGAATTTATTATATTAACATAAATTTGAATAAGAATGAATACTGTTTGAACTCCTAAACATAATCCTAAAAGAGAACCAAAATGTCAAACACCAAGTTTGGTATTTAACCGACTTTTCGTTTTTGAACTATGCTGCCCAGAGATAGACTCACTCTCTCTCTCTCTCTCTCTCTCTCTCTCTCTCTCTCTCTCTCTCTCTCTCTAACACGCGTGGACATGTTTCTAGAGTGCTTCTTTTATATTCATGGGGTCTCAAAACATGTATTTTCGGTGCAATCTCCTTATCGAATTTTGGTTGCAATACAATATCTTCCCTATCCACTATGTACATTGCACATACGGGCTAGAGAAAATATAAATGAGAATCAACAACTACATGCCTATCTTTATCTATTTTCAATTAGCAGATACTCCTTTAAAATTGTATTCTCCTCTAAGAGAGAAGAATTTTGCCCGACATTCAAATTGTAGCGAGCTTAGAATTGACGGGTATGTTACGTCTATTATGGCCTGTCTAAATTACCACCTATCCATATATACAAACATAGCTTCAATTAATTGGTAGCTAAAGATCACCAAGTGAGAAAAACGATTTATTTCCTTCAAGTGTATAATCCATATCATTTTATTAAGAATTTTTTTTTTAATTTTACAAAATTTTAGTCAAATTTCACAGATGCATCATCATAAGAATTTCCTCTCTCTCTCTCTCTCTCTCTCTCTCTCTCTCTCTCTCTCTCTCTCTCTCTCTCTCTCTCTCTATCTCTCTCTCTCTCTCTCATGGTTTACCAGTTGCAAAAACCAGAAAATTCTAGGTATACACTTCATTTAGTAAAAAATAACAAACCTATTTTAATAAAACACGTTACAGTCAATTTTGATAAAATCAAAATATTCGTAAAATGTTCCGTGTAAACGGTAGTTTAGGATAGTAACGCATCATTGGAAAGTACTGAACTTAAACAAGGTTGGTGTTTAACAGAGGTTTCTTAGAAATATGCTGTTCTCAGACACACTTGGACACAAATGCGCGCGAGCAAAACTTTCTTTATAGCACTTTTTCGGATTCAGGGGACCTCAAAACATATTTTCGGTAAACTCTCGATATTAAAGTTTTGGTTGAAATATACATATACCTTCTCTAACTATACGGCAGAGCTCACAAAAACACACAATCTATATCAGATTGTTTCATACTTTTAGCTATTTTTCGAAATAGACCGTGTTGCAAGTTTAGACTTTCCTAAGCGTCAAATAACGTACACGTTCTAAAGACGGTTTGCTGTTTCCCCTTTCTCTTTGAGTTTGATACGAATGAACACTTTAATGCTGCCCGTATTTGAAACCGCATCTTGCTTAATTTATTTTCCTCTGCCGGGGACAAAGCAGCATTCAATATTTAATGCACTAATCATATACAATAAGTACGACTTTTGTCACTGGTAGAGGAAATTGTATACCTATAGGAGGTGAATTTCTCATATGGCGAAATCTCTTTCAAATCTAATTTTGCATTTTGCAGAAATATGAAACTTAAAAGATTAGTCCAACACCTGAACTGAAAAATGCAATGCCGTAGCCCGGATTTGAACCACGGATCTTCCGGTCTCTAGCCGGTTGCTCTACCACTGAGCTACCATGGCAACATGCGGCTCGGCACTAAATGTCTCCACTGACTCGCAACTTTCCCAAGTAAACCACAAGGTGATCAAATTATTTTGAGATGACATATCCTAATGGCCACTTATGTCATAGTATAGAAAACTATTGTGGTCAATTAGTGTTGATTTAATTGTTTTTTCACACAAGCCGCGTGTAGAACAGGAGTTGGAAAAGTAGTCAGGCAGAAAAAATCAATGCTATAGTCGGGATTTGAACCACGGATCTCCCGGTCTCTAGCCTGTTGCTCTACCACTGAGCTACCATGGCAACAAGCCGGCAATTGACTTGCTGTCTTGACTCCTGTCCTACACACGGCTTGTGTGAAACAAACAAGTAAATCAATACCTCAAGTCAACTGCTTCCGTGGTCGAATGGTCAGCGGGGTCCAGGGTTCGATTATCGGTTGGGGAGGGGAATTTTTCTTTAACCAGAATTATTCTCTATCCCCCACAAAGTCTGGAAGTGTGTGTGTGTGTGTGTGTGTGTGTGTGTGTGTGTGTGTGTGTGTGTGGAAAATGAAGCAATTTAAACCCAAGTAAAGAACCTACAAATGAGTAGTTTCTAGTGCAAAGCCCCCGATATGACCTTAGATGTTAAAGGGGTCTATATAAATGAAATAATAAATAATAATAATAATAATAATAATAATAATAAAAAACCTCAAGTCAAGTTTTACAATAATTTCGACAGAGTTAGGCGATGATGATGATGACAAAGCATGCTTGTAATTGCCTAATGGTGAAGAGGACCCACAAAACTCTGGACGGCCCTAGAGGTGCATCTGGAAGAGGTTTCACATCAATAACTGAATTCGAAGAATCATACACCATATCTCCTAGTACGTGAGGAAAAGAGCGTGAGAGCTGTTAGCGCCCATTAAAATTCATATCAAGTGGCTACACCAAAACAATGGCCCTCTGGACGTGAGGGCCGCTTGACCACACTTGGTTTCTAACCGGAAAGCAGCAACTCCCTCTCAGCCTACTTAAGTGCCCCGATTCTCTATGTTCGGCAATCTAAATATAGACCACACGCATTCTAGAACCATTGCAATAAACGGAATTAATTGAAAATAACATTAAGAAGTTTGGTCGTTCCATCAAATGGACTTTGAACCTCAGATTGCATTAGAGTTTTAACGTCTACCACAATCTTTTAAATTGGAACAGGCACTTAAATGGGAGCACAGTAATACAATTGTATTAACGTAAGATAAAGTATTCTAATCCATTCTTAAATTCGATGTCCAGACGTCTACGGAAATACATGTATTTAATTATAAATGCATTTTTTGAAAGAAAAAAAAACAAAAACTAAAACAAAAAAAAACTGTTGTGTATATGTGAGTAGCATACTTCAAACACGGATCCTATAGGTAAATATCAAACTTTATGTTTACGTTTAGAATTCAATAAAATCCCCCTACCTCGAACTATACTTTACATTTTTCAAAGTGTTTAAAGTTCTTAATAAACAAAACAAAAACAAAACAAGAATTTACTAACGAATTTTATTAATACCATGATAAAATATACAGCTTCAACTTACTGGTAGCCCTCCTTCTTCATTCAGGAGTTTTTATAATTTTGTTTAATTGATATAAGAGACAACAAAGATATTTTCACCATATACAAACTATTCTTACTAAAGAATATTATTTTACCTACATCATGTTAATCGAGATGAACATTAGCAGAGTTGGTCTTCTTACTTGCTTCCTTGCAAGTAGAAGGAAAATAAAGAAATGCAGTAGGCTAAAGCGATAGTCAAACTTCTAAAAGATGGTTACTATGTGAAACAATTGAGGTTCGGTTCGCTTTGCATAGTGGCGTTTGAGTAAAGTTATTTACCTTAAAATGGAAACCAATAACAAAGAAGATCTCGAAAACGATCAACTCTACAAGAAAAACGTATGACATAAATTTTGTGTTTTAACGAGATCTACAGTTTTGTGTAGAAAAAGTTTGTCCATCTCTTAAAAGTTTAACCGTTATGGAAAGTTCATACAGAATAGAGTTCTTCAGAGGCTATCCAAGAAAATTCAAAATATACATTTTAATTGACATGTTAATATATTCAATATGTTATTTTAATCAAAACCGTTAGAGCCATTTTAAGAAAAACAAAATGTGCAAAAAATGTCCATGTAAAGGGTAGTTGGAGGTGAAGGGAATTATTTTTAAATCATCTTGTCGCATCCTTGGAAGATACTGAACTTAAATTCCAAGTTTGGTATTTAACCAACTTTTCGTTTTGGAGCTATATTGTCCAGACACACATTCACGCGGACCTTTTTTCTAAAAAAGTTTTTTCGGACTCAGAGGAGCTTAAAACATATATTTTCGGTAAAATCTCGGTATCGAATTTTTGGGTGGAATACATTGTACATACGGGCTAGAGAAAGTAAGATATCTCTTCCTGCCAACATATTCCTGTACCAACTAGATAAAGTAAAAACAAAATGGCGGGTGAATAACAAACTTTATAATTACGTCTCCTATATTCTAAACAAAACGAAAATGTTAATGAAATTCCTCCTCTCTAATTATGTTTACTAAAATGTTCTGTTATTTTGTTCTGTCTCAAATGAGGTTCTACAAATTTTTTATCAAAATGTTCAACGTTTGAGATATGGGCACTCCGAGTAAACGATACACCCTTAACTTTCCGTAAATACCTAGGCTAGACAAGCCAAGAAAGAAAGAAAAATATAGCATAGCAAAATTAATGGAGCTGATTCCAATGCACAATTTATACATTTTTGTACCAATAAACATTCGCTGTGTGTTAAATGTTCTCACTTTGGTGTTTGGCACGTCAATGAAATAAATTTAAATTAGGATTTTGCTTTGTTTGTCCATTTTTTTTAATTTACACTTTTTTTATCTAGTACATTGGTTATAGAGAAATTAGATATATTCCATCCAAAAATTCGATACCGATATTTCACTGGAAATACATGTTTTAGAGTCCCCAGTATAAAAAAAAAACATTTTAAATAAAAGTCCACATGCGCACTCGTGAGAGGGGGGGGGGGGAGAACAGCATAACTAAAACACGAGCATGTCGTTTAAATATCAAACTTGGTAATTGTCTTCAGCATCTTCCAAAGATGCAAAGAAAATTCTGCACACTTAAGTATCCTTTACATGGAAGATTTTTTTTTTTATTTTCTCAAAGCATTGTTCATTAGTAAAATGCCGTATACTAAAGATATTTACCTGACAATATGTAGGTATATTTTAAATTTTCTAGGAATAGCCTCTTGAGATTTCTTTTTTCTGGTGACTTACAAAACTGGTACACCGTAAGTCAGACAACTTATAACACAAAAAATGCAGATATCCTTAAAACACACAATTTATGTCATATACATTTTTTGCCTACAATTTCCGAGATATTACTTGTTATTGGTTTCAATTTTAATATATTTAAACTTTTCTCAAACGGGAATTGTTAATTTTTATTTTTACTCCTGGCCATGCCAAAAGACCTGAATTTAAACTACATAGCAACCAGCTTTTAAAAGCTTTGACTATAATTTTAGTCTAGAATATATCTTTAGTTCCCTTTTAAGGAACTAAGTAATAACATTACTTCTGATTATATGTATCTTGATTAGCACGAAGAAAATACAATACGCGTTTACAAGAATAGTTTTACAGAATAGATAGAAAAAGTCATGTGAGTGGAACACAAGTATATATGCTCAGATTCATTACTAGCAAAAATTATTTTTGACATAAACACTGACCCTACCTATGCAACTTCTGTCCTACACACGGTCTCTGTGAGAAAACAATTAAAATTATTACAATTGACTATAATAGTTGGCTATACTTTGAACCCTGGGACTTACAGTACTTGCAACATTGGAAGTCGCCATTGGGGTTGTCATCTCAAATAATTTGAGATGACCTTGTGGTTTACCGGGAAACATGCGAATCAGTTGAGAAATTCCAGGCTATGTCGGCATGTTGCCATGGTAGCTCAGTGGTAGAGCAACCGGCTAGAGCCGGGAGACCCGAGGTTCAATATTGCTGTATTGAATTTTTCAGTCTGACTCTACCTATCTAACTCCTGTCCTATACACGGTTTCTGTGAGAAAACAATTAAAATTATCATAAACACTGAGCGTTTTCTTTGCTTTTTCTGTATTAAGTTTACACTATCAAATATGAAACCATTTCGAGACAAACATTTGTCGTGTTAACATCTGCATAAGTGGTGCGTGCCGACCTGTTCTTTAGAAGTGTTTTTGTTTACTTCCTCTTCTTTTATTGTAGGTACTTTAATAGTAAGACACTTGTGGAACACCCAAGAGAATTGCCTAAGTGATGTAAACGCAAATGAGCATCGACATACTACGGTTCATTTCCTTTGTATGTATCGTTAGTCTTGTCTTAGCAACCCAATACATCTCTCCTGGGATCACGAACAGGATAAAAGTGGTTCTAAAGTCTACTCCAAAGATGTAGTTTGTCTATCTTTATAATAAACATTTAATTTTTAATAATTGCGAGTTTAAAACTATACAGCAATTACTGATACAAGCCTAGTAAGGATGCAAATATAAAGAAGCTTAGACGTCAAATAGCATCAAATGGAAGGCACTTGATGATCAGCTCGAGCTCGTAATTTAACGATTTTTAGGAATACAAATTTTCATAAAAATGTCCAAATATTATTTTTCCTATAATTACATTTTAATTATTTTAAGGAATTTTCCCAATAATTTTGTACAACTGAAAACAATTACTGCACGAAACATGTAGAGCCCGTGAAATATGCATTGGTGGTTTTCGAAAAATTCGTTTATATCATTTGCATATATTGAACGACATCTATAAAATATTTTACAAGAGGGTGCATTGGTAATAAAATCTAATATACGAAGCGCTGTGTTTTATTTTCTGTATCGAGCATGAAGCTAAGTTCATTTTCATTATTGGGCCGGCCCCGGTAGCCGTCGGTAGGTTTAGCGCTGACGTTCTACCGCGAAAGGGTCGCGTGTTCGAATCCCACTATGGACATGGATGATTAGTGTTGGTGTTTCTGTACTAAATCATTCTATTCTCCTGATGGCCAAGTAGGTTAAGCTTGAAGGCCAATAATGTTAAAATAAATAAAATATTTGCTTATTGTGGAATGGTTTCTTCCACACTAGCTGTGTGTAGGGCAGGAGTAGGAAAGGCAGTCAGACTGAACAATCCAAGCATGGAGAAAACAAGTATTATAAAACGATTGAATAGTTGGCGAAACTATGAAGCTCGAGACTAAAAAGTATCAACGACCTCTCAAATCGCCATTGAGGTGCGTCATCTCAAAATGAATTCGAGATGACATTGTGGTCTACCGGGTAAAACCGAGTCATTTGGGCAATTTAGTGCCGAGCTGCTCAATGATTAGAGCACCAGGAGAAAATCAGATTCCATGGTCTATATCTAGCTCTGGCATTGAATTTTTTAGTTACTTTACTTTCCATGTTGCTTAATTTGAGATTACACCTTGTCAGAATGTTGTGGTAAACAAATATGAACCGAAGAATCACTTAAATACAGTGTGGTCGTTTTATGGCCAGGCCGCGGATCGCACATACGAGTTCCGCACACTATTATACTAAGGGTTTTTCCGTTCTCTAATTCCGGCATTGGTTGATCATGAATGATAGTAACATGCACTATGATGACAACAGACTTTATTTTAAGTGATGTCCATCATTTTATATGGATTAAAGATTAGTAAGTGTATGCATATATTTTTCAGGATACCGCAAATTCCGTAAGCTACCGGGAAGATATTCTTGTAGATTTTTCTCCCCCAAATATTTTCAGGTAACGACAGAAAATACGATATTTCCAAGAATATTTTGCTATAGCACATACTGGTCAAAACTAGGTGTTTGTCAAGGCTCCCGGTTCCTCGGACAGAAATTATGAGTAGTACGCAAGAACTTAGGCATACGAATGGAAAGTTTTTCAACCGAATATGCCAGGAAAGTATTCACGAGATGGACAACACTTTCAACTTACTATGCTTTTATATTAAAGTTTTACTATAAAAGTACATAATTTATATAAGTTTATACGACAGTTTTACTATGACTCATAAGTAACGCGGGAGTTACGGAACAGAAAACCCTCAAGTGTAATAGACAGGGCGCGAAGTAAGCATGCGCGCAATCTGCTGCTTTACCATAAAACGACCGTAGAGTGGATACTTTACCTATCATAAATTGTATGAAATTGTAGACAAAGTATTACAAATGTGACGCAATTGTTTGAAAATGTTTGCAGCTAAACCTGTGACGCTTTTGTTTTGGAACCCTGCTGAAATTATTAAAATTTACATTTGAAATAGTAAATTTGTCCTCTTAGTGTTTTTGATCTGTGAGGTGTACATTACAAGAAATTGTACAACGGTTTT
Source organism: Hymenopus coronatus (assembly GCA_030762935.1). Lineage (NCBI taxonomy): Eukaryota > Metazoa > Arthropoda > Insecta > Mantodea > Hymenopodidae > Hymenopus > Hymenopus coronatus. Next base: position 85,208,517 of record CM060892.1, on the reverse strand, counting down.
CTTCATGGTGACCACAGAAATATAAACGAGGATAAATTCTGGGAATAACGTTCTGGAGTAGCAAACCCCGAATAACGGTGCTCATGTGTTACAACTATAATGTGAAACAGAGCAGCACATGAACACTAGATGTGATTAAAACAGGAAATCAGATAAGTGACTTTTTCATGTTATATCCATGTGTTATTTAGCGAGCTGCAATACCCGGAACTTGATCATGGACAAGTTCGCAGAACGCTATAGTTGTGATGGGAGTACTAAAAACATATTTAAGGTGGTTCTGGAATTTACTAAAGTCATCTTACTTTCGGCGCAATTTTAACAACTTCCTGTTAATCAAAGGCTCTCGCAGAATGTTTCAATACACACGAGTAGACACGTTAAGTTCGTTGTAAATTATACAAGGGTGAAATGACACCCAACTATACTAACCGAAACGGCGGCATCAACTGAAAATGTTCTTTTGCTCTAACCCTAAATTATAATACAGATATTTGGTACTGCACACAATTAACCCTCATTCCTCCCTATTTTCCAAAAAATCTCGTAGTACCGATGTAATAAATAAATATTAAACAAACGCATTCAAACGGGCGCCCACTGTTATTTTACCATTAGCATTGGTCAGTGTGGTCAGCGACAGGTGATAGCGCATGCGAGATTCAAATCCTTAAGGGTATGTATGAAATTTCATGAAAAACCACAAAAATTCGATTTTTTTATTTTAATTCCATTAAATAATTTAATAATTCCTGAATATAAAAATGTTATAATTGGCTAACAGGCGCCATTTTAAATGCCTTAACTGGAGCTGCAGCAAAGCATTAGAGATGAAACTGTACTGGCCTCGGCAAGAAAAACTTAATTCGACGAGATCTCATTCGCATCTTGCAAAGTAAAAACTGAAGTTGTGTAGAAAAAAAAATCAGCAATCTAACAAGAAAAGGCGGCAGCAGCAGAGGAAAGGCAAAGTAAAGCTGAGGTTCCAATTTACCAACCTGGTGGATTTTAACATGAACCTTGCATTCACGTCTTGCCAAGCTATTGATATTTTTAGCATTTTTCTTCTTGTAAAAGTTGCTGTGCATGTTCACAGAGGTAGAATGAATAAGAATTACCCTAGATTTTACTGTCAGATGTACTGAAACATAAGAACTGAAGCTTTCCTGGCGACGTGTTAATTCAAAATCTTCTCGGGCTTCTAGCCAGGTAAAAACTTACCTGGCTAGAAGCCCGAGGAGATTTTGAATTAGTACTGAAACATGTTTTCAATTTTAAAACAATTATATTTTTATGACAAATAAGCACATTCATAACTTTAAAAATTGTTGGAGCTTAAACCCAAGGGGGACAGAGAAACCCAGGGCAATTTCAAAAAGTAGATGAATTAAAATGTTAAAATATTACTTCTTTTTTTTTTTGTCGCGTGTCTTTTTAGTGACGCGACAAAAACAAACACATTTGACCATAACCTACAAATCATTAGAGCAAAATGGATGAAATTTGCACTTATTACATCTGTGGTATATATTTCAAAATGTTAGCATTATTAGTTTGGAATTACAAACTTACAGCCATACATGTCCTTAAAGTTAAAAAAGAAAAACAAAAAATTCCTATTCAAATTTTGGCGGGAAATACTGAATTACGACACCATCTCTAACACTAAATCTTTTGTTACTTTATCCAGCACCAAGTACAATCTGCATTGTTGATAGACAAGGTATTGTTCCACCCAAAATGTCGATACCCAAATTTCACGGGAAATACACGTTTTGAAACCACCTGAATTTATAAAAAAAAAAAACATTTTTAGAATCATCCGTGAATGTGTGGACGGGGGGGGGGGGGGGAGCGCGGCTGCACAGCAACGAAAAGTAGGTTAAATAACTATCTTCCAAGGATGCGGCAGGAAGATTTTCAAGAAAATCTCCTTTATATGGAATATTTTTCGATAAAATGACTCCTACGATTTTTATTAAAATACCATATGTTTAAGATAATTTAAGGACAAATGAAATGTATATCTTGAGCCTCTGTAGACCTCTTCATTATGGATGACTTTTGTATAACTTGTAAACTGTAAGAGAGATACACAAACTTACTACTGAAAAAATATAGATCTTAAAATACAATTTATGTCATATACATTTTTGCTTTCTTTATACGTACTGTGTGCATAGTATATAGAAACGTATTGTATGCCACCTAAAAATTTGATACCGAAATTTCACCGGAAATATTATTCTGAGGTTCCCTGAGTCAAAAAAAAAAAAAAAAAAAAAAAAATATATATATATATATATAGAAAAAATGGTCTGTGTGTGTGTCTGTTGACAGCATAGTTCAAAAACCTAAAGACGCTAAACACTAAACTTGGTATTCAAGTTTGGTATCTTCTAAGGATGCGACACGAAGATTTTCAAGATTTCAAAGTTATCATATAACGAACAGCTGAAGTCTAGTGTATTGCATTATTCTCGTTGTAACTACAAATATCGATAAAAGTATTTCTACAAGTTTTAACGTGAAGCAGATAGCAAATAAGCTTTCAACCTTTTCTAACATGTATGTATAGCGTACATAGTATGTAGAAAAGTCATTGTATTCCACCCAAAATTGGATACCGAGATTATATAGATATATTGGACACAAATTGTTGATATAACGATATATACTGGGTGACTGTGCATAACTGGTAAACCGTAAAAGACAGACAAAAACTTGCTACAAAAGACGTAGATCTCCTTAAAACAATTTACGTGATATACACCTTTTTTTAGACTTAACCTATTCCTAGTTTTTCTTTGTTATTGGTTTTAATGTTTAGCTTAACTTAAACTTTTTTCAAATGGGAAGTCATCCATTGCTTCACCTCTCTTATTGTTTTACGGTGAACCGAATTTCATTTGTTTCACATAAGGACCGTCTTTTTATAAGATTTGACTAATGTTTTAGCCTAGTGTATTAGTGTATTTCCCTTCTGCTTAGACGAAACTAATACAGCCATTTCTGCTAATTTATCTTGATTACCATGAGGTAGATAAAGGAATAATCTTTTGTAACAATAGTTTGTATAGAGTCATATGAAAGGAGCACATCACATTACTTTCTCTACACGTACCATGTTCATTGTGTATAGAGAAGGTATTGTAATGCACCCAAAAATTTGATACCGAGATTTCACCGGAAATGCACGTTTTGAGACGCCATGAATCCAAAAAAGCATTTTTACTTTCTCTACACGTACTATATACATAGTGTATAGAGAAGGCATTACACCCCACCCAAAAATTCGATACCGAGATTTCACCAGAAATATATGTTTTAGGGTCCCCTGTATCCAAAAAAAATTATTTTCAGAAAAAGGTCCGTGTATGTCCGTGTGACTCTGAACACGATAACTCAAAAACGAAAAGTCAGTAAACTACCAAACTTGGTATTTAAGTTTGATATCTTACAGGGATGCGACACGAAGATTTTGAGAAAAATCCCCCCCATATCAGACTACCCTTCACAGAAGTTTTTTCGAAAATTTTGATTTTCTCAAACATAGCTCTAACGATTTCGATTAAAAGCTTGTATATTTAAGATATTTACTTGACAAATAAAATGTATATCTTGAATTTTCTGGGAATAGCCTCTGAAGACCCCTTTATTCTGGATGAATTTTACAGATTTTTGCATAACTCCTAAACCGTAAGAGACGTAGAAAAAGTTACCACACAAAAAATTAGAGCACTTTAAAACACACAATTTATTATCTATGCATTTTTTTCGTAGAGTCAACCCTTTTTAAGATATTCCTTGTTTTTGGTTTTCAGCTTTAAAAATCTCATACTTTTCTCACACAGAACTTTGTCAACTCCTGTCCATACAAACAAAGAACTTCAACTACATAGCAACCAGCTTTTGATTGTTATTTTAATCTATGGTACTCCCTTATTTCGCTTCTATCTACAAGGAAGCAAGTAATAAGACTATTTCTGCTAATTTTTTCTCGATTAGCATGAAGTAAATAAAAGCCTAAGCTTTCTAACAATTTGGTACAGTGATGTAGAGAAAGTCATGTAAATGGAGCACATCAGATTTTTATAAAAATGTCCGAGTGTGTCCGGCTGTCTGTGGGCAAAGACGCGAAGATTTTCAAGAAAATTTCCCAACCTCAACTACCCTTTACATAGAACTTTTTTCGAAAATTTTGATTTTCTAAAAAATGGCTCCAACTATTTTGATTAAAATATCGTATATTAAATATATTTACTTCACAAATAAAATGTGTATCTTGAATTTTCTGGAAATATGAAATCTACTTTATTCTGGATGAATTTTACGGAATTTGACATAATTGCTAAACCGTAAAAGATGGACAAAAACCACACAAAAAATATAGAGCACGTTAAAATACACAATTTATGTTGTATACATTTTTTTCGTGGAGTTGATCGTTTTTGAAGCATTCCTTGTTATTAGTTTCAGCTTTGAAAAACTTTTCTCACACAGGAATTAACTCATGTCCATACAACCAGCTTTTGACTCTAACCTATGATATTCGCTTATTTCGATTCTACTTACAAGAAAGCAAGTAATAAGACTATTTCTGCTAATTTTTTGTCGATTAGCATGAAGTAAATAGAAGCATAAGCTTTTTAATATTTTTTTTTTATTTTTTTGCAGAGATGTAGAGAAAGTCATGTGGGTGTAATACATCAGATTTTTTTCTGCACGCAGTTGATTAATAGTTCAATTTTTAAAAGTAATTTAAAATCCTGTTTATGCATGAATAAAAATCTGATGTGTTCCATTCACATGACTTTCTCTACCTCTCTGTAACAGATTATTGTTAAAAAGCTAATGTTTCTATTTATTACAAGCTAATCGAGAAAAAATAAGCAGAAATAGTCTTATTACTTGCTTCCTTCTAAGTAGAAGGGAAATAAGGGAGTACCATAGGTTAAAGTGATAGTTAAAAGCTGGTTGCTATATGACTGAAGTGCCTTTGTTTGTATGCACAGAAGTTGACAAATTCCTGTATGAGAAAAGTATGTTTTTCAAAGCTGAAACCAAAAACAAGGAATGCCTAAAAAACTATCAACTCAACGAAAAAATAATATATATAATATAAATTGTGTGTTTTAATGTGCTCTACATTTTTGTGTGCTAAGTTTTTGTCCATCTCTTACGGTTTACCAGTTATGCAAACTTCCGTAAAATTTATCCAGAATAAAGTAGTCTTCAGAGGCTATTCCCAGAAAATTTAAGATACACATTTTAGTTGTCAAGTAAATATCTTTAATATACGATATTTTAATCAAAATCGTTAGCCTTTTTTTTTTTTTTTTTTTTAGAAAATCAAAATTTTCGAAAAAAGATCCATGTAAAGGGTAGTGTGGGGTGGGGGGATTTTCTTGAAAATCTTCGTGTCGCATCCTTGGAAAATACCAAACTTAAATACCAAAAAATGGTATTTAACGGTCTTTTAGTTTTTGAGCAATGCTGCCCACAGACACATAGGCAGACACACACTGACATGTTTCTAAAAATGCTTTTTTTGGATTGAGGAGGTCTCAAAACATATATTTCCGGTGAAATCTCGGTTCCGAATTTTTTGGGTGCATTACAATACCTTCTCTATACACTATGTACATAGTGCGTATAGAGAAAGTAAAAATATGTGGTCTTTATTAGGCAGCTATCCTATTAGGAATCGCGGAAAGGAAGAGCCAATAAATCCGAGCCAGGTGAGAGGAAGCAGGATGTGGGCAGATTTAGCTCCCACCACAACACATCCGTCCATTCAACCTGCTGGATATATCATTTCCAATATACCTATGCACTTCTACCTCCTCCTCACCCCCACCCAACCTTGCGAGATGGTGAATTCAGTGGGGAGGGGGGAAATCTGATGTATTCCGTTCACATAACTTTCGTCTTCTCAGGATAAGGGAAAACCCTGAAAAAAACCTTATCCGGGTAAGTCACCCTAAGCGAGATTCAAACTCACGACCTGTTAATATGAGGCAGACACGCTACCACCACACTACCCAGGTGGGCTTGCAATAAATTATTGTTAAAAAGCTTATTCTATCTACTTCATGCTAATCGAGAAAAAATTAGCAGAAAAAAATCTTATTCCTTGGTTCCTTGCAAAGTAGGAGGGAAATAAAGTATTTTAAAACTGAAACCAATAACAGTGAATATTTCGAAAACGGCCATCAAAAAAAAAATGTACGACATAAATAGTGGGTTTTTGTATGTCTCTTACGGTTTACCAGCTATGCAAAATTCCGCAAATTTCGTCCAGAATAAAGATGCCTTCAAAGGCTATTCCCAGAAAATTTAAGCTATACATTTTATTTGCCATGTAAATATCTTTAATCGATATTTTAATCAAAATCGTTAGAGCCATTTTTGAGAAAATCAAAGCTTTCGAAAAATGTTCCATGTAAAGGGTAGTTGGGGGTGGGGATTTTCTTGAAAAATCTTCGTGTCAGAGCCTTGGAAGATACTGAACTTAAATACCAAGTTTGGTATTTAACGGACTTTTCGTTTTTGAGCTATGGTACCCACAGACACACACACACACGGATATTTTGCTAAAAAATGTTTCTTCTTTTGGATTCGGGGGTTCTTAAAACATATTTTCCGGTGAAATCTCGGTATCGAATTTTTGGGTGCAATACAATACCTTCCCTATACGCTATATACATAGTAGTGCAGAGAAAGTAAAAATATTACTTTTGCATGTGTTTTCCACAAACACCTCTCTTATCCTGAGAGAACAATGGCGGTAATTTTAAGTCATATGGGCCTCGGACTCATTTTAGCATAATTTCACCCATTCCATTCATGAAAGAAATGGAGTTTTATTTATGGACGCTCTTTTAACTGCTGTGGTTCTCAGCGTCCCATTCTATACTGAGCGTGAAAGACAGCTTAATTTTGCTCAGAGGGCTCTTTATTAGGCTTGAGGTTTTTTTATCGTGCCGTATATCTACGTCACGGGACCAACGGCTTTAATCCATCGTCCTCCACCGGCTTTGAACCCGCGACCTTGGGTGTGTGAAGTATATGAACCACGGTAACCATTACACTACGGAGGGCGACATTCCTTTCATCGATATGACCTAACAGGTTAAAGGACGTTAAACAAAAAATAAACACATAAATAAAATTACTTATATAAAACGAGTAAACTGCATAACTAAAAAACGAAAAGTCAGTTAATGTCAAATTTGGAATCTAAGCTTATTTTCTTCTAAGGATACGTTATGAAGATTTTCAGAAATATCCCCAACCCTTAACTTGAGTAGAGAACATTGATCGAAAATGTAATTTTTTCAAAAATGACGCCAACGATTTTGATACTTTTATGACTAATGAAAAAGTGTATCTTGATTTTTTTGGAAATAGACTTGAAGTGCTATTCATTCTGGACAGCTTTTAAATAACTTGTAAACCACAAAAGATAAATTAAATCTTACATAAAAATGTATATCTCTTTAAAACACATAGTTTACTTTATTATTATTATTATTTTTTTTTGAGTTCACTATTTATGTTAATGGGTTTTAAATTTCCAATACCTAAGACCTTTCTCAAATGGGAAGTCGTCATTTATTTTTTCAACCTGTTCATACAAATAGAATGAAATTGAAATATTTGCCTGCCTAGTTTATTCCCTTATTTCCCTTGTATTAGAAGGAACTAATATGAGCTTTCTGCTAATGCTTGACTCAATTAGCATGAAATAGAGAAAGTTATGTGAATGAAACACAACAGATCTTTAAAATCTATTCAGGGGCTTAGTAATATACTTCTGGTGATATAACAATACTGAAATGTTGGGTGGAACACCAACAGTGATAAAGTCAATGTCATTTAACAATTGCACCATCTGATTCTATAACAGCATATTATAGATGCACAAATATAGTGTTAATAGTTCTTTTATAAACTCTTAGGGATACAAAAAATGTCAGTACATGCTAGTATTTGTCTCGATGCTTGTAAGTTGCTGCAAAGTAGTCCAGACAACTTCAACACTGTACAGTTACTTCTATCTACTAGATACAGATTTTATTATCTCATACTTTATTTCAGATATCATGTGTACTGGTATAGTAATTCATGTGTAGAATTTTCCAGATATTGTTTTGACTTATTGTACGTATTATATTTGGATGAACAGGCTAATCTCAAACAGCTCAAAAAGCCTGTTTGCACAGCGGTATGAGTTGAAAGAAATGGCCATATTATTATGAATATAAATCTAGAGTGCCCAAAACGTTTCTCTGATGTACCCAGCTACCTTGAGTGTGAATGCTCAAAAATTAAATAAGTCAAGCTGAACACGTCCACCATTGAAAAGGACCTTTAATATAACAGGCTGTATGCCATTTTCCATATCATAAGGATTTTGGAATCAAACTTCAAAATACACAGATGCTCAAACTAGAAGAATTGTCATTCAAGCCTCTGTCAAGAAAAGTCTGATGTGTTCCATTCACATGACTTTCTCTACATCCCTGTAACAATTTATCATTAAAAAGCTTATTCTTCTATCTTCTTCAAACTAATCAAGATAAATATTAGCAGAAATTGTTTTTATTACTTGCTTCCTTTTAAGTAGAAGGAAAATAAGAGAATATATTAGACTACAGCAATTGTCCATTTTTTAAAAAACTGGTTGTCATTTGACTTTGCATGGGCAGGAGTTTACAAATTCCTGGTTTTTATGAGTAAGCATTTTTAAACTGAAACATTACAAGGAATATCTCAGAAATGGTCAACTCTATGAGAAAAAAAAAAAAGAAAAAAAAAAAAAAGAAGCATGATATAAATTATGTGTTTGAATGAGATTTTCATTTTTTGTACATTAAGTGTTTGTCTATCTCTTCTGGTTTACCAGTTGTGCAAAATTCATCCAGAATAAAGAATCTTCAGAGGTTATTCCCATAAAATTCAAGATATAGCTTTTATTTCTCATGTAAATATCTTTAATATGCAGCATTTTAATCAAAACCTTTAGATTCATTTTTGAGAAAATCAAAATTGTTGAGGATTTTCTCAAAATATTTGTGTTGCATCCCTGGAAGATACCAAACTTAAATACCAAATTTGGTATTTTATCCACTTTTTGTTTTTGAGTTATGTTCACACACACACTCTAAAAATGCTTTTTTATTCATGGGGACCCTAAAACGTGTATTTCCGGTGAAATTTTGGTATCAAACTTTTGAGTGCAATGCAATATTTTCTCTGCCTATGTATCATGTACTATGTAGAGAACGTAAAAATATCCGGTAAATGAAATCTGAGATTTAACCATTCATCCTGCAATCTGCTCTACATATGGCAGCTCTGAGAATTCAATAACATTATTAGTTACAATGAATTTAAATTACAAGATATAAGGTCAGTGCATTTGCAGCAATTATCAAGAAAGGTTGTATTGCATTAGTAAAACAATTTAATATGACCAACAAATCATACTATGAAAAAAAGCTGGTGTAAAGCTAAATGGAACTGTTCTTTGCAAGGCAAGTGCAATGATGCATGACATTTAAAACAAAATATACACTGACACATATCATAGGCTTATAAATTGTACACAGTTAAAACCCAAATATAAATTTGTTTGCAAATAGAAATTCAATTTTACTATTTCTAAAACTTCCTATATAAGGTAAGTATACAAAGCATAGCATTCCACTAATAATTTGATAGAGATTTCACTTGAGACACACACTCTCAGAATATATAAATCCATAAAAATAATTTTTAGAAAAAGATTCATGTGTATGTATGAAAGGCCTAAATCAAAAACAAAAAATTGGCTAAATAGCTAAGTCCTATGCCTTAAAAATTTGTAGTAAATTCAGTATATTCTAAGGAGCAACACTAACATTTTCAATAGAAGCCATCTCAAAAACTACCTTTCATGCAGAAAAATGTTTTGTTATTTCTTATTAAAAAAAAAAATAAATAAATAAAAAAAATGGTGCTATCAATTTTTATTAAAACACCCATGTTTAAGGCCATTTTACATAGCAAAATATATATTTTAAACGTTCCGTGAACAGCTTGCAAGGTGCTCACAATTCTGAATGACTTTTATATAACTGGTAAACTGTAAGTGATAGGACAAAATCTTACTATTTAAAAATTAAAAAGAAAGAAAAAATAAGTAAATTTTAGAAAAGTAGAAGTACAAGTTTGCTTTTACGGCAAATATTTAGCACTTGAGAAACATCACATCGGTGGAAAAGAATAACACTTCAGAATATTTGAAGCTGTTCTTATTTATGTGAGCAGTTACAAGGTTCTAATGTGGAATAATTCTAAGCATCTTAATGCGCTTGTAGAGCATTGACATGAAAAGCTGATGATACGTGGTTTGAGTCTTAATCATGCTATTGAATTTTTACTTTCTCTATTACATTCATTATACATGGTAGGTAGAGAAGGTATTGTATTCCACATAATTTGATATCAAAATTTCAACGAAAACGAATATTTATTAAAAATATTAATATTAATCTCAAAAAAAAAATACATTCTGGATTAAATATCAACTGTTTTGAGGACCACAGAACAAAAAGAAATAAAATAGATACATTTTTTAAAAAATGGCCCATATTTGTGTTTGTGAACAGCATAATTAAAAAAATGTGATGTGTTCCATTCACATAACTTTCTCCACATCTATACAACAAATTATTGTTAAAAAGCTAATGCTTCTACTTACTTCATGCTAATCAAGAAAAAATAAGCAGAAATAGCCTTATTAAATGCTTCCTTGTAAGCAGAAGCAAAAAAAGGGAGTACCATAGGTTAAAGTGATAGTCAAAAGCTGGTTGCTATGTGACTGAAGTTCCTTGTTTGTATGGACACAAATTTGTCATTTGTATTGACAAATTCCTATATGAGAAAAGTAAGTTTTTCAAAGTTGATACAAGAACAAGGAATATCTAAAAAATAATTAACTCCATGAAAAAAATGTATATAACATAAATTGTGTGTTTTAATGTACTCTACATTTTTTGCATGGTAAGATTTTGCCTGGATCTTACGGTTTAACAGTTATACAAAATTCCATAAAATTCATCCAGAATTAAGTAGTCTTCAGAGGCTATTCTCCAAAAATTCAAGATATACATATTACTTGTCAGGTAAATATCTTAAATATACAATATTTTAATCAAAATCGTAAAGAGCCATTTTTAAGAAAACCACATTTTTTAAAAAAGTTCCACGTAAAGGGTAGCTGAGGGGTTCTTGAAAATTTTTGTGTTGCATCCTTGCAAGATAACAAACTTAAATTCCAAGTTTGGTATTTAACAGTTTTTTGTTTTTGATCTATGCTGTCCACAGACACACACACACACACACACACACACACATGGACCTTTTTCCAGAAATGCTTTATTTCAGATTTAGGGAGACCCAAAACATGTATTTCCAGTGAAATCTCAGTATAAAATTTTTAGGTTCATTACAATACCTTCTTTATACACTATGTACATAGTATGTGTGGAGAAAGTAATAAAGTTTGTTGAATTCCAAAGTTGGTAGATATATTTAGTATATTTTAAGGATGTGACAAAGCTTTTTAGGAAAATCGCTCCAACTACCCTCTACATGCAAGATTATTCGGAATTTTTTATTTCCTAACAATGGCTCTAACAACTTTGATCAAAATATCACATAAAAAATATTTACAAGGCAATAAAATGTATATCTAAAACTATCTCAACGAAGTACTAGGTATACCTCTCAAAATTCATGCCAAACCGTCTGTTGTATGTATACACTTGTAAAAGAGAGATTCTACATATTTATTTCAACAAATATCTCTCAAAATTCATCCCAAACTGCCTGGTGTATGTATATACTTGTCAAAGGGAAATTCTACATTGAGCTCTGATTTGATCCACTTTTCCCAAATACAAGAAGATATGGAGAGCTGCTACAAAACAGACCAGAAATATGGAATGATTTCTGTGATATGGATGCCATAACCACTCGGGAGAATGCACAGCAACTATGAGCAGAGATTCGGAGTGACAGATATGCTGTTCATGGTTTCACCACCTGATTTGCATTACAGCCAGTTATTAGCAACTGGACCATTACACATATGCAAAAGATGAGGGCAAAAGTGTGATTACAAGGTTGTCAAATCAACAATTTAACAAGTATTAATTACTTATTTTAAAATGGCAGAAAGAGTAAAAAAACTGCAAAAAAAAAAAAAAAAAAATATGAATTGGTCTCTATTTCTAAACATCCTGTAATAGTTGCAGAACAAAAGAGCAGTGCACTAGTGGCTGAACTTTTTAACTAAACTCAGGGACTCTTTTATATTTGGATAGGTAGAGTCAGACTGAAAAATTCAATCCCATAGCCAGATTTGAACCACAGATCTCCCAATCTCTAGCTAACTGCTCTGCCACTGAGCCACCATGACAACATGCTGGCATAACATTGAATTTCTCAACTGACTCGTAATGTTCCTGGTAAACCACAAGGTGTTCTCAAATTATTTTGAGATGACAACCCCAATGGCGACTTACAATTGCAAGTACTTAAGTCCCAGGATTCGTAGTATAGCCAACTATTATGGTCAATTGGTATTGTATTGTTTTTTCACAAGTTGTGTGTAGGACAGGATTTGGATAGGTAGTCAGACTGAAAAATTCAATGCCATAGCCGGGATTTGGTTTGTGGTTCAAATCCCAGCTATGGCATTGAATTTTTCAGACTGACTCTACCTATCCAACTCCTGCCCTACACATGGCTTGTGTGAAAAAACAATTAATCCAATACTTTTATATTTGCCTTGTAATATGTTTGTCGCCCTATGTGGTGTAATGGTTACCATGCTAACTTCATATACCCAAGATTGCAGGTTCCAACCCGGCGGAGGACAATGGATTTTTTTCGGGTGTAAAAATCCTTAGCATGGCTTCCTTTGGAAGGGAAGTAAAGCCATTGGTCCTGTGTCGTAAATTTACGGCATGCAAAAGCACCTCAAGCCTGATAGAGGCCTCTGAGCAAAATTAAGTGGTCTTTCACACCTAATTTAGAATGGGACGCCGAAAACCAGAGTAGTTAAAGAGCATCCATAAATAACACGCCATTTACATTTCATAATATGTTAGCCTATTAAAAATATCATGTGCATGCTTGTCATCACGGAGATGTATAGGCTAATGCTAAATGTTTTTTAATTTACAAACAAGAGTCAAACATGTGTAATTATTGCAGTTAAATATAGAAATTCTCAGGAAAAGAAAATTTGTGTTAATAATTCTATGCTTCATTATCATTATTTCTTTATCTTTACATGTGAGGTAAGTAGGGATGTCATATTTTATCTTAAAAACATTGCAAATATGATGAATATAGCTAGAAGCACAATCTATGACGCTATAAAACAGTTTAGAGAGACATAAGAATATACCAGAAGACCAAGTTCAGGATCCGAGAGCCACAAATCAAAATTAAGACGGTATATGGTGTTGACAGTTCTTTGGAAATGCAAACTGCCAATTACAACTGTAGCTCAGCAATTTGTTAACATGCATGAACACCCGATTTGAGTCAAAACAGTTAGATAAAGGTTGAAAGCAAGTGAACTGATATCCAATAAACAAGCAATTGGGTTTTGCAAATGATCATAGGGATTTGAGAAATGAATAGTAGAGCTGTGTTCTGTTCACAGGTTGGCCCCATTTCAAACTGTACACACCTGATGGATGTGAAAGGGTTTGGAGATAGAGTGGAGAATGATTTGCACAATGCTACATTTCCCAAAAGTTACCATGTGAAGGTGGTGTAGTGATGGTTTGGATGCTCGTAATGGTTAGTTTTGTAGAAACTGGAAATCTAACAGCTCAAGGTACATAAATGAATGTTTGCCTACCCAGGTGTATCATTTGGCCCATTTATTGGCAATAATTTTCTTTTAATGCACGACAATGAACACAGACATATTGCTCATGCTGTCAGAAATTATCTCCAGGAAGTGGGAATCCATGTTTTACCATGACCAGCACGGAGTCCCGACTTGAATCCTATTGAACATATACGTAAAATGTAGGAATGGTATGTAAAACAAGACTGCAGTGACCAGAAACCTTACAGGAGTTGAGGTGAACACTTCTTGAAGAATGGGAGCATATTCCTCACGAAGCCATTACTAACCTGATAGAAAGCATGCCAAGATGTATGAATTCATTCATTCAAGCAAGAAGAGGTAACGCACCTTATTAAAGTGCATTTTTTATGTTTTAAGCATCTAAAAATCTCCTCATAAAAGTTTTATTGTTTTACATCCTTTCAAGATTTCTCACCAGCACCAAACTTTTACTTCTATTGTTGTAATTCAGTGTAATTTAAGCTTCTGAATAAAACAATCACTTGTTTAAATAAATATTCTTTCATTTTATAATGCCTTAAATATGTCAACAATGAAGAACAAAATATAATCAAGTCTATGTGTCCGGTTTTTATTTGAACATTTTCTAACAGCATTTGTTTTAAATTCATTAACAACATGCTACACATAGAAAATGTAAAATCAGATGTTTAAATGCAGCACATAACAAACCATAGAAGTTCAATTTAAGATAAGCTATATGTTATTATTATATATTAAAATAGAAAGTATTTTAAAATTAATTTTAATTATGGACCAATGGTAACACAACAGAAGTATATATGCAGTAGTGAAGCAAAGAACAGAAATGATGACAAAGGTAAAAACATCAGGAAGAGCATCAAACAGGATGTACAGGAGGTAAACAATCTTTAACTGCTAATGTTCTCAGGACCCCATTCTTTTATGTACCATAAATGTACTACACAACCAATAGCTTTACCTCTCTTCCATAAGGAAGCCATGCTAGGGATTTTTACAGCCAAAAAAATCCATTGCCCTCTGCCAACTCTGAACTTCAACCTTGGGAACCAGAAGTTAGCATGTATTCCCCAGACCCGGAGGACAACGGCAGTAACAGAAAGTGGAAAAGAGGTAAACAAATAAAAACAGGGGAAAAGGAGCAGTACATAAAATAGCTGAAAATGGGCAAGAAATGAAGACAAAATAAAGATTGGGAGCTATAAATGGGTGCACAAAGAGAAAAGCAATACAATGGATTGTTGGGCAGAAAGAAAAGGGTGAGAAAGTAGAGTGAAAATGAGATGCAGGTATGCAAGGACAAAATGCCAGGCCAATGACATACAAATAGGGAGGACAAGAGACATGAGAACAAGAAGCGGTGTAGAATCAGACATAAGAGGGTATGTGACTAGACAGAGAAAAGATAGAACAGTACAGATAGGAGAATAGGGAGGGTCAAAAGAAGAGTAAAGACAAAAGTAAAATAGGGTTTAATCAAGATAAGTGCTGCACGAGTAAGGTAAAGAGAAACGGAAGTGTAAGTAAAAAGTATTAGATACCAAAAATTAAGAAAAAGAAAATTGAAAGTCAAAGAAAGACTTAAGTAGGGCTAGGGTAGAAAGCATAGGCTTAAATTTGATAAAAAGATAGCAAGAGGCACAAAATAATTGGAGAGCTAGAAAGGGGAATAAAGGAAACTCACAATGATACAACAAACACAAGAGAAAGATTTTAATGGTACCTCACATTTATCAAAACAGATAATTTTAACAAATTCCCAGCATTTGTAATGCACCTTATATATGAAAATAACTCCTGTTTTTTCAGTAGGTACAGAAAACACACATATATACAAATGTTTGAAACAATGTACAAATGGAAAACAAAGTTATATAATATTCAGGGTGAGAATTTCGATCATGATCAACACCTGGGCCCCATTATTTTTCCCCAAAAAATCAGCACTGCATAGCTTTCCAGATGGCACCTCTATTGGATTCTACAAATAATGGATTACACTCATTACTCTAAAGTGCAATATACACTTATTGGTTAGCAACAAAAAATTATGAACTACTTTTTAGCTTCTATTTGTAATTCAATGCCTAAGACAAACCTATTGCTGGGGGTTATATGCAAACAAATATAATAATTTAGTGACAAAATTAAGTTCATAATACACATATAGAGTAGAAGCATTCTATTCTGCCTATTTACTGATTTCTTGTATTCAGGCACACAAAAGACTGAAGTGAAATACACACGTGGGCTAGCTATAATTTGAGATACTCTCGAGAACTATTGACCCATAAATGTACTTTGGTATGTGTATATGTGTGAAAATTGTAGAGCCTCTAAAACCAGTTTGTCCTCTTAAACATTCTTATAAAATGGAACTTACAAACATCGTAAGGGTGTAAGAAAGGTGGGCGCGAAAACCGTGATTACCATAAGAGATTTTAATTATAAACAAACTGTACTCTTACTACTAGAACAAAAAGAAACCTTTATATGAACTCTAACCTTGAAGTACATAACCTGCAGACACAATATTTCTATGAGCGATAAAAGCAATTTCTGCTATAATTCTGAATTGAACATAAAGGAGTGTGCACTTCAGTACATAGTGATTTATTCAAGGATTGATAATTCAGAAACGTGCACTCTAAACCAAGGATAGGTAACAAGAATCCCTGCATACAAAATCAAACTCATTGACCCCACCCGAACTATTATTGCTACAACAATGCCCGCAAAAAGTACGGTTCGGCATTACTTACTTGCTTGTATTCTTGTCTACTCCTCCAATACCAACGTTGAAACTTGTAGAAGTCATTGTTGTTAAATATTTAGTTATTAACAGCGAGGAATCTCAACTTACAACGCTTCTTTCTGCTCTGTTTTCTTATACCGTCAAAAAAGGCGGCAAATATACAAGTTGAATGTCGTACACAGCAGCCTATTGGTTGATCGCCCGCACATCACACAGGTGCAGGAATTTTGTAGCCTGTATTTGGAAATTTACGATGCTATTAAAGAAATTAAAAACAAAATAAAAATATTTCTTATCTTTAAATAACAAATAGTTATCAATTTCTTTAAATTTATGTAAGCTGTAAAATAACAAATGACAAACAAAACTTTAAAAGCGTTTAAAACTTTATCCATAGGTAGCGCTATTATAACATAGCAACAAATCAACAAACATGTCTTAGCTTCAGTATGATGGTGTGCGTGACGTTTTTACAGGTTATTTTAAATTTAACGGGTGAATTCAAGCTTAGAAAGGCTATTTTTTTAGATTGCATATATCTAGAATGAGTACCTTCATTTGAATTTCAAAATATTTAGGGGTAATCGCTAAAGATCAAGATGTTAAATCAAGCTGCTGTTGAAGCCTTATATTCGGCCACTTACGTGGAAAATTATTTAGATTGTGTTGAAAATCTTCCCGATGATTTACAAAGACACCTATCACGAATGAGGGAATTAGATGTAACATATCAAGGTAAGTACATATATATAAAAATTAGTGTTTATGTTAAAAAAAAAAAAAGAATATGTGATGCGCATTTACATTTTCTGCACAATGTAATGTGATAAATCCATTCATTTTTCTGTTAAAAACTGCAGTTTGTCTCAGTTGTCACGCGTATGATTGGGGTCCTAGATTGGATTGACCCTCCAACTGCGCTTTGTCGTCATTCCGCACAAGTCTGCAACTGCTCCATTCATCTCTTAAAAATCATCCCCGGGTTAGGCTTAGGGCTTTCAATATCGTGGTAAACCTTAAGTACACGCAAAAAAATTGCGAAAAGTATCGGAGAATATCCGAAACTGCGGAGTTGGTGTTGGTGATAGCATAGTAGTTGTGCCCTTTTTGGAGCTTTCTTAATCAAATTGATTATTGAATACTTACCTCGTGCAGCTTTACAGTCTAATTTCATAGCATAGTATACTAAACCAGTTCAAGATAAATCTGTAAGCTGTTGGTGTAAAATTATTTAAAGAACAATGCATTTTTTGTAACAATATAGTTAGTAGTAAATAAAAATAAATTTGAGTAAAAAACTTTATGACTAGTGGCCCAACAAATTCCCTGACCCCATTGTAATCAAATTTAAAATCCATTCTAAAAATAAATTGAAAAAATGACAAGTATGAATGTGTGCCACTCGAGGCCCACTAGGAACATGGCTGCTAATTGTGCATATATACATATAATTCATTATACCAACATTAAATATGCACATATTGTGTGTTTATTTAAACATCTACACATCTTTTATTAGTAGCTAAACATTATGTCATAATTTATTTAAAAATATTTGTCTGAAACATCAAAGCTCATGATTCTATGTTAACAAGAAGTGATATTGTCATTTTTCTTCCAAAATTAGAAACTAATCATTAAATTTCATTCTTCACTGATAAAATAATTTGGAGAACTGGTGCCCAGTTTTATACAGATTAATAACAGAATTTCTGTGGAAAAATATTAAAATACTAGACTTATAAATAAATTTCATTCCAATATATCTTAGGGTGTGCACAGATAGATAAAATTTAAAGAAGCCTAGAAATGTGAAATCTATCAAAACTTCCATTAAACTTGCTAAGTAAGCATCAGCATGTTTGCTTTTGCACTAGAACTCAGTCTAGCTATATTACCTGATTTTATGCGACTGCATTCATATGTTTGAAATGTTTATATATGTCGATACAGGGAAAAAAAGTAAGATTTATTCACCTACCCCTACCGTGGCAGAAATAATCCCAAGATAGGTGGTTTTATGGGAAATAATTTAAAATTTAAAACTTTAAGATGTAAAATACCCATTTGTTATTTTGTCAAAAATGGTTCTAATACTTAAGAGACAGTTAAAATCCCACTAAACAAAAATTGTGGATCTCTTTTAAAATATCCATTTTTATGGCATCAGCCATTTCCTTGAAATTCATGGTTATTGATTTGAATTACTACCTTCAAAAAAAAAATTAAAAAAAATTATATTTAATCTACAAAAAGTAAAATATAATATAATTAATAACATAAGAATTATAAATAAAAATAATTTATTATAAAATTTATAACAAATAACAGAATTTAAATACTTTGTGCTGTTGCCATTCATTTGTTTCTCGTGTGATGTAAAGTGTATAGCATTTCAGTGCCAGTACAGAAACCTGCTTTTTATAGATTGCTTGAGCCTCGTATATCCCCCTTATATCTACAATGAAATGTGTAACAACACTACTTCTGCAAACATTTATATTTCAGTATGGCCTTTATGATGTTACTGGCCACTTATTTTATAGTGATTAGAAAGGCTGAACTTTAATGTCGGTCATATAACATGCTTTTATGGTGTTTTTTATACTCAAGTTTTATAATCTTCACGTAAGGTTCTATAAGATTATAAAATTAATATTTCTTATTAAACAAGACAAATTGTTGTCTCTAATTAAAATTAATACTGAATTTATTTGAAAGTTTAAAAGCATTAATCCAAACCAGGTTGCTACTACTGTCATGCTTTGCAACCAAATATTCACACTATCTTGAAATTATTTACATATATTCCATAGATAGACATAGCATACAGCATAAAACAATTAATTTAAAATGCATTTTGTGTTTTAATAAGATCTAGTTTATGTGTAGAATGTTTTTGTTTATTGCTTAACATTTATCAGTTATACAAGATTATACAAAATTCCTTTTAAATGAAGGCTTCACAGGCTATCCTTTTAAAATTAAAGAGAGAAATTTTATTTGTCATGTAAATATGTTTAATATGTGCTATTTTAAACAAAATCATTAGAACTATTTTTCAAAAAAAAGCAAATATTTCAAAATATCTTCCATATAGAGATTAGTTTTGGGTGAGGGGATTTTGTTGAAAATCTTTTGTCTTGGCTCTTTGGAAGATACTAAACTTTAATACTAAATTTGGTATGTAACACTTTTTTTTTTCCCTGAGTTATACCATTCACAGATGCACAGATCCTTACCTAGAAACACATTTTTTTTTGGATTCCGGGAGTCTCAAAATAGTATATCTGGTGAAATCTTGATATCTAATTTTTGGGTGAAATATAATACTTCTCCTGTTTACTGTTTGTAGTAGAAAAAGTAAAAATTATAGCCAGTATAGAAAGATGTGTCACATAAGTGTATTTGGATCCATTGTTTCCAATATATAATTGAATTTACTGAACATGGATGTGCAATGTGCAGCCATGTGGTTATCATCAGAGAATGGAATAAAAAACATTTTGGAGGTTTTGCTAGCACAGTGACTGTTAATTAAATAGGATATTTTTGGCAAATATATGACTGTTTATAAATTCATTAAGTTGAAGTAATGTGTGTCAATGACAGGCTACCAATATTGTATTCTGTGGTGTAATTACTTCTCACTGTATTATCATTTGTAGCAAGGATTGTATTAAAATCAAAAGAAGCAGGTAGTTTCATATAAATAATATAATAATAATAAGTATTTCAAACAGTGGAGTATCATAACTTAGTGTTGGAGTACGTCAAACATGTATTACTTTCTCCTACTTACATAATAGGTAGAGAAGTATTGCATTCCACCCAATAATTTGTAATGCAATACAGAGATTTCACCAGAAATTGTGTTGAGCCCTCTGAAAAAAAGATAAAATTTAGAAAAAGGAGTTTTTGTGTGTGTGCATGCATGTGAGAATATAGAGAAAAAGAGATCAGCATAACTTAAAAATGAAAAATTGTAAGTAAATAACCAAATTTAGTATTTATGTTTAGTATCTTAAGTACAGAATGCCTCTTGTGCTGTCGATTTTCTGCTGTTTCTAAAGGTCCACATATGGTGTACCAGTTCATAATCATTTGACTGTTTCTTTGTATCTATAATAAATGTAGCTATTTCTGCAAAGGTCTATCTCAAATAAATTGAAGTAGATAGAATTAGCTTTTGTGAAGACAGTTTGTATAGACATCAATGAAGAATAGAGTAGAGAAAGTCATCACAGCTAATAGGCTAGATTTCTTTAAGCATCTTCCCAGAAACCAATTTTAATAAATAGACTTAAGTTGAGAGAAAATCATGTAAAAAAGGCTGTCAACTTTAACTCAGTTTTTAAGTTAGCTTGCACATTAACAGTAACCTGCATGTGTAAAGTAAAATAAAACATTTTGTAATGAAATTTATCATTAATTTTATTTATACATTTATCATTTATGTATATTTGGATGAGGCATTTTAGGAATGAAATTGAGGAAACTATAATCAGTGAAATGAAGGAATATAATGCTATTATTTATTTGCCTGTTACATGTGTCCATCCGTTTTCAGTTGCATTTTTTTAATGCAATTAAAAGGTAGTGGATGACACTGGAAATTCAAATTGAATATCCCAAATTTTTGCAGTAACTATATAATTACTGTCTTTTTAACCCACAGCGTTTTTAAAAGAAGTAGAACAGCATCAGGAAGCAACTCGGCGAGATATGGATACAGCTGCAAGGCGACGACTTTTACTAAGAATTCAACAGACTCTTATTGCTGCTCAGGAAGTAGGGGATGAAAAGCTCCAAATAATACAGACAATCCAAGATCTCATTGAAAATAAGGCCAGACAGCTTGACCTAGATTATAGAAATCTTGGTGAGTCACACTATTTTACTGCATGAAGGACAACATACAGATATATTTATATACTAACTGTAAAGAGTTAAGTTAATTCTTAGAGTTTGTAAATAACAACAATAATAATAATAAAATTTGGAAATACCACCAAAAAATAGTAATAAACAGTGTCTCATATTCTCAACTGCACAATAATTTCCCCAAAATCTTTCACATGTGCATATTGTTTTTAATTGTTTAGTTTTTTTGCTTTTTAAACTGTATCCTTTATATGCACCTACTTCATAGTACAGGATTTTCTGTATACACAGGTAGTACTCATGGGCAATACTAGAATGAATGCATTAGTAACATCAATTTTTATACTCAGAGAGTGCATATCTTCAGTTTTAAACTCACTTGATGTGTTTAGGGTTGTCCTCCATGGTGTTAGTGGTTAGCATGTTAGCCTCTAATATCCAAGATTGCAGGTTCAAACACACCAGAGAGTGATGGATTTATTTGTGGACATAAAATCCTTAGTATGGCTTCCTTCAGTGGGGAAGTAAAGCATTGGTCCTGTGTAATGTTTATTTCCATGTGAAAGAAAAGGTCTCTGGACTGAATTTACCATTTTTCACGTTTGCAGAACTTGAATTGATGTATTATATTAAAATCCAACTCTTTGAAAACTGGTCAACTATGGAATAATGATGTGGTTTTCGTTTACATGAAATAAATGGGATAAATTTGGATAATATATGTCACAACTTTAAAGGCTAATGCTATGTTTTCACAGTGACAATCTGTAGAGATTTTAGCAGACTGCCATCTTTTGAAAGACTCTTGCATGTAAGCATTTCTGTGAGAAGCTGTCATGGACTCTAAACTCAAATTAGAAGAATTATAAGTGTTGAGCCAAGTTTAATATTTTTGCAATTCTAAATGGAAAAGCAGCATCCGCAAGGCATAAGAAAATGAAAAGGGACTTTGGAAACATGATTGACTATCGGTGAAATAAGCTGATTGAAGCTTATGCATTCAAACATTGTATGTGGGATGATTTGATAATAGTTACAATACAGAGGTACGTGCAGTTTCTATGAGAAAATGGGAAAATATCATCAGAAAATGTTGACACATAGGAATTATTACACACAATAAAAATATTGAGGTATCCCATGTGGTTAGATCACTTGCCTCTCATCTAGGTGGCCAGAATTTGATCCCAATGGAATACATGTGGGATTCATGGAGGACAAAGAGCATCTGCAGGTTTTTTCAGGTTTCCCCCACCATTCATTCCATTAATGCTCCATGAATCTTTTGTTTCATCCATTTCACATATGTCCTCAGTTTCATACCAGGCATCATCTGATCATCCATTCTGATCAAGAGCCTCTGCTCCTCAACAGCGTCTGACCATAGGCGCTGGCTTGTAAGTCCTGGGGGTGTGAGTTCTGGATATGCAGAGGGTAAATAGAAAAAGAATAAAAATATCCAGTTGACAGACCACAACTAAGAAATCATATTTGTACTAAATATATAAATAAACATTTTGCACAGTAGTTTAAATTGGCATGCTGTTTGTAAAACTTGTGCCTAAATTACACCACAATTAATAAAAATTATTTTTGTTTTAATATAAACATTAATATAATCAGTACATTAAAAAAATCAGTATTACTGCTATTAACAATAAGAGCATAATCATCATTTAGCATGCATTTGCATCCATGTATCCTTAATTTTTAATGTATTTCCTTTTATTTTTTATGCTACCTTTAACATCTAAGGTCATGTCAGCTGTTTGAACCTTAATATCATACACACATTTAAGGCTCGTTCACAATAACCCAAGAATGGTAACCAGAATGAAACTAAGAATGATTGGTTGGTATCTAATGTTGAGCAGTTGGCAGTGAAGCCATTCGCTCTCTTGTTTTTTATGTTACATTATCATGTTGACTAAAGGTTGGGCAGTGGAGTAGTTGGTCTCCATCCATATCTTCTTTAAGTGTACAAAAAGGACTCGGAGGAGGTCTCACTTTACCAATCCTGAAACTAAGAATGGAATGAATTTTTCTTTTTTTTCCTGGTCAATTTTGCACATTGCAATTTCACTTGTTTTTAACTGAATGGTGATATACGTTTTGTCTCCAATTCAGATGATATAATGAAGGTTAGCCAACATCAAGAATTGCAACTAGTGTGTGTTGTTTCATGTCACAACCCCTTAGAATATTCTCTACATTGAAGAATCTAATATGCCATGGCCAGTAATGAGAACCTGAAACTTGGCAACTTGCTTCCCACTCCCGGGGCCTAGGAAGGCTTGCTGTCAATTGTGAACACTCCATAAATGTATTTCAATTTTTCGTTCTTGTTACCATTATCGGTTGTTGTAAACCAGGCTTTACA
The DNA here is from genome assembly GCA_030762935.1 of Hymenopus coronatus. Taxonomy (NCBI): domain Eukaryota; kingdom Metazoa; phylum Arthropoda; class Insecta; order Mantodea; family Hymenopodidae; genus Hymenopus; species Hymenopus coronatus. The sequence goes on along the minus strand of CM060892.1, from coordinate 85,184,571 downwards.
CTGTCATACTTCCAGGCTCTAGGGAGGAAGGGAATAATCCTGAGCAAAACTTCTCATCCTCCAATCAGGAATCAGACCTAGGATCTTTGTAGACTAGCATGTTAACCAACAGATCATAGACGCATTCCCTTAATTGTTATTGAAAATTACTGTATTGTTTTTACTTGACTCTTGGTTAATAATTTTTATGTGGATAGTAAATGTATTCATATTTTACATAAAATGGAGTGTTGTGAAAAGAATTAAACAAAATATTTGTTTGTCTATTAACAAAGTGGTGTTGTATATATAAAAAAGTTGGTGTGTTCACTGAAGAATTTTTTTTTTAAGTTTTATCATCTCTGGTTACACTATTTATAGTAATTATTTTTGTCCTCTTATTTTCATATAAGGGTAGTGAAAAAGCCTGATTTCTTTAAGACCTTGTTTTCATATACCTCATTATAATGGTTCTTAAAATATGACCTGTATATTGATAATATTAATTAATAGTACAATGCGCATGGCAGAGATGTTTACAGATAAGTAGTCTTAGCATCCTTTTAAAGTCAAAGTTGCAGAACACTCTCTTTATGTCCCTTCTTCCAATAACACTAAAATCACCATGTCATAACATTTTTCAGTTTTAGCTATAAACAATGGTTAGATTGTTTTTCTATAAATATGACTCTCATGATAGCTTCTCTAAACTCTCATCATGTAAACTAATTAAAGTGGTTCAGAAAAAATGTAAATATTGACTTGGAGATCTGTCATGATACTTTAAAATTTCTTATATTATAAATGTTGCTATGGTACTGTCTTTTGGATTAAAGAAAGCAATTTCACGTTTCTTCTTTCAGCTGCACGAGTGTTCAGTGATTTCCACTTTTCCAGAGAGCTTACTTTCAGCCAGATAATAGGCTTTGCCTAAGCTTTCCATTATTGTAATTTCTTTTCATGCGTGTATCACCATTAGCTAAAATAAGCAAGAGAATGGCATGTCAGACTAATCATTTTCAGTCATAACTTTCAGATATAGGGTTATTAAATTATAATAAGATGACCACTGTCGTTGCCTCTCTCCGCTATGCGAGAGAACTGAGAGGCATAGGGAAAGTGATGCTGCCATAGGCACACTAAAATTCTTACCTTATAGTAGGTGCTCGAATCGCAATGCTCTCAAACAGGCAGCATATCTTGCAAAAATGTTCTTGCTCGCCTATGCTTAGGACAGGAATCCTTGTGTTTTCTTGCATTATGTTATCATTAAGCTCCTGTAGATTATGAGGGTTAAAACGATAGACTTTTTCTTTCAAAGAACCCCATTAGTAAAATTCACAACTATTTAGGTCAGGAGAATGATGGTGCCACAAATCAGCACATATTTTTGTCATGATACACCTCTCTTTATTTCATTTAATGATTTTGTAACCGTGTGCCATTGTGCAATCTTGTTGGAACCAACCATAACAACACACACATCTTAATTTCATTAAATGTGCCCTTGGCAGTCATATGTTACCACAGTATGAAGGAAAATCACTAATCATTATTTATTGTTTCATTGTGCACTATTTAATAAATCAGTTCTTATTTTTCCACTATTTAAGTATCAAGCATCAAACTAATGTTTGTTTATTATAAGCAGTTTTTTTTATGATTGCATGTTTTTGGCTTTTTTTAATGTTAACATTTTCCAAGCATTCTTTGTGTACGGTAGTCATTGTGGATGTGGGCTCTATGGAACATGCTTGATATCTTAATGCCTTTTTAAATATGCTAAGAAAATTACATGATAAAATTCCTTGCAGTACCTGTGGCACCAGTGTGGACCAGAGGTTGCATACCTGCTGCCTAACCTCATGGGATCAGTGAGGTCAGATTACATAGGTGAGGTATTCTAGGATTTCTGCATTCTGGAAGTGAATGCTCAGTAACCTCAACTCCAAGCATACAGAGCAATTTACATTTGTATAGCCTGTTTTAGCAATCATGGAGCTAGTCCAGTTAGGTGCTTTGGTATGAATTCTACCAAATGCCCACAGTGTCACATAATGCTACAGTTGCATTATTTGACAAGCATGCTTACATATTACACAAATTCATAATAAATCCAAGTACTATTAAAGGGCATTATTAGTATTAATGAACTGGGCCATTATAAGCATCCTTTTTATGTTGCCCTAAGCAGTAGTGTAATTTTAATCAACTGTAATTTATCTGGTGGTTTTTCATCAAACTTCAGGTATTTAGTGAATAAAATGCCTGAGACAGACATAGTGTCCAAATAAAGAAGATTGCAAGTTTAACACTCAAGCCATATTAGAAGTATATAACAGAAATCTTTCAAAAATATTTAATTTTAGCACTTAGAGTTTTGGACATTGTTTCAATACAGAGTGCTTTTTGATTATCTAGTGCTTAATTTTACAGCTCTGTGGCCTGTGTTGATCAAGCTGTTTGATTCATTGCCTTAGAATGTTTGGAACCCTCTGTAGAGTTACAGTACCCTAAATAAGCATTGCAAAGAAGCCAGCTTTAGAAGGGGCTAGCAAAGTGTCTGTTCTGGCAATCATGTGCAGCCATTTTGGGAAACATCCTCATTCTTTTGTTGATGCTTCTGTCAGTCTCCACTTGCATCACTCCTTGTCTGTTGTAGTCCATTTGGATTCAAAGAGAAGTTTTTTTTTTTTTTTAAGTCATTTGCCCATCTTCATTTCTGAATTCCTATGTTCCGTTAGAGGTTCTTAGGTCCCACTTTGTTGTTTTATGTGCCCATTTGTCCATCCTCATGTCGTGGCTCTACTCTATTCCATTTGGTATAGGTATTGCATCTCTAATGCATGTCATCTTTCATTGGTCTTCAATGCAGATTCTGTCTTGGAGACTGACTCCAAAAATCTTTCTCTCCATCTTTCTTTGACATGTTGCTAACATGTTTCTCTATCTGTTAAGCCCAAATTTGGGTGCTCATGTAGCAGGTTCCTTATAGGAGAGGTAGGATGTAACGGTCCATTATATCTTTTTCAGTGTCAGGCTTAAAGTTCTTTTACGTGCTGTAAATCTATGACATGGGACCAACGGCTTTACTTTCGTCCCAAAGAAAGCCCTGCTAAGCATTTTTACACCCCAAAAAATCTATTGTCCTCTGTTGGGTTTGCCCTTTTATAACTTAGAATCCCTGTATGTCCAGACATCCATTTCAGCCATCCAATGCTATAAGGGAGCACAGGCATTCCATCCAGTTTTGATCTTACAAGAAACTGTTAAGGGCCTTAAGACTTGCTTAACTGTCCAAGAATATCATTATACATCTAAATTGATAGCACTACCTTAGATTTTCCCAAACACTAGCTAGTACAGCAAATATTTTAGCCTGGAAGATAGTGATAATTGGACCAAGGTAAATGAAAACTCAATGCCATTCTCTTTTAGTCCAGCACCTGTTCCTAAATTATGAGGGTGTATCAAAAAATAACAGGAAGACTATTTTTTTCATTTGAATTTAACTACAAACTTTCAAAATACTCTCCTTCTGAGGCTACACACTGATGCCAACATTCTATCCACTTTTCAAAACGCTCGGAGAAGCCCTTGTTTGACAGCCTGTTCAGTATATCCAAAATTGCACTATTTAGTTCTCTATTGGATTAAAATGGTGCCCACTAAGTATTTTGTTCACTCTTGGAAACAGGTTAAAATCACAGGGTGCTAGATACGATGGATATGATGGGTGGGGTATAATTTTGATATCTAAGTGAATGATGGTTGCTTGTGTTGCTAAGTCTCAATGAGAAGGGGTGTTGTCCTAGTGGAGGATCCATTCATTGGCAGCAAGTTCTGATTTCTTTTGTCATTTTTCTCTTGGGTGGTCCTTTAAGGATGTTATTGTAGTATTGAGCTATTGTGGTATGTTTAGGAACCATGTGATCATTTTGTCAATAAACACAAGCTGCATGACTTTCCTTACACTTGTGTACACCTTTGCATCTTAAAATTTTTTCACATTCAAAAATGTTTGTTTTTGATAAAGCTGGGTCTCCACATGTTTCCTGTATCATTTGCAGTGTTTCTGTTTCTGATTTTTTCAGAAGAACATAAAACCAGAATTCAAACTCGTAAACAATAAAGCATAAGCTAAAAAATGAAAAAATCAGCAAATCCTATAGACAAAATTCTGTAATAGAATGGGATGCTGAGAACCACAGCAGTTAAAGAGCATCCATGAATAAAACTCCTTCCATTTAATTTAAACCCAAGGTCAGACTTCTCTATTACCATGATTGGTGAATTTTTACATATGCATGTGTAAACAGAAAAAAATAATTCACTTAATTTTTTGACACACCTTCAAAATTTTAGAACCATTGATATATAAGATGGCTCTTCTTTTTAATCAGATTTTGTCTGGCCTTCCGATTCACTGTATTGGAAAAGCAACATGAATTTTATCAAACATAATTCTTGGTTTTCAGAACTGTATGCACATGAGTACCCAGTTCACTTTATCATTCCAGAATAGCTTGAGATGATCTGAATGCCTTCTGCTTGGTAGCTTAGATGCCAAAAATTTCTCAGTCTGAATGCACATGGGTAGAGGAGCAAATCCTATCAGCACTTCTACGGCTGTAGGGGTTATTTTTATTGCCTCCATTATTACATTGTAAAATACAGTTTGTAAGTTGCTAACTTCAGGCTTGCATTTCTTTAATTCAACTATTGATTACGTGTTAGTGCAGCATAAGAGAATAGGGGCCTAATCATAATGTATATCCAAATTATATCAGAACCAAGTTTTGCCAATCAATATTTTAACAGGTCCAAAAGACCCTATAGACTTAAGCAGCTACATAGGTTAAATGCTCTCTCCTAATCAAATTTTGGCCAATAAAAGGCCAAGATATTTGACCTGTGTTGAATAAGATATTCTTTCATCAAATAGAGCTGGTTCCATTGGGGTTCTAGTATACCTCATCCTGATGAAACATACCACTGCCATTTTCCTTGGATTAACTGAGAATTATCTCTTTGCATCTAATCTCTGTTTCTTGTCTGCGGATTAAAACATCTAAAAAATGCTATGGCAAAATTCCCTTCTGACAATAAACAGTTGTCTGTTGAAACAATAGTGTGTCATCCTTCATTGTCTGGGGTAACATACTAACTTCTGGTTCCTTAGATTGTGGGTTCAAACCTGATGGAGGGTGATGGATTTTTTTCAGGTGTAAAAGTCCTTAGTATGGCTTCTTTTGGAAGTAAAATTATGTCTTCCTGATAACATAAAAGAAAAGAAACCTCATACAAGAAAAAAAATCTAGATTTTATACCTATGCATTACAAAAAACAGAAAGAACTTACTTTATAGGATGCATTAAGATATCACTTCCTAAAATAGCTCTGCTGTTGTAGGAAGTGGAGATTCTATCACAGAACAAGAAAGATCTAAAACTTCATAACTGAACTGATGTTATTTACAATTTCATAAATTGAACAATAACAGCTGTTGAGAACAAAATTTAAAAAAATAGGTAATGCAATAAGCCATATTCTGAGATATTCACAAAAAGAATGAGCTTATGTTTGGCCTTGAATCTAAGAGTAATAATTCAGTTCCCAAAAATAGGGGATTGTTAAACCTAGAATATTAATTTTTTCTTAAGGATCAGAAGATACATAAGCTTCAAAAATGGCTTTAGGTAGAAGACATTTTAAATGTGGGACATGTATACTTCTTTATTTTTGCTATATTTATTCTGGTTTTCTTGGTGTCCTTTAAAATCAATATGAATTGTTCCCTCTTAACTTGAAGCTGTCAATTTTATTTAATTATGCAAAAAATAAATTATGTACCATCTTTATTTAGGTTAAAGATAAGGAATTTAGCAATATATTATCTTTGTAAACAGACCTAACTTTCCAATACTTGTAAAATTGGTGTCATCTAAATAATATTTTATATGTAAAGTGGCAGCATAAACTATTATAAAAAAATCTTGATATATGAAACCACAAACTAAACATTCTGCAATATCTGATCAATAAACTTATAGGCTCAATTTGTGGACCCTAAAACCCTTAGCTATTATACTAGAATGTAAGTATATATTAAATGGAAAGAATTTGATTTGGTTTTTCTAACATTAAAAATCACTTGGTAATTACTTACTGGGACTGGTTTCAGAAATACTTGTTTTGATTTTCAACCCTTAATTCCTTAAGGATTAAAAATGGAAACAAGTGCAAGTAATAACCAAGATTCAAATTCTTTCCATTTATTATTAATCACATCACTGTCACAAGCTTCTTCGCATATTTGCAAATTTTTAAAATGTAAGCAGATGTTTAAGAAGAAATCTGTTGCTCAAATTGTAACTTTTTCAAAACTAATAATTTGTTTCAATTTGTTTAATATATTTTCAGATTTCACAAAAGATCAAGAGAATACAGAACCTAATCGAGAGAACCACCACCATGGTGTTGGGAATACAGGAGGGGGAGGAAGTGGAACGGGTGGTGGAGAGCGTCAGTCCAAGCGTGCAAGGCGAACTAGGACAGATACCCTTTCAAGCAATCTTGACACAAATACATCATCAGAGTTGCTTCCTGCACCTGAAGCAGTGGTTACCCCAAGTAGAGGAGCAAATTCTGGTACTACAGCAACTAGTGGAGGCACTGGAAGTGGTGGGGGAGGTGGAGGTGGAAGTGAACGTAAAAAGGGAGGTAATACCGGAGGTAAGAAGAAAAAGCGCAAATCTCGCCAATCTCAGCAGCATACTCAGCAACAACAGCAGCAGCAGCAACAGCGTGAAGAATCTCCTCCACATGAAGATGAACTAGCAATAGATCCTGATGAACCAACATACTGCCTCTGTGATCAGATATCTTATGGTGAAATGATCCTTTGCGATAATGATCTCTGTCCCATTGAGTGGTTTCATTTCTCTTGTGTTGCATTGGCAACCAAACCTAAGGGTAAGTGGTTTTGTCCTAAGTGTAGAGGAGATCGACCTAATGTGATGAAACCAAAAGCCCAATTTCTCAAAGAACTGGAGCGGTATAACAAGGAAAAGGAAGAAAAAAATTGAAATGACTTAATATCTTAATTTATCCAGTATATATGTAACATATATGCTCAGTTGTGCACTACAATAGAATGTGACATGTGCATTGATGTTTTAATACAATCTGTGTATTTGAAGTTTTTGTAATCTAGGCAGTTTCTGTCTATGTACATTTGATCCCATCGTAGATGCTACTACAGCTTTCAATCATCCCCAGTGATGTAACGATTAATATTAGAAAAAACATTCTTTTTTTAACGTATTTGACAAATAGAGGTAAAAAGGTTTAAAATCTCATCTCTTGCTGCTAATTGTTTATCTTTTTATATGAATAAAATGCCCCATATTGGGGTTATATGTCAAGATTTAATTTACCAGAGAGATTTAAATGTATATACATAATATATGTACCATTGTAAAGAAAAAGAAAACAGGACGCTGGTATCTTAAATAAATTATTGTAAATGATACATTGTTTTCAGAAAAAAATATAAGCACGGAGCATTCACATATCTGAATGCAGCAATTACTTTTAATAATAATAATACTAATAATGGTTATTATATAGTATTTTCTTTAATAAATAGAGTTTTACTCCAAAGATTTATGGCAATAGTGTTGTAATCAGAAATGTGTGAAGTCTTGATTTGAGTGAATAAAACTTATATATTTGTTTATATAAATTTAATATCTTCTATACTGTTATAACAAATAATCTTGTTTGCACCTGAGTTAATTAATAGACAGCAAGTATTTACTAGCCACCCTCAGGTACTGAGCTTGTTCAGGCCTTGATGTCCACATTCAATGAGGTATAGCAAATTTGGCCTTTCCATTCTCATGTTTCTAATGACCTGTACACAATAAGAAGGTTCCTCTCAATATATTGTAAAGGTTTTTTGGATTTCATGATTTGGCCAAGTATGTCTATACCAGGATAGCATATCATCATTATCTTTGTGTTTATAATGTGGTTTATTCCTGAAAGGCATACATAATGTTTCTGTCTTCTGTTAAGCTGATAGTTTCAGATCCTGTAAAAGTTCTGGATTATGTTACTACTAATAATGCTGCACTGGGGTAGCTCAGTGGTTTTATTCATGGCTCTATGCTGAGGAATGTGTTTTGATTCCGAGCTTTAAGGTGGTGATTTTAAGTTGACTTTCTCACTCTCCTTCCGCTCCCCTACTTCTGACTAGCTCATGTAAATCAGGGGTTTTCACCATTAGATCCAGGAGCAGTTTTGATAACTCACTGGCTCTGCACACCATGGTTTTTCTGGCCAAAGTATTTGCTATCTTACAATGTGCAAAAGAAAATCTTAGAAGAGAGTATAAAAATAAACAGATCTTCATTTTCTCAGATAGCCAGGCTGTGCTAAAGACTTTAAACAGACCTATAGTGTCTTCAACACTGGTTAATAGTTGTATTATTGCCTTATCAACCAGGTAGAACACAACCGTTCTCCCCTATTACAATATATGGTAACTTAGTATGAGATGGTGTGTTCTTATCATTGAATTTAATTAGTTGATATTTGTAATATTACTTTATTTACTATACTTTAAATGAAATAGATCCTACCTTCTTAGCATCCATCTTGTATTTCTTTGCATCATGTGTTTGTTTATAGCAATCTCCATCCATAAGGTTTGTATTCATCTGAATTTTAAAATTACAATATATGGTGAACTTTGTGACAGTAATGTGTTCTAAATTTTGAATTTAATTAGTGAAGAGAATAGTGAGTGATGTGTTAAAAAATTGTCTTAATTAAATTTAATGACCAAGTTTCTTTGTTTTGGGTCCTGAGGCACAAATGAATTGAAGGCTATGAGAAAGCCCATGAACTTGCGAAGCAAGGGTCAACACAGCTTCAAAAACCACTAGATCCACCTCTGGGAAAATTCTTTTGACCTGGAACAGGTTCCAGGAATATGGCACGGGAAATTGTTTACTAAATAACCATGCAAAACTATTGTTGATAAGCTGCTCAGATTCAGCAAGGTTCGGTTACACCATAGTCAGTTTATTCATTGGGCATACACCTTAATAGAAAGGTTTCAGGGCAACACAAGACTAGATTGTGCAGGTGTGAAACTGAAATAACCTACTGCATGTTATCTCCATCACAGAGGTATAAAGTTTTTGGAGAATTCATGGAACCAGAGGACTACCACTCCATTACACTTTTAGGCCTCTGTACCTGTAAAGGGACACAGAACTAGAGGACTGGAGCTAAAATAACTATAGGGTTAGCACAATAAGCCTTTTAGGCTGCAGCACAACCAGAGCTTCAGCAGATGGGCTCAAACGGAGGAAAAAAAAAACACTCATGTGAAGTATTCCCAAGGTTCAAATGGTTGAGTCTACAGTAAAAGTTTTAGGTCCTAGCTTTCCATTGCCATACTTATACACCCTACCACCAGTGGTAATGGACTCCACACATTGGGTACCCAACCTCAGAAATGGTTCCAGTCATGGCTTGGTGGAATGAGGTTTACCCCTAAAGCTCAGAGATCATATAGTAGGGAAGCATTCGAAAAAAAATAATCTGATGTGTTCCATTCACATGACTTTCTCTGCATCTATGCAATAAATTAATGTTTAAAAGCTTATGCTTCTTTTTACTTCATGCTAATCGAGAAAAAATTAGCAGAAATAATCTTATTACTGACGGTTTACCAGTTATGCAAAATTCTGTAAACTTCGTCCAGAATAAAGTAGTCTTCAGAGGCTATTCCCAGAAAATTCAAGATATACATTTTATTAGTCAGGTAAATATCTTTTAATAAATAATATTTTAATCAAAATTGTTAGACCCATTTTTGAGAAAATCAAAATTTTCCATGTAAAGGGTAGTTGGGGGGGGGGGGGATTTTCAAGAAAATCTTCATGTCACATCCTTGGAAAATACTGAACTTAAATAAGTTTGGTATTTAACAAACTTTTCGTTTTTGAGCTATGCTGTCCACAGACACACACAGAGACCTTTTTCCTAAAATGCTTTTTTTTTTTTTTATTCAGGGGGACCCAAAACATGTATTTCTGGTGAAATCTTAGTATCAAATTTCTCTATACACCATATACATATTACGCGTATAGAAAGTAAAAAAAATAGTAAAGGACATTGGACACAAGAGTCATCATATTGTATGTTTGAGGAAATAAGGTGCACATGAAAGGTATCTGCATATGCAATATAAAGTTTCCTCGTATATTACAATGGGCAAATGAAAAGCAATGACAGTTAATATCTTGAAAATGTTATTATCAAAGATTTCATTTTATATGAAAAACACAGACACTGGGGTAATTCAATAAGTAATTCTAGTCATTCACAAGAATTAAAATACCATATATTAAAGATGTTTACATGACAAAATGTTTATCTTATATTTTTTGGAAATAGCCTCTAAAGACTTCATTCTGAATGATTTTTTCATAAGTCATCAACGTAAAAGGACAAAAATTTAATACACAAGAAAATGTAGGTCTCGTTAAAATACAATTTATGGCATGTAATTTTTGTTTGTGGAGTTGACCATTTCTGAGATATTCCTTGTTATTGGTTTCAGTTTGCTCATATAGGACTTTGTCTACTCCTGGCCATGTAGAAAAAATGAATTTCAATTACATAGCAACTGGCTTCCAAAAGATTTGACTGGTTTAAACCTAGTGTATTCCTTTTATTTCCCTTCTGGTTACAAGGAAGCAAGTAATAATGTTTATCTCGATTAGTGTGACATAGATAAAAGAACGAGCTTTGTAGCAATAATTTGTTAAAAATATGTAGAGAAAGTGTGAATGGAGCACATCAGATTTTTTGTTTAGAGACCAAAATTCCTCCTTCACTGTGTTGTTAATTTCTGCACTAACCTCTAAAAATTATGTTGGTGTTAGAAGTTAAGGAGACAAAACAAATGAACCATTCTAATTTAAACAAAGTTGTTTAAAGCGCATGTATTTGCTGTTAAATGCTTTTGCATACAATTTGTTATACAATTTATAGATCAGCAGACAGTAAATACAAATTAATTTACAGTGCTTAAGAGAATTCCTTTCTTTTCTTTTTTTTTATCTACTCTGCAACAAAATATTTAAAGTAATCCATATTGTGGTGTTGGGTATATTACTGTATGGCAGCTTAAATATTAAGGCACAGAAAGGACGAGGACAGATAGGAATTGAGTGAATTTCCATCCAGGCTGTCATTGGTCATTAGGTCTTATATGCTTTATTTACCAAGCACAGTCTTCATGAAATATTCAAAATGCTTCACATTTTTAAATATGTTGCTGTACCATAATTTATAAAGCAAGTCTAGCATTTGCATAAATAATCCATCACTTTAACATTATCAATATTTAAATAACAGCCAAAATATGTAACAAATGTTTCCATTTAAACTTAATACAATGAATCACAGTTTCCTTTGTTAGGTAATTTGACAGCCCATTTGTTTTGTGCTTTCAATATTCAGATAGTATCAAAGCTTTACATCAGTATCCTTTATTAAACTTATGGTTATATTGGTGCTTCTCTTGGTTCCACTAATATTTCATTCACTGCACAATATTCTGGTTGTGTCACTGCATAAATGACTGCTTGAGCTATGTCTGCAGGCTCCAGGAATTTCATCTTTCCTGCCATGTTGCATTTTTCAACAGCCTGCAAAAAGAATTTTGTTTTGTGTTTTATAATACAGCAAATTTCATAATATAAGGTCACTCCAAAAATTTTGAGAATGGATGCAATAAAATAATAGAAATATAGATCTGATCGTTGCATATCAAAATCTTCTCCATCCCATTTTATGTACTGTCTCATGCTTTCAAACCATTTTTCAATGCTAAATGCCATCTTTGGAAAGAGTGCAAATACATTTTTGTAAGCAGCTCTGTGGCTTCAGATGACCTTAAACTTTTTCTTTTATTTTGGGGAATAGAAAAATGTTGCATGGGGCCATCTGGACTATATGGAGAATGGAACAAATATCTGACTCCTGCAGAAATTTGGTTGTTTCTTGTGCAGCATAGGCAGAGGGATTGTTATGGTGCAACAGTTCCACACAGAACAGTCTTAGGATACTTTTTTCATAGTTCATCAACACTTGTGGCAGACATTTTGTGTTGTACTATCTGACAGTGCCCCTCAAGCAGAATCATCCCAATTTGGCCACTTGCTGAGAAGAAGGAACGGGTCATTTTTCCAACACTCCCTGTTCGCTTCACTTTTGTTGGGGGATTTTCTTCTGGGAAGACCCAGACCTATGACTAAAATTAAGTTGCTGGATTATTATAGTAAACCCAGCTTCTGTCAACATAACTATTAATATGATTTTGGGCCTTCCTCCATTGAATTTTTCATTCATTTCCTGGCACTGTTGCAGATGGTTAGTTTCTGCTCATTTGTGAGTTGAAGTGGGATCCAACGATTGCAGAGCTTCCTGATGTCAAGTTTTTCTATCAGGAGTATTTTCTTTGCTGCTGATCCAATGTTTAGGACTTCTTGAACCTGACCATATGCGCATTGATAAATGGTGGATTGCAAAGGGCATAGAACTCCAAAAGAACAATGCAGTTTGGCAAGGCATTACCTCCCCCTTAAACAGACTTTAAAGTCATAGAAAATCATAGCACAGAAATTCTCTCACTTGAGATCCATCTTAGCATAAGGCAAAACAATACATATACATGTGATGCTGACGATGGGCATTGTTGGAGCATGCCTAGACTTGCACATGTTGCTATCTAAAATTTAATCTGAAGTTACGTAAAGCTGCTTTGGTTTACAACTCATTATTGCCCATTCTCAAAACTTTTTAATAACCCTTGTATCAATGGTAACATTTCAAAATTACCAAGATAGAATGATAGCTGCCAAAGCAGCTTCTCGGTATAAATATGAGCCAGCTTCCCTGCCTAAGTCCTATGATCAGTACAATGTGACTAACATAATTATACTTAGAAATTAATGTACTTAATAATACACAATGCTTCTTCATTATATTAACTAGGGTGTTAATGCAGGACTTGTTTAAAAACATCATATCAGTATGGAAGATTCAATGTAACCCTCTAACCCATCCTCTGATGTGTATGTGCATGTAGAGATGATGTAGCTTCTGGAGATGATTGCAATTGTGGGCATGGATGTGGAGCCACCCCGAAATAAAAACAAAATGCCTGACAGGCACATTCGCAAAGTGTCTCATCAATTTTGAAATAAAATTAATTGCAATGGAAACATCAGATGTAATCAGCCCTTACTGCACCAATTTTAACTGCCCATACGTTAATAATATATGTTGGTGAGCCTTATAGATTATGGCATAAGAATGAATAGGGCAGGAAGCACAGAAATAATATGAGTATTCTATTCCATTTAGCTGTATGTACCTATTATTAAACATGTTTATGGATCTTTGTGTAGAAATCTCTTAAACACAAGTGTAAACAACAATATGCACATTAGGGTTGCTTTGGCTTCCGGTGTAAGTTGCAACCTCCAGTGAACTATAATCGTGGAAGCCTGCAGAAATATACACATTGTTATCTAGAATATGGAAGATTCGAGTTGCTCAACACCCACTTGCACAACTGTATGTACATACTATTTACGTTTGTGTTTTATCAGATTTCCACACTAGACCCACAAACATGATTAATAATAGATACGTGCAGCTAAATGGAATAGAATACTCATTATGTTATACCTGTGTTCCGTGCCCTATTCACTATTACACCACTATCTGGTAAGGGTCACCAACATGTATAATTGCCACTATGGGCAGCTAAAATTGGTGCAGTATTAATTATGCCTAAAGTTTCCATCATAATTAATTTTATTTAATATCAGTGAAACACTATACAAATGCATCTTTTAACTTATTCGGCATCCATCCATCCATCCTGAAAATGGGAAAGAGGCACACTCCCAAAATACCAAAGAGTTCTGCCAACAATTCATCTGATTGAAGCCCAAAAACATTTACATATTACTAGGAAATCTCTTATTTTACTATTATCCTGTTTGAATTACCTCGGCATCAGTGGAATACTCTGCCAGTTCAGTTGTGACATCTCCAGGTTGGATGCAGGTCACACGGATGCCATACTCTGCAAGTTCTTGCCTCATAGCCTGACTCATTCCCTCAACAAAGAATTTGGTACCAGAATATACTGCTAGGCCAGCAAAACCCTGTCATAAGATTTGCAATGATGCAACAACACAAATTACATTTTCATTTACACATAACACATTTCTGCAAAATTAAAATTTCAAGGTGAAAATTTTAATACTAGACAATATATTTGTGAATATGAATTTGCTGGAAATACTGTGCATTAAGAGGGTAAATGAACAAAGCAGTGATTTTCTAGCAATAACACATTTACTTACACACTGGATTGCCTTGTGAGGGAATGGATTTTCATTTTCTCTAGCACATGTACATAGTAGGTAGAGAAGGTTTGTATTCCAACCAAAATATTTATACTGAGATTTCACTGGAAATACATATTTTGAGGGCCACTGAATAAACAGAGTATTTTAAAGAAATTGTGTGTGTCCAGACTAGCCTTAACATGGAACATGTTTAAAAAAAAATTTCTAAAAATGGCTGTAATGTTTGTATATTAAAAGCTTTCATGACAAATAAAATGTACATCTTTAATTTCTTGGTAATAGCCACTGAAATTCTCTTAATTCTGAATGACTTCTGCATATCTGGGAAACCATAAAAGACAAAAAATGCAAGTCTTGTTAACACACACATAAATGTCATGTTGTTGTTGTTGTTGTTGTTTTTTTTTTTTTTTTTTGAGTTAACCATTTCTAAGATATTTGATATTATTGGTTTTAATTTTAAAATATATAAACTTTTGTCAAAAAGGAAGCCCTCATCCATTTCATATCGCTTTTGTTTTACTCCTGGTCATGGAAAGAAAACCAAATTTCAATGACAATCCCATAGCAACAGCCTTTAAAAAAGCTGAGTTGCTTTAAACCAGAGTATTATTTCCCTTCTACTATAAGGAGCTAAGTAATAAAACCATTTCTGGTAATTGTATCTTGATTAGCATATGTAAATAAAAGAATATTCTTGTAAGAATAGTTTGCTTACAGTAAGTTAGAGAAAGTTATGTGAATGGAACAAATTTAAATTGAAAATGTCCTAAAGAGCCAGCAGCTTAGTATAAGGACAGTAGATTAAATATCACAATCTTATGGCAGCAGTATAAACATTATGCATGCAATTTATTTAACTATATCTCTGAAAACTATAGTATTGGTATTAACACATATTTAGGGTTTGGATATGAAGAAAGCCATAGAGTAACTAATAATTCTCAATATATACAAAAATAAATCTATCTTGTGAAAGATTCAGTCATCAGTAATATAATAATGATAAATAGTTGGGAACAACTACAAACAAAATATGCTTGCATAAAAACACTTAAAGAAGTTTCTTGCAATTTTAACAGCTTAAGAAAAAGTACAATGGTATTCCTTTAATAAGTTCTTTGCTTGAGACAAAAAACTAGATAATATTGTTAGATCCCTTATGTCATTAGGTAGTTTATTAAATGCTATAGTAGCTATTGTATTATACAGTGTTTCCAGGTTAAAACACATAATAATATAAGCTTTAATAACTCGTGAAATAATTGAGCTATTTATTGGTAGTTTGTTTCTAAAAGTAGAGTAACTCAAAATCCTGTTGTACACACCTTGCATACCTCAATATATACAGACATCTAATCTGTATTTCACTTCTCTCCAAGTATTTTGCAGCATTGCAGGCATAATACTCATGATAGCTGCACAAATGTAAGGTGCAGATCTGGTATCTTGATTCTTGACAAACCTTCCACAAACAAAACTCAAGTGCCATAATTTCTGGGTTTTTAGGAGACCAAGCAATTGATGGACTACCTCTTCCAATTCAGTGATCTGGGAACTCATGATCCAAAATCTCCCACAATTTCCACAAAATGGCATGAGGTGCCTTTTGTTGAAAGATCACATCACAAGGAAGTTTTGGCAAAGCATATATCACCAACATGTCTTAAGTACCTTGCTGTATTAATTGTAGACTTCACAAAGAAGATTGGACCATAACTCTGTCCTTCAACAATCCAAATCACACATTCAGATTCGGAGAGTCACACTCCTGGACTATCACTACATGGGGGCATTCAGTTCTCCATTTGTGGCAATTGTGTATGTTTTCCATGCCTAAAGTGGAATGTAGCCTTGTCCAAGAAACAAATCAAATCAAAAAATGTCTCATTTTCATCAATTTTTGCCAGAATTGTTTCTGCAAATGCCTTCCATCATCACCTGTACCCAGTTTTAATTTTATGATGAAGGTGCTGTTTATATGCTCGTTTTTTGGATGACATCATGTCTGTCAAATAAGACTATATATAACTGCCTACTAGCTTGTTGGATTGACCTACAAGAGCTCTGCTGGAAGGATGTACAAATTAATTCAACAGTAGTAGCCTCTGGAACTGCATGCTTAGTGTGGTAGGCCAACATCGAAAAGTTGGAACATTGTCAGTTGGTTACAGTCCTTACTCTTGCCGAAAACAACATTGTACCAGTGTAATAGATTTTAACTCTGCAAGAGAAAGCACATAGAACACCTGCTGTTGTTGAGTCCATGTGGTTACTGACACACATTTTAATTAACAGGGCAGTTATGCACATGGTACCAACTGCTGCAAGAAAATACAGAAAATATTGTAGAAACAAACTGCCAAAAAAATCTCAATTCCTTCTCAAGTTATTACATTTTGTATTATTATATGTTTTACAGAGACACACTATACTCCTGAGTCCATATTTTGTTGTTCCAACACACAGTTTCCATAAGTTTAATGACTTTTTAGTGCCAAAATTATGGACATGCTTATTCAGTAGCAGTATAATATTGGTTTGGTTTAGATCATGTAAACACTCATATATGAACTTAACGAAGCTTAAACTTATAGTGACTAATTGGAATCATATCTGTAATTTGATGATAATTTTTGTTAGTATTAAGTAATCTAAATTAAAAAGAATGTTTATAGAATGGTTTTGTAAGATTAATTGAGCTTGCTTTGCCATATAAGGCTCATCTAATCGATGTGTGAATGTATCAGAGCACAGAAGACACTTTTTAAAATGAGTAGCACAAGATTCAAAGATCTTTGCCTAGATAAAATGATAGGAGCCACCTTTTTTATAACCTTTTCAATATGTAAGCTGCAACTCATGAGTTGAGATACAAACTTAAATAACAAATATGCTTTACTTCTGGCTGTTTACAAATAAGGATGTTTGATGAATGAATGAATTTATTATCATAAATCGCAATGTGCCCCTCAAAACTCCAAGAAAATTGTTGTTAGAGATTGCGGCCAACTAAATTAAGCCAATAATTTCTCCTTAAAATTTTTTCTGCAGCATTTTACCTGTTTACAGTAAGATGAATTGAGATTGTTGAACATGAGCATGGCAGTTTGGAACATCATTCCATAACCTAGTTAATCTGTTTATGTGATGATATGCCTAAGAACTAAACTAGTTTTCAAACCTGACCAAGACAAAATTTGTCTCAACTCCACAGAATAGCATTAGATTTTGTGAACAAATAATTCATGTTTTCAAATTGTAATTAATCTGAATGTGATAACCTAGAACTGTCGGATTCCTCCATAGCTTTTCCAACCAGCAGAAAAAATAATAATATTTTAAGTTATAATAGCTGACTAGATCTGTCTGCTGCCCAACAATCAGCTGCATTGTAGCATGTGAACTACTGATAATGAACTTCACCTGCACTGAGTCTACAAGCATCTTCGTGCAAAGACCTTGTGCCACAATTATGTTTAATTTTTTCCCCAGTAATGGGTGCCACATGAGAAATGATTTTCACATTTACTAGGTTTAACAATTATCAAACACTAATATATGAAAGGAATTAGATAATATCATTGGATTATTCTAATTTGTAAATAATTTTCTCTTTGTTAAACTTTGCCTTATGGGAAAGAAGCCAAGATAGGGTATTTTTAAATGTGATCTAATTTTATAAAAAAAGATTCCATAATGATCAGTAACATCAATTTTATAATGACCCCCTGTGAGTTACGCCTTTTTTTTTCTTTTTCATGGCAGCAGTATTTTAATATTATTTTTTTTATCCTATTTAAATAAAATATACTATAATAAATTTACCAATGGTAATAATACATTTTCCCTCCCACTTGGCTTTTGAAAATCACAGGACTGCACCCCTCCCTGCCCCAATATTTTTAACCGGACATGCTCAAGCTTTTAATAACCTAAGAACTATAGTGAATTTTTTTTTTTTATATAGCCCCCTTTAACATCTAAGGTCATATTGGGGGCTTTCCACTTGAAACAACTCGTCTGTAGGTACTTTTTACATTGGTTTAAATCATTTTGTGTTAATCAAACAAGCACACTCACATACAAAACTCCAGACTCTGTGGGGGATAGGGAATAATTCTGGCTAAAGAAAAATTCCCCACCCCAACCGGGAATCAAACCCGGGATCCCTGGGTGAGAAGTCAGCTCGCTGACCACTCGACCACGGAGGGTCTATAGTGAATTTTTGTTTTCCAAGCTTCTGTCTTCTGTCTTATGTCTTCTCATCTACTATGTATTCCAAAAGTCATTGATGTTTTACTGAACATCTAAAACAGAATTGTAAATGTTTTTCAATAGTTTTCCATTTCTTCTTTTTTTCCTAGTTCTGCTAAAGCTCATTTCCTGCTTATATTTAACAATGGTCATTATATATTAGCTCCACATGCAGTTATGTACACTTACAAAATATCTTTTGGTACTTCTTATTAAGAAGCTCTTAACAGGCAGGAGTGGTTTCTTATATTAAACTGGTAGGAAGAAAAGCCAATATTTGAGGTGCTAAAGAGCAATGAGATAATGAATATATGAGAGCTGAAGATATAGCCTTTGATGAATATTTCACTGTAATTATTTATATGTATTGTTCCTCCCGGGCTTAGAGTGAATCCTGACATAAACATGGCTGATTGTATTACTCCACCAACAAACACATAGTGCTGTTCACCGCTATCAGCTGCATGAAGATAGCCTTCTGTTCAGCTATTTACGTCTCAGCCTTGGCTACCATAACAACATGCTATCTTTCACTGCAACAGTAGGGTGTTGGAATTGCACTGAGGTCATACTAAATAAATTTTAACTAATTCGGGGACTGGGTGAAGAAAATTTATGAAATATAATTTTGTGAGTGAAAACATTTTAATTTGAGTTGTCAGATGGAGACACGATACCCAGCTCAGGATCTAAAGCAATTCCCTTTTCTTTTTCTTTTTTTATTTCCACTCTCATATTGGAAAAACAGCTCACAGATACACCAGTTGCTTCTGACATCAATTTGGTTCATCTTTCACAGCCAAGGTGTCATAACGTTTAAAAAAAAGTTATTTAATATAATTGCCTTTTTACCACTTTTTACAGGCTTGCCACACTTTTATGTTTCTCTACACTACTATTAGAATCTGCACACTCCGCCATTATGACTGCACTGCAGGAGCACACACATTACCAATAGGATGGATGCCAGAACATTCTTCACTGCAATAAACAATGCAGTTGGGGAAGTACCAACCACCAAGTGGCAATAAATAGAAGTAAAATATTTAAGCTCATGTTTAAATGTTTTAGAAATTGAATTGTAATGCTTATTCAGCCTATTCATCATTTAAATGTATCAAATAAGTGATAATATATGCAATGTAATAACAAACTATTTCCATTCATGCCAAGAGATTTGCAGTGACATAATGTTGATATCCAGACCCACCCTAACAGGAGATAGATAATAGTAGTATTTATGTAAAAGGCCTTCAAATGTTCTAAATGCAGATTTTTAAACAGTTACACACTCAAATCTGAAACTTGAGGAAAATGGTCTACCATAGGAGAAAACAGTTGAAAAAACATTTGGCAAGATATTTCGTAGAATCCAACTAAAAAACTCCATGCCACAACGAGAATTTGAACCACACATCTTCAGTTTTCCATATTGTTACTCTACCAACCAAGCTAACATGGCAATCATGATCTTAACGAATACTTCTAGAGCATCCAGAAGGAAGCTGCATTATGGCCACACAGATTGGGAGATTTTCTAACTTCAGATCTGCCTTACAACAAAGATGTATAAAGATAATGAGATTTAAAGCTAATCAGTATGTTCAAACTTTTCAATTAGACTGGAAGCAACTGCAGACATTCACACCATCATGAATAATTAGTTAACCAGTACAGAAAACTTCACTGGTTCAATAGTTTTCATTTTTAATGGGTATCATCCTCTGCATATATCCTAAATTGGCTACAATGAAAATTTTAAGACTATACCTTAAATTACCTAATTACCTTAAGCAAATACCTGCACTGCACACATTTAAAATTTCTCTTAAAAAATTTCTTTTATTGCATTGTTTCTATAATATAAAAGAATATCATGAATGTTTTAAAAATTAATTTTTAAGAAATTTATGAATATTTTTATATGTTTTTATATGTATGTTTAATATGTTTTATATAATATTCTTATATTTTTAAGAAATTTATGAATATTTTTATATGTATGTTTAATATGTTTTATATAATATTCTTATGTAATAGCTTAATCTTTAATTTATATCACATGTGTATATATTATTTATAAACATTGACAAACTGGAAATACTTGTAAAACTTTTGACGTGTTTAAATAGAATAGATATATGGACTAACTTTATTATAAACATTATTAGTATGTATGGGCCAGGATAGCCTACTGTCTATTGTTAACCCTAATAAGGATATGTTGGAGTCTGCTTAACCTTAGGAGAATTAATTTCTTTCATTTCATTTCTTCAAATAACATAACTTTGTTTTGTTTTTTTTCAGCATTTACTTTCAGTTTATTCAACTCAAAATACTCTGTATTAATGAATGAGTACTGGATTTGATAGTATTAGTTCAACTTAGTGCAGTGGTATCATTTGCGTAACTAATTGTACTAAAATTATTGCCTCTAGATATATCATTATAAAATTTTTTAGAGTTAAACATATATAAATATTATATATAGTGAATATATTTTTTTTCTGTAATTTTCTGTAAATTTTTTTTGTAATATTTTGACGTGTTCTATATCATGTAATTATGATCCACAGAACGAATAAAACTACTACTACTACTACTACTACTCTACTACTACTACTACTACTACTACTACTACTACTACTATATGTTAAAACAATTATCTTACCCTTCGACCGGCATCTGATGTTATGTTAATTATGTGACCTTGTTTGTTTTTAACCATCTGATCTAAAACAGCAGCAGTTGAGTTGAGCACACCTTTAACATTGACATCAACTGTTTTATGCCACTGATCCACACATAAATTCTTCATGAATGTGTAATACATAACACCTGCATTGTTTACAAGGATGTCTACTGGACCAAGCATAGATTCAATGTGCTGCACACCTTGTTGCACCTAAGTGGGAATACATGACAATGCATTACAATGAATAAACCACACGCGTATAATGCGTATAACGCGTAATGTACAAAATAGTGATGACATACCAAAATATTTTAAGCTCTAAGTGTTTTTGGGCTTCTAGCCAGGTAAGTGCATAGATTGACTCCAACGTTCTGAAGATGTGCATCATCTTCGTCTTTAGGGTAAACTGATAACATGAAAGTTCAGAATTGCATATCAGGAAAGCTTCAGCTCTTCTTTATATTTTAAGCTGATCATAATTTGTTCTAGCAATAACAATAAGAATAAAGATGAAAATTAGTTGCTGAGAAAATGAAATAAAGATAGCTTCATTATTACGAAACTTTCTAAGTGGATAAATTTGAAATATTTGTTTCTTTACCATGTACATAGAAGGTAGAGAAGTATCAAATTCCATCAGAAAATTTGATATTGAGATTTCACTCCAAATACATGTTTTAAGGCCCCCTGAATCCAATAAAAGCATTTTTAGAAAAAATGCAGATGCACATGCATACAATATTACTCTGTAATGGGGCATGCTAATGAGTCCAAAAATGGGTAGCTATTAAAATTACAACAAAAAAGAACATATACACATATTTAATGGTGATGATAGTGATTTATAAGCACTGTTTGTTATGCTACAAACCTATAATGCATATTAATTTATTTATTCCCTAATATAACTAAGTGGCCCTCTGTGGTGTAGTGGTTAGCAAGCTAGTTTCTAAGGACCAAGATTGTGCGTTCAAACCTGGTGAAGGTTGATGTATTGATTTTGGATGTAAAAATCCTTAGCATGTTTTGCTTCAGAAGGGAAGTAAAGCAGCTGATTCGTGTAATGTTTATTTACACATAAAAGAATCCCAAATCTTGAAAGAAAAGGTCCCTGTGCTAAATTCGCCATGTTTCACATCCAAAAGTCATGATTTCATCCTATGTAGCTATCTAGAGGAATGAGTTAATCCTTCATCACCATGTATACATAATGCTGAACTTTCGGACTAAAAATTCTCTGGTCAAGAAACCACTCTAAAGGTGGAGCTTGAATTGAATAATAAAACTGAGTTATTAATAGAGAGTTTAGTTAAGCATTAGTATAATTATTTCAGTGTTAACTATGCCCCTTCAATCTGTTGGCTGTTTGCATTTTAGCCTATTGTTACAACCTAAAATTGGCTACTTGTGATAAAACTTGATTCTTTTCACAATGTAATGTAGCCTGTCTTCTCAGGCAGAAGTAGTATGTGGATAGATGGGGTATAGTAGGCATATTTTCAGGATGAGACATGAAGGGGAAGGTTGCAAAAGAATACACCTCATGCATTCATTTGCTATGCAAAGCATAACCAATAAGTCTCGAGGACAGCTGAAGCAGTTAGAATAGCCAGCCTAGTGATCTTAAGTATTGGAATAGGGATTCTTAATTTGCCTAATAGAAAAGGAATCAAAAGTTAATAAATTTCAAAATTAAATGGAGCTCATTATTTTTTATTAATAAGTAATTACAATTATATTATTATTATTATTATTATTATTATTATTATTATTATTATTATTATTATTATTATTTCATTGAAAATATTTACATTCTTATAACTTTCATTAAATCAAGAAGAAAAATGTAAATATAATTTATCAAGTAAAACATAGAGCTAGCCCATAGCTTATTAGCAGCATGGGTCTCTAGTTCTGGGAATGATTCAGTATGGATTACTGCATTCATACATTAAATTTAAATAAGATAATGAGTTTAATAGTCAAACTGAATTGAATTTATCTACAATACCAATAGCGTAAAATAGATATGTCATTTGAAGTAAAGAAGTTAGTTAAAAATAACATTAATATGTCATATTAAAATTATTAATAAATTATACTTCTTTATTCCATAAATAATACCTTTAAATTTATTTTTATTATTTTCATTCTTTTCAATTATATTAATCTTATTTAATACCATAAATTATTATGCATCATAACCACTTCTCATCTAATTATATAATTTCATATTAACAATAAATAAAATGTATGTGTAATGAGAAATGTGTACACCCGATAAGTTGTAAATAGAAATTTGACAGTTGTAAATTAATACATTTAAATGCTTGTACAGAATATTAAATTATGCATGTGTTATCTATGACAATGCTTTAAATTTACATAATCAAATATACAGACCATAAATAATAATAATAATAATAATAAAAATAATAATAATCATAATCACCACCACCACTGTTCATTCACACCTTGCATATGATGAAGAATATCAGGTAAAAAGAATCTGATGTTACACTCACATAACTTTCTCTATCCACTAATCATTTGTTAGTGTGTATACAAAGTATTCTTTAGAAAGTTTGTTTTTCCATCTACTTAATTTGAATTGAGAAAAATCTTTGCAGAAATAGCTACCTTTACATTTCATTATAGATCTAAATAAATAGTGATTGCAAATGTTTAAAAACCATATCTCTAGCATTCCAATTTATATAACTCAAGCCCAAATACCTTTATTTATTTGATCAGTTGGAATTACTGCACTTAAACTAGGTCGGTTCGACCTTTAAAATCTTACATGATCTGAGTTTAAACCGGCATAAACCAGGTTGGTTTCTATCTTTAATTTTATTGGATATTTTAGTATGAGAGGGCCAGGTCTCTGAAATAATAACATTATTTGTTGTTTCCATGCAATTTCGAGAAACATATGAATATGGAAAAGATTTTAATCAAACAATTATCACCATTAATATCACATATATCGAAGATGGCTTATTTTACATAGAATAAATTGTATATTCTGTATTGTTTGTCTATCGCATAAAATTTACTGGTTATACAAGATTATACAAAATTCTTTGGAATCAAAAGGATTTTGCTGGCTATTCTCAGAAAAATTGCAATATAAATATTTTTAATATTTTAAAGTATATTATTTAGAATAATAAAATTTTTATCAAAATTGTTAGAACCATTTTTGAGAAAATGTTGGAAAATCTTCCATGTATAGTTTGCAATGGGCAGTTTTTTTTAACATTTTTGTGATGCAACTTTGGAAGATACTGAACTTAAATACCATGTTTGGTATTTATCTGACTTTTTGCTTTTGAGTTATGGACTTTACCAACTCTCATATGGGCAGGTACATCACAGGCCTTTTTCTAAAATGCTTTTTCTGGATTCAGGGAGTCTCAAAATGTGTATTTCCAGTGAAATCTTGGTATCAAATTTTTGGGTGAAACACATTGCTTCCCATGCCTACTATAAGTAATTGCAAAAATAATAACTGTACTGAACTTTCTGCATAAACCAATTTTATAAACATAATACATACATGAAAATATTGAAAGTTACTAATAGCATGAAATTCACTTTCTTTAAGTTTAAATTTTCATAATCAGCTTACCCTCCCCATATTTAGGACTGACATCCTCTCTAGGACTTACAAGCGGATACTAGGTGTCAGAAGCCTGTCAGGAAGCCAATGACATGAAACCACAGAATGGAGAACCTCTAACCAGGCATGAGAATGCGGAAGTAAATGATATAAATGCAAGCAAAATGGATGATAGGAAAAATGATGATGGAGCAGTTGGTGGAATGAGTGGCAGGGGAAACTGGAAGACCTGGAGAAAACCCATCCAGATGCTGCTTCGACCACCATAAATCCCACATGGGGGCGCTTGGGATTGAATCCAGGCTGCCTAGGTGGGAGGTGAGCATTCTAACCTAACCACTCAGCTATGGTGCCACCTTTTAAGTTTATATATAGATGTAAATTATGTATGTAGGTAACTTTTTCCTGACAAGTTGTAACCCAAGTTTTAATTTTTAGAAATTGCAAATAACTGGTGTCTAGATTAGATTATTACTTTCTCTTGTATATGTATGCAGCATATATAGTGAATGGAGAATGTATTGTATTCCACCCAAAGATTTGGTATCCAGATTTCACCAAAATATATGTTTTGAGGCCCCCTGAATAAAAAATTTTTAGAAAAAAAGTCTGTGTGTGTGTGTGTGTGGTGTGTGTGTGTGTGTGTGTGTGTGTGTGTGTGTGTGCATGTGTGCTTGTGTGTGTGTGTGGACAAAATAACTAAAAATAAAAAAAAATCTGTTAAAACCAAACTTGGTATTTAAGTTCAGTATCTCCCAAGGTTGCAACATGATTTTCAAGAAAATCCCCCCACCCCTAATTTTCCTTTACATGGAGAAATTTTCGAAAATGTTGATTTTCTCAAAAATGGCTCCAACAACTTTGATTAAAATACTGTATATTAAAGACATTTACATGACAAATAAAATGTATGTCTTGAATTTCCTGTGAAGTCCTCTTTATTCTAAAAGACTTTAGCATAACTGATTAAGTAAGAGATAGACAAATACTTTCTACACAAAACATGTAGATCTCATGAAAACACACAATTTATGTCCTTTACATTTTTATTGCTGAGGTAACCATTTGCAGATATTCCTGGTTATTGATTTAAAAATATTTATACTTTTGTCAGACAGGAAGTCTCCCATGTTTCTTTTGTTTTACTCCTGATAATGTAAAGATGCAAATTTCAATGACAAGCACATAGTGACAGCTTTCAAATCATCTGATTATCGCTTTAGCTTAGTGCATTCCTTTAGTTCCCTTCTACTTATAAGGAGTTAAGTAATAAGACATTCTTTTAAAGCTTATCACAATTAGCATGGTGTAGAAAGAAGAATAATCTTTTATAAGAAGTTTATTTGAAGAACAGCTAGAGAAAATCATATGATTGTAGCACATTAGATTCTTTTTTATCACTGAATGCATCTAATTCTACTGAAACCCATAAATTACAGTTAGACTAACTTAACCAAAGCCTGAATTTAGGAGCGAAGGCAGAGAGTGCATTTGAGGAGGACAAACAGAAATGATTCTAGCAAATGATGTCAGTCATTTCATAGTGACTTTTAGGGATTTATCCAAATGGGGGGGATGCCAACTGAACCATGGTCAAAGAATGTTGACTAAATAAAGGATTTAATGGGTCAGCATGAGCAACAAATCTTTTAAGTATTTATGAAACCAAAAGGTATGCAGGAGTTCATAGAGTTCTCATGCTTTTCAGATGTGTTAATCACTAGACTATGGGCAGACCCTCTCACTTCACTACATCTACAGGAGGTACTCTGTATCCAGCACCAACTCCTGAGACTAATCGTGTGTGGATAGTAACATGAACAGAGTGAGGCATTTAATCATTTTTGCCAACCAAGGTATGGAATTATGATTTTACAAAAGAACAGATTAAATTCTTTGTCATGTCCCAATATTCACCACTGCTTTAATGTACTGATATAGTATTTTTGTACCTGTTTAATAACAGGTATAATGTGGTGTACTAAATCCGTAAATATAAAAGAGCTATAGAAAAACAACGAGAATGCACAAATTGCATTTACATTTTTGCATGTATTCTAGGTGAGCCACCCCCCCCCCCCCCCCCGCTCCTGCATATGCCCCTGGCTGATTAATTCATTAAATAATCCATAGAGAAAGTTTACAATATGATGCAATTAAAACCAAAAGTTTTCAACTTCTTGAAGCAACTTATACAGTGAAACCAACATGAATGGAAATTTAGGATTATTGGGTTTTTCACTTATTTCACCACATTTACTGCAGGAACATGATTTTTTAAATTGTTGTTCACATCATCAGATGCTGCTATCTGGTTTGAATATCCAGGTCACTCAATTGGCAGAAGTTTTCTGATGGTTTATCTATTTGGAGCAGAAGTTAATTTCTGTAGTAAATATTGTTGCGGCCATAAAGAAAAAATTACAATAAGATTCCATTTAACTTTTAAATTTCAAAATTTCAAAGTAACAACCACAAACTTCACCAGGGAAATGAAATTTTGCTTTTTTGGATATAAACTTCACAAAAACATGGACATATTTGAACTCAGCATTTTCAGGAAGCACACAAATATGCCAAACTATACCCCCAGTAACATAAACATGTGATTTTCAATAGTCAGTGTGGGTAGTTCAATTGGTTATGCACTGGCCTTCAGATCCAAAAGTCACAGGTTCAAACCTGGCCCAGACCAGTGCTTAAAAGTAACAGCCCCATATCACAGATTTCTGACTGCAGCACAAAATTCCGACACATTGGTATGGATGATATAATCCTGGCAATAGTGTCATCAACAAACATAATATTTATTTATGTTTTCTTCAGTAGTTTGGCTCATAGATTGGTTAGTGTCATCATGAACCAAAGTGAATATCATAGGAAAAGAGAGCAACTTATTAAAAAGCTGAATTAAGTGGCTTTGATGAACACCTGATGAACAAAAGAATCCAAAAGGTTAAAAAGGACAAGCACTTGGGAGATCCAACCCCTCTACAGGAAGACAAACCTAACATTTTCCACAGGAAATTATGCCACCCTACAGCTAAGGAACAGTTTCAGAAGATTTTCAAAAAACACAACATCATTTTGGCTTCTCAAAATGGGTTTTCTGCTTAACACTTGTTAAAATAAAATAAAATGGAAAATATCACATCTAAGGACAAACCTGGTATATACTAAATCAACAGTTTGGATTGTGGCCAAATATACATTGGTGAAACAAAAAGATTATGTCAGGATGAAAGATCATTTTACTCGCACTAACATTAAATTCAAGCAAATATAAAATTAGCTGTGGCCTACCATTTTTGAAACAATAACATATATAAGCTTTGGCATAAAGTTGTTAAAATACTACCAGGGATAAAAAAGAGTTAGAAATGTAGAAGAAAATTCTTATCAAAAAACATGAAGACTTATTAATGGACATTGAAACTTCCATGTAAATGAATTTCATTAAATGGTTAAAACCTCACCATCAAAAGAACTCTTTCAATCAACAAGGAACCCAGATATTCAAACCAGCTGCTGATGATGTGAGCCAGAGCTTACGAAAACATGTTCCTCCAATGAGTGAAACCTAGGATTGTTAAGTCAATTCAATCCTAAATTTCTAGCTTATTCCTTTATTTTTTCAAACATTACAATTTTTCTTCTTCAATTAGGGAATACTCACCTGTTTCTCGTCTACTACATCCATTGTGACAGTAATAGCAGAGCCACCCTGGCGCTCTATCTGAGTTTGTATTTCCTTAAGTCGTTCAGTTCTACGTGCAGCCAATGCCACCTTGGCTCCTGCTAGGGCTAAATGTTCTGCAATAGCTGCTCCAATACCAGAAGAGGCGCCAGTTACCAAAGCAACCTTGCTGTGCAACAGCTGTGCAGCTAGCAAACCAAGTTAAACATTTTTATCTATTAGTTACATTCAGAGGGATGTTTTCACTGAATTTAATCTTACAAAATGTAAAGTTTTCAGAACATTAATTCTTTTTCTTTCAGTAAGACAACTCACTTAAAATGTTATAATTTTAAAAATAATCATTTTGATATTACTGTTATATTAATGTATGATTGGAAGTTTGAAATATTTACTACTCTCAGAAAAAAAACACATACAATTTTGTATAAGCTTAAAAAACACTTATCTAAATTTGTTATGTTTATCTCTTTAATTAATATTTATCACTTGTGATCAGATTAGAAAATCTTTGTGTGGTTTAATCCTTTAAATCGACAACATTTGACCATTGCTTTGGATTACTTGGGACTCTAGGCCAACTTGAGGCACTGCCAGATTGCTAATATGCCAAGTTGTCACCTTGAGTAGCTACTGCTGCCCAATGTTGCCAATTTCTGAATTTCCATATTATTTTCTCCTCCTTGTAACTAAATAATTATGACAGCACAATTAATGACAAAATGTTAGAATCACACTATCTTAGATCTGTGATCAGATACAAAAGGTAAATATTTGAACAAGAGGAACTTGTCTGGAAAAGAAAAGGCAATGTTCCTCCTCTTTCTTTTCTTTAAAGCACAGTGAGAAAGAGCACACATGCTTTTGGGGGCAAAAAGAGACATGCAGCATACATCAATTCAGTTATTGGGGTAACATAGTTTTACACCTTTTTTATCAGACAGTGAAAATTTTAAATAAACGAAGTAACAAAATTATGTTACCATAATGGGAATGCTATAAAATTGTGGTATGCTTGCAACACTGCTCATAATGCAGAAATATTATTGCTTTGCCAGTTACCCTTTGTGAAACAATATTTATTTTAGCCTGCCTGGGTAGCATGGGGGTAGCATGTCTGCCTCAAATTCAATAGGTCACGAGTTCGAATTTTGCTTAGAGTGAGTTACTGGATAAAGTGTTTTTCGGGGTTTTCTCTTATCCTGAAAAGATGAATGTCAAGTAATTTTAAGCTCCATGGACCTCAAGATCATTTGAGAATCATTTCACCAATTTCATTCATTGTCCAATATGACCAACCAGGTTAAAGGACATTAAGCTAAAAAAAAAAATTATATATATATTATTATGGCTGTAACACTCCTCTCTCCTACATATTATTAAAAGGTACAATGATATACAATTAGTTGGTTGGACCAGTTGAAAAATTCAACGCCACAGCTGGGCATTTAACATGGTTCTCCTGCTCTCTGTACAGTTGCTCTAACCATTGAGCTACTGTGACAATCCGCTGGTATAGCATTCAATCCTCCAACTGATCATGTGTGTTTTTACCCGGTTCAATCAACAATCGTAAGTACATTATTATCCGGGTAATATTCACTATGTTTCTGCCAACATATAAGCTATTCTATTATAATTGTAACACTCCTCTCTTCTACATATTATTGAAAGGTACAATGATATACATTTTACAAATTATAATAAAAGGAGCTGATCACCATTATTTTCTTTAAGTTTGGATGGGCATTGGCATTGTTGATAATAGGTGCTCAATGATGAAATCATGTTACAGAGCTCATTATTGTGAGGCACTGAGAGGGTAAAACAGTGAAAGAATACAGATATTTTTAATATAGGGCATTGTCTCAGATTATCCTTGCTGAAATTTAAATGTATAAAGGTTTCAATTGCACAAAAAAAAAAAAAAAATAGAAATAGCATGCAATAGAGATTAATCACCCAGAAATCACGTTTTCAGGATAAAAATTCCCAAACTGCATTTTTTTTTTTAAAACCATTGCAAAATTCCACTGGAGATGGCTACAATTGCCTAGTCTTGTCACCATGCATTTTTTTTTTTAAAACCATTGCAAAATTCCACTGGAGATGGCTACAATTGCCTAGTCTTGTCACCATGTTGAGTCACTATAACAATATGTTGGAAGACTATTGGTAGATATGAATTATGAGAAGTACCTAGTCTTTATAGTTTCTCAATTTGTAGATGAATTTGTAAAAATCCATATGATGTATTGAATATTAATGTTCTATGCAATTTTCAGAAAAACATACATGAAAGTTTTCCCTACAACATCTGAAGAAGCAATATATAGAATAAAACTTTTAGTAATTGTATAACCTCACTTTTAAGACAATTATATATGCACAACATGGCAATTTCTTGTAGTGCCAACTCCTCATGTAAAATTTACTAATTCTGTAAACTATCATTTTGGAGTTACTTAGAATCCTATCCTGAGTTACACTCCATTATTAGTAATGTAAATATTTTTTTTTTCAGGCAGAATATCATACCATGACAGTAACTTCCTGAGCCAGAAGCCGAGAGATTTGCAATTTCTGATTTGTAGCACAAATTGGATGCTGTTAAAAAGCAGTATATCACAATGAGAAAAGATTTGGAGAAGTCTGGGGTACCAAAAAGTAAATTTTTTCAAACATTATTCTTAAAATGTGAACTATATAGTTTCAGCAGAAATTGACAAGCTTTTTCCATTAACTCTGAATAGGGATTTGGGTTACTGGATGTTTACATTTGAGTAATAGTAAAAGCAAATACCTTGAGAAAATAGCTTTGAAGGAATTCAGATTCTAATACTGACAGGGAGAAATAATTTCTAAAGAGAAGCAGGAACAAATTAAAGTCACCTAAAACTATTAAACAAGCCAGTACTTATGTTATTAGAGAACCAATACAAATGTATGCATAATATACCCCCTAAGGCCATTATAAATTATGAGGAGACCAATATGTGGAAGAATAAGGTAATGGTTTGTAAAGCATGCAAACTTCCTGAATTTGTAGTTGACTCTACATAATCAAATATCTATTTCAGTTACAGCAAGTGAAAAGTTTCTGAATCTTTATATTGTATAGATCAAAATAACTCTATCTAATCTGGATGGAAATAGGATATTAGTAGCAAGATATGAGGGTCACTACTAAAGTTTTGAGATACGTGTAAATTAAGGTTGATCAATTTAAACGGATTGCACCATTGGATAGCCACATGCTTTGCGAGTGTAAACCTGTAACATGTTGCATCCTCCGTTTCCCCTTGCAGTCTACAATGCAAGGTTAACAACCTCTAATGTGACATCAGTTGTTTGCCGGCATGGAGGTGGAAAGAGAGCACTTTCGTGCAATGACTTTGGGTCTCATTTAAACCCATTTTAAAATCATGCAAAGTCTTGAGCGCTTACAGCAGGCTTTAGGGGACCTTGTTCTGTCCTGTGCCATAGTTTTTCGGTGGTTTCAAGAATTTAAAAGAGGCCAAACAAACTTATTAAAGGGTGAGGTTAGGAGTGGTTGTTCATCTACGGCAGTGACTGTAGAAAACATAGCTGCTGTGGAAAGAATGGTCTGCAAAAACAATCGTGTGACATTTAAGGAAATTGAGGCAAGTATGCAGATTGAATCGCCAGCAGTTTCGAAAATATTGCACGACTATCTTTGCATGAGGAAGGTGTGGTGATCCAAAGGTGATTTGATGGAGCCAATTCTTGACAGGTTTCTGGCATTGTCACTGGCGATGAAACTTGGATTTACCAGTTTGACCCTGAGACTAAGCGACAGTTGGCTGTATGGATCTTCCAGTGAAAGTGAAGCGGCTGCGCAGCATCAGGAAGAAAATGGTGGCCACTTTCTTCTCTAAATCTCATCATGTGGCTACCATTCCACTTGAGGAACAAAAGACAGTTGCTGTGCACTGGTACACAACATTTTGCTTACCACATGGTTTTGTAAAGCTTCGTGAATTGTGGCCAAGAACAGGTCTGTGAGGAATCCTGCTTCACCACAACACCTTTGTACACACAGTCAATGCAACGATCCAGTTTCTGGAGTCCACAGAAGTGAAACTTATGACTCATCCCCCCCTACAATCCAGATTTGGCTCCATGTGATTTCTTTTTGTTCCCCACTGTGAAAAATCACATGCATGGAACAAGGTTTTCGAGCCCTGAAGAACCTTTTGCAGCATTGGAAGGTGAACTTTTATATCCACATGAAGATGAATGGCAGGAGTGTTTTCAAAAGTGGTTTGAGAGAATGAGAATGAGAAAGTGGTGAATACTTTGAAAAGCTTCAGCAGTCAAAGTGATTTTATTCAGTTTAGTTTTTGTGTATCTCAAAACTTTCGTAGTGAGAGGTTTGAAGGGCTCATTTTGAGGATGGTTTCAAACATTAGCTTTGCCTTACCTAAAGAGTTTGGAAGAGATAATGAAAGCAATTATTAGAGATAATCTGTCAAGTCTCCCCCAACCCTAGACCTAGCTTTCTTCACACCCTTGAAATCTGAGTGACGAAAAATGGAAGAGTAAACACTAAGTATGTGCCTAACTGTAGAATGCCAAAAGAGAATTTGAAAATAAAATTCTGAGAAAGTTTTATCATCCGTGCCCAGCAGGTTCTGAAGCTGAAGGTAGTCGAAGGAAAACCAAACTTCAGAAGTTACTTCCAAAAGAAAAGAAGATACAGAAACTTTGGCTTACTTCAGACAGTGTAACTTTCTACAGCAGCTTGCATATAAGAAATTGCTAAAAATGCATGCTTTCCTACTTCAAAGTATGCAACATTCCTGGCACCAATAATTTCAATTCTGTGGTTCAGAATAAAACAAGAAACACAAAGCAGTGATACAATTTCTGATACTGAAACTGATGAGTGTATCACACTTCATGATACAAGGGAGAAGAGGATTTTGAGTTTTGCTGTAGAAGTGTGTCAGGATGAAGATGATGCTGAAGAAACAATGAGGCTGCACATTCAGGTTCTAATGAACTCAGAATTAACATACATCTACATGTTAGTAATGTTGTTAAATCATTTATAATGAAAGGAATAGGGAGCAAAAGAAAAACATTTATTGGCTTTTTAGTTGTACTACTAATTTATGTGGAACTGTACCCATCAGGGACAAAAGAATATTTATTGTTCACTCCAGTTGATGATATTATCAATGTAGAGGGAAAACAGATTCTGAAACTCACCTAACCTGTTAAAAGTTATGAGCAGAGGAAGATATTTTAGAGTATATAACTTTCTTATATTGAATTCATTTTTAAACTATACTTTTACTGTTTTTATTTTTATTTCCTAATAAGTAAGTTCATCTGTATACTATTACTAATGATATTTTGTTCCAACCCTATATATTGACCTATCAATCGAAGGCATTGACTTACTAGGGACTAAGAAAATCAGATTGCTAGATTACTCTTACCTCAGTGTTACTTGGGATATAGACAAATCTATACTTTTTGGACAACCTCTATATGTCAAACTAAAAGTAAGTAATATAATAATAACAACAACCCATAAGCCCACCTGGGTAGTGTGGTGGTAGCACGTCTTCCTTACATTCAAAAGGCCATGATTTCGAATCTCTCTTAGGATGAGTTACTCAGATAAGGTTTTTTCAGGGTTTTCCTTTATCCTGAGAAGACGAATGTTTAATAACTTTAAGCTCTATGGACCCCAAGATCATTAGAGCATCATTTCACCAATTTCATTCATTGTCCGACATGACCAACCAGGTTAAAGGACGTGACTTAAAAAAAAAAAAAAAGAAAAAAAAAAAAAAAAAACATACTGCTATAGTTATTACAAGCCTGGGGCTTCCAACCCAACTGCCAGCCTCGCACCCATTTATGCTTAGCAGAGGTGGATGATCATCCAACTGATATGCAACAGTGGTGTGGATAGCATAAGCTAGGCCCCAGCCACAGCTTCTCACTTTTATCACAATACTGAGTGGGCACTGGTCCATACCCGGGACTTAAAATCCTGACCCACATGAATGGAATTGAACCCGGGTGGATTCCATAGCCAAGAATCAGAGAACCACAGACTTGAGAGCAATTTGAATTTTCAAACTGTCCCAAGAAACATAGTCTGGGTAGTGTAACCAAAAAGGATAGTCCATTATTGTTGGTGTCAGTCAGTTCATTTATGAAATACCTAAGAGAAAAACTCTAAACAATTAACAATTTTATCAGTTTATTTTTTGCTGTATCTAAAGCTATAGGGTCATTAAATTACATGGTAACCCCTCTCATGGCCTCTCTCCACTGCATGAGATATCTGTGAGTCGCTGGGAATGTGGTGCTGGAAAAGATGCAGCTTAAATAAATACTGAAAATATTGACCATCTGCTCCCAAACATTCACCTAAGCTCAGCAGCAGAAATCCGTGTAATCTACAGAAACTTAGTGATAACATCATGCAAGAATAAGAACTGAAGCTTTCCTGGCGACATGTTAATTCAAAATCTTCTCGGGCTTCTAGCCAGGTAAAAACTTGGTTTGACACCAAGCCAAGTTTTTACCTGGCTAGAAGCCCGAGAAGATTTTGAATCATGCAAGAAATCACAAGAATTCCTGCTGCTAAGCTTAGATGAGTAAGCATGAATATTTTCACAAATTGTGCTGCCTGTATGTGAGCAGAAGGTCAACATTTCCATAATTGATCTTAACATATGCATTTTAGTGTGCCTTTGCCGGAGACTCTCGGATCTCTCACACAGTGGAGAGAGGCCATGACAGGGATCTTATAATTAATATGACCCTATATCAATGATTACAATAACATTCTGGGCAAACTAGTAGGATACAACATTTTCTGACTGAGTTGCTCCATATTAGTTAAATGCTATAATGAACATAAAATGTAGTACTTACTATCACGACGTCTCCTGTTGGGTCTTGGAATAAATCCTATCTGAGCAAGGTGTCTTAGATATTTCCTCATGAGCTCTGCATCAACAGGAGGATATTTCAGGCCTTGAGCCTTTAACGATATTTCTAAGTTGTTCTTAGTATAAGTGCTCATATGGCTGAAATAGCTTGGTTCTCTAGAAAAATAAAAGAATATATGTAAGACACATTTTCATTAGTTGTTAATTTCCAAACCAAGAGGTTCATTTAATAATAATAATACTAAATCCATAATATTTCAATGTATTATTATCATGAAACAGTATACTCAAATTGAGTATACGTCAATTGTAACACATTTTCACCACTAACAAGAAAAGTTGATAATGGAAGCGACAGCGCCTCCAAAACATGTCCTTAGTAATTAAAATGTAAAGTGTAAATGTTAATACCATAATTCATTATTTGCAACAAAACTTTACGTATCATTATGAATAAAATTATTACAATTGATTCAAACGAATGCTTGATTCATAGTATACATCACTGTCCCAAAATTCTCATAATTTCTAGTATAGTCAAAGATAAGCTAATGGAAAATAAGGCTAAGTGACAGAAAATAATGCACTTAAACAAAATAAATTATTTTTTATATTTTTTAAGTTTTTGTTAGTTTAATAGCACTGATTTAGAATATTATACGGTTATTATTTAACACAGCTGATTTGAATACATTAATTGAGAAACCATTAGAATTGAACTTATCAAACGAAATAAGCATCTGCTGAAAATCATACACTATTACAAGTATTGGCTTGTAAGTTCTTGGAGGTATACACCCTAATTGTATCATAATACACAGACGGTTAACACTGCTTATAGAATTCTATATTTTCAGCAAACACAACTCATTATTACTCCTGTGTAGATTAGTTCATGCTCCTTTGTGGAATTTGGAGTTATGAACTATAGATAACATAAGAAACTTTTCATTATATGAGCAGAGATAGAACCAGATAGTGGCTATAGTCCATACTTTCTTAATCAGGGAGAGAAAAAAAAAACAAAAAAAAAAACAAAAAAAAACAAAAAAACAAAAAAAAAACATGCAACTTGTACCGCTTTCAGGGCCAGCTCCAGAGTTTTGAAATTCCACGTGATAATTACCAGTGTTGCCCCCTTCATGCTTTTAGGCATAATGATGCCTACATGACTGCTTATTCTCATTCTACATAAATATTTGCATTATATATTTATGTAGCAAATAAATATATAATGCTCAATAAATAAGAGATATAGGTATGTGGTAAAAGAACAAGATTGTGTGAAAGAAAAACACCTAAACTCACAAAATATTCAATATTTCAGGTTCACCCCTTTATTAGTCATAAAATGATGGTTGACTGAACTGTTAATAACCATTTATTAGCACTCCTCCACAGATGTCACTTCTCTATATTTGGGGTTATCACTTTTTTTTTTTTTTTTTTTTTTTTTTTGTGGAAAGGGGTTGGTCAGAATGTGCATGGAAGAAATATTTTTTGTACACTACTTAGGGGATAAAATATAAGCTTAGTGTTATAATATTAAAATTGGTTTAATTATTACATAGAGTACATGTCTTACATTTACAAATTTGTCTCTTATACTGCATATTATTAAGTACAATCAACTGTCTCTTTGATCATTCAAACTTAAATGTACACCTCTTGTTTAATTTTACAGTCTTAACAAGTAAGGGTTTAGATAGTACATTTCATTGATTCAAAGTTGATTTACATTGAATTTCTGCTTTGACCACATCTACATCCAGCCTATTACAATTGTCAGTCCAAACATTTCCCATTATCGAAAACACTAGTTCTGTAAGTGCATTACTTACAGGAATAGAAAGTACATACTGAACAATTACAAACAAATTTGGTAAGTAGTCAACTACGGTTTTTGCAAACAAGAAGCTCCACTTGAAGCACATGAATTATGTTTTGAAATAAATTCAGGAAGAACTTCCTTTACAAGGCAGTATTCTGAATAAAGGGCATTCATGTCCATAAGATCACACAAGCCAAGTTGAATTATGGCATTTTGAAAGTCATTCCATTTTATATCTTATGTGAGGCTGAAGGCTTTGAGATTTTGAAATGGGTTATTCTTACTAAAATCAAACCATTTTTGTAAATAACCAATAGCACACTCATAAAATTTGTTCAATTTTGATTCCAACTGTTGTATTTTCTGAGCAGGAAGGTTTCTAAGACACAAAGAAACTTTATAGCCTTAGAAGCCATCACACAGTCTCTGAGTTCATTTAATAAATTCTCGAATTTTTCAAACACTTGTGTTGAAGTGCATTCACGTGGGAATGTGATAACAATTATGTGCTGCTGGTACTAACTGATTATTGCTGCCCTCTATTATGTAAAGGCTTACTCCAATTTTTTAAAATATATGAATAGCAAATTATTGAGAGTTATCATGGTGGAAAAATAAATCAGATTCCTGGAAATATTAAGCCTGAGTCCGAACTCTGGACAAATTTCTGCTTACCCAGACTGTCCGGAGTAGTCCCAGGCAGGTGGTAACCCTACCTATATTTGTTCCCTTGTGAGACATTTTACTTCTGCCAAAATATATGTTTTGTTACATTCTGTGACCTAGCCCTTCACTTCTGTTCACATTATTTACATGATGTTGAAGTGGAAATGATATGGATGCAATTCATTGGCTTGATGACCATGTATTTGGCTAGTTTATTCACAGCATATTTTTATTTTTTTGTCATTTATGAGGTTAAGAGCCCCCCTTTTCATAATGTTAAATGAACCACTCTACCATTTATATTTTATTCTTTCTATTAGTGTGTGCTTTATTCATTTGGTTCCGTGATATTGTTAATAATAATAATAATAATAATAATAATAATAATAATAATAATAATAATAAGAAGAAGAAGAAGAAGAAGAAGAAGAAGAAGAAGAAGAAGAAGAAGAAATTCATCATCTTTAAACCATCTGTACAAACAATCATGGTTAATTTCTTCATAGTAATTGCCAGATCTCCAACTGAAGAGTAATTTTTACATATGCTAAAATATTCCTATTAATATTTACAAATCAAGACATCTTGTCTGCTTGTTTATTGTAAATATTGTATTTAATTACTGCTTCTTTTCTAATTTTTAGATTTATATGCATATATTTCATCTGTCCCATAACATGTGCTTGTTCAATTGAAATAAACTAACAAATTAATTAATTAATCAATCAATCAATCAATCAATCACTCTAAGCAAATAAGCTAAAACTAGTGGGTTAAAACATTCACCAAGGTGGCCAAGGTTTGATCCCAGGGGGCTGCATGTGTGATTTGTGATGCATAAAGTAGCATCTGGGGGTTTTATTCAGGTTTCCCTTGCCATTCATTGCACCAATTGCTACATCATTACCTTTTCTATCATTCATTTCACTGTCATTTCACATCATCAGCTTCCTCACTCTCATACCAGGCACTTGTGAGTCATCCTGGCTACTCTCTCTGATCCAGCAGGCTGTCTGCTCTTCAACAGACATTTGACTGTAGCCGCTGGCTTGTAAGTCCTGGGGAGTGTAAGTCCTCTATATGAAGAGGATAAATAATGAAAGAAGTAGAGGAAGAATAACTATGCAAAATATTAAAATAGTAAGAGTAAACACATTATCAACATGCTTTTGATAATCATTATGCTGACTATAATACCTTACAAGAGCATCCAGAAGATACAATAAACTGATTAATGTTCCTTTGTACTCAGTCTCTTGTTGTGAGGCTTCCTGCACCTTTCTATACCACTCAGTATATGGTACTACTTCCACTGGATAACCCTGAACCCGTAGCAGCTGCCACAAATGACTGTAACAGTTTTGTTGTTGTTATTACCACTATGTCATAGCTTTACAGAGGTACAAAGTAATTTACATTGAGAGTTAGTGCTGTAATAAATTAATACTTACTGGCAGTCCATAGTTTCAGTGTTGATTAAATGGAAAATCTTGCCTATGGAATGCAAGATATCTTGTGACATGCCCACAATAACACGGCTAACAAAATCTACTGGAGTAAGTTCTATCTGTTAACATGAATAAAACAATGCATTTAACAATACCTTAAATATCTTGTTTATTTCTATTATTTTACATGAATATCATTTTCTCCCATTAGAGCTAAACCATACAGATTGTTTTTCTAGAAAAAGAGTGTATGTTTGTTTGTTTCTTTGTTTTTGCCTTGTAATTCTAAAGTAGCTTATAGGACAAGGAACTAATGTTTTATTAATAATTTGAAATATTATTTGGCTGGTCCAGTGCTCAGTCGATTGAGCACCTGCCTGCTGTGAGAGGTTCCAGGTTCAATTCCGGTTTAGAGGACGAACATTTTTCTCTAGTCAAGATTACTCCCTATCTTTCCCAGAGTCTAGAAGTGTGAATGAGTTGTGATCTAATGTATAAAATAAAAAACAAACAAAATCCAATTTCAGCTGTATACAAGCTAATGCCATTGTTGAGAGAAAATATGTTTCAAAGGTAATAAAGGCTGCCAATATGACTATTGCAGTTAAAGACAGGGTATAAATGGAACAATTAGATTAATCAGATACTGAATATGTATTCAGATAATTAAGTATTTATTTTATAATATGCCTATCATGTAAGCAAATAGGAGTAAGCAAGCCAAAGGCATACAAGAACTCTTAGACTGCACCCATTCAAAGGAAATCTCTCAAATGAAAAACTTAGTAAAGGAATTACTAAAACTTATTCAAGGAACCAGACTGTTTGCATAAGAAAAATGAAAGTATGAAAAGTATAGGGTCCAGCAGATAAATGGGCAATTTTAAATTATGTTTATTCTATACAAGAAAACATTTTTTCACAAGTATAATATGTGGTTCTTAACCAACATTATATGCCATTAATTTCTTGAAAATAACATCTCTCAGGCAACAACCATTTACTTGCAGACATTCTTCAAACCTCAGCCACAAGCTGTGCATACAGCAATGCAACATGTCCAACATGGAACATTGGTGATTTCAAAACGAATATTGGTCTTTAACCTTTCAATATTTTGTGGGTAATCTTCAAATATCCTCATAAGAAGAAATCATGCACAATCAAATCTGAGGATCTTGCTGGCCAGGTGATGTCACCTCTAATGAAGGTAATTTGCTTAGGAAAGGTCTCCTTATGGCATTCATGAAGGTCCCCACAGTATGACTAGTGGCTACATCTTGCTGAAACCAGGAAACTGTAATTTCATTAGTAAGAAATGTTTCAATCATGCCACATACCTGGCTGAGTTCATGGTTTTTGTTTTTCCTTCTTCATCCTTAAAAAAGAAAAATGCAGTTGTTCCAGAAGATGACATGGCACATCAAATAATTACTCTTTAACTGACTAATAGTTTTTTATGTAATTGAAGAGGATTGTTTTGACACCAATATCTAAATTTGTTTGTTTATAAACCCAGACAGATAAAATTGCGATTCGTCAGATATCCATAATTTGTCAATAAATTAATCTTCATTCAGTTGATTTAAATCTATTCATAAAATGTTATTCATGACAGAAAAATCTCAAGCCACAGTTTGTTAATAAATTAATCTTCATTCTGTTGATTTAAATCTATCTTGAAATGTTATTCATGAGAGAAAAATCTCAAGGGATGAGAGTTGATGCACTACTGAAGTTGTAAGGATAAAAATGAGATGAAATTCAATATTCTCCAATAAGTTCATTGCAGCAGAAAGCTTCACCACTGAGTACATTGAACTTCTCTACACAGCAACTCTTAGTGCAGCAACATTCTGTGCTGTGTGCTTGGTCCTTCTGCTACCTGAAGGCTTCTTCTTCAGTGTCAAACCATTTTCCTCAAAGTTCTTAATCCAAATTTTTGTGGGATGAGCTGATGGGTAACAACAGATGACAACAAAATTGGCACATAGCAGCCTCATAACTACTGTTGTTTCTATAAAATCTTTTCACTGCAAAAGCACATTGTTGTCCTGTCCACTGATGCATCTTTATTGATTGCATTGCCATAGTGACAAAATGTGCACACAGTTTTCATATTATTGAAGTTATGGAGAAAAAACATAATGTAAAATCACCTGTTCCTCTGCCAGACTCTGTACAAAAAGCCAAAAGGTGTCAGTGTTAAGATATAACTAACCCCACTTCTACTTCATTAACATCAGTTAATCAATGTAAGCATTTTTAGTAAGTAGCATGAACAATTTGGTTTTTAAACCAGGAAAAAAAGGTCAGTAGATAGGTAATTTTATATTAAACTATAACATTTGGTTAAGAATCTTGTACAAGGGCAGATCAAATATAAACAGGAATTATTTTGTAAATTTATTACATCAACAAACAAAACTACTTATATATAGATTACTTTTCTACATAGTGTCCTGCCTTTGATACACATTTTCTCTATCAGATTGGCAAGTTTTTGGTGCCATTCTTATAGAAAGAAGGAGGACACGTGTGGAGCTAGTTGCGCATGAATTCTTCTACACTTGCTTCATCATCACCTCCAAGGTTTTGTTTGAGTGATCCAAACAAATGATAGTTGCAGGGCGATAAATCTGGACTGTAAGGAGGGTGTTCCAGTGGTGTCCAATGCATTTTCTTCAGTTTTTCCCGCGTTAAAGCAGCAGTATATGACTTCGCATTGTCATGGAGAAGAATGATGTTTTGGATGGGTTGCCGGCATCACTTGTTGCAATATGCAGCTTTTGCTTCATCCAAAATGTGACAGTAATAGGCTGCATTAATTGTTCTTTGTTCGTGAAGAAAATCCACCAGCAAAATGCCCGCAGAGTCCAGAAAATGGTTGTAAGCACCTTTCCAGCAGATGGACGTGTTCTGACCTTCACCGGACCTGCTTCATCTCCTTGCCACCACTCCATGCTTGCTTGCTTTGACCCTGGGGTGTAATGATGCACCCATGTTTCATCACAAGTCACAATGTTATTCAATAAATTTTCTCCCTCCTCCTCGTAGCGATGCAGGTGTCTCTGACAAACTTCCTGGCATAACATTTTTTGTACCTAGTTGAGGAGATGAGGAACTCACCTAGCAGACAATTTTCTGTAATGGATGATTTTTGAACACTTCCGTAACTTATTCCTAGGACAAAAACAATTTCGGATAGTTTTATGTGCTGATCTTCTTCAATAATGTCATGAATGGCAACAATATTGTTTGCAGTAATACTTGTCTGCGGTCTCCTCCTATGAGGTTCATTTTGCAAACTTCTCTTCCTGCTACAAAAATTTTAGCCTACTCACACTCCAGTCTTCGAAAGTGTTTCTTCCCCAAAGTGTGCACGGAGCCATCTCAAATTTCCAAAGGTTTGGTGCCCTCTTTTACAAGAAATCTGATGATGATTATGATGATGATGATGATGCATTGAGCAACAGACATGTGTACCCCTTGCTCACTCATGGCGTACTGACGCAGCCCCATTCACTATGGTGCATGCGCATGCAATACCCCCTCTCCAGATACCCCCCCAACATACTGTCAAAGTCTCCTCTCAAAATTACATTAAAATTCCCATTTTTATTTGATCTTCCCTTGTATTTTTTGAAATTGTGAAATACAACAGCTCAAGTATTCCATAATCATATAATGACATATTACACATACTCCAAGATGAATGATTTATATAATAAGGAGATATTCAGCCTAGATTTCAGTGCAAAGATTTTACTTAAAATTATTCATTCTATTTTAATCACTATTGTATGTGATGTCAATAATTTTGTTACCATTGTACATTATTAGATGAATTTGTGTAGATAGACATGGACATAATTTATTTTAAAAGTAGATATTAACGATAACATACTTGCCAATTGACGTCTGGGGCTTTAAGAGTAGCAATGCAGCCCTGAAGCATGAGTAGTGTAAAGTCTGCAGGATTCCAACTTGGTTCTTCTTGTGAACCACCAACATTGCCACATCTGCACCAGAAGAGAATACTTAGCATCATGAATCATAAATTACTATATATTTCCGTAGATAGGATGACTTTCACATAAGAGGTGTACATTTTCATTAAAGTTATAGCATATTATCTGTCCTATAAGACCCCCAAAATTATCAATGGCTTATGAATTTAGTTTCCGAATAATAACTCTGTATAACTTATATGGGAATGTGTCCTATTGGTGATTTTGTAAATGAACAAATTTTATTTTCTTGTATCTGGTGATAATGTGAAGCAGTATATCATGTGTATGTAAATAATAATCAGAATAGAATCATAGAATCCCAGACGCTAATGATACAATAGCTGCAAGCCAGGCACCACAACGACACAAGTATAATGTTGCAACTACTTACAATTGTTGCACAATATCAAAAGCATTGTAAATATAATGATTGTACACATAAAGGAAAAGCCTCCTTCAGCATTCCTAGGAAGCATGTGCCAAATCATGAACTTGCATATACCTCTAACAAGTCTTGTAGATTGTGCTGTGTATT
The DNA here is from genome assembly GCA_030762935.1 of Hymenopus coronatus. Classification (NCBI taxonomy): domain Eukaryota; kingdom Metazoa; phylum Arthropoda; class Insecta; order Mantodea; family Hymenopodidae; genus Hymenopus; species Hymenopus coronatus. The sequence goes on along the minus strand of CM060892.1, from coordinate 85,140,410 downwards.
CAAACTGTTGGCACTGTATGTGTAATCAGTGTAAACTTTGTAAAGGGTGGGCTTAATCATGAAAAAAAAGGAAATATGAAGCAAGCCTTCAAGTTAAAAGTATAGAACAGGCTAAAGAATCGAACAACTATGCTGCAGCTAGAGACAAAAGTGAGTATGTACTTGAGAAGCTCTTTGCCTTAGATGATGAATATGAGGATTTTTCAGATTTTAAATATATTGGAGAATGATTTTTTATTCTATATAAGTTTTAATTTATATAAATTCCAGTGTCTTAATTTTACCTTTTATTTGCTTGTTTATTTTTGCATCTGTTTTGGACAATTCCAGATTTTGGGGGTCTCTTTTTGTGACTTAATTATTGCTTTAGCTGCAGAAAATATATAGTCATAATGATTGCATTATAATAGTCACTAATAACAAGTTGATGGGAAGAAATAAGGGGGGGGGGGAAATGAACACAAAAATAGTAACAATAAAAATGCTAAGGAAAAGAAGAATCTAGAAATAGGAGTGTAGGTAAATTTTGAGCAGGGTGAAAGAAAAGTGAATAAGGAAGGTAAAGGAAAGAAGAAATAGAGAAGATTACAGGGAAATAATAAGGAGGGAAATAGAGTTTAAGAAAATTAACCAATTAAGCTAAAAGGTCAGGTAGCCAGGCAAACTGAGATAACAATACTATTAGGGTCAGCAAAAAATTTGTACATGTACAGAGATGATTATAATTACCTACAATGTAAGTTTTGTACAAATAAATAAATTCTTTCATTTATTCATAATAGCTACTGTAATATGCATAAATTTCATATTGTAAAAATTTAGCATAAAATGTTTCATTTGTTGAGAACTGTAAGCAGTGTATAGGTGTCAGCAAACTTCATACCTCAATGTGGTCGCCTTGGTCTTCTTCCAAAATTGTGCGAAACCTACCAAATGAAGACTAGGGAGCTGAGTGCCCAAGAAAAAATGCACAATAATATGTAAATGCTGCTTACAGTGCAGAACATCTGTTATGATATGTAGTATAATAAATAATCCCTGAACTGACTACTGAAATGGAAGTGTTAAGTGTTCAATTTTATTACAGTGTACATTTAAACTCCTTTGGTTATTATTTAGGTAATTCTTATATGAGACAAGGATCATTTCATGTCATAGAAAGTTATTGGGGCATATTTGAAAGCAGAAATGAAAACTCTTAACTATTGCACAAAGACATTTGGTGAAAATGAAAGACTAACCTAAGATTGGGAAGAAATTATCTAATGTGAGATGTTTCAATGTATACTGATTATTCACAAACATTCTTTAAAAATTATAGTTTACCCCATTTTTAAATGCAATTTCAAATAATGGTATTTAATGTTAAGTAATTGCTTCTCTTTTCAACCTATTGCAAGAAGCAATTGAAAAGTTGAAGTAGTTGACATTGAGATCCTGTATCTTTTTGATATTAGGCCCTTTTACTGTATAAAATAATATGTGCATCACAAAGTAGAGAATATTTAGGATTCTTTTTAGAAACCTACTTCAATTAAGTTTTACCCTTATGCTAATAGGGTCATTTGCACCTCTGTTAATAACCTGAACCAAGTTTTGCACAGCATCTACAGCAAGACATATTTCAACATTGGAGGTGTCTAGAATATTGATGTTTTCTTCTATCCCTGTGAAGTTCTGTATGATATAAAAATATTTTCAAACTTCTGTCTCAGGAGATAAGCTATTTTATTGGTTCTGATGGCACCCTCTTGCTATCAAAGCCATTGATAACTTTATGATATAATAGTTCATTGCTTCTAGCCAAACATCCCTTTGGGCCACGACACACCATGGAGGCAATCAGATGTTAGTATATTCTTTAAGTTGTAATACTCCTTTCTAGAAAAATATTGCAAGAAGGTTATTCCTGATGAATCTACTCTGAGGAAAAAGTGTCTTCATGTGTTATGAAGAAGTAGTTGCTCATATACGGAATGAAATTGGAGACTCCTGTATTTGTTTTGCTGTTGATGAAACTACAGATCACATGGGTCAGTACATAGCAAATTTAATAGTAGAAAAATTAGATTCTGAAAGTCCAGCAAAACCATTTCTGATCTGTTGCAAGGTGTTAGAACAAACAAATTATTCTACAATTGTAAGATTCATAATGATATGAAGAAAATTCCTTAGCCAGAGGGTGTATGTGTGCGGAAAAGATTTTAATTATGTATTCAGATGCTGGAGCATATATGATTAAGCTGCTACTGCTCTTAAGGTTTTCTACCCAAATGTACTTTACTTCACCTGCTTGGCCCATGCATTGCAACATGTTGCTGAAGAAGTATGAAGTAATTTTCCTTGTGTGAATAAGTTGATATCGGCAACAAAAAAAGGTCTTCGTGAAAGCACCGCACAGAATTTAGTGCTATTTAGTGCCATTTTATGGTGTAACGAGGGCTGGAGAAGAAAGATTCACTTGCCCACCTGTCTTTCCGCAATCTTGTCAACCAAAGAAGTTTCTTTCTTTGGGGCCCTTAGCAATTATGGTGAATAGGTTATCTAATTTATCTCAAACTGGTTGAATTATTAAATGAAACACAGCGTAGGTGCATGTTTGTGAACTCTGGGATCTACAGATGGAATGAAACCTTAGTATTGAAGCCACAAGATGTCAGGGTGTATAGCATACTTCATGTCTCAATGTTGTCAACCCCGCTCTGCTTCCAAAATTGCCAAATGAAGACAAGGGAGCCAAGCCGAGTGCCCAAGAAAAGGTGCATAGATATTATTATTATTATTATTATTATTATTATTATTATTATTATTCAATTTTTGTTTCATCTTTTCACAAATTTGTTAATACAAGGGTCACTAGATAAGTATAGCAAATAATGAATACTCCTAGAAACATTTTATGTATCCCAGTCTCTCAAAGCATCCTCCCTGTCACTGTATGCAGCATTCCATCCTCTGGTACCACTTCTGAAGGCATCCATGCCATTAAGTTTCCGGCACTCCAGATAACTCCTCTTCATATGCTGCAAAAGCGTTTTTAGGGCTTGAAAATTGGTGACCTTGAAGCCAATTCTTCACCATAGGGAACAGGAAGAAATCAGTTGGTGCGAGGCTGGGTGGATGAGTCAATAGGTTTGCCTCAGTTCCTTGTAGAAACTCCATTGTTACACTAACAGGATGAGATGATGCACTGTCATGATGCAACAAAATGCCCCTTAGACCTGTCTTTGGATGTTTTTCTTATATTTTTTAAAACACTTTTTGAAAGCACACTTCTGTGTACCATTTTGCAGTAATATTTTCTGATTTCCAAGCACAACTGTTGCCAAGTGATCAGTTTTGGAGAAGATTTCAAAGCAGCATTTTCTTTCTGGCTCTCTTGACCTAGACAGAAGGTTGGTCACCAGAGAACACCCAAATGGAGGACTGAGTTTTATTTCTGGGTCAAATTGATATATCCATGTTACATCATCGTAACACTATCTGAAACACAGCGAGACTTTCTATAGCAGCATTTGACACCATTCCACTCTATGGAGCTTCTGTACCCATCTTGAAGCTTTTTTTTTTTTTTACACAAAGATATTCATGAATGATGGCTGATATACTCAGGGAACTAATCACTAATGCAAACCCAATATCCTTGTCGGTTAATCTTTGATCTTATCTAATCATTGTTTAGACAGTGGTGATGTTTATCTCAGTCACTATATTGTTGGTCTGCCACTCTTCATTTTTTTATAGTGTTTAGCACTCGCTTTTACTACTATGGCACTGCAGGCAATGACACTGATGATACATGGAATGAAGATGGAACACCAGTGGTATGTGATGGCAGGGGAAATTGGAAAACCCAGAGAAAACCTGTCACTGCAAACTTTGTCAACCACAAATCTCACATGCCATCGCTTGGGATTGAACCCAGGCCAACTAGGTGAGAGGCAGTGATCTAACCACTTGGCCATGGTGTGGCAGTACTCTTATCTTCATCTTTAAGAGATTACTACCCCTCTTAAATTCTCTGAACCAGCAGAACACAGTAGAGACTAGTCCCCAATAGCCCCCCTCAAATGCTCAAGTGACTGTGTTTCATTTATGTCACATTTGAAGTCGGGCAAGATCATTGCACAAAAATGTTCTCTCTGAATCTCCATTGTACTTGCAAGAATGTTCACACTTTCCAGACTTCAAACATAAAATGAGGGTAAATGAATGATGCTACAATGCTATGCCTGCTACTATTGCATTACCAATGAGTCAGCTATTTCGAAGCAGCAGCAATGCTTTCCCCAAGGATGGTCAATATTCAATGTCTCAATACTTTTCTAATAATCCTTGTATCTGCTATTTCACACTGGTCCCTTATATCCTCATTTCCTACCCCTTCTAGTCTTTCCTATTATCATTCTTAAAACAGTTATTTCCACTGTTTGATATAATTTCTTTATTTTCTGTGTGACAACTTGGATTTTGGCTCCATATGAGGTGTGTTCAAGTTATAACACCTCCTTTTTTTTTCTTCAGGACTGGGACAGATAGGAATTTCTGGTTTGTTTCAAAATACACGTGGACTCTTTGTGAATGCGTGACAGAGATGGCAGAACTGTACAGTGCATAGAACTCTAGTGGCAGCGACGAGAGTTAGGACTGTTTTTGATACTTAAAATGGCGTCGTTTTCATTGCAAGAACAGCGTGTAATCATTCGTTTTCTCCATTTTCATGGTGTGACACCAATTGAAATTCATCGCCAGTTGAGTGAAACATGTGGTGATGGTACCATGAATGTGTCTAATGTGCGCTCCTGGGTGCAACATGTCAATGAAGGCAGATCATCGTGTGACAACAAACCAAGACAGACACGGCCTCGCACCAGCCGATCTGGCGACATGATCCAGCGAGTGGAGAACGTTGTTTTGGAGGATCACCAATTGAGCGTTGCAGACGTTGCCTCCAAAATTGACATTTCCATAGGATCTGTGCACACAATCCTGCATGAAGATCTGAAAATGTGAAAAGTGTCTTCCAGGTGGTGCCACGAATGCTGACGGATGATCACAAGGCTGCGCACGTGGCAAATTATCAGGCGAGTTGACGCGTGATGATGGCATGAATGGAACTTTCTTTCAATCGATTGTGACAATGGATGAGATGTGGATGCCCTTTTTCAACCCTGAAATGAAGCGCCAGTCAGCTCAATGGAAGCTCACAGACTCACCGCCACCAAAAACATTTCAGGTGAGCGCCAATGCTGACAAAATTATGGTGGCCATCTTCTGGGACAGCAATGGTGTAATCCTTGCTCATTGCATTCCAAAGGGCACTAGGTGACAGCTGCATCCTACCAAAATGTTTTGAAGAATAAACTCCTCCCAGCATTGCGTGAAAAATGGGCAGAAAAGGTTGGACGTGTGATCTTTCATCAAGATAACATACCATCGCATCGAGCGAAAGCGATGCAGGAGTTTTTTCGTGACAACACTTTTGAAGTGATTGCTCATGCTCCCTACTCACTTGACCTGGCTTCTAGTGACTTTTGGCTGTTTCCCATGATGAAAGACGCTCTCCGTGGTCACAGATTCACTAGTTGTGCCGCTATTGCCTCAGCAATTTTCCAGTGGTCAAAACACTCTCCTAAAGAAGCGTTCGCAGCAGCCATGGAATCATGGCTTTGATGTGAAAAATGTGTACGGCTAGAGGGAGATTACGTTGAGAAGTGACACTAGTTTCACATTTTTCTTGTCATTACTTTGTGAGAAAAAAAGTAGGAGGTGTTATACCTTGAATGCACTTTGTATATCAGGATCTGTCTTAACATTGTTACGCAGGTTACATATCTTAAGTATCCTGATATGCAAGCTCCTTTTATGGCCTGCTCCCTAGTTTCTTTATGTTTTACAATCACTTAATACATCCACTCACAAGTATTGAAACCTCATTACTTGCTCAATGACTTTTCCTTATATTTATAACTTACATCTTACCGGCTTCTTGGATATAATCATTGTTTCAGTTTTCTCTTGCTATTAATTTAGATGTCATCACAAATTTATGTAATAATCTGTGAAATTCTCTTCAGAGTTTGCCATAAGCATTACGTTCACCCAATTCAGACGTCTGCAAACCTACTGGAAGATTACAATGATGAATTTGTCGAAATGTGTCCAGGCAACCACCATCAAGATTGAGTGAAATAGTGTAAAGATTGGATGTCCATAAATATATAACATGAAAACTTCATTTTCATTACTGCTTCTTTGTATAATACCTCAATCTTCTGTATTACTTGAGTAATAAACAATTAAAAGAAAATCAGATGTGTTAAAGTCACAAGACATTCTCTACTTACTGTCATTTATTTTTATACAGCTTCTACAAACTATTCTTGTGAAACCTTATTTTTCTATCTACTTCATGTTAATCAAGTTAATTTCATTACACAGTTCTTGTAGTATAGGGAGTTAAAGGAAACTAAATTGATATTTGAATATTTAAAACTGGGTCACTATGTAATTACCTTTAAATTCCATATTCTTTCCATAACATCACAAAGAACAACTGAATAGTGATAACACTTTAAAGGAATGCTGAAGTATAGAAGCATTAAATCAATAACAATGTTACCTCAGAAATGCCTAGAAGTAATAGTAGTAGTAATTTTGTTGTTCCTATAAATTATACACTGGTAGTGTTGATGATAATGGACATATCGAATGAGCAATGTCAAAAAAACATGAATGAAATAAGCAGGATAATTTAAGCAAATCTAAATTGTTTGTGAGTAAGCCTTTGTCTACCTCTAATGGTGTACCCATTATACAAAACCATGCCAAATTCCTTTCAAAAGAGAACTTCAGAGGCTAGTCTCAGAAAATTCAACATATACATTCTATTGTCATGTAAATATCTTAAATATTTATTATATTTTAATTAAAATTGTTGGAGCCATTTTTGAGAACTTCATTTGGAAGGAAAGTAGAGCCAGTGGTGAAATGTATCTCTGACAGAGGCTTCTGAGCAAAATTAAATGATCTTTAATATAGAATGGGAGTCTTGAGAACCACAGTAGCTAAAAGAGTATGCATATATAAAACTCAGTTTCATTTGAACTCACAGACCCTCTCTTCTAAAAATGAATTGACTACCACTTTAACTCAGTTTGTGTGTATGAATGTGCATACATGTATGCATGCATAGAAGACATGGTATGTGTGGGGGTGCATGTGCAAGTATATGTAGCGTTTCATATTCTTTACAGCTTAAAAAGTTTTAGTGTACAAATCTAACGTAACAATTACCTGTAAATTGCTACTGGCAGCCCTCTATCTCGAGCTCGCAAGACAAGCTGTTCTGCTACCCATTTTGACTGAGAATAGCCACTGTCTAGGTTGCTAGCATAAGCTGACATATTAGCATCTTCTGAGCAGGCTAACATTCCTTCAGGAAATACTGCATCAGTGCTGTATGAAGAGAGAATTTAAACATTTAAAAAAAGTCCATGATTTCCTGTAGGTACTATAATTTAAACCAAAATAAAAAAGCAATAAAAGGGACATAATTGAAGTAAAAATCTATTGATTTATTGAAAACTTATTAACAGAGAGCATGCTCTCAGAGAGCATACAATCATAGAACCTTTTCCTTCTGAATTAATTTTGATGATTTTTTCAAAAGACACACATTTTGCATTTTAATAGTAATGGTGATGAAAGTGGTGATCATAGAGATGGTAGCAGTGGTGTTGTGGCTTCCAATATATGTACTTTAAAAAATGCATTTTGTTTAAAAGAGATATATTTGAGTCCACCTCAAACCTTCAATCTGTCCCTGCTTCACTATTAGAAGCTCATTTTACACAAACTTACCCAAAATCAGAACATAAATTATTATTTATGGTACACATTTTTTAAGCATAAAAATTAAAAATTAAATTAATGAAAAAAATTTTATATAAAATAATAAAATTAGCAGTTCAGAAAAAACAAAAATCCTGATGTGTTCTTTATCCCCTCTATATTTATTAGTAGGTATACAAATAATTCTTACAAAAGTTTATATTTCTATCTATTTCAGTTTCATAGCTAAACTTTTGCAGAAATGGCTAAAGTACACATTTCATTATTGATACAAAGAGAGGAGCAATAGTCTGGGCTATTGGACACTGTTTATAATGGGCTTAGAAACCTATCTTAATCTGAAAAACAACCGAACGTCAAAAGGCCTTTGAAAAAATGAACAATTTAATCAATTAACAACAGATATCTCAGAAATGGCTTAAGGTACCAAAAAGATATTTAACAAATTGAGTGTTTTAAAGAGATTTACACTTTTTGTGCAATACTTTTTGGTGTATTGCTTAACATTTGCCAGTCTCACAAAATTCTTTCCAAATAAAGTGGACTTCTTGGGCTACACCTAGAAAATTCAAAATATAATTTTTTTTTATGTAAAATCTTTAAAATATAGTATTTTAATCAAAATCATTAACAGCCATTTTGAGAAAATGAACATTTTAAAAAATATTCCATATAAAGGGTAGCTTAGTGTGGGGGGTTTTTGCTAAATATTTGTTGCTTACATCTTAAGGTAGATACTGAGGTTAAATATCAAGTTTGATATTTAACCATCTTTATGTTTTTGAGTTATACTGTTCACAGGGATATTTTTTAAAGATGTTTTCTTTTTGTTTTGTTTCTTTTTAATTCAGGGAGTATCAAAAAATGTATTTCCAATGAAGTCTTGGTATCAAATTTTTTGGCAGAATACATTACTTCCCCTACTTACTTATCTAGTAGAAAAAGCTAGAAATAAAACATATAAATTATTTCAATAATATGTAAAACTGCTCAATATCCACTCCCTTCCTAGTCTAAGACCAACTTGAGACCCTACTTCTCATCAACCACAAAAGATGTTAATTTAAGCATAATGTGAAATTTCAATTTATTGTCCATAGAGATTACATAAATCTATTAGATATTACCAGTTTGGTTCTATATACAATAGGAATAATATAACAAACAAAAATACTGACAAATCAATTAAACATAATAGAAATACAAGAAGTACATCAGCTATTAACAAATTCTTTCATACAAATAATTTGTATTCAACTGTCATTTCACAACAATGTAAATAAATTAAAAAAAATTGTGTAAATCGTTGTTGTGAAATGAAGTTGAATACAAAATATTTGTGTGAAAGAATTTTTAATTTGCATAAAAGATACAATGAGTAGAAAGAGCAGATATGAATAAACAAGAGCAGTTTTTTCCTTACCTAATATGATGTACTGGTTTGATCTTATGCTCCAAAGCAAAATTTATAATATTTTCTGTTCCCAACACATTTGTGCTGTGCAATGCTCTGTATGGATATATTAGGTTCACTTTTGCAGCAGCATGGATAATTGAATCAACCTCATAAGAAAGATACATGTAATCATCTTCACTCATTCCAAGATTCAGAAGAGTTATATCACCTAAAAATTGTCATAAACATGTTAATTTATTCAACTTAGAAGATTTTTTCCATAAGTTTTTATTGTTATTTCAGAAATTTCCATTGCAACCTCTTGTTAGAGAAACAGTAAATAAAATGGAAAACTGGCATATCTATGATTTATTAATGAGTACAAATCAGAAACTGTATAGCAACCTATTTTTTCAGCATATCTATTTTATATATAAATTAGTAATAGTATACTTCAGGACAAACCTTAAGGACTTTTCTTCATCACACTGTCTGTCTAGGTGACATTTGATATCATTACATGCTCAGCGTTCATTCTAGGATGAAATGCCATTGGGGTTTGTTCTATAGTACAACATTTCAAAGTCTGACATACAACAATTAGTAATAAATCTGATGTGTTCCGATCACATGACTTTCTCTACATTTCTGTAACAATTCTGTTAAAAAGTGTATTCTTCTATCTACTTCATGATAATCAACATAATTATTAGCAGAAATTGTCCTTATTACTTGGTTCCTTGTAAGTAGAAGGGGAAAATCTGGTGTGTTCCATTCACATGACTGTCTCTAGCTGTTTGGCAACAAACCTTTTATCCAAAAGAGTAATCTTTTATCTTCATCATGTTAATCAAGGTAAACATAAGCAGACTTGGTCTTAATACTAGCTTCCATGTAAGTGGAAGGGAAATAAGGGAATGCGCAGGCTAAAGCGATAGTCTAGTCCTTTAAAAGTGGTCACTATGTGAAAAAACAATTGAAATTCCATTCTCTTTGCTTGCCAGGAGTAAACAAATGAGAAATGAGAAGAAAGATGTCTTCTCACTGGAAAAAGTTTAAGTAGCTTAAAATTGAAACCAATACTCCAGAATATTTAGAAAAAGGTTAACTACAAAAAAAAAAATGTATATAACATAATTGTGTGTTTTAATAGGTCTACATTTTTTGTGCAGCAAGTTTTTGTCAGTTACACAAAAGCCATTCAATGAAGAGATCTTCAGAGGCTATTCCCAGAAAATTCAAGATATAAATTTAATTTGTCATAAAAATGTCTAAACCATAAGGTATTTTAGTCATTAGCGTTAAGCTATTTTTGAGAAAATTAAAATTTTCGAAAAATGCTCCATGTAAAGGGTAGTTTAAGGTGGGGGGATTTTCTTGAAAATCTTTGTATCGTATCCTTAGAAAACACTTAACTTAATTTTCATTATTCAGCTATGTGCACATACACAAATGGACATGTTTCTAAAAATACTATTTCTTTTTTTTATCAGAAGGTCTCAAAATATGTATTTCTGGTGAAATCTTATCAAATTTTTGGGTGCAATACAGTACCATCTCTATACACTATGTACATAGTAAATGTAGAGAAAGTAAAAATATGAATATTGTACAGTATGTCCTAGTGACCATTGATGGGATAAAGTATATACCAGTCTGTGGATCTAATATAACAACTCCCAGCCTCACATATTGTATGTGCTTGGCAGATATCATGCATTTCCAGCTTCAAGTATTCCTTCTTCTGCTAAAAGTTAGACACACTCAGTGTGAAAGTAGACCTTGGAGACATTGTGTGTATTTACATGTGTTCATACTATAGCATAGTTGTTTATTCATACTGTGAGCATTACATCTTAAAAAAACATTTGTATGAAATAAGAATTGGAATGGAAAAATTAGACAAAAATTGTGTCCTTATTGAGGACAAACTTGGCAAAATTGGTTCTGCCTTGGAAGGTAGTTCTAGAAAATCTTTGAGACATTTAGGACAGCTCAGGAATTTGAGGGCATCAGTCCACAGAGCAATGAAATTACTCAAAGTAAAGCCCTGTACAATTTCAGTGTCTCTCATTGCAGACAATAAATTATAACAGTTATTTAATCTCTTGTGTCTAATATCTAATAAATGCTCACAGCACACAAGATCAGGATTTATTGGACCAGAACCACAGTCTGGCAGATAACAGTTATACTATCTGCATTCACAGAGTACTGTCTTAAGCTCTTAATTAACTGATTATCAAAGAAATTAACTCCGCTCAGTTACATCAACTATAGACTGCATATTATGTTATATAATCCAAATTTAAAAAATATGATGTGTTCAATCACATGACTTTCTCTACACCCTGCAACAAATTATTATTAAAAAGTTATTCTTTTATTTATTTCATGCTAAATGATAGAAAATTAGTAGAAATGGTCTTATTGCTTGCTTCCTTGTAAATAGAAGAGGAAATAAGGCAGTACCATAGGCTAACAATAGTCAAATCTTTTAAAAGCTGGTTGCTATGTGATTGAAATTGCTTTGTCTGTATGGCCAGGAGTTGACAAATTCCCGTATGAGAAAATTATAAGTATTTTAAAACTGAAACCAGTAACAAGGGATATCTCAAAAATGGTCAACTCCATGAAAAATATATATATATATATATATTTTGTGAAGTAAATTTTTGTCTATCTTTTACGGTTTACCAGTTATGCAAAATTCCATAAAATTCATCCAGAATAAAGATGTCTTCAGAGCTTATTCCTAGAAAATTCAAAATATACATTTTATTTGTTATGTAAATATCTTTAATATACAATATTTTATTAAAATTGTTAGAGCCATTTATAAGAAAATCAAAATTTTCAAAACATTTTTCCATATAAAGGGTAATTGGGAGGGGGGGGATTTTCTCAAAAATCTTTTTGTCGCATCCTTGAAAGATACTGAATTTAAATACCAAGTTTGGTATTTAACAGGCATTTTGTTTTTGAGCTATGCACACACACACACACGCACGGAAGCATACACACACACAGCACACATTTTTCTAAAAATGCTTTTTTTGGATTCAGGGGGTTTCAAAACATATATTTCTTGTGAAATCTTGGTATCACATTTTTGGGTGCAATACAATACCTTCTTTATGCTCTATGTACATAGTAATGCAGAGAGAGTAAAATAAGTCATTAGAAACAAATTTATTTTACTTTAACAAATGTAAGTCAAATAGTTATGTGTTGGACTCCTACCATTGACAGGAATCACTCTCCAGTCTAACTGCTGAGCCAGGTCATCAGTTTCTGAATTACTGATACCAAAATGTATAAGTGCTTGTCGAATCCGTTCCATTGGAGCCAAACCTGGCATCATGCGCACCAAGCAGTATACAGTAGTCTGTAAAGAAAAGTATTTTGCAATCACAATAATGCTTGGAAACTCTTTTTACATGTGCAAGCAAGTTTCAAAAGTACTGAGGGGTTAAATTAGGTACAAAAATTTCAGTCACTAATAGCTCACTGTCTGAATATTTGTTCAGATTGTTATTAGTTTACTTGCCAATGCTTTCTAATGTTGAGAAACTGTTTTCTATTTTAAACCCTCATGATGTGCTTTTCAATTAGGAAGCAACTGAATGTTTAGAGTGGTAATGTTCTTTGGCAAATTCCCATCCTTTTGTCTACAGCAAATGTGTTCTTATTTCCGAGGGATACCTGTGGTGTGTGGAGTATAACTCAAAAATGAATAGGCACGCAAATATAAAACTTCCAACTGCCCTTTACAGGGAATATTTTCAAAAATTTAGATTTTTCTCAAAAATAGCTTCAATGATATAATATGTTTAAGATATTTTCAGACAAATGAAATGCGCATCTTGAATTTTCTGGAAATGGTGTATGAACTGCTATTCATTCTGGATGGCCTTTGCATAACTGGTAAACTGAAAGAGATGGACAAAAATGTACTATACATATGTAGATTTTGTCGAAAACATAATGTATGTCAATTACATTTTTTTTTGTGGAGTTAAGCATTTCCAAGATATTTTTATTATTAGTTTAAATTTTCCAATAATTATACTTTCCTCATATAGGAAGTCCTCAATCTTTGTTTTTACTCCTACTATGCAAAAAAAAATTAATTTCAATTACTATCACATAGTAATATGCTCATAAATGATTTGATTATTGCTTTAGCTTAATGTATTCCCTTATTTCCCATATACCTACAAGGAAATAAGTGATAAGACCGTTTCTGCTTATGTTCATTTTGATTAGCATGAAGTAGTTAAAATTTAAGTTTTTGTAAGTATAGTTTGATGCAAAATAAGTTGAGAAAGTCATGGAAGTATAACACATCAGATGTGTACATATCTTGTTCATGTTCTATAATTTTACTACCCCTAAAACCTGCTACCCTGGGCAATGGTATGGTTCAACCTTCCCTTAAGTTGGTTCTTACTGTCTTTATCCTATACAAAGGGTGAAAAACTGTTTCATAATTACATTTTAACTCCCACCAATATGAATGGCAATCTATCTGATTTTTATTTGTGTTATGCATGTTGCTAGGTGAAAAATTGAAATTGAGTTTTATTCATGGATGCTCTAAAACTGCTGAGGTTCTCAGCATTCTATTCTATTTTGGGCATGAAAGACTGCTTAACTTTTCTCAGACTCCTGTTTATCAGGCTTGAGGTTCTTTTATGTGCCGTAAATCTATGCTACGGGACCACTAGCTTTACTTCCCTTCTATTAAAGATTTTTAAACCTGAAAAAAAAATTCAATTAACCACTGCCAGCTTAAACCTGCAACCTTTGTAACCTGAGGATAGCATGTTAGCTTTAGACCACAGGGGTAAAGAAATATAATCTGTCTATTGCGCTGGGATTTGAAAGAAGGCATTTTTGCCATGTTTGTACTACCAATGCTAACTTCAAAGATTAACAAAACCAGGATATTGACACAGAGGACAATATTAATGAACATGATTGCTTTAGTTTCTTCTTTGCTTCTTCAGTAATAGAAACTTACAGTCATTATATTAGATTCAGTAAACACTAAAGTAAATAGTATCTCCAAATTTATGTACTTACCTTAGTAGTCTGCAGAAGTTCTTTAAGAATGAATGCCCCAACATATCCTGTGACGCCAGTCAAGAGTACTTTATCTCTTCGCCATTTAGTGTTAGAGAGTTGGAATGAACGCCAAAATGCTCGTAAGCGAATGTCCATTAAAGCCTTTCCCTGATCATGCCTATCTACTTCAGCAAGTAGGTCAAGCTTAACACTATCAGAACCATTGGTGGAGCTGGGGTTTTCAATGAAGCTGGCCATAGAAGATAGTGTAGGATGTTGGAATAAGTCCAGAATGGCAAGATCCAGTCCTAAATCTTGGTTCATCTCACTTAACAGGCGAGTAGCAAGCAGTGAGTGTCTGAAACATTAAGGATTCTATCAAAATTACCTACTTTCTCCCCTTTTTTAGACTTATTTAAGTTCTATGCTTTCAATAGATGGATTTATTTGGCAACACTTTGCTGCAAAAATGATAAATAGAAATTTAAAAGCATTTATTTTGCAATTGTGATTGGTTCGGCCACATGCATAAAATATTTTATAAAGTAATAAATAAGTAAATTTTTACCCTCCAAGCTCAAAAAAGTTCTCCTGAACATCAATCGCCTTAAGTTTGAGTACCCGACACCAGATATTTGCTATTTTATGTTCCATGGGAGTAGATGGTAGATCCTGTGGATCTATGGCATGATCTTCATTTAAATCTGTGGTCTTTGGAAGAGACTTTTTGTCTAGCTTTCCTGAGGATTCCAAAATTGGAATGCTATAAAAACAACACACCAGATTATTAAATTGTTGGGTTTGCATGACAAGGTGGTTTAATGCCAACAATACAGACAAAATTCTCTATTGATAAGACAATAAATAGTTTGATTCACCATGATGGCATATTGGGGTACAGTGATACCAAAATACAACAGGCAGACAAGGCTGATGTCCATTCATAGATTCTTTTCACCCCCTTCATAGTTTGGATTATGACTAAACCTCTGAAATTATTTTGGCAAAAAATTATTAGCTGCTAATACTATAACTTGTACCTACTGCAAAATTGAATATTATTTGTAGAGTTTCATTATTTTATTAAACAGTGTTATGAGGAAGAATTTTATTTTATGCGTGTAGTGTATGTGCAAGTGTACTTCCAGAGTTTGTATGCAATAGTTTTTCTTTATAAGTGAAGAGAATAATACTGTCTTATTTTACTAAGAAAGTATTAGAAAGTGAAAAATGTGATGCAACAAGCATGCAGAGGTTTACTAGTCTGCTGCTTTGTGCCTAAAGTCTTTGTTAATAATTAAGTGAACACCAAAAACTTCCAATTGTATTAAAACATATGAATGCACATACACTCCATTTTCCATTTGAACAAGTAAATTGTTTGTAGTGGTTTACTCTCTCCCTAGTTAAGACTGACACCCTCTAGGGCTTACAAGTGAAGGCCTAGGGTTCAGAAGCCTGCCAGGGAGCCAACAGCACAAAACCACAGAATGGAGAACCTGGAACAAGAGGTCGGGCTAGTAGCCAGACATGAGTGTGAGGAAGTGAATGATGAAATGCAAGCGAAACGGATAATAGAAAAGTTGAAGATGGAGCAATTGGTGGATTTGAGTGATGGGAGAAACCGGAGGATCCAGAGAAAACCCATCCAGATACCACTTCATCCAACATAAATCCCACATTTGGGTGCTTGGGATTGAACCTGGGCCACCTAGATGGGAGGCGAGTAGTCTAACCACTAGGCCATGGCGCTGCCCTTAAACAAATAATTACGCATAAAAAACTAACCAGCAGATAACCATAGTTTTAAAGGAGGGTACAAACCAGCATTTATTATTTTTTGAAGTGTTTAATTTTTGTCATACTTGTATTTTCATGCCAAAATATGTGTTTTTGTTTATGATACCAAATTGATACAAAATTATAAAATTTGTTGAAATTTATAGAAGCAATTAATTTTTCTAACCTGTTGAATGCTCAAATTTAGATTATGCCCTCCTCTGCCTATTGTATTCTGGAAGTACTGCCCGCTCAAAAATCAATAAGCACATACATATATCACAAGCAGGAAATAAAATTCCTGCTCAAAACACTGTTATAAAAGTAACAGAAATTCTATAAATAACCATTAAGAAGTATTTTATACAGTGGATCATCATTGTAATAAAATCTTAAACTTAAGCTGAAATTATATATAAAAAAAAAAGAAGTTAGAACCTCCATTACATGCCACATTTTAAAAAAAGAAAATCTCCATTACATACCACATTTTAAAAAAAGACTAGTTTCTAGAAGCCTTCTTGTTATGGGGATTTTAAAGTGTTTTTAATATCAACTCAATTAAAATACAACAAAATTAATGAAAAATCAAAAATGTATTACATCATCTTTGAAAAATAGTACTCCAAAAATAAAATTAACTGATGTTTGCCAAATGAACTACCAAGACTGCAAAACATATATTGGGAAAAACAAAGAGAAATTTGGAAAAAGGACATATGAGAAATATAAAATTTAAATACAGAAACAAGTCTGCCATAGCTTATCATTTTTGGAAGAAGATCATAACATTGAACTGGAGATAAAACTAATAAAACATGTGAAGAAGCCTTTGGAATTAAACATCTGGTATAATGCCCTTTTACAAGGCATAAAGAAAACCTCATCAACTTTGAGCACATTACTTTATCAATTTACAAAGAGAATACATGGTAGCGTGATCCCTGGAGGAACCCTATGCTGGGTTATGCTACATGAGAGCATCAGTCCATGAAAAAACTGTGATAGGAGGGAAGTTCCCAGAAACTAGTCTTTGTCAAGCTTTTAAAGTGTTTTTAATTTTCAATTTTAAGATTTTACTATTTCTATCAATAATATTCAGTTTTGCAGTACCAGCTAGAAAATAAGTAGCTAATATATTTTGTTAAAATTATGTGGAGGTTCAACACATAATCATTTAAGACTGTGCTTCACCTTTTTCTGCTGGTGCATTCTGGTATCACAGGACAAATTCTGTTATTTAAGAGCTTACACCACTCTTTTACTACCATTTGTTATATATATAAAGACAGTTAATGTCATGCATTACTATTATGGATCTAGTATAGTGGTTTTTTGGCTATTATGGAATAAGCATTAAAGACAGGCTCAAACTCGTATGATGTAAACCTATTGCTTATGTTACAGTTTTTTCTAACACATGAAAAACAGTGTTTTTTAGCCTTACAAGAGCATATATGACACACAGATAGAAAGAAAAAGAGAAGAACCTTCACAGTTAATGCAATAGCAATAGAAAAATTGTGCATTCTACATGTCAGTATGCTTTCTTAGCTCTCAAAATAATAAAATGTTTTACCTGTTAAGGAATATAAATTTTGATGGTATCATATAAAAAGGTAGACGTTTTTTGAGAGCTGCTCTAACTTCTTTACGTGAAGTTTTACCTTTTGCCACAATATAGGCAACAAGGAACTTGTCTGAACCTTCCTCTCCCTGAGCTAAGACACAGCCAGCTTGCACCATGGGAAGATCTAGTAGGGCTGTTTCTACTGCCTGAAATAGTATGATAGGTTAATAATAATAATAATAATAATAATAATAATAATTACTGTCAATAATACTAATACTAATAATTACAACAAATGGTCAAAAGATGCGAATTAATTATTTATTTCACACCAGTCGTGTGTAGGACACAAGTTGGAGAGGTAGAGTAAGACTGAAAAATTCAATGTCATAGTTGGGATTTGAGCCACAGATCTGTTTTCCATCCAGTTGCTCTGACCACTGCTCTACCGTGGCAGCATCTTGCATGGCACTAAATTCTATAGTTGGTTAACAATAAAGCCTAGCTCATCTATACTATAAAGTGCTCTCATCAACAAGTACTTTTTCAGAGCAACATTAAATTTCTTATCCTTACCTAAGTACTTTTACGTAAAACTTGAAATATTATTGTTTGACTACAGTATACATATATTTCTTCACTTTATTAACACTCTCACTACTTGAGTATCTGTAGGTTGTGTATGCTAAAGTCAGTGCCCTTTGCACAGATGCAAAAATATTGTTCTTTACATAATATTATGATTTTCTTTTATAGTTATTAAAGCTGATTTTAGTTACTTGCTGTTAGCTATATTGCCTGTAAATTCACTTAAGACAATGCATATATTGTTTCTGTTTTTAATTATACAAGACAAAATATTTGGTTACCATTGTACTATTTGAATCACCACCATTCCTTTTATGCAGACCCTCTTCATCTGTAGCAATCTGAACTGTAAACACACGCTCTTTGCATATGGTATCTTAGCATATTTGTTACCAGCCCTAATCTATTTTCCTTAACTGATGAAGGTTCAGCAAATAAATTAAGCAAGTGGTTTGAAGGAAATAGATTGGTATTAAATACAGAAAAGACAGAGGCCATTTCACAATACACATGGAAGCCAAAGTGATGGCTTTAATACAGTGCTTAATGAAAAATGTATGAGCCACACATAAAGAACATTTCTTGGTTTACATGGTTGGAGAGAAACTTGAAATGCAATATTCACATAATTAAATTGAAGAAATAAAAACTGTATTTCCCCCCTTTTTGAATTTTCCAAATAAAGCACTTTTATCTCTGTAGTATGCATACATTCATTTGCATCAAATCTTATGGTGCTTTAATATGTGGAAACTCTAAAAATGCTAATATTGAATGAATTTTTAAATGTATTTCTCCTTTTTCCAACACATTATTGCAAATTTTAAAAATTTTGCCTTAGTATTAGCATTTCACCAAGATTTCACTGGAAATTTATGTTTTGAGGTCCACTGAACCCAAAAAAGATTAAAAAATATATCTCTGTGTGTGTGTGTGTGTGTGTGTGTGCGCGCGCGTGTATATGACAGCATGCTCAAAAATGAAAAGAGAGTTAAATAACAAACTTGGTATTAAAGATTAGAATCTTCCAAGGATGCGACACAAAGATTTTCAAGAAAATCCTGTCACCCCAAACTACCCTTTACATGGAAAAAAATTATAAATTTCTGTTTTCTCAAAAATGGCTCTAATGATTTTAATTAAAGTACTGTATATTAAAGATATTTATTTACATACCATAAAATGTATAGCTTGAAATTTCTGGGAATAACCTATGAAGACCTCTATATTCTGGAAAAGTTTGCCTATGTGGTAAACTGTAAGAGACAGGCAAAAACTTACCACACAAAAAATACATAATTTATGCCATACACTTTTTTTGTAGGGGTGACCGTTTCTGAGATATTCCTATTATTGGTTTCAATTTTAAACTGTACAGCTTTTCTCAAACGGGAAGCCACTTTTCATTTCATCTTTCTTTTGTTTTTACTTCTGGCTGCACAAAGTCGACCAAACTTCAATTGTTCACATAGCGATAAAAGATTTGACTATCAATCTAGCCTAGTGTATTCCCTTATTTTCCCTTCTGCTTAGAAGGAAGCAAGTAATTAGACAATTTCTACTAATGTTTATCTCGATTAGCATGATATAGATAAAAAATAATCTTTTGTAAGAACAGTTTGTTTGCATAACAGGCAGAGAAACACATGTGAATGGAACACACAACCCTTTTAATTGCATTCTTTCTTAACTTTACTGTTTATTTCTTCTTAGCACTTCTCACCTATTTCCGTGTTTTGTTCACTTTTGTATCCCTCCTTGTCCCACTTGCTCATTTACTAATATTATACTAGGTCGCCATAAGAGCCAATACACTTTTACTTTATCTACACATACTACATACATAGTGTATAAAGAAAGTATTGTAATGTACCCAATAATTTGAGACCGAGATTTCACCAGAAATATATATTTTGGGTCCCCCTGAGTCCAAAAAAAAGCATTTTTAGAAAAAGTGTGCATGCGTGTGTGCGTGTGTGTGCGTGTGTGTGAACAGCATAAGTTCAGTATTTTTCAAGACTGCAACACAAAGATTTTCAAGAAAATCCCCCCACCCCCAACTACTCTTTACATGGAAAAATTTTCGAAAATGTTATTTTCTCAAAAATGGCTCCAACAATTTTGATTAAAATATCATATATTAAAGATATAAATATGACAAATGAAATGTATATCTTGAATTTTCTGGAAATAGCTTCTGAAGACTACTTTATTCTGAATGAATTTTACGGAATTTTGTATAACTGGCAAACCATAAGAGATAGCCAAAAACTTACATAACAGAGAATGTAGAGCTCGTTAAAACCCACAATTTATGTTATATACATTTTTTTCATGGAGTGGAATACTTTTTAGATATTTCTTCTTACTGGTTTCAGTTTTAAAAAACTTCTCATACAGGAATTTGTCCACTCCTGTCCATACAAACAAAGGAACATCAATCACATAACAAGTAGCTTTTGACTAATACTTTAGCACATGCTACTCCCTTATTTCCCTTCTACTTGTATGGAAGCAAGTAATAAGACTATTTCTGCTAATTTTTTCTTGATTACTATGAAGTAAAAAGAAGCATTAAGCTTTTTAACAATAATTCGTAGCAGAGATGTAGAGAAAGTCATGTGAGTGGAATACATCAGATTTTTATGTTTTAGATATGCTATAACACAAACGTTAGGATAGAGAGGACCTTATAATGCTTAATGACCTTAACATATGTTCTTTCATTATCAATACACTGTTCCTATTATCTTGTGGTTTTACAGAACATGCAAGGTTGGTAAGGTTCCTGGTCTTATTTATTTTTTTTTAAGTTCATTCACAAATACGACAGGTATTTTTTTCTGCTCCAGAGAGAGAGGGTGAGAGAGAGAGGGAGAAGGAAGAGGGAGGGGCAGGAGGTTGAGAAGGGGGAGGGGAGAGAGAGAGGGGTAGGGGAAAGAGGGAAAGGGAGGGGGAGAGAGAGCTTTGAATGTTATGATTTATTCGAAAGTTAATATATTTTTTCTTGAGGTGAAAGTCTGTGAGTTCATTAATTCATTAAACTTGTTCTTATTATCATCAACAATTATTTTTTTATATATATATTTCCTTGTAGCATTTAAATACTGAGATCTTTGACTCAAATATTACTTATACATTAGAATCTGAAATAAATCTATTCACTAAAATTGGTTATCTCTTACAGCTGTTTGAAAGTTGGTTAATCCTTTGTATTATGCCCGAATTAAACTAGAGTTAGACATACTGCTGTATTTTCTTATTCATCTTAGAGATTGAAAGCAGAACAGAGGCTTAGTATTAAATACAATTTGTTAATTGAAACTCATCTCATTAAATTAATAATTTAATTTGATATTATTAGAAGATTTAATACCAAATTATTCTGCAATATTTGTAATCTGACGACCTTTAGAACATAAAGAGTAAAAAATTATACCTGTATCTCAATGCTGTAACCTCGAATTTTCACCATGGAGTCGCATCTTCCACAGATTTCTAAATTGCCATCACTCAGCATGTAACCCCAGTCACCAGTCCTGTATAACCTATCTCCCACCAATGAAGATACATGCTCAGGACGTGGTATGAATCTTTGGGCATTCAAATCTGGTCGATTTAAGTAACCAATTGCCAGAGTTGGACCTCCAACATAGATCTAAACAAATAATGTTTAATACCCAAAATTAAGCACAATATACTGAGCATGAAATACATGAAGTTGTAAAAGGTATGAAATATCTTATCCAAGATTTAAAAAGGTTCAATTAAATATGGGGTTCAATACCTCTTAAAGTTTTTTATTTGATATTACTTTGTGTAACTCTTGCCTAGTTTTTTTTCTTCAGAAAATTGCTTATAAAATGCAAAAATGTTCAGTTAGTAACCAAAGCTCTGGTGGACCTCCTGTTACATCTCCCATGAAGCTGCCTACTCTTTTTTTTTGATGGGATACATGACACCGAGATAAAAGAGCGTCTGATACTTGACAAGTACAAGACCATTCACAAGGCACTAACAGCTGCACTGAGGATGGAGGCAGTCGGGTAACAAAAGCTCTGAGGAGGAGCAGGAGCATTTGCTATGACAAGAACGAAGGAACCACACAGGACCAATGGTGTTTATCGAATGGAATGTGTTGGGGGTGTGGCCATCCAGAACATCTAGCAAGAGACTGCCCACACCAAGACAATGAACATGCATCGCCTGCAGATAGAAAAGAGAATGTATGCCGGGGTAATGACTGTCCTAACCGAGAAGATCAAGAGTGCTCAGTGCCAGGGAGAATGGGGATCAACTCATGGACATTGAAACGAGTTTATAGTGGTATGTGCTGGGATGTGGCCGACCCAGACATCTGATGAAGGACTGTAAGTGACTGAGAAGAGAGCATTGGACTGGGAATGTTGGGGATGCAGACGTCCGGGACACATAGTGAGACAATGTCAGCAATCTAGCCGACCGGCAGACGGGACACAAAGGAGGCCTGACATGGTGAGGGGCACACCAGAGTCGTCATCGCCGTCTCCTTGTTAACGCTGTGCCTTAGACAGAGGGATGGAAGACAGTTCATTGTGGATTATTGGATACTATTGAGATTGTGCCGGATACCGGTGTAGTTGTGATCATAATTAGAACCTGACGAGGCTGAGGACTTGCTGACCAGGGAACCGAATCGGCCTTGTGAGATAGTAATGGCATTGGGCGAAACCTTGCCAGTGGAGAAGGAGGTGTTGTTGAAGTTAACCTTGGGATGGAGAGCCATAAGGCTGTGGGTGATCGTCGCGAGGGTGGCTGAGGAGGTGATAATGGGACTGGATGCTCCTGGGAGCCAAAATGCGACGGTTGACATAGGCAGGAAGACATAGGACGACTCGGCAAAGACGAAGTGGCGCTCCGGAGTGCCGAACAACATCCTGGAGTCCTCAACCCTGAAGGAGGATGTGATCATGCTAGGAGTCGCAGTGACTGCAAGGGTGCATATTGTGGACCAGCTATCAAGAGAACCAGTCTGGTTCACCAGGGAGAAGCGAGGAGATGGAGAACTGTTACAAGTCAGCAGGGAAAATTTCCAGGGAGTTTAGGTGTTGTATCGCCGAACCCAAACCAAGGGGCATAGGCCCAGGTACCAACAACTATGGCCAGGACCGCACCATTTGGAAATGGATCAATATGTAATCGACCGCACCCTTAGAGAAGATGTTGGTAGTGTGCCAAGAAAGTCTAGTCTGCTTGGACAATGCTAGCCGAGACGGCCAGCATTGAGGAGGGAGCAGCGTAATGTTGGAGTGTAGGACCGAGTGACTGCTGAAGGGATCCCTGCCTGGCCCACTGTAACAATAGAGCGAACAGTCACAATAGCCAGGAAAACAAAGGCCTTTGTGAGTTTACCTGCAAGATCTCTCAAACCTTCTTTCTCCCCAGGCCGAGAACATTCTTCTTCTAGAGTATTCTCTCTCTAATGGACAAAACGTAATATTCTAATAATTTCTAATACTAGAACCTTCAGAGGCTAGTACAGACTATAGAAGGAAATGATGACAAGTGCTCGAGAAGTGAGTTAAAGATCAATCTAGTGAGTGGTGTTTGTAGAGAACGTGACATAAATGCAGTGACTCAATTATCTGTGTACCAAAAGTGTAAGTGGTTGAGTGGTTAGACTGCTCGCCTCCCATTCAGGCGACTTGGGTTCGATCCCAAGCGCCGCATGTAGGACTCATAGTGGACGAAGCAGCATCTGGGCAGATTTGTTCCAGGTCCCCTGGTTTCCCCCACCACCCATTCCACCAATTGCTCCATCATCACCTTTCCAATCATCAATTTTGCTTACATTTCATATCATCCACTTCCTCATGCTCATACCTCACTACGGGCCAACCCCTTGTAACAGGTTCTCCATTCTGTGGTTTCGTGCCATAGGCTCCCCAGCGGCTTCTGACCCCTAGACATTGGCTTGTAAGTCCTAGGGCATGTCAGTCCTATACTTATGGGGAGGGTAAGCCAATTATAAAACGAAATGAAACTATAAATGTTGTATTACTTGTCTATAGTGAATTTAACAGAATATATGTATATACTCACAAACCTTTGATGTATGCTTTAATTTCAAATTCAAGGTAATATAACACCAAAGTTTGGCAAAAAAATTATAACCTTCTTCATATAATAATTATGCATTATTTTCAAGTGAATTTTTAAAGCTTCAATCCAGTTTAAAAGCACCTACATCACATAAGCAAATAGTATAAATTTTAAGCAACTTTTCTCATTTATCACCTTATTTCTTTTCCAAAACTATGCTTGCCATACTTTTTAAATTAATGTTTGAAATCTTCAGGAGTGTTTATGACATTAAGGATTTAAACTACTTGTGTTATTATAATCAATACTAAGCACTTCATTTTCAATTAAATATTTTCTAAATATTTTGTTTATGAAATATATAAAACATAAAATAAGAACTGAAGCTTTCCTGGCAACGTGTTAATTCAAAGAGAAGATTTTGAATTATATAAAACATGTGTAGTTTGTCATGTACACTAACTAAAATAACTCAATATCTGGACATGAATGTCTTAAAAGTTAGGTTTTCAAGGTCAAAATAAAACTTGTGACAGATACAATGAACCATTTAGTACAAGGAGCTTTTTAAATTAACATATCAGAAGTGATAAAATAAGTATAAAACACTAATAACTCAAAAATGGCATACATAAGACATTAAAATATTGCATCATTCATTTATGTCACTTAATTTCCATTTTAGGTGTACTTGTTGTATATTAGACAGACAGACCATAAGAGACAGACAAAATCTTACTACAAAAAAAAAAATATAGATTTTGAAAAGCACACTTTATGCCAAATCAATTTATTTCATTCTTTTTTTTTCTCTCACTTTTTTTTTTTTTTTTTTTTTTTTTTTTTTTTTTTGTGGAATTAACCGTTTTCAGGAAGGCAATTAAATATCTGACTATTGCCTTATCTGCTGTATCCTATGACACAGCATTTAAATGTGAATTGAAAGCTTATCTGCATTAACAAAAAGATACAATAAGTTTTGTAAGAAAAGTTTGTAGAACAGTAAGTGCAGCAAGTCAGATGAATGCTACAAGTCAGAATTTGTTTTCATATTGCCTATAATATCCTATTCATAATTCCTATGCTGATAACAGAATAATAAATGTGACCTGTAAAATGAAATGTGAAAATGCTGTGTGCAAAAGCCATCCCTAACTTCTGTACTAAGCAAGAGCAAATTTATATTTGCTGAAATTTTAAATTTTTGTAACAGATGCTTGTGATAGCAGAACATACCTCACCCGGCACTCCTACAGGCTTTACATTCATTTCTTCATCCATTATGACTACATGCACTCCTGGAAGAAGTTTTCCAACAGGGCAAAACTTGCGTGATTCAGAGTTTTCAGATTTGTCCAGGGTGAGATCTGCAAAAAACAATACAAAAGAAATAATAATGATGATGATGATGATGACAACAACAACAAAAACTGCTGTATTGGGAGAAAATAAAAATAAAATCTATAGCTGTAATGGAAAGCATCAATGTACTTTAAAATATCATAGTGAAACAGCTTACATTATAATTATGTAAAATTCAAAAGAAAAGAGTTTCTAAGAATCATGCATTTACGTTGAATCCCTTAAATAATTATGCATGGCAGACTAGGTATTCTTACTACATTTAAATAACAAACAGTGACTTTTTCACTTTGGTTGAAATGCGTAGCTATACACATCATTTGATAAAAAATGAAGATGTTATCATCTTAGAGAGGATATAATGCAACACTATGTAACACCACAAAAGGATTGATATTTTTTTGCTCACAAAAATAATTAGGCATAAAGCAAATTATAGGTACTACAGAAAATAAAGTAAATATGATTGTTATATTTTATAGGCATTTTTGTTTTCCTTTTAATTTAATCTTCTGGATAATCTGAATAAAGTTCCTCATATAATAGTGGAAATTTGTCCATTCTTCTTTCATCCTCTCTTTCAGGAAATTTTGATTTGATGGGTGTATGTCTGTCCATTGCTTTATCCAGTTGGAATTAGATCTGAGAATAAAGAGATGAGGTGAAGCACAAGCAGACAGTGACACATTAAACAGCCTAGCAAAATTTCAGAAGTTTATTTAGGATCATTTTCCTATAAGTTGAAAAACCATTTGAAAGAGTCGCCATTACAGCACTTTCCTTAACTGTAACCTTATATGTTCATATTTAAATAAACTATGATTTTTGATTCCCACATGCAGACAGTATTTGTACATTAAACATCCTGATCATATTTACAGCAAATTTTATTCTATCAGCTCTTCAATTGCTTTTCCTATCCATGCTATCTGAATAACATTCATTAGTAAAGTTAAATCTGAACTTTCAAACCTTTGTTCATACTAGAAACTTCTTTAACAAAAAGCACATTAGTTCCTACTCTTCCTGAGACAGAGTTATAGCATTTTTCCAGCTATGAGATCATTAAACACTTTTTTTATTGTTCTAATTGTTTCAGGTTAAAAAGGATTTCAAAAGCTTCCAGATCTATTCCTTGAGCATTTTGTTCAGGGTATTTTCTCTATCTCCCTCATTATTCAAGAGCTTTCTCATCACAATGGAGAAGGGATGGTGTGGTTTAGATCAGGCATCATCAATGAGTAACTTTGGGAACTAATTTACCCGCACCACTCTTGTTACCATCTGCTACAAGGAAAGCTGAGCAACAGGTTGCTTCTAAATTCAGTGGCATTTCCTGTAACTGCACGGGAGTAACTTTGCAACATAAATTGATTTCAAATGTTGTAAATATAGTCTTTTATGAATTATATTACTTATACTGTTTATTGTTAGTATTATTGTTAATTTTTATTTGTTTGTTCTTGTTATTATTATAATATTCAATTAGCAATTAAGCAAGTTTAGACATAATGTTTTTGAGATGTAGTCAATTGAACACTCAATCTTTTTACTCACCATACAATTAATGCAGGAACATGCTTTCATAGGCCTTTGTCTACATTATCAATGGCTGTTGACTAGCTCAAGCATCTGGTAATGGTTTGGTTGGTGATGTATCATTTGGTGGCATTAATTGAAACCATTTTGAATAAAAGTTTATGTATTTTGCAATCTCAAATTTCATGACTTGTCCATCATTCTTCTTAATGGGGATCTTCTCCCAAAACTCCAACTCCTTAAAATTTCTTGTGGTCTTTAAGAGTTTGATATCTTCACTGATGTTATGGTTGGTTGTCCAAAAATGGTCGACTACTACTGATTTGTCTGTCTGTTTATATCTAATGTTCATGAAATGTTGTTTTTGTCCAGTCTTTAAACTTCTCTTAGTTTTTCCTATGTAGATCTTGTCACAATCTAAACCTTTAATGTGATATACCCTGGTTTTTTGTTTGTTTGTGGTTTGTGGGATTTAATAAGTTCTGAAGAGCCAAATGATATTATGTTTTTTTAAAATCTTTTGGAATTTATGCATAGCAGTGGGATTGAAGGTAGACTTCTTATGTTACATATCCTGTTTCTGATTTTTGAGTGTTGTGATTTCTTTCAAGTATTTTTGTTTTTTGAATTTATGAGTTTTCTTGTTAGCCATTTCTCTGTTAAAGTTATTACATTCTGCTATCCTGATGATTTCCATATATTCTTTAGTGTATTCTATATTATTCAACGGTAAGTTAACTATCCTATGGGTGAGACTATTGACTATGGCATGCTTGTGCTGTCTGGGATTAAAACCATTGGCTTCTAATGTTGTTATCTGTGTGGGTGAGTTATTTGTTATCTTCTTCAGGCTTAGACATATTTACATTGTGCATCACTGGATGAACTGTACAATCAATGAATAAGAAATTCTTATAAAAAATGTAATAATAATTAGTTGTGGTGGATGATCGAAACACTTTTTATGAGACATGCAGTATATTTCCTAAGTGCTTTTTTTATTTTACAAACAATTAAGCAATAAAAATATTAGCAGAATTATCTTAAAGTAAAATAGTATTAAAGGGATTATTTCATATTTTTGGGCTAAGTATGGCTGTAATGAAAACACCTAAAACAAAATATATATGCTGATTTTTAACATGTAAATAAGTTTAAAAGTGATGTATTTATTAACTAATTTCAATTAAAAATAACCTGTTAACTGTCTTGTTCTAATTAGATAAATGTTCCTTTCAATCCATCGTATAAGACCTTATTGCTCTTTTAGAGTTTACTATTTTATCAATAATTGGCATTATTGCCTGTATACTCACAAGTGATAAAGCAAATTTTAGGTTTTGATAGCTAAGCTTACTTCTTTCTTTAGTCTTGCTCATCTTCCTTGATGAAAGCAACTGATCACATGGATATATGGATGCAAACATATTTAAAATATCTGCATAGCAGGTTCCCTGAAGTAAGCATTTTCTTGTTCAAAGCAAACAAAAAATGTTATGTGTTATACGCGTATGACTTTATCTAACTATTCTACAAACAGACTTCTTACATAAGGTTATTCTTCTTTCTACACCATGCTAATCAAGATAAGCATTAGCAGAATGTGCTTATTATTTAGTTCCTTATAAGTAGAAAGAAACTAAAGGAATTGCTATGCTAAAGCGATAGTCAAATGTTTTAAAGCTATCATTATGCAATTGTCATTGAAATTGGCTTCTGTGCTTGGCCAGGGGAAGAACAAAAGAAAAACTGACACTTCCTATCTGAGAAAATTATAAGTATTTTACAATTGAAAGCAATTTCATTTGTTGCAGTTGTTATATTTATTCTCATCTTGATAGTTAAATCTACCACGGGTCCTGCATGGGCAATACTGGCTGTGAGGGGTGGATATACTGTTCATCCTGTACCCAAGGAATATCTTGGAAATGGTCAACTCAACAACAAATATGCATATGACATAAATTAGGTGTTTTAATGAGATCTGCTTTTTTGTGTAGTAAGCTTTTGTCTATCTCTTACAGTTTAACTGTTATGCAAAATTATGAAAAAATCAACCAGAATACAGTGCTCTTCAGAGACTTTTCCCAGAAAATTCAAAATATACACTATATTTCTGTGGTGAATAACTTTAATATACAGTATTTTAATCAAAATCATTACAGCCATTTTTGAGATAAGCAAAATGTTCAAAACTTTTTTTATGTAAAGGATAGTCTGGAATGGGGGAATTTCCTGAAAATATTCATGTTGCATCCTTGGAAGACAGTAAACTTAAATACACAATAAAGTTAAATACCAAGTTTGTTATTTAACAGTCTTTTAGTTTTTGAGCTATGCTGTCCACAGACACACACAATACCTTCAGCATACACTATATATATAGTAAGTATAGAGAAAGTAAAAAAACATTTCAAAGAAAGAAAATGTGAGTCAAATTTGAGAGCTAGGAAAACTCACTACAACAGACAAAAAAGTAAAAGACTATCTTCCTTCAGAAATGAATATCACAAAGCTCTTTAAAATGCATAATGAGAGTGTTCCTGATTCATTAAAGGTAAAAAAGTGGTTCTTCAATAAACCTTCTCTAATCATTTTAATTTGGGATTTGGTGATCCTGCAGTAGATGTCTGTAGCTATTGCTGTAGAATGAAACATGAAATGAAACTTACTAAAGATTCTGGCAAAATACAAAAAGGGGAAGCAGAGCTTGCAGCCCATAGAATGAGAGCAAAACATTTTTTTTTTTTTAACTTATGAATGAAAAACTACCCAACTGCTTCGCATTTATGCTTCGATCTACAGCAAGTTAAACCCTTGCCATAACTTATTATTGGCAAGGTATACTATGCACGACAACTGTCATATTATGCTCTCTGCATTACAGACATACAAAATAAGTCTCCAAACTTCTATTGCTGGCGTGACAACCAGACTGGTCGTGGAACAAATGAAGTAGCTTCAGCTTTGATAGATGTTCTAAGTAAGCATAGATATGATGAACATATCTCAGCCATAAGATTATTTTGTAAAGGCAGCGCTGGGCAGAACAGAAATGCCCACATAGTTCGTTCTTTGTATTGGTGGTTTCTAAAAAAATCCTCAGACTCAATTAAAAAAGTATGCATTACAGTCCCAGTGCATGGCCACTCCTACTTGCCTGTGGACTGCCTTTTCAGCATAGTGGAGTAGAGTCTTTGGAAACAATCTGAAATATTAACTCCTGAGCAATATCATAAAATTTATGAGAAAATGGGAAACGTTCACAAGTTAGGTATAGACTGGAATATTTTAAACTTCAAGAGCCTCTGCGATGTTCTGAAGAAGCCAGTGGGTATAAGAGACATGCAACATGTAATTTTGAAAAAGAAATTCAAAGGGAATAACACTTTCATTGTTTTTAAAATGGAACCCTTATACAGACTGAATGATGCCTCAAAAAACTATGTTTCCTGCTGAAAAGAAGTGTATCAGCTGATCAGATACCTGATCCAAATACTGTCAGTTAGATACACACTCTTAAGTCACACTTAATTGTGCTTCTGAAGCAAAGCTTTAGTGTTAGCTGAAGGAGGATGAAAGTCTGAACTTTTATGTTGATGTGCTCGAGAGAGATGTTGCAACATGAATGTGGTTGCTTGGAGGAGGAGCCTGGATATCAAATGCTCTGAAGAAGAGCATGAGAAAGTGTATGTGAAACTACTTTTGTTGGTGATATTTATATTATAATTTTGTTTTTGTAATATCTGCTCTGTATTATTTTGTTTTTTCAGACTTGACACAACAAATTTTAACACTTTACTTTTAAAAAGGATAACTTTTTACTGCCTTATTTAATGAATATCAAAGCATTTTTTTAATTATTATTATAGAGATTCCCTGGATAATGCTCCAAACAAAAACAAAGATAAGAGAAATATTGCAGGATGTTTAAAGTAAAACTACCTTTTTTTTTTTTTTAGCTTAACGTCCTATAGCCTGGTTGGTCATATTGGACGATGAATGAACTTGGTGAAATGATGCTCAAATGATCTCAGGGTCCATGGAACTTAAAATTACTTGACATTCGTCTTCTCAGGATAAGGGAAAACCCCAAAAAAAATCTTATCCGCGTAACTCACCCTAAGTGAGATTTGAACTCACGTCCTTTTGAATGTGAAGCAGACATGCTATCACTACACTACCCAGGTGGGCAAAACTAACTTTGATTCAGTTATTAACAGTTATAATATAAGCTATGAAAAGAATTTGGAGAATTATTAATGGTTCAGTTTAAATTGCATATAGTTTAAAAAATTAAGAAAAGAACACATAATTAAAGAAGTAAGGATTTGAATTGTATATTTTAAATAATATTTTCAATTGTTCTCCTTGATTATAATTTTAATCATATTGCTTAAATGTCTGGATATTTCTCAAAAAACAACATATAATATTAAGACGAGCGAGTGATTTTCATTGTATCGTTTAAATAAATGTTTGAAAACATGTTCTTCAATTTATGATTTCATTATATCAATTAAACTGTTTAAGAATGAGCAGTAAAGGCTATTTTCTTGCATTATTTCTGTATAAATTTGCTTCAAAACAACATGTCCTTTTGATTGGTGCAAAAGTCCACAAATTTTCAAAATTCAGTTAGCAACAGTGGCTTTAATTAAAGAGTGAGATTTTCGCCAATTATCCTATTTTTCTGTATTCAGAACTCTAAATAGATCCCAGTGTTTAAATATACATTATCTATAAAACTTTACTCAATATCAGTTTTTGGCCTCTCCTGTAAAATTTGTATTTGTGGGCTTATTGTGTTTTGAAAAGTTACCCCTCATATCTTTGGTAAAATCTTGGTGTCAAATTTACAATAGCTTCCCTATTCACTATACACATAGTACGTGTAGAGAAAGTAAAGCGTTGTAAGTCTGACCAGTATGAACGAGTTCAGCAAATTCAATCAATTACAGTACAATAATATGTATTGTACTTACATCCACAAACTTTACACATTTTAGTTGTTCTGCATAAGCTGATGTTTCTCTGCCCTTGGTAGTTTTGATGCTGAGTATTAACCTTTTTTATGGTTTAACTGTATTTTGTAATACAAATTAAATACTCAGAACCATTTTTATCTTGTTCCATAATAAAATATGTATCCTCCCAATTAGGGTTGAAGCTATTTGATGATGGTACTGCGCTTTGATTCAGGTTACTCAATGATAAAACAAAAAAACTATCCAACAAGACAATCTGACCCACCACCGCGCTGAGGATAGTGTGAATAACATTAATATTTTCCCCTTTGCTCCTCTTATAGTTGCTCCCAGCATGCTTATGTACGGTTCATTACTTCATGATGCCTAGTTTAGATACAGATTATATCACCTGTGTAACATTATAAAGTGCTTTCTACAGCTTTCAAGTGCTTTCATATGACCAGCAATGCTGTCCTATTTCCCTGCTATGAGTAATCTGTTAAAAGTCACTCCTTGTTTAAATGGTATAGTTAACACATTCACTTTAAATTAAGTAAATTGTATTTCATTTAAGATAGTATAGAATTAGTGATATAATTATTTAAGTTATATTTTATCATTTAAGAATACATGCACTATGATACAATCCTTAAATTAGACAATTGTGGGGACTATATTGCAGTTTGAGGGAAAAAATAACATTAAATTGCACTGCTAAATTGAAACAAAAAGCAAAATTCCTTTTTGTCACCTATTAAACAAACTGTATAAACAAATATAAAATAAAGCATTGTGATGTCTTCCCACCAATTTTCTTTTCTAAGCCTCATCAATTTAAATATTATTTAATACTCCATTTTATGTTATTCTCTTGTATGAATTTCCAAACAATATTTTACATACATTTAATATGCATTATTTTTTTTCTATTTTAATCAGACTCTTTTTAGCAGAAAATATCACACCATATAAAATATGAATGCAATGAAGTATTTTACCAACAGAAACTAATTCTGGTGTTTCCTCATTTTATTTTGACAGTGATTAAAAGTTATAACATGAAGGAAAGTATCTTGGAAGAGATCTTACCTGAACAGGCAATATCATGGCATTCAGACACACTATACAGATTCAGCAGCTGTATATGTGGAAACAGCATGGCAAAGCGATCCCTTAGAATTACTGTCATCACCTCACCACAGAACCACAGCTGTCTGTGACAAAAATACAATAAGAATGTACAGTACAACATCAAGCTCAATGTTAATATATATCTTTGTAAGTGCAAAGCTTGTTTTATGCATTTCTCATTAGTGAATTAATTTTTACTGCCAAAAGATATTCATCTAGCATATCTTTTATTAATTTGGTTCATTCAAAGCTGAAAAATGGACCTGGAACTGAAGAAACCATTAACTGATGTTTTTATTAAAAGTCTTTGATTTCAGTTATTATTCTGAATTCATTTTTGTTCATTAGATACCCTTTATATGCCATTATGAGTAGTTGTTGTTGAGATATAATTTGCAGTTCTTAATATACTCTGTAATGAAAAAGCTGTGAGTGCAAACTATAGCAGATTATGTCATTCTCCTTTCTCTTGCATGTCCATGTGACATCAAACCCATATGCGCATCACAAAGTTCTTGTCAATGGGAGAGAGAGCACTTTAAGCGGCAGTAAGTGATCACAAAAATCATAGTGCACTGTTGATTGTAAGGATATATAAACTGAAAACTATCACCAATAATACTTTCAACACCTAAGTTCTCCTCTGATAAGTTCCTTAGAGGGCAGGTTAGGGAGATTGTTAACTATGCTGTGATTTACTTGTGAAAATAAGTTCTTGTTCTCATACATTGAGCTATGCACGCGCTTCTTGTAACAACGATGTAATGGTGATGGCAAACTCTCCCTCCACCCCCACCTTACCAACATCTCTGAACAGAGGTCGGCTAAGTGGGAAGAGGCCAGTGAAGGAGTGAACTGCATGGACCAAAATAAGGTAATATTTTTAATTACCTTGACAAGCTATACATCAAGGCAGCACCACCACCTTGCTTGGTTATAATTTTCTTATTAGGATAAAATGTTAATGATACCAAGCATGTAATATGTAAATATAAAACTGCTAACAGTGAAGTAACACATATATTAATATAGCAATTAATAATTTGTGACATCTCTTCATTTATCTTTTTTTTAAAATTCACAGGACTAATTTTACAATTAAAGCTCTATTGTATTTTCAATTCAGTTGTTCTTTGCAGTTAGCAATACCTTAGCACACAATTCATTCAATATCAGTAACCACAGCAATGTAAATAAACAACAGCAGCAAAGAGAAATTGAGCTGAAGATACAATAGAGCTTTAATTACAAAACTAGTTCTGTGGAATTTAAAAAAGTTAAATGAGGAATTTTTACAAATTATTGATTGTTGTGTTGATACCAAGCTGTTTAAAGATGGATCCTGGCACCTATCCCTAAATCTTTAAGTTCAGCTTAATCTGCAGTAAAGCTAACAAAATGCTAGAAATTACATATCTCACAGAGGAGCATGAACTTAGTGGAGATTGGTTTCACTGAATAATTGAGGTGGTTTTCCTAAACATAGTAATTTTATTCACTTTCCATTTCATGCCAAGACTACTGTTAAAATAAGGAGAGATCCTAATGAAGTTGGAAGCCATAGTAATTTTAAGTGTAGACTCTAGGAGACGATGTGATGAATGGAGGGTCGGATGTAAGCTTAATACCCTCCCCTTGTTCCCTCTTTCTGGTTCTACATTTTTTATACTGCCATTTCTATAAGGCCACAATTCAGTTTTCCTTAGCTTCTATTTATTAATAAATACCACCTTCCATTGGGATGTTGGGACAACAGTCACACAGAGAAGGAAAGCAATACTTGCTGACTGAATGATTACAAAAGGCGTCATTTCAAAAGAGTTTTATTTAAAATGCAAATGGAATTCTCTAACTTCCAAGTTAAATGCTGAAATTTTCTTAGCCATTCTAATGACCACTATGAGTATTATTGCTCCACTCTTAGAACCAAACCTTATATAAACATGTGGCATTAATAGTCCACAATATGAAGGAAACCAAATCACACCACAACATTTAGTATTTTAAATACATTTCTTTAAAGTAAGTTTTACATGATTCCATATTTTTTTAGAATTTTAATACAATGAATAGCTTTCTATTGCTACCTGACAGTATTAGCTCCATTTGCATTACCCCATTGTAAAATTCCATAACAAAGATGAGAGTGAAACAATGCATAATACACATTCAACAATGATTTCCCTTAATTAACAATTTTAATCTATTAAGCACATACATGACTCATGCCAGTAAGGTTAAGTAAGTCACTGTTTCTTTTAAATGGTGAAAGTAAGATGATAAAAGCAGTAGGAAACAAACTGGGTTGAATGTTTTTAGCAAACTAAAGCAGGAGAATTCAACTGTTAATATGAAAACATTCTTAAATTAATTGCAGATTATAGCGATATTTCCATGTGATGTGTTACGCGTATGTGTAAAAAATATTGCAAATATCAAGGAAGAAAAGAAGCAAGATTAACTAGACCATAAACCATCTATAATCAAGTTAAATACTAACTAGATTGAAAAAAGCAAATAATTTTATACATTTTCTATTTTTTGGAAAGCGCACCAAGTTTTTCTTTAATAATGAACCTTCAATGATGATGATTCTTAGCCAAAGTTTTGTCAAAGATTAACCTGTGTTAATTTCATTCATATAGTCCACTTTTCATAAATTATTAGGTACTAGAGATTGCATTTAGATTTATGAAGAGAAATAAAGTGAATATAATTATTGACAGAGAATATATCATGTGAGGGAGACACAGATTTTTCATTTCTATCAAAGTGGCTATACATGAAAATTGAGTTTTATTTTAATTATTATTTTGCATTTCGTTTCAACTGAACTTTTATTTCGGTGTTGTTATTACCATTATTGTTGTTATTATTGTTATGATGATCATCATCATTATTATTATTGTTATTATTTTATAACCATTATTTGAATACTTCACACTTCTGTTTTATTATAAACATAAAACCTGAATCCATGTATTTTTGCTTGTTTCTTGCAGCTGAAATGAACACTAGGTTAATGGACACAAAGGCATACAAAATGTTTTGGTTGCATCAAGGCTGAATTGACAATACACTATAATTTCTGAAATTCAGGAAGTGATAGATTATTTTTGAAAGGCAGTAATACCATTTGAAATCATGCTTCTCTTTTGTCTCAAAAAAATCTTTTGGCAACACAGACCTTCTAATATTGATCTTGTTACCTTATCAAAAGTTTCAGCTTTCACAGTATCAAACCCACAATATAAAGCTACATTTTTAACTTAAGATAGCAGCATGTTTGATTCTTGTTTCATAAATAAGGTTTAGTGATTGTTCTTAAACAGGAAGTATATTCTATGTAGTTACCCAAGAAAAGAAAGAACGCAGCAATCTGTAAAGTAGATTTTTCACACCTATAGTATCAGATGAGGTTTGCTTATCTGATTTATACTTTCACAGTTTTATACTTTTATAATTATTAATGTGGAAATTTAATAAAACGTGTCTATAGAAATAGGTATCTTCGTTTATCTCAAAATCTGCTATCTCATGATGGGTCTAGGCTTTAGCGATAATAATTCCAATGTAAGCTATCCTGTAGATCAGTTGAAAACTTTTTGAAAATGAAATGAACTCTACTTTACATGTAATTGATTGTGTTTTGGAAATCAGTTCTTAATTCTATTTAAAAAGTATAAAGTATATAAAAATTAAGTAATAGTAAGTTTTGTATTTTTCACAGTTTACCATTATACAAAAGTATACAGAATTTTCACAGAATATATGAACATTGCAAGTTATTGTCAGCAAATTAAGGATATAGGTACCTTTTATTTTTCATACAATACCTTATACACATGGTATTTTAATCAAAATTGAGACTTTTGAGAAAATCGAAATTAATGAAAAATGTTGTATGTAAAGGGTAGTTTGGGAGGAGGAATTTTCTTGAAAATCTATGTGTTGCATCCTTGAAAGACACTGAAAATAATACTAAGATTATTATTCATCCAGCTTTTAGTTTTCAAGTTATGCTGCATACATTTATGCATACACCTACACATACCTGCACACACATACGCACACCCGCTCACATGCATATATGGTAAACTTTTTCCTAAAAATGCCTTTTCTTTCCTTTGCTTCAGGGAACCTCAAAGCGCGTATTTCCAGTGAAATCTCAAAATCATACTTTTGGGTGGAATGCACTATTTCCTCTGCACATTAAAGGTATGTAGTACAGAAAGTAAAATGAGCTTTTCCAATCTTGTTTTATTAAATCAAAGTAATTTCACACATTTTAATTACACATAAACTCATGTTGAAGATTAATTCCATCCTACACCATTCAAGAAAACACATAGATATCTAAAAATTAAAGTAATAGTTGTTTTTATGTTATTTGAGTATTTTCTGTCATACTGGCATACATATATAAAATAAATTGTTTACAAAACTGATTAGATAAGTCCTAAACTACAACAAATGAGTGTATAAAAATATCATTCCCCTCTGAATTCTCTTTTCTTTTTATTAAGCTTTTACAACCAAAGCTATAATCCTAGCCAAGTTTATTATTTAATTTCGTGATCCTTTTCACATACCTCATTGACTCAAATGCTTTGTCCAATTGCAGCCCTTTGAAATCTAATACAGCTTGAAGAAGACTAGGAGTAAACATCATTCGGGTAATTTTATGCTGCTGTAAGAACTCAACAAGCCGTGGAGGGTCATATATGATATCATCAGGGATTATATGCAGTTCCATTCCTAAAATAAGTGTAAAAAAGCAATGATGAGGATTTAATAATGTAAGGAATATAACATAAAGTCTATGCATTTAAGAAGCTAATTTGAAATAAATTTGGTATAATATAAATTATTTTCAGAAGTTCAAAATGTTGTTACATTAATAATTCTTGCTTGGATTTTAGACTACTATATGTGCACCTTTTCTTGGGTACTTCCTAATCTTCATTCGGTAAGTTTCACATAATTTCAGAAGCAGAGGGGAGTGACAACATTGAGACATGAATTATGAAGTAAGCTATACATCCTAATATCTAGTGGCTTCAATGCTAAGGTTCCATTCTATCTGGATCCCAGAGTTCATGCAGATGCACGTTTGTTGTTTTGTTCACTAATTCAGGTAGTTTGCAGTAAATTAAATAACCTATTCACTATAATGGTGAGGACCTCAAAGAAAGAAGCTTTCTTTGATTGGCAATACTGCAGAAAGACAGGTGGATGGGCTCTGTCTTCTTCCACCATTGCCATAAAACTAGAAACCAAGAAAAGGTGTGCACATAGTACTTTTTCTTTAATTATAATATTTTAAATAATTAACCCTGCAAAATTCTATTCTCTGATATGCAAATAGAGAAATACTAAAACATCATGAGGGTAATAATGTACACAATTCATGTCATTTTAATTCCCTTAGAGATTTAGACTATCAGTAGAACAATAACTGACATGTAGAAGATGGTGATAAGCTTTGTCATGTTTTCTTTTTCCTAAAATGTATTTTATTATAGATTATGCTATTCAGGTATTTTATGTTATAATATACATTTAATATATATATATATATATATAACATAAAATAACTGAATCGCATAATCTAATAATAATCTCAATTTTAGAAATAAAAGTATACATACATATAGATATAGTATTTTGTAGCATTATCAGAAATAATGTTTTAATTAAATTATTTTTGTTTTATTTTATTTTTAAATTTACATTTTAGATAAGAGGAGCAATCTTTGTTGAATATAATTTTCAATTGGTTTTTTCTCAAAACCACACTCTGCATATAGCAACTTCAGCCATAAATACCAATTGATTGTGAAGAGATTGTGATTCTCTGGTTGTAGGTTCAGGATTTTCATGCTTGAACCTGGTTGATAAATATTTTATTGAAACAGGTCTTAGAGTTAAGGATATTCTTAATTTTCTTCTTTATTGAGCTATTCTTCCACTTGTTTTTACAAAGCTTCAATAACTTTTTAAATAATTAACCCAGAAAATGGTAGCTGGAAAACAAATAAATAAATTACAACAAAAGGAAAACTTAAATTTGTACATCTGTAAATAACTATTTTACAATCCAATTATATCTAGTCTTATTTAGTACCATTGTATTGTTTCATTTATATTTTAAATTTTTAATGAATCTTATATCTCTGTATTTTTAATCTTTTATGCATCTTGGTATATTTTTTCCTTGTATTTTAAATTGGTGTATGTAGGAGTATTACTTTTTATAGATGAAACAAACACAAATACAAAATAAATATTATACTTTTACTCTCAGTTTGGTAGATCAATTATTTTGAATAGCAGTGAGGATCAGTGAATCTGGGATGGCAATTTAAAATTGCTCTGAATCAGACCTTTACTTTCAGTTACCTCAAGTAAAATATTCTAAATCAATAATGAATTCTTGCCTCCTTATTGTACCATTCTAATTAATGGGTGTCATCTGCAGGAAATTCCAATTAAATTATGCTAAGTCATTGCGTAGTGAAACAAGATACCTCAAAGGTTGCAGACTCTATGGGGAATAACAAATTTAATGACACTTACAGATTTTTAATTCTCTTATTAATTTGTATGTTTTTTTATTTGATTAGTCATTATTTCATCTTTTAAGAAATCAGAAATATGAATTACTTGTTGAAAGTTATATTAATAATTAGGTAACTAAGCAAAAGTTCATTTCCTGTTTTCATCTCCAAAAAAAGGAAACACAAAACAAATTATTTTCATTTATTATTAATGTAGTGCACAATGTACAAGACTGGTATATTGTTGTAGATATATTAAAAATTATACAGTCGTTAATCTTAAGAAATCCTAAGAAGCAAAACAGTTACAATGTACATGCAAATAAAGTAGCTTTAATTGCTAACGATTATAAGATATATAACTTACCTTTGATGAGTGGGCGAAGCATTTCCCAAACAAAAAACACATTGCATGCCTCTCTTTCACCTTCTTTATAAGGGTAAGCAACATGTCTCCAATAATAAGAAAATACAGCACCACGATGTGGGCATTGGATGCCTAAAATAAAATTTAAGGATATTAATGAGGCTTAGATTTGAATTTAATGAAATGCAATAGCAATTATATCATGGAGAGGAATTTACAAGTTATTTCAAAACAACAACAAATGAATATAAAAGTCTTATAGCTTGTACTTGAATTAGTCTGAATTTTGATGTTGTAGCTTCGAAGCACATTTAGATATGTTTTTATGCAACACTGAAAATTACATCTTTTTGAGATCAGGCAGTGCACGAAACATGGTATGATGCCTGCATACTCATACCTCAAAGGGTGTTCTTAGCAAGCATATGTCATGAAAACAAGCAGGATTCTTCTCTTTTGTGATCAATAAACCTGCCTTAGCTTTCAGGTAATAGGGAAAATGGCAGTTACCTGCTCAAATGACTACTTATTTCTCAGGTTTTTTTATATGTACTTCATGTTAACCAAATAACATT
Source organism: Hymenopus coronatus (assembly GCA_030762935.1). Taxonomy (NCBI): domain Eukaryota; kingdom Metazoa; phylum Arthropoda; class Insecta; order Mantodea; family Hymenopodidae; genus Hymenopus; species Hymenopus coronatus. Next base: position 85,099,568 of record CM060892.1, on the reverse strand, counting down.
TTACAAAAATAGTTTCATTATACATTTGATTGTAAATACAAGGGGGACTATCCACCCATAGCAATATTTAAATGTCACTATATGCAGACCTTAAAATTCCATACACTTTCCATGACAAGAAATAACAGAATGGTGATAAGCACTTTAAAAAGAATAACAAGGTATTGCAAAATTCAAATTTATAAATAATGGATGTCTCAGAAAGGCTGATTCTACAGAAAGAGTTATTTGAAGATTAAAGGTGTTTAAAGAAAAATTTCCCTACCCCAGCTGTGAAATGATTTTGTGACCTCTGGACTGAAAAGCCAGCATACTGACCACTTGATTACAGAGGCAGTCAATACAGGTTTGTTTGCCAAAATATGAATTGCTTGCTGTTGGCTTATCTGAAGCCATTATAATTTGGTGTCCCATGGTATGAAACTTGCACTTTTGTGAATGGACTCCATTATCTAAAATGATCAGTTTGGCGTCTTGCCCTATAATTATTCATTGTTAGCATACTTAATCTGTATGCAAAGAATGATAGATTTCTGTACATATTTAAGTGAAAAACAATATAAAGAGTTACTTAACTAATAGTAAAAATTTCTTAACCTTTGGGTTTTCCAGTAGTACCAGATGAATACACTGTGTATGCCATATCATCTAGTGATACAGAAGGATTTTCTGGAACGGGTGAAGCTTTCACTAACTCTTGAATCTGTTGTTTCCATGTCTGGTCCAGACTGATCAAAGTCAAAGAAGATGATAGCCGCTCTTGATATGGAGTCTTGCTGCATACTACAATTGGTTCAGCATCTTCCAGCACAGAAGCAAGCAGGGCTGGTGGATAAGATATTTCAAGAGGCAGATATGCTCCACCTAAATGTAAATTATAATGGCTTTAATGTGTTATACAGATTATATTGGAGGATATGGATAGGCAAATCTACAGGCACAGATGAGGGGGAAAAATCATTGCAATGGTATAACAAAGGTGAAGGAAATCTAAGAAAGGAAGAATATCTTAAAGTTTGCAATAGAAATGAAAGATCAGGGTTCCAACTAAGGGTATGAAGTTTAAAGGTTTGAGATGAGGAGTGAGGCATGGATTTGTCAATTTGTGGGGAGGAGCTGGATGAACTGCACATAAAGTTTAAATGTAAAGCGAGTGAATGGAGAGTGAAGTTGATTAAACAGAAGTGGTTAGGGAGAGATAATGAAGTAGGGATAAAGAAGATCTTCAAGGACCAAGAGCAGCTAAGAGATTTAGGGCAACTCCAATAGAAAGTTAAGGTCAAATGGACAAAGCAAATAGATAGGTTTTAATTAGTGAGAGCACATTGTGAACTAATTTTATTTTACAGATAATTTAGTAATAAATGGAGATTGATGGCATACTAGGATAATAGCCTAGGTCACAAGAGACTGCCACCATTGAATTGAACTTAGCACGCAAATAAATTATTATAATTATGTAAGAAATTATCTTATACAGGCTTAAGATCTCATTCTTTCTAAATTTAATTTGCAAAGGAAGTAGGAATTAGTAGAATAATCAAGAACTACCTGAAGTTAAAACAGTTTACACTTTCTAAGAGTGAAAATATTGTCATATCCAGTTTCATTGTGGATGTCAGTTCAAAACCTTTGAGACACTTGAAGACATTATCCAGGAATTCTCTACTTACCGCATACTCAAGTATCGAAAAGGTTGATAGTAATAACTTCCTGGAGTATATGTTGATGAAAGGTCACATTGATTTTGTATGCAAAAATATCAGTTATTGTATACATGTTAAAAGGCATTTAACAGTAATTATTAGGACTGCTCAAGGAGGGGTCAAGAAATGCCATTCTCCAGGACAGACAAATCTTGAAACATGAATAAGACATTTGAGCTAGCCCTGTAGCTCAGGCAGTAGAACACCTGACTGCTGTGGAGGGGTCCTGGGTTTGATTCCTAGCCGTGGTTACGGATTTTTCTCTAATCCAGATTATTCCCTATCCTCCCCAGAGTGTGGAAGTATGGATTTGAGTGTGATTTATGATTAAAATTAAAGATAAACAGAAATCCAATGACATTGTACACAAGTTAACACCATTCCCTTCCAAAGGGAAATACTGCTGATAGGAGCATGGTATAAATGTAAAAATAAATTTTAAAAAACTTCAAACAGGACGGAATTACAAATCATTCTTAAATTCTAGCAACTTTCTGGAAACATTTTGTTACGAAACTGGTGATTAAGTGCCAGAGTTGATGTTTGGATGTGATGCTCACTTATGATAATTGACAATACGTTCTGTGCATCAGGTGTTCAACAATAAGTATCACGTTTATAAACAGGAGTGTTTCAAGCTACTAATAGTCTTTATTCCTTTCTCTTGGGTAGTTGAGTGAAAATCATAATAGATCTCCCACAGTCACAGTTGGAAGATGTCTATTATATGTCCTATTCCCTGTAGTAAAGCTGATAATTAACCAATGCAGTCAACCATCCTATAGGACCGTCTGTCAGTCTTACTTATATTTTTATCTTCTGATAAAGCAGTAATCCTGAAGTATTGAACATTTATTCTTTTACAGTTTTTATCTTTCACTAAAACCAATCTTATTTTTTCACCATATATGTCTTTTCTCGAGTTTATTTATTGAATACCAATACATACAGTTAACCAACATATACATGTTCTGTGAAAATAATAAGTAGTCATGTAGGACTGATGTTGCAGATAAAAATTAAGTTATGACTGAAAGCTTGAGGGGAAGGGTGGCATTTGCAATTATATAAAAAGATGTTAGAGATGTATATATTATGGCCTAAAAAGAGGGATCGTACAGAGATATCTTTATAAGTAGTAAATTTGGACAGTTATCTGTAATATATATCTTGCAATACTGAGTGATGAAAACAGTAACTTATGTTTCTATGATGCTAGAGGGTAGGACAACTATTATAGTGAAGATATAAATATGAGATTTTCTGATAATGATTGAAGTATTAAAGATTTGATATTCTATTCTATAATAAGTACTCACAGTACATAACAAATCATAAAGGAAGTTATTTTGTGCATAATCTAAAGAGTTACAAAATTTATAACTGAAAGAATGTTAATCATTATATGTACATACTCGTATATATACCATTAACAATGTCAGAAATTTGTATTTTAGGTCTATTGACAGTAATAATCAATAATCAATTGTTGTTGTTGTTATTATTATTATTATTATTATTATTATTATTATTATTTATATTATCACCACAGAATAATGACTTCAACTGAACTATGAGAAAAACCATAAAGCCTAATGGTGCTCACTTCAAAGATTAATGGAATTTTGACTGGAAAATGTATTAAAAAAATGTATGCTTAAAAAATATGTTTATGTATTTTTTATTTGGGTAACAATAACTTTAAATGAAAGTTATTTTAACTCTGTACTATTCAGATGTTTCCTGAATGCTATGTTCTGCAATATATTGTATGTTACTTTCAAGCAATGAAATTAACATTTTGGGGAGCATACTGAAGTGAAGAGCTTATTATTTCCAGGATATATTTTAAAGGCAAACAGATAAGAAGTCCAGTCTTTCATATTTGGCAATAAAATCAAGACTTCTAAAAGGAAACAAAGTTTTTAAAAGTCATCCAAAAAGCTGTATAAATTACTTATGGTGAAGAATAAAGACTCAGACATATACCCTGATATATGTAGGTACCAGTGAGCAGATCTCATCAGCAAATCATAAAACCAAGGAAATGGTACAGGAACCAGATGAATCATCAATAAATTGCAGCTCAAGACGAAGGCTTTGAAAATTATAAAATTGTTCTTATGTATAAATTACTGAAGTTGTGAATGTTTCTTTATTCAGTTATTATAAGCGTGCTGTCTTTAAGTAAAACTACAAAAGCTTCTGCACATAATGTGGATAATATATGATTCAGAAAAAAAGTCCATAAGGATAAATAGGTAAATAAAAGAGAAAATATTTAAGAAAAACATTTTTACAACATTCTTCACATTAAAAGTGTTCAGAACAATTACAATTATTCTATGTGCCATATAAAGTTCAGAGTGGTAGATTTATTACCAAGCAACAATGTATAAGATAATCATTCTTTTTGTGCATATTCCGTTTAGGTGCACTTGCATCCTCTTTGCTACAGCCCAAAAATGGTTGCATGCAAAGAACTGAAATGTTATATATATAAGATAAAATTAAGAATGAGACCCGCATAGTTTTTAGGATTATTAAAAAAAATACAATATTACCAGTGCTACAGCATTAACCTTTATTTAATTGTCTGCTGTAACATTAATAATGTATGATAAATATCAGAGATGCAACCCATCACACAAATTTAGCTCCATAAGAGCATTCCACAAAATAAATGTAAGATAAATGGCTTCATAAATTAAAATATTCTTTCATCATTTCCATCTGAAATGAAGGAATTTAAAACGTAGCACTATGCTACATTAAGCATTTCATCAGTTTCAGGAAAGAACAAAAGAAGAAACAATGTAAGACTGTTATCATTTGTCAGAGAATTTAACAAAAGTAAAATACTTTGCATATAGGTAAATGCATCTAATTAGTAAAGATACATGTGAATGTTAGTAAGTTTTTGATTAAACAGAAAGATGATACTGTTGTTATTCTAAAATTCAGGGTGATTCATTAGCTGTTTATTAGGACATAAGGTCACACAAATAAAAGAGAATCTTTTGGTAGCTATTAGGAAATGCTTTCAACTAGTTTCATAAAAGAATTTTTCTAAGTAGGCAAGTATATTTGTACGCATAATTTATTCTGTGATTTTAGGATGAAATCACTTAACTTTAAAAGTATACACATAATTTGTTTAGATAGTGAATAAAAAATACAACAATACATTTTAGCCCAAATTTGATAGCATGAGAAATATGTGAGAAAGACTGATATAAATTTTATACAACAATTAAAGATTTGAAGTTTTCTCAGTGTTGATTATTACAGATGGCTTCACGGGACAGCAACTGAGTTAGATTGGAATCAAAGAAATCCAAACTTTCGACCATCTTGGCTCTGTGGTCTTTGTCAGGGAACTAACTGACAAAGATCACAGAGTCAAGATGTTGGAAAGCTTGGATTTCTTTGATTCCAATCTAACTTGGTTGCTATCCTGTGAAGTCATCTGTAATTTATACAACAAATTAAGAACTTCTTGTATGGTGCCCCCGTTTTATGCCAAGGTTACAGATCATGCACCAAACACAGTCTACTACACTGTGAGGTTTTCCATTCTGTAACTCTGTGTTGCTTACTCACGACTATTTGTATTCATTACACACACACACACACACACACACATATATATATATATAAAATTAATACTATACTTGTTATAAGTGATGTTCATCTGCATGAAAATGCTCTTGACATCATTGGATGAAATTATCATTCACATGTATTGCTTCTTCTTGCATAATATTCATAATTTCTGCACTATATTCACATAGTAGGGTTTCAGTTTTAAAAGTTTAAATACTGTATACTGTTTAAATACTGTATGAGAGGTTTGTGAAACACCCACTTGCTATGCAACATGGCTGCGATGCTTCTTAGGTGAGTATTCAAATGCAGCACCAATTCTAGCTTTTCCTTTGTTAGGACATGTTGTTTTCACTTCTTTGGTTTAGTGTTTAGTGAATATGTTGTTATAAATTTATTGGACAAGCATCTCACAATGTATCTATCCAGAACTAATAAACAGGAAATTGCTGCTGAAACTGCATACCTTGCTTTATGATCCAGTTTTCATGTATGTGTTGTACATAAAACTATGCTGTTCAGGCATGAATTTGGTGGCAGGCATTTCCATGGACTAATAAGAGAATAACATTCCTAAGGAAATCACACACAACATATGTAATGTCAAAACACTTCACAACACAAAGACTAAGCAACAACTGAAACAGCTCACTGCTGATAAACATACCGTTGAAAAGTTTTGCACCACTTCTGTTCAGTGTCATAATACCAAGGTAAATGCCATCTTGGCCAATATGCATATAAGGCAATTGTGGCCTTGGCATAAAACGAAGGGCTGTGAGTGATAGAGAGAGTGATAAAATTTCTATCTAAATAATTTATAAATAATGCGAATAATACAGTTCTGCTGAGCTTGGAAATGTTGTCATGAAAAAGAACAAAAACAAAGACAATATGAAATGGCAAAAGTGAGAAAGATGATTATGACTTTAAGCATAGTTTACCAAAATAAACTTTTGTAGAGAGAAAATATGTATAACATCATTAGCAAAAATGTACCTGCACGAAGAATAGCAATATACGAGATGACATACTCCAGGCAGCGATCCATGAGAATACCCACCACTGTGTTACGAGTGACCCCCAGTTGTCTCAGTCTAGCAGCCAGAAGTTCAGTCATTTTGTCCAGCTCTGCATAAGTCACCTAATAATGATGTGAAACCAAAAAATTACTGCAGTAGTTTAAGAGCACAGCTAAAAATTATGGTAAGTAATGTGTAAAATCTTTCATAAAGTAAGCAAAACAATAACTAAAATTCTCATCATTATTATTTATTAATTTCTACAAAATGAGAAACACAAAATATGGCATTTTTAAAAACTTCCTGATTCAACAAAATAATTTCAGCAGTGCTTCCTAGCATAATTAATTGGTGCTATACTTAATACTAACACTGTTAAAAGTATTCCAATTTATTCATTTATTTAATCAAATCCTTGAATTAAAAAACTGGTTTTATTTGTTTGTTTATGTATTGGATAAGCAACATTTTATCCAGATCACAATTATTATTTTTATATGCTTAGATGCAGCCTTCACAGTTATGTCCATTAACATTATCTACTGCCAAATCCTTTTCAATTAACTCATCACACCTACTCTGATAATCAAGTATTAGAGAACCTTAGTTCAAAAAAAGATTCTAAACCAATTAGGTTCTATAACAAGTTTTTAGCATCATTATAGTTTCATTTAAGGCAGTTCACAAGCTTTTTTTGTTGCATGCAGCCAATGGTAAAAATTATTGCTTTTTTGATTACCTTATTCCCATCATGTGTGACAACAGCAATATTATTAGGAGAACGTTTAGCTTGTGCAATGAACATATCATGCAGACATCCATGTTTGTCATAATCCTTCATTGCAGTTTCCACTGCAGTGCTTGAAGACATAAATGATGGCATCTGAAAAAACACATTAATGATTTGTTTGAATCATAAACTCATTTGTATAAACTGTTGTGATCATGAAGTTCATGAACTGGGTTTTGTTTGAGTAAATATAATGTATTTATGTATACTGTAATATATTTTGTATAACTGAATATTTATATATTAAACCTGGCAAAAGTGATCATTGGTGTATATGTAAGTTTTAAATATAGATACTAAAATAATGAAATGATAATAGGGTATTTTATGAATGCAGGGACTATCAGAGATATTTAGCACATATGCTTAAAGCTGGTAGAAATATTAAAATCATTTTTATGATGTAAACAGGAATTAAATGTATTTATAATTCTTTCATCTAGTTTAGATTATTCATTAACACCCAAGGACTACAGAAACCATAAATGAAGTGATGAATATTGTTCAAATGATACCATATTCAAACATCTGAAAGTTACCCTCCATTTCAGGACAAAGGAAAACCTTGGAAAGAAACTTTTTCCAGTAAACCTGCACCAAGATGTGAACCAGAATGCTAGCAATACCAAAACTTAATACATCATGGAGATAGGCTACTAAATAAAATAGTCCAAATCTGCATTTTTGCGCATTAAATAAATATTTTGTTTGTTAACGATGTTATCAATTGCCAGGTTCATATCAGCACAACCAGTGTGCCAGAATTTTATTTCGCAGGACACTCTTTTCAAGCTAAACCATTTTGATTTCCCAAATTATCTTATTTGAGTTATAAAATATTAGAATAAATATTTAAATGGAAGCAAATATGCCTATATTTCTTTTATTTGATTTTTAATATTCACTACTTATACTCTCTTAAAGAATATATTTGTGATCATAAACATTTAAATGATATTAACATTTCTTTAAAACTGCTTACTAGTTTAAGGAGAGGGAGGATCTTAAATATGACAATATCAATAGCAACAAACAAGAAATACATGACTTCTTAATTGGTACTTAAACTCAAAAATGATATAAAATACCTAAGATTAAAGTTAGAGAACACATAGTGCACTGTAAAAATTACTTCAATATTTATATTGTTATAGGTAAAAAGGATCATAAGGAAGTTGAGGGGCAATCAGTGGCTTAGAAAGCAAGAACCCTAAAATGTATTCTTTACACGCGCTAATGATAACAAAAGGTTCCTTAATAATAATACTAATACTAATAATACTAATAATACTAATAATAATAATAATAATAATAATAATAATAATAATAATAATAATAATACTTTAAAGTGTATTGCTTAAAATATTGTCAAATCAAATAAAAAATAATACAAATTTAAAATATTAAGAATGCTATAAAAGGTTATGTATAAAAATATGTGTTGCATTCACATTACTTTCTACCTGATCTTCTAAACTATTCTTACAAAAGCTTATTCTTCTATTTACTTCTTGTTAATCAAGATATACTTTCAGTTCATTTTAAACATTTTTGTAGGCAAAAGAAGGATATGACATATTTTTAAAAAGCTAAAGCAACAGACATATTTTTGAAAATCAGCCTGCAATGTGATGGCTTTAAAATAATATGCTCTTTGCATGATCACATAAAGAGCTGAATAGCAATTTACGCTTGAAAAAAGTAATAGTATTTGAAAATTCAAACCAATAAAAAAAAAAATCTTTCCAAAGGTTAATGCCACAAAAAGTGACATGCATTGTGACTTTTAATTAGATAAAAATTTTGTGTGTGGCAATTTTTGTGAATATACATTTTATTTATCATGAAAATGTCTTAAACATTGGCATTTCAATCAATATTGTTGGGGCCAGTTTTGAAAAAATAAAAAACAACTATCTATGCACAGAAGAGTTTGGGTATGGGGAGCTTTACTGAAAATCACATCCTTGGAAGATCGTATTTAACTAATTTTTTTTTTTTTTTTTTTTTTTTTTTTTTTTCACTTATACTGTATAGGTACACATACTGTATACACACAAGTACACATGCACACACATACACTGTTATGGATTAAAAAATTCTTAAAATGTGTATTTCCAGGGAAATCTTAATATCAAATTTTTGGATGGGAAAGCAATATTTCCTGTTTATTACAAGGTAAGTAGCTAGAGAAAGTAAACAAAACTATGTTTAGTGAGCAAGTATCTCTATAGCAAGCTTTCACAACATTTTGGTTTTTGTCCACACTGTCATGATATGCATCCAACAATAACTTCTCTGAAGAGTAGTTAATACTTTTGCAAACTCAAATGAACTGAATATACTTTTTCAGATATAGATGTAGTTCTGGTGTAAACACATCAAATTATAATGGTTTTCCAATTCAAGTCCAACTACTTCAATGTGAATGTGCAGATATAAGTGGAATAGATCACTTTGATAAACCAGGATGGTTAGAAATCCGACAGCCTGCATTTATACACTTTATAACAGCAAGTAATAAAATTGTAATAGGGATGTAAATGATTAATGGCTCATAAGTCTCTGCTACCAAAGCATTTGATGTCCACAATAGCGGAACAAAATCATGGAAGTACAGAAAGTGCATGATTTTTTTTTTTTTTTTTTTTTTGGTAGTATTTAACGCCCACTTTTAATACTTGTGGCATCGCAGGCGATAAAGTGCATGATAAAGATTTTTGGAAATAATATCATCAATTCCCTCATAATGACAGCAAACCTGTGATCAGCAGTAAGAGAATGTGTTTGTTCCAACAATAAATGATATTAATAAATGAGATTTTATAAATAATGAAGGATTATGCAGCTTTTCGTCATAGTTTACATAAAGTATGATGTTACATTTACACTTTCTCTACCCTCTATCATTTGTAATTGCATATATAAAATCTTCTTACAAAAGCATATTTTTCTATAAATTTCATTTTAATTGAGATAAACCTTTGTAGAAATAGCTATATTACATAAGTCTGGGCAAATGATACCTCACAGCTTGAGCAAGCTTGAATAAGTCTGACACACAGCACATCTTAATACTTGAGCGCTGAGATCATGATGCTGCAACATGTTCAGAACTTCAGATTTCTCAAAAGGCATGTTAATATAGTACTCATTTGTATCCTTCACATAGCTATAAACATTAGCCTTACTGAAAGGCGACCATTTCATGGCTATATTGAAGCTATACTAGGTGGGTATAGAGTCAATCTATGAAATAATTTGGATTATCAGTTAGTATTAGATGAAATATTATGTTCCTTCCTATTAAATGATTCTTAATGTCATAACTCATAACCAAAGTCATGTCCCAGGTATTTATAGTCAGTGTCCTCAAATGCAAGGTAATTTTTAAACATTATATACATTCTCGTATCTTGTAAATAATAGGTAAAGTTGATATGAAGGCTTTAATTGCTTATTTGTCTGTAGCTCATATGGGATTAGTAATTGGAGGGTTAATAACATTAAATATTTGAAGATTTTACATATGAAGGACATTTTAAAAAAATGCTGTAATTAATTAAAAGGGATTTTATTAATTGTATTTTTGATGAACACATTCATACATAAATACTATATTATTCAATGAATAAATTAAGTTCTATACTATACTTTCATTTTCTCCTATAATGTTTGATTTCACTGTATATTTTCCTATAAATTGTTGTCATTATTACCATTAATTACAGTGCAAAATTATAAAATATTTAATATAATATCCTATAATATGTGAAAGTCACTATGCTTGTTTTGGGATATATACACCTGCACCAATAAAAAGCGAGAATTTCGGTGTGTGTAGAAAATAAATATTTGTGTCATGGTCTTTGTTTTTAATTTATTTCATAAATTAGGATGAAACAAATCACAGAATAAAACTACTTCAGTGTCAAAGTATTGGGAATAAAGTTTATAGGGTTTAACTACTTTTATAAGCTTGTTAATTTAAATGATGAAAACAGTAGTTTTGCTGATGGTAAAAAACTAGCATATAGTTGGGATTTTAAAAATTATTAAAATCAGAAATAACCTTAATTGGATTAATTAGACTCAGCGATGTTCTGATTTTATACTGTGCAAAACTATTTACCTAATGCACATGCTCGTTTATGAATTTTCACTCATAAAAACGAACATTGACCTTGGCTGTGTTTTAACCAAAGATTCCAGCTCAGCTTGTCAGTACTTAACCATCTGAGCAACTCCCACAAACAATACACTCACAGTGATCAGTTACAGGAAACAATTTCATTCAAGTGAATAAATGAACCAATTATTTTCAATATATTATATCTATCACACACTTTGATCTTGATTGTTAGTTTGCTTTTTCAATACCTAGTCATAAAGGCACTAAACCATATTTTTAGTCTAAACTCATGGACGTAAGTTCCTAAGTTTAGGGACAGGGGCATAAGTCCCAAAGACATTTTATTTCAATAGATTTTGAAGCTTCAAGCAACTAGTTACAATAATACCACTAGTTTGTAACATGCACAAATGGTAGCTCGAATCAGCTTGGAACTACTTGAGAAATGGCATCATCTTCTTGAACTGCTCGAGCTGAGCCCAAAGCACAGCACTAATGTTACACATATAGTTATAGACACAAAGGGAACAATGATAGTCAAATGTTTAGGAACTGAAAATTAACAGAACTTTAAAAGAATGATAAAGTTTTAACAATTTGAACCATTAGTATGATATCCCAGAAATGGCTTATGATACAAGTGAATGGAAACAAATTATGTACCCTAGAGAGATCTACATTTTTTTTGCACACTGCAATTTTGTCTATACATTATTATATAAAATTCCTTCCAAATGAAGAGGACTTTATAAGTTATCCCCAAAAAATTCAAATGAACACTTTATTTCCCCTTTAAATATCTTTAATATATGGTATTTTAAACAAAATCATTAAATTTATTTTTGTGAATAGAAAACATTTCTGAAAATGCTTTGTGTAAAGTACATTTTTGAGTTTGGGAGACTTTTTTGACAATCTTTGGGCTGTATCTTTGAAGAAATTGAACTTAAATACCACGTTTGGTATTTATCCACATTTCATTTTTGAGTTTTAGATATACATGCACATTATTTTTTTTTTTTTTTAAAAAAAAAGGAATTCTTTTTTAAAAATTCAGGGATCCTTTCTGGTGAAATCTTAGTGTCAAATTTTTAAGTGGAATAGAATAACTTCCACGTGAATGATAGAAAAAGTAAAAAAGAGAAATCCATAGCTTCATAATTATTGGAGCTATATCATGTCTCTCTAAACAAAGTTTTGCAAACAGAAAAACTCTGCATGAGCTATGATAAGGATATATCTGGATTTCTTGAGCCATTTTTGAAGATCACTGGAGGAATCATATTGTAATAATCATTCTCGAAATTAACTGCAATGTAAAGTTTATACTTGAGATTCAATGATGTAGTTTAACTTCAGAATGTACAAATGAGTGCATTAATAATCATTCTCGAAATTAACTGCAATGTAAAGTTTATACTTAAGATTCAATGATGTAGTTTAACTTCAGAATGTACAAATGAGTGCATTTTATTGTATCCCAAGTGTCAACTACATATGACAATTCCTTGGGGTAATCAACGTACTGCAATGCAATAGTCACCATTCTTAATGTTATTTTCTGCTATTAATTGTGTAAAAAGTAATAATACAGGGTTTCCATTTAAAAAACATAAGTGTCGAAAATTATTTGTTTACATTTTTGAAAGAGTCCTGTATCACCTACTTTGATGAGAACCCCTCCTATCTTTATGCCTATGAAAGACACTGTTCAGTTCCTTATTTAGTTTCAGAGATACATCTGGGTTCCATTTGGGAGGACCTGGGTTCAAACTCTTGTGATTGACCAATCTGACCGAAGGTTGAAAAAATTATTATAAGTTGAATAAAATAATTGTAGGTTAATATGTAGGAAATTAATATTGTGATTAGGAAGAATTACATTTAAATATAGATTAAATTATTATTTTAATTTATTTAAATATCATGGGATAATTATTTTTTCAAGTTCTATATGATTTTTACCTTTAATTTTTTGCTAGGTGAATGCTGGGTTGCATAATTTGATTTGAAAATTTTCCTTTGATTCCTTTCTTCACTGCATTTAATTTCCTTCTTCTTCACCACCATACTAGGCATTGTAATGATTATGCATTCTGGATATGCTGTGATCCAAGAGTTTACTTACTCCTCAACAGTGTACTGACTCAAGGTGTGGGATTGTAAGTCCTTCAAAGAGAAGGGTTATTTGATAAGAAGAAGATGGTGGAGGCGGCGACCATCATCATCATCATCATCATCATATCTGGGTTGGTAGTTAGGTAACACACAGGCTAACACAATAGCAGAAGCACAACATTTGTGCATTTAATGGTATGTATAATATTGTGACATACAAATTTGCCTCGTCATCTGGACAATTGGCTGTGGACCACATTGGAAAGTAAAGCCTTTACATAGATATTGTTGGAAGTGTGGACAATGCACAAGCAGAGCTGGAGTGAAAACAAGTGGGCTACTTTACGTAGCTCGCTGGATTGTTGCAGGTGTCTCCCACTCTGAGAACAAATGGTTCCACCCAATAATGAATGACCTTTAAAGCAAATAAATATGCACAGTAACAGCTCATGAAACAAATGCTTTGATTGCATCTTCTTGCAGTTCTAGAAACTTTGTGGGCAGCAGCAGGTTTTACAGAACCTACCTCTTTGAAAAAATTGCCACCTTTGTTGGGGGCACCATACAATGTGTTTCAAAACAACACTGAAGCAAAATGTGGACATTGTCACTCAGATCCTATGTGGTACAGAAATAGTTTTCAACGCCTATGGTGGTAGATCAACAAAACGCTTTATGGTCATTGTGAATAATCAGTTACCCAGGAGGAAATATTGCATGCCTGGCACATGCAATCGGAAGTAATATAAGTAGCTTGAGAAGCTCTGATTTACATATTTTATAGTGTTTTTGTAAACATACTGACATGCTGTTCAGTGGTTAGTTGCATTAAGCGATTCATTATCTTACAAGAACTTAGGTATATACCTACAAATTTAGTTTTTTTGTTTATTCTTCCAACATATTTATTTCATCATAACAGGTAATGGATAAAAAAAAAATGCCTGAGAAAATAAACCACTAGTAGGAACTTCTTTTAAAGGCAGTTTAACTTCTGCAATCTTAAGGATGGAGGCAAGAAACTCAAAAAGATAACAGGCAAAAATACTAACAGAATACTACCAAAGGATTATAGCTAAAGATAGACAAAAATAAATCCCTTTTGAAGTGAAAGATGAAGTTTATTTTATTGTTTTTAACCCATAATACTAAATTCAATCTTTTTACATTTAACAACAAGTTCTTGTTGATATATGAGGGTGATTCAAAAAGTAACAGCAAACTAACAGGATTAAATACAGGCATTTCAAGCTCCCGCTTTGAAAAGTGAACTCTGAAAATTCTGACATATGGAATGATGTGCTGATTGCTGAATAGGAAGGACAGTTTAAACAAAATGGCTGCATCCCTAACTGTGTGCATGGTGGAAGAATAGCAAGCAGTAATAAAGATTTTTATGATTAGAGTGTGTAAAACCTGGACAAACCCATAGAAGGATGTTGGAAAGTTATGGATAGCCGCACTAGTAAGAGAAAAGTGTATGAGTGGATAGATATCTTTAAAAGTGGATGTACATCAGTCACAGAGTGTCCTCATGGAGAAATTATCCATAGTATATACTACACAGTTTCCTATACCAGTGCTTCTTTGTGGTAGTAGTTGCAGAGAAAACATCTGCATAGAAAAGCATATGAGGTGGAGTCTCTGAAGGCTCTGTCTTATCACTCACCTTATTTAGCCTTTTCATGGCAGACTTCCCTACATAACAGGGTGTCAACGTGGTCCAGTTTTCTGATGACGTCCTGCTTTACCAAACAGATAAAAACTTTAGCAGAGCCCTATAAAGATACCTCCATCTCGTCCAGGACTGGTGCAGACAGTGGAGGATGTCTGTCAATCTGGGCAAAAGCCATGCTGTTCTGCTCGTCAGAAAACTTACCTCCACAGCTCAGATACCCAAAGGATAAAATGGGGAAATTCCATCCACTATCTAGGTGTCATTCTTGACAAGACACTCATTTTTCATTAATATAAGCGGGGGGGGGGGGTGCTCTATAGCCTGTGCTAGCTTCCCAAATGTCGGTTCACTTAAACCTACGCCTTTTCAAGGCGCTCATAGTCCCTCTGATGCTATGTCTGAGAGGTGTAGGGCATGGCAGCAGATTCCTGGCTTCTCTGTTTTCAGCGAACACAGAAAAGAGAACTCCGGCCCATCTACTCTGTATGTCGTCGCTTCTTAGTGAGGCTACTATATGAAGCTTCGGCTCTCCCATATGTGGAGGATGTGATTAGGCGCCGGGCTCAAAATTTCTACGCCAGATTGGTCAAATACGAGAACGCCCTTGTCAGATCTCTGGGTGACTACTTACCAACTAAACGCCGATGCACGTAGTTCCGAGTTCCCTGCATGGCTTGTGAACACCCTCGATAACAAAGACCTCAAACCAGTCAACAGCTAAAAGCTGAACTAAATGCTTCCCCCTCCACCTACGGGAGTGGTCATCAAAAATTAAAACCAACTGAAATAAACCAATTAAGACACCAGCGGAGCAGTGGAAAGGATGCTGCGCTCGAAAAAGCAACCGTTGAGGAGCACACCTGTAGCGCTACCTCCTTAACACAATCAATCTAAACTGCACCAAAACCATACCTTAACCCATCCCCTACATTCCTGTGACTTAGCCCTTACACGGGTAGGTACACAGCAACTAGGCTCACCAAGAGCTTACCAAATCTCGCACGCACACACGCACATATGAACAACATTATTACAATCTATGTGAACAACATTGTGGTCCAAGAGGACATTACCATAGCCCTCTTGCTCTGGTCGTACCAGCACGGCCGTTTCTGATGAGAGATTAGGACACATTGATGCTTGATTGGTGAGAACCGGCATAGGTATGTGTTGGATCTGCTCATATTATTATTACGGAGGTTCAAATCTTTTCTTTCCCCCTGCGTTTTGGGTGCCTAGGATGCTCACTAGTTAACACAAGATGATGCGAGTTCAGACCGTAGCATTATACAGTTCAGACTTCCACATCGCTGAAGGAGAAGACTTTTTCCTTGTGTCGTCACAATTGACCAAACCTAGGTGCATCACAAGGTATTTACAAATTGGTCGTTAAGTTTTGACTTCAGACTTAGAAAGTGTATAAGACCGCACTGTCAAACCTTCCAGTGTGGCTGCATTGAGAAAGTAATGTGTGACGACATTTAACATGAAATCCGTGTGGATTCTCTTATTATAATATAGTTGTAACTGGATTTGAAATTTTAATGTGCATTAATCGTTTTACCACCTGTCCCCTTTTAACCTCCCTACCTGGTAGCATTTAAAGCTTCATTATATTTGTGGTAGAGACCCTTTCAAGTATAACTACATCTCTGATCTCTCTTAAAAAGGCAAACACAATTTCACTTTGAGAAAGCTCGCTTCAACTTCTGTGAACTACAAGCACCTCATACAAGCTGCTCGTGAAACCCGAATGAAATCTGCTTCGAACAAGAGGACGTTCCTTATCAATAAAACAACTAGATTTATTGCGTTTTCTGAGATCCTGTATTCTTAACTATTTACTTCAATGACTGATTTTTCAAATAAATAGCTAATTCTTTGCAACGTCTAACATCTTAGCTGCTGTAGGTACGTGTGTTTCATCATAATAGTTTAAGAAAACACAAGTGATTTATTTTGCCATAGGTTCGCCAGAGACTAATGATGATGATGATGATGATAATAATCATCATCATTATCATCTCTAATGTGTATCCTGTAACAATCTCAGTCGGTTAGAACGAAACAAGAAATTAAAAACATTTAAGAAAATTTAGAATTGATTTTCGAACATACTTTAATCATTGTTACTAGGCTTACTTCTTGTCAAATAATGCACAAATAAGATCATTGCACACAAACCAGCACATGGGTAGGCAGGGATCCAAAACCTGGGCAATCTACACAGTATTTAATAAAGATTCGCAGTTCCAGGGCCGCCTGTTGCTGGTTAGGTTCAGGAAAGGTTTATCTTAGGGAATCCCACCATTTGGCATCCTTATTCTATGACTGTTTTAAATCTCCAAGTCTTTCTAATGACGATCGGGTAATACGGACGGAAGACTTGGTACTCATGGACCAGATCATTACACGATACCTATGTACTTTGATCGACCGCTTGTATTCCAATCGACAATTTTCCGGAATATAACACAAGCTGTTTACAAACAGGACAGCGCATTATTATCACAGACAATAATTTGTGTCACTAATCCTTTGGAGTAAACATGGCAACATTTGGTGGAAAAGATTTTCTTGGATTCCCTTTTAAAATGTTTTCTTCAATCCAAAATAAAATCAGAGTTTGGAAGCAATCGCTGTTACAACACTGCTGCAATATTTACAGCATCTTGTTAGTCTAACTTACTTTCTCTACATGTACTATGTACATAGCGTATAGAGAAGTTGTTGTGTTCTACCCAAAAATTCGATACAGAGATTTCACTGGAAATATGAGAAAAATGTTCATGTGTGTGTGTGTGTGTGTGTCTGTTTTGTCTGTGAATGTGTGTGCGCAGCATAGCTCAAAAACGAAAAGTCCTTAAATACCAAACTTGGTATTGAAGTTCAGTATCTTTCAAGGATGCGACACGAAGATTTTCAAGAAAATTCCCCCATCCCAACTACACTTTACATGCAAAACATTTCGAACTTTTGATTTTGTCAAATATGGCTCTAACGATTTTTATTAAATACCGGGTATTAAAGATGTTTACATGACAATTAAAATTTATATCTTAAATTTTCTGGGAAGACCACTTCGTGCTAGATAGCTTCTGCAAAACTTTACTGGTAAACCACAAGATATAAAAAATCTGATATGCTCCATTCACATGACTTTCTCTACATCTCTGCAACAAATTATTGTTAAAAAGCGCATGCCTCTCTTTTCTTCATGCTAATCGAGAAAAAATTAGCAGAAATAGTCTTATTACTTGCTTCCTTGTAAGTAGAAGCGAAATAAGGGAGTACCATAGGCTAAAGTGATAGTCAAAAGCTGGTTGCTATGTGACTGAAGTTCCTTTGTTTTATGGACAGGAGTTGACAAATTTCTGTATGAGAAAAGAAAAGTTTTTTAAAGGTGAAACCAAAAACAAGGAATATCTAAAAAACTATTATCTCCACGGAGAAAGTGTATATTGCATAAATTATGTGTTTTAACGTGCTCTACATTTTGTGTGTGGTAAGTTTTTGTCCATTTCTTACGGTTTAGCAGTTGTGCAAAATTCCGTAAAATTCAACCAGAATAAAGTAGTCTGCAGAGACTATTCCCAGAAAATTCAAGATATACATTTTATTTGTCAGGTAAATATCTTTGATATACAATATTTTAATCAAAATCGTTAGAGCCATTTTTGAGAAAAACAAAATTTTCGAAAAAAAGTTCCACGTAAAGGGTAGTTTGAGGTGGGGGGATTTTTCCTCAAAATCTTCATGTCGCGTTGCATCCCTGGAAGATACTAAACTTAAATACCAAGTTTGGTATTTTACCGACTTTTCGGTTTTGAGTTATCGTGCTCACAGACACACGGACCTTTTTCTTAAAATGTTTTTTTTTTTTTTGGATACGGGGGATCCTAAAACATATATTTCAGATGAAATCTCGGTATTGAAGTTTTGGATGGAGTGCAACACCTTCTCTATACACTATGAACATAGTACGTGTAGAGAAAGTAAAAAGTGACTACCCAAAAATGTAGATCTTGTTAAGAAAACACAATTTATGTCATATATATTTTTTCCTAGAATTGTCCATTTCCGTGATATTTTTTGTTATTGGTTTCAGTTTTAAAATACTTAAACTTTTCTAATACGGGAGCTTGTCAACTCCTGGCTATGGGATTGAACTCCGACAGCTTTTAATAGATTTGGCTATCGCTTTAGCTTAGTATGCTCCCTTATTTCCTTTCTACTTATATGGAAACAAGTTATAAGGCTATTTCTGCTAATTTTTTCTCGATTAGCATGAAGTAAAAATAAATATAAGCTTTTTTTCAACAATAATTTGTTGCAGAGATATAGAGAAAGTAATGTCAATGTAACACATAAGATTTTTTTACTTTCTCTAGCACGCATTTGCAATGTACATAGTAGATAGAGAAGCTATTATATTGTATTCTACCCAAAAACGGGATTTCACGGTAAATAGGTATATATTTTAGGATCCTCTGAATACATCTTTTTTAGAAAATGGTCCGCGCGCGTGCGTGTGTGTCTTTGAACACATAACTCAAAAACAAACAGTCGGTTAAATACTAAACTTGATATTTAAGTTCAGTGTCATCCAAGGATGCCACACAAATATTTTCAGGAAAATCCCCCAACCCAATTACCCTTTACATGGAACAATTATCGAAATGTTTTTATTTTTCTGAAAAAAATGAAAAACGATTTTGATTAAAATTCCGTATATTAAAGGTATATAAAGGCAAATAAGCTGTGTAGGTATCTTGAATTTTATGGGGATATCCTCTAAAGCCCTCTTTAATCTGGGTAGCTTTTTTTAAATCTGGTAAAGTGTAAGAGATTGACAAAATTTTACTAAACAAATATTGTGGATATCGTTAAAATACACAATATATGTGATATTTTTAATAGTGTAACGTCCACTTTTGCTACAAATAGCACTGCAGGCGATGACATTGATGATTTATGGAATGAAGATGGAGCATTGGTAGAATGCGATGGCGGGGATCGAACCCGGACCGCCTAGGTGAGAGGTGAGTGGTCTAACCACTCGGCTACAGTGCGTCCACTGTGATATCATTATATTTATTTTTGTGGAGTTAACTATTTCCAAGATATTCCTTATTGTTAGTTTCAATCTTAAAATACATACATTTTCCTCAAACGACAACTCGTCATTCGTTTCCTATCTCTTTTGATTTACTCCTGGCACTGCGAAGAGAACCGAATTTCAACTATATCACATAGCGACCAGCTTGTAAAAGATTTGACTATTGCTTTAGCCTAATGCATTCCTTCATTTCCCTTCTATTTATAAGGAGCTAAGTAATAAGATAATTTCTGCTAATGTTTATCTCGATTAGTTTGAAATAGATAGATGAATAATCTTTTGTAAAAATTGTTTGTTTGCAGAACAGGTAAAGAAACTAATGTGAATGAACACATCAGTTTTTTTTTTAAAACTAAAGGTCATAATAATTACTCAATATCAAGTCAACTTAAAGCATAAAGGTGATGCACGAAAACTTCCAATTCTCTGGTTGTTCTTTAGGGAATTCACAGCAACTCTTCTGTATTTAGTTGGAAGTTGCAAATCTTGGTTAGAGCCTATACACAAACTCTTTCCACAGATGCATGGGCTGTAGGGTTGGACTGATGACCCGTAAAAATTATTATCACTCAATGTTCAAGGGTTCAAGCTTCACAAAGTTAAACACGAACGTACTTCATGCTCGGACACAATGACAAGACTTTTCTTTATTGATTTTTCTCCACATTCATAACGCTGGAAACAAATTAATCCTTATTCTCTAATACAGTTAGTAATCATTCCACGAAAAATGAGCTATAGATTCAAAATATAAGATTAATTCAATTTCCTTCACTAAAATTCTTACTGCATGGAACTGCGATTAATCACATAGCTTGCACAAATAAATAAATAAATACAAATATTTACGACCATACCCTGGTACCTAATTTCTAAAACCGGGGCGTGTATCCCAAATCCTTATTCCTTTATTTCTAAATTTAATAATACAACATTATTTTACAGATATGAAATAAGTTAAACTAAAAATAAAATAAAAACTACCTTTCAATTTCAATTAAATACTTTTATTTAAATTATTTATAACATATTATTTCATTTATTTAATACATTTTTCTTATCTTCTATTTTTTATTTTATTATACACATCATGTTTTTATTTAATCCACTAATCACAAACTATACAACCATCAAAATATACAAAATACTGGCACGAATATTAATTAAAGCTGGTATCCAACCTAAATCCTATTTTTACATTCTATCCTAGATCTAAATTGTATAAATGGTTCTCAGCACCTTTCCTACTATATTTCTTTTGGTATGTAAATATATCATTCTACCATTTATCTACGTGTATTAATGAAATGCTCGAAAAAATTTAAAACATTAAACAACTTTATAATAGATATAAACTAAAATACAATTTCCTTGAGCAATTACTCTTTCTTAAATCTCATACTTCACAAATTTCACTAAAACAATTTCACTTCACTACATTAATCGGGGTCTACGTCAATCAATATGGCTTACACACTCTGTCAGCGATGCCACAGAGAGTTAAAAACGGTCACACACATCTTGAGATCCTGCCATCATGGTGAAGTATTACGCAATTCTCGCCATCACAAAATTCGAGACGAATTGCAAACGAACAACTACAGTCTTCGAAGAAGTCCATGGTCTGGAAACTAACGGTAGCACAAGACGATTTCCATGATTGTAATTCAAGTCACAAAAATGGGATTTATGATCAACCCTACCATTAGAATTGAAAAGCTTGGGCACCCAGAAGACGTCGACAAACAGAAAAGGAATATTTACATCCGACAATCCCATAATGCAAGGAAAATACTGTCTAAAAACCATAGAAGCAATCGGCTTGAAGGTTGGGGTTCGGGGCACCATATCTTTACATTGCTTCGATACCTGGAAAAAGTTTGGCCTGAGGAAGAAAAAAATAAAATAAATTGCTGTATCTGCAATAAGAGGTTAAATTTCTCTTCTTCGAAATCATAATCATTTTTAGTGTTTTCACGTTGTATATAGCATTGCTATAAATTATTAATTGTATGTCAATTTTATATCATGTTTAACAGTCCTTTTATAGCTTTTAGTTTCCTTTTTTATTGCCATACTGTCGATATTACCTTATCTTTATAGCTTTATATCTTTTCATTTATTATTTTTATCAGATAATTAATATATGATTTGTCAGGTTTACTCTGTTCTTGTTGGCAGTCCTTAAATATGGAGAATTGTTATTGTTTCAATAAATAAAATAAAATAAAAATCAGACTTAAGGAGAAACACTCTAATGTGGCCATTCACATGACTTTCTGTACCTGTTCTGCAAACAAACAATTATTACAAAAGATTAGTCATTTGCCTACATCAAACATACGTAAACCATTAGCAGAAATTATCTTATTGCCTGTTTCCTTGTAAGTAGCAGAGAAAGAGGAAATACACTAGGCTAAAGCGATAGCCAAATCTTTAAAAGCTGGCTTCCATGTGAAACAATTTTTGTTTTTGCATAGCCGGGAGTACAACAAGAGGGATATGAAACGGAAGATGACTTCCAGTTTCAGAAAAGTTTAATTAGTCTAAAATTAAAACCAATAAAAATATCTCGGAAACGGTTAACTCTACAAAAGTGGTGCATCACATAAATTGTTTTAACGAGAACTATATTTTTCGCGTAGTAAGTTTTTGTCTATCTCTTATGGTTTACCAGTTATACAAAATCATCTAGAGTTAAGGGTCTTCAGAAGCTATTTCCATAGAATTCAAGATACACTAACATTTCGTTTGTCATGAAAATATATTATACATATGGCATGTTAATCAACATCTATAGTTATTTTTGAGAAAATCAAAGTTTATGTAAAATGTTCCATGCAAAGGTTAGTTGTGGGTGGAGGATATTTATGAAAATCTTCGTGTCGTATCCTTGGAAGATATTGAACTTAAATACCAGATTTGGTATTTCACCGACTTATCGTTTTTGAATTATGCTGCACACACATACACACACAAACAAACAAACACGGGCCTTTTTCTAAAGATACTATTTTTGTTTTCAGGGGTACTCAAACATATTTCTGGCGAAATCTTGACATCAATTTTTGACTGAAATATAATGCCTTCTCTACCTACTATGTATATTATGCATATGCTAGAGAAAGTAAAAATATCCTGTCTGCTCACGCTATACAGCACAAGGTCACATGCCCTTTCTTTAATTTCAAACCATCAAACCATAATATCTTTAACTAATTTTTGCTTAAACTGTCAACCTCACGATACATAAAAAAACCGATGTGTTCCATTCATGTGATTTTCTCCATCAATTCGGCAACAAAACATTCTTACACAAACTCTTCTTCCATCTCCATCATGCCAATCGAGATAAACGTTTGTATGTTCCTATTATTTATTTCCTTGTAGGCACAATGGAAATAAGGGATTACACTAGGCTAAAACGATAATCAAATCTTATAGGACCTGGTCACTAATTGCTGGTATAGAAATTAGGTTTTTTTTACATGGACAGGAGTAAGAAACTCTGATGGGTTCCATTCATATGTCTTTCTCTACATCTCTGCAACAAATTATTGTTAAACTGCGTATTCTTCTGTCTACTTCATACTAATCGAGATAAACATTAGCAGAAATGCTTTAAATAGAAGGGAAATTATGAAATACACTTAAGTTAAAAAAAATAGTAAAATCCTTTAAAAGCTGGTTGCCATGTGGATGAAATCCGTTTCTGAGCATTGCCAGCAGTTGACAAATTCCCGGATGTGAAAAGCTTTAAAGTATTTTAAAACTTAAACTAATGCCTAACAAGGAATATCTCAAAATGGTCAACTCCACGAAAAAAAATGTATATGACATAAATGGTGTGTTTTAATGAAATCTACATTTTTATTGTGGTAAGTTTTTGACTACCTCTTACGGTTTACTTGTTATGCAACATGCAGCAAAATACATTCAGAATAAAGAGGTATGCAGATGCTATTCCCAGAAAATTCATGATATATATTTTATTTGTCGTGTAAACACCTTTAATATACAGTATTTTGATCAAAATCATTAGAGCCGTTTTTGAGAAAATCAAAATTTTCGATTTTATTTCCATGTAAAGGGTATTTTGGGGTATGAGATTTCCCCCAAAATCCTCATGTCACATCCTTGGAAGATACTTAACTTATAAACCAAGTTTGGTATTTTATTTTACCGACTTTTCGTTTCTGAGTTGTCGGATTCAGACAATCGGACTTTTTCTACAAATGCTTTTATTTATACAGTGGGCCCTATAACGTCTATTTCCGGTGAAATCTTGGTATCGAATTTTTGGGTGGAATGCAATACCTTCCCTATACACTATGCACATAGTACGTGTAGAGATAGTAATAACAAGGAAATAAGTAAAGAAGGAAAGAAAGAAAAATGCCGACCTCCCATTTAAGGAAAGTATAAGTTTTAGAAAATTTCAACTAATAACAAGGAATATCCCGGAAATTATTTACTTCACAAAAAATGTATATGCATAAAGTGTGCTTTAACGAGCTAGACATTTGTTGTGCAGTAAGACTTTTTCTTTCTCTAACCACTTACCAGTTATGCAAAAGTCATCCAGAATAAAGAGGACTTCAGGTGGTATTCTCAGAAAACTCAACATGTATAGTATATATTATATACATTTCATTTGTCGTGAAAGATCTTGAGAATGTTACATTTTAATCAAAATCCGTATAGCTATTTTTGAGAAAATCAGGTTTTCTAAAAATGTGTCAAATAAAGAAAGGGTAGTTTAGACTGAGAATTTTGTTGCAAATCTTCGTATCGCACCCTGAAGAACTGAGCATAAATACAATGTTTGATATTTTACTCACTTTGTTTTTGAGTTATGCTGTTCAGAGACAGACAGTCAGACAGACAGACAGATAGACATACATGCACGCGCGCCGTTTTCTGAACTGCTTTTCTTTTGGATTCCAAGAGTCTCCAAACATGCATTTTCGGTGAAATCTCGGTATCGCTTTCTTGGGTGGAATACAATTCTTCTACCACTTACTAATACGTAGTAAATGAAGTAAAAAATAAAACTATCACTTTTAGACGGAAACCCTGAGCATTTGTAGTAGGTACAAAGGCAAGCGCGACATCTAAACGGTTTCTCAGGCGAGTACAAATAACTTGGTGCAAGATATGTGAAGAACGGGCCAGGTCACGTTCTTTTGTGTTCAGGCTTCTTAGCAGGATGACAGCTGTGTTGTAGGGAGCGTCGCAAAGGGCACAGAGAATCTGTGAACTTTTCTCGCGCATGCGCACTTAGTTCTTTCTGCTTATCGAAGCATCTACAAGAACTTCAGATTTCCAATTGAAAATTTGTGTAATTTAAGTAATTAGCCGTTTGGAAGAGAATAAAACGTTGAAATTAAGGATTTGGCTATCGAAGTTAACAAAATGGAAAATCTCAAAACGAAGAAGAAATCATTAAAGTCTGGAAAATTAATCCTAAGGATAGTGAAATGCAGAAATAACCCTTTTGTAAAAATTCAAGCTTAATTGCATAGAAGGCTAAAATGGTTCAAATTCCAGGAACAGATACTTATTTACCAATAAGAAGTATTATTAAAACTAAATGTGAACTGTTAATACTTAAAAGCTAATAATTTATTGAAGTCAAAAGTGAAATGCTTTATTAATAGATATAAAATAATAAACCTAATTGAGTCAACGGAAACAAAGAAATAACAAAGCAGTTTATTATAAAAATAGTAAAACCTAGTGATAAGTAGATGGAAGATTGGGTAAATAAATGAAGAAGAAGAAGAAGAAGAAAGCAATATTGCTTTAAGGGGATGCATCACCCAAAATCCTAAAAAAATCCTAATTTTTTTCCCCTAATTATATAATGTAATGCTTGTAATTCAATTTCCTGTTATTTTTATTACTATGTGGCTCTTTAAAGAGTGCAGCTTGACTCGGACCAAATGACTTGTAGTTTTTCTTCCCTTTATATACTCCTCCGAATTAGTGTAAACAGTTCGTGAGAGTTGACATATATTATTGGTTTAAACATTTCTGCAGGAGATTATGACATTCTAAGACTTACAATGTTAAATTGTATGTTAAATCTTAAAACCTGTTTTCTCGTATTTTTATTTTTCAGCGTTTTCAAAACTTTAAAATGATCCACACGATGCAGGTTTTATTCAAGCTCTCCTAAAATTTTAGGATAGGTTCTTAACAAGCAAAAAAGGATTTCTGTCATATAATTTTTTTAAAATTCCTAATATTGTTTTAGATGTTGATTTTTAAAGTCAATTGTATTATAAAATTTCTTGAATTTTAGTCGGTTTCTTGCTTTAACTTTTTACCTCTAAAACTAATTGTAGTATAATAAATTCATATGACAGTTCTGTTCCTGATACTTAAATGCATATTTTGAAAGATAAAAAAGAAATAATTTGTTCATTTTCGTGTGGAGTGATTTGAATTTGGCGCCAGTTTTTTAAATTAAAAATTAGTAACTCAAAAACTACTTATGTTACATAAACTAAATTTTAAAGCATGTAACTATTGTACAACATAGATGCATGTTTAAAATTCCAGCCTGATTAGTTGAAAACTGTTGGATTTATGATTTTGTGTGATGCATCCCCTTAATGAAATCAATAATAATGAAAGTGATTAATGTGTTATAAAATGTATTGTATAAACAGAAAAGAATTTATTGTACTGAATAGTTAAACGTTAAAGAGATATCAGTTATCTCAGGACGTCTTTAAATTAAAAAGATCTTCCCGGGCGATTTAATGAGAAGATCAGCCCATTAACTATTTGCCAATGGCTTGTGAGAATTTAAACTATAGAAAGGCCGTCCCCTGTATTGACAACTTAGATAACGTAGTCTGAAATAAAATTCCGTTTAAAAAGTAATCAACATTCATAAGAGTTAACTTGAATGGTAAGTGAGAGGTGGGTGGAAGAACAAATGTCATCTATAAATAGAAATTAGTTATTTCTGCGCTCTTCAACGTTGCATTTTACTATTGTTTTTAATACACTTTAATGGCCATCACCTCAAAAATAGCAATAACATTGTGGACAGTTATGCTTAAAAATGCTCTTTCATCTTAAATATTTATATTTATTACCGACAATTTTCCAGTGCAATCCCTGAAGAAGGAGTAGAAGAAGAATAAATAGATAGTGAAACTATTATCAAAGATCTCGAATGCAAGTGAATTATTTACTTTTGTAAATCTTAAATGTGTGTGTGTGTGTGTGTGTGTGTGTGTGTGTGTGTGTGTGTGTGTGTGTGTGTGCATATTTTGCATCAAATAAAAATTGAAATCTTTTGCATAAAATTACGTTTGACAATATTTTCGGGAAAAGTGAAAGTATCTTTTTTCGGTCTGGCTTTCTTTTGCAATCCAGTATGATACATTTATTTTCATGGGTCCTATGCAATGTTATTTTCATAGCTTGTGCTCCATCAAATAAAAGGACACCAGACGTCACTGCAAAATATTACGATGTGCATAATTAAAAAGGATTCCTGTAGTATTCTTTAGGTTCAGATTTCACAGAATTGTGTGACAATGAATAACATATAGCGACCAATCTTGAAACATATGCCTATCATTAATCCAATCCAACCTATAACGTAATTAGTAATGAATACGGATAGGATGTTCATGATGGAGCATATAATTATTATTATTATTATATGACAATTTCGTTCTGATAGAGCATATTTTAGTAAATAAATGGTCATGTTATATGTTTCTCTTTAAAGAAGTAAACTTTTTTCCTTCTATGTTCATGTTGCCATCTGAAGTAGAAAGAATTTTTCAAATTCTAAAATTAGCTTGTTTCTCATGTGAATTCTATTCCTAAATAAACTGATTTGATTTAATTTAATTTACAACTGATCTTGTTGTATCTAGTATAATATTTTAGGTCACATTTTTACTTTCTCCATACGCACTATGTACATAGTGTATAGAGAATGTATTGCACGCCACCAAAAATTCGATACCGAGATTTCACCGAAAATATATGTTTTAGGGTCCCCAATATCCAAAAAAAGCATTTTCACAAAAAGATCCGTGTGTGTGTGTGTGTGTGTGTGTGTGTGTGTATGTGTGTGTGTGTGTATGTCAGTGAACACGATAACTCAAAAACGAAAAATCGGTAAAATACCAAACTTGGTATTTAAGTTTAGTATCTTCCAGGGATGCGACACGAAGATTTTGAGAAAAATCCCCCTACCCCCAACTACCCTTTACATGGAACTTTTTTCGAAAATGTTGATTTTCTCAAAAATGGCTCTAACGATTTTGATTAAAATTTCGGATATTAAACATATTTACCTGACAAATGAAATGTATATCTTGAATTTTCTGGGAATAGCCTCTGAAGAGTAGTTTATTGTGGATGCATTTTACTAAATTTTGAATAACTGCTAAACCGTAAGAGATGGACGAAAACTTACTACACAAAAAAATGTAGAACACATTAAAACACACAATTTATGCTATATACATTTTTTCGTGGAGTTCGTCGTTTTTGTGACATTCCTTATTTTTGGTTTCTGCTATGAAAAACGTATACTTTTCTCATACTAGAACTTGTCAACTCCTATCCATATAAACAAAGGAACTTCATTGACATAGCAACCAGCTTTTGACTATCACTTTAACCTACGGTTGTCCGTTATTTCGCTTCTGCTTACAAGGATGCGAGTAATAAGACTATTTCTGCTAATTTTTTCTGATTATCATAAAGTATATAGAAGTATAAGCTTTTTAAGAATTATTTGTTGCAGGGATATGGAGAAAGTTCATGTGAATGGTACACATCAGATTTTTACGTTAGCGTGCATACTTTTTTAGGTAGTATACATTTCTTGCATATTAAATTGAATTTAGGTTATAAAATCATAATCGTATAATTAAATGATCTATGCAATTGTTTATCTCAGTTAAATTTAAGTACATAGAAGAATTATTGGACTTTTTCAAATAGTTTTTGGATAGGGAAGTTCGTGTGAATGTAAGACATTCTAATTGTTTTTATGCAATACATTATGCTAGAAACTGTGGAAGGTATGTAACTTTTCTTATTCAACTTAACATTAATAGTTAGGTGCAATTGTCTATATTTAACGCAGTGGTTCGAAGTGAGAAATATAAATAAATAAATAAATAAATAAAGTAAATAATCCAATGGTAAAATAACGTACTGAGAGAGGTCTGAGAAGAGAACAAAATATCCACACTAAAACTTGTAATTTGAGACTATTCCCGTTGACATAAACGCTTCCTTTATTTTAGGGCTTTCTTGTAAATACTAAATTTGCTAGTACTATGCGTACGTACTTGGTGAGTTTTAAGGATTTGTAAAAATGTGGAATGTCCCGCCAGTGGGAAGGCTTTAAGCTCTTGTAAAGTCGTAAAAACCGGCAAACGAGTGGTGGCTCTACTTTCACATGTCCAAGTTGTCATTTATTTATCTATGTATTTTAAATCACTTATTTGCTCAACTATTATTTGTTTATAGTTACTGATTTAACAAAAGTGTAAATACAGCTGAATAAACTTGTGTAGCTACATCAAAACAAAGCATTGCCACAATATCACTGCTTTCGTATGTGATGAAAGAAAAAATAAGGAGCTTCATTATTGATTTCATTGCGTCATACCCCTGACAGAAATATAATAACTTTAGCTATGTTATATATTCAAAAGATACATTAAATATTACAAGGAATTAGAACATAGGTGTTATAACCTTACCCTTGAGCGTTCTGCTAGCCTGTCCTTCGCCGTCTGAGGTTGTGCCGTACTAGCGACTGTTAACTAGTGGGGGAGAAGAATCGATCCACATCAGTAACACGTATGCAAGCAGTCAGTGGCGGATGATTCATGCATCAAGATCAATGCTTTTCCGATGTTAATGCGTTTACTATCAGCTACAGAAGAATTAAAATACTCGTGGAAAGAAGTAAAATAACGGATAAAACTATGCATAGATCATAATAAAAATATGCCGGCTACTGTCATTTTCTAAGTTTCCTATGTTTTTCACCTAATACTAATTTTAAAATTGGTAAATATAATTATAATTTTAAGATAGCTAATAAAACCGTTTTAGATACAGTTATTTTTGGCACAGTTTTAGTTCCAACTGAAGACATCGTTTAAAGAGCTGTCCACTAATGGAGTACATTGCTGCGAAGGATAACTTAAATATTATATGTATTAACTAATGGAAAACTTAGTGAGAATTAAAATAATAATAAATAATAATATTGAACCAGTTTTGAACTTTAATTATGCGGAAGTCTTTATATGCAAAAACAGAATTAAGAAAAAAAAAATATTCCTGATGTGTTAAACTGACATTATTTTTTCTACCTACTCTGCAACAAATTATTGTTACAAACGTTTTTTTCTTCTATCTCTTCTTTATAACTATTGGCAAGAATTATCTTATTACATATTTCCTTGTAGGTCAAGGGACAGTCAAATCTTTTAAGCACTGGTCATTATGTAATGCATAAAGTGATAGTAAAATATTTTAAGAGCTGGTTATTATGTAATGACATTGGAATTCCATTCTACTTTCATTCTATTTCCATTGTAATTCTATTAAAATTGCATAAAAAACATTATGGCTTTCTGTTTTTGAGAAAATAAGTATTAAAATTGAAACCAATAACAAGAAACGTTTCGGAAATGGTTAGCTCCACAAGAAAGAAAGAAAAAAAAAAGCATTGGATATAAATTGTGTGCTTTAATGAGACTACATATTTTGTGTAGTAATATTTCATCCATCTCTTTCGTAATAGCAGTTGTGAAAAAACTCATCCAGAAAACTATTTCAGAGGGTATTCGCAGAAAATTCAAAATATACATACATTTTATTTGTATTGTAAATATCTTAAATATAAGTTATTTTAATTAAAATTATTATAGCCATATTTGAGAAAAGGAAACTGTTCGAAAATGTTTCATAAATAACGTAGTTTGAGATGAGGGGGTTTTCTTGAAACTCTTTATATTGTATGCTTAGAAAATAGTAAACTCAAGTTTGATATTTAACCGACTTTTCGTTTTATAGACATTTCGGTTGATGACACACACACACACACACACACATACATACACATGCGTGGACCTTTGACTAAAAAAGCTTTATTTATTTTATTATTTATTTCGCTGTGTTTCCAGGGAAATCTTAGGTATCGAATTTTTTGATGGAATACAATATGTACTTCTCCTATTTACTAAACATGTTAAAGAAGGTAACAAGAAAATGTGTCTACTTCAACATAATGTTTTATTATAATCAAGAGAAATCTAGTTAGGAAAATCAGGAAAGAAGAGTGGTCAAAATTTTACAAAATTTTAGAGGTACAATGTTATCATATGAATGTGAATGATGGATTTAAAAGGGGATCATTAGGAAGATAAGAGGAGCAGACAGGTTTGTGTCGGCTACACATAAGAAAAATCTGATGTGTTCCATTCATTTGCCTTTCTATATCTACCTGTTCTGCAAGCAAACAATTCTTATGAAAGATGATTCTTTTATCTACATCATGGTAACCGTAGCAGTAATTGTCTTATTACTTATTTCATTATAAGTAGAAGAGAAATAAGAGAATACACTAGGCTAAAGTGATAATTAAATGCTTTAAAACCTGTAGCTTTAATATTATCATTGAAATTCGCTTCATTGATGGCCGGCCAGGAGTAAAAATAAAGAAACACGGACGACTTTCTGCTTCAGAAAAGTATAAGTATTTTAAAATTGAATCCAATAATAACGATATCTTATAAATGCTTAACTTTAGAAGAAATGAAAAAACAAAACAAAAAATAAACAAAAATACATATATAAGAGATAAATTGTGTATTTTAACGAGATCTACATTTTTTGTGTAGCAAGTTTTTGTCTCTCTTACGGCTTACCAGTTACACAAAAGTCATCCAGACTGAAAAGGTCTTCTGAGGACTCACGGATTTTTTTTTCTAAAAATGATTTTTTTATTCATTTTTGGATTCAGAGGACTCAAAATATATATTCCTCGCAGAAGTTCGGTATCGAATTTTTGTGTGGAATACAACACCTTCTCTGTCCACTATGTACATAGTATAAATGCGCTAGAGAAAGTAAATATATGCATATATATGAACTAGAAGTGATGTTTCTAGTATTCAGTTGCTCCTAAGTATATTTCGTCACCAACCTTAATAGATGAGGGCCATCCTCACGCTATAGGTTTTGCAATTCCGTATACTTTGGTACTCATTCTGCCATGGCTATCATCCGCACATAGATATGCTCATGCCACTCTTTCCTATACTCTTCTATTTTATTTCTTCGTAGTTCTTTATAGGAAAAAGTGTCATGAACATATCTGTGTGCGGAATGATAGCCATGGCAGAATTTTTATCAAAGTATACGGAATTACAAAACCTATAACAACGAGGTCAGGACGTCCTATTAAGGTAGGTTACGAAATACATATACTTAGGAGCAACTGAATACTAGATGACCTCTTTAGTGCTTGCATTGAAATCTTTAAACTAATGATAGTAGATGTTTCGGAAATGGCTGATGCCTAAAATTATTTGAAATACATGTGTGTTTAAAATAGATATACCTTTTTGTGTAGTTCGTTTTTATAAGGTTTAAGGTTTACTAGTTTAATAAAATTATACAGAATTCCCTAGTAATATGAGGGCTTCACAGTCTATTCCTAGAAAATTCAAGATATTAATTTTATTTGTGGAATAAATATCTGAAATGTATGATACTTTAATAAAAATTTAAACAATTTTTTAGAATATAAAAAAATGTCGTAAATGGCACATAAAGAGGACAATTTTCTGGAAGGCCTAAATTTAAATATCACGTTTGATTTCAACATTTCTTTTTTGAGTTATGCTGTTCACACACACGCGTGTGTGTGCGGAGTTTTTTCCTCTAATTTTTATGCAGAGGGTCTCATTTTCAGTGAAATCTTGATATCGGATTTTTGGGTGCAATACAATTCTTCCTCTATTTAATTTAGAGAGAAACGTGATAAAGTGAAAATCAATATTTTATTTCTGATTCTAAAAAACTCTCCGAGGTTTTATGAATGCCAGAAGTCCGGGTCCGCTTCCCGTAGCCAGCCTACCTGACCCCGGGCCCGCCAGCGAATGCTGGGTAAGTTTCTTTCATCCCCCGAATTTCCTGTTCCTCCGTGTCGTTTCCATTGTCATTTTCTTCATCGTTGGTTTCTTTCAGGGTTGGAAGTGTCGGTGATGGTGCTCGGTGTGGCAGATAAAAAGGATGCTCTGAGTAAACATCTACGTCCCCCGATTCCGGCTGGTTGCAGGGTTGTCGTTCCCTGGCGGGGGCGTTGAACTCTGTGTTGAGAGGGAGGCCCCGGGCTACCTGTCCGATTGTCGTAGTGCTTCAATCTGGAAGCTATATGGACCCTGTCATTGCTGTACCACCGCTCCTGGTTCCGGCCAGCCAGTGTACTCCCTCACCTCATTCCTCCCTCCTAGGGGCGTCCCTCGTGGGGCGTAGGCACAAAAACTTCAGGTTCGGTGCCAAGTTCCCTCCGACAAGTGTCCTGAACTACATGCATACACTCCCAAACTATGCAGAGGATAGGTAAATATTCTATCCCCACCTTCCCGGAAATTCAACCGGAGACTTCCAGTTTGAAAAAGGCAAAACGCTGACCAATCGACCTGCTCGATTTTTACTTTCTTTAGCACGTATGCACAATTTATGGTACATAGTAGGTAGAGAAGGTACCCTACCTATTGTATTCCACCCAAAAAATTCGATACCGCGATTTCGCTGGAAATACGTGTTTTGAGGACCACTGAATAAAACATTTTTTTAGAAAAAGGTCCTTGTCTCTGTGTGTTTGTGTGGACAGCATAACTCAAAAACGAAAAGTAGGTAGTAGTTCAGTATCTTATAAGGAAGCGATACGAAGATTTTCAGAAAAATTCCCCCCACCCATCCCAAACTAACCTTTATATGGAATGTTTTTCGAAAGTTTATATTTTCTAAAACTGCTCTACCGACTTTGATTAAAAAGCCGTACATTAAAGCTATTTACATGGTAAATAAAACGTATATCCTGAATTTCTTGGGAATATACCCGTAAGTTGGCTTCATTCTGAATATCTTTTTTAAATAACTGGTAAAGAAAAAAACTTGCTAAAAATTTGTTATTTACAGTTTTTTCCGAGGTACTCTTTGGTATATGTTTCAATTTTAAATATCTGCTTAAACTTTTCTCAAATAGGAATACCTCGTTCGTTTCATATCTCTTTTGATTTACTCTTGGCCATGGAAAGAGAACCGAATGTCAACGACATTTGCGTAGCGATAGGTTTTAAAAGATTGGACTATCGCTTTAAATTAGTGTTTTCCCTTATTACTTTCTCTAGCACATATATACAAGATGTGGATAAAGAAGGTATTCTATTCTACCCCAAAATTTGATACTGAGATTTCACCGGAAATACATGTTTTAGGCCTACTGAATCTAAGAAAAGCATTTTTAGAAAAATGTCCATGTGTGTGTGTATGTGTGTGTGCGTGTGTGTGTGTGTGTGTGTGTGTGGATGCGCGCGCGCTGTCTGTGGGTACCAGAGCTCGAAAATGAAAAGCTAATTAAATACCAAACTTGGTATTTAGTTCAGTATCTCCCAAAAATGACACACGAAGATTTTCAAGAAAGTCATCCCATCCCCAACTACACTTTTCAAGGAACATTTTTTGAAAATTTTGATTTTCTCAAAAATAGCTCTAACGGTTCTGATTAAAATGCCATATGTTTATGATATTTTAATGACAATCTAAATGTATACCTTGAATGTACTGGGAATACCTCTAAGGCCTCTTCATTCTGAATGACTTCTAATAATTTTTGTATAACTGATAAACCGTAAGAGAGAGAGAGAGAGAGAGAGAGAGAGAGAGAGAGAGAGAGAGAGAGAGAAACTTACTACACAAAAAGTATAGATCTCGTTAAAACACATAATTTATGTCTCTCATGCACACACAAATATTTATTTTGTAGAGTTAGCCGTTTTCGAGATATTCCGAGCTACTTAAACTTTTCTCAAATTGGTGTCATTTTTCTTTTCGTCTCTCTTTTGTTTACTCCTAACAATCAAAGATAACCGAATTTCAATTGTTTCGCATAGCGACCGGCTTTTAAAAGATTTGACTGTCGTTTTAGCCTGTGCGTTTCTTTATTTCCCTTCTACTTACACAGAAATAAGCTATAAGACTATTCTGCTAATATTTATCATGCTGTATATGAAATACTATCTTTTGTAAGAAAAGTTTGCTTGTGGAACAGCAAGAGAATGTCAAATGAATGGAACACAAAATATATTTTCCCTTCTACTTGTAAGGAATTAAGTAATAATACATTTCTGGTATTGTTTATCTCGATTAGCATCATGCAGATAACAGTTATTATCTGTAAGAAGAGTTTGTTTGCAGAAGAGAAAATCAGTTATTTTGTTATTCTTTTTGTTTTGTTGTTTTTTTTTTCTCATATTATGTATAAATCTATGTGCGATCATAAATTAATGAAAAGAAATCGTAAAAGGATATCTAATAAATTAATTTCTGTGCTGCTCTAATTGGCGTTTTGGAGGTAGAAACATAATATGTCATGATGCGAAGTCTTATAATCTGAACCAGACAGATTCTAATTTCTCGGAGATGAGTCTGTTGGCCATGGTCGTTTTAATGGGGCCCAACAAGTTAATTGGTTAGTTTGAACGATGGTCACTTCAGACTACTCTCCAGGGGCTGTCAGATTCATTTAGCTCGCAGCACTAATGCTACCAATTGCAAAGTCTTTCAATGGCGAGTTATGAAGTGACTTCTTACAGTGACAATCATGACTCTACATAATGTTTCGTGTATTTTTAGAGAGAGACAGACAGACAGAAGTTGGTCGCCCTTCCCAGTTTTGATTGCGCTCATCTCTATTGAATGAACCAAAGCCAAATGACCTATATAGAAATTTATTTCAAAGTAAACAAACTACAAAACAGAAAAAAAAAACAACAAAAAAAAGAAAAAAGAAGAGAAATATATTTAAAATAACACATAAATACATAAAACCTTCACATCATTCTTTAAATTTGAACCTTCGTTGTCTATAAATACCAAAAATGTTTTTATTGAATTTTGTTTCCACACAAGATTAAAATTTAAACTTAATGTAAAAGTATCTAAATGTATTTTCATTTCCGTGTTCTCAATAATTATATATAAAACAATTTTGTAGGCCTATTTCCATACATTTTAACTAGAACAAGTCATATAGTAATAACTGCATCTCTTGCTCGTAAATGTATCTCTATTATGGTCAGGTATTTTACAAGTTTAGGGAGTGTTAAGAGAAAAAGAAAAGTTAGGCCTCTTCATTTTCTTAGTTTAAATAACGTTACTTAGGCTTAGTAAAATATGAAAACTTTCCAAAATAAAAAAAATCTGATGTGTTCCATTCACATAACATTCTCTAGCTATTTCACAAATATATATTTCTTATAAACGATTAAATATTTTTATGTACGTCATCTAATCTAAATAAACATTAGCAAAATTGTTCTTATAACTTGCTTCCTTGTAAGTAGAAGGGAAATAGGGATTATGTTAGTCAATCGACATGTGCACAATTGAAGTTCGGTCCGCTTTGCATTTCCAGAAAAACAAAAGAGGGATGAAACGAAAGGGGCCCCATTTTAGAAGATGCATTGTTTAAAATTGAAACCAATTACAAGGAATATCTCGGAAACGGTCAACTCTTCAACAAAAATGTATATGACATAAATTGTGTGTTTTAACGAGATCTACTTTTTTGTTAGTAAGTTGTCGTCTATCTCTTAAGGTCTACTAGTTATGCAAAGTTCAGTAAAATGCATCCAGAATGAACAAATTTTCAGAAACTATTCCCAGAAAATTCAAGATATACATTTATTTGTGTTGTAAATACCTTTAATATACGATATTGTATTAAATTTCATAGGAGTCATTTTTTAGAAAAATAAAATTTTCAAACAAATTTCCATTTAAAGGGTAGATGGGCGGGGGGGGGATTTTCTTGAAAAGTTTGTCGCATTCTTGGAAAATATCAAGTTTCAGTTTTAAATTTGTACTTAAAACTTTTCTCATAGGAGTTCTGTCAGCTCCTGGTCATGCAAAGAAACGGATTTCAATCGCAAAGCAACAGTTTTTAAAAAGTTTGAATTGTTTTATCCTAGTATAATCTCTTATTTGGCTTTCTACGAGGGCCATTTTTTCAACTTCCGATAGGCTATAAATAAAAGACAATTTCCTAGAAAACAATCATTTTATTACTAAAAGTTTTGTACACTTGTGGTTACTTTTCAACATAATCACCGAAAAGATTGAGACATTTATCGTACCTGTGCACAAGCTTTGCAATACCCGCTTCAAAAAATGTTGCCGCCAATGATTTCAAATGAGCATTGGCATTGTTTTGAAGATCTTCGTACTTTAGGACGTTTGCGGAGAGTCATTCAAAACAAACAAATAGGAATGCTGACTTCAGGAATTGTGTTGATCCATGACAACGCTCATCCACATACTGCTGGCACAACCCATCGGCTCCTTGAACAATTTCAATGGGAACATTTTCGATCATCCGCCGTACAGTCCTGACCTGGCACCCAGCGACTTTCAACTTTTCCCTGAATTGAAGACATGGCTAGGAGGACAGCGCTTTCAAACCAACGAAGATCTTCAAATCAAAAAAATGTCAATGCTCATTAGAAATCATTGGCGGCAACATTTTTTGAAGCGGGTATTGCAAAGCTTGTGCACCGGTACGATAAATGTCTCAATCTTTTCGGTGATTATGTTGAAATGTAGCCATAAGTGTACAAAACTTTTATTAATAAAATAATTGTTTTCTGTGAACATGTCTTTTATTTATAGCCTATCGGAGGTTGAAAAAAAAAAACGGCCCTCGTACTTATATCGAAGCAATTGATACGAAAATTTCTACTATTTTCTGTTTATCTTGACTAGCACGAGGTAGAAAGAAGGATCAGCTTTTGTTAGAATAAACTGTTGCAGAGCAGCTAGAGAAAGTCATGTGAATGACGCAATAACATGTTTTGTATTATGTTTCTCAGACTCAAGACACAAACATACGCGCGCGCAGACCTTTTTCTAATTTATTTTTTGGGAGGGAAGTTCAGGG
Organism: Hymenopus coronatus; assembly: GCA_030762935.1. Classification (NCBI taxonomy): domain Eukaryota; kingdom Metazoa; phylum Arthropoda; class Insecta; order Mantodea; family Hymenopodidae; genus Hymenopus; species Hymenopus coronatus. The sequence goes on along the minus strand of CM060892.1, from coordinate 85,061,159 downwards.
GAGCTTCAAAACATTTTTCTGATGAAATTTCGACATCGAATTTTTGGATGGAATACAGCACTTCCCCTACTTACCACACGTGGCAGAGAAAGTAAACACATTTATTAACCGCCAAGTTTTTTGTTATCTCCGCCTATATTCCACGCGATAAGTAAACACTAGAATTTTTACTTTCTCTACAGGTACTATGTGCATAGTGTATAGAGAAGGTATTGTAATGTACCCAAAAAATCGATACCGAGATCTCACCGGAAATACATGCTTTGGGCCCCCTTGAATCAAACAATTTTTTTAGAAAAAGGTCTGTGTGTGTCTGTGTGTCTGTGGACAACATAGCCCAAAAATTAAAAAACCGTCGAATATTTAAGTTTGGTATCTTCCTTTTTTTCCTTGTGAAGCTAAATGTTAACTACTAATAGAAAATCTGCCACTGATCTAGAGAAAGTCATGTGAATGGAACACATCAAATATGTTTCCTTGTGTAGCTAAATGCTAACTTCTAATAGAAAATCTGCCACTGATCTATTGACCAACTTGCATAGGGCTGCAGCCTTGACAATCATTCGAGGCACCTTTATGTCCTGACCTTCCTTTGGGTATATCAAGAGAGGAAGGGAGGGTTCTACCAATTACTTCATCCGTTGCTCCATATCTATACCATCGACAGTGCACTGTTTGTCACTGACGTAACTGCGTTGCATTACACTTTTAAATAAATCTTTGATTTATCATGCAGTACCTTATGTTTAGAGGTGGGTAAAATATGAACAAAAGTATGTAAAATAAAAAAAATCTGATGTTCCATTCATATGACTTTCTCTACGTCTCTGCAAAAAAATTGTTGTTACAAAGCTTATGCTTCTATTTACTTCATGCTGATCGAGAAAAAATTACCAGAATTAGTCTTATTACTTGCTTCCTTGTAAGTAGAAGGGAAATAAGGGAGTACCATAGGTTAAAGTGATAGTCAAAAGCTGGTTGCTATGTGACTGAAGCTCCTTTGTTTGACAAATTACTGTATGAGAAAAGCATAAGTTTTCAAGGCTGAAACCAAAAACATGGAATATCTCAAAAACGATCAACTCCACGAAAAAAATGTATGTAACATAAATCGTGTGTTTTAATGTGCTTTACATTTATTGTGTGTTAAGTTTTTGTCTATCTCTTACGGTTTAGCAGTTATGCAAAATTCCGCAAAATCGATCCAGAATAATCTTCAGAGGCTATTCCCAGAAATTTCAAGATATACATTTTATTTGTCAGGTAAATATCTTTAATATTCTATATTTTAATCAAAATCGTTACAGCCATTTTTGAGAAAATCAAAATTTTCGAAAAAAGTTCTATGTAAAGGGTAGTTGGAGGTGGGAGGACTTTTTGAAAATCTTCGTGTCGCATCCTTGGAAGATACCAAACTTAAATACCAAGTTTGGGTTTAATGGTCTTGTCATTTTTGAGCTATGCTGTCCACAGACACACACACACGCATACACACGGACCTTTTTCCAAAAATGCTTTTTTTTGGATTCAGAGGGACCCAAAACATGCATTTCCGGTGAAATCTCGGTATCAATTTTTAGTGGAATACAACACCTTCTCTATACACTATGTACATAGTACGTGTAGAGAAAGTAAAAAAATAATAAAATATTAAGTAACTTCCAAAATTAATTTTAATTCTAAGCTCTAATACTTCATAATTCAAGTGTTATTTTAAACATCTATGTACCATTCACATGGCTTTCTCTAGCTGTTCTGTATACAATTTATTCTTATAATGGATTATTACTTTCTCTACACGTACTATGTACATAGTGTATAGAGAAGGTATTGCACTCCACCCAAAAATTCGATACCGAGATTTCACCGGAAGTATATGCTTTAGGGTCCCCTGTATCCAAAAAAGCATTTTCACCAAAATGTGCACGCGCGCGCGCGCGTGTGTATGTGTGAATGTGTGTGGCCGTGTGTCTGTAAACACGATAACACAAAAACGAAAAGTCGGTAAATTACCAAACTTGGTATTTAAATTTAGTATCTTCCAGGGATGCTACACGAAGATTTTGAGAAAAGTCCTCCCACCCCAAATTACCCTTTACATGGAACTTTTATCGAACATTTTGATTTTCTCAAAAATGTCTCTAACGATTTTGATTAAAATATCATATATTATAGATATTTACCTGACAAATAAAATGTATATCCTGACTTTTCTGGGAATAGCCTCTGAAGATTACATTATTCTGGACGAATTTTACGGAATTTTGCATAACTGCTAAACCGTAAGAGATGAAAAAAAAACTCACCACACAAAAAATGTAGAGCACTTTAAAACACACCATTTATGTTAAATTCATTTTTTTTTTTTTCATGAAGTTGATCTTTTTTTAGATACCCCTTATTTTTGGTTTCAGCTTTAGAAAAGTATACTTTTCACACACAGGATTTTGTCAACTCCTGTCCATACAAACAAAGGAACTTCACTCACATAGTAACCAGCTTTTGACTATCATTTTAACCTATGGTACTCCCTTATTTCGCTTCTACTAACAAGGAAGCAAGTAATAAGACTATTTCTGCTAATTTTTTTCGATTGGCATTAAGTAAATAGAACAATAAGTTTTTAACAATGATTTGTTGCAGAGATGTAGAGAAAGTTATGTGAATGGAACACATAAGATTTTCTTTTACTTTCTCTAGCCCTGTATATACAGTGTACATAGTGATAGAGAAGGTATTGTATTCCACCAAAAAATTCGATACCGAGATTTCACCGGAAATGCATGTATTAGGACCCCTGAATAAAAATAAAAGAAAGAAAGAAAAAAAAGCATTTTCTGAAAAAAGGTCCGTGTGTGTGTGTGTGCATATGTGTGCATGTGTGTGTCTGTGGACTGAATAGCTCAAAAACGAAAAGACGGTTAAATACCAAACTTGGCATTTAAGTTTGGTATCTTCCAAGGATGCGACAGTAAGATTTTAAAGAAAATCCCCCCACTTCTAACTACCCTTTATATGGGAAAATTTTCGAAAATTTTGTTTTCCTTAAAAGTGGCTCTAACGATTTTGATTAAAGTACCACATATTAAAAGTCATTTTCATCACAAATAAAATGTATATCTTGAATTTTCTGGGAATAGCTTCTGAAGACCTGCTTATTGTGGATGAATTTTGCTGAGTTTTGCATAATTAGTAAACCGTTAGATATAGACAAAAACATGCTACACAAAAAATGTAGATCTCGTTAAAATACACAATTTATGTCATACACATTTGTTTCGTAGAATTTACCATTTTCAAGATATTCGTTGTTATTATTTTCAGTTGCAAACTACTTACCTATACTTTTCTCAGACAGGACGTGTTCGTTTTTTTTTTTTATTCTATTCCTGGCCAAGCAAAGAACCGATTTGCAAAGACAATCACATAACGACAGCTTTTAAAACATTTGATTATCACTTTAGCATAGCGCATTCCTTTGGTTCCCCGCTACTTATAAAGAACTAAGTAATAAGAACATTCTGCTAAATGTGTATCTCGATTAGCATTGTGTAGAAAGAAGAATAATTTTTTGTAAGAAGTTTGTTTGTAGAGCAGCTAGAGAAAGTCATGTAAGTGTAACACATCAGATTTTTTATCTACTTAATTCCATGCAACTAGAAAGGAACTAAGAGAACACATTAGGCTAAAGCGACAATCAAATCTAGTAATAGCTGTAAAGCGATTTTTATTGGAATTTCCATGTCCAGGAGCAAAACAAAGGAGATATAAAACGGCTAACTTGCAGTTTGAAAACATTTTATATATTTAAAAAAGGAACCAACAACAGCCCATGTCTCGGAAATGGTTAGGACCACACACACGGGCATTTTCTATAAATGCTTTTTTTGGAGTCAGGTATCCTCAAAATGTGTATTTTCTGTGAAATCTGGGAATCGAATTTTTGGGTGAAATATAATACGTTCTCTATCTACATGTACATTGTATATTCGAGGGTTGTCCCAGAAGTACCCGACCTAACAAAGAAAGCACAACCATTTTTAGGAAAAACATCTTTATTTATCTACATAATCTCCTTTCAGCTCGATACACTTTTCAGCGAAGTTCAATAGCTTCGATACCCAGTTTATAGTGAGAGCTATCGCGGTTTGCAAAGTAGCCATCAACTGCAGATTCCACCTCTTCATTGTTGGCAAATTTCTACCACCAAGTCATTTCTTCAAGTTTGGAAACAAAATAATCAGAGGGGGCTAAATCTGGCGAATAGGATGCATGAGGAAGCAATTCGAACTTTTGATTTTGGCCATGGCGATAATGGACGTGTGAACTGGTGCATTGTCTTGATGAAACAAAGCTTTATTATACGCTAAATGCGGCCGTTTTTGTTCAATTTCATCACTCAATGAAACTTATGTAACAAGTTCGTTAAATATTCACCATTGATTTCTTTTCCTTTTTTTTTGTTGAGATGATCAGTGAAAATTATCTCGCGTGCATCCCAGAAAACTGACGCCATGACCTTACCTGCAGATGGAACTGTCTTCGGCTTCTTTGGAGCCGATTCTCCCCTTCCAATCCACTGTTTTGATTATTCCGTGAAGTGGTGGAACCAGTTTCATCCATTGTTATGAATCGATGCAAAAACTTAGCTTTATTGCAGCGAAACATTTCCAAAAACTCGACGGAAACATCCTCGTGACGCTATTTTTGTTCTATTGTGAGCAAACGCGGTACCCACCTTGAACAAAACTTTCTCATATCAAAATTTTCAATCAATATGCGATATGCAGAACTGTTTGAAATGCCTGCAGTGTCTGCTAGCTCGCGCATTTCAGTCGACGGTCATCCAATAACATTTAGTGGATTTTCTTTTAAATTTCTGAACTGGTACCCTCATCATGTCTACCAATGCGATGTTCGTCTTGGCAGCTCGTACGGCCGCGCTTAAATTCTGCCACCCAATAATTCACTGTTGTAAACGAAGCAGCAGCCTCCCCCAAAGTAGAATCAAGCTCAGCTTTAATATTAATTGGACTAAGACCTTTTAAATGAAAGTATTGTTTCACATAACGATGACCAGTTTTATACATGTTTACAAATTTTCTGAGAGCATTCATTAATGATGACTGCCAAACAAATGCTAAACTATATAAAATCGTCAAACTTCAAATTTAAGCTTTCTAAGGTTGGTACTTTTTACCATTGCTGTTGTTTGAAACTACAACCGCTATCTATACGACAGGTTGGGTACTTCTGGGACTGCCACTGTACGTGCTAGAAAAACGAAATAATAAACGCTTATTATTCTCTCTGCTCCATACTATGATGCTCAAATCTTTTAAGAGAGGGTCGCTATGTGATGGATTTGAAACTCCGTCTCTTTTCATGGCCGAGAGAGAGAGAGAGAGAGAGAGAGAGAGAGAGAGAGAGAATGGCACACTACATTAGGCAACAAACACATTATATATTACCACACACTGAAAACTGGTAATTAAAGTAGTATCACTGAAATAACACAAATTAGGTCATTTGTGACAGAAACTAGATACTTTAAGAGCAATACATAGCACGTCCTTTCAGTGCTGTAATATTCAACACAGACTGAGCCAGTCATGTGATAGTCTCGTAGCATGGACTGTCTCTGTCGTGGACCACAATTATGAACCAATGACGTCAGTGATCATTTTTTCCAAGCTCAACAAATTCAAAATGATATTCTGTCATGGTTGTACGTTCTCCCAAGGAAGCTTGTTTTCTGCCAAAAAGTTACGCAAATTACGCATGACAAACATCCTCAACTGTTATAACTGTCTAATGCGTTTGGAAAGTAATATTTTCTCTATGAAGAATTTTCTGTCAATATTTATTACATTCATCTTCTGTAACGACCACATAAAAAGATTTACACACACTATGTACATGCAGAATACAATGACATATTAGAGCAGTAAGTAGCAAATACATTGTGCCCAGAGCGATTTCTATGTCCACTAAATACTTGTTGGTATACTAACATGGTTTAAATAGGAATATTACAATGTTAAAATTATATTACAGAAACCGTGATAATTAAAAATAAATTAGCCATAATTAGAAATATGAGAGCTATATGCAGTCATATGTAGATTTCTTTACTATCCATTTGAAAACGGCATTTTGTATTCTTTCTTTTCTCAACTTTCCTCACCTAATACTGTATACAGTTATAGTACGAGTAGTTTCATGAGTTTATAACTCATTCACCAATGGTATTTTGTTTCTTGTATTTTGCTAAGTAAATACAGCTTTTAATAACCAACGGCCTCTACAGCTGAATCAAGTATTATTTGTTAAAACGTGCGCCTCTGCAGACATATACAGATGTTTCAGAAATACTTTTACAAACTTCGGGTATGAGTTCCGTACACCACAAGAAGGAAAAAAATTCATATGAACATATGTCCCATAATTCTTTGTTTTCTCTTTAGGAGGTGTTCAACACAGTGGTACACTTATAACATACAAAATTCATAATAAATGCTCGAAATATCCTCCTCTTGGTTCTAGGCATGTCTATAGTCGTCGAATCATGGAATGTCGCACCCTGTCAAAAACTGTGGGATGGTCTCGAATGATTTCGCAGGCTTCCATAACACGTCAATGAAGCGTTTCTGCATCCTGGATGGCTGCTTTATAAACCAATGATTTAAGATGCCCCCAGAGGTAAAAATCCGCAGGATTGTGGTCAGGAGAACGTGCAGGCCATTGAACTAATCCTCCTCTGCCTATCCATTGGTCATGGTACATACCAGTCAGTGCATCTCGAACAATGAGACTAAAATGTGCATCGGTTTCTTTCTCAACAAGGCGATGATAAACAGCGACAAAGGTTGGATGACTCAGGTGTCTTCGGTCTGGAAACTCCATCTGATAGAGCCGTGCAGCTTCGCGTCCATTACCATTCGCGCTACCATACATAAAAATCACGTCTGCCTGTTCACGAAAGAATGTCCAGCCATGGTGGAAAGAAACACGTGCAGTTAATTCACTACATGTACACAATGGAAACGTTGAACACAGACTAATTACAAATGACAAACATAAACAAGTCTCCATGGCAACACATCGCCATCTACCGTATGTAGTACAACAGGTTAAAGCCTTCTATGAGAGCATAGAGATATGAAGTTTTGAGGTTGGACCCTGAAGGCCGTTGAACTCACACTTTCATTGTGATAGGAATAACACGAAAACCAAGGATTATGGGACATATGTTTATATGAACTTTTTTCTTTATTTTGGTGTCAGGAACCCATACTCCAAGTTTGTAAATGTATTTCTGAATCATCCTGTATATATATACAGCTTGCTCAAAACAAATTTGACAAATTTAGCAAACCGAGGTAAATAAGAACAGTTTTTTCAATGTACGTAAAACCGAATATAGTACACTAATTAATTATGCACGTCTTTTCTTTGCCAATGATTTTGCTATGTTTACTACCAAAACGCACGAGAATCATTCCTTCAAAATTACAAACTGAAACTTCTGTTTTATGTAGTACAGTCAAGTTCTCCCTACGAGCACTTTTCACCTGTTTTCAACAGAAATGAGGAGGGAGCTTATAATATCGGGGCAAACTTAGGTCCTGGAGGGAACATCCACAAGGGATATAATGTGGTGTGGGACAGATGGTCTAGAGTCGTGGTTGGCGGCCCCTCTACGAGATCACTCCAAAGACTAACCCTAGTCCTCCCATTAGAAGAGATTGTTCATCTTCTCAAAAATAGTTATACAACTTTAATTAGCAAAGGTACCATATATATTAAATATATTTACGTGGCAATTAAAATGTATATCTGGATTTTTCTGGGAATAGCTTGTGAAATTCCCTTCCTATGAAAGCAATTCTTCACTAATCAGTTTGGCATCTAATGCTTATCATGGAGTCTATAGTTTATCTAGTATCATCACCATGCAAGTGAGTTTATAAACATTTATTTACCACTGTCTTTATTATTTTCTCTACAATAATCTATGTACATAGTAGATAGAGAAGGTATTGTTTTCCACCCAAAAATTTAATGTAGAGATTACACAGGAAATATTTGTTTTAAGGTTCCCTGAATCCAAAAGGAGCATTTTTAGAAAAAGGTCCATCTGTCTGTGAATAACATAACTTAAAAACAAAAAGTCTGTTAAATGCCAAACTTGATATTTAAGTTATGTATCTTCCAACGATGCAACATGATTTTCAAGAAAATCTCCCCACCCCAAACTTCCTTTACATGGGAAAATGTTGAGTTCCCAAAATTGGCTCACAATTTTTGTTAAAATATACATGTTTAATATATTTTTATGACTAATGAAAGAAGTATCTTAAATTTTCTGGGAAGAGCCTATGAAGCGCTCTTCATCCTGAAGGACTTCTGCATAACCGGTAAACCTTATTATAATACACAATTTCTGTCCAATACATATTTCTATGAAATTAATGATTTCCAAGATATTCCTGGTTAAGGTTTCAATCTTAAAATATTTTTACTTTTCTAAGACAGGAAGATATAATTTGTTTCATCTCTCTTTAAATTTACTCCTGGCCATGTAAGAAGAACTGCATAGCAACAGCTTTTTGAATGTTTTTACTATTGCTTTAGTCCAGTGTATTCCCATTATTTCCCTTATACTTGCAAATAAATAAGTAATAAAATCATTTATACTAATGTTTATCTCGATTAGCATAAAGCAGATAAACTAATAAGCTTTTGTAAGAATAATTTGTTGTAGAACAGGTAGAGAGAGCGATGTGAATGGAACACATCAGATGTTTCCATCAGTTATTCATCCAAAATAAAAAATTACCAGAAAGATTTCTGTTGCAGTTTCTACTTTCACTACATGCATTATGTACATAGTGTATAGAGAAAGTTTTATATTACACCCAAAAATTTGATACCAAGATTTAACCAGAAATATATGAATCCAAAAAAAGCATATTTAGAAAAATATCTGTGTGTGTGTGTGTGTGTCTCTCTGGACAGCATAGCTCAAAAATGAAAAGTCTGTTAAACACCAAACTTGATATTTAAGTTCAGTATCTTCCAAGTATGTGACACAAAGATTGTTCAAGAAAATTCCCTCATCCCTAACTACCGTTTATATGGAAACATTTTTGAAAAATTTGGTTTTATAAAAAATGCCTCTAACAATTTTGATTAAAATCTCTTATATTAAAGATATTTACATGACAAATAAAATGTATATCTTGAATTTTCTGGGAATAGTCTCTGAAGACCTCTTTATTCTGAATTTTGCATAAGTGGTAAACCATAAGAGACATAAAACTTATCACACAAAAAATATAGAGTGCCTCAAAACACACAATTTATGTATATAATTTTTTTTTTGTGATGCTGACTTTTCAAGATATTCCTTGTTATTGGTTTCAGTTTTAAAATACATATACTTTTCTCATACAGGAAAAAATGAAATGGCCTGTTATTTATGGATGCTCTTTAACTGCTTTGGTTCTCAGCGTCCCATTCTATATTGGGCATGAAAGATCGCTTAATTTTGCTCAGAGGCCTCTCTTATCAGGCTTGAGGTTCTTTTATGTGCCGTAAATCTACGACACGGGACCCACAGCTTTACTTCCCTTCTGAAGGAAGCCATGCTAAGGATTTTTACGCCCAAAAAAATCCACCGTCCTCCGCTGGGTTTGAACCCACGACCTTGGGTATATGAAGTTAGCATAGTAACCATTACACCATGGAGAGCAACTCTCATACAGGAACTTGTCAACTCCTGGTCATGCAAAGAAATGGATTTCATTGCCATAGCAACCACTTTTTAAAACATTTGACTTGGTTTAGCCTAGGTATTTCTTTATTTCCCTTCTATTTACAAGAAAGCAAGTAATAAGACTATTTCTGCTAATGTTTATCTCGATTAGCATGAGGTAGATAGAAGAATAAGCTAATTAATAACAATTTATTACTAAGATGTAGTGAAACTCATGTGAATGTAACACATTAGATTTGTATTATATGTGTAGATATCAGTTAATAATATATCCGTCCAGTTACTTCATCTATAGACTTTGTTCTAATTGAGATAAAATGCTTATAATAATGGATACAAAAAAGGATTTTAAAAAATTAAACAATTTTAGTTTTTTGTTTATAATAAATCTTTTTTTTTTTTTTTTGCATATGTATATATAAAATGCTGAGTATTCACAAACAATTCCATTATACATTCCAAATACATTATGCTGCTCATGAAGGTGATAGAGAAAGCTGCACATGGTAACATTAACAAAATACATTTTCTTGGTAAGCATTAAAGTGTAACTTTTCTTATTGTATCAATGATGATTCCTATTAAAATAAATTACTTATAAGTTGCATAGTGTGTTTCCAAAACACATAATATAAATGTTTGTTTATTAGAAAACAATTTACATTTCTTATATAGGATTTTCAATTGGGATATCTGACACTATTGATATAAAATATGTAAAATATACCTATATTGAATAGCTGAACTTAAACTATTAAAATATAGCTATGTTGAATAGCTGATCTTAATCTTTATGCCACAAATTCATTTCCTATTAATCTGTATGTAACAAGATGAATGTGCAGGCAAAGTGTATTACATTTTAACTAAACTTTTGTTTCGTAATCGGTTTATCCTCCCCATATTTGTAGGACTGACACTCCCCTAGGACTTACAAGCCAATGCCTAGGGGTCAGAAGCTGTTGGGGAGCCAACAGCATGAAACTACTGAGTGGAGAACCTGGTACAAGGTGTCGGCCCATTGCCAGGCATGAACATAAGGAAGTGGATGATATGAAATGTAAGAGAAATTGATGACTGGAAAGGTGATGATGGAGCAATTGATGGAATGAGTGGTGGGGGAAACCAGAGGATCCGGAGGAAACCTGCCCAGACCTGCTTCATCCACCATAAATCCCACAAACGAGCGCTTGGGATCGAACCCGGGCTGCCTAGATGGGAGGCAAGTGGTATAACCACTCAACCATGGCACCACCTTTTAACTAAATAATGCACAGAAATGTTATAAAATTTAAGAAGATGTGATAATCTCTTTTACATGTTAACATAAAATACTTTTAAGCAAACTCTACATTTATAAAATGTAAATTATTAAAGTATTATACTCTTTCTCAATAAATAGTATATAAAAACATATTTTGTCATAGATATACACTTGGATACAGCGTTTTTAAAACTGTGTTCTTGAATATCCTGAATATGTGCTTTGTCTGCATTTAAATATTTTTAGAAATAGTACATATAATCAACAATTTCAAAGACATATTAATACTTAAGTTATTTACAATTATTTAAAAAAAACTTAAATGAATGTTTCACAAGTTCAGTTTTTAACCATTGCTGTTGTAATTAAATATTCCAAGCAATTCTTATTTAAGTCCATAAAACTAAGTGAAAAAATATAAAGTGAAGAAGTGAACATTAAATGCTACTAACTGGTGCGCTTATTAATTTCAGAGAACATTCATTCTATCCTCAGAGGAAACTGATTGCTTGCTCAATGGCTTTTGCTGGCAGCATCTTTCTTATGAAACTGTAAAGGCAGTCTAGTAGAGGGAAATTGAAGTTCACAAGGTGTTTTTTGATTTTGAATGTCTAATTTTCTTCCACAGCATGAATTCTAATACTTCTTGGTTTGTTTTGGTAACTACAAACATACAGGAAATAATAACCATTTATGCATTCCTTCTGCCCAAAGCACTATCAGGCTTTTATTCAAGATCAAATGATTTTCTTAACATCTTTTCTCAGTGCTGTATGAGATCCAGTGAAAAGTTATTTTACATTCTGTGACTGTTCAAAATGAATTGTGTGATAAGAGTGTCCCAACCACTGAGAAGCTTAAATAACAGATGTGACTGAGTGGAGAAATAAAGTTTTTAAATTTTGTAAGTGATATACTTGGGCCTGAGCATGAGTAGTGGAATTGAAAAGTTAAAGAGAAGGTTTAAATATAGAGGAATGTTCAATGTGAAATGCAAGACAACTATTGGCATGTAATTCTGGAATGTGAAGAAACTAAAGAAATGAGAGCAAAACTGCTGTTTGAGAAGTGGGTTAATTTACCAATAGAGATAAGGGGGGAAAAAGTTGGCGAATATGAAAGATAGGCACAAAACCTTGGAATTTGGGGATTATCTGGACAAGGTTAAAAGAAAATGGTTGAAGAAAATAATTAAAAATTGGCTAGAAGCATAATTTAATATATATGGAGATCATCTCTAGATGTAAGTTGGCCTTATAATTGAGTAACTATCCGCACCTATTGTCGAAAAGCACCTTTAGTTTAGCCTTGACCTCCTTAAGAATTGCTGTCCAATCTTTTCTATCCAAAGCTCTCCATCTCAATCTCTTAATTCCTGTTTTATCAAGTCTTAACCACCTTAATTTGGGCCTTTTCTTTTACCACTTGGTATGGCATCTAGTAATTTGTTAGAGATCCTATTATTGTCCATTCTGATAATGTGGCCCAGCAAATATATATATCTATAACTCATTGGCACGTCAGCTCACAGGGAACCTTGGCCTACCGCCTGGCCAGATATATATATATAAAAAATCAGTAACAATATTTGCATCCTTCAGAATTATTCCTAATTTTCCAATCTCCCTTGAACATAAACAGAGCCATAAATTTTCCTTAAAATTTTCTTTTCTCAAGTGTTTAGGATGGTCATTGCTTGTTCAGGTAGCGTGCAGGTTTCACTTCCAAATGTAACTGAAGGTTTAATAATTGTTTTATAAATTTTCGCTTTAACTTTTCTGGAGGTATATCTGGTTCTCATAATTTTATCTAATGTTCTAAAGGTATTGATTACCAATAGCTTTATCTCTGTTAATATGGTGTTGTCATCAGTAAGTATTAAGCCGAGATATTAGAAACTAGATACTTTCTCGAAGGTTACATAATTTAGAACAATAATATTCACATCATTATTTCTTATGGTTATGCTATTCATGTATTTTGTTTTGGCACTGTTAATTTTTTAAATCCGAAGCATTTGCTTTAAGACATCATTAAGGGAGGATACATTCTGTGCAAATATAGATACATCATCAGTAAATGCAAAGTATTGAAACATTCTGTTAAACATTGTTCCATCTGGATTAAAGGTGCTCTTTCTAATAATTCGCTCTAAAACAATATTAAATAAATGTTGACAAAGATTGACTTTGTCAAATTCTATTATGAGTTGTAAAACTTTCTGATAATTTATTTTATATTTTACTTTATTTTGTGTATTTGTTTATTATGGATTCCAAATTCTTCCATGGCATCAAAAATATATAATTCCTGTTAATTCTTTTGAAAACCTATTTAAAATCAATGCACAGCTGATGGAATGGTAAGTTATATTTGTAAACTTCTCTAAGATCATACATAAAGGAAAAACCTGGTCAGTCGTAGGTCTTCCTCTATGAAACAACATTGTATTCACCAACAACATATGGTTCAATGTAAGTTGACTATCTGCAAGGTTGAAACTACTTGGGTCACTTGGTTAAACAGCAACTTGGGAAGAGTCTCTAGTATTTAGTATTGCTGTATTTTCTTTGTATGCTCAAGTGATTGCAAAATAGTATTACATAACCAATTGTATTATTAAATGGAAATAAATTCAAGTGACATGCTTTTTTCTTAAAAAGATTTTTGCTGCAAAAAGCAAAATTCATTACTTGCTGGATTACCCTAATTTTCTGTTTCAAAATGCTTGCTCCAAATATAGAACTTTATACAGTGAAATATAGAGTATTAATAAACCTAGACAAGAACCAATAAAATTAACAACACAATAGAAGGAATGCCCAATGCCATTCTAAAATATCTCCTTTGCATCTCCATCTGAAAGACACTAGATGATACCAGCAAAATCACTGTAGTAAGCAATACCAGCAAGCGATTAGTCTCCAGTTGAGGATGAGAGCAAAATTAGTAAATTACAAAGTAAAGTGAGGTTTGTAAGCATCTGCTTCTACCAAGGTTACCATATACTAACACAGATTCCACACTGCACGACTGGTGAAGAATTATTCTCAAGACCTTGCTTAACAATCAGTAAATTAATGATGTAGCTCTCAAGGATATGTCTGCTACACAAATCCTGATTAAATGCAAGTCAGCTGCTCCTTATTGTTTTTGTATTTTTTTTTACGGTTCCATTTATAACCTGCCTTTAACTGCATGGTCCTTTTGGTGGATTTCCATTTGGAACATATTACTATGGTGTTAACTTATGTACTGATGTTGTTGGGGTTCTATTTATCTTTAGTATTAATCATTAGATCACACACACACACACATTCATACTTCCAGACTTTGGGAAGGATAGGGAATAATCTGGGCTGGAGAAAACTCCCCACCCTCTGCTGGGAATTGAACCTGGAATGTCTCACACAGCAGGTAGTTGCTCAACTGACTGAGCTAAGGGACCAACTTCCTTATTTTTGAATAACTTGTTTAGTTGCAAATGAAACATTCTTGATATTTTTCTGCTACACATTCCAACATCTCTCTTCATGCTTACTCTATAAAGTAATATGAATTCTATGGACAAGGAACAGTTTTTATATATATATATATATATATATATATATATATATATAAAATGTAGTGATTGGAGCTAGAGTTTTGTATTATGAAAATGTTAAAAAGTAATTCATTTGGTCATTTAATAATGTAATCCTAAATAATGATAATGAGCATAAAAACAGTGGATTTGTAATTAATGTTTTATATGGCTGGCATACCATGTCTTCCTACCACAATGCTAAATATTGGTGTTTAAATTAACCATTTTTGAGTTTTCTGTTAAAACTTGAAAACTCCAATTATTTCTTTATGGTGATGTAATTCTGGGAACATTTTTACATTTTCATCATCTGCCTTGGTGATGACTAGTTACTAATACCTTCCTGTTCCTTGTCTCTCCTTCTCTCAGTATGCTGACCTTTGGTGACTTGTTGACACAGCTTTGATAATGTTGCTTACTGTCAGTAACTCAAAATTTAAAATACAAAATGTATTTTTAAAAATATATTTTGTCTTCCATATTTTAAGCTCTAGTCTTGTTGCCAATGGTTTCAACAATTATTGTATATCTTCTTAAATATTGTGCTTTTCATTCCATAATTGAATATAACTGCCAATTTTTCTATTTGTTTATATCTAATATTTCTTTGGTGCCCTGAAAGTTTAATTTTCAAATTTCTCTTTATCATTCCTATATTTTAATTTTGGAGGTCTAAATCTTGGTGTTCTTTCAGAGCCTCAGCGCTTTAATGGAATAACTGTTTTCCAGAGAAATATTCACATGAAGACAGTACATTTCAAAAGTGGGCTTTTCCAAATCACAGTAGCATTCAAAGTGAAAATCATATGAGGTAACAACAAATAAAATAATTAAAATAATACAACATAAAAATTAAACAGAAATAAATTGAGATATTACAATTAAAAATATTAACACAGTTTAACATATTTACAATAAACCGTTTCTTAACATTATAAATACATTACAAGGCATGGCAGGCAAGAGAAGCTTTTTCATTATACATATTACTATTTACTTTATGTGTAGTTAAATGGAACATATAGCAGTTTGGCGGGTGACATACCAATGCACCTACGTAATAAATCTGCATAGTTGAGGTATAAAGTTTTCTTTTGCACAAAACCTTATTTACATTTATGAGTCCATTTGTATATGCACATCTTGCATATATGGTGGAGGACGAAAGAAGCCACTGCATAGAACACTGCCTCTTTCTTTCATTCTTGCTCGCTAGCAATAACCAGTCAGTGACTCAGAGAAGTACTACTGCACATCCTACTTTCACATGCCTTCTTGTATGTTTCCAGACTGTAAAACTGTTTTTGGATATATTATAAGATATAAACTGCAAAATTTAAGTATCATGATTAGTTACGTTCTCATAAGCAGAGAACGTCACTACACCATAAGGAGCAGCTAACTTGCCTGTAAGATTTTGCTCATATCAGAAAATGTTTATTCAAAAGAATGAGAAAAAGGTTTTAGTACTAAAGAAACACTAATTTGAAACACATCATACACACTTACATATCTCACACCACATTCTTGAAATGTAAAAGCACTTTTGCTGTTACTGGAAGCAGCAAAAATAAAGCTAAAGCTAATAATGATCTTCATTATCATAAGAACCTCATGAGCAGCATAGCTGACTATATAATAATACAGCTCCTAATTCTTTAACAAGGCTTTCTAACTTATCTTCATAACAATACTATCTAAAACCTAAACAGTACAAATACAATTCTTCTGCAAAGATGAAGCACAAATGGTAAATTATTTTTGAAAACCAAATGACAAACGAGAAGTAGAATTTGTCAAATATGAACATTTATAAAATTTAGGTATATTAGGATATGTAAGAGTTTTTTAAAAATTCATTATTATTCACTTTTATAAAACATGAACAATAACATTGCCTAACCATATGTTTTGTCATATGGAAAATAGAGAAAATGTTTTTAGATTTATAATTATTTGGGATGGAGGAGGCAAGCATTACAGGGAAGTGTTTTTCAACCATACTAGTTTAAAAAATTTATATAAAACAGATTGATGTATCATAAATATCTACTTTAATGCATTATGCTTAAAAACATGTTTATCTAAAAGGCTTCTCCTACAGCTTAAAGCACTTTAATATACATTTTTTTATATTTTAAAATAGTTTTTCTATTTAATCAGACCTGTGCATTTATGAAAAGAACAGCAAAATTCTGTTTTAATAATGAACTACTATAATACAAACTCCATATCATTCTGGCTAATGTGAAAAGAATTTATCAGTGCTTTTGCCTTTCATGTAACAGGAGAAAGAAAGAGAGAGAGGGGGGGGAGGAAAGTAAAGAACTGAACATAGCATGAATTAAAAGCATGAATTAAAATATATGAAAGCAAATGAACTGTATATTGTGCCCCTTTTACTGTAATTTTAACATCCCTGACAAAGAGAATGCTTTACTTCTACTCTATATATTTTAAGGAGCAGATTTTTGAACATCAATACTTGCCACTGCGCTGAATTACAGTAGATACACCCTAAATGGCAGTATTTTCCTATTGTCACAAGAAACAATTACGTAAGTATATGAGGGGTATGCAGGGAAGAAGAAGAAAGAAAGAAAGAAAAAAAAAGCTCTGTGAGCAGAATGTGAAAGTTAGTGCATAGATCTCAATAAAATCAAAGCAGACCATCACAGTTTTGCAAGCTGTACTCCAAAACTGTGTTTTTTAAAAACCAAAATGCCCATTAAGAATAAGCACCCTTATTAAAACTACAGTATATAGTTCACAAAGTACAACAGGGGAATTTGATTTACAGTGATTGTGTTTTTCAATGCATATTCCAGTTAATTCCTGGAATTTTCATCATTAATGTTGCATTTTACTTAAAATAAATGTCTGTAGTTTCACCACAGGCTCTAACTTTTTACTAATTTTATATTACTCTTAGTGCTTAACATATGAATATAGGGTTCCTCTCCCCCTCCATAGTCTGGTAATTACATAATATAGTGCAACTTAAACAAAAATTCAAAGTACCCTAATATAAGTACGGCACCAGAAAAAATACTGCAGTAGCACTATGATGCTACTGTTACATTTATTTTACTATTAAGCTTATTTTATATTTTACATCTACAATAATTACATGATTGCATATTTTTTTTCATATCTTTATAATTACCTATCTATTTTTTGGCATTGCTTAGCAGCTTTCAATCTTAAAATAAAAGTTATGAATGCTTACAATGAATGATAAATTCATGTCATGGAAAAATCACAAATTCAGAACCTTAAATGGCTGAATAGTAAAGAATTGTTTTAGTATGTTATTTTCAAAACAAACTATTATACTTGAAGTAAAACTATTATGCTACCCAGCATACTGTCACAAGAGCTTTAACTTCTATGTTACTATTCACCTTACCCTAAGCTTGAAGAGGAAGATGTTCTTCATCTGGCTGAGGGTCATCTTTTGTCTGTCACTACAAATTAATAAAGAGTAAATCTGCCCTCCCCCTTCTATTGTTGGATGTCAGAACTGGTTGATGTGACTGGGTAATTTTCTCATGGATTCAAATTCTGTAGTTCCAAGTTTCTGTTCTTAGAGAGAACACCAGAAAAACATAAAACTAAAGAAAATAGATAAACATAGTATCACCATTTTTGGACAAAAAACCTTAACATTGGTCAAAATATAAAACTGTTAAAACCACTTAATGTCACTAGAAAGTTGATCATCTGGGAAAAAATACACATAAATAAAAACAACTATACCATAATCAATTGAAAAAGAGTTAGAAATTTGTGCCCCTGACACCAGATGACAAATTCGGTTACAGCAGGAAGAGGAAGCAAGAAAGAGGGCGCTTCAGTCGAAAATGTTTTGATCTTTTCCAACAATTAAAAGCGAAGGTGAGTGTAAATAAATATGACTCATCAAAACTCCATCATGAAGAGTACTTCATTATTAATACTGCTTCTGTTTTTAACCTTTAATGACCTAACAGTTAAAACAAAAAACTTCAAGCTGATAACAAGAAGATAATGAGCATAACTACTAGTTCCTCAATATGAGGCATCTGCCCAATATATCTCTAACTGTACATGCCTTGGTTGATAAAAAATGTTCTAATAGATGGATAGGTGACAAATATTCATTGAATGACCACCAAAATTTCCTGACTTAATGCCTAAGAATTTCTTCTTTTGCAATACTATTGTGGGGCTAGCCAGCCGATCTACAAATGCACAGTATAAAGGATTGGAATTACAGGAAAAAATGGCATGTTTATGTGTAAGCTGGATGCAGCTTCAGCTCTGTGAAAACCAGTAAAAGAGATATGAATTCATGATAAAAATTGCTCTAAAACTGGAGTACTGCCACATAATCTGAAATGCAGAATGGTAGAAAGAGATGTGAGGCCATATTTATGAATGAATGACCCCACTACCCATAATAGTCAAAGACACCAATATGTCATGGGAGATTGTAAATTTGGCGCACAGAGTGAATGTTAAAGTGCAACAGTAGGATCTATGTTGCTTGTTTTGTGAAATTTCACACTATGCTTACACTTACGGAATTACATTTTAAGATTTAAAACTTGTGGTTATACAGGAATAATCTTTGTTTTCAATTTCTTAAGGGCAATGCACCAGCACAGAGAACTAAATGTATAGTTCTGCCCACACAAAACCTGTAATATAATGATGCCTAGCTATAACTTAGAACCTATCATCATGGCACTTTATTAGCATTTTAAGTGGCATTAATCCAAACAGCTTTCCCAAGCTCTCCTGTTACAGATTGATAGTGGACAATAACTACAAGAGAGTTAAACTGAATATTCTCTTCATTCAGAAAACAGATGCATAAAGATGCAATATGCTTTCATAACATATCCAAGTAATTTATATATGAAAATGGTGTTCTAACTAAAAAAATTTTAAAGAAAAATTATGTATACCAGTTTGGAATAAAGCTTATCTAATTTTATCTATGTTTGTATAATAACATAATCACTGGGTGTTTGGTGGCCCTCCAAAATTAAATTTGTACACTCACAGGTATATTTATAATTTCCATGTAACTAGGATAAAAAGTATGCAAGTTAAAAGAAATTTTATGAAGTTATGAATAGAAGATTAACTAATAAACTTAAGTAATACAATTCCTGATCAGATCACATCAATGCCTGTATCATATGGCATACCATATGACTTTAAGAAAGTGTTCATTAACGGTTGATCTTTATCAAACCGTAACATACTTTTATCATTCACTGTAGCACATATATTATAAAACTTGCAAAGAATCACAGCTTTACAAAAGCTAAAACATACCCACACTTTAATTCTCTGTGAATGCTGTAACCATTTAAGAGATACAGTTCAATAACAATGCACTGCATGATCAAATATCAGTAGTAAAATAAGTACAATTACAAACTGATCAATTAGATATAAATACAATAGAGCTTAATGTTCTTGTAAAATTTACCTGTCTCTGCAGTCATTATCCTTATTTAGAATAATGGAAACAGAGCAGATTCATTCATTCTTTTGCAATTCATAACACTGCTTGATTATGTACAAGCATTTGTAACCTACACTCATGAGGCAAATCAGTAAAAGTTTAAATAACAGTGAAAATGAAAGAAATGCATATAAGATCATTTTCTATTCTTTCATGTGGAAGAAATGATGCAGCCAATTATGGAATAAGTGAAGTTACTTTAATATGCACTCATAATCTTCTATTATCACTTATAGCTCATTTGCAAAATATGAACACTATAACAGCAAACCGGAGGATCAGTTAAAATCTGGTGACAAGCCATTTAATGTGTTTCACACTTATTTGACTTGGGGTTTTCTGCTAGGAGGTCAGGCCATCAGTGCTGTC
Organism: Hymenopus coronatus; assembly: GCA_030762935.1. NCBI lineage: Eukaryota > Metazoa > Arthropoda > Insecta > Mantodea > Hymenopodidae > Hymenopus > Hymenopus coronatus. The sequence goes on along the minus strand of CM060892.1, from coordinate 85,040,638 downwards.
CACCTTCAACAAGAGTAAGTTTAGTACCTTAAACCATATTCTGTTCCTCTTTGAAGGTAGAATAAGATATGAAAAAATTCAATGTCATGGTCAGGACTTGAACTTTGAATTTTCCCATTTTCTGACCTTAACTATAAATAGTCAGAATGAACAATTATCAGCCTTAAGCCCAGAGTTTTTGCCATCTGATATTATCTGAAATTCAGGATAATGGAAATCCCTAAAGAATTACAGGGTCTACAGTTTAAAACCTGAACACTTGCAGTTTGTCATAAATCAGAATCAATGGCAACTTCCCCACTCCCTGTACTCATAACATGCTTTCTGTCCTTCAGTTACCAGTAGTCATTAGTGTAAGTATTCCACTTTCATTTGTGAATTTAGTAAGCCAGTTATCTTTAGAACAATGTATATTTGTATATAAATATTATTTTTTTTTAAATATGATTAGCTCATACCATTTGTAAAGAATTCATCCTGAAGTTTCCTACACAATTGCCTCTCTCCAGAACTTCAATTCACGGTCTTGTGAATAAATTTGATACCAGTGGTTCAGTGTAATACAAGAAACTATTTAAAGACGTATAGTGATAGCAGAAAAAAAAAAATTAAACAAAATTGGCAAAAATCTTGAACATTTGCCACGAAAATAGTTACACATTGGAGGAACTTAAGGTAAACATACAAACTGAAATATGAAACATTACAGTAGCCTAGTGTGTCAATCTGAGTATGTTTACTTGGAACAATGCTTGTTTAACTGCGGAAGAGGAATTTTGAGCATTTAATATGAGACAAGAGTTCATTTTGCTATTTTTACTTTCTCCACATTGCACATGTTCATAGGTAGAGAAGGTATTGCACTCCATCCAAAAATTTGATACTGAAATTTCACCAGAAATCACGTTTTATGGTCCCCTATATAAAAAAAAAATTAGAAAAAGACTTGTATACGTGTGTGTGTGTGTGTCTGTGTGTGTGTGTGTGTGTGTGCGCACGTGTGTTAGTGTGTGTGTGTGTGTGAACACGATAACTCAAAAACGAAAAGTCAGTAAAATACCAGATATTTAAGTTTAGTATCTTCCAAGGATGCAACACAAAGATTTTGAGAAAAATCTCCTAATTAACTTTCATATGGAAAAATTTTCAATAATTTTGATTATCTCAAAGATAGTTTTTTGACTCAAATACCGTAAATCAAAGATATTTATTTACATAACAAATAAAATTTATAATTTGAATTTTCTGGGAATAGCCTATGAAGAGCTCTTTATTCCAGATGAATTTTGCTGAATTTTGCATAACTGGTAAACCATAAGAGATAAACAAAAACTTACTATACAAAAAGTGTAGATCTTGTTAAAACACACAATTTATATTATAATTTTTTTTTTTTCATGGAATTAAGCATTTTTGAAATATTCCTTGTTTCAGAATTAAAATACTTAATACTTTTTTCATAGGGGAATTTGTCCTGGTAATGCAAAGCAATGGATATCTACCACATGGCAACTAGTTTTTGAAAGATTTAACTATCACTTTAACCTACTGTATTCCCTTATTTCCCTTCTACTTACAAGAGAAAAAGTAATAAGACCATTTCTGCGAATGTTTATCTTGATTAGCATGAAGTAGATAGAAGAATATTCTTTTTAACAATAATTTGTTAGAATATGTAGAGAAGGTCATGTGAATGGAACACATCAGATTTTTATGTACAGATTTTATAGAAATACTATTTAAGGCACAACGACAGTGCTGGCACAGCCAGCTAAAACATGTCATGACTCTTAGATGTAAAACGCTGTGTGAGCAGTCAGGTTTTACACCAAAGACCCTGTAGTTTACAGGCAAATTGTCTCAACCAAGGACTGAATATATGATTTTGAACAAAAAACAAGTAAATCATAGCTTTTAACAGCAGAATTTTAATTCTTTTGAGAGGTATTCTTGCTTTTGCTGCCTTATCTCCTGAACAGTGGTGAGGCTGCTCTATTCAGAGTCTTTCTTAAAATAGTATTTAATACCTGCTTTTATTTCATATGTCACCGTCGTTGGTGACGCTGATTTCACGTTAAATTAAATAATAACTGGAAAAGGAAATTTGGGAAGAAAATGTTCCATGCTTAGTTTAGGGTACCTCCTGGTATTTGCCAATTATAAGGACTGGAAAACAGGAAGAATGGTCCTGTAGGATTTGAATCACACCACCCTTCACAGACTCATGCCTTCAACACATCAGCTACTCATGCTGGTGCTGTGCTAAGTGCTGAAGTAAGCTTGGAAAGATGATGGTACAAATGTCAAGCAAGACTACAGAAAATATGCCTATTCATTACAGAGTTGGGACCAAACCTACGTCACACTACTGGGATATGAGAGCCAATTGCTTAGCCATACTGTTGCTTTCAGCTGTAATCTTAAGTATACATTTTATATACTTAAGCCAGTCAGAGATATAAGCCATTAATGAAAGCAAAGCAGTAATAACAGCCCAGAAAATAGGAAGTTATGGCTAGCTGCTATTAGCAGAATCAAACTGAAATACCAACAGAATCTGGTTAGCACATTTATGAGAAAAACAAGAAGAGGGTAATAGACAGTGGCTATAATAATATTATATAAAGAGAAAATACATATTACATATGTTGATAATCTGAAAAACCATTCAAATGGTTTTGACGATCCTTTCACCACTTAAAACTATTCTTTCTTAAGTGGGCTATGAAACACTCTTTAATTTCAATTCATAACTTAAAAAAGACTAAATAGAATTTAAAAAGTCTGCATATTTGAATACAAACATACATTGGAAAACATTTTTATGAAGAAGTTAACTGGATCTTGTACATTGTAATCAAGTTCATCAGTAGGGTATGCTAAATAATTATATAAGAGAAAATTGTGTCCAGCTTACACCGAAATCAGTCAACCAATATTTCAATTCTTTTCTTGATGGTTGCCGACTATGTGACTTTTCTAAAGAGTTTAACTTGGTGTCTTGGGAGTACAAAATCTTCATATTCATTAGCTTCACATATATATTTTCTGCATCATGTGAAAACTATGTAGCTTTTTTGTTATAAGTAATTATGAGACTAAAGGAAAGGTACAAGGTTTAATCTTTCGCCTACTGTAGATATGTAAAAAGTTACTGAACCATTCTGACCATTGAATTTGCAATCCCAAAGGATACTCATAGGCTTTGCAGCATTTCCAGAACTTGGAAGATTGTCAGGAGAGGAAAGCAAACAGATGTTCTCCAAAGTTTCACATTCTTTAGCACGAATACCAAGGACTTTTTAATGCCTTTTTGGGAATATTAGATTATATAAAATTCTAATAATTATAAGGGTAATAGGGAGGCTGTGGCCAAGTGGTTAGATTGCTTCCCTCCTGTTGGCCTGGGTTTGATCCAGGGGACTGCATATAGGATTTGTGGAGGAGGAAGTGGCATCTGGGTAGATTTTCTCTGGATTCTCTACTCTCCCCTGCCAATCACAGTCATTTCATAGCATCTGCTTCTTCACTTTCATATCAGGCATTGGGCTGAATACCCAACCTGGCTACTCTCTACTCCTCTGTCTGACCCCATGTGCTACCTTGTACATCCTAGGGAGTGTAAAGAAAAAATAAATGGGAAGGATTTACTATAAAATATTTTAGATCATGACTAGCACTCCCACCAGTCTTTGTAAATCTATACTGAATATTGACAGGGAGTAACATCAAGAGAACAGCCTTTAGTCACCTTGATAGCTGAAGATGGAGATGAATGTCTCAAAAACATTCAAAATTAACAATAATTTATGTGAAGTAAGCCATTTAAAAAGTGGCTAGCACAATTTGATAAAAAAACTTTTACAAATATATTTTTGCATGGATTTATTGAACAGCCCTCAGGCAATTTTGTTTCAGAGTAGTTATTCAGTTTGCTTTAAACATTACTTAACTAATGAATGTGATGTCTATCCTGGTATGTAATTATGAGAAACAGCATGGGCACTGTCCTCCTAGCTTGTAAATGAACAGTATTAAATACAAAGGTAAAAAGTTATGAGATGAAGTGCTTCAAGTGCAAATATACAATGGCATAAACTGCTTGGAGCAGATGGCTAAATTCAGCAACATTCTTAGTTTCTCAGCAGCTATAATGCACCATTGCAAACTAGTTATGTGAGGACACCGCCTCAGTGCTATGTCAGGGTTGTGCGAGGAGTTTCACATACATACCTAAGACATTCTTACCTATCCTAAACTAACAAAAGCTAGTGCACTATCATTCACTCATGTCATGCTAATCTGAGGATATCAACAAAAACAATTAACAGTATGGCAATACTGATGTATGTACGATGCTATGATTAGGTTGTTCTTGATATGATCTTTGAAAAATTACACTTCTAATACACACTATCATGCTGAGAAAGACATACTGGCAGCAATTAATGCCACCATAGGGGCATATCTACAATAATGTTAATAGTTCAAACTGACTGTGTACTCAAGAAAAAAGTTTGAGTACATTAATTCGAGCATGTAATTCTTCAAGCCGCATATGGTCCCACTGAGTTGAAGTGTTGAGACTTCTATTTCTTTCGTTTGTCACAGACCTGCTGGTTGCTTACTGGGCTCTGTCAGACCCAGACACCATGAGGGTTTTTGCTAGTTGGTACAGCATTTTCCAGTTGTCGTGGTGAGCCAATCATTCTCCGTGTGCTGCCTGGTTTATGAGGACCTGTGCATAGACAACTTGTTGTTTTATCTCTTTTTAAATTTATATATAATATACTTGAAAGCTTGCTGTTTGTAAAGTACTGAACATAAATAATTAAAAAAAAGTACAACTAAATATCTCTAAAAGCACGAATCTGTAAAGATTCAAAGTATATTGAGAAACTATATTGACAGTCTTAGACATGTTTTATTTTACATAAAATGATGCCATTTCTCTTATTTTAAATAAACAGTAGATGAGCTTAGTCTAGATGAGCTTTTGAAAAAGCATAAGCTTTATTAACCATTTGGCCACACCTGGTATCTTTTGAAGAATTTATGGAAATATCTTCTTTATTTGGGAAAAAAGTAACATAAATGTTGTACTATTTATACGACCCAATCCGATTCTATTAACATTCTCTTTAACATAAATGTTCTACATCTACTTCAATCCTGCTATTTAAATACAAAAGTTATAGAGTATTTCTGAGTTGGGTTTGCAACACCTAAGTATCACTTACGTATAGCTTTTCCAGAACGGTTTTGAAGCCATGTGGGCTTCATTGTCGACATGGCTTTGAAAACAATCTGGAAAAATTATACGTAAGTGATACTTAGGTGTTACAAACCCAACTCAGAAATATTCTATTCTGTTCCAAAACACTCTTTCATTAAAATTATTGTTACAAGAGTTATATTTGGTAAAACTGAAAGTTGTATAAAATTGAGAGATCACAGTTTAGTTCTTATTGTTTAATTTACTCTACATGTAAATCCTGAATTAAATGAATCTCATATTTTAAAAGATATATGCCATGGGAGTTTAACTAACCCTGTACACTTATGACTTAAAATGTTTGTGGTGTGATAGCTGAAAGCAAAACAACTCTTTATTATTAAAACTTTTTCCTCTTTCTTTTTATCTAAAGCCAATCATTTTCACTTTAGTGTGTTTAGCCCTGGTATGGTCAAGCTGTGACCTGCTCTGAGGTTGAACAAACCAGCCTAGTGCAAACATGGGAAAATGTTATGTTTGGGAAGCCAAATGTAAACTGATCTAACCAGATCATATGAAAATTGTTTTAAGCAGAAACAAATTATTAAAGTAAGTCCACTAATCAGATTAAGGAATGGCAGCCAAGTGAGATGATTATTAAACTGCACGGTAGACCTCAATGAATCCATAATCTAAGTTCACATTTACGGTGCTATAACAATTCCCTTTCACAAAAGTGGTCAACCACTGTGGTTTCACATCTTCAAGAAATAAGATACACTTCTTAGTGACTTCTGTAGTACTATACCCCTTTACAGTCATTATACATATTTTTTCCTTCATTATGCATATATGAGAATTATTTAGAATATAACATTTTCAAAATGCACAGTTCTACACTAATCAATTCTAACTAGATAAATGGGATAAAAACTGAAACAAAAATTTAATGCAAGTGTATAAAAATAGTATATCAACAAATCGTCAATATAAAGCTGCTCTTTCAAATTCTAAATGCTGCCTGAACAAAGAGAAGCATAAACAAAACATGTAATTAGGCTAATTTCCCAGTCTCACATTAATTTAAACAAACATTTTTAAATGGAACTGACTAAAATGTGACATAACAACTCTTCATTTTCTAATTATACGATGAATGTCAAAAGTACATAGATAATAAATGCCATTTTGCAATTGTTTATTCATTGAGTTATTGCAATATCAAAAAGCAATATTTAAAATAAAACTAATAGTAAAATTTATAGTCATACCAGCAAAAAAGTATAATTACCATTTCAATTTCTTTAATGCCAAAATAGTTAAATTTATTAATTAACTTATATTATTTTGGCAAAAAATTTAAATTTCAATGTTTGAGGAGGGCCCCCAAATAAGCTCTCTTTATGTTATACTAATCTAAACCATGTCTGAAATGTTTTGACAAGTTTTGTTTGAAAAATTATACGGGGTGTTAGAGTGCATGTTCAAGATAATTATAGACTGCAATAGCAGAAAGAAAAATATTTGTGACATTTTTTAATTGCATGCATAATTAATTAATAAATGGGCACAAAGTCTCCAAGTATAGCAATGCTGTAGAAGCCTAGAGATGTCAATAAACAAGACTGCTTGTGTTATTCTGCTAGCACATGAGCATCACAAGAAATAGGGGACAAGAGCTTGATTTGTATGCAAACAAAACAGAAAGCATGCAGGTAACCTATCACTTCCTTAGTACCACTTATTGGTAATGACTAATTATGAAGACTCATAGTCAACAGTGAAATATCAAAATACTGGTCTAAATTCCCTAGGCATATGCAGACCCTCTAATTCATGATACTAAGAACTGAGTAAAAGAATTACATGCTGTGCTACATTTTCTTAGTTACTCATTATTTTATTATGACTGACCAGACTATTTACAGTTTAGTTTTACAATGAATTAAAATAAATCAATGCTATTTTGCAAATTGTATATTAATTTTTTATTTAAAGACCAAAGTACCTTTGTAGTATGTTCAAATATTTTGTTGTGTTTGTACTGAATGTTCACAATCACTTTAATCTAACGCCTGCCTACCTTTGCACTCCTTTTGACAAGCACTATTCAAGGTCAAAACATAACTGGTTGATGACCCTCAGATAACACTGAAAACAGTGTTGCAAAACCACTGAATTGTTTACAAACTCCTAGAATTATTTCAGTTAAGTTTGGAGAAAATTTTGTAAGCAAATACTCCATGTACTCATCAAGATAATTATTTAGTAACTTTGCAGAAGCAATTTCTTTTCACATAACCTATTCAAGTAAGTGTAAAAAATATATTCAGTTCTACCTGGTATACAAAAAGTTTGACTTTGACATGCAGCAGTTTTCTAGTTGTTTCATACCCATATTGATCATAACATGCACCATTTTAAATCTGAATATGTTATTTGTGTTCCTCTGAAAATCTTTTGATTTGAGAAAAAAACACTGCTAGATTATGTGGTTTATCACAAAACAGAAATTATTTACAAAAGTGGTTATTTTATTGTACTGAATAGCTCATGAAAATAGATGAAAGTATTACAAATCACAAATCAGTACAATATTTTAGGTTACAAAATGTTTCAGGTAGAGCTGCACAAATAATTTGTATAATTGTTTTAACTTTGATTTTAATGACATTAGATTACTTATATAAACTGCATATTTCAATATATATATATATATATATATAATTTTTACTTTCTCTATACATACTATGTACATAATGTATAGAGAAGGTATTATAATCCACACAAAAATTTGATACCAAGATTTCACCATAAATACATGTTTTGGGTCCCCCTGAATCCAAAAAAAGCATTTCTGGAAAAATGTCCCTGTGTGTGTGTGCGTGTTTTCGAAAATTTTGATTTTCTCAAAAATGGCTCTTAACAATTTTGATTAAAATATTATATATTAAAGATATTTACCTGACAAATAAAGTGTATATCTTGGATTTTCTGGGAATAGCCTCTAAAGACTGCTTTATTCTGGATGAATTTTACAGAATTTTGCGCAACTGCTAAACCATAAGAGATGGACAAAACCTTACCACACAAAAAATGTAGAGCACATTAAAACAGTGGCCATACCGTGGCCAAGTGGATAGACTACTCGCCTCTCACCTAGACGGCCTGGGTTCAATCCCAAGTGACCGCATGTGAGATTTGTGGTGGACAAAGCGGTGCAGGGGTGGGTTTTCTCCGGGTTCTCCGGTTTCCCCCGCCATCGCATTCCACCAGTGCTCCATCTTCATGTATCATCAGTGTCATTGCCTGAAGTGCCATAAGTAGTTAAAGTGGGCTTTAAACATCACCACCACAAAAAAAAAAAAAACATTAAAGCACACAATTTATGTTATATACATTTTTTGCATGTAGTTGATCGTTTTTTGAGATACTACTTATTTTTGGTTTCAGCTTTGAAAAACATACTTTTCTCATACAGGAATTTGTCAGCTCCTGGAAACAAACAAAGGAACTTAAGTCAAATAGCAACCAGCTTTTGACTATCACTTTAACCTATGGTACTCCCTTATTTTGCTTCTGCCTACAAGGAAGCAAGTAATACGACTATTTTTGCTAATTTTTTCTTGTTTAGCATGAAGTAAATAGAAGCATAAGCATTTTAACAATAGTTTGTTGCAAAGATGTAGAGAAAGTCATGTGAAAAGAATACATCAGATTTTTTTTTTAAATTGTAGATTAATTTATTGAATTCTGATGATAAAAAACATATACATGTATTGATCTTTTACTCAAAACATGAATGAAAGGATGAACAGCAAAATAATGCAAGTAAACAAAGGAGTAGACATTTTGTTGCCACTTTGTTTACTGTATGAAAATCACTAGAAAAGTTTTGAGGCAAATAATGAATTTTTTTTTTTATCCCAGCTTCCCAAAGTATTCTCTCTAGTATTGTGACCATTGACTCCAACACTAAAAGCACTTCTGAAAGCACCCATGCCATTTGGTTTGCAGTATTGCAGATAACTCTTCCTTGTAAGTTGCAAATGCTTCTTCAGTACATAGAATTTTGCATATAAGTGTATTTCACTTAGTGCAAAAATGAAACTCAAACTGATTATTAATGGCTTCTGCATTGATAATTAATTCTTACATCATATGTGAACATACGTGTGAATTCTTCAGGGCTTGGTGAATCAAATTTCATTATGTATAAAATTTTGCATAGTGTAAAAATGAGACTCAAACTGATTATCAATAGCTTCTATATTGATAATTAATTCTTGCATTGTATGTAGATGTATATGTACATAATGTTTTATGTGTTTTGCTTCCCAAAGTAATGAACAAGAATAAGAGAATCAGCAATGAAATTTTCACCCCATATCTTTCTGCTACAATGTATGTAGAATATAAAATGAATGCTTTTTCCAAATTATGTTTACAATAGTTAGCACTAAGCATGATAACCCTACATATGGGTGTCACTCTTTAAAAGTTTTAAACATTTATATCCGATCATTGCATATTTTCATAGCTTTCTATACAATGACTCATCCTTTCATACCATTTATACAGTTGTCCCAGAATTCGACCGCACAAATTGGCAGGATTATAGAGGGGTCCAAGATAAACATTTTGAGATAGGGAACCTATAGGCTACAGCATAAATTACAGTAAGTGTTAGCACGCCACTGACCAAACTGCAGTGGACTTGATATGAACACCTAGACTTTGGAGAGCATAGACATAGTGGCATTATTTAGTACTATGGTAAGTGTGGACAGCGGGACATGTTGAGGGAGTTGAAGGTTCAAGTCTCCATAGGTACCTTTATTTTTATGTTATCTCCTTTGTTTATATTTTATAATGAGCTGTTCCAATTTTGCTACATTATGTAATATGATTTATTCATACTGACAAATAAAATAGATGTAATGTACGATTAGCATGTAGTTGCAATGGTCAACATTTCAATAACAATTGCATTTAACATCTGAAGGGGTACACTTCTCCATACCCCTTGGAGGAGTTTCTAAAATACAGTGTATCACACATTGATGTGTTATGTACATAAACATTACAATAGTAGTCAAGTTCATAATTTACAAAACAATATTATCATTTTGTCCAATGAACTTCAAATGAAATAAAAATGAAACAAGTATCTACATCAAACTAATTGAGAACTATGTTCTAGTCACGAAAATGCGTTCAACCCTTCATCTCTACAGGAAAGGCAAATAGAAAAAGACTTTGAGAAAATATACTACAGTATCTGAAGCACAAAGTACAAGTCTCTCTAAAGAAACTGTTGAATTTGACAACCTGTAACATCCTTGCAAAGGTTGCAACTATGAAGAAATGAACCTTGTATACTGTAAACAATTCTGGAGTGTTATGAACCTCACCACAAGCAGCTAAATTTTGTGTCAGTAATTGTTCATCTGATTCAAGTGAAATTCTTAAGCATGTGCAATGGTACCACACAACACCAAAAAGAAGTTTGCAGCTTAGATTAGCTTAGGATATTAGTTTGTGTTATCTCTATTTCACATCTTGTTGAAACAATTTCTTTCTTTACACATAATGGGTATACTTTTACAATATGAACACAATGTTTAGCAATTCATGGTTCTCACTAGTCACACATAGGCATTAGAAAGATTTTCAAAAGACATTCTTTCAGGGCCACAGTAGCTCAAGTGGTTAAAATGGTATAATATTTACATACAGATAAATTCTAAGTACCGCTGTTTGAATCTAAGCAATAATCCACCCCAAAAACATAGTTCAGTTACTATGTTTCAAAGCACACATTGGATATATGTTTTCAACACATCTAATTGTTTTATTGCATTAATCTTCGCAGCTCTTTGATAATTATTGCACTGAATTATACATATGTCATTCACAGTCTTTTGAAAGCAATTTGTACTGGAGGGTTTACCCTCCTAGCTTTAGAAATGTAAACTAAGCATGTTAGTGCTGCTCAAAATGTGTATCTCTTTGAGAAAAACAAGAACATTAAAAAACTAAAAAATGGAAACTTCAGAGAGCTGTGCAAACTTTGTATCTTAGGATTTAATGACCAACGCTATACTGACTCACCCCAGTATGTAAAAGGGGAGCACTATTACTAACTACATATGATCTGAAATCAACTGAAGTGTTATCAGTACACCCTCAAAGAACAGGCAATTTTTCCAAAGTTGCGAGTCCAATAATTTTAAATAATGAATGGATTGTGCACCAATAGGGGAGAGTAGGACAAAACAGGGTACTTAACAAATAAATTACGATATCACATGAACTAAATATAATTCTACGTCAATTCTTTAATAAACAAGAGCCTGGTCTGTTTGCTTCAAATTGATAATAGCAAAACTTAATTCTATGGAATACAAACAGAGATAATTGGTTTTTGCTGATGTTCGTGTCAAGTACCCCGTTTTATCAAACCACTCTGATAAAACAGGGTAGTAGATTTTAAAATAGAATTATAGTAAAGGATATTAAATCAAGCAACAATATTTTAATTCTATTCACAAAAATCACATGTATATGGTTGACTGTCTACGTCGTCTACAACAACACACTCTTTCTGAGCACATACACTACATTTTAAACACTTTATCCACCCTTCCCTGGACTATGAATTTGAAAAAAATGTTGTTGCAATAAATGCAAGCTGTGTATCTTCTTCATCTTCTGACAAAGATTCACAGACCAGTGTTGCAGCAGCTTTATTTGGTTTCTTTTTCTGCTTCTCGCCATTTCTATTTTCAATATCACAGGTAGAATTCTGACTATGGTTAGAATCCATCAGAAGTTTCCATTTGGCAGTCTTTCCATTTTGTGAGCTGCAATCAGTTCCGCCTTGTAAGGAGAACATATTACTAAAGCTATCTTTCCATTCCTTCTTCTGTTGAGTCCTTCTCTTCTTTTTGCTCTAGGCAAAAATGTCTTTTGGAGCTACTTGGAATGCTGAAGTGCATGGTGTAGGGGTACCCCATTTTGTCCCACTCAGTAGTACCCTGTTTTACCGGACTGCACCATTTTATGAAGACAAGGACCCACCACAAAAGCAACACCAGTTTACTTTGAAACATACATCATTGTGTAGAGCAAACAATGCTTAATTTATGGTGTACTTACTTTTAAATGTACAAATGGCAGTCTTCTAGATATACTCACAGACGTCGCAGCCAAAAATTATACCACAACACACTAAAAACAACATTTTAAATGCAGAGAACGAAGACGTGCTCGAGGTCGGTTACTACTACTGCTCAAATGGCAGTAAGAAGCCGACAAAGAAGTTAGTGTAATGAACAGAAGATAGTAGCACACACCAACCGAGAAAATCTCAGTACCCCGTTTTATCAGACCGCCCAGTTTTATCCAACTCTCCCTTACTGCATTTCTTCAACTACTGGCATTCAAATGAGGCATTCTGAATGAAAATAGGACACACACATATGCATTCTTGTAAACATGCCATAACTTTGACATTTGTAAAAGGGGCAATAGGTTCCTTATCTCAAAAGTATTTATCTAGGACCCCTCTACAATCCAGCCAATTTGTGCTGTCAAATTCTGGGACGCTCTGGATAATGCTGAATGCCATTCTTCTTTGTAGAGAGTCCAAATGCATTCTTATATGCAATAACTTCAGGTGATTAAACTCCTTTTATTTTGGGAAACAGAAAAAGGTTGCATGGTATCAGATTGGACTACAGGCAGGAATTGCTGATTCAATTGCACTGCAATGGTAGTAGGTAAAATTCAGTATGCCATTCATGTTTATGCAATTTATGTGTGAAGTTTTCAAAGTGCAAATGTGCCTCACAGCATAATGGATATTGTCATTTGATGATTTTGTATGATTTTCAATATGGCTTAAATGAAATAATTACTTGAGAGGGAGCTTTCAGGTCCTTCCTTCCTCAGGTTCTGCTATGTTAAACTGGTTGACAAACTTACAATGGGTGGTAACCTCTTGATAAAGAGGACAGACTAACAATAGCAAAAGTGGCTGAGAAAAAAATCACACATGATGATCAGGGGGAGATCCAAGGCCATCTACATGGATTACTTCACTAGGGATTACTTTACTGAGTATTTTAACAGTCTTTCAACATCCCAAAATTTTTCTGAAGTATAGAAGCTCCACATAGTGAAATTTTGTTAAAAAATAATGCAAAGATTTAACTGTGGGCCATGTATTACTAAGGTTGAAATAAGGATTTATGAATTTGAGTCATAAACAAATGCCATTCCTCCATTACGGTCTTCACAATGATCAATCACACGTCAAAGTCAAGAAGCCAAGGAATGTAGGAAAGAAAATAATTGCCACTTTCTTTTCCACTCAGGTCATACAGCAACACATAGCTTGAAAATCATAGAACTGTTATTGCAAAATGATATACAGAAGTTTACCTTCTGAAAGTACATATTTCAGAAAATTCAAGAATGGACAGGAGTAAGGTGTCTTTTATTGCATCATGACAATGCATTACCTCATACACTAATGCATCAATGGAGTTGAAACAAATCCTTTGACTCATCCACCCTATAGTCTCAACATGGTACCATACAATTTCTTCCTCTTCCTACTGTAAAGAATTACCATTTGAATTGCATTAACCAACTAAATATTTTACACTAGAAAGAATGAATATTATCAAATCATGAATCACATACATCTTAAATGCTGAAAAAGATGTTTTATGCAACAAAAGCCTTTATCACTAACTAAACATAATTATCACTGTATTGGCAATACATTATCATTAATTTATATATAGTTTCTGCTATTTTTAAAAGTGCTAATGTTGACGTATGAGAATATGAATTCATAATCATGTCAAATTATACTAATGCTGAAATAATAAATACTTATATAAGTAATAGCATTTCAGTGGTGCAAAACTTCTAAAGTCATCAGTGCTGACTGTATATTTATTCACATTCTAGTACAAAAACACAATATACAAAGCAAACTTTAAAAGAAAAAATTTACAAAAATAGGAGTGGTAAACAAAAGAATAAAAACTAAAGCAATAGAAATCTAACAGAATATAGTAAACAAGAACTATTCCTGAGCAAACATTAAGTATACAATACTGCTGATGTGACACAATATCACTGAGAAACAAATTCGAAGGATTAACATTTCAACACTGTAGCATTCAGGAAAAAGGATAACAAGCAGACAGCAGTGATTATTAAATCACATCCATCTCAGATGTTACTTCTGAATGAACGAATGAATCATTTACTTCCATCTTTTGTTACCAATATTACAAGTATAGCTTACATTCGAATAACAAAGTTTTAGAATTTAGTTCATCTACCTGATAGCTCCACCATTCTTAAACCCCTAGGTTGTATACATGGTGTAGTGCTACTACACTAACTCTTCAGTTTCTCAGTTGTCCCCAATTTGCTGTTCCCTCTTTAGGATCCTTATCCATTTATCTGTTACATTTCCTAAGAATTTTCTAACATTTTAACCCTTAATTGCATGATGTGCAAATATGCAACAAAGATGATTTATCAAAGGTTTTAGTAATTTCATATTACACTAGCCTTCAGCAATAAAACTGCAACTAGTCAAATGTAACCCTGTCGGCATCCAAGTGTGCCATCATACCGGCTATTTTATTTAGGCCCTCCCCGTCCTTCACCACAGGCACATTTGCCTGCAGTTGCTGGGACTCAAACTTGTGACGTTCTGCTTTGAATGGATAGCCAGTCTATTACATATCACACTAATGATCATGGCTGCTATTCAAGTCGCTTCATTTGTTGTGCTGTTGATTGGGATATAAATACCATTTGTGAATTAGGGGGAGAATGGCATATGCAGCAAAATAAATCATGCAACTAAGGGTTTATTGTTTTTGTCTTTGGACTGGTCAATATTTTAATTGCGTTTATTTCTTTGTTTAAATTAATTTATTCTTTGTTCCATACATACTCTCTCTCTAACTTTTGACCTTTTCACATTCTATTAAGCAATGTAGAATTTCGCCCAACTTCTCACACATTTATCCGTACAATTGCTTCCTATTTTTTTAACACTAATACTCCTGTGTGCATCCCTGGAAAACCTATTCTTTACAGTTTCTCATATATTGTAACAAATATCTTTATTGACCCAACAATTAGTTACAAACATGGTCTTTGATTCACTGCCGTTTCAATGCGTAGGCAGTTTACAGCTGCATGCCATCCATGGCTCTCCCGTCACTGCACGCTAACACTCCAGTCACTAACAATTCAGTACACAACAACGGCTAGCAATTCTTCCTCCTTTTATAGCTAGAAAATGATGTCACAACTTTCTGAAAACTTGTTGAAGATACCATATGCTTCTAAACGAATATAAAGTGTACCAGATGTCAATGTGTCATGTTCTGAAGTCTCCTGTTACATCACACCATTGTTTATGCATCCAATTGCAATAACTCAATATGATCACTGCTGAATAGGATGGCACTGTCACAATATTTCTCGCACCCAACATTTGTCTTAATCATCTTATGTAAATAATCTCACAGGATTTTTATCTTCAAAACTTATCCATATCTCTTGTTTCTCTATGTCTCACGCCTCAACCTCATTTCTTTCCAAAATTCATTGATGTTATTTTTATCTAATAGTCAAATGATCCTCATGCCCATTTCTTCTAATCTCAACCGCATCTCCCCATATTAATTCTCTCTTCTTATTATATCTTTATGAAACTTCAAGTATTCTTTTATTATGTTATTGTCATTACTTCAAAATTCTTTCCACTATTATGCCTTTTCTCCCTATCCTTCCTACACCAGTGCTACACACTTTAGTGAGCTCTTGGGTAAACCTAAAACTTCCTTGCAAAACATTCTATGAAGTATATGAATTTTTAACTATGAATCTTTAACTATCCCTTTGTCACTCCACAGAATTCTATCACATAAAGCTTCTTTGGCTCAACTACTGCTTCATAAAGTCTTTCCAGCCAATCCATTACTAATATGGATGCTGCTTCTTAAAAATCTCGAATCTCAAAATGCACAGGTCTGACAAGAGTACCAAAGTAACTCTTCAACAACTGTTATTGTTCCAATACTTTTTGGGTATAAATGATATGGATTAAATGTAACACTCCCATTATTCTTTCCTCAAGGCACAGCATACTTTACATTGCACTTGTTTTAATTCTACTTAGCCTATATACATTACTGTAGCTCTGCTGGTAACCTCATTGCAAAAGAATCTCCAATTTTTGCTGCCTTAGCTGCTCCACTTTATCTCTTCCTCATTCTTGTGCGCATCTTTTTTTTCTACCTATTCTGCATTGTATCTTTCCTGGCATTTATAAGCAAGATAAGTTTTAAGTATCTTCTCATTTGGCACATTTTTGTGATGAGAATACAAACTTACCTACTTTTGAAAAATCTTCCATTTCATTAAGAAAAACAAATCGACCACACGCAATTATATTCCATCCTCCATTGGGTAGGGTCCAAACATAACAGTGACATCATCTACCTTGGCAACAAGCTCTTTGAGGTATACATCTATCTTCCAGCTACCGGATAATCTGCTGTCAGAAAGTCTAAGAAACCCTTCAAATCAGTGCCTGTCAAACTCCCTGTCCCTCCCAAAATAACACCCACCCACCCACACACACACACACACACACACAGGATGAAGACCATTTTGGTTTTATGGGCAGGACTATAGATCCTAATCAAACCCCCAAAAATCTGGAGTACTAGTGGCTCAGAACCCTGAGAGTGCCAATCCTGTATTTACTAAAGTAGCCCCTGAGAGCAATACTTATAGATTTATAAAGAGAATTGTTAGAGATCACTAAGTTGATAGCAGGGCCCTGTTCAATTTATATTTAGGGGGAGGGGGCACTTTATTATAGCCTGAAAATATTGGTTGGTTGGTTGGTTTCCAATGATGGACATTTTGAAATGAATCCATTCACTCTCTTGCATTGCAGTATTTTTGGCCTTAAAATGTGAACATCGAGTATTTTAGGTGCTAAGGATTACAGATCCATTTGCACTTAAATTCATGTCTATGCCATTCTTTCATATTAAAACATTCTACCATTTGGCAAGTCATTTAAAAAGTTTTATTTACTTCCTATCCTTCTATTGTTTACTCCAAACAATTAATAGCAGGGAAAACATTAAACTGAATTTGACACTTTAATTCCCTTTGTGCACTAAAAATATTTAGGATAGTAATAAGTAATCATCTATTCCCAAGAACATATACAACTTTTAGCACTCTATCCTTATACAATTTTAATTTATTGTAATTAAATGTAATATTACAAATTTTGTTAGAAGTTTTATTGTATTTTCCTATAAATCTGTGCTTAAAAACATTCCCCTGGATGTTCAAAGTATGGTACCACTATTTAGCTGACATCTTTGCAATAGTCCCAGAAAAACACCTAGAAGATGCACTGAAACTCTTAAATATGCAAGAAAAGTCTATAAAGTTCACAATGGAGAAGGAATGTGACAGACAACTACCAATCCTCGACCTAAAAATCATCAAAAATAAAAATCACCTAACATTTGGCATTTACAGAAAACCTACCCACACCAATAGCTATATAAAACAAAAGAGTTACAATCCCATTCCCCATCAGCATGCTTTACTCAACAGTCTTACACTCAGATTGGTAAATGTACCAATGGGCAAAACAGAATACCAATGTGAACTTGCTAAAATATTGGACATAGCTACAGAGAATGGATTCCGGGAGAAACTGGTGTACAAAAAAGTTAATAAGGCCAAAAATAGGAAGAGAATTAAAGAAGTCAGTATACTCACTTAAAACCAGAAACAAAACAAGATCTACAAGAAGTTTACATACCACCCTAACTTTCTACAAATTCCAGAGGATCTTCAAATGACATAACATCATTCTAGCCCCTAAAAGCAATTACTTTATAAAAACATTTTAAATGCTAAATTAAAAAATGACATCCCACAAGAAAACAAATCAGGAATACATCAGTTCAGCTACAATGACTGTGAAAAAATTTGCATCGGCCAAACAAAAAGAAATATAAAAACAAGGGCAAAAGAACACCACGGAAATATTAAACTCAAACAAGAAGACAAATCCACAGTAGCTTGGCATTTTTGGAAAGAGAAACACACCATAAATAGAAGCCCAAAAATCCTCAAAAACATCACAAGGAAGACAGAATTAAAAGTTTGGGAAAACATATATATTTGGAAAAACAAGAACCGTGTTTTCAATTTCGAAATCCCGCCAGGGTTCATCAAACCACCACCAGGGATAGAGACAATCACCACAGCAAGCAATGCTGGCAGTTGATCAAAGGAATTGACAATGGAAGCACATGGCTTCTGAAACTTGTTTTCCAAAATAAAAAGTAAGTAATGTAGTATTAAGGGTTGAAAATGGGAACAACTATTACCCGAAACCGGTCCCAAGTAAGTAAAAATAAGTGATGTTTGTGTTACAAAAACCGACTCAAATGCTTTTATTTTTTATTAAGTGATGTAGTGTTACAATATCAACTCAACTAATTTTCAAATGTGTAAATAGCTTTGTCAATTTGCTCATAATTCAACAGCTGTTGTTCTTTTGCATTGTGGAATGATAGAATCTGACTTGACACTCTCTGTTTTCTATTAGTCTTTAGTAAATATTGACAGTGTATATGTATTGATTGTGTATTTCTTCTCTACATCTGATTTCTTTAGATCTGTATCAACTTCTCCTAAGATTTTTCATTTTCACTTTAGGAAAAACTGCTTTATTTTAGCTTTCCCTACTACGTTGGCTGACAATATTTAAATCAGACTTGCTCTCAGCACACTGGTATTCCCATCTTATATATGGGTTAATCCATATGAGACTATAATAAGCAAACAAAACAAAAGTTAACCATTTAACAGCACCTTTTAAAAAGACTGCCTGAATATAAATTCTATTCAGCTTTTGTCCTTTTATGACTTAAGTGAGGCAGGGATGAACAAACCTCTTTGTGTGCAAAGTTGTATGGTCAAGGATGAAAAAACCACTCTCTGAATCAGCAAAGGACACGTAATTAATGATTAATTATTCTCAGGACATTAGCCAGGTAAGTGTTGGATTAATTTCCAAGCTTTCAATGACGTACTCTGTCGCCATCATCAGGGAACTGGAGAGAAGTTGCTATGGCGTGGTATTTATACTTGCAGGGGAAGGCTGAAGGACCGCCTCATGTGCTGTCATTGGTTGGCACTGGCCAATGGGAGTTGAGGAGGATGGGACAAGTGCTTATGTATTTTGCTTATTTGCAGACCTTCATCTTCGTTAAAATTATTTTTGTTTGCTTTAATTTATATTGCTTCTTTTATCAGTCTGTCATAATATCCGTTAGATTCTTCTATTATTTTATCTTATGGTTAGTATCGTAAGTATGTTATGCCATAGCAGATTTTTCTGGGTAGCCCAACCTGTTGCAGTGCTGGTGTTCTTTGATGCACTCTTCCACAGTCCTCCCTGTCTGACCAAAGTAAATTTTTCCACATTTGCACAGGATTTTGTAAATACTGGCAGTGTGAAGGCCCAGACTGTCTTTCACTGTGCCCAGATGTTGTTTGATTTTGGCAGGGGGCTTAAAAACTTTTTCTGATGCTGTATTTTGACAGTATTCATGCTATTTTGTGGCACACTGCACCTATAAATGGAATAATGGCTGTTATTAAGCTTTCTTTTTTTGTGGTGAAGTTTCCTGAAAGCTTTGTTGATATCTCAGATGGTATATTGGTTCTGTCTAAAGACTTTGCGTAGGTGCTGGATTTCTTCTGGAAGGTTATGTTTATCACATACTGTTGTCACTCTGTGTAGAAAGTACCATGTGCTTCTGTGCAGGGTGGTGGCAGCTTGTACTGTTGAGATACAGGTCGGTGTGTGCAGGTTTTCTGTACACTTTGTGTCCTAGGTGGCTATTTTCGTTTTGTAGATGAGTAAGCCAAGAAATGATACTCAATTGTTCTGCTCTATTCATATTGGGATGGATAATGTTTAAGCAGTTCAGGAAGGCAGTCAAAGTATCTTTTCCATGTGGCCAAACTACAAATGTATTATCTACAAAGTGGAAGAAGTGTGCAGATGCAAGAGGCGCATTTTTAAGCCCCAGTGTTCAAACTCTTGCATATAAAAGTTGACTATGGCTGGTGACAGGGGAGACCCCATGACCACAACATGTTTGTTTATAATAATGGTTATTGAAAAGAAAGTAGGTTGAGGTTAGTGTGTGGTGAAATAAGCTGATGATGTTCTCATCAAAATGTGACCTAAGTGATTCTAAGGTTTCCTTGAGGGGTACTCTGGTGAAAAGCGGCTCCACATTGAAGCTAACTAAAACATCTGATGAACTAACTTTGATTTATTATAGAGCACTGTAATTGTTTAGTAAGTCCAATTTTGAGAAAATAGTTATCAAATATTTTTCAAGTTTTCTAACTTAGGACAAATAAATGAATAATTAAATTTAATCATTACTGTTCTTTTTAGATTTTATTAAATGGAAGTAATGCAAAAAAGAGCAGCATCTACTAGCATATAAAATAAATATTTAGTTCATTTTGAAAAAAGTTTCCTTCAATCAAAGAGTTAATGAAAGCAAACAAGAATGAACTGAAAATGTAGCAATGGTCAAGATTCTGCTGCTAATTTTAACAGCCATATATCTCTGAAAAATGGACATTTAAAGAAAATGGCTTATGCTGTTATTTACAAAAAGATAAGATCTCTCTGTCAGAGATGGTCTTATCAGATGCACTTATTGCTCTCTCATCAATTCCTGGGAACTAAGTGATCACTAGCTGAATGGAAACCTAATTTCAATTCAGCTGTAAATCAAATTGGCTTGTGGAAAACACCAAATAAATTCAATGGTCTCTTCATTAAGGATTATAAATTTATAGCATTAAGATACAGCAAACTTTCCTTGCTTTATACCTATGAATGTTTTAAATTAAGTTCTAGGAAACAACTTGAGCACTGCATTGTACTGGGTAAGTATCTTATCAAAAAAGCAAGGACTGCACAATTTTTTAATTTCACATTTTCAGACATGCATATTATTTATTACTTGCATATATAAGTTGTACAGATGCATACAACTCAGCATTCATATTATGATACATTTAACCACAGTTATTATACTTCCAGCTTATGTATTTGTTCACCTATTTACTATGTTTAGAACACTTTAGCTGTTCTATAGAACAGCAATGGCTTTTAATAAATGGTATTTCCCAGATTAACAGTTAAACTCTTACCAAATGCATTTTCAGGCCTGTCAATTCTATGAAGAAATGTCTTTTTTTAAAAGGCTACAATCATTATTATAACTATATTTCTGAGGCAAACCTTTCTGTTTTCAGTGTAACATAAGACATTCATGCATGATCAGCAAACTACTATACAAGAATACAACCAACCTTCCAGCAGATGTTTCACTTCATCAGCTGGAGCTATTGCAAGGCTTTCAAGGTTAGCTTCTTTCATTTCTGCCACAAGACGCTCCACTTGCCTCTTTTTGTCTGCAATGGCTGCCTCCAATGACTGTACCTAATTCAAACATATAATTTGTAAAGCAAATATCCTGCAATTGCAATGCTATAACTAAAAGTGTTAGTTTTTCTTAATTACTATTAAAATCATTTTTTTCTATTTTGCATTGTAAAAGCTAATTTGTTTAAACAATTGTTTGTTTTGGACTATTATAGGCATGAATTTAAATCACAATAAAAGGCAAATTTTATAAATAGTGAAAGTTTCACAAATTCATGAAACAGTATCATTTTTGGGGGTTCAATATAAATTTGCACAATATTTTCATATCTGGGAAGTAAATGTTTGGCTAATAATTAAATAGGTGTTGCAATAACTTTGGTTTATGGCCATCAGCATTCCTCTTTGTTATGTTCATCAATGACTCTGATTGGCTCATCAAAGCAGGGATTAAAGAGTCATGACATCACAAGCATCTGTCTAGCAACCAGCAGTCATTATTATTGGAAAAACTTTAGTGTATGTTGTCATTGAATCATTGTAGACAACAGACTACAGACTATAGCGATTTTGAATACATCAAGCTGAAAGTAAAAATGATTTTACATGAGCATGCTAGGAGTTCTTAAGGTTACATTGCATCTTCTGACATGCTGCCTAGTAAATATTGTGAAGTGCGACTTGATTTTCTGTGTATAGATGCACTGGACAAGTTAAACATAGATAAACACATACAATGCTGAAAAGCAGCCCAAGCTTGCACAATACCGAGTGTGTGATCACTTTGCAAGAAATGCTAACTAATGCATTATGAGTGAAAGATATAAAAGAATAAATTATATTTTATCTATGTTTAAACATTTGTGAAGGCAAATACAACACTCAAGAAACTTGAACATTCTGCTTTGTCTTGCTGTCCAGCACCAGAACAATGGACACAGCCAGCTTTGTCGGTATTGCTGGAAATGGCCAATGGACCAAACTGTTCAAATACTGTTTTGGATACCTTGTAGTCACATGAAATTGAAATTGATTGCATCATAGCAGTAATAATGGATTCTGCATGTTATATGATGTGTGTGAATACTCTGATAGATTTAATGGAAGAATTACATCACATCCAGTGTTTTCTCACTAGTTGGGAAAGTTTTTGAAGACAGACTCTATGAACTTAATTTTGCCTGTGGAGAAGGAGGCCCTGCTGGAGCTGATATTGGAACAGAGAACTGTGAGCCTGTGAGTGTTTGTTGTGAGGGTGACTGAGGATTGGATGCCCTCAGGAGTCACGAGGTGGCGGTCGACATCAGCCTGAGGGTTTTATGACTTGAATGAGATGAGGTGTTGCTCCGAAGCCCACATGAACATCCAGGGATCTCAGGGTGATCCTGATGGAAAATGTAGTTGTGCCCGCGAGAAGTGAGGGGGTGGCATACCTGGAGGGCTTGGTATTGGACAGGAAGACACCACTACATGTCTTATGTGCTGGTAGCCATCAAGAAATCCACATGTGTGTTCCTTTGGTGAAGCAAGTAGAAGTACAGGACATTTTGGAGAACATGAAATCTAGGGGAATCATTGAAGAGTTCGACAGCTCTTGCTGGTCACCTTTAGTCTTGGCGAAGATTAATGGTGAGGTATGTTTCTGTGTGGACTACAGGAAGTTGAATTCCGACACCAGAAAGGATGGCTTCCCCTTACCAAATTGGAGACACTTTGGATACACTTACTGGTGACCAGTGGTTCTTGACTTTGGATTTGTAATCAGAATACTGGCAAGTGGCCTTTAAAGGTATGCTGAGTAAATAGTTTGATTGTACTCAGCGTTCGAGTGCTAGAGCTCAAACTATTAGGCATATAACAATGCCTTTTCTTGAAAGGAATTTATACCTTCAAAAAGCTTTAGAAGTGTTTTATGCTTCAGATCTTTCTTTGAATTCTGAGCAGTGTATAGCAAGTTTTTATACGTATAGTAAAAAATGGCAACACGTAAATGTAATAATTAGAGGTATGAGAGCATGGTAATAAACATCAAAGACTATTTTTCATAAGAAACAATATCTTGTTCTTCATTTTGCACCCAAATATTCAAAAATAGCATTTTTTGTACTGTATTTCCAATGAAATTGTCAAAATTGCCTTTTCATATTTAATTTATCAAACCACAAGTGTAATGCTATTTTGATTATTATGGGCCACAGTCCCTTAAAAGCATAAGCATAATTACATGGTTTTACTGGATATGATTATAAGAATTCATGGATTTTAGAGCAAATACTAACAGATATTTTTAGTTTGTTGCACCAGAAGTAAGGAAATATTTTTTCTTCTACATGGTATCTGAATTATAAAGTACTTTTCTGTAACACTTACCTCTCTTTTAAGACTTTCACCACACTGTACTGACATTTCTGCTCCCTGCTTGGCCTGTTCTACTTCTCGCTGTAACCTCTCTATCTCACCTAGCATAGTCCGTTCTACTGATTGTCTGTCTTCAGTCTCTCTAACTTGCATTCTTTGTTCCATCTGGAGATCTTCCAGCAACAAGCTGAAGAAGAACATAGTGAAGAAATCCAAATTTGCATATAAACATTGAATTGAATTTATTTCTAGTACATTTTATCATTTATATCATGTTGGAGAGTTTTACATTAATTCTACATAGTAACACCTGTAAAATTTACTTACATTCTTCTTCACATATAAAGACACATACATTCATTTATATTAGATAGCTTCCCCTGCCTTTGCTTCATTTTACTTGCAGTACCCTTCCCAAAAATTGACCCACATATATTTCTTCTTCTTTTTATTTTTATCCTTCCCATATGTAGAGCTTAAAAGTTCTCAGCACTTAAAAGCTAGTTCCTGGGGTCAGACACCTATGGAGGAGCAGAGGTTCTGGATCAGAGAGAAGCGAAGATGGATAATCAGCCCAATTGCTGGTATGAAATTGAGGAAGAGGTTGATATGAAATAACAGTGAAATGGATAACAGGAAAAATAATTACAGAGCATTTGGTAGAATAAATGGTGGGTTAAGCAGTAGAACCCACAGAAAACCTACCCAGGTATTGCTTTGTCTACCACAAATTCAAATGTGGTCCCCTGGGATCAAACTTGGCCTACCTAAGTGAAAGGCAAGCAGTTTAATCAATCGGCCACAGTGCCAGGCCCACATATGCACCATTTTATATATATCATATATTGCACAATAGGATTTATTTAGCAAATAGTCTTTTAAACCTTTTTTCAACCCCAGGATTAGAGACAGAAACTATGATGAAAAACTTGCAAAGATATGAATTTTTTTCCAAAACATGAAAATATTATGAAATATACATTTTTAAGCTAAAATAATCTTATACTTGAAGAGTTTGGAGTAGTTCACTTCATTAGTTTAAATTGTCCATATTTAATATTAAAAAACCTAGTAAAATACAACTAATTAAATGGCATTAATAGATTTTACTCACTATGAAGAGTTAACTTTGAAAAGTTGTGAAAATAAAAACGTAAAGAATAAAGGGCTTTGAATCTTGTAATACATTTTTTTAGCTGGTCCTAACTTATTGGAAAGGATGAGTTTTCAAAATGTAAAAGAAAGCCTGCGAATAGAAATTATGCAAAATGGACTGCAAAGCAAATGCTTTATGGAAAACAAAAAAATCATAAATATTGCAAAATAATAAGATTTAAATATATGAAGAGTTTACCTAAATATTATGAAATGTGAATTTTGTTTCTCACATGCATTGAATTCCACGCTCAACAAAACAAAAAAATAATTAATCCCATAATAATAACAGCCATGGTTTAGAGCAAGAGAAATAGGACCTGAAAGAGGAGCTCACTATAATATATTCAATTTAAATTTTTCATGCCATGTTGTAATTAGGAACACTTACCAATGTTATCTTGATCAATTGGAATTTTGCCATGGTGACAAAGAATCTATTCTCTGTACATAGATGGTACCATGGATGAAATTATGACTTGTGGATGTGAAAATGGCCAACATTTGCCCAGGAACCTGATATAAGGACCACCACCAAAATCTCATACCAACATTATACACAATAATTTTCATGAAAAGACAAATGGAATTTATGTTGATAACTTTCCCAAAACTATAAGAATACAGTATTTTATTTTTACTGGTATAAAGGATATTGTTTAGCAACTATTAGTATTAATCTGTGTATTTTTCTAGTTAAAAAGTTTAAATCACTGCAGCAAGCATATTCGGGTTAATGTATTATGTCTAATTGAATGCTTCAGCTTAATTAAATTGTGTGATTAAATTTGGCTTCTGACAAGCTACAAAATATTTTGCAATTTCAAGTCCTATTTAATAATTTATTTGGACCGATAACTCTCTTTCTGGAGTTTCTCTAGTATTGAGATCAGTACCTCAAGCTGTTGAGATTAAGAAAGCATAATGTTGTGTTATGAAATAGTTGTTTTTTGTATAATCAATAAGAACTCTGTATTTATATGTATGTAATTATGTAACATATGCCTGAATTCTCCATGAGCCACAGAATATTGTCTGCATTAAAGAAAATACAGTACAAATCTGGTGTTCTTTCATTCTTCTCTGAAAGTGCTATCCCAATTCTATCTTTACTATTTAATATTGTCTGAAAACATAGGAAAGCATTAGTGCAACAACTGCACCAAAGAAACATTTTGGACAGGACAATTATTTTAGTCAGGCAATAGCTAAGGAAAAAATCTGATGTGTTCCAGTAAAACATAATTTTTATGCTTAACATTTATATGCTATTTTACGTATACTTTTTTTTTTTTTTTTTTTGAGATCCCAGCAGAATTCTTACAAATTAGCTTTATGTTGGTTCTGTTTTACAGATTCCATGTTGTTATGTTTTATTTATTTTTTCATAAACAAGGCAGCAAATGGTGGGTGATATGATATCAATGCATTCTATTTGTATGCAGAGTAATGATGTTTAAGTTTTAATTGGAATACGTTTACCTGTTTCACAGAACTACTTTCTCTTATTTTATAGCAAAACAGTAAAACTGAAAAGTAATATCTCATCTATCTAGACTACTTCTGGAAAACCATATGTTTAGCATCCAGGAACAATTGGATTTTGGTTTAAAAAAAAATATCTGATGTTACATTCACACAACTTTTTCTACCAAATCCCCAACAAATTATTCTTATAAAAGCTTACTCTTTTATGTATTAATGCTAATTAAGATAAACATAAGTAGAAATGGATTTATTTCCTGGCAGCTCAAAAGAATAAGGAAATAACGTAAAAGCAATATGCAAATATTTTAACAGCTGGTTGCCAAATAATGGTATTGAAATTCCATTCTCTTTGCATTACTAAGATGGAAAAAGAAAGCGAGAAAAAAAAAAAAAAAAAAAAAAAAAAAAGAGTAACAATTTTCCATTTGAGAAAAGTATAAGTATTGGGGAATTTATACCAATTACAAGGAATATCTCAGAAATGGCTAAGCAATGTATCTGTATAAATTGTGTGTTTTAACAAGATCTACCTTTTTTGTATAATAAATTTTGTCTCTCTCTTACAGTGTATGCAACTGCAAAAGTCATCCTTTATGTCAATGGAAACATAAAGGAAGGAATAGTCACAGCACCTTGACGTGAAATATTAATTAATTTTATATCCATTACACGCTTATATAAAATAATTATACACTAAGAAGTATTAATTTATTAATAATTTTAACGTGACATATTAATGTTATATTTTAACTACTTCTTTTATCAGAAATAATTGCTATCTTTAAGAGGACTTTAGAGGCTATTCCCAGAAAATTCAAGATATTTGTATCATCTGTGATGAAAATATTTCTAATATGGTATTTAAATCAAAATAATTACAGCCATTTTTGAGGAAATCAAACATTTTAAAATATTTTCTTCTAAGTATAGGGTAGATTGCAGTGGGAGAATATTTCTGAAAATCTTTGTGTCATATCCTTAGAAGATACTGAACTTAAACACTAATGGCAGTAAATCCGTACTGAATGTCCCAGTAAGTTCTGGTTAATTAAGTGAACCTAGAGTAATAAAAAGTTCCAGTTTGTGTATATAAATGCCAAGGTTGGCATTTAACTGACTTTTTGTTTTTGAGTTGTGCTGTCCACAAATATAAATACACATGGACCTTTAAAATGCTTCTTTTTTTTTTTTTTTTTTTTTTTTTTTTTTTTTTTTTTTGCTTCAGGGCTCCTCAAAAAATGTACTTTTAGTGAAATCTTGGTATCAAATTTTTGGGTGAAATTCAAAACCTTCTCTATCTATAATGCACATTGTATGCAATAGAGAAAGTAAAAATATGACATTGACTATAAAATCAGTTAATAGAAAAAAGAATTTAAAGTTAAAATATGTTTCAAACATCTCCAATCACATTAACTTACCGTATTTTGTTTTTGCATTGAAGTAGTTCTGTTTCACAGTTTGCAAGCTTGGAACGCAGAAGTGTCAACTCAGATTTTAGAGTCTTTTCTTGCTGTCGAACTATTTCACTTTCTTCTTCAACACCACCAAGTATTCGTACCTACAATAGCAGAAAACACACACACATGCAACTGTTATAAAGAAATTTTCTGCTGCTTTAATTTAATTCTCTTATGCTCTCTACAAATAGTCCTTAAAGAGAGAAACAATATAGCAATCATACCTGATCATCACTTAGTCTTGATGTCATCTCCATACGTGCAGCTTCCTGGGCCAGAAATTCCATTTGATGTTGCTGCTCACGTGCTTTCCCTTCCCAGAATTTTATCTCTGCATCAAACTGAATGATCATGGTTTTTAATATAATATTCATTAAAAAGTTAACATTTAGATTTATAAGAATGATTCTAGATGCAACATTATGGAAATTTTCTTTCTAATCAACTTCTAAGATTGCATTACCTGTTAAGCAAGGCTATATTTTCAAGTGGTATTTTTTTTTGTTGTTTAGTAATTTTGAACATTCTAAATTTAATTTAAACAGTTTATAATATTTAACTGAATATAAGATGATGCTTTTTTTCAAAATATCAATGTTGAGAATTGAGGAGTTGTTTTGCATTTGCAATATACATTTTCTAAATGCACGCAGGAAAAAAGCAAATCTCAAATTTTGCGGGTACAGCAGTGGCAAAGCATGGAAATAGTAAAGATTATTGTCAAGGTCATGATATATATAGCAGACTTTGTGCATTTTATTTTGCAACATAAAGTTAGCTGTTAACATATCTAGAACTGTAAACATTCTTATTGGAAAAAACATTTTTCTCCAACTAAAATAAAAATAGAGGATTATCTTTCACGTTGATGGATGCAACTAAAGTATTGGGAGCCAATGGTCAAACAGGTTTAACTGCATGTTTCCCTCCTCCTGGGTACACTTCCATTTTCTCCTCTCCCCAAATTTCCTTATGTGAATTTCTGTGCAAATTTGATAACATAAAATTTTTTATAACTCTGTATTATATTACATATGTTGTCTAAATAGAAAATCTTATCCATCACTGTCATTGTAGTGTGCTGCCATTGCACAAAGCAGTACATTTCCATTTTCCCCTCTATGATTCAATACAAAAATTCCCAAACAAATCTGAATTAGTTAAGGCATAGATATATTATCCAAATAGAAAATCTTATCCATTATCATCTTTAAAGCTCCACTGCTATTGCCTTCGTCACCTCCTACATACAGATACATTTTGTTCCCCCCTGCCCATTATGTGAATTTCTGCACAAATTCAAAATAGTGTCCCTTATCAAAATATGTGATTAAAATTAGGTTATAATATCTTCTTTTTATATACATGATCTAGTAAATTCCAAAATTAAGTTCTTATAAAAGGGGATCATCTTATATACAGATATATACAAAAACACAAGTCTTTCAATGCAATAACACATATTTTACTGTAACAAAATTAGCACAGTATGCCAGTAAAGACAAAAAATGTACATTATTAAAGCTTTATTGCTCATTTCACCTCAACTTTTTCTTTTCTGCTGTTACTCTTCCACTAGCACCATGACAGCTTGAAGGAAAATAGTGGCAACACTGAATGCTTTGTAAGACATTAGTAATGATGAGCAATGTTCTCAGCATATATAATGGAAGGACAAAAGTGTTCAACATTATCAGTGCTATTAAAAGCAAACATTTCATTGTTAATTCTGATGAGAATGCATCTTTGCTGGACACTGATGGTTGTTGTTTTGATAGAACACATTTCCGGAGATGTCTCTCTCATCCTCATCTTATATGCTATCTAGCTGAGTCAGCTTTGTTCTTCTTATTTGAAGGTTGTAAATTATGACTAGAGCTCGGATGTTAGGCAAAATGCCTTTTTTAACTGGAGTATATATGAAATTTACCAAGCTGGAGACCTGGGTTTGATCCCAAGAACCGGCGTGGGGATTTTTTCCCTGCTGGGAGACCTGGCCTGGGGTGCACTGAGCCTCGTAAGGTCCCTGGGGGGCCAATTGAGGAGCTACTTGATGGAGAAGTAATGGCTCCAGGTCATGAGGACCACATTAACTGGTCGGGGGGGCTCGAGGCACTGACCACGTCTCATCCCATCCATGACGTCTGTAGTGGACCGAGATGGGGGACGCAGCGGCCAGGCGGTAGGCCAAGGTTCCCTGTGAGCTGTAGTGCCATGGAGTTATGTAGTATATATGAAAGAACTATTTGAGATAAACACGTTTCCACACATTTGGGGACGATAGGCGCAAATTTTAGTTTGCCTTTTTTGCCTATTCTAGCTCCTGTTGCCTATTTTAAAGTTTACCACTTTTTTTTGTGCCTTTTTTTACCTCGTTATTGTATATTTTCTTTATTTTTAATACATAAAAAAAAAAAAAAAGCTCACATGGATTATATCAAAAAACAAAAAACAATGGTTGTTCAAATTAAAAATATGTATTCACATCACTCAGATATTTGCTAAGAATCTTATTTTCCAGCAATACACATATTTCCAAGAAGTGTTTGAACAGTATAACAGTGTACTTCAGAGTTGACCAGTGCAAGAAAGTATTACATGGAGGGTATAGAAAGGAATGCATGTTTGCAAGTGTCTTTTGTAAGATTTGCATTATTTGCTTCCCTGCCCAATGGTCAACTCATCCCTTTTCAAGCCAGGTAGCACTGCAAAGTTACCATTTTCTCCAGATCCCATTATTGGGTACCTCAAACTCTCTAATCTCTTCTCACACACCTCTTTTTGAAATAATACACTGCCAGGTTTTCCCGATCTCTAAAAGAAAGTAGACCACTCAGGCCTCAGCAAGTTGAGTCTGTTAGTTTGAGACTGAGCTTGTATTAAACCACTCCATCTGCAGTTTTCGTGATTATTGTAATATTTATCTTGCTCAAAGTGAGTGCACAGTTAAGTAGTAAACTGCATGGTTATGTTCACAAATTTGGATCAGTTACGCTATCTAACGATGGTGCTGGTCTGAAGTGTAAAGTTTGTGAAAAAACAATTAACTATGAGAAAAGGTATTTTATACTTCAACAGCAAAGCATAAGACTGGAATTATTAAAATGGGCAGGCAGAAGAAGCTCTGTTTAATATCAACAGCGATTGCAACAACTAGTAAACAATCTCAGTTTTCTCTGGATCTGTGCAAGGCTTTTGCCAGCATGAAAAATCTTCTCTCTGACAGGTGGCTCAGTATGTCAGTTGACAACTTAAAAAAGCATCTTGTTGTGGCATGTAGCCAAGTAAAGTGAGTACATATGAGATTAGTTTATTTAAGTATTTGTCTATTTTTGTCTGTTTCCGTGATTAATAAATTCCTATTTCACTGTCTATTTTTACTAATTTTAGTGCCTATATGTCTGCCTATTTTAACCAAAATAAAGGCCTAAACATCCGGGCTCTAATTATGACACTTTAAATTAGTTAATATTGAAAACAGAGCATTTGTAAATCTAGAATCTCTGAAAAAAGGGGAGGAGGAGGAGCAGTGGCAATGATTGTTTTACCCTATCATAGGAATTCAAGCTCCTTGGCTTCTCCTTTCCCAGAGATAGAATCTTTTAATCTATCCAGTTTTAAAGCCCCCAAAGAGACAATGTCTTCTTCCTCATTGGGCCTCACAGTCCAGTAGTAAAGGACTGGTGGTTTCTTCTCGCTGCCTACAGAATCTGCAATCGGTATCTCTGTGGATGATACCCACCATTTGAAGAATCCATGACCAGTTAATAAACTAATGGTCTTTCTAAGTCAATTTCTCAGAAGTAGAAGCGATTCCAGTGAAGCTTGCTTCGGGTTCTTTGATTGACCGGAAGTGTTCCAGCTTTTTTGATGTTCTTGACAACATCTGTAATTTGTATGCATATAGACAATCATCTTTGTCATTGGGCAATGGCCTTCTATGTCTCAACTTTCGTCAAGGGTAAGATAAATGCTCAAAATTTACTGACCTACCTCAAAGTTCATTAAAATGAATTACTTCAACATTGCTGGAAGTGGACCTATGATGGAAAGCAAGAGAGTTAGCTGTTGGACTAAATCACATAATCTTGCATGATCCTAGAAGCTAACTATTGCAAAAACATTGTTGTATGCCTCAAAATTTGATGTTATACCCTTGAAGTTCATCATTTGGCACAGCAACAATTTTCTCTACCAATCTTTGGCCAGGACAAAATGTTATATGCCAGAAATGAAATGTCATCCCAATGAATGGTACCACTATTAAGTCGCATTCTTCCAAAACATGCATCAAGCACCTGGAAAGGTGAAAATGATGTTGATAGTGATCTAATGTTGAGGCATCATACCTCACTCTCTGTTCCTAAGGGCCAAACAGTGAATGTACTATTTATTTACTGATGCCAGGTAACTAGAATACTGTCTCCAGCCTAAAAAAGAGAGAATAATGGTATTGCCTGAAGCATGTGCCTATTATCCTTCAAAATAATGGTTGGCATCACAATCTTACTTCTATAAGGAGAAAGACATAGAAAGTATTCAAACACCAATCATATTCCCAACATGAGCTTCTGTAACATTGATCTTTTCCATTAATCAAAGGAACCACTAAAAGAATTTTATTTTTATATTAGACCTGCAAGCAGTAGGGCACTTCTCAGAGATCTGCAAAAATGGCTTTACAAATGGTATCTCCCTTATACCAAGAGTATGACAGAAGTCAAATATGGAAGGAATATAACCGTT
Organism: Hymenopus coronatus; assembly: GCA_030762935.1. Classification (NCBI taxonomy): domain Eukaryota; kingdom Metazoa; phylum Arthropoda; class Insecta; order Mantodea; family Hymenopodidae; genus Hymenopus; species Hymenopus coronatus. The sequence continues at coordinate 85,007,643 of CM060892.1, read as the reverse complement.
TTAAGCTATAAAATAATAAAACATATTGTTTTGCAATATTAGCCAAAGAATTGTATGTATAGAAATAGCAGTGTGATGTCATCGCCTCATAATATGCACGTAAATAGCCTAAAATGGTGTGCTTTTACGAAAATAACATAGCAAATTATACAAATGTATTAATTTGATTTATTATGAGTGTATAAAAATGTATTGTAAATACGTATTTCACGAAATATGGAACATGGAAGTCTGTCGTCCTCATGGTGACGGACAGATTACAATGTTAGAAAACAATGATCTTCAACTTTTATATATATGTGAAATTTTTTAAGCGGTTCTGGGATGCTTTTCTACAAGATAGAAGACAAGGATACAGACGCTAAGAGTTAATCTTGTAATTCTAGACCTCTAATACAGCAATTTAGTGTGAAATATTGTATTTTACTGATTATCAGCAAGAGATTTATTGTAAGTACATATTACAAAGTAAATATTTGGCACAGTTTTCCCAAAAAGAGATCAGTTTAAGTAGCGTGATTTAATAAACAACATTGTTTCAGTGATTTACGAAATAAAATACTAAATACTACAATGAGACGCCCAGCCGCCCTGAGATCCACATCAACATACACCGCTGACCTAATTCCATCCCTAAATAAATATGTTGCCATTATTTCCTTGTTAGTCCTCATTTATTAGAGGTTTGGAGGCCATACTTTTAGTGTGCATTTCATTTTACCTTTTTGTTTTGTTTCGTGTATCACTTTAACTTGGGCGAAATATAACTGATTTCTGTACAAATGAAAATATAATATAAACAGTAATAATAATGATGATGATGATGATGATGATGATAATAATAATTTGCTCCCAAAAGCTGAAGGATACTACATGCACAAAATATATCTACCTGTGATACTATTATTTCAAATTATTTGCTGCCATGCACGACATTATTATCTATCCATCCTTACTTCACTTGCAATATCAACAAAACTTAAGGTATTCTTCCATGAATGAACGTGCACAGATTACCATGTGGTGCTGTGTTCATCTCCTGTAAATACAGTTGTAAAACAATGTACGTTTCACTAATTGATATGAAAAAAATATTTACCTATTTGCACTGATCACAGATGGTGATTAAAGCTATGAAATGTAAAATTGTCCCATAAAATTAGAAAATGCAAACATACTGTTTCCGAAGTTTGTTGGTGTATTGCATATGTTAGTCCATCAAACAGTTTTATGATACAAATGTTTAATATACTGCCATAATACATTAATGTGCTTCACTACATTAGTATAGCAACCCTCTGCTATCATTTAAAATTCACACTCTCTATGTGCTGACTGGAAGTAGCCGTTACTATTTATGAACTATACAATGCATGCACATTAAGGAGTATTGATTAAAATTCATAAATTTTATTGCTTAACATTCATACAATATTGCTTAAACAGCATTAAATAGTTTAATATGATATTTATGTACTTCTCTTGGCAATTTAAAAGAAACTAGTTTTTGATGGAGAAAAGCTGTAAAATATTCAATAACTAATCAGAGTTGTTGGAACCTGTGCTTTTCTTCACATTACCGGTGAAGTAAGAAGGCTGGATGGTAGTTTTTAATTTTTTCTGTTTGAATGATATCCTATAAACTACATCTAAGAAAAGTATATATTCTTTATTTATAAAGAGCTGTAAAAGCAATTTACTGTACCTTTGTCAGTTCAGCCTGCTGTGAAGAAAGCTTTTCTCGCTGATAATTGACCAAACGTACAAGATCTCTATACTGAGCATTATATAATACAGCTTCCTGGTGTCCTTCTCCATCATTTTGCTGAAAATCCTAAAATAATGAATGAAAATGAATACACCTTTTACTTTCTCTATTATGTATACTTAGCATAAATAGTATTGTATTCCATCGAAAATTTTATAGTAACATTTCCTTGGAAATAAAGGTCTTGAACCTCCCTGAATCCAAAAAAAACATTTATAAAACACCTGATGTGTTCCAATCCCATGACTTTCTCTACATTTCTGTAACAAATGATATTGTTAATAAGCTTATTCTTCTATCTACTTTATGATAATATATAAACATTAGCACAAATTATCTTAATTACTTGCTTCCTTGTAAGTAGAAGGGAAATAAGAGAAAATACTAAGCTAAAACGATTGTTAAATCTTTTAAAAGCTGGTTGCCATGGGGTTGAAATCTGTTGCTATGCAGTGTCAGAAGTTTACAGCTTTCTATATGAGTTTAAGTATTTTAAATCTGAAACAAATAAAAAGGAATATCTCAGAAATGGTAAATTCTATGAAAAAATGTATATGACATAAATTGTATGTTTTAGCATGATCTACATTTTTGGGGCAATAAGTTTTTGTCTATTTCTTACAGTTTACCAGTATGCAAAGTTCAGCAAAGTTCATTCAGAGTAAAGAAGTCTTTAGAGGCTATTCTTAGAAAATTCAAGATATACAGTTTATTTCCAACATAAATATGTTTAATATACAGGATTTTAATCAAAATAGTTAAGAGCCATTTTTGAGAAAATGAAAATTTTCAAATTTTTTTTTATATAAAGGGTAATTTGTGGTGGGGGATTTTTATCAAAATCTTCATATCATGTCCCTGGACACTGCTAAACTTTTCGTTCTTGAGTTATCATGTGCATACACATGCATGCATATACACAAACACACCTTTTTCTAAAAATGCTTTTTTTAGATACAGGGGATCCTAAAACGTATATTTCCAGTGAAATCTCTGTATCAAAATTTTGGGTGGAATGCAATACCTTCTCTATACACTATGTACATAGCATGTATAGAGAAAGTAAAAAAAAAGGTTCATGTATGTGTATATAGTTTTCTGTGCATGTGTGTGTGTGTGTGTGTGTGTGTGTGTGTGTGTGTGTGTGTGTGCATGCATGCATGTGCATGTGTATGTGAGTACAAAGCATAACTCAAAAACAAAAAGTTTCTTAAATACTAAACTTAATATGAGGCATATCTGGAAAGAATCATTTCATTCTACCACCACCGTAATGTTAGTTTTGCAGTTCCATCTCTCTGGTTTGTTGTTTGTCCACTGATACCATTACAGCCAGATTGTTTTGCATTTACAGTTATTAGTGATTGTTCAAAATATTTAGGACAATTTCTGTGTTCCTAATAAGGTATTTAGAATGCAAGGAATGTTAAGCCAGCTGAAATTCATTGTTAACTTGTGGGGATTTATGGTGAAAATGTAAAGACAGATGAAATGGTGAGAAAATGTGTTAGGTAATTCAATAATTGAAAACTATGTTCCCATTGAGTTCTGAAGATGCTTACGGATGTCCAAACAATGAAGTGACTGGACAGCACTTTGACATTTTTTACCCGATACAGTGATGAGGGAGATGAATTCTTAAACAGAATAGGGACTGGTGATGAAACTTGGGTTTGTCATGTCACTTTAGAATCAAAATAACATTGATGGAGCGGAGGCACACAGGTTCCCCACACAATAAAAATTCAAAATATTGTCAGCACAAAAAATCATGTGCACTGTGTTCTGGTATATATTCTGCTTGTTGAGTTCTTTCCCTGAGATACATCAATGCAGTACAATACTGTGAAAAACTGAGAATTCTTCGGTTCGCAATTCAAAACAAAAGGCTTGAGATGTTTAGTCAAGGCATTGTGTTGTTCATGATATCGCTTGTCCTCATGTTGCTGGTGTCACACAAAAGCTTATTCAACAATTTGATTCAGAGCAGTTCAATCACCTGCTGTACAATCCTGATCTCACGCCTTTGGAATGCCACTTGCTCTTGAACTGAAACATGAATTCAGAGGAAGCCACTTTGAAATCAATGATAATGCAAAGCACGGTGTTCACCAGTGGCTGTCTTCTTTGAAGAGGGCATACAGAAGTTGATTTCCCACTATGCCAAATGACTGAGCAATAGTGAAAACTATGTTGTAAATAGGTTAAGGAATGCTCTTTCATGTACAAATAAATGTTGTTATAGAAATAAATATTTTATAGACTGCCTCCGTGGTCGAGTGGTCAGCTGACTTCTCACTCATAGGTCCCAGGTTTGATTCCTGGCTGGGGCGAGGAATTTTTCTTTAACCAGAATTATTCCCTATCCCCCACAGAGTCTGAAAAGAGAGAGAGAGTGTGTGTGTGGGCATGGGCGTGGGCGTGCAGGTGTGTGTGTTTAAGGGGACAAAAAAAAATTTAAACTCAATGTATTCAAACTACAGACAAGTTGTTTCTAATGCAAAGCCCTCAATATGACCTTAGATGTTAAAGGGGGCTATATAAATGAAACAAAAACAAAAAAATATTTCATGCCATTTTTTTCCAAACTGGTACTCACTTTCTGGACATGCCTCATATTTAAGTTCAGCATCTTTCAAGAGTGTAACGCAAAGATGTTTGAAAATCTCCTTACCCCCCAACTACTGTTTACATGGGACTGTTTTTGAAAATTTTGACTTTCTCAAAAATTGCACTAACAATTTTGATTAAAAACTATATGCTTAAGATATTTTCATGACAAAGGAAAGGATATCTTGAACTTTCTGGTCTCTGAAGCCTTCTTCATTCTGGATAAGTTTTAGATAATTGGTAAACCATTAGACACACAAAGTCTTATTATACAGAAAATGTAGATCTCATTAAAATAAACAATTTATGTTGAATACTATTCCTTGTATTTGGTTTCAATTTTCCAATATTTATAAATTCCAAATGAGAAGTTGTATTTCAATTATTTTAATCCTAGGTACAAAGAGAATAGAATTTCAACACCATCACATAGGGACTAACTGTTAAAAGATTTGACAATTGCTGTACCCCAGTGTATTTTCTTATTCCCTTGCTCCTACATGAAGTAATAAAACCATTTTGCTAAACATGATTGATTACTATCAATTAGAGAGAAGAAGAAAACATTTTAAGAAATGTGTGTTGCAAAATATATAGAGAAAGCCCTGTGAATGTAACACATAAGATTTTTCTGGATGGTTTACTTTCATCATTATAAGAAATAAATTGAATCTAACAAAATCAAGTTAATGTAATAAAATTATAATATGTTGAAAATGTGTATATTCTATAACTTGTATTCTCAATTTAAAATTGAGTTGAACATTTCATTTGCTCTACTTTATAAAGTAAATGATCCCTTTGTCTTTTTTTTTTGTGAGCTAGTGTTGATGCAGACAATATCCCATGAAACGTAAGTGGAGCAAGTGAAGTGTTTTAACTAAATTTTAAATTGGGAATCTCATTAGTTTTGCTGTGTAAACATTTTCTGTAACTTACGTTTGTAATACAACTTTTATACTCATGGCCTTGATACTTTAAGCTAAGAAATATACATGCAGAATAATATGGTGATCTGATTAATATGTACATCAGCAATTACTCAAAACAATATGCATATCAGCTTTCATAAAACTAGACCATTTTGAATCATCTGGCAGTAATATTAAATTACCTACCAAAAGGTTTGTGAAGTATAAGCTTGATTTAAATATTGTGACTGTGCTTTGCAAATCTATAATCACCACATTTGTGTGAGTGCCCTTGTTTAAAATGTGTAAAAATTGCACCTGCATGGTTGGCTCCTTTATAAAGTCCCACTGCCATTGTCACACAGGTTTAAGAAATTAACACGTGAAGAGCAGTGGCACTACCTAAAGCCTTGAAATGTGATACCTGGGAGCAATGGATATGTATGAGAATATTGATTTTTTATGGAAATTTCTGTTGACATCAACTGCTATAAATGGAAGAGCTGCAAGTCAGACAAGTAAGTTTCAACCGTTAAGTTGACAGGGCATCACATTACATGAGAGAGAGTAGTCTACTGCCTACATGTCAAAGTGATAAGAGAAAATTATACTGAAAATTGTACTATAAAAGGAAGAGCTGCAAGACAGGTGAGTCAGTTTCGACTGTAGAGTTGACAGGGTGTTGCATTATATGAGGGACAGAAGTCTACTGTCTACATGTCACAGTGAGAAGAGAAAATTGTACTATAAAATGAAGAGCTGCAAGACAGGTGAGTCTGTTTCGACTGTAGAGTTGACAGGGTATCACATAACATGAGGGAGAGCAGTCTACTATCTACATATCAAACAGACGAGAGAAAATTGTACTGAAAAGGAAGAACTGCAAGACAGGTGAGTCAGTTTTGACTTTAGAGTTGACAGGGTGTCACATTACATGAGAGAGCAGTTTACTGTGTACATGTCAAAGTACAAGAGAAAATTGTGCTATAAAAAAAGAAGAGTTGAAGGCCAGGTGATTGAGTTTCAAATGTTGAGTGACAGAGTGTTGCATTATGTGAGAGAACAGTCTACTGTATACATGTGACAAGAACAAATTGTACCTCAGAATTATTATCAAAGTATTCAAGATTTTGAAGTAATAAAGAGAATTTTGCACAATTTATACATATGCCAAAACTGTAACAGATACGATAAAACTTTGTTTATATATTTTTCAGGGGCCTTAGCGAAAAAAAATCAACATATAAGTGTGAAAAATGTATAAGTGAAAGCATATTTTAAGTATGGAAAAATGGATGGGTAGAGAAAAAACAAAACTATACAAAAAATACTATAATGTAATAAATAACTCTATAAAAATATCCAATAAATTCTGGATTCTGTGCAATGACTATTAATTTTGGTGACTGCGTGTAATGCTAAATGAACTATCAACATCAGAATGGTGTCTTCGTTGATGCCAGTCGCTATATAACAATATTGCTCATGTTAAATGGAAATAAGTTCACAATGCACAAAAATAAAAGTGAAATGTGCATAAACATGGCTAGCCCTCATAAATATTTGTAGCATGGATTGTATGTGAAAGCACAGAACTGAAAAGCCACAATACCATAAAACCACATGCATAGATCAAACAATGTTTAAAACAAAACATCTCTTATTGCTTCAGAAAATTACAAGGATTATGATATCATGGCATCAATCATTAAAATCCATGAAAACTTTTAGTGGCTGCTGATTCATTGCCTGAAGGTTGGGAAAGTAACATACAAAGTGAGCAAATAAATTTAGAATCTGCTGCTAAAAGGACCAGTGCATCTATCACCAACTTTGTTTTACTTCCAATAGATGACAGTACTGTCCTGGGTATAGAATCGGTGACCACTCAGCATTGTGAGGAGATTGAGGTGCTGCGATAAGCAGTGATCCGGATCATGATAGCTAATTCCACATGCTGACCACATCTCCTGCCCATATCGGCTGGCTGATCATCCACCTCTGCTGTATATAAGTGGGTATGATGCTAGTAGTCAGGTTGGTAGTCCTAAGCTCGTAAACATTATAGGGCTGTAGGATTTTTTTATTTAGCTGGCATACTGCAGTGAGTAATCCATTACCTTGTGGCACTAATCATAACAATATAGATAAACAAAAAGAAAGAGGAAACTGATGAGGCAATCAAATTGGATTACAAAGCCCGTCCTGATTTGAATTTAATCACAAGTTAAGTGAAGTCCTGACATAAATTATTTATTGTTATATTAATATTTAGGTTGCTTCACTAGTACTAGCTTCAGATTTATGCTTTAACGTGAAATCTTCAACTACATTTTACTCTACACCTAAAATTATAGAAATGTGCCCACCATCTAAAACTGTTTAAAAAATTCAATATCAAATTAATTAATTAAAACAAGTACTATCAAAAAGCATAAATCACTTATTTAATTATTTTGTTTCATGTATTTGAGAACTGAATGCATTATCTAAGCTATGAACATAGAAAAAAAACTACCTTGACGCTAATGACTAGTATGCCAGCCTCCAAATCCAGAGGCATGTGGTTTGATTCTAAACTGAAGGCTGGAAATGTACTTAAGTGGCAATGGAATTATCCTACCTGAAAAATGGGAAAAAAGATGAGAGAGAGAGAAAGGAGGAGCAGGAGGAGGAGGAGGAGGAGGAGGAGGAGGAGGAGGAGGAGGAGGAGGAGGAGGAGAAACAGAGATGTTTTCTTTCTTTTTAATGTTTAAAAACCTTAAAAAAAAACTAACAAATATCATTGTCAACAAAAGCTGTTTCAAAGTCAAAACCATCGACATGACCTTAAGGTGAAAGCAGTACATAAATGCAAGACTGACAGGGGAGGAGGAAAATGGAGAGCAAACACCTGAAAACTAATAAAACAGATGAAATACTTGCTATAGAATTGTGAAAATATGTATTGACTCTGATGGGACAGTCAAACATTTTAAGCCCAAAATATTAATTTTTGGTATTTACAAAATGTTTAATATCCACAATGAAGTTAATACTAGTATCATCTATTACGCAATTTTAATTCACAGAAGTTAGCCATTGTGCCTTTAAAAAGAAAGCCACAGTTTTAAAACATCTTTCTGAAGAAAAATTTCTATGTTGAAAAATTCAGTCTACATAAGCATCTTATGCAATTAACTCACCAGAAAAAATAAAACTACAAAATGTTTTTAAATTGTTTGCAATAAAGGTAATTTTAGTTGGAACTTGATTAGCAGTAAATTTTAATCTGCTTATGTAATCCTTACATCTACAATTAATATGAAGTTCTTTTGTACCACAGGAATTCATTATTTATTTTCTGTAAGTGATCAAAAGGTAAAGCGTACAGCAAGGTCAATTTTCTTGCAAGTTTTGAAGGTATATTATTTCTTCACATTTAAGAAGCAATGTCATCAAAACTAGGCTTATTTCTCAAACTTACACTGTTCACATATAGCCTCTTTTTATGAAGATGCTAGTAATCTGCATCCTTAACATCATACAAGATGCATGTATTGTTCTTTATGAAATATTGCCACTATTATGTACAATTTTTTATGGAAGTCAGCTAATTCTTAAAGAATTCTGCATTAATTTTTATTGAATTGAAGCATATTTTAAAGGTTGTTTGTATAAGTTTTCAATGATGCTATTATAAAATTAAAAGCTTTTACAGTATTTGTGGACGTAAATAGTAATAAAAGGCAACATTGGAATTTCTTCTTAAGAAAACCAGTTATATACTGTATTTCTCCAAACACAAGCTGATGTTTTTTCCAAAACATTAATACTGAGAACTGGGGGTTGTCCTACATTTACAAAATATGTTTTCCGAATGGCATACAAGAAAAAAGTTTTAAATTTCACTGATGCAGCAGTGGTGAAGCTTGAAGGAAGTGATAAAGATTACTGCCAAGGTCATTATGCAGGTATCAAGTGCTGTAAAAACATATTTCTTGGGGACTAAACCATACCATGATTTTACAATAATGTGTTATATTAAGTATGCTGTCTAAATAGATAATATTATCCATAATCATATTTCAGTGCACTGTTGTTACCACCATCACCTACCACAAACTGTCACATTTCTGTTCTCCCCTCTCCTATCCATTACAGAGTTCCCGTACAAATTCAAATTAGGTAAAAATGTTTAAAATAGGTCACATTAGGTATATTGTTTATATAAAATATCTTACCCACTATCACAGTTGAAGCTTCAATGCTATACCATAATTACCTATATACTAATACATTCCCATCCCCCCCCCTTCTCACAAGTCCATTACTCAATTTTGCAACCAAGAAAGAAATTCTTAATTGACTTAAGTGTCCCTTAGTTTGATCAAAACATATCTTTTAAAATTAAGTTATCATGCTAAATTCCAAAATTAAATTCTGAAAAAAAGGGGGTCATCTTGTATTCAGAAATACAGTATATGCAATATCACGAAAAAGAAAACTGCATGATTTTGCAATATTACAGAAGAAAACTAGCATGCTGCTTACAATTATACTTTCATGTTACAATTGAAGCTTCCAAGATTCCTGTGTTAAAAAAAAAACATTCCTACAACAATGGTATTGAATTCACAAAGACCAAGCCAAAATAAATAAACTTCTTTCCCCTCTTGCAGTAATGTAATTTATGTATATTAAGTAAAATGCATGAGAAACGACTTCATAATAGCCCTTGTATTTTATCATCTGTACAATTTCAGCTTGAATTTTACATTATCCAGTAAAAAAATTTGTAACTCACCTTGAGCAAGTTGCGTTTGGTTTTTATTTTGCCACCAGAATTTGGCGGTGAAGAGAGAATATCTGGTCTATCTTGTTGTGAGGGAGAAGGCCCTGCAGGTGTTCTTGGGGGTGTGCCTCGAGCAGGACTGTTGACTGGGGGAGGTGGATCTCTATAGGGAGGTAGCGTACGCTGTGGAGGTGAAGATGGGCCTGGTGGTTCTCTGTATGGAGGAGCCTCTCGCTTCCCACCACGGTAACCATAAGGAGAAGATGTACCATCGCTGCTGCCACCATGATGACTAGGTGAACCACGAGGTGTGACCTCTTCATCTGATAGTTGACTCCGAGATAACTTTAACGCATCATCACCTAACCTATCTTCTGATCGCACCTACAATAATAAGCCTCAATCAATAAAATTCATGTAGAGATGTAGAAAATGTTATTACTTTGAATTAGATAATATTCTGAGTTATGAATTGTAATAATAAAACATTGCTAAAGAGTAAGTTTAGCTTTTAGTATTGCAGATATCAACTCGGAACAAGCCTGAACATCACTGAATAAATTGTCTCATTATTTAATAAATTCAAAAACTTGTTCCACTGATATTTCTTTTTCTTTTTTTTTTTCCTCATTTACATACAAATAGAAAACACTTAGAAAATTGCACTCCTAGTATTTATTCCTTCCACTCATTTTCATTTACACTATTATAGTGCTCTCTGGTTACTTTTAGTTACGCTCTTTTTACATTCTGTTTGTTCAGTTGACAATAGCAGCAATTGCTCCTAAAATACAGGCATGGTGAAGATATGGCCATAATGAACATTAATTCCTGCTATAATTTTGGTGGTACAGGCTCTATCTTGCAAAATGATAACTGTTGAGTTTAAAGCAAAGAATCATTGGTTGGGTAGAGACCATTTAGCTATTTAAGCACTGGGAAGTGATTTGACCAACTTGTGCTGTTTCTAAAGATTTGATTACTGACTGACTTGAAACTATGGAGTCTTATGTTTGCTCCATCTAGAGGGAAAATCTCAACTTAAGTGCTTTCCTGCAACTTAAGTGCAGGGTGGACCAATACATGTCCATCTAAAGCTAAATACAGGTTGAGGTTTATGTAATAAAATACATGTTTGTATAGGCTTTCTGTTGCCAATCATTGATTTGTACATTGTGCATTTCTTTGGAAATCTGTTTAAAGTGCATGTGCTGTGTGTGTATTAAATTACAGTTATATGATAATTCAAATGACAGCTGAAAAATTTACTCTACAACAGTGAATATTAACGTACACTACGTCAAAACAGATTCATAACAATGGGTGTGTAGACAACTTGTAAACAGATTCCCTGGCATTCAACTTCCAAATAGAGACACAGTTAAAAATTTTATCAACAGATTTAAAAGGTGTTGAACACTAATATGTGCAGATCTAAGTGTAGGGTTCCAGAAGAAATTCTTGATGAAATGGGGCATTACTTAAATGTTTTCCCCACAAATCTTTACATAATGTAACACAAGAAGTAGGCATTTCAAAAGCTTCAGGTCATATGGCTACTAAACTCAAAATCAAAACTTTGCCTTGCCTTACTTTTGCGTGTGAACACAAATTTCATAAAAAGAATATTGAGAATGTGTGAAATGCTGAAGGACAACACTTTGAATAGCTTTTACTACAGGTTAGTGAAATAAAATGATGATTGTGAACATGAAATATATTAATGACAGATTATGAGTAGCAGAGGCTGTAAACATATCAAAAGAAAGTGAAGGTAATGTTTTAAGTAATGTTTTGGGCTTTTGCAAGGTCTGTGCAAGATGGGTGCTGCGTTAATTGACACCTGATCAAAAGTTGCAAAGAAAAACTGTTTCTGTTATGAATGTGGAGCTCTACCATAAAAATTCCAGTGAATTTTTGAGATGGTTTATTACCATGGATGAAACTACGCTCCAGAAAGTAAATCACAGACAAAACTGTGGATTGCGCCAGGTGAACCAACTCCAAAAAAGGCAAAGTAAATTTTGTCAGCTAACAAGGTTATGGCGAGTATTTTCTGGGTTGCACAGGGAATTATTTTTATTGATTACTTGGAAAAGGGTAAAAGTATCACTGGTGACTACATAAGCTTACTACAACGTTTGAGTGATGAGGTGAAAAGAGAAAGAACTCATTTGGCATATAAAAAAAAAAAAAAAAAAAAAAAAAAAAATCTTGTTTCATCACAACAATACTCCAGCCCACGTTCAGTGATTGCAATGGAAAAAATGTGCGAATTAAAGTTGGAATTGCATGAACATCTACCCTATTTGCCAGATCTAGCACCCAGTGACTACCACCTGTTCCCAAACCTCAAAAAATTCCTTGGAGGACGAAGATTTCACAGTAACAAGATCATTGATGTGGTAAACAGCTATTTTGAGGACCTTGATAAATCGCACTATAGAGATGATTTAATTAAATTAGAACACCGATATGAGAAATGTATTAGCCTTTCTGGAGGTTATGTTGAGTAATAAAACAAAAAAATTTGTTTAAATGCTGTTTTCATTGAGAGGCCTGGGACTTATCAGCCGATCCTAGTATTATATAGACTGCCCATAACATTTCTTTAATTCAAATTCTTGGATAATTCAAATGTTTTCTTAGGCCCTTCATATTCAAATTACATTATTTTCACCGTACTTCTTTGAAGAAGATAGCTTGACTAAAAGCATTTTGTATGATTTAAGTAAGGCTTTTGATTGTGTTAGACATATCTCATTGAAAAAGGTGGAAAGCTATGGAATAACGGGGACAGTGTTAAAACATTTTAAATCATATCTTGCAAATCGCAAACAGGTTGATTATTTGGTGGAAAACAATCTAATATAACAGAAGTAAAAATAGGTGTTCTGCAAAGTTCAGTTCTTGAACCATTGTTTTTTTGTTAATGATTTATGATGTATCTAAATGCTCTTCTCATACAGTAGTATCAGATGATACCTCTTTTCTGAATGTTCATAAAGATCTATAAGTATTGTCACAGCAAGCACAAAAAACAACTGTACAAACACAATTTTGGTTCACTAAAAATAGTTTTTATAGGAATGAAGCAAAAACACAAAATATACTCTTCACACTATAGGAAGTGCAAGCTGCAAATGAGACAACTGAGAAAGTTGAATTACTAGAGATAGTGTTAGGTAAACAGCTATCATGGAATGCACATTTAGACCTTGTATGTAACAAACTGTCTTGTGTTGTAATTTTAATAACAAATTTTAAAAAATCTGATGTGCTCCATTCACATGACTTTCTCTACTTATTCTGCAAACAAACTATTCTTACGAAAGACTATTCCTTTATCTACATCATGTTAATCCAGATAAACATTAGCAGAAATTGACTTATTACTTGCTCATTTCTAGGCAGAAAGTGTTAGCCAAATCTTTTAAAAACTGATCGATATGTGAACAATTGAATTTTGGTTCACTTTGCATTGCCAATAAAACAAAAGAAAGATGAAACAAAACATGACCCATTTGAGAAAAGTTACACAGTTTAAAATGAAATCAATAACAAGGAGTATCTCGGAAATGGTCAACTCTACAACAAAATGTATATGACAAATTATGTACTTTAACGAGATCTATATTTTTTTATATAGTAAGTTTTCGTCTACTTCTTATGGTTTATCAGTTATGAAAATTCATCCAGAATGAACTGGTCTTCAGAAGTTAATCCCAATAAAATTTAAGATACATATTTTACTTCTGATATGAACATGTTTAATACAGTATTTTAACCAAAATTGTTACCGCTATTTTTTAAGAAAAACAAAATTTTCAAAAATGTTTGTAATTTGGGGTGGGGGATTTTCTTGTAAGCTTCCACATCCTTGGAAGACACTATACTTAAATACCAAGTTGGGTATTTAACAGTCTTTTAGTTTTTGAGCTATGCTGTCCACAGACACAAACATGACCTTTTCTAAAAACACTTTTTTATTAACTCAGAGGACCTCAAAACATATTTCCAACAAAATCTCAACATCAAATGTTTTGATGAAATGCAATACCTGCTCTATACACTATGTCTATAGTATGTGTAGAGAAAGTTAAAAACCCTCAAAAGATTTTGTTCAAGCAGCCTTTCTCTATACGCACTATGTACATAGTGCTTAGAGAAGGTATCGCACTCCACCCAAAAATTCAATACCAAGATTTCACTGGAAATATATGTTTTAGGGCTTTGTTTTCTAAAAAAAAAAAGCATTTTCGCAAATTGTGTATGCATGTACGTGTGTGTGTGTGTGTGTGTGTGTGTGTGAACATGATAACTCAAAAACGAAAAGTTGGTAAAATACCAAACTTGGAATTTACGTTTAGTATCTTCCAGGGATGTGACACGAAGATTTTGAGAAAAATCCCCCCACCTCCAACTACCCTTTACATGGAAATTTTTTCAACAATTTTGTTTTTCTCAAAAATGCCTCTAACGATTTTGATTAAAATTTTGTATACCAAAGATATTTACCTGACAAATAAAATGTATATCTTGAATTTTTTGAGAATAGCCTCTAAAGAGTACTTTATTCTGGATGAATTTTACGGAATTTTGCATAACTGCTAAACCGTAAGAGATGGACAAAATCTTAATACACAAAAAATGTAAAGCATGTTAAAACACACAATTTATGTTATATACATTTTTTTCGTCGAGTTCATTGTTTTTGAGGCATTCCTTGTTTTTGGTTTCTGCTTTGAAAAACTTATACTTTTCTCATACAGGAATTTGTCAACTAATGTCCATACAAACAAAGGAACTTCAGTGACATAGCAACCAGCTTTTGACTATCACTTTAACCTATGATACTCTCTTATTTCACTTCTACCTACAAGGAAGCAAGAAATAAGACTATTTCTGCTAATTTTTTCTGATTAGCGTGAAGTAAATAGAAGTATAAGCTATTTAAGAATAATTGGTTGCAGAGATGTAGAGAAAGTCATGTGAATGGTATACATAACATTTTTCTTTTTTTCAAAGTACCTACTTTAGATGTGGAGTAATGTTATGGGCAGTAATTCACAAATATCCAAGAAGCTAAAAATTCAAAAATAGTTGTGAGAATTTTACAGATGTAAAACAAATAATCATTGTAAAGCCTTCTTTGTAATACAAAACATTCCTACATAAGACAACTTATTCAGGGGTCTCAGAATTCAACCACAAAAATCTGATGTGTATCATTCACATGATTTTCTCTATATATCTGCAACAAATTATTCTTAAAAACCTAATACTTCTATTAACTTCATGCTAATCAGTAAAACATCAGCAGAAATAGCCATATTACTTGCTTCCTTGTAAGTAGAGGTGAAATAAGGGAGTACCATAGGTTAAAATGATAATCAAAAGCTGGTTGCTATGTCACTGAAGTTCCTTTGTTTGTATGGACAGCAGTTGACAAATTCCTGTATGAAAGTTTTACATAGCAGAAACCAAAAATAAGGAATTTCACAAAAACGACGCACTCCACGAAAAAATGTATATAACATAAAGTGTGTGTTTTAATGTGCTCTACATTTTTTGTGTAATAAGTTTTTGTCCATCTCTTATGGTTTAGCAGTTATTCAAAATTTAGTAAAATTCATCCAGAAAAAACCACTCTTCAGAGGCTATTCCCAGAAAATTCAAGATATACATTTTATTTGTCAGGTAAATATCTTTAATATACGAAATTTTAATCAAAATAGTTAGAGCCATTTTTTAGAAAATCAAAATTTTCGAAAAAAGTTCCATGTAAAGGGTAGTTGGGGGTGAGGGGATTTTTCTCAAAATCTTTGTGTCGCATCCCTGGAAGATAGTAAACTTAAATACCAAGTTTGGTATTTTACCGACTTTTCGTTTTTGAGTTATCGTGTTCACAGACACACGGATACACACACACACACACAGACCTTTTTCCGAAAATGCTTTTTTTAGATAAAGGGGACCCTAAAACATATATTTCTGGTGAAATCTTGGTATCGAATTTTTTGGTGGAGTGCAATACATTCTCTATCCACTATGTACATAGTGCCTATAGAGAAAGTAAAAATTGGCAGGATTATAGAAGGGTCCAAAATAAAATGCTTGAGATAGGGAACCTATGGGCTATGGGTTCTAAATTCTTTGCTACAGCATAAAATGTATTTTGGGTTAGCATGCCACTGACCAAACTGCAGTGGACTATGACGTGAACACCTAGATTTCAGAGAGCATAGATATAGTGGCATTATTTAGCACTTAGCAGGTGGACACTGGGTTAGGTGTTGACAGAGTTGAAGGTTTAGGCCTCTGTAGTGTCTTTATTTTTATCTCCTTTGTTGGGATTTTATAATTATGCAATATGATTTGTTCGTACTGACAAATAAAATAAATGTAATGTACCACTGTGCGAGAGCAACAGAGAACATTTCAATAACAATTGCAATTAACACCTGAAGGGGTACTTCTCCATACCCCTTGAAGGAGTTTCTAAAATACAGTGTAACATACATTGTATGTACACATTACAATTGTAGGGACAGTTCACAATTTTTGAAACAATATCATCATTGTGTCAAATGAGCTTCAAATGATAAAAAAACTATCTCTGTAGTAAAACAAGTACAACATAAAATTAATTAACTAGAACTATGTACTAGTCAGGAAATAGCATTTTACCTTTTCACATCTGCATGAAAAGCAAATATAAAGAGTCTTTGAGAAATAATGCAATATCTGAAACACAAAATACAACAGTTTATCAGAGGAACCGATAAATGTGAAACTCCTGCAACATATCACAAAGATTGCATCTACAAAGAAATGAACCTCATACCCTGTCAAAAATACCAGGAGCATTGTGAACCTCACCAAAAGCAGTATAAGTTCATGTCAGATTGTTCATCTGATTCAACAGACATCTGGTAAGCAAGGCTCTTAAGCAAGAAGGCCCTTACTTTTAAGCATGTGCTATGGTACCACATGGCAGAAAAAAGCACATCAGCTCAAGAGTACGCAGCTTAGATTATCTTAGGATGTTAGAATATGTGATTTCCATTTCACAACCTTGTTGAAACAATTTATTTCCTTATACATAATGTGTAAACATTTACAACATGAACACAATGTTAACCAATTCATAGTTCTCAAGTAGTCACATGTGGGCATTAGATTGATTTTCAGAAGCACAGATTTGCAGCACCACAGTAGCTCAAGTAGTTAAAACAGCATAATATTTACATAGGATAAAATCAAAAGGTACTGCTGTTCCAATCCTAACCAAGGCTTTTTTATTCCATCGCTAAAATCATTGTTCAGTTACTATGTTTCAAAGCATACATTTCATAAATGTTTTCAACAAATCTAATTGTTTTATTGCATTAATCTAGGTAGGTTCCTTGACAATAACTGTGTTTTATATTGTACGCTACAAAGATATTATTAACAATCTTTTGAAAGTAATTTGTACTGGAGGTGTATCATCTTGGCTTCAGAAATGTAAAATAAGCGTATTAGTGCTGCTCCAATTGTATGCATCTCTGAGAAAAACAAGCAAATAAAAAAAACTAAAATATGGAAGCTTCAGAGAACAATGCAATCTTCATATTGTGGGAATCAATGACCAGTGCTATACCATCTCGCCCACCAGTATATTATAGCAAAGCGCTCTAGCTAACTACATATAACATGAAATCAATTGAAATGTTATCAGTGCAATGCACACCCTCGAAGAACAGGCAATATTGCCTAGGTTGCAAGTCCAATAATTTTAAATATTGTATTGATTGTGTAACAATACTGCATTCCTTCAAGTACTGGCATACAAATGAGGCAATCTGAAAGAAAATAGGACACACACATCCACATTCTTTTAACTTATGGCCACTGATGTGCCATCCAGAAAACATGCCATGCCTTTGACATTTGACAAAAGGAACAATAGGTTCCCTATCCAAACTGTTTATCCAGAACCCTCTACAATCCTATCAATTTGTGCAGTAGAATTCTGGAATACTCTGTACACCTATGAAATTCTAATACATGTAAAAGAAAACATGCGTACTTAAAACACCCATGAAATTCTAATACATGTAAAAGAAAATATGCGTACTTAAAACATTTCACAAGTATAGAAATACATACCAAGAGGTGTAAATAAATTCAATATGTCTTATCATAGATTAAATGAGATTAGTAAATATTACAAAATAATTGAAATAAGGATTTTTAATGCACTGTCTATGAAGTAAGTAGTCTAAATCTTCAGGAATTCAAGAACACATTACATAAATGAATACTGGAGAATCTTGTATACAGTATGCAAGAATTTGAGAAAAATTTAAGAGGATATATATATATTTTATGCCTATTACAGGATTAAATTCGAAGTTGTAATCCTGGAGGTTATACTGCAATATAGAATTACCTACTGTAAATAATTGTTATTGATGAAGTCTATTGTAATATTTGTAATTACTTAATGACTAATAAATAAATAAAAAAAAAATAATAATAATAATTATTATTATTATTATTATCAATTGCAAAAAAGAATATGTATCTATTTACCTCTAGCCTTGGCCGTGCCTTTACAACACCCACATTATCTCCTGTCCTTGTGCTGCCATGGTATCCTCCACTAAATGTGAGAGATTTGCGAATGTCCTTGTTGCGATCAGGAGGTGAAGTGGGTTCATGTTGATGTCCTGTGGGAGACACTGATCCTTGCGTTAAGCCATGCAAAGGGTCTGCAATCTTCAGCCTTGAAGGCAGTTGTTGGCCACTTAATTGCTTTGAACCATCAAAGGCTGACCACTGAAGAATGAACTGCACATCACTTGAATATTCACCCCATTTTGTGAGGATCTAAAACATGAAGCAGGATTTGATGTAGAACACCCAGAAGCTATGTAAAATAATTAAGAAATAATTAGAATTCTTAATTATGTGAATAATACTTAATTATCAAGCTACAGATAAATTATATAACAACAGTAAAAGCAAAAAGTGAAGAAGAATAAGAAACATTACACTCACATTTTTTTTTAAAAAAATCTTATATTTACATGACTTTCTCTGCCCAATCTTAAATAAGCCTATTTTTTAATCTACTTCACAATAACTAAAATAAACACTTGCTGAGATTCTTTTAATACTTATTTCCTTGTAGATACAATGTGAATAGCAAACTACACTAGGCTCAAACGATAGTCAAATCTTTTAAGCATTGATCACTATGTGATGAAATTGAAATTCCATTCCCTTCTCTTGACTAGGAAAAAGAAAAACCAATAACCACTTCCCATTTGAGAAAAAATAATTACTGGAAAACTGAAACCAATAATAAGGAATATCTCGGAAATGTTAACTCAAAAAAGTGTATTTTGCATGAATTGTGTGTTTTAATGAAATCTACATTTTTGTCTAATAAGTTTTTGTGTATCTCTTATGGTTCACCAGTTATGCAAAAGTCATTCAGAATGAACAGGACTTCGCGTCTATTTATAGAAAAATCTAGATTACAGTTTATTTATTATATAAATAACCTAAATGTATGGAAGGTATTTTAATCAAAAAATGTTAGAGCCATTTTTAAGAAAATCAAAATTTTCAAAAATTATTCCATGTAAATGGTAGTCTGGAGTGAAGAGGTTTTTGTTGAAAATCTTTGTGTCACATCCTTGGAAGATGTTGAATTTAAACAAGTGTGTTATTTGATCAACTTTATGTTTTTGAGTTATGCTCTTCTTTCTCTCATTTACACACATGCATGCACGCACGCACACACACAGGCCTTTACTAATAATGCTTTTTTATCTTACGGGTCGCCAAAACTTGTACTTCTGGTGAAATCAAATCTTGATAGTAAAATTCTGGGTGGTATGTATTACCTTATCTACCTGGTATATATTTGTATGGGTAGATAAAGTAAGAATGTTACAGCAATCAGAAAAAAAAACTATTGAATTTTGGATTTTCATAGAATCATTGTTTTTTAAGTAGTATCTACAGCCTGCTTTTACTACCAAGTGAATCAAAAATCTCTAAACTGGCTGCGCTGTATTTTTCCACGGGGCATGTGAGTACATGATTCCGCACTGCTGCAGTAAACAAGGTCAGGCTGCTGAGGCCGTTTTGCTCTACTCTGGAAGGCAGTATTGAGTTGACAGTGATGGTGTAGTTCAGTTATCACGGATGATACTCAGTCAGCTCGCCAAGTGGAAGTATAATTTGCAGAAAAATTTCCAGGGCCATACAATAATCCATGAACTTCACAATAAATGTCACCTCAGGAAGTATCCAGGCTCAGAAATCTAAAAGAGGCATAAAGTGCTTACCACAGAAACATTAAACAGCATCATTCATTGTTTGGGGAATTCTCTCCAAAAATTGCTTAGGCATCTTTCGCAAAACACATAGGCATTTCTTATGCAAAATAGACCCACATTTAATATCTTTCACGGACAAGGTTTGGTTCCATCTTTATGGATATGTGTGTACATAAAATAATCATTATTGGAGTTCTAAGAAACCTAGTATTGTTCATGAAGTAACCCTTCATGACAAAAAATAGTGTATGGGGAATGTGATTTTGCCATTTTTCAACAATGGCCAATCATATGGCCAATCTTTGGATGAGAACAATTAAAAGATGAGGATGAACATCTTTGAAATGCATCCGGGAAAAAACTAAGTAAGTGAAATTACAGTGTCCATATATGACTCAAATTAGTTACGTAATAAATTAAAAGTGTGTTTCAAAACAAAATTATTAGTATAGATCTGTGGTCCACTTGATCCCCTGATCTAATCCTCTGCGATGTTTGTCTCTGGGGTAAATTAAAACAAAGTAAAAGGATTAAAACAAACTGTCTGCCAGGAAATTGCCAGCATTTCTCTATGTGAACTACGGCAACTGATGGATAGTTTCTTAAGGAGGTGCCAAAAATATATGAACGACAACAGTGGCCAGTTTCAGCATATCCTTTCCCAAAGTTGGTAGTAAAGCCTTTAAAAGTAGTTTTAAAAATGTTGCATGGTTTCATCCATGTCTTTCTATGATAGCAGCAGATCATTGAGGATACAGACAGGCAAAACACTGTGCATCTGGTTTGTACTTTTTTGACTCACTCATCACTACAGCACTGCAGACAATGACATTGATGATACACGGAATGAAGGTGGAGCACTAGTGGAATGCAATGGCAGGGGAAACTGGCAAACCCAGAGAAAACCTACCCCTGTGCTGCTTTGTTCACCACAAATCCCACATGTGGTCTTGGTGAGAGGCGGGTGGTCTAACCACTCAGCCATGGCACGGCCATATACATCGCTTTAAAAGCAATAAAATGAAATGAATGTCATCTGGAATATCAGACAAGAGAATGTGAATGAACTTTAGATCATCATTATTGAACTAAAACTCAGAGAAGTATCAGTTTGGTTACACTCTAATCAAGATATTCTGTTTTGCAAATGCACTTTAAGATTATCACTTGTTTCTTGCTTCCATAAAGTTACTTAATTTTTCAAATAAAATTTGTGATGTAATAGCAGTTATAGTCAAAAGTAATAGCATTTCTAACATTTACAAAACCTTGGTTAATGTTTAAAGAATAGAAGTAGTGACAAGTTATTCAGAAATTGTAGAGATATAGAAACAGTAGTTGCACTATAGCAAATATATAACAATTTGCAGCTGCAATCAGCTGACAATGAGGAAGTGATTCCTTGAAATTAGTTCTTAGCTAATTAACTTAAATTGCTTATAAACTATAATAGTTAATCTTTTCTTAATGTCTTCCAATTCAAAAGTGATGAATTTACTTATTACTATAATTGCTTTATATACACTGATGCAAATTATTCAAGTTTGTAACTATTACATTTGAACATATATTTTTTAAATGTTAATGTTAATGTTTAGCATAAAAGCAGAATGAGCTACATTTCAATCATGCATTGAAGCTTTTTTTTAATTTGTCATACCTTTAGTGGATGTTCATGAGGTGGCAATAGCCGTTCATTGTTTCTCCACCGCTCAATTAGAGTGAACCTTCCTGTCTTTCCAGTTGCATGAGCCAAAGCATACACCACATCCTGAAAGATAATTATATACTGTCATATATAAATATGTGTGAGTCAGTTGAGGAATTTAATGGACAAACGAGCATGAAAGCACATACCATTCACACTCTCATTCATACTTTCATACTCAAGGGAAGATAGGAAATAATCTTGGCAGGTATGGTAGTAGTATGGCTTTAGGGCGCACAACTACCCCCCAGCAGGGAATCAAACTGCAGGCAGGTACTTTCCCGAGAGAATATACATTTTATTTACCATGAAAACATCTTTATAAAATGGTAGTTTAATCAAAATCATAGAACCATCAATGAAAAAATCAATTTTTTTTTAAAATGTTCCATGCAAAAGATAGGTTAGGGTTGGCAGATTTTCTTGAAAATTTTTTGTGTTACAACCTTGGAAATGCTGAACTTAACATTAAGTTTAATTAATTGCTGCTTAGAGGAATTTAGTAACAGTGACATTCAAATTATACAGGCATACTTGTGGAGTCAGATTTTAACATTACATCACTTACCCTTTATTTATGAACACTGAGGTTAAAAAATAAAGCAATAGTTTTCAAAATTAGCCCCTCATAAATAAAAAGTGTAAGTGAAATAACGTTAAAAATTGACCCCACAAATATACCCATATCAAGTTTAGTATTTAACCAACTTTTCAATTTTGAGTTGTGCTGCTCATAGACACAACCGACACATATATTCCACTTTTTATGGGGGTGATCTCAAAACATACTTTTCATAAAAATTTTGGGCAGAATAAAATACTTTCCCCTATTCACCATATATAGTAGAGAAAGTAAAAATGAATCTAAAAGACAAAGGCTTTCTTATTACCTTAAAGGAGTTTGTTATTGAAATATGAGAGATGTTTCATATAAGGTTCAGTTGTATGGTATTTTAATAACTTTCCACTGTCTATATTTCCATCAAACTGTCTTTCATTTGAGAAAGTTCAATTTCCCCTAAAAACCAATTCTGATACAAATGCAATACATAAGGATGACCTAGCAATCCCTCGTCATTCTCTACACTTATTTGAAAAAATGCCTGGTTTCATTTATTGAATTATTTGTGGTGGCAGTGGTAAAATAAACAAAATAGTGGTTATAACTTGATGGTGGTGTTAAAAAATAGTTGCATGCATCGAAGAATTGGCTATCTGTATGACGTGTTCAATGTCCCTGGGCCTGGCTTGATGATGGGACAGGATGAACAAAACAAACAACATTTTGAAAGGAAATGCGTTATTCACAAATATGAGCTTTATATTTTTCTTGTAATAAGTATATGTTTCACTGATATGATTCCCAGACGCAATAAATTATATTGGAATGATGGAGAATTCATATGATATTTAAAGAAAGCAATATACCTACTATTTTATGTATTATATTAGTTTCTGATATATTTTAATCAAAATTGGTAGTGCCGTTTCTAAAAGAGCAAAATATTATATGGTTTATGTTGAACATCTTCATCATTCTTGTAAGATACTGGATTTGAAAAAAACACCTTGCATTGTACACTCAAAAACACACCTTTTTTTTTAAAAATAGTAAATTGGGCTCAAGAGCCCTTACAATGTGAATTTCTAATAAAACATTGATACTAAACTTTGGAGTGGAATACAGTATTTTCTTTATCTGGCAGAGATGAGCAATTGGTGGAGTGAAAACACAATTGATTTAATTGCATATCCAAAAAATATATCTGTAACTACACTCCTTGATTAAAAAGCAATTTACTATTGCCCATTAACTCTGAATATTCTTGTGCATTGAGACTTTTGCTCCAATGATTCTAGTAGTCTATGTCTTATAATAAGGAGATCATTGGATTCTCAGGTTTGCAGATTTAGCCCTTTTATTATTAAATTGGTATGTTGTGAGTGTGTGTGTGTGTGTGTGTGGAGAGAGAGAGAGAGAGAGAGAGAGAGAGAGAGAGAGAGAGAGAGAGAGAGAGAGAGAGAACACTAATGTCAAAGAGTGATGACTATATTTTCCTAACACTATGTTGATTGCAATAATTCAAGTCTGGTGAAGAAATATCTGTGCACTGTAATCCTCTTTAATTTCCACAGTTTCACCCTGACAGTTTATCTTATTTTCAATGTTTTAGTAAAACACAGCATACCCTAAAAAGCAGTATAAACTTTGCTGCTACATTCCAGAGAAAATATCTTAACTTATGGTATCTCTACTCTGTAAAATCAACTTTAGTGGGTTTTCTAATCCTTAATGACAATCAGTATTAGTGTTTGTTAGTAAAATGTTTAATACACTGTACCTGACATGTTGTATTTTCGGTAACGCCACAAACAATGCGCTGGATTCCTTCAACCCAGACCTTCAATTCCATGTCTCTCGAAAAAGATGTGAGTTACGAGAAGTGTTTGTTATCTGTTTGTGGCCAGCCACAATGGGCCAAGTCCACTGTTCAAGAGCATGGTTAACCATTCCTGTATATTTGAACTGCTCTTCTAGGATACCATTTTATAAACACCATTATTACCACATATATACATGAACTTTCGTTTCCTGAAATGTAACAATCAGTTTCTGTATCAATTATGTCAAATAATTATTCTTTTTAAGCCACATTTAAAGGTTATGAGCAACAATTTCAAATGTCCTATTAACCTGAAAAGTGTGACTTTCTTTCGCTCACCTGAAACATTAAAGAAAAATCATACTTCAGTTACTAGGAATTATAAGCGACCAGAAGACACACTAAGAGTAGTTGGGGCACACCCATAATATTTTTACACAAATTAATAAATTTTGTTGTTGTTGTTTTTCGTTTTCTTTATTTTTTTAATAAACTCCCACATTTACCGACAGAGTGCTCCTTATATCGTTCAAACACGACTAGAGTCCGCTAAATACAATGCGTTTTACATATGTAAATTAATACAGATGCTTTATTGTTGCTTAGGTACAGATTAATATAATGAACTTTAATTTTACTTTCCCTGAGAAGGAATTCAAAATCATTAATTTGTTTATTTGATATTGATGCATAGTTGCAAGTTGCAGGGTACCCAACAGCATGATTTTTGTAAACCTCTCAGTCTTATTTACACGTAGGTGACTTGCAATTTATAGGTGACATAAAAAGTATGAATATCGAGCAAAGTAATAACCAAGTAGATTCACAACTTCAACATTTTATCGAAGTTGAAACGCAAAAACAGAGATTTCAGGTAAGAACATGAAGACTGTCAACGTTTATTACTAAGTTAGAACTTTCTGTGGAAGTTTTTCTTAAATATACAAATATCCAGCTAATTTGCATATCCCCCTTTATTTTTCAGTATCTAGTTCATGGATTAACGGATCAGTGCTGGGAGCTTTGCATAGACAAGGTGTCTTCTCGCCTGGAATCTCGAACGGAAAAGTGCCTATCAAATTGTGTTGAGCGATTTATTGATACAACCAATTTTATTACCACGCGTTTGGAGAAGAAGTTAAACGCAGTATCAGATACTCAGTTCGACTGATCTCCCTGAGGCTCAGAAATGATAATTAAAGTATAGTCAGTAGTTTTCTAATGGTTAAAATAATGATGAAAGTTGTATTTTAGACAAAGTAAAAATGTGGTCAAAACTTAGAAACTTGATCAGCCGTCATAGACGTAAATTCATAGTTGGGGCTGTGTTAATTGGAGGAAGTGTTTTGCTAACAAAATATGTAGAAAAGAAGTTAAAGGAGTGGCAAGAGAAGGAAGCAAGAGAATTCATGGACCGGACACGACGGCAACAGCATTTTGAAAGCACGGAGAGGACCTGCAATCAAACCATAATATCACTGACACCCTCTTTAATTGAGGCAATAGTGAAAACACTAGACACTGATGACTTCATAGAAAAGCTGCGAAACAATCCAATTGATCGTGTATCACTATGGGAGGAGCTAAAAATTCGAGCTTTCACTCGAGCTGCTTCATTTGCTTATTCAGCACCCATGCTGGTTATAGCACTTCGTGTTCAGCTAAATTTGATTGGTGGATATATGTATCAGGATTCTTCAGATGGTACCTCACAGCTTATTGATGGTGTTTTGCAGCAACAATATTTATCTTTGTGTCATCATTTCCTCAGCAATGGGGTGGGAAAACTCTGCAGTTTGGTTGAGAACAAAGTGCATCTAGTGGTAGAGGGTACATCGCTCAAACAAAGACTCAGGCTACAAGATACAGAACAGATATTTTGGGCAATTCAGGCAGCTATAACATCTGATTCAGAAGATCCCATTAAAACATTTTCCCGCTACTTTTTACCAGAAGAAATTCCAAGTTCCTCGTCGGAAAATGAGGCGTTAATGCAGAAAATGATAATGGAAACTGTAGATTTACTGGAAAGTGAAGAAGTAATATCTCTTCTCTCTTCTTGTGTGAGTCGATGCTTCTCTGTTCTTGTTGATAATATTGCAGATAGTTATATTCCTGCAAATGACACAACCAAAGCTTCGCTCAATGCACCAGATAATGGTGAACCTGTTGCAGGACCTTCAGGTTTACAAATTCAGAAACACCAAGGTTCTGGATACAGCAATGGGATCAGTAATTTTACTCATCCTAATAACATTGCAATGCCAATGGCAAAACTTATCCCAATTGTTAACAAGCTCACTCAGGGACGAGGAGATATTCCTGATCCTTTGATAAATCAGATGATCATTAATGAAAAGGTGAAAATGTTGGGAGCAAATGTTTACGAGGCTTTTAGTCATAAACTTCAGTAGTTTTTTGATTCCGCAGAAGTAGATTGCAGTAGCTGCTCAAGTTACGTTATTTCCAGCATTTATATATTTTTACTAGAGCAGGGTATGGTGCCTGTGAACACAAGTTTATTTATACAATATATTATATATAGGTATTTGGTTTGATGTAAATTCTTCATGAAATTAAATAAGGATTTATGTCTTTGCTCCAGTAGATCTCAATTAAGATGTATGCCATTGGCAGAAATGTTTACCAAGAAATGGAAATTAATGTGAAACTGCTCAAATACTCATGCTAATCTGGTATGTCCTGTGCTTGAACCTTAAATTATACAAGGGTAATCTCTGATACTTGTCATGCATTTTGGTGTACCCACAAGTATAGTCCAATGTTGAGGATGCTAAGTCACAAAGCATATCTGAGGTATATTTTAAGAAAGAAGTGGTGCTGTTGTGGCTGTGTAATGTAGCCAACGGAAAATCCCTAATCATCTGAGCAACAAGTATAGGAGAAACTCTTGATACCTGTATTAAAACTTAAAAAAGGGACTGATTTTGCAAGCTAGTCAGCATTGTGTTACCATAAATGTACACTTGAATAAGATCAGCTTGCTTGTTTGCTGCTGCTATTTACTAGAAATTTGTCAATTTTGGACTAAAACTTGCAGTGCCAAGCTAAATAAAAAGGAATGCTTAGCACCTTGTAATTGAAGCCCTGCTACTTAAATGTTCACAATTGCCTTCGAACACCTGCAAGCTGATAAGTATATATAAGTGCCTAGAACAGTACATGAGTAGGTTAGTCTGCTTTTTTGTATTGGTGTCATGATTTGAATATTGGATTCTACCCCAAACATGGAATTATAATCATGTTCTAGTTATAAGTCAGAAGTTGTGAACATGTCATTGCATGTACACAAAAAGCTGCTTGTGACAGATCAGTCTATAGACAGAGATGTCGGGTTGCATTATAAAGCTAGTGAACAATGTATTATAACTTCAGTTGATATTCAACCAAAATATTTTTCATTTGATTATGCATTGTTACTTGCAGTTCCAGAGCTTGTGCCACAGCGTAATATAAGAAGGCAATGTTCATATTTCAGCTTATAGACAAAGGAAAAGGAAAATGGTAGAACTTGGAGCAAAATCAGAGGGGTGGTTTCCATGCAACATGGAACATACAACATACTATCCCATTAATTGTCACAGGCATCTTGTTTACTACAAACTGCTTTGTATGTTGCAGGTAATTTACATGTAACACAAATGAAACCGAAAATAATTAAGTTCCGTGCTGTAATAAAACTAGAATGAAGAGCGTAAGTTTTTAGCATTTCATTGCATAGACAATGTTAATTACTATAAAGAATCAATAAATTTGTTTTTGTTGCAATGATTCTTAAATTTATAAGCTGATAAGCAGTGCTTATCAAACTTTCATCACTATCCCCCTTTACTTGGACACAAAACTCACAGTGTAAGGAATTAAAATTTGATAGTACCACTAGTTATGGGTGCAAACATTCATTAATTAATGACAAGAACTCTAAAATGAACTCCTTCACATAAATTATTTATATTATTTGTGTTCTATGGTTGTATATATTTGCTAATTTTTGTGACTGCTGATGTAATTCATGTTATTCATGCATGAAGCTTATACATTGTACCAGGCTCTACAGCTCTTGAAAGGAAATGAGAGACATAAAGATACTAGTATACATGGTTATGGGTAATAACCATGAATAAATCAAAAGTTAAGATCATTGTATAGGAATTGAACCTGGGACCTCTTGAATTGGAATGTCAGATGCGTGAGACATCTAAGTTGGAGATATTAACATGATATAATAATAGCATCAATTATATTGGCAATTTTTGTCTTCCTCACAGTAATGTTGAATGTATGTTTTCAGTCATGTCGAAAAATAAATCAGACTTCAAGCATTAAGATGACATTAAAATGGCAACTGATGCCAATAAGATGCTGGAATCAGTTTTTTAATTGAAATGGAGCAGCATTGCTGTTGCTATGAACAGAGTTTCAAAAAGACTTTTTGAAAATAGCCAACAAAGGTACAGCAGAAAGTTTAAAAGGTGTTATATGTCTCGCTACAGCTTTAGATGGAGCTCTCATATGCTAGATGTGGAATATCAGCAAATTACACTTGGTATTAATAGTTCAGTTAGTTTTGTGGCCAGTGCTATCTTAATGAATGTTATATTCACAATCTGTAGATTGTATGTGCACCACAGTTGTGTTCTGCTTGAAAGAAAGTTTTATGAACATGTTTTATTTTAATTTCAATACTAAATGACATGTAATTTTTGTAATTTATTGCACTGAACATTTTATGCATTCTAAATTACATTTCATAGCCAAATTATAAAGTTTTGCTAGGATCAATTTCTTATATCTGTGACACCACAATCATAATTTTATTTTAAACTACCAAACTTGACTAAGTAAATTTAAATTCAAATTAACCAACATTTTTAAAATGAATACATTTAAAGGTAATCAGTGCAATATTAATAATAAATATTCATGATAATATCATCTAACAGTACATACTGGGTAAGGCAAAGTGTTACAGGTTTGAGTTTCAGGAAATTTACAAGTATGTATATTCCTGGAAGATCTTAAAATGTATTTCTTTCAGGTTTCACAGAGAACCCATTGATTGTTGGCTTTTATCTTTTACCCATAGTACATCTTGTAAAGCAGAAGATGGCTGATCAGCTAAAGTTACAGCAGGAGACTGGATTAGTAAGAGTCTATGATAAATAAGGAACATTGTTGCAAAGCAGAATTGAGCTTGGCATACTTTTGTGTAACTTACTTTTTCTGCTCAAGTGGTATTAAATTACATTTTGGCATAGTGTGCTTGTTTAAAGCATGGTAATAAATTAAAATTTCTTCATCATTTTTAATGCCTGTAAATCATGGTTGTTTTGTTTTTTTAACATAGCAACCTGGAGTCTTTAAAATTTTCTGTTAATTATCTTGAAATATGATTATTATGGATGCGCTAATGAACTTGTAATTAGTTATTTTGTAACTGTACTTATGCTTTGAGACAAATAAAGGCACTGTTTCCAGTTTTGTGCATTATTAGTTTTCGTTATGCCTTTCATTTGTTAATTTTTGGAGGAAGAGTAAATTTTTTATAATCATGATTTAACAATTTCTAGATAATTTTACAAATAAAAGAAGAAAGCAAAACAAGGCTTCTACCATAATGATGATGCTAAACAACACTACTTTTTAAAATTCCTGGAATAAACTTTGGCATCTACAGAAAGCCAATGCAGACAGGCAATTACTTAAAATCTAACAGCTATAACTCAAGATCTTAAAAATAAGCATTTTACAATAGTTTAACACAGACTCGTGAACATACACTTTAAGACATGAGTATGAATCAAAATGTAAAAATATTGAAATTGGATAAATAAGTGGTATCCAAAAGTCTTTAATAGACAAATGAATATGGCAAAAAAAGTTAAAAGAAACAATCATGCTCAATACAACACAACAGTAGAGAAGAGGTCTTTCAGAAAATATACATCACCCACAGACATTCAACAAATTAAAAATGATATTCAGAGAACACAACATACAATTAGCTTCAGCTTGATACACCATAAAAAAAAATGTACTTGTCCCTACTACTAAGGACACCATCCATTCAAATAAAAAAATCCCATCTAATTTATAAAACAGAATGCAGCAGCTGCAACCAACTAGCAAGGAACTTGGAAACAAGAACCAAGAAACTTTAAGATGCATAAAACACAAACATCTAGAAAATTCAGCATTTGCCACCCATTTTTGGATGGAAAACACATAAATCCAGAATCAAAATACTAAAACACATAACAGGAAAAAGCAAGAATTGGAAACAAATTTTCATCTGGAAGAACAAGAACAGTCTTCAATTTTGATATTCCCAATACCAACCTGTTGTACAATTTCCAAGAAATGCCACCAGATCAGTCTTGGATGGATCAGCTCCATCACTAATTACTCGATGATTTGACAGTAATGGAGGAAACTGCCCTCCGAAGCATGTTCCAGGAAATTTAATAAACGAGTGTTATTCAGCATCATTAATTAACTCAGGATTTACTTTTAGGCCATCTATTGTAAGACAAGTTAGTGCCATTTTACACATTTTGGTTTGATGTTATGCTGTAAGAACTAATGGACTGCTCTATAAGTAATATAAGTGCTGAAAATTTTCCAGTGATTGGAGACTAAACCCCACTTATGACAACACAAGTTCTAAAAGCAAAGAGAAGCCATCACCTTTTACAGATTGATTTAGTGAAGTAATTATAATGGGAGAATGTGCCTTTTTTTACTTTATCTACTACTTACACACAGTAAGTAGAGGAGGTATTGCATTCCATCCAAATATTTGATATCAAGATTTCACTGAATACACATTTTGAGGTTCGTTGAAGCCATCATAAAGTATTCATTCAGAATGAAGAGGAAGCTATTCCCAACAAATTTAAGATATGCATTTTATTTTTATGTAAATATGTTTAATACATGATATTTTAATCAAAATCTCTGTCCATTTTTGCGGGAATAAAAGAAAAATTCAAAAATCTTCATGAACAAAAAAAAGTGTATGTGCATGTGCCCACATGCCTGCCTGCGAACAACTTACTCAAGACTGTAAAAGTCAGTTAAATTCAATACTTTCTTTTTAAGCTCAGGACCTTTAAAGGACGCAATACAATAATTTTGAACAAAATCCCCTGACCCCAAACTATCCTTTAAAAGAAAAATGTCATTTTTTTTCTTAAAAATGGCTCATAAGAATTTTAATAAACTACCATAAGTTTAAGCTTTTATTCGTGGCAAAATATATACACCTACCTGAATTTTCTGAGAATAGTCTGTGAAGTCCTTTTTATAACTGCAATTTTAAATCATAAGAGGCAGTCACAATTTTATTTCATAATGTAGAGCTTTTGAAATAATGTATATATATATATATATATATATATATATATATATATATATATATATATATATATTATATAAAGTTATATTTTGTTGTCAGCCACTTCTGAGACTTCATTATTTTTTGTTGTTGTTGAAAATGCACTTACATTTTCCCCAAGTGAATATGCCTTTTTTTTTTGGTCATTACAAACAGCCTGGAATTTCAAAACCAACCCATATCAACTTGCTTTTTAAACATCTGATTATTGCTTTAGCCTAATTTTTATTTATTTATTTGCTCCATTTATACTTTAACTCAGTGGTCAAATTGGCAACTTTTTACCTTTGGAATATATTGTCCCTCTGCAATTGTTAACTCGTATACCGTTAGTTGCCTTTGGATCTGCTTTTTTCTTTTGGTTTTATGTCGGACTTGCTAGATATCCCATATTCGAGAAGGAAGAATTATGTTCACTATGTGGGATGACAAAAATCCCATACTTCATTGTATTTAAATATTGTATTCTGAAATGTGCACATTGTTAATTTGGCACAATCTTCAAAAAACTAAATATATGGTGTATCTGCAGATCTGCCTTTAGAAAATGATTGTTTTTTTTGTAGCTTAATTTCCTTTAACATGGATGGTCTTATTAGACGATGAAAATGAAATTGGTGAAATGATCTCAGGGTCCATGGAGCTTAAAGTTACTCAAAATTTGCCTTGACAGGATGAGGGGAAACCTTGGCAAAAGAAACCTTATCTAGGTAACTCACCCTAAATGGCATCAAACTTGCGACTTGTTGAATGTGAGGCAGATGCACTACCACCATACTGCACAGGTGGGTAAGTCCATTGTTATTCTAGTAGTATATTATGCCTATCAGAATTATGTATCTTAATCTTTTAAGCATATATGAAATTTGTTTCGTAACTTTATAGATGACTGGCGGTAGAGAAATTGGTCTGTAATTTTCCATTAATTTGCTTGATCCTTTTTTGAAGAGTGGCTATATGTTTTTAAATCTTGAGACTATCAGGAAAGTCGCCTGTCCTGAATGAAACATTTATTACATTAAAGGCTCACTTATAATATTGTATTTTCTGGTTATAAAACTGGAAAGATAATCTATATAAGATTTTTAAAAGTATTAACTTCAGTTCAATAAACTAACAGTAGGCAAAAGAAACATGAAGATGAAAGACGTAGTAGGTTTGCATATTTGTTTTGTTCATCATCATGAATATATTATAAAATTTTTGTTGTTCTATTGAAATATGTAGTAAAATAATTTACAATAGGATTTGGGAACAGAACTATTTACCTTATTGACTGCATATTTTGGAATTTGTTCCATTTGGTTTTTAATAATGTGACAAATAGATTTAGATTTATTTTTACTATCTTATATTGTTGGTTTTATGAAACCTATTTGACAGAATTAACTAATTTGAGAATTTTTTATCAGCATTCTGCTTTCCAAGCTCCTATGTGGATAAAGAAATATGTTAAATTATAAAGCACATTGAAAATTATTGATATTGTTTAAAAAAAAACCTACCATCTTTTTGATATTGCAAGAAGTTTGGGGATCTCATTGTTTGTGATATAGGGCATCCAAAATATCTCCAAACGCTCAGTCTTTTCAAACTTGATCATTCTGCTGACTATGAAATACTACAACAAAAGATGACAAGGTCTACAACCATGTACTCTGAGATACATGAGTCTCATATAGTTAACAAACGTGCAAAAATAACAGGTCATAGAAAAGAAAAATCATATTTTCTATAACCTTCCTTTTAAATCAGGCCAAAAAAAAGATAGTTTATGATTGTTACAGCCTATTTAATAATTCTTTGTCACTTGCCATTAATCTTGTGTTTGAATAGTGATAATTGGCGCCTATTATGTTTTGTATAAGAAGTATGAATGTCAGTTTGAGATTTTACTTATCTGAAGACTTCCGAATTTAATACATAATTTAAGACATATTTACCACAAAATCATGTCTATGCAGATATGTTTGAAAATTTACATTGTTTATGACATTGCACTATAAGACAACCTTTTCGTCTATTTTTAACCATAAAAATGTGTTGAAAGTCCCAGTATAATTTTTCTACACACTGTTGAGTTTGTTTATTGTCCTCTTCGTGTGCATTTTTGTACATTTTACTGATTTCTTGATATCCCTGTGCTAACTCAAATGTATCATGAAAGATAGGTCTTGGGTTCGATTCCCGACCTGGGCAGGAAATTTTCCTTTAACCAGGATTATTCCCTAGCCCTCAAAGAGTATGGAAGTATGTGAGAGTGAATGTGTGTGAGTGAGTGCAAGGAAAATAAAACAATTAATAAAAAATCATAGTAAAGAACCTACAGACAAGTTTGTTTGTTCCTAATGCAAAACCTCCAATATGACCTTAGATGTTAAAGGGGGCTGTGTAAATAAAACAGCATAAAAAAAAATCTGAATCCTAAAATATACAACAAATTTCATTTGAATGAAACATTTCCTCTAAATTTAAAAACTGATTGATATTTAATTAAAAAACTAATTTATAAAGAAAAATTAAAAATCCGACGATTTTGAACAAAAATCCGTATTTCCAACAGGGCATAAGAAAAATTGGAAGATCTGGCAACTTTGAAACCGAACTACACAAGCTGCTGTTCGTAATTTCGCGTTACATTAAGGAGCCTTGCCAAAATTTGAATAAACGGGGGCCGCAGGAAATGCTCAGTTAAGCAAGTTCACCAACGTAACAGAGTTAAAATGAAGCGAGACGTTGGATCAAGTTCAAGCAAGGTGCAACCTGCAAGGTAAACCTTGCTGTTGTCTAGGTCATCGGAAGAAGTATTAGATAATAAGTAAACTCACTTCAACCTTATAAGAAATAAACAGAATTAGGCAAAACAAAAAAAAGGTAAGCTTTTTTTGAGATTATCGGAAATTTAAACACACAAAGAACTGAGTATAAAGTAGATTCAAGTGTAACTTCATTTGTTGCAGACAATGCCATAGCAAGAAAACTGAAGGAATCAAAACATTACGGAAATGAAAATTGAATAGCAGCATTACATTAAATAGTTTTAAAGGTACACAAATACGGCTCAAAAGTAAAGCATGTGGAAATACATTTCCAGAGGAGTCAGGGAAACAATCGAAAAGAGATTTAATAGTTTTTCGAAAAAGGATAGATGTGGAGGACAGGACAGCAATCCTGTATCGTGTTTACAAGTTAAGCTTGTCCCTGGTACAGTTTGTGCTACAGAACGAAGAAACGCCAGCAGTGAATGTAGTGGTGGATCACGCAAAGAAAAGAAACAGGAACACAAAGGAGAAAAATGGGAACAAACCCCAGATGTGGAGAATAACGTTGTTGGTGCTCTAGGATGGGTAAGTAGATTAAAATATGTTTATTTATGAAGTTGCATTAGATTATATCATATGTACGTATTAACACGCTCACTATAATATCGATATAATTTCCACAGGCCATCCAAATTTGAAAGTGTTGAAAGGATTAACATGTTTAGATTTGAAATCTTCTAGATGTTGAGATTTTACTTCTTACCTCTATAAAAATATCCCTCGGCTATGCTTTATAGCTTAGGGCCCTCCACCTTGGGCAGTGTTTGCAGCTTAGGGCACTCAACCTTGAGCTGTGCTTTGCAGCTTGGTGCCCTAAAAGTTTATAACAGACCAGTAACTGTAAAGCAACTCTAATGACAATAAAAGAATGAATCCAGATCTGATGTGGAAATAATGCCATAAGATCTGTTTAACTACCCAAATTTGGACTTCTCTTCCATGATTATCTGTAGAATTGTTGCACTTTGGATGGTAATAATACATTGTGGCTTTGCTGTTCATGTGCAAAAATTATCAACATATTAACAAAAAACTCATTAAGCTCTAAGCCACAAAGCCTAACCCAATGTTGAGAGCCTAAGCCATAGACGGAAAGGTGTAGTTGAGGGAAGTTGTGAAGCTAAACCCCAGAAAGGATCCTAAGAAGTTAAAATCCTGACAATCTAGCAGATTTCACTTTCTTCATTAGGTTGCACTCATCACCATTCATGCATAATTGTGGCATGATAGTGTGATTTGTTTGCTTTTTCTTTCTTAAATCATATTTCTTCCCGATTTACTTTTGGGCGCAATTATGGAACCACTTGTCCCAAATTCAAACAAATAATTAATTTTAGGATCAGATGTTAAACAAATCTAGAATGCTGCAGCATAAACTTTGAAGCTTTTCCACTCTACTGGGTTAAGAATTAACATATAATAAAACACAAGAAAAAGTTCTGTGAATAATTTGGCAACTCTACCTATGAATTATTCCACTTGATACTGGATTGCTCTGAACTTTACCTTTTTGTTTAATGATAAATTGGCATACCATTTTTAC
Source organism: Hymenopus coronatus (assembly GCA_030762935.1). Lineage (NCBI taxonomy): Eukaryota > Metazoa > Arthropoda > Insecta > Mantodea > Hymenopodidae > Hymenopus > Hymenopus coronatus. Next base: position 84,971,366 of record CM060892.1, on the reverse strand, counting down.
ATTAAACTGTTATGTGCTAAATAGTTGAAAACAACGAGCACTATCCATTAAAAAAATCTTATATGTTCCATTCACATGACTTTCTCTACATCTCTGCAACAAATTATTGTTAAAATGCTAAGGCTTCTATTTACTTCATGCTAATTGAGAGAAAATTAGCAGAACTAGTCTTATTACTTGCTTCCTTGTAAGTAGAAGCGAAATAGGGAGTACTGTGGGTTAAAGTAATAGTCAAAAGGTGGTTGCTATGTGACTGAAGTTCCTTTGTTTGTATGGACAGAAGTTGACCAATTCCTGTATGAGAAAAGTAAGTTTTTTTAAAGGTGAAATCAAAAACAAGGAATAACTCAAAAACGATCAACTCCACGAAAAAAATGTACATAACATAAATTGTGTGTTTTAACGTGCTCTATATTTTTTGTGTTGCACGTTTGTGTCCATCTCTTACAGTTTAACGTTATGCAAAATTCCATAAAATTGATCCAGAATAAAGTAGTCATCAGGGGCTATTCCCAGAAAATTCAAGATATACATTTTGTCAAGTAAATATCTTTAATATACAAAATTTTAATCAAAATTGTTAGAGCCATTTTGGAGAAAATAAACGTTTTCGAAAAAAGTTCCATGTAAAGAGTAGTTTGGGGTGGGGGGATTTTTCTCATAATTTTCGTGTCGCCTTCCTGGAAGGTACTAAACTTAAATACTAACTTTGGTATTTTACTGACTTTTCATTTTTGAGCTATCGTGTTCACAGACAAACAGATACAGACCTTTTTCTGAAAATGCTTCTTTTTGTTATACAGGGGACCCCAACATATATATTTCTGGTGAAATCTCGGGTTCGAATTTTTGGGTGGACTGCAATACCTTCTCTATATACTATGTACATAGTACGTGTAGAGTAAGTAAAAATTAATATGACTCAATCCAAGCGAGAATTCTGTACCACTAACAATGAAGTTCAGTTATTGTTAAATAATAGCTAAATCACATTCGTTGTTAATTAAAGGTGGATCTTTTCACAGAATTTGTTAAAAATATTTTAAATATTTAAGAATATTTAAGCCAACATGCCTTACTTCACATTCTGTTATTGAATGTGAGGAGTAGCTTACTTGATTGTTAAAAGTCGGGTGCAGTGGCAGATTTGTCCTACACTGCATATCAGTAACAATTTTCCCATTGATAGTTAAACAAATGTCTCATATAATAATTATTACAGCCACTACTGTAATTTATATTTTTCAAGTTTATAACTATTCCTTTAACTTGTGCTGTAATATAATCCTTAACCTGCCTTGAGATCCACATAAATTGTTTCCTGTTAACAAATAAAGTAACAAAGCTCCATTACAATTTAGCTTTAAATATATTTTAAAAATATTTAACCTACATAATACATTGCTTGGTTTTAAAATCACTAAATAGGAGGGAGGGGGATTAGGGGAATGGGCAGTGGAATGACGCAAAAGCACCTTTCAGAGCAGAGGCACCATGGAACCTTTTTGTTGCGTGCCTGTAATTGTAGATTTTTAAAATTTTTGAGGACAAAATGTTACAATCTGAAACAAATTGTTTTATGTGAAGGCAGAGATGACATGCTGAGTGGAAAAAGTGTAGATTGACCAACAGCCAATGAGGTGCTCCCTTTCCATGGTTTTATTTACAACTCCTTTGAGCTTGAAGTAAAATTACTTTAGTATGTATAATAAATAACACTCAATTAATTTAATTTGGAGGTCTCATATTGGTAGCTCAGTAGTTGTTTGGGAACAGGAAAGTCAAAGATAACAAATTAAGTTCCAATTGTGACACTGAACCTTTCAAATCTGTTTCAGCTTTCCAGCCTTTGGCTGCATACCTCTAGTATGAAAGTACAAATAATAGAAAATGTAAAATAAGAAATAAGAACTGAAGCTTTCCTGGCGACATATTAATTCAAAATCTTCTCGGGCTTCTAGCCAGGTAAAAACTTGGTTTGACACCAACGTTTCGAAGAAGTGCATCTTCCTCGTCTTCAGGCTGAACTGATGGTTTGAGCTTGCCTGTCTCCGCAAGCTCAAACCATCAGTTCAGCCTGAAGACGAGGAAGATGCACTTCTTCGAAACGTTGGTGTCAAACCAAGTTTTTACCTGGCTAGAAGCCCGAGAAGATTTTGAATTAATAGAAAATGTATTTATCATCAAGGGATTAGTGCATGTATAAACATATATTTAGTTTTTATTGATTAATTATATCCTCTATAACATCTTTAGTATACTTGAGCATTGTTCTCAGTGTGTATTCCACAAATCAGCTGTGAAATGATCCAAACCACTATCATGCTAATTTTAACAAAGAGTGTTTTAATGTAAATATTGGTTTGAAATTTTAATTTGTTCTATTTTACTAATATTAAAATGGTTTGATGCTTTATTTTGCAGAGTGGTGTTTTAGTCTTGGGTTGGTACATGTGCCAACCATTATGCTGGAAGAAAAATCGCCAAAAGTTGCCATGTAATGTATATCAAGAGAAATTAAAATCTGCTGTAAATTGGTGTTTTTGGAGTAACCGATTATTTAGGCAAGATCCAGAATCTATTTTTCGAGTCTGTCATGCTTCAAATTATATCCTACCACAAGCTCATAGTATATCAACTCAATCTTCAATTGGTGCTGCAGAGGATTCTGTTGGATTTTCCATTCCACTTGATATAACAGATGAGACAGCATCAGAAATTGGTCCAATTACAGCAGAACAGGTAAGTTATTGCAAATTAACTCTTGAAGTGGAAGAGCTTCATCAGACTATGAAGTTACTTTTAGATTAATTGTTCTACTAAAAGAAATTAATTTTTAGTTCTGCTCTTATTATACTAAAACCAACTGCTATATTTTATGGGGATTAATGTTTATGAAACATCCTAATCAAATCATTAGGTGCGACATAACCATAGTAAAAACCTGCTCACATTGCTATGATTGTTCTATGTATCAATTCAAAAATATTGATTGGACATCACTAAATTCTTCTGTACATGAATTGACACCTTATTGTTTAATAGTGTGTGAAATGGAAAATGTGGATATTTTTTGGAATGGGAAACAGGATAAATTGCCACAAGATGGAGAAGCAGTTACAATGTTGGTAGACATGAGGGTAGGTAACAATAAAACTGGAGATTTTCAAGAAAAACTATGGAATAAATAGATGAGAAGTTTAAAGGAGCATGAGAATTTTGTGATAGTTTTGTATTACAGAGGCTATTTACCATACATACAAGCTGGGGGTTAAGCTATGGGAGAGCCTTGGTATGGTGGTGTTAGATTTTTTATATGAGTTACTCGTGTTTGGTTTGCAATGTTTTTTGTAATTTGTTGAAATTATAACTAAAATACAGTAAAACTGTGTAATTATGCTCTTCAAGGGACTGTAGCCTAAACACTCAATCAGATAGCACTAGACATGGGTAGGAGGAAATTTATATTTTGTATTGGCCTGCAAAACATCTGAACCTCAATGTAACAGAACATGTGGGATATGTCTTTTGCTCAGAAAAGGGAACCGAATCAACAAATTTACATGTAAACTAAAATTTAAATTATCCAGATAGGATACAAGCTGCTATTTGAGACTGAGACAATAATATCCTAGCCCACTTGATTTAAATCATGCTTTATTCATTATTAATTATAATGACGTCATAAACATACAAATTCTCTACCATGAAACATTTGTTAGATTTTTTGTCCAGTGAGAACAAAGAAGCTATTGATTTAAATACTTTGTCATAGTAACAAACAGAAAATTGTAAAGATAATACAGTTTGCTTGAGTCTTCTGTCAGCAGACGTATTAATAATCATTATAGTTTTCTGCCAAAGGCGAGTTAAAAGTCAACACACAAGCGAGAATAGCATAAATAGTTTTTTGCTTAGTTGTTTATCGTAAAAATTAATTTTATAATTAAAAATTAAATAATAAACATTTAAGCTCTCTTCAATGTCATAACAATTATGCTGGAGCACTATTTTAACATCACATTGGCTTGTTTAATAAGTCTTCAAATGGCAGTCTTTCATATGGCTTGTTAATTCTATTTCAAATGGTGCGCATCACATTGGGACATGTTAATATGTTAATTCTGGTTCAATGTTCAGTGAATTTATTGTATTAAATACAAATTAAGTATAAACATAATATTTTTGTCATATTTTCATGCAAATTGGAAGTATTATGATCATTTTGCCTGGCATGTACATATTTTGTTATTTATAACTGTGCAGGTGAATTCCAAGTTGGTATACAATTTCAATTAGTCAATGTGGATATAAAAACAGTAAAATCAAAGTGACCTTGTGATACAAAACTCTAAGGCTTATGTCTGACATAAAGCAAACTACTTCCCATAATTGTATTCAGATGAGCCCCTCTCTTTGCACTTTAAGAGTCTTTTTCCTGGAATCCTGCAGTATTTTATACTACAATTCCTGGAGAGTGATAGTGATTAGGATATGTTGCACAATTTTAGCTACCGCTCAGATATTTAACCTTTTTGAAATACATTTGATGTTTTAGGCACTTGATGAAGCTGCAGAGCGTTTGGCAAAAGCAGAAAAATCTATGCTAAGTGGCATAGAGAACCGTCTGGGAGTGGCTTGCATGCAGCTGGGACAACACAATGAAGCATTAAGTTACTTTCATCGTGCAGTTGAAATGGACAGTGCCCCTGCAGCATTCAATTTAGGAATCTGCTATGAAACTGGAAAGGGAACAAAGCAGGACCTCAGATTAGCTGCAAAATATTATGAGTTAGGTTCCAAATTGGGTCATGCATCAGCTAAGTATAACCTAGGTGTTTTTTATGCTCAAGGCTTGGGTGGTCTTCCAGTCAACTATCAACATGCAAGGGAACTTTTTGCTGCTGCTGCTGAACTTGGAGAAGAGAATGCCAGACAAGCTCTGAGTATGACATCGAAAAACAGTAGCCTTTCACAAGGTTTGTAATCCTTCCTTTTGTCAGTATATTGTTAAGACAGAAATTCTCATTAAGGCATAAATTACATCAATTTCATCATGTCATTACTAAATAAAACTTTGTAAACCCACTACTTATGTGGGGGCACAGTAACTATGTGATTAGACCATTGACCTCTTGACAAGGCAGCCTGGGTTCAATTCCAGGGGACCACATTGAACAAAGCAGCATCTGGGTGGGTTTCTCTGGGTTTGTGGTTCCCCCCACCATTCATTCCATCAGTTCTATAATTATCTTTTCTTTCATTCTTTTAATAGCATTCTCTTCCTAACTCTCGTACCAGGCATCAGGCTGATCACTCATCCTGGCTTCTCTCTGATCCAGAGTTCATGTGCTCCCCAATAGACATCTGAACCCAGGTACTAGCTTGTAAATCCTACATGTGAGAAGGATAAACAGAGGAGGAAGAAGGGGAAAAAAAAAACCTCTTTAATATACCAATATTCTGCAGGAATACACAATCGTAGAGAATTAAAATAACCTGATTTGAAGTGATAACTCATAACAGTAACAAATATGTTGAATATTTATTTGCACTTAAAAGAACCCCCATACCTTGAAAGATGGTTCCTCAGCAAAATTTTCAGCTGTTTTACATCCGAAAGTTATGATTTTGTCCTACAGTGCCATCAGGGCAACAAGCTGCATAGCGTCAAACTCACAAACTATAAATTTAAATCCGATCATGGAAATATCGTAATGATGCCCTTTGCTCCACTTAGAAGGTACAGGAAATACTTATACTCTTTAATAGTAGGAACGATGTTCATTGCAGTATTGATGCTCTCTGTATGTAATTAAAGTCTGAGATTGAATGTGTCGTCTAATTTTACTGTCTCTAGCACAAATGTACGTACGATGTACATAGTAGCTGGAGAAGATATTTATTATATACTATCCAAAAGTTTGATGTCGAGATTTCACTGGAAATATGTTTTGAGATCCCCTGAATTTATTAAAGTATCTGTCTGTACATGTGAGACAGACAGACTGACCGACTCAGAAAAGTCTGTCAAATATTAAACTTAATATTTAAATTCAGCATCTTCCAAGGATCAACACAAAATATTTTCAATTCTCCCAAATTATTTCAAAATTAGAGTAAATATTGAAAATAGCTACACACCTAAAAGTGCTTCTGTTATTAATGAATCAGTAATCTTTGTTTCAGATTCTGGCTACACCAATGTTGGAAATGCATCTTCTGTAATGACCAGTTCAGAATCAAGAAATGAAGACTCCTTTAGCCAGTCCAACTGTGACATTTCAGAAGAAGAAGAAGCAGACATGCTGGCAGAAAACTGCTGTGAGAGTTTCTCTCAGTCTGCATCTGTACTGTATAATAGTTTGGACAACAAAGGTTCTGAACTTTCAAGAGAACAAAACCTAATTTTCCCTAATATATTTCCAGATTTCTCTGAAGCTAAGATAAAGGAAAGAAACAGAAGTTCAATCTCATTGTTATGCTAAATATGATACTTAGATGCACAAACTTATGGTAATAACATGACAGAAGTCTGAAGGAAAATCAAGTATTGATAACAATGACGTGTAGCCTTCTAATATTTTTTTATTGCTTTGGACGCAGTAATTTTTTTAATTTAATGTTTTGCGGAAATATGTACTTATGCATTAATAGCAAAATGTCTCTGATTTAGTAGATTTTAATTAATCTATTCCCATTGGGAAGATGTGTGGCCTATTTTTGCAGATGAAAGTGGAGTTTCTTTTAGTTAAGGAGATTTTTACATCAATTCAGGATAAACATATGTACATAAATAATCAAGGATTTTGTAGTTGTTTGTTTATGGCACTTGTGATGCAATACCTGGGATGTTATTCTTTGAAGTATAATCTTGTAAGTTTTACATTGAAGTCCTGACTAGAAAATGTGAATGTCATGTGTTGGCAAGAAAGAGGCACAAGGTCACTGTTAATCTGAAAGCTCATATTTGTGGCAATCAAAACATTTAATGAAGGACAACAATTTTGAAAGATTTAACTATCAACTAAGAAATAGAAAAATATGCCTGCAAAATTTGCCAAATTCGTTCAGAATGGATATTATGGAGATTAATTAATTTTTAGAAAAATATGTGCAATGCTTTTAATATGCATTAATTGTTAATAGTTTCATTTTCTATATAGATTGTATGAATTAAACATTAAGGAACATAGAAACAAAAAGATCATGTATCCAAATTATTAAATGACGAGGTTTCATATTGTTAGAAATGTCCCTCAATTGAAGAATTAATGCATGTGGTATGCCATAGGGGTAGACAAACATAACTTCAAGGCCAGAGTTCTATAATCAACAAACAAATGTATTTGTATGTATGCAGCTTAGGCTTTAGCTTTTTTCTTTTCTTTTTTTTTTTTTTTAATTGAATAGCATTTGCAATGTGGCATATTAGTCAGTGTTCATTAATGTCTGCATGTTTTTCTTCCATTGTTAACTCAATCCTTCTCTGGGGCTAAGGAGATAATTACAATTTTACTTTATTATTTCATAATATATGCATTCCAAATTGGTACAAAATTGGTAGTTTCTTTTACACATGCAAATTTACTTTCTCCATTGAAACTTTCTGAAACATATTTAATTATGAAGTTCCATTGATATATGAGGATCATGACTTCATTTGTTGCTGGAACTATAAGGCTTTGGATTAACATTGACAAGTAATGTTCAAATACAAAGATAAAAACTGGGTGCCAAAATGCATATGTAGAAAATTATATTTCTATGACAATTCCAGATTTTTATTTGAAGTTTCTCTTACACAACACTACTTTCTTTGTAAGAAATACAAGTAAAACCACCAAGAATCTCTTAATGTATAATTGGCAGAAGCAAATAAAGTAAGACTAATAAATGATATGACACAAGAATAGCCTAAGACATGTACCAATTGATCTAGTTGAGATTCCTTCAGTGGTCTTCCAAGTGGTTCATTAATAACAAAGTTTTTATTTTGTGCAATCCGTACAGCCTTTATCAAAATGACAAATGCTGAAGATGCATAATGAGGACTTCAAAATGTCTTGCATAAATTGTTCTAAAATTTTTAAATATCATTGGAGAAGTGTCTTTAGTAAAATACAGTTTTTATAGAGTTTCAACTAATGTAGTTCTTATTTATGCTAGTAAAGGTGCAGGTTATAACTGCTATAAGAAAATTGAAATATTCATATAATTACCATGGCCAAATTTTGTTATATGTGCATTCTTGTTCCTAAACAGCTTAACGTCATCAGTTCTATGTCTTTGTTAAATGGTCTTGTGGTAAAGGACAAGGAGGTCCTACACAAACTAAGAGGTAGTCATGGATGATGTTGGGGGTAATATTTGACTAGTTGCATGGATTTTTTTTTGTTTTAACATAAAATAGTATTGAAATGAATACATAAAAGCTACAAAACTTAGTTTTTAATGTTCAACAGCAGCATAACAGGAGAGAAAAATTGAAATATTATAAATATCTTCTAAAGATACTTGCTTTACATGAACATCTATACATGTCCTCATCAGGAAAGAGCTTAATTGTAACCTAGTGTGATTAGCAAATGGCAAGACAGTCATACCCAGTATTGCAGCCCAGCAGTGAACTGTTATAGGGAGGATAAATGGGAGTTCTAAAGCTACCGGTAACTAATATCAACTGAAACTTCCAGAAACATGAATTGAGACATTGGAATGTTCTGAAAGAAAAAAAGTGTCAAACTAGAACATCTGTATATGGGTTACAGCAGGGATTGTAGTTTGGGGTAGGGTGATTCAGTGTGGTAGGCAAATAAAACAATAGGACAAGTATCAGTCTTAGCACTCAACACCAAGCTATTTTGTTTGGTTTCAATCCCAAGAAGTAATGGAGAAGTGAGACAAATGAATCACTGATACTAAAAGACACAACACCATAAGAAAAACTAATGAACCAAAGGGCGCTGATTCTACCATTCCATTGGTACTGTACAGGTATTTATAAGAAATTGCAGCTGGTGCATCAGTTGGAATAACATAGTCTTGAAACTTGTTCTACATCATTGTTAACACTTTTTGGATGTATGTAAAATTTTTTCTCGCAAATAAAGGTATCTAGCGAATGAAGGCAAACTTTTTACAGGCAAAAGAACTGATATTATATGATGGCATTGGTCAGGCAATGGCTGGATCTTCTGGTTATTTGTTAATGTTTAAGTGTAGTTGTAACTCAGGCTGTGATGAATGCAGAAACATTTATAGATTTTTAGAATTTGATATAATAGGAATTCTCTAATGAGCAATGCGATTGTTGAACATGTTAGAAAATAATTAAACAGAATCCTTTCTTTTTTTTTAAGGGTTGAAAATGGGAACAAGTGTTTTCCCAGTAAGTAATTACTAAGTGATGTTTATGTACAAAAACTAACTCAAATTTTAATAAAGATCCTTTTTGTTCTTTTCTAGTTTTTCTGAGGTTTTTAACCAATATAAATTGTGATCATTTTCTCTTTTCTTGTTTTATGTGGTTTAGTTGTTTCCACAAATTCAGATAATTGTTTATTCAACCATATAACAATTTAGATGTACAGGTAATGTGAGATTAAGCAGTAAAGCAGATTTCTGCAACTCTTGTTTCTAAATTTATTTCTTAATATTGTTTGAAACAGTTGGGTAATTTATCAGTATGATGATGCCCATATTAAAGTACATTAACTTAATGTAAAATAATAGTCCACAGACTTCAATTTTTAAACACTATATATTTTCATTGTGAAGTTTTAGCAGATTAAGGAAGAGGAATAGTTGTTAGAAACATGATGGTTCTGTTACAGCTGCAATGACATTTCTAGTTGAATCTTCCTACAACAGCAGTGCATACCTAGTAAGTTGGATCATTTAATTGATTGCTGTGATATTGATATGTTTTTAGAAACAATCTGCAGCATATGTTTACAGTAGCTAGTTACCAAGTTTTATACCATACAAATGTAGCTTAGTGTTTTCACTCTGATTATAGAAACAAAAATAGCAATACTCGTTAATTATTAATAAGTTTGTTCCAGAAATAAAATTATGGATTAAATTTATGCTTCATAAGTATGAACTGTACACTAGTAGTAAAAAATCAAAAAGTTTTTGATGTTTGATTCCTGCTTTTATTACTAAGGTGCCTAAGCAACTAATGGAATGGATGGTAGGTGAAGGTACAAAAGCTGGATCCTTAGAGCCAGTTTTATCTGCCAATAGTACAGGAGACATAACTCGGGAAAATACTCTCTTCTCAAGTCAGTTGCATCAATTGGGGAATAAGCCGATTCATGAGTTGAAGGGCATGCACCTTATTGTCATGCCATTGGAACCAAGAGTATTGAAACTGTAAGACATTGTATGACATTTTTAAAGTGCAGGAAAATGGATAGAGCTGCTTAATACAGGACCTTCGATATAAAACCTGAATGCTCACACAGTGTCATGTCTATGCAGCACAACATGCTAAAGCTGGCTGTGTCTTCTCTTAAATCTGTATTATTGTATACCTATACATAAAATAACAAAATTAACTCTTCACAATAAATGTCAGCTTTCTGCAGCTAAACAAGCATTGCACTGAGTAAACATGTTTAGATTGACATGATTGTATCAGTCTCTGAAATGTTTCATATTCCAGTTTGTAGGTTTGCCTATAGTTCCTCCAATGTGTGAATGATTCTTTGTGAATGTTCAAGGCTATCATTATTTCTAATTTTTGTTCTGTTGACACTATGTGGTTGCTGTGTTTTTGCTGAATTAGTAGTCTCAAATTTATACAAAGATTATGAATAGAAGTTCTGAAAGGAAACATTTTGTGTAGGAAACTTCAAGGTGAACTCTTCATGAATATGAGAAATTGTATTTAAATTAACATTTATACAAGTGTGCACTGTTGTAAGGATTACTGCCTTCCAATCTTTGCAAATAAAATTGGACTACTGATGGTAGTGACTATACGATGACTAAATGACAGAAAGCCTTTTGTGAGAGTGGGGAAAGCAGTCAGCATTGGCTCTTACTTACAACACTATGCAAGCCATCAGAATACCCTGTACTATTGTATTGTATAAACATTAATTTGAGTTCTTCTTAGGTTAAATGCTAACATGGATGAGAGTGATTAGCTTTCAGGATTGTTTTGGCATTTATACATTATGTAAAATTATAAAATTTTAATTTATGTGAAACAAGATGGTGCTATAAAATGACAAAATAACTGGTGGGCAAGTTTGAAGTATAGTAGTGCTTTTATAATTACATTGGCAGATACTGATGAGTAATTGAATAGTTGAGGTCAGTATGATGTTTTGTTTGGAAATAAAATACTGACTTTTGGAAGTAGAGAAATGGCTTTGTAGTGTTAAATGTGATATTCTCATGATAAAAATTCTCTTCATTTAATTTTATATTTTTGTCAAATAGGGAAATTACTGTTAGAGCAAATGTTCGTTTTTAGCACCAGTGAAAGGTTTTTTAGTTTTTAATAGTAAATAGCTAGTTTTTAATCCTGTAAATACATGCTTGGAATGTATATGTTTATAAATGTTTGTTTGGACTTCGGTCTTGTGAGAACATTTCAATAAAGTGTCAGTATTCTAGTAGTAGTATTGATTTCTTGCCTTTTATCCCTTTGATTTTAAAAGGATGTTGGAAGTTTCACAATAGTTTTGTGCTGGAATAAGTAATAAAACATTGGTACACTCTCTAACCTACCAAGCATTTATTACAATTTTAGGAATAACACAAAGTTTTTCAGTTGCATCATTTATATTAATTGAAAGGTTTGTATAAAAACTAAACCATGATAAAATAAGAACTGAAGCTTTCCTGGCGACGTGTTAATTCCAAATCTTCTCGGGCTTCTAGCCAGGTAAAAACTTGGCTTGACACCAACGTTTCGAAGAAGTGCATCTTCCTCATCTTCAGGGTGAACTTCGAAACGTTGGTGTCAAGCCAAGTTTTTACCTGGCTAGAAGCCCGAGAAGATTTGGAATAAACCATGATAATTTTTGTTGAAAATGATATAGCAATAATGATCAGCAAGAAGCACATGGTAAGGATTTTAGAAAATTGGCCTTTGTCAAACACTTGGAAAGTTACAGATTTAATAACAATTCAGGCTGTATTTCATTATGGTGGGGTCATGTCTGCAAGACAGCATATTCAAGAATAAGTCAGTGTAATATAAAAACAAGGATATTTTTAAATTATCATACTTTATATAGCTTTTCATATATTTTTTACGTTTTCCTTTCTTTGTTGATATTTCCATTTAGCAGTGAACTTCTAGAATATATCATGGCAATTTTCCAAGAAAACTCCATACAATACTGTAGAATGTAATGAATGGAATAATTGCCTAGTTCAAAAACTTTTGACAAACAGATTTGCTGTTGGAAAAGAATCCATCAAACTGTATTTCTGTAGTGAAATATTAAGCTTTTAAATATGTTGATACTATTGGCAGTGAATGTATTGCATAATTACTAGGGCTGCAATATTGGAGTCACGTGAGGAAAGCATATGGAATACAATGGGTCAGGTTATAGCGATAAGGACTGGCACTGAATGGTAGTGTCTAAATGATTATATACAAAGAATTATGCTTGTTTCGTGAATATTTACTTTATTTCTGCTAACTTATACAACTGAAACATCTTTATTACATAATTAATGCAAATGCTAATTTACAAAATGCACATGGATTATCTTTTGTCTATTTGTAGCAATGAATTACAATTCACTTTTTCAGGTTTTCGAAGGAAAATGATAGTCTTCTTTCCAATAATACTGATTTACTAGCAGAAAAGCTGCGTTCTACATCTGAAACCACAGATGCATATGTAAAGTCAGTTACTTTCTGTATACATATGGGTATCTTAGAGCACTGTTTTTGTTTGCTATTGCATTGGCAATGTTTCACAGTTTATAGTATCCATTATTTTTCTGTAAAAGATTTTGCAGCTATTTTTTTCTCAAGCTATTTTCCATAGCATTCAGCTAGTCAACAACTCCTTTCATCACGGTCATTTGTTCTACCAGAACTTTTCCAGACTTTTCTAAAGTGAATTGCAGAGGGAAGAAAAATTTGAGGCACTATATGTCAATCGATGTTTAGTATCATGGTTGCATAAAGAGGTTTGGGCCATGCTGAGTGCAGTAGCAGCGTTACTATCAAATGTCTGCACCACGTGTTTAACGACATCAAAATTTGTAGAATAGTATTCACAAGCTTCCAGCCATGTTCCCGATTGTGTTAGAACTGGTGTGGCAGAAAGAGAAACATCAGGATAAAGATCCCAACATATTGCCACACGTGAATTCCTGTTCACAAATACCTTCTTGATAGTCCCTACAAGCTTATCAGCAGGAAATTTGAGATCTTACCTCTTCTGCTAATCTGTGGCAGGAATGAGCAAGACACAGTTTCTGTAAGTGATTAGGCAAATGGGTAGCTGCATCTGTAACAAATAGACGTACTCTATTGTGTTTCACACCTGACGGCCATAGTATTATGGCATTGTTAAAAACTGCACTTATAGTAGAATAATTTACAACACTGACTAGTTAGAAGATACGATCCAATGGGCCTTCTGCATCCAGTGCTCCAACAGCCACATTTACCACAAATCACTCAATAGCATGCTTTGTTTCATCCAACGAAACCCATATATTGTAATTATTTAGGTTCATTCTCATACCATCAATGTACTTATAACATTTTTGCACATAGTATTTATGTAGTGAACAATGTGTAATTGGTTTGCCAGTGTAATTTTATAAAACTGCATGCAATTTTGTACCCTATAGCTTATGAAAGAGAATATCTGCATAAATAAATGTCGCGCATAGTTCTTCATTAAATGTTTGATTTGATGGAAGTGAATTTTGTTGTAGTGGTGCATCCTCACGTTTTACAATAAAACGCTTATGTGTTACCGTGCCAACATGTCTTTTTTCATTACTCAAACCTCTCTTAGCAGAGACAATTGTTTTATTGTAAGGTTTGCAATAAAGGTTTTATGAACAACAGAGAAAACATGTTCCCCACATTGCAGTATATACTTTTGTAACCTTGTGGACATTCGTTACCTTTCCTTTGACATTGCATGAACTCCATGCAGTGTTATACTGTGACTCAACCGTACAGGTAACCCTCCTATTGTAAACAGTTGACTACTGGGTGCCTCTCCACAAACAACGATGACTCTAATGTCGCTGCCCTAATAATTACATTGTTACCCAGGATTAGATTTATAATTTTCGCAAATCATATTTTAAAACAAATATTTAACACATTTGAGAAACAGTACCGCTCATAATCAGCTGCTAACCTACAGTTTGCTGTACATTTTAATGCCTTATCTGCTGTGGAGTGACGACCACATGAACACCCTAGCTTTTAACATTTTGTGCATTTATTGGATATTTTTCTTTAAATACTGTTAAACATAATGTATATGTGGTAATTTAAAACATATAGCATTTAAACCTACTCCCATTTGAAATATGGCATCAGCGTGGTGGCACATGGTGAGTTATGCACATTTTAAGTAGCTCTTCTGAATGTGCAACTGGTTTGACATAATAGCCTCATGTACCTGCATGCACACTGGAAAACATACATGAATGACAAAGTTTTATTTGTGCACTTTGTGAGGATAATTTAACATAAATGACACCAGATGGTACCTCAGAGTTAGAAATCAAGGTCCCTAGAGGGCGGCAATGTTAAAGCTTCTTAGCACTGCACCTCTTAATGCAGTGCAGTGGTTGTAATGTGTTAAACCTGCCATTTTTTGACTTTGGCAGAAGTAGGTCAGGTACATGTGCACAGAAGTTTTTTTTCCAGACTATCCATATTCTCAACTACAATTTAATTTCCAAATTACTTTGCCCTTGCCTTAAAATGCTGTACTTCATGATGTACACATCAAGCATTCACAAAACTATTCTTTTTAAGACAATTTATGCATAGGTATACATTGTACTTGTTAGTAGCTGCATTTGTATCAACTTGTTTGTAATAACTATTGTGGAGCAAATGCTATTCACATCTATAGGGCTGTCCAACTTTCACGCTCTTGTGAATGCCCAGAATG
Organism: Hymenopus coronatus; assembly: GCA_030762935.1. Taxonomy (NCBI): domain Eukaryota; kingdom Metazoa; phylum Arthropoda; class Insecta; order Mantodea; family Hymenopodidae; genus Hymenopus; species Hymenopus coronatus. The sequence continues at coordinate 84,956,229 of CM060892.1, read as the reverse complement.
TATAGCCACTACTGCTGCTGTGGTAACATTTGGAATGTGGGTTTTGAGCTTACTGGAATGACAAAAATCATGACAATTTTTCAAAAAGAAGATTCTTTCCCAAGTGACCAATTGCATTTGTTTAGTAACACTGAATGATAAAAAGAAGCTGTAACACTACATCACTTTTTCATTCAGAAAACAAGTTTCAGAAGCCATGTGCTTCCATTGTCAATTCCTTTGGCCAACTGCCGGCATTGCTTGCTGTGATGGTTATCTCTGTCCCTGGTGGTGGTTTGATGATCCTTTGTATCAGTAGGTTGGCTGGCAGGATTTCAAAATTGAAAATGTGGTTCTTGTTTTCCCAAACTTTTAATTTTGTCTTCTGAGTATTTTTGGGTTTCTACTTATAGTGTGTTTCTCTTTCCAAAAATGCTAAGCTACTACGGATTTGTCTTCTTGTTTGAGTTTAATATTTCTATGGTGTTCTTTTGCTCTGGTTTTTATATTTCTTTTTGTTTGGCTGATGTTCATTTTTTTACAGTCATTGCAGCTGAACTGATATATTCCTGGTTTGTTTTCTTGTGGGATATCATCCTTTAATTTAGAATTTAAAATATATTTTATGGAATAATTGTTTTTTGGGGCTAGAATGACGTGTCGTTTGAAGATTCTCTGGAATTTGTAGAAAGTTGTAGGGTGGTATGTAAACTTCTTGTAGATCTTGTTTTCTTTCTGGTTTTGAGTCAAGTGTGCTGACTTCTTTAATTTTCTTCCTATTTTTGGCCTTATTAACTTTTTTTGTACACCAGTTCTGCCCGGAATCCATTCTCTGTAGCAATGTCCAATATTTTAGCAAGTTCACAATAGTATTCTCTTTTTCCCATTAGTTTATTTACCAATCTGTGTGTAAGGATATTGAGTAAGGCATGCTGATGGGGAATGGGATTGTAACACTTTTGTTTTATATAACTTTTGTTTACACCAACAGTTATATAAAACAAAAGAGTTGCAATCCCATTCCCCATCAGCATGCCTTACTCACAGATTGGTAAATGTCAGTGACGGCTTGTGAGAATTTTTCTTGGTGGGGCCAGATGTGAAGATGATTGTAATGAAAGTAAAAGTGGGGTTACACCTTTTAAAACAGGGCCAGTTTAGTTGCACTGCCAAAAAGACTACAATAAATGTGATAAAACATTAGGGACAAATTTTTAAACATAAAATAAATAGTAATAGAAAATAAAATAGAACTCATTAAGCGGCAATGTTGCTGGTGCAAGAGCTCAGTACGTCTATTCTTCTGGGCAGCACTGTCAATCACACTGCAGTTGAAGTTTGGGATTTCATGAATTTCCTTTTTGTCAATGGAACAAACAGCCAAGGAATTAAGCCTATCTTGGCCCATGGTCTTCCTAAGGAAAGATGTACTGAAACTTCTCTCTGCCTCAGCTGTAGAAACTGGAGTTGTTAGTGCAATTTGCAGCGTTTTGGGGACTTCAGAAAACGATTTCTTACTAAACCGTTACAGAAAGTTCTCTGTTTTTTTCTATCTTGTTGCGCAAATGTAAAATTATTCGGTTCATGTGCACCAAATCGTTTAATTTTAAGTTTGTCTTCTACCTTTAATGAGTGAAAGGGGTTTTTGAACAAATAATTCATTTTATTCATTTTAAAATTACACTACTTCGTCCACTAAACAATTACAATTCCAACAACAATCACATGAATGCTAAACTTCATGTAACGGGCCAGGTGACTGTGGCCCCCAAGCGTTGCTATGTGTGTTGCAGGCAGAGGAGTGAAGGGAAGTAAAATCATATAGACATGCGATTGGCAAGGCGTGAAGAGGGGTGAGGGTTGACCGCAGGCCCGTATAATCTGGCCCAACGTTCTTCGCCTAAGGACAAGAAGACTGGTGCGGTTGACCGATGTACAACACTGTACTTTCATAATGTCATATGCCGCAATGCAAGTGTGGGTAACGATTGAAAATCATATAATAAATTATTGTTTGCAATGATTATTACAATTGAATAAAATATAAAATAAATTATTTTTTCATTCATGATTAAAATGCCAACACGTTGCGTGATATTAGTGGTGGGGCCCTGCCCCTCTGGCCCTTAATGACCATCTGCCCCTGGTAAATGCACCAATGGGAAAAAAAGAATACCACTTGCTAAAATATTGAACATAGCTTCAGAGAATGAGTTCCGGGCAGAACTGGTGTACAAAAAAAGTTAATAAGGCCAAAAATAGGAAGAGAATTAAAGAAGTCAGTACACTCACTCAAAACCAGAAAGAAAACAAAATCTACAAATTCAAGTTAATAATAGTTAATAAGGCCAAAAATTAAAGTTATTGCATTCCATCCAAAAAATCAATGCTAGATTTCATTGGCAGTACACATTTTAGGGTCACCTTAAAAAATCATTTGTGTGTGTGTGTGCGTGTGAACATTACTCAAAACTGAAAAGTCTGTTAAACACCACACTTGATATTTTAGTTCATCTCGTGACATGGGGGATTTTCATAGTTCATCGCATGACATGGGGGTTTTTCAAAAAATCCACCCCATCTGAAATTATTTTTTACATGAAAAAATTTTGAATTTGAAAAAAATGGCTAACAATTTTGATTAAGATACCACATGAACTACAAGAGAAAAATTAGGTGAGTCACCTTTTCTGCAAATTTAAGATATTGTGTTCTCCAAGGTCAAATCTGTCATTCTATAGAAGTACTTACAAGATCATAATGAGGTTAGTCACATGTATATTTATTTACATTTGCAAAAATCTGATGTGTTCCATTCACAACACTTTCTTATTTTTCTACAAACAAACTATTCTTACCATACAGTAGGCTAAAATAACAGTAAAATATTTTAAAAGTTGTCACTATGCATTTGTCATTGAAATTTGTTCGGTTTTCTTAGCCAGGCGTAAAGCAAGAGAGATATGAAACAGATTGAGAAAACTAAGTATTTTAAAATTTAAACCAATAACAGGGAATATCTCTGAGATGGTTAGTTCTACAAAAAAAGCTATATAACATAAATTGTATGTTTTAACGATATCTACATTTTTTGTGTATCTCTTATGGTTTATTAGTTATGCAAAAGTTGTCCAGAATGAAGAGGTATTCAGAGGCTATTCCTAGAAAATTAGGAGATATACATTTTATTATGCCATGTAAATATCTTTAATATATGGTATCTTAATGAAAATAGTTACTCATTATTTAGAAAATTGAAAATTTTGAAAACTGTCCCATGTAAAGGGTAAAAAAAAATGCAAATACGGACATGATAATAAAAATGCTTTTCATGGGCTCAGAGGGTCACAAAATATGTATTCCCAGTGAAATCTTGGTATCAAATTTTTGGGTGGAATACAATACCCTCTATCCACTATGTACCTACATTGTATACATATGTACTAGAGAAAGTAAACATGTTTTGCAAAAAACCTTAGATTATTAATTTAGGAGATTTTTCTTTAAGGAGAAATGGGTCTTGTAGGTAAATAAAACTGAAGTTTGTAGCACAAACTAGTTATTAATTATACAGTATAATCCCAGTGGTAAACTGCAATGTTTGAGTACAACATAGATGTAACAAGTAGCATAATTCATTATTTTGTATTGCCTGGAACAGAATCTGGGTTAGTTCCAGGCATATAAATACCTTAAACTGCTTAGTACATATATATATATATATATATATATATATATATATATATATATATATAAGTATTTAAAAAAAAAGAAAACGTAACTTTAGTTTAGGAAAGCAACTAAATAAAAGTGGCATCAAAGGGTGATAGTATTGTAGATTGAATTTAGGTTGCAGCATCATTTCTTAAGCTCTCATCTGATACAATCTTGGACATTGTTAACTTAAAGACACCACAATATAGCAGAATAGTATTTGCTTGTTGTCAACTGTTATATTTAAAACACAACTTTTTTTTCAATAAATAGAATTTTAGAAATGTACATGGAGTTTTAAACACATAGCTATCTAATTCAAATAGCCACTATTAAATAATTCTCTCATATATCTATTACACTGATAAAGTAGTCCATTAATACAGATTTTCCAGTATTAATTTCTTCATAAATGCCCATATGAAAGTCTTATATTGTATTTTTCAGTTTTTTTACATATGCAAGCAAATATAATACTGATTTACTGATTGGAATATAAATAGCATGTGCATGACTAGAGGTGATGTTGCTTATGATATAAATATCATTAGATCCCTTTTTACGTAGCTGTTCCAGAGGTACTAGGTCTTCTATATGCTGATGTGGGTCTGGCTGTCGAAGGACGATGGTTTTGCGCTGATCTACCTTTTGCAGTACCTATTCTAGTTGGCCGCAAAGAGTTGGTGACACGATCTGATGAATATGACAGGTACACATGTGACAGGTCAGGCTGCTGATACTGTGTGAAGAAATTAAAAACAAATGAAGTTATAAAATAAACGGTTAAGTTACTTTAAAAGAAGACATATGAGAATTTTGAGGACATCACCAAGGTATTTCTACTAATCCTAAAAAGTGTTAGGTTAAATTAATCCTATAACTATTGTAAAAAAAAAAAAAAAAAAATGAAACACCTAACTATACTTTTACTGCTTCACTACTCAACATTTTGAGGACATCATCCAAGTGTTGAGGGAAGAAGGTTAAATTAACACCTGCAAATATTGTAAAAAATTAATTTTTCAATCAGGTTGGATTAAGGACAGAGGTTTTCTACATTAGCTTGGGAAACACATCCTTAAAATTTTGAGTCAGAGAGTATTATGTTGTCTTAAGTAACTTCACTGTGTTTAGTTCCTTCATTTTATTGTTAAATTATTAATTACATCAATTCTTCTAAGTTCTCAGATTTATTGGGGACTTCCCCATGAACATCTCTAAATGCATATTGTAGTCTACATATTTTCTTGTAGGTATATCTGCAATCTCTAGAAGCATTAGCTTAGTACTCATTAGTGCTTATTTTAGGTTCACGTTGTACAATTTAAAATGTGGTCTTATGGCAGCATTTAAAAAGATGATTAATATGGCTTTATACACTGAGGGATGATAGGATGGGTTTTTGTATGTTATAAGAGTTCTTGAAGGAAATACAAGAAGGTTTCGATCTCCTGTTATTTATTATTCTGTGTTGCACACAGATGAGAATTTGCATTCAGCAGTTTAGAAGTCTAACTCAATAATGACTTAGTTATCTGAATGTATATTGCAGCCATGTATTTTAAATTTATAGTTACTCACAACAAAAATTAATTAGTTCTCATCTGATATTAGCACGAGATTCTTGAGGTGCCAAGATATATGGAAAATCAATTGCAAGAGATGACTACATGATGATTATTTGTCATTTATTATACGTAATAAGTCAGCGAACAAATTGTAAGTACATTTGTGTGGTTCTTGTTATAAGAATATTATAATTTCTCTAATAATACCACATTTATCTGAATACACGATAATATTTTTTTCTAATATATTAATATTCAGAATTAGGGGTCGTCTTGCATTTGCAATATATGTTTTCTGAATACCATATAGGAAAAAAGTAAGTTTCAATCTTTGCAGGTGCAGCAGTGGTGAAGCCTAGGGGAAATTGTATAGATTACCGCCAAGGTTGCAACATATGCTGAAGATTTTGAGCATTTCATTTCACACTGAAAATAAGATGTTACGGAGCCTATGGGCATTATCATACATGGGCATGTTATTCCACGAGAAAAAATAAAATTACAGGACTTTCTTTTTCGTCAGTGGTTGCACCTAATGTTGTATTGGAAGTCAATGGTTAAGCAGAAAGAGAGATGCTATATGCGCATTTCCCCTCCTCTGGCCACACATATATCGCAATATGTATTTAAGCACAAATTCAAGCTAGTTAAAATGTTTTATGATACATATTATTAAGTATGTTGTCTTAACAGAAAATAGCGTCCATTAATAATTGTTATAACTATGCTGCCACCACCGCCGCCTCATGTTTTATCATCACATATACCATGCATTTTGTTCTCCTTTCTCCATCTCTTCCACTCGCAATGTGAATTTCTGTGCAAATTCAAATGAGGTAAAAACATTTATAATGTGTTATATTAAGTATGTTGTCTAAATATAAAATCATATCAATTGTCGTTACAGTTATGTCACTGCTGTCATCACTTACCATCACACCCACACCATGCATTTCCATACTCCCCTCTCAGCATCCGCTCAAAACAAGAATTTTCATGCAAATTCAAATTAAGTAAAATAAATAAACAAATAAGGGACTTAATCAGCTTAAGTATCCATTAGTTTCTTCAAAATATAAGGCAAAAATTTAAATTTCACGTAATTCTTTTTAAATATCTATGATTTTTAAACATATCTTGTGTAGATGATAAGCTAAATTCCAAAATTAAGTTCTGAAAAATAGGGGTCGTCTTATATTTGGATAAATATGGTAATTATGCAGTCCTGTTGATATCAATAATCAATTTAGATTTTTTAATTCAAAATGATATGGAGACATCAAAATTTGTACACACGATGTAATTAACGAAGTGAGTCCAATTCAGAACAGTGAAGTCAAATTACTATGTACAGGACCATGACAAATTATGAACTGAAAATATATCTTATTTATTATATGTACACTATTTTTATGTCTTTTCAAGGATCTTGCTGAAGTTTATACGAATGCTGAGGGAATTTCACCTCACCAGAGGTGCCAAATACCTTTCTTACCATCAGCTGAAGGAGGGGGCTTAGGTTTCCTTGGCTTCAAGTATGGCAATTTTTTCTCTGCTAAACCAAAAGGTATAGAGCGAGATGAATAGCAGTCCTCCCGTATCACTGACAGCAAACACTTTTCCTTATTTTGCTGCATATCTTTAGAGATGGGTTGATGCTAAGGTTTTGCCCATTATAATTATACATAATCAAAAACTGAAAGTTAGCCATAATAAATGTTGGATATGGTTTTATTATATGTTTATTTAAAGATATTTTTCTAACTCAAGTTTTCTGGCTAGTTAAAGTTCTGTTAATCTCAGCTTCAAATGTACAAATTGAACTATAAACATAAAGAACCAAATTAGAGTCAACAATCTACAAGTATCAGTTGCTTCTAAAATCAATGCCTCCCCTCCAGATATGACCATAGTAGTCAAAGGGGCTATATAAATGAAAGTATTTTTTTTTCTTTCCATTTCTTTGTATGTAACCCTTTTGGCACTATTCAATAGCATATATTTGCACTTAAAATCTTAATACTGAAAATCTTGAATATTTGAAGATAACAGAAAAAACAATCTATGATAAAACATACCTCTCTGCTCTGACCAGTTGAATGAGAGGGCAGCTGCTTACGCATGTTATTGCCAGTGTAGGCAACACATTTTAGTTGCCATTCTCCAATATCCTCATTCCAATGCACATATCTCTCCAGCATCTCCTAAGAAAATATATATCTGATTATCTGATCAAAATGATACTTCATACAACTTCATGACTATTTAAATTTCAACTGCAGTTAAACTCTTTTATTGTCATATTAACATTTTTTGAAGCAATACATAATTATTGTGAAACATGAAATTAGAAATGAATCAAGCTAAGATTCAAATTGTGGTATTTAAAACGGGTAAAAATTAAGAAAATATGAAAAATGGAAGAAAGAGGTATAGAGCAGGCATCACCAACAGACTGCACACTCGGGCGGTAGTAAAAGCCCTCAAGCCCTGACCGTCTGGTTGAGGGCTTGAAATGGAGGTGCTGCAGTGGCAGAGCTATGATTGTGTAAATTAACTTACACTTTCACTGTCAACTGCATAATAATGATAGTATTTTATACACTTTAATACTGATAACTAGTATAATACAAAATAAAATTTAATTGGCAGGAAATTCAATTAACGAAATACAAACACTTGTATAAATAAATAATGTAATATGACATAGACCTTTCTTCTTGTTGGTACTATGCAATTCAATGAAGTAAACAATACAAATAAACATAATATTCCTCAAATAAATGTCTATGAAAACTACTCTTTCTTAGCCATCTGACAATCGCCGGGATTTTTGCAGTTGTCTTTTTTCAACCAGCTGTTCAATACATGGGACTATTGTTTGCAAGCTACCCAATCACAAATATGCTTTCAAATGGCTTCTGTGCCGTGACTTTGTATACTTCATTAAGGAAAGTAGTGATTCGCAAACATAGGTTGCCCCTAACATGCACAAAATTCTTCCTGCTAGATTGTGGAGTTTAGGAAATCTTTTGCATCTTACAGAGCTGTAGAAATGGTTTATACCGTTTCTATTTTGATATTTATCTTTTAACTCAATATCATTTTGCATATCTATTACTTCCAACTGCAGTTCAACAGGACTATCGAGGATATCCTCTGAAAATGGTATAGCAAATAGCTTATATTGCTTCTCAAGTGGTACATGTCCTGGAATCTATGTTCAAATTCTTCATGCAATTGTGGCAGTATGGTTATATATTCATCAAAGTCCAAGGTTTCTACACACTGAATCACTGAGGTTAGGGTCGGAAAATGTACCATCAGCACATCGCTAAACTGGTGCTCCCAAAGATGTAACTTTTGTTTAAATGCCTCTATGGTACAAAACAGGTCAGTGATAATGTGTTCTCTACCCTGAAGTGTGGTATTCAGTTCATTAAGATAACGGGTTAAATCTACAAGGAAAGCCAAATTATTTACCCAAGCTGATCTTGGAGTTCTGGAACAGGTTTACCATGTACATTCATTAAGAAAGCAATTTCATTCCTGAGAGTGAAAAAAACTTGCAGAATGTTTCTTTGACTTAACCACCTTACCTCTGTGTGATAAAGCAAATCCCCATACTCACTGTCAATATCAACAAGTAGTGCCCGGAACTCTCTGTGATTAAGCCCTTTAGATCTGATGAAGTTAATTGTTCACACAACAGCATCCATTACATTGCTCGGACGAACGATTTTAACACATAAGTTTTCTTGGTGTAAAACGCAATGCACTGATATAAGTTCCATTTGAATGCTTAATTCTTTCCTTCTTTGTTTTACCAATGCCACAGCACCCTGTTTCTTTCCACACATAGCCGGTGCTCAGTCAGTAGCTAACAACACCATTTTATGCCACGGAAATTCAAATTGTTCCATTGTTCCCTCGATGCAAATGAAGATATTGGCTCCAGTAGTAGTATGCTTCATCGGCACAATATCTAACAACTCTTCCCTTATTTTAAGATCTTTATTCACCCCTCTGATGTAGATGACAAGTTGTGCAGTGTTGATTATATCATTGCACTCATCTATTGCAAGAGAGAATGCAATGAATGTTGTAGTTGTCTCTGACAACTGACTCCGAATATCTTCTGCAAGGTCCTCCACACGACATGATATCATGGAGGCGGATAAATTGACTGATTGATAATCGTGTACATACTCTGGGCTCAATTCTTCAGCTGCATCAATTAAATATTGTTTTACCATCTCACCTTCACTGAAGGATCATATGTTCCTGGCAATACGTGACACCACAGTATTAATATTTAGCATTACACTACCACTGCACAGATATACTGGGCTGTGTAGCTGTGCGGCCCACAGTGAGAGTAATGTTCAGCCCTGCATGCCCTCAAGCAACCTTGACTGGACTTGGGAATGCCGGGTATAGAGTATAAAGGTACCACAAGAGTGTATAGTCTTACCATAAATACTGTTCCAACTTTTGAGTGTGTGTGTACCTCCGTCCGTTCAAGATTGTGACTGCAAGAGTGGTTTCGTGAAGCATGAGTCATTGTTAGATGAGTTAGAGAAGTGTAAATTTGTCAGTTTTAAGTTTTCAGGATAGAATGGGGGACTATGAAAAACTGTGGCTGTGATAGCATTGCATAAGGAGGCAAATCAACAGGGGAGATTTTCAAAACCCTTCAGAAGCTGAAAATTAGTAAGAAATTTGTTTACTGCACTAACCAGCGCTTTGTTGAGACTAGAACTGTGAAATATCACCCGCAGAAAGGAAGACCATGCACAGTAAGAACAGTACTGGTGGCATGTATGCGACGAAACTCAATAAGAAAACAATCCGTTATGGCTTGTGAGTTAAAAATATTGAAAATGTCCATTATCACACATTAAGCAGTCCTTTTCACTGATGAAACGATTTTCAGTGTTTAGGAGACTCTCAATGTCCAAAATGACAGGATATATGCCAAATCCTCTAGTGAAGCTAGTGAAAAGGCTCCAAGGGTCCAGAAGGGTTATCATCCTGCATCAATCATGCTGTGGTGGGGGTAAGCTATGAGGGCATAACAGAGCTCCATTTCTGTGAAAAGGGGCTCAAAACTTCAGCCAAAGTTACCACGAGATTGTGCTTGAGAGTCTAATCAAGAATCTCAACAACTCCCTCTGCAATGAACAGAATTGGACCTTCCAGCAGGACTCAGCCCCAGCACACAAAAACGGACAACCCAGCAATGACTGGAGGCAAAAGTTCCAGACCTCATTTCCACTTCAGATTGACCTTCTGTACGTCCAGACTTAAATCCTTTGGACTACAAATTGTGATCCAAGCTTAGGGAGATGGCTTACAAGAAGAGACATCCCAATGCTGAAAGTTTAAAGCAGTCTCTTTAAAAGGCAGCTGTAGATTTTCCAAGTGATGTGTTCGTAATTCAATTGATGAGTGGCCACAAAGACTTATGAACTGTGCATACTAATGGTGGCTATTTTGAATAAGTATTTGTAATTCTGATACATAATGCATCCATATAACTCATTATTAGGATACTAAAATATCTCTTAACTATTTTGTATCAATTATATTAAAATTTTGGGACAGTATGTAAGGTAAGACTAGGTATTTTAGGAATCAAAACTGATGAAGGAGGTTCAGGGAAAAACAAAAGAAGGGAATGGAGCTATGATAGCCATTAGAGGATGGGAAGGTAGAATACCAGATATAGAAGTCAAGTGACCAGAGAGAATTTATAACTTGGTGATAAGAGGCCAAAGTGCTCTATGGGACAGAAATATGGGGACTGGATGGAGGGTGGGAAGTTATAGATGCTGTTCATAGGATGTTCTGCAGGGAAATACTGAAATTATCTTGTGCAGCTGTAAGGGAGGTAGTCCACATTGAATCTGGGAGAAGAGTAAAGGAGTAGTGGAGTAATGAAATACTGGTACAGAATCCTAAATTTAGACAAAAGAATGTTTTTAAGACAATGTTTAGAATATCAGGAGAAGAGTTTAAGAGCTAGTGAATGGATAAACAATCTTTGAAATAACTTGGATAGTATTGGTCTAGGAGAGGTATGAAGAAGGAGAGAAAATAACAAAAATGTGTTCTGGAAGGGTGCAAGAAAAAGGTTTGAGGATATAGATATACAAAAATTCTTAGTGCAATAGCAGAGAAAAGTTGCTTGACTGTATGTGCATACAAAGGTCATAGGAAATATAAACTTATGCAGTCAACCACCACACAAGCGATGCTGACAGTCAACTAAGGCAATTGACAATGGAAGCAAACAGCTTCTGAAACAATTTTCCTGTAATAAAATGTAATGTGTGTTACAAAATCGACTCGCCAATTAATTTCTATTGATAGAACACACCAATATCACAAAGTTCACCATATATTATTAATAATATACAGAAAAGGTTAACAAACAGGAACAACAGGGTATTGCAAAGTTAAGAACTGGTGTATGGAGATTAAAAGGGTTTAGAAATGATACACTGTAGAGCCAATGCTCCATGAGTGGTGATATTGAAGATACTGAACACATTATATTGGATTGTAAAGGGACTAACATACAGAGAATAACTATCTTTCTGAAAAATGGTTCAAAATTAGCAAGAAAAATGCCATAAGTAAGACTGTTCAGCAAAGATAGTAAGAAATTGGGTCAATTTTTAAATAAGATAAAAAGGAAGAATTGGACAGTACAGAGTAGATCTTAATAATCATGAAATTGTGCAAGGCACATGCAAATAGCAAATGACTGACAAAGAGCTGGAGCTAAACATCATGCCATATTCAAATGTAATTCACTTAATGATAAATAAATAAATATTGAAATTGTGAATCGATTGGTAACATTTAGTTTAACTTAATGAGTTTTAACAAACTCAACTGCTGCTATATTAAAATTGTGAGATGATATTCCTTAGTTTATTTCACTTACTAAATTTTCACTGAGAACATGCTTCACAGACATTTGTCTTCATGGTCACCTATACATTCACAGACATCTGGAACGAGATCCCCTATTTTAGTGTCAACTGAATGACCATATAACATCTATCTAGAATTTCAAAATTAATTTCTCTGTGTGCACTTTTGGTGGTGTGGATTTTCTTCCCATATGAGTTCTACTGATATTTTGGTATGTTGAGCATCACCACTCTCAGCAGCAGATATCTCACAAAAAAAGAAATGGTAGCCACTCACAAATTCAATAAATTGTTTCTAGAATATGACATAAAAATACAAAATATGTCTAAAAAGTATCTGACCTATGAACAGGAAAAATAGAATATTTACCTGATGAGATAGTAGTCCCCATGCATGTTCACACACTTAGCCCACCACTCCTATCACTTCTGAAAACAATTCTGGAAAGCTTCTTTTGGGATGGCGTTCAATTCCACCATTACATTCCTGGTCATCTCTTCTCTGCTCTCAAAATGGGATCTTTTCAATGGTGTCTGCAGTTTTGTAAACAACCAGAAATCGCAAGGAGCCATGTCTGAAGAGTAGGGAGGTTCGCCAAAAAAGTCTGGATCAGTTTGATGAATGTGCTGTAGCATTATCATGATACAACTGCCAGGTTTTCATCCTCCATAGGTTGGTCTTTTCTGCCGAACTGCATCACGGAGATGGCAGAGAACATTTTGATAGTACTCCTTTGTCACTGTTTGTCTTTCTGGTACATATTCATGATGCACAACTCTACAGATATCAAAGAATGCTGTTAGCTTCACCTTGAATTTGCTTTGCACCTGTCTGTTTTTTTTTTTTGCCCTTGAAGACTTGGGATGCCACCATTGCGATGACTGTGCTTTCATTTCTGGATCATACCTATAAATCCAAATCTCATCTCCAGTTATCACAGAGTTCAAAAACTCAGGTGCAAATATCCAGCAGGTCTTGTGCAGCCTCAAAACGGTGTTTCTGTTCCACTGAGCCTCAAAACAGTGTTGTTTCTGTTCCACTGACAGAAGCTTGGCCACAAATTTTGCAGCCACTCTCTGCACATGTTCAAATCCTCAGGCAAAATAGCAAGTGCGGAATCTTTACTGATTCCAATGTCTTTGGCAATCTCTTCTACAGTCAAACGTCGATCTCCCAGTATCAGATCTCTCACTTTCTCAACAACAGCAGCATTTTGAGCAGTTTGTGGTCTTCCAGAATGCTCATCACTCTCTAAAGAAGTGCTGCCATTTTGGAATCGGTTGAACCAGTCTTTAATTTGTGTTACCCCCATAGCATCTCCTCCAAATGCCTGCTGAATTTTACAAATTTTTTTCTTTCTGTGAATCACCTAGTTTTTGGCAAGATTTGATGCAGTATCTTTGCTCAATTCATTCAGTCATCTTGCAAGAAAACTAAATCCGATGAACACTTAAAATTCAAGCATACACATTAAGGTTCCTATTGCCACAGTGCACAGTGGCGCTGCCAAAGCATCACTTCGTTGCACAGCAAAAATTAAAGTCAGATACCTTTTAGGCCTCGTGTCTCCATAAAATAAACACAATCTCAGAAACTTTACTTTGTCATCCACTAGTCACTTTATTGCACAAGAGGAAGTCAGGGATTTATGCAATGTAATGTACCAGTTTGCTTGTGAAGACTCTATGAAATACACACAGGAAAAACTAAGAGAAACCCACAAACCAGACTAAAGGAACACCAACTTCTGTTTTTTGAACAGAACACCCATAAAATGACGAAAAAAGCCTTTTACAAGAACTCACAGTGTGAGGAAAACATTTGCATCAACAAAACTACATACAGAGTAATGAATTTTGAAATTCTGGTGGTTGATTACAGTGTACTTCTGTACCAGAATGCTTGATAGCATACTACTGACAAATTATGGCATCCTCTTCCAACTCCAATGGACATGCTGATGGAGACAAATATCTTCAAAACATATTCTGGGTGAAAACTCAAAGTGAAACTAAATTGTTATTTACTGTTATAACTACAATGGAATTTAAATTACGAAATATGAAACATTAAAGTATGCACTACTGACTGATGTTCAAAGCTAAGAAGAAAAAGAAAAAAAAAGCTTTTACCTGGTACTGTCGTGGAATAAAAGCATCAATGATAGTGTCTTGTAGTTTCAGTTCCCTTGTCAGACTGCGAATACTATCTAAAAGACCTTCCATTTCTCGCTGTTGTTCATGCTGTAAGTCAGCCAATTCAGCCTTCGCGGACATCAGCATGCCAAATACCTTCTTCAGCTTTTTAGTTTTTCCAGCAGCTTCTTCTTGAAGAGAAGAATATCGCTCTTCAATATCTACTAGCTCAGCCTGTGAAGTTAATGAACATCACAGCAGTCTTAAGCATTTTATTTTTATCAAATAAGATTTATTTAAAACAAGTTGGGAAGAAGAATAAAGCAGCTGCTAACACATTCTGTACCAGAAGCAAGTTTAGGTGTGTAAGTTAGAAATGTGCTGTAAGACAAAGGTTATGCTTCATTCACAAAAGAATTGCTGAACAACTTAGTTGCTAGGGTTTTGTTCAGACAGGAAGTTTTGCATATCTTATCAATTACTGCTCTGTTCTTTTTTTTCAACACTTTGTTATCTCAGCTGTCTGTTCTAGAAAAATTCACAGTAGCACACTTAGTAACAATCTTTTTATTTTCATCTGCAGGTTCTAATATTTTTAAAACACAGTTCTTGAAATAGTCATGGTAAGAAAATGGCTTCTTCCAGTTGAATTTTTATAGAATTTTTAATTTAGAAGCTAGATTTGTAGATACATCGCACAAGTAAAGAAAAATTGAGGTATATAAATGGCTGGCCCAGGGACTTAAACATTGCTACAAGCACTTAATTATGAATATATTAAAAGGCAGAAGAAAAATATTGAGTGTTAAGACATTTTTAAGCAATCTGTGCGTTTTAATTTGATTTTAAAATATGAATGAGTCAATATTCATACCTAAGACTTCACTTATGTCAAATTGTAATATGTAAGAACATTTTTGAAAACATCAATCTTCATCCACAGCATGGTGGCAACCAGAGGTGTTATTTCTTCCTCTTCTTTTGTCTACCTGAGCATCCAACTACTGCTGTCTAGTGGTAAACTTAATAACGTTGCTCACTAGTGGCATTTCAAAATTTAACTATCTCTTACAATTTTTAAAAATGAAGATTTTTTCCTCATCATATAAGATGATATGAGTGAACAGTATAAGGGAAGCAGAAAAAATTATACAGCAAAGAGGAGATGGGATATTAGCCAAACAGAAGAGGCCAAGTGAAACAACTGGTGGAATGTGGGGCAAGGGGGAGGGGGGCAGAAAGGAGAATAAGGCAGGTGAGGGAGAAGTAAAGAAATGTATCATAGAAGGTGACCAAATTATGGAAATGGCAATAAATGAGGTGACAGATGCAGGTTAAGGGAGGCTAAGGAAAAGCAGGTGTACAAAATAGAATAAAACAAAGAAAAGTAAGAAGTGTTAAGCAGAAATGAACTATGATAAAATTAACTAAGGCAGAAATTAGGGAATAAGGTTGGAAAATAGGAGCAAAGTAATGGGAGTTAATTCGACAAGAATTGTTCACAAACAAATGGAAGGGGGAAGGATTACCATACATAATATAACCAAGGAGTTGATTTATATGGGGCCCTAGGTTGAAACATATGCTTAGATGAAATTGTAATTTGTAAACATAATATGTATCTGAGGAAAGAGGCAAATAAAATTCATTCATTAAATACCATTCATTTCTTTGATGTAAACTGAGTGCTTTAAGGACATCTGCATTTCTTGTATAAGAATTTATCTCTTATGACCTATCAGTTAAGCAAAAGTTATTCAGAATGAAGAGAACTTCAGAGGCTATTCCCATAAAATTCAAGATATGCATTTCTTTTGTTATCCTAAACATAGGATATATTTAATTGTTATAGTCATTTTTGAAAAAAATCAAAACTTTCCATTCAAAGGGTAGTTTGAGGTGGGAAGATTTTCTTGAAAATCTATGTTATATGATGCTTGCAAGAGGTTTATATGCCAAATTTGGTATTTTCATTTTTTAGTTCTGCTGTTTACAGATACACAAGCAGCTTGTTCTCAAAAATATGCTTTCTTTTAGGTTTTGGGTCTTCAAAATATTTCCAGTAAAACTTGACATTGAATTTTTGGGTGGAATACAATATTTCCCTTCCGTATATATATATATATAAAAATAGAGAATGTAAAAAGTTATAACACATCCATACTAAATTCCAGCAATAAACATTGTAAACTGTTGCTTACCAGCAAACAAGTTTTACTATCTTTCAATTTGGCTGATAAAATTTAAGGGAAATGCATCTATAAATTTTTAAAAATTTTAAAGTTTTTCTTAAAGCTAATAATCAAGCTTAACCTGAATTTTTCTTGATATATAATAACTGTAGTTGGATTTCTTATTTCTGCCACAGTAGAAAATGTGTTAATGTTTACCAATGTGGCAATAATTTGTAGTAAAATTTCACTTAACTTTTTCAAATTCAAAGGACTACTTTAGCAATCACAATTCTATTGCATCATCATTCTTCAGCTTCTTATTGTTGTTGTTTATTTACATTTTTATGGTTGCTGCTATTAGGTGAATGATTGTGCACTAAGGTATTGCTAACTGCTGGAATCAAAACAAATTGGGTTTCAGAATCAATTGATGGTATATCAAAATTCATTGCATGATTTTTATTCTTTAAAATAAATAGTTTCTCCCAAATCATTATAACTATGGGTACATTTAAGTGGTTTAATACTTTAACTTCTGCATTTATTTCATTGTTAAATTTCCAAAAATGATCTGCCACAGCTGATTTATTAATCTGTTTGCATTTTTTGTTTAATATTGTTTTCTGTATAACATTTTTAAAGTGTTCCTTAACGATGGTTTAGAAATGATGTTTGGTTTTGCCAATGTAAACAAGCTCACAATTTTAACAATTCAATTGATAAATGCCAGACTTTTTTATGTTTTGAAATTTCATCATTTTTCGAAAGCCTAATACATTTTTTTATGTTATATTTATTTTGAGGAACTAATATTAAACAATGTTCTTTAAGAATGTTTGTGAATGTTTTATTTGCCCAAGGGTGATAAGTACATTTTTTAAAAATGTAAGAGTAGAAACCTCCTTAACAACTTTCTTATATTTAAACTTTTCAAATGTTTTATATATAAAATCAATATTAAAACCATTAATTAAAGCAATGTTGATATGTTTATATTCTGTATTGAATTCATCTTTATAACCTATAGATTAAACTATTAAAACAGCAAATTTATGTGAAAATGGGTTAAAGCTATTATTTTTATCAATATTGAGTTGATTTTTTGTGAATTTAAAATTCAATTTATTGTTATTTTTTATTATTTTTTAGGAAAGGGAGATAGCCATTATTTTCAATTTACAATGTGAACTTTATAGCTTTATCTTGTAAATTTAAAAGTTTTAAAACATTATTTACAAGTTTATCTGGAATAATAGAAAAAATACCACTAGATATTTATACCAAGTTTTAAAACTTAGAGGGAATGCTTTAGTGACCTGCATTTCAAAATACCTGATGAATAGCAAGAAAAGGTGACATCAATTAACTGCTTATGAACTTTTATTGGACTTATGTTATTTCCAACTTCAATATGACTTATTCTTTCACAAAGAACAGTTCTATGAAATTTAATTATTTATAAACTCCATGAAGAATTTAAGCTTTCAATAGGAAAGAAAAAAGTTGAATGGACTACCCATTGCTAAGCTAGAATTTTGTTGATAGAATTAGTCATTAAAACTGAAAAAAAAAAATGTATCCAGACAAAGATTAGTACAGTTAACAAAATTAATAACAACAAAATTAATAATAAATTATTATTAATTGGTATTTGTGTTGCTTCACTGTTACCAGGTTCATTTTTTACATAATATAATTATGTACCTCTTTCTGCTGCAAAGCTTGCCTCAACTGCTCTTCCTTTCTTCGACGCTGTTCAAGTTCTCTTGCAGATGATTCCAATAACTTCTCTTGAATTTCTGCTTTCTCTAGTAGATTTTCTCCTCCAACCAAAATTTTCTTCTCTAAATTCAGAAGTTTCTCTCGTAATGCTTCATGTTCTGACCTTCAAGAAAATACACATAATGGTTTTCTAAAGTAATATGGAAAAATTAAGTTTTCAGATGGTGAGTAGGAAATAATTGATGATGCTTTAAAATACATTTTTCTAAAATCATTCTAAAGTTTACTTCTCTCCTGAGTTTTGTTAACACGTGTGCATCATAAAGTTATTTCTTTGAAACGTCCTAATCAAATCTGAACAAAACCTACTCACTGTGCTTTCTTAAGTTCTGCTTCATGCTTCTCATCTTCACTTCCATCTTTCTCTTCATCATCTGCCTCCTCACTTTTCTTTGTTTCCTTTTCTATTTTTTCTGACTGGAATAACAAAGGGCAAAATGCAACAGAAATTTAATTATGTAATTATACCCACATTTTTCATTTGTTTATAATCTTTGTTTTATGTAAAATAATTTTACTTGCTCAGAACTCTGCTTATCTCAAAAACTTTTACAAAAATGCTCCTATATTAAAAACCAAGTTTTCTAGAAATGTTAAAGCACAGTTGAAAGCAATGTTTTGCTTGTTTAAAGCAAACCGTGTCCCTTGATACATTTGTTTCATACTTATGTCTGGGTGCATGCATCTATCTCTCTTCATATCATTAAGAAGAAGCTTATAATTAGAAGAGAAACTATATTCTACAAACTTAAGAAAAGAAAAGTTTTCTCACCATTTGCTCTTTGTCTATTATATCACTTTTATTCTCACTCAGTAATTCATCTGGAGTTAAACCTAGAAATAATTTTGAATTATTTAGATTGACCAAATTTAAGTATACATAAATGGTGTAATGTTTCAAGGATTATAAATTACTAATATAATTTTGTGACAATTCTTCACTTATCTTTTTAAAAAAAATAGAAATTCAGAAGAACATATTTGTAATAATTTGATTCTATCATTAGCTTCCTTACTCTTGTTTTTGATGCGAGCACGCATGTGCATGCACCAATTCATTCATATTTTAAAACACATTAAATTAAAATAATTCACAGTTAACATTGCTTCTGCTTTTAGTATTTACCGGATAACCTTTTTATTTCCTTTGCATATTTCCTTAATTTGTATAACTTGAAGAAATCTTTAACTTTGCAATTACAGTATAGCCTCAGCATTGCAAACATTTGCAAGTACAACAGAAAATGAGGGTCATGCAATTGGTATAGCTTAGTCTGACTTGCCAAAAACTGAAATTCTTTCCCCTTCCAGATTATGTCCTAGAGCAGGGGACATCCATTAAACTGCTAATGGAAGTTGCTTACCATTTGTAGGCTCATTATTAACTTCTTCTAGCTGTTTTTTGAGATCTTCTATTTCTTTTTGAAACTGGCGCAGCAAAGCATCTTTGGGATCCTCATTAATGCGTGCACGGTTCTTGATGCTCTTTGCTCGATTAGCATATCTTAAAGTGCTAATGGTTTCATCGTAATTGTAATCTGCTGGACCCACATTTGCACACTGAAAAGCAAAGGAGTGTTGAACTAAGACAATTATATTAAATAGATGGTATTTGAAAGTTTTACCCAAATGAAGCTCAAACTTATGTAAAGTTAGTGTGCTTATGTATGTGAAGAAG
Organism: Hymenopus coronatus; assembly: GCA_030762935.1. Lineage (NCBI taxonomy): Eukaryota > Metazoa > Arthropoda > Insecta > Mantodea > Hymenopodidae > Hymenopus > Hymenopus coronatus. The sequence continues at coordinate 84,936,254 of CM060892.1, read as the reverse complement.
CAAGGAGACTTAGGTAAGCTTTTACTTGGGTTTGTTTAAATTCATCTAGCATAAAGTAAATTAGCTTTTTATAGGATGTGTAATTAGAGCTGACATTAACCACTGAAAGAAGAATGTGTGTGGGAATGAGGGTTGCATGAGTGTACAACAAAACCTTTGCCAAGTTCTGCTCTGCATTTTCAATAAGACATCCTCCATTACAGTTCCATTCTGTGACACGGTCTTTGGAACAACTCCCAAGGATGAAAGGTTTGCAAAGGATGAGCAGATCTGGCATATCATTACAAATGTTCTCCAGCTAACTCAGAATATACATTTAATGGGCTGATGGAGTAACAAGAGGACTTGTATTAGTGGTATATCACCAGCACATTACTCTTTATTTCTGTATTAGTGTTCTAAGTGATAAGCCATACAGAAAATACCACCAGTTCCAGTTTCATTTGGGCTACCATGACATATGTTTTACATTTGAATTAAATTTATTTTCATTTAATAATACAATAAGTTTCTATAACACTATTTTATAATCACTTAATCATACAAAGATATTACACAATATGTCATATACAATACTAGTTACTCCTCCCAAATTGCTGTGAAACCAAGTGGCCCAAGTAGTTTCAATCTTGCGGTTATTCAACTATCAGGCCAACTAACCCTAAGATGACCTCAATCTCTAAATAGATTAAATTATGTCTGGTTCCCCATTTTTGTTTATTTTCTTCAACCATTTTTTTTAAAATCTTGCCTAAATAATTCTCAAACTCTTAAGATTTCATGCCAAGCTTTCATATATATCAACTTTTCCCGCACTTATCTCTATTGGTATGAATGAATGGATATTTATTTTAACAAATTTTACAAGTTATTATACATTTCCTTATATTTTTATCTCTACACTGAGTTGCTGTTTACCTTGAGACACAATAGGCTCAAACCCTGTGGTTGCTGAGAGATTAGGTCCAACTATATCTTAAATCTAATACATACACTTCTTACTAATTTTCCTTATCCATTTGGTTCTTACTCTGCCCAAAAAGTTGCCAATTTCAATTATATTTTTGAATTTTTAATCTTTTCTGCTCAGAGCAGCTTTCCTTTTCCTTATTTTTATCTCTGAATACTGCTCTTAACGGAAAATGATTACTAGAGCACCTCAAAATCTTTACAGTATTCATCTAAATCTGTTGAGTATAAAATATAATCTATCACATTCTGACCATTTCTATTCATAAAAGTAAACTCCCCTAAGTCATCTTTTCCTTTCATCCCATTGCACATCACCAAATCAAATTCCTCACAAAATTCTATCACTTTCTTATCTTTATTATTAGTATATTTATCTTTGTTTTTTCTTCTATGCACTTCTTTTGTTAACCCAGTTATATCCCCTTCAAAATCTTAACTGCATTTGGGTATCCCCCACTCTTGCATTAAAATAGTCCATTATTATAAAACCTTTGTGTACCCCATATTTGATATCTCTTCCTGTTCTGTCTCAGTTTATTAAATAAATGTGGGTCATAAAATTCTGAGGAACTTGGCGGGTTAAATACTATTGCAATACATACACTTTCGCTCTCCCACACTCCACTTAGCACACACCACAAGATCGTTAGACACTTTCATTTTATCTCTATTGGTAAATTAGCCTACTTCTCAATCCTAAGTTTTTCCCTCATTTCTTGGTTCTTCACATTCCAAAATTGCATGCCAATAGTTTTTTACATTCCACATATTGAGCATATGTTTTATATAATAAGCATATGAAGGCTGCTGTCTTAGATATAACAATATACTTTGTATTTTTGTGCAGATATAAATGCCAATTTTAATTCAATATTTAAAACCTTTTAGTTAGTAATATCAACACAAGTGTCACAAAAGTACAACATTCTAAACAATGAAAACAAAAACTAGTGTAGAATATTATCTAGCTAAAGAATTATACAAAGATTATAATGATTTTCCTTCTTTAACAATAAGGGATGGAGTGTGGTAACAAAAGTAACTGTAAGGGGACACAACCTAAGAGAGGTTACTAAAAACAAAGTTGGCTAATACCACATGTCAAGGCAGAGAACATTCTAACTTAAAGTTTTCAATGCTTTACCTTTTATTCAAATTCTTTATTTAATTGATGAAGGTTCAAAGCCCACATTAACACTAAAAACCATTGGACATCAATGATATTGAAGTTATGAATATTCAGATTTTTCAGATGTTGAATTTGATTCCCCATTAATTTATATAACCAGAGAAATCAACAAACTATTTATAAAAATTCACTACTTCAGTCTTCTTTTAATATTATGAGCTATTGTTATATAATTTAAGGACATTATATCATTAAAATTGAAAAGAGATACCATGATGCACATACCTTTTCTTGGGCACTGGTTTTATGAGAAAGCTGGGCAGGGGGGGGGGGATTAAGAGATGGCCTTCCTACCTTTCTTTCCACAGTTTTGTCAGTCAAAAAAAGTTTATCTTTGGGCCCTCAGCCATTATGCTGAATAGGTTATCTAGTTTACCGCAAAATAGTTCAATAATTATTAAACAAAACGCAGCACATGTACACGTGTGTGAACTCTGGGAGCTATAGATAGAATGAAACCTTAGCATTGATATCACTATATGTCAGAGTGTAATGTGTACTTCATCTCTCAATGTGACCTTGCTTCTTTTAAAATTGTGCAAAAACTAGCGAATGAAGACTAGAGAGCAGAGCACCCATAAAAATGAGCATGCATAGCAATTGCTATGAGATTGGCCATCACCTTCTTTCTGTGCAATTATCATTGTACCAGGATGTATCTTCAATTAAGCACTGAACCATATTATGTATATAATTTGTATAAAATGCATGTTATTTAACGTTGTAAATTACTGTTACGTAATAGTAATAAGAACTATTTTAATATGATTTTGATGTACTTACGTAAACCAAACAATTAAATTTCTTGGTTTTCTTCTATGCAGATATTCTTCCTCTAAAACTAAAACCTCATACACACAGACAACACTTATACCAACAATTGCAAAACAATTCAAATTTCTAGTTAACTGCAAAGGTAAGCCCTAATAAATAATGCCTAATAACCTAGCATCATCATAATTACTAATAATTATTAATAATAACCTAGCATCATAATAATAATAAAAATAAATTAAGTGATTGTATAAATAACTAATTAAAATAACATAATTAATATTATGATCAGTGCATCAGTTGATAAATAAATGGTTGCAATGCAAAGTTTGAACACCTTTGAATGCTATACCAAGGCACCAACATAACAGATATAATATAATTACTATATGCACACCTTTTGTTGGTGCGCATATAGTAATTATATAGTAGTTATATGCTAGATTTTAGGGGAAGCAAGAATCTGGAACAAATAAGAGACAGCTGGCCTACCTGACTTTCCATAGTGCTGTTAAGCAAAGAAAGTTTCTTTCTTTGAGACCCTCAAACATCATGGTGAATAGGTTATCTAATTTACCACAAACTAGCTGAATTATTAAATGAAACAGCACATATACACGTGCATGAACTCTAGAATCTATGGACAGAACAAAATCTTAGCACTGAAGCCACAAAATGTCAAACTGCAGAGCATACATGTCTCTATGTTGTCTGCTCTGTTCCAGAAATAACACAAAGCCTACTGAATGAAGTGTAAGGAGCCAAGCGCCTAAGAAAACATGTGCACATAATAATCTTATCAATACATATAACAGATGCATATTTGTGGGGGAGTTACCAGCTATGAATGAAACCGACAACTGGAATTTCACCATTCCATAATGATGGAAAAATTCCAAAGTTGCATTTTACTAACCTATCCCAATAGTCATCATAAAAAGATTGCTGATTATCTTCATATAAGAAAAAATAAGCAAAGTAAACTTTGAGAGATAAAAAAGGAGTTATGGGGGTGACAAGTTATTTCAAGTACACTATGCAGTGTACACACTGCACATGAAATGAGCCAATGCTTACACTAGGTTTGACCACAAAGCTATCAAGTGCTGGTGAAGAGAATGAAAGAGGAAACAGAGCAAACGAGTCGCATCACGAAGTTTCAAATAAATATTCTTTAGATTGCATTCCTACAAAGATCACATTTTGGAATAGCTTATCTTGTCTGTGAATACGGTAGTTTCTCTTGAGACCTCTTTGTCTTTCAATGATGCATAAATATGTGGGCAATTTTTTTTTTTTTTTTTTTTTACCTCTGCTTCTCCCCTATTTTTTTGCATCTGCAGGAAAATATGTAAATTGTTCAGTGCTAGGTCTGGCTTGTAGGGAGCATGAGCATACACATCACTGACCACCATAATGAACTTGTGATAGGGTATCTCTAAATTTCTTGCACCATGCCATCACTCATATACACCATTCATCCTGTGGTGAATTTCTGCTACATAATGCTCCTTTGCCTGTAGAAATATAATATTGCATAAATCACACTTGGTATGAGAGCCTGTGGTAGCAGACATCTTTATGTGTCCATAGCTAAGCTTGGGACTCTTTTTTGGCCTTGGCAATGATATGGATAGTAGCAAGAGAACAGCCAATCATGCTGTGTGACACCACCTCCTATCACTCGAAGCATCTGGCAGTGCCACTGCAATTTGAATGAAACAGTTCTCAGTGTCTATCCATATCTCTGACATTGTACCCTCTACCAAAATCTCCTTTGTAAATTGCAAATAGATAGCTTGAGATGTGTCCTTTACTTTAGGCTGGAGTATAAAGCTCTGGTTCTTGGTCACAGAATGCAGTTTGGTCCCACCCATGGGGATGCACATTTTAAGTCCTGGAAGTAAGACAGTGTCCACTTAGCATCATGAGGAAAGTCTGACTGTAATAGGCAGCGGTCCTGGCCAAGAAATCCAATTTTCCGGTTGAGGGATGCATGATGCACCTCCCTGGATCTATGAATGTTTGTCCATCTCTGCCACTCATTAAGTGAGCATGTGGCCAGCTGTTGAGTTGGCATGCCCAAGCCACTCATAGGCTGTAGCATCATAGGATTTAAATTGACATGTAAATGTGTAGAAACACGGCTGTTGGATTTTCAGCTTCAAAAAATTTTTTTGTTAGTTCGAATGCAGATTAAGATGATAACTTTTGGGTTGAAAAAAAATTAGGAAACTCTGTCACTTTCACACTCATATTTTATTTGTTCTAACTACAGACAGTGCATGCCTATGATAGGCCAGCTGCTACATGGGACTTTATTTAGTACTGCCCCATATGCTTTTTAGAAATCTGCACTATACGACAGACTTTAATTACAGCTCTATCCCAAAATAAAGCAAGGAAGAAAACTTATAGAGAATCTCACCATAACTGTCTTGGAATTGCCTCCTAGAGAGTCCTGCAATAGCCTGGTCAACTTGGAGTTACGATAAGGTATGTGAGTACTCTTGCCATCCACGAGTGCTGAAATGACATTTCCCAAAGTGGATAGAGAGAGGTTTATTTTGGTAGCTTCCTTTAACCTCAAACCTGATGTTCCTGTCTTGCTTTGCCTTTCTGAACCCTGAAATAAAATAATTAAACAATAATGAAAATTCAAAAGTATTATTATATCAGTATCAGTATACATTTTTTATGATTATACTCCAAATGCATCATGTAATCACAATTAAATTATAGTTTTTTAATGTCTTTAACATTCTTTAACGGATATTATGCATTTAGACAATATGATCCAGAGGACAGTAATACTAATTGTGTTGAAGACTGTAAATGTTAAAAATTGTAAAACATTGAAACTATTATCTCTTTCTTTCTTTATTAATCACACTAGTATAGAGAACTTTGTGAGTAACCATAAATAATACTTATGCAAGAAAATAGGTAAATAGTATAAGCAAAGCTTATAAATCTAAACTTTGAACCTATTACACTGGTCAACATGAAAATTGTGACATGAGTGGTGTATACCGTTTTTAATTGAGCATCCCTTATGATAAAAATGTCATTGAAAGCTGTAGGTTGCTTCTTATTTTTGTAGTATGGCACATTACTGATCCTATCAGCTTCTATTACATTTGTGGTAAAGTAGTCTACTATCATTGTCTATTCTGATAATGTGGCCCGGCTACTTGCCGTCTTTTTTATATATCAGCGACAATACTTGCATCCTTATATAGTTCTTGCAATTCAGAATTGTTCCTAATTCTCCAATTTCCCTTAATATAAACAGGGCTATAAAATAGAAAAAAATTACTATCTTATTTTTCCTTAATATTATTCTCAAACCAGAATCAATCTAGCACTCTTGTTGTCATATTTGAGTTCAGCAGAGTGTAATCCTTCAGAAAAGTGAGGTTTCATTCATGTCGCAAACAAAAAGTCAAAATTTGTTGTCACAATGATTTAGGTTCATTATTCTGAGTTAGATTCTACTTCCAATAATACTCACAGCTAAGTCCACAAGATGCAATTTTCCCATTTTAATATGTTGTTCCCCATCTTCTCCAAGAAGTCCATTTTCTACTGTGATGGAGAAAATAGCATGTGAACGAGAACTCTGCGTATTCATTGCTGTTGCTCCAACTACACCTGTAATATAAATTCAGAGGTTCAGGAAACACACTTTCACACTTTACTCTATCAATCATCCCTCAGACCTAAGAAACTAATGCTGATAAAAAGATTATGTTATGTTAACAATATCTGTAACAGGATTGGAAACTAATTTTGATATGATTTAAAGAAGATTACTGTTCAGAATTTGAAGGAAGTACATTAAACAGAATAATGTTTTTAACTCATTTTATTTATCATTCACAACAAAGATTATACTTAGAACTATTTAAACTAAATTAACTAATTTAAAATTATTCCAATGAATTAAAATATTTCTAGTAAGCATGATACAGAATAAAGAAACTCTCATTTCATGGTGAAGAATAACACATCAAAATTAACTAAATTATAACACTTACGATTTTTATTTCCAAGATTCATAATTCGCTCCATATCATCTGCATTGTTCACAACATATGCAGAAAGATCTTTGATATATACCCCAATATCTGGACGCTCCTTGACTTCCAAGTTCACAGCCTGATTTTTACCAAGAAGATCACGGACCTCTTCATTGTAAATTTCAATGTGTGACACACGAACCAAAAACCTAAAAAGTATAATTTCTTCTCTATAAACTTATATATAAATAGAAGATAAAAAACTAAAGCACATACATTTGTATGACTTTCAAGATATTTAATGTCTCATAGTAATACAAGGAACACTCTTATCACCTCACGCTGCATTCAATGCATTTTGCACAGAGGTTCCAAATTCACTGCACAATTTAAAGCTGCAAAGACATACTGCATTTTGCATATGCATATGTAATTGTATGCCTAACTGTATTTATGATTTATGTTATCTGTAAGTTATATCTGTTTTAGCTAATATTTTGAATGATTTTATAGTTTACTTCTGACCTAGATATACTTGCATTGGTTCAATCTCACTGACTCTATGTGCTGCTAATATAAGCCACGAAGAAGATCTAAAGTTATCCTTATAAACTATTTTTCCACAAACCTTAAAAGTCTAAAATCTTCAACATCACAGAATATAATGAATACACCACATGCTGTTGGCATATGTTACAAACATCATGCACTGTAACCATCATTTGTCAGAAGACAAAATTAATGGTGGAATATGTGTTGTCAGCAACCAGCTGGATACACTAAGAAGATAGTATTATAGTTTGCTTTTGTATAAAACATTTCTCTGTTAAGAGAATATTTTTGAGTTGGGTTTGTAACACTTAAGTATCACTTACAAACTATCCTGGGCAGGAAAGACCATTTAATTTTGCTCAGAGGCCTAAATAATACTGAAAGATATAAAACAGAGTGGTGTCTATATAAGAAAAGTAACCCCCCAAAAACAAAAATAGAAGAGAACAACATGCAAGTTTACAAATATGCTTATAGACTGACATGTAATGCATGATGATTATTTAGAAATTCTGTTCCCAGCAGCAGAATAACCACAGTTAAAGTTTTCTGGGCCACTGAAATGAAATTGAGTTTATTTATGAATACTCTTTAACCACTGTGGTCCTATGCATCCCATTCTATGTTGGGCGTCAAACACTACTCAATTTTGCTCAGAGACCTTTTTTATAATATTGAGGTTTTTTTTATGGGCTGAAATCTATGACACGGGACCAACAGCTCTACTTCCCTTTCGAAGGAAGCCATGCTAAGGATTTATACACCCAAATAAAATCCATCACCCTCTGCCGGGTTTGAACCTGCGACCTTGGACTTCTGGGCTACTGGATTGGGCAACAGTCCACAGGAGCAACTTACAGCTATATTCAGTTAAACAGAATTATGTTTTCTTGGTTCCGTAATTAGTATTTATTGGTGTAATTGAATATTGTATGTATTTTTAGAGCGTATTCTTTTCTATAGTGTACAGTAATATATACAGTAGAAACAGTAAAAATTGATTAAAACCATGCTTGAAATCACCCTGCCTTTATTACTGAATTTTAATCTTAAGCAATAAACAGCATCTTATGAAGTTGTAAACATCACATTCATAAAGGTTCAAGCTACTTACCATTGAAAAAATAATTTAAATTGAATGATTAATTTCTGATATGTCTGCAAATAAAGCAAATTTCTTTTTCATATACTAGCATAAATGAAATGACCAATTAATTATACTCACTTTCTTTGCTCATCTGCTCTTGAAATGGATCCAAAAATATGTGCAAATGAGTTAGGGATGATTCCTTTAAGTTCAGGAGCTGTGCAGTCTCCTTGCATTGTGAATGTTTTTCCTGTTCCTGTCTGTCCATATGCAAGTATTGTACCATTATATCCCATTAGCACCTTGTCTACTATAGGGCGTGCAGTGTCATTGTATATATCAAGCTATAAACATCAGAGAGAGAAAAAAATCATTAAAGCCACATATTGAATAAGCATTTACACCTTGCACGTTTTTCATATTACTCAGGGTCATGAGGGTGACACAATAGCATTTTTAACATACGTTTGTAAAGTCCTCATATCTTAACCAACTTGTTTAACAACACCAGGTAACATATTCTAGATGCTTTTATTGGAACACATTTCAAATGTATTACACGGGAACTTAATTGTCCGACCTTCTGATCTCATGGTCACAGGTTCAAACCTGGCCCTGACCAATAGTTTTAAGTGTTCTTTAAAGCGACAGCCCTATGTCAATGCATTTACTGGCATGTTAAATAATTCCTGCAGGATGAAATTCCAACACAGCAGCGGGCTGATATAGTCCTGGCAATTTACAGCATCATTAAAAAAGAAATAATTTTACTTTCTCTACAGGTACTATGTATATAGTATATAAAGAAGACACTGTAGTCCATCCAGAAATGTTCAAGAATTCGCTGCAATTATATGTTTAGAGGCCCACTGCAATAAAAATAAAAATGGTTTGTGGTTTTTCTTTTTGCTTAAGTGTCTTTGGGAAGCAATATTAAACTACATATACAAAACCATATACACCTGAGTGTAGATGATTTCTTTGCTATTTTGAATATACACTCAAGTAGTTTCTTTTGTTTAAAATAAACACAAAATCCCAAAAATCCCACTTTCAAAACAACTCAATTACTGCTGTAACAGCCAATATATTAATTGAGCTGAGTGAAAGTTTCTTTAGGCTGGTTAACATGTTGTATTTATGTTGCTTACCTGTCTTGAATCTGTGTCAAAAACTGCATCAAACGTAAACTCCTTGGGTGGCTCTCCATCTGCAGCTTGGGGATTTTCAACACTGACCATATTGTTAACAGTATCAACTCTGATAATCTGGCGAAATCCTGCCTCAATCTCCTTCTCACTAAGTGGTCGCACTCGTACCACAACACGTACATTTTCCACTTCTCCATCTTCGACTGTCTATAAAACACAAGCCAGTAGCATTAAAAGGAACCCATATAACAAAGTTTCATATAACAAGAAATGTAAATGGCATGTTATTTATGGACGCTCTTTAACTACTGTGGTGCTCAGCGTCCCATTCTAAATTGGGTGTGAAGGATCGCTTAATTTTGCTCAGAGGCCTCTCTATCAGGCTTGAGGTTCTTTTATGTGCCGTAAATCTACAACACGGGACCAACGGCTTTACTTCCCTTCCAAAGGAGGCCATGCCAAGGATTTTTACAATTGAAAAAATCCATCGTCCTCCGCAGCCTTGGGTAGATGAAGTTAGCATGGTAACCATTACACCATGGTGGGCGACAAATATAACAAGCATTTCTAATAAAATGAGTAACTAAAACAAGATGAAGTAATTATTTATGATGCTGATTACAGAGAACTGTCTTTGGAGCATACAACTGAAACTTTGGTGCAACATTCCTTTGTTTCTTTCTTTAGATGATCACTGAATATGGAATTTTTAATGTTTGCTCAGTATAATTCTCATCATTATTGTGTTGTATTTGTGAATAAAAGATGTTCAATTGTTTTGTTCTTGGATGTAAGAATAAAACATTTGTACTGACATTAAAGGTTCCAATCCCTATGTGCTCAATGATCTTCAGGAAAACCTCATTTCACCAAGAGATGTCTACATCTATTTATTAGCTGGAGGCACCCAATGGTAGGATAACAATAAGGATAGCACTGGAACCAGAGGATATACAATTTTTACTGTGAACTCTGTAACTTTTTGGATCTTGGGAACAGTTGCATGTGTTATACTGGGTGGGAGTTGAATAATTTCAATTTGTTTCAATTAATTTGCAAATATATGCATCAGCATTTGAGCACAATGTGATGATCCAGTATTTGTAGCTTTTTTTGTTTTCTAAAGTTATGTTTATGGGGAAAATATTGCAATGTTGTTAGAATGGCTATTATTCCCTATCTCACATGTTCGGTGATTATTTACGTAACAGGTCACGTGGTTGACCCTCTTCTGCCCTATCTTGTCCAAGTATTGTGTTATGAAGGTAAAATATTGATTACACTGAAATTTCAACCTACATAACTATATGTTTTAGTTTTCATATAATATTATCTGCCCTCATATGACTATAGAAGTCAAAGGGGGGAATAATAATAATAATAATAATAATAATAATAATAATAATAATAATAATAAAAGATTATAATAATGTGATTGAATAAATACATAACTCAAACCAACATATAAGCATTTGCAGTTCTGGTTTTTAAACTACAAAATCACCCTAATTGCTCTTACTTAGGTAAGAAAATCAAATTAAAACCTCAACATCTAAAAAGCCTTCAAATCAGGAATTAAGAGAACCTGTGTCACATATCCTTTGATACACTGCAGTTAACATGTCTTGGAAAAATGACAATTTAGAAATCACTGATGATACAGTACTTTGTGGTATTGGTAGACTCCCCAATTGAGTGCAAATTAGATATCTACTAATTTATTACATACAAAGCCAGTAATTGTATAAAGAAAAGTTAGCATCTGAATCAGTCCCTCATATCTTCACTAATCTTGCAAATGCAGGTCAGCAGTGTATGAATTGCACTAAACACAGGAGCTTGTTATCGTATGATGTGTGTAAACAAGGAGAGACATAACACAGGGACAACCAAAACACATTATACCCTGAAATTTGTGCTTCATTTATGAGAGTGCTATTAGTAAGCCAACAAAAGGAGATATGTTTCATGCATTGTTCTCTACTAAATATCAAATTATTTGCACTTATTCACCTTTCATCCTATAGTCAAGCGTAAAAGCTTGGATAGGAGTGACTAACTTACCACCCCATTGTCGAGAATCAAACATCACACCACATTCTTCCCCCCAAAAAAACTTTCTTTTTATAGAGGTCATCTCTCCTCAATAACCACTAGCTGTTATGATCCTACTTAGTATATTAAATATTTTTATTGTTTTTCACAGTTCCTATAACTTGTAGGAATAAAATAACAATAACAAGAAATAGCTATCAAAGAAGTGGGTCTATTATATATTTAATTTTTTAAATGTAGATACAAATATTTTATTGTTTTAAAACTATTTCTATTGACGGAAATTACAGTAGATTTTTTTTAATGTTCAACCAATTTAGAAATGAGAGTTGTTAATTCCTGAATATAACCCAGCTCATTTGCATATAGTGCGAAATATTTTCTGGTTATCTACATTTTAGGATTACAGTAGTTCAATTATCTTGCAATTATATTTTAATGACTTGAATATAAAAGCCAGGATTAATATATACAACGCTTGTCTTTAAAAACTGCACACAGCAAGAAAATGTGTCCTTTAGATTGAAATACATATTTCATTTGTTTATTTTGTTGATGTTTCTGGAGTGCAATCACCTCTTGTCACCTTTTCTTAGCTTTATGCATAAAAGACAGTTCTGCATTTGATAAGTGTAATATCAACTAAAAACTCGTGGTTGATGACAATGTTACCTACAATAAGTTAATAAAACTACATGTATTGATATAACATGCTGCATAATTTGACTATAGTTCTACTCTACTGAATTATTTCAGTAATGTTTGCTTTAAGTAACAATCAGCTTTTATTAGCAGCATACATTCTTCTTAAGTTATTAATCCTTGGATTGGTTTGCAGTAATTCTCCATTCTGATCTTCTCTGTGCCTTCCCTTTTTATTCTTCATATGTTCTGCTGTTCATCTCATTCTTAATTGGTTCCATGTAAGTCTTGTTCTTCTTTTGCTATTTGTGCCTTCCATTGTACAATTTATGCATGTGTAATTCGGTACCTTGATTTCTAAAATTAAAATTGATATTTGAGGTTAGAATATAACTTTGATTAGGCTTAAGAGGTTAAGATAAATATTAGTTATAATGATACAATACAACGTATATTATATCTCAAAGTATCTGATAAATGTGCAATTACTGCACTTTTGCAAAACTGAGGACTTTACTTGAGTTTATCAGTAATTCTTCCTCACGTTTTGCAGCAATTTTTTATACTTTTACCAGATTATTGGTAAATAATTATTTCAACATTCAGTCTGAATAAGCAGCAGGCCTTCTAGAGAAAATCCCGTATACATTTAAATATCCTAAATTTACAATGCTAAAAAGTGAAGTTTTCTTGTTTACACATCTCTACTGCCACAATGAACTAATTATAAAAACTTACCGGCATTTTACTGTATATTTAATATTATCTCACTACTCTTTTATGGTATTTAAAAACAAATCAGGCAATAATAGCAATATTGTTTCTTGACATTTGCAGAAGCAGCCGACACATACAGCGGGAGAACAACATAACAACAGCATCGCCAACGTTAGCCAAATGTCACCAAATCCTAAAATTCCCTATAAGTCGCTCACTGAATGCAATATTTCCCTGCATTTTAACAGTTCTTTCCCATTGGAGATGACAGCCAGTCTACACTTACCACACTTCGGGCACGTGTTTTAATGCTTTCAAATTGAAAAATAGTGTTCGAAACCGTCATTGCAAGGAGGAGATAGCATAATTTAAGATTGCTGCAAATATTTCTTAGGGTCCATTTGACATAATGTGGTCGAGAAGTGCATATATGTATGTTATTTGCTTTCGTAAAAGTCTGTTCCATATAAAAGATGTTCAATTCACTTCGAAGAGACACAATGCCAAAGAAATTGTTTAAATTTCAGGAACTTCGAAGAATCAAGATCCAAAAATTTCAATTGGATGCAGGTACCTACTCAACATTTTAAGTAGAGTTTGTTTTTATGATTATGTTGTCAATTTCTGAATACAGGTTGTGGAAATTAAGTTTTGGATAGCAAGGGTTTGAAGAATTACTCTTCGATTCTTCAGTTGCTGTGGTGGACCAGCAATTTAAGGCTGCAATCGTCGAAACGGCAATTTACAACGTGTCCTTCACTTCTCTGGTGCAAAGTTCAATAATCATGCTTTTAGTATGAAAAATCTTGAAAAATATTTTGTTATATAAAAAGATCACAGAAAATTATAACAAGAAGTCAGCTTATAGGACCCTCGGAAAATCAAACTTTTGCTCAGCGTCAACGATATCATAAACCCTACTATTAAATGTTCTAAAACTTCAAGAAAACTCGTGCCCAGTTGTTATTTTGGATATCTGCATTGAATGCTTAAATGAAGGCCGACAGTTTTCCCGTATTTAAGTTCTTTTGGTGGAATGAGAAAAGAAGGACGAAAGTCCGCTAAGGGTGTTGAAATACCAGTATTTACGAGTCAGACTTAGTCTGGGCTAAACAATGAACAAAAAGAGCACTTTAAAAGTAGTTTTATTAATGGTTGTGTACTTCCTAGCATTCCAAAAATTACTGCCGTCTGCAGCGTCTTCATACAACTAAAACACAACAATCTCAGTGCATTTCAAATCCTACGACATGGAAGAGACGGACCACCGTCTCCACTTACGTCCTTAAAACCCAGAAACCTTTCATGAATGTCTCCAAATTAAGACATCTATTTGACAGTTGTTGATAACTGAGACTTGTTAGATATCGGAAGCGTCACGTAGAAGCATGATGAAAATATGTAGAGTGGATTTAATTTTTACATCCCTCCCATGTACATACAATGTACTTAATAGGTAGATAAGGTATTGTATTCCATCCAAAAATTCGATATCGATATTTCACCGGCAATACATGTTTTTAGGTCCCCTGAAATCAAGAAAAGCTTTTAAAAAGAAGAGTAATCTTTTGTAAGAAGTCTGTTTGTAGAACAGTTAGAGAAAGTCATATGAGTATGACACATCAGGCTTTTTTCCTTTGACTTTGCATTTCATAAAGCTAAAACAGCCATTTGTTTATTTGTTTGTTCGTGTTTGTTCTCTTGGTCCCACTGCGAGCAAGAGCTCAGGGACGTTGAATGCGTCATACAAACGGAAAATGCATCACAACCAATAGAACACCCAGCACCAATAATACTATTATTTCTATCTTTATAATAAAGAAAGAAGAGAAGAGATTTTTTATTTATTTATTTTTGTTAGCCATCACCACTACAAGAGTGACCTTCATCACACTCTATAAATTGCCATCATGTATTATTTGCCATACATTTAATATTTAGTTATAAGGATACTAAGGAATTCCTCAACAATGTACGAGGAGTGCGCATATAAGAATTTTTTAATTTTTTTCTTAAAGAGGTTATGCTGACTGTGATTGCATAATAGCTTGAGATAACTTGGAAGGTGGTTATATATTTTTATTATAGAGTAGTAGCATCCTTTTTGAAACAACTTTAAGTTATTTACTGGTCTATGTAAATCACCTGCCTGTCTTGTACTGTGATCATGCACAGCAAGGTTTGTTGTAATTATCATAATTATCTGCAAGATAGTTCAGCATACAATATATGTATTCACCTGCCAGAGTAAGAATCTTTTGGGCTCTAAATAATTGCCTACATGAATGACGGGAGGTAATGCCACAAATAATACGTATGGCCCTTTTCTGTAATACTTGCCTGCTGTATGCTGAATTGCCCCAGAAAATAATTCCATATTTCATTGGCGAGTGAAAGTACGCAAAATATGCTGCTCTTAAGGTGTTTTCATCAAGCAGGTTCTTTACATTTCTTAATGCAAAGCATGCACTGCCAAGTTTTGGAATTGTTGTATCTAACTGATAATTCCCGTGCTTGATTATATTGGTTTTCAATTGAATGAAACTTGTTTTATCATAGTTTAATGATAGCATATTTTCTCAAACCAAATATTCAGCTGTTCAAAAGCTTTATTGACAGAATCTCTTAACTGTTGATGTGACTTTTCAGACACAAGCATACCAGTGTCATCTACGAAAAGTACAGATATTGACTCCTTGCCAAGATTACTTGTCAGGTCATTTATAAATATTAAAAACAACAAAGGTCCAAATGTAGAACCTTGAAGGACCCCTTTGGTATGATACCCAGTTCAGAGTCACAGCCATTTATCCTTTTTTTTTTTTTTTCATTTTTAGATTCTATTTGTTAGATAAGATCTGAACCAGTTTATTGTGGTCTCACTAAGACCATACCATTTTGACTTTAGCATCAATAGGTTATGTTCTATGCTGTCAAAAGTCTTAGTTAAATCACAGAATTCTCCTAATGGCAATTCTTTTCTATCCAAGGTTTTTACTACTTCAGAAGTTAGCATGTATTTGGCATTCACAGTTGACATTTTTTCCTAAATCCAAACTAGGACGATGAAAGAATATTGTTTAACTCCATATCTAGAAGCCGATTATATACAGCTTTCTCCATGGGTCTGTAATTGGTAGTCAGAGTTCCTTTTTTGTATAAGGGCTTAACAATGGCGTATTTAATTTTTTTCTGGAAATATTCCTGACAAAAGGGAATGATTACATATGTGACTAAGAGGCATGCTCAATTCATGTAGGCAACATTTTAATACTTTTGTATTTATTTCATCCCAACCATATGAGACTTTGCTTTTAACGAGGCAATAATATTTTCTATCTCTCTGGGATTAAAAATTTCAGCAGGTACTAGGAAACTTAGGTAACGCTAACAAGGTAATTTCATTTCCTTCGCCTCATTCCCCATAAATGAACAGTGCAGTACAAGAAAAGCGAACGTTTCTTTCAAATATGCATTCAACAGTTTATTTATTTATTTTGCTAGAGAGGGCCCTAAAACGTGTATCTCCAGTGAATTCTCGGTATCGAATTTTTAGATGGGACGTCTATCTACCCACTCTACTTTATGCTATCTAGTTACTTGAGAAGTAAGGTAGACAGAATACAGTAGCCATCAACAACTAGGCTTATACGTGTTTACCCGTAATTCCAGTCTTTGAAGAACAGTTCTGTTAAAACCCGAGCCTTCGCACAAAACTAGCGTAAGTTTTAGTGAGAGGGATTTCCTTCTATACATATTTGTTTGTGCGGGTATAACCATGAAATGTAAATTGTAACGAAACCTTCTATACATACTTTTAGTAATATACGAGGTAAAAAAACTAACCATTTGTGGGGTACAAAAATGATACGCTGAACTTCTTATTCCTCCTAGAACTTAGGTTGAAACGGCTATAGCAAAAGGAATTATTAAAGTCAGACTGTCATGAAGGACGGACGTTACCAACAAAAGAGGAAGTTGGCTATCATTTCTGGTTCGATGATTTTAACGTGCAAGGTCGATATATGTTTCTTCTATCTCCTTCAGACTAATAGAAATGTTGGGATTAGCCAATATGTACTCTGCCTCATGGAGTATCAAACATATTTGTTGAAGAACCTTTTTGGCAATATGAGAAGGGCTTTTTTTGGTAAGTCGGGAATTTGTTTTCTAATTTCTTACTTTCACTACATTAATTAGCTTTTTAACTGACAAGCGCCACTGGCAAACAATTCACAATTTACTTTGTCTGCCATTTCTCTATAAATACCAAGTAGATGAAATCATTGTATTCCCCTGAAAATACAATACCGAGATTTCACCAGTAATACACTCTTGAGACTATCTAAATACAAAAATCTGATGTGTTCAATTCACATAGTTTTCACTAACTTTTCTGCAAAAGGTTATTCTTATAAAAATCTTCGTGCTAATCAAGATAGACAGAAGCTAGCATAAATGGACTTAACACTTAGTTCCTTATAAGAAGAAGAGAAATAAGGGAATACATTAGGCTAAAGCGATACTCAAATCCTTTAAAAGCTGGTCGCTATGTCATTAAATTCGTTTCTTTGCATGGCCTGAAGTTGACAGTTCCCGCATGAGAAAAGTTTCTAGTATCTTAAAACTGAAACCAATAACTCAGAATATTTCGAAAACAATTAACTATTCGAAAAAATGTGTAAGATAAAAATTATTATGTGTTTTAACGAGATCTAAAGTTTTTGCCTGTCTTTTAGGGTTACAAGTTGTACAAAAGCTATATGGAAATATTCCAGAATAAAGAGGTTTTCAGAGGCTATTCCCAGAAAATTCAAAATATGTGTTTCGTCTTTCATGAAAATATCTTAAACATAAGGCATCTTGATTAAAATGTTTAGAACCATTATTCAGAAAATCAAACATTTAGAAAAAAATGTTCCATGTAAAGGGTAGTTGTGAGTAGGGCGATTTTCTTGAAAATTTTAGTCGCATCCTTGGAAGATACTGAACTTAAATGCTAACTTATCCGACTTTTCGTTTTTGAGCCACACACACACACACACACACACACACACACACACACACACATGCATGTTTCTAAAAATGTTCTTTTTTTTATTTGTATATTCAGGGAGTCTCAAAACATGCATTTCCGGTGAAATATCGGTACCAAATTTTTGGGTGGAATTCAATACTTCTCTATCCACTATGTACATTGTACATACGTGCTACCGGAAGTAAAGAGGGAGTTCTAGGAAAACGTCAGTGCCGCGCGTGCGTGTTTGTACGTCCATATGTCTGTGTACAACATTACTCAAAAACGAAAAGTGTGATTAATGCCAAACTTGGTATATAAATTCAAAATTTCCAAGAATACGACACGAAGAATTTAAAGAAAATCCCCCATCCCAAACTACCCTGTGCATGGTAAAATATTCGTTATTTTTTATTTTCTCAAAAATTGCTCTAACACTATTGATTAAAATAGAATAAGTCTAAGACATTTGCACAACAGATAAAATGCATATCTTGGATTTTCTGGGAATAACCTCTGAAGTGCTTTTCATTTTGTATGAATTTTGTATAATTGGTAAATCATAAGGAACAGAGAAAACATAAAAGTGTGGATCTCGTTAAAGCATATAATTATGTGAAATTAAACTTTTTTTTTTAATTGTTATTTTTTTATTATAATAAGTAAACAATTTTCGAGATATTCCTTGTTATGGGTTTGAATCAGGCCGGACTCAAATGGTTGCGCAGTTTGGAACAATTATTGTGTTCTAGTGCGCAAGACGTCAGCACAGGAGCATGCCGATTCAACACGTGCATTTTGCAGAATATTGCATAATTGTTTCTTGGCTTTAATTGTGACATTACTGATTAGATCATTGTTTGATTTTAATCAGAGATTGTTTATGTTTAGTTGTGCGTAGATTATTGTTCGCTAATAATAATCGGAAGTGGTTATGTTTTAAATTGTGCGTCTAGTTAATTCTTGTGAGGAAACTGTTTTTTAAGTTGTGTGTTTTGTTTGTTTCTTCTTGTGTGGTGTCGAGAGATTATAAACGAATGAACTTCTTTTCCGGATTGTATTGAGAATCTTGTTTTCCATAGCAGGTAAATATGAACTTACACCTTTTAAGTATTAAAAAAATAAACATAATACAGGTACTCTAAAACACAACAATATCTTCAACAGAGTGTGTCGTATAATGTATAAATAGTGCAATTTTCTAAACGCGCGTGTTGTTTAAAAAAAGGTAGTGTTTAAGAGAATGCAGCGGACTTTCATAACATTTTGTTCAGTGTAACTGAAAATGTAACCTAATGTATCACCGGCAACATTTAAGACTTTACATTTCATTTCGATAAGTTCTATAAGTTTTTTCTTTAAAAATGAAATTCATGGACTTATGCCAAAATATGTTGCGGTGATGGAATTTTAAATTAATTTTCATTTAAGCGCCCACTCTGTGACTGCGCTCTAAACTATCCTGATGCTGCTCCCGAAGTGTGGCTGTGACGTCTGTCTCACATTCAAGAGGTTCCGAGTTCGAACCTGGTTAGACTGAATTTCCTGGTTAAGAGTTTTTTTTTTGGGGATTTTCTCTTATCCTGGGAAGACAAATATCGAGTGGCTTTAAGATCCATGGACCTTGTGATACAACATATTTTTCCTGATGTTTATGCAGAAACTGTAAAAACATTGCCTAAATGCAATTAAATCGAAGGTATGATGGCAAAAAGTAGTAGACCCCAGAGGGGGAAGTCTCGTCAGTTTCAGGTATCCTCCGCGCTGTAACATTAAATATATTTTTCTCGCGTTGTAATATTACGATATTCCTAGGCAATCAGTATACTGCATAATCAGAAAGCTGTATATTATTTTTGTTATGCTTTATTCCTATAGTTTATATCAATAGATGTTAACATTAAATGCATTTTTCTCGCATTGTGATAATTACGATATTCCTAAGCAATTAGCATACTATATTATCAGATGGCTGCATATTTTTACTGTGTTTCTACGATATAAATTATAATATTTATTTTTATTTTTTGTGTTAATTTACGATGCAAAAATGTTTTCAGGATTAAACAGTTGTATACTTCAAAGCTGCCTCTGTTATGCTGTATTAGTTGCAATCGTCTGCTCTCGTGCTCCTTTGGTGACCAACAACCAATGTGCAGGCCCAACCTTTAGTAGTTAGAGAAACCTTGGAGTTGAATTTTTAAATACTTATGCTGTCTCAACTGGGAAATGTCTGTTCGGTTTTGTTTTCTCTACCACGTACAGCGTACATAAATAATAGGTAGAGAAGGTATAGCATTTCACCAACAAATCCGAAACAAGAAAAAGGTCCATTTGTGTGTGTGTGTGAACAGCATAATTAAGGCACAAAAAGTTGGATAAATACCAAACTTGGTATTAAAGTTCAATATCTTCCAAGGATGCGACACAAAGATTTTCAGGACCCCTCAACCTAAATCATCCTTTACATGAAACATTTTTCGAAAAAATAAGAACTATAGCTTTCCTGGCGACGTGTTAATTCAAGATCTTCTCGGGCTTCTAGCCAGGTACCTGGCTAGAAGCCCGAGAAGATCTTGAATTTTTCGAAAAGTTTGATTTTCTCAAACATGACTCTAACTACTTTGTATAAAATATCATATATTAAATATATTTTCATTACAAATAAAATGTATATCTTGAATTTTCTGGAAATAGTCTGAAATCTCTACAATCTGGAAATATTTTGCATTACTGGTAAAACGTTAGGGACAGATAAAATCTTATTACAGAAAAAATGTGGATCTCGTCAAAACTCGCAGCTTATGTGACATTAATTTTTAGTGAAGTTAACCGTTTTCGGATATTCCATTTTTTGGTTTACAATTGCCAATTTGAATTTTCTAATATATTTCGAAGTAACCGTTCGGTTTTCTTTTTTGCTTTTTTCACTGCATATAGTAAGAAGAGGGGCATTGGGTTCCAACCAAAAGTACCGAGATTTGAGACCCTGAATCCATAAAAAGTATTTTTAGAAACTTTTCCATATGTGCACGTGTGTGTTTGTGTGTGTGTGTGTGTGTGTGTGTGTGTGTGTGTGTGTGTCTGTGAACAACATAATTAAAAAACGAAAAGTCCGTTAAATACCAAACTTGGAGTTTAAGTTTGTTTCCCAAGGATGCGATACGATTTTTTTCAAGAAAATCCCTCCACCCCAAACTACTCTTTACGTGGACAAATTTTTGAAAGTTTTGATATTCTCAAAAATGGTTCTAACGAGTTTGATTAAAATACCATATATTAAAAATATTTACATGGCAAATAAAATGTATATCTTGTATATCCTGGGAATAGCCCCTGAAGCCCTCTTCATTCTGAATATATTTTGCATAACTGGTAAACCATAAGAAATAAATAAAAACTTATTACAAAAAAGTAGGGTTGTCGAAAAACACAAATTATGCCATTCACATTTTTGTTGTAGAGGTAACCGTTTCCAAATATTTGTTCTCATTGTTTCAGTTTGAAAATACTTATACTTTTCTCAAACAGAAGTTGCCCGTGTTTTTGTTTTTTGTTTTTTTTGTTTTTTTTTTTATTCCGGGCCATGCAAAGAAACGAATTCCAATGACAATCCATAAAACATTTGATTATCCTATAGCATATACTTTCCCATAGCTTTCTTCTACTTATAAGGGACTAAGTAATAATACCATTCTACTAATGCTTATTTCGATTGGCATGGAGTAGAAAAGAGGGTTGTTAGTAGAACTGGCAGAGAAAGTCATTTAAATGGAATATATCAGATTTTTTCTAGACTTTTCTCTTTTCTATGTCGCCGCCGCGCCGAGCTCAATTTGCGTTTTCAGAGTAATTAAAGTAACTGGCTGGGAAGTGACCAGTTAAAAACAACACTTATGCAACAATGCAAGGTACTTTGGCTTGGCTTTTAAAATTTATTTTCTGCTGCTCTACTCTCAGTTGCTTTACTTTCTTTAGCCCCATATGTACTATGTACATAATGGATAGAGAAGGTATCGTATTCCACCCAAAAATTCGATGTCAGGTTTCACCGAAAATATATATTTTGGAATCCCCTGAGTCCGAAAAAAGCATTGTTAGAAAAAGGTCCCCGCGCATGTGTGTGTGTGTTTGTGGACAGCATAACTCAAAAATGAAAAGACCCATAAATACCAAACTTGGTATTTAGGTTTAGTATTTTCCAAGGATGCACACGAGAATTTTCAAGAAAATCCCCCTGGTCCGAACTACCATTTATATGAAATTTTTTATTTTCTCAAAATGGCTCTAGTAATTTTACTAACATAATATTAAAGATATTCACATCACAAATAAAATGTATATTTTGAATTTTCTGGGAATAGCTTCTGAAGACCTCTTTATTCTGGATGAAATTTCAATAACGGTTAAACCGTAAGAAATAGACTGAAGCTTACTTCACAAAAATGTAGATCTCATTAAAACACATACTCTATGTCATATACGTTTTTTATGCAGAACTGAAGGTTTCTGAGATATTCCTTGTTATTGGTTTCAATTTTAAGCTATTTTTTCTCAAACAGGAAGTGACGTTTCGATTCATCTCCTTTTACTTTCTCTAGGCCCGTATGTACAATGTACATAGTGGATAGCAGGTATTATATTCCACCCAGAAATTCGATACTGAGATTTCACCGGAAATACGTGTTTTGGGACACCCTGAATAAAAAAAATGCATTTTCAGAAAAAGGTCCATGTGTGCGTGTCTGTGGACATCATAACTCAAAAACGAAAAGGCAGTGCGTCACGAAGATTTTCAAGAAAATCCCCACCCCAAATTACCCTTTACATGGAAAAAATTCGAAAATTTTGTTTTTCTTAAAAACGGCTCTAACGATTTTGATTAAAACTCCACACATTAAAACCATTTCCATCACAAATAAAATGTATACCTTGAATTTTCTGGAAATAGCTTCTGAAGACCTGTTTATTCTGGGTGGATTTTGCTGAATTTTACATAGCTATAAACCGTAAGAGATAGACAAAAACTTAATACACACAAAATGTAGATCTCGTCAAAACGCACAATTTGTATCCTTTTCGTTTTTGTTGTGGAGGTAACCGTTTCCAAGATATTCCTCGTTATTGGTTTCAACTTTTCTCAGATAGGAAGTGTACGTTTTCTTTTGTTCTACTTCTGGCCAAGCAAGAAGCGATTTGCATTGACAATCGCATAACAACAGCTTTTAATACATTTGACTATCACTTTAGCATGGCGTATTCCTTTAGTTGCCTTCTACGTATAAGAAACTAAGTAATAAGAATATTCTGCTAATGTTATCTCGACTAGTATTGTGTAGAAAGAAGAATAATCTTTTGTAAGAAGTGTGTTTGTAGAGCAGCTAGAGAAAGTCAAGTGAGTGTAACACATCAAATTTGTTACTGCAAGCCATGCAAAGCGAACCGAACTTCTGCTGTTTCATATAAGACCAGCTTTTAACAGATATGACTAGAGACCGGATTATATGCAACATAAAAAGCTCGAAATATGCAGGCAAATATGCATGAAAATGTTTAAAATATGCATGAAAAGTTTCAAAATATGCAACATAAATAATACAAAGCAATGATTAGTTTATATATATATATATTTATTATATATATTTATTTATTTACATTATTTCATAAACAATATACAATCGGCAGTTTTTAAAATTTACTTCAACAGAAAAAAATATCGATTACAAATCGGTTTACATTTTGTTACCATGGTAAACAGAAACGATCCGGTACTCTTCCAAATGTTCAGCAGTAAAATTGTGTTGCCAATCGCTCAAAACATTTTTATAAGCAGAAAAGGTCCGTTCTACATCAACTGAGGTCACTGGACAGTATTTGCATTTGGAAGCTATATTGGCACTTATTATTTCTGGTAAAAGTTCACCCGTTCATTAATAAAGCTATCAACTTGACACAAAGGTTCAAAGTCTGGGTTATTGTTCAAAATGGGTGTAAACTTTTAAGTTTCCTTGGGAATACCTCCGTCAAGGAGTTCATTGGTATTTTATTCATTACCTGAATAGACTCAGTCAACACCAAACCTATAATTTAGAGCATCAAAACGAGAACAAGCTTGTGCCCGCACTTTTAAATTTCTAAAATATTGTAAATATAGCCCTGAATATGCATCACCACCAGTTTTTGGTTAACATATGCAATAACCGGTGAAAAAGGGCATAAAAAAAAAAAAGCATATGCAACATGCGAATGCATATAATCCGGTCTCTAGATATGACTATCGATTTAGCCTAATGTATTCTTTTATGTCCCTTCTTCTTACAAGGAGGCAAGCAATTTCTGCTAATGTTTTCCTTGATTACCACTCGTAGATAAAAGAATAATCTTTTGTAAGGGA
The DNA here is from genome assembly GCA_030762935.1 of Hymenopus coronatus. NCBI lineage: Eukaryota > Metazoa > Arthropoda > Insecta > Mantodea > Hymenopodidae > Hymenopus > Hymenopus coronatus. Next base: position 84,911,682 of record CM060892.1, on the reverse strand, counting down.
AGTTGTTTGTGTTACAGCTAGAGTCATGTGAATGGAAAACATAAGATTTTTTGGTTGTTGTGAAGTGAAGTATGTGTTAGTGTTTAATCGAAATCATACCAAAACGCAAATGTGTTTTTAGTGACGAATTGTAAGGACTATTTCCTGACTTCAGGCCGGGAAGAATAAACTGAGAGATAGAATGTCTTATCTGTCCACTTGATATATTCGTTTCAGTTGCTAATAAAGGTAAGGCTTAGAGCTCTTTTCTTTCTTTCTTTCCTTGCTTTTTCTTTCTTTATTTCTTGAGTAATATCTCGTCTATCTCTTATGATTTGCCAGTTATACAAAATCACACAAAATAAGGTGACTAAACAGGCTACTTACAGCAAATTCAAGATGTATCAAGTAACCTATAACACTGCAAATTTTTATATGATTCTAGAAAATGTCCTCTTCTTTGAAGACTTGTTATCTGGTAACCCTAGACTATTGTGAGAGCTAATACTAAATGAATTTTGATAGAAATGCACACTTTCTTTTGTGATCCTTTTATCATTAGAACTTTCTTAAAAAAAAAAAAAAAATGCTTGGTGCGAGGGGTTAAGTAGTTCCATTTTGTACAATTCATTCATAAATTCCTTATATGCCATGCAAAATTAATTTTAACTCAATTTTGCAAAAACTGGACAAAGCAGGTGATTTCCCTACTCTTTATTCAAGATATTAATATGGGGGGAAAAAAATGTACACTTGTTCAGTCTTTTGAGATATTGGAAGGGGGAGGAAAAAGTCACGTGGATCAACCGGTTGACTACAGCAAAGTGTCGCCCCAGGTAAGATTGGACACGACCAACCTCTTCTACAAAGACTAGACAGAGAAATTAATCTTGAATTTTCTGGGTCTGTGAAGAACTCTTTATTCGAAAAGAGTTATGTAACTTTGTATAACTGGTAAACTACAACAGGTACACAAAAACTTACTACACAGAAAAGGGAGAAATATAAAACATACGATTTATTTCATATGACTTTTTTTTTGGTAAGAGCTGTTGGTTGTTGGTGCGATATTTTCAATAATTTGTCATTTTAAGTGCTCTCACCATTCATTTGCTTCTAACGTCATGGAAAGATACGGCATGTCAAGGTCAGCATGGCACGCTTTAGTTTCTTGTGTTAGTTACACCTACATTGAAATACGTATTGAAACTTATTTCTGCCACCGTTTATCTCGATTAATATTAAATAGATACAAAAATTATCCCTAGAAAAATAATAAATAGAAAAAGTAATATAAATGTTATACATCAGAAATTTTTTTGTACTTAACGGTATCTTTAGTTTGTATTTCTTATGAAATCGTGCTATCCAATGCAGTACCGCAATAATTATTTTGCTGGCTATAAAATATTAAAAAAAAACAAAAAGCCAGTGCCAAAGTTTCTATTAGCCACTCCATGCATTAGCTATGATAATGAAAGATAAACAAGGATCAATGCGGTCCAAGTTAGCGCTTCCATAAATAAATAAGTATACAACAAAGAAAGGTAAGTGTTACTACTGAGACGAACGGCACCTTATAAATAATTATCACATACGTTTAAATGCCGTGCAAGGACATCCTCTTTCGAGAGTAGTCGCTAACAATCGTCACCTGTCGCAGATGAGGCATGCACCGGCGTAGCAGACGACAGTGAAGACACTAAACAAAAAGTGTGTGTGTTTTATGGTAAATGAATTGTGTCATTTGTTAAAAACAAGTCATCCGTCAAATTTTTTTGAATTCTGTGTTGAAACACAAACAAATACGGGTATTTGGCATGTTAAAAGAGTTAAAGGCCGGTTTAGTCAAGTCTAACCTATATGAGAATCAGTAAATACGAAATAATGAAACTAAATTTTTCTTTGCCACATAAACGTGCGGTGTAAGACCAACAGTTGTATAATGGCAGAATTAAAGCATTAAAGAGACATCAGGCAGGCTTTCGTGCTTTCGGTATTTATCTATAGTAGCAATCCATTGGTTAACGTCAAAGTCAAGGTCGGAGCCAAGAATGTATATTGAATTGAAGGCTCATACAATAGTTAGCAGCATGAATGTCTCAATAAATTCGTTGGCTGTTAGCCAGTAATTGATAAGGCTTAAGCGGTCCGTCTGTAGAAAAATATGCTTTGAAGAACCATTTGGTGGATTATTGAGTGTAGAGTAAGTAATACATCTAAGAGGATAAGTGTCACTAACATAGACTAAAAAGTAATAAAAGTTAGAATAAAATATCCAGCAGAACAACTTAAAATCCGATTTGAAAATGAGTCGTAAAAGACGTAAGTACCTTTCCTATATTGAAAGCAATGAGTGGCACAATTTGCATGCTGGTAAAACATTTACTCTTTGATGCACAAATGATTTTATGCTCTAGCTTTAGCACTATAAATATGTGGGTGCAGTTGCTGATCAGTTTTTGACAAAACTTTAGCGTTCATTAATAATTCGCTAACTCTAATCAAATATTTCTTGGCATGTTAAATTTGGTTTGTGCTTTCAGTTGCTTAATCATTTTTGTGTTCTTGTTTGGAAGTTTTTTAATGCTTTAGTTTCAACATATTTTATACATTTTCTTATGTCTGTTTCATACAATAATGCACAATAAAATAATTAAGCTAGATTAATTTTTTGTGTGACATTTCTGGTGTTTTTATGAAATGTGTGGCCAACACTAGGGCTTCTTGTAATTTGTATTTTCACATTTCTTGTTTTCCCTTAGCTGCTCTTTTGTTGTGAAAAGAGCATAGAATAATTAAAAAAACATTTATATACTAGTTATGCTATATAGTAGGGGCTTCAAGCTTGTGAGGGCTTGAGGGCTACATTAGAAACTATAGACATGATTGCAAACCCACCTGAATATAATGCCAATATTTGTGAAATTCTCCAAATAGAACAGTGGTATGATGATGGAATAATTCACATAGTTTAAATGAAAGAAAGTTTGAAGAAATATTTTTTTTAATTGTTTAAAATATAATTTTTCAAATGGATAAAATTAAAATAAACATCCATTACAATTGCATTTTGGAAAAGAGCACCCAACAATGTCAGTTTAATTTGAAGCTTATATTAAATTAATGGAACAAGAAAAGGAAACAAAAAAGAATTGTATAATGTAATTTGTAGTCAAAATCACTTAAAGTGATTTAGAGGGAGTAGTGTGGTAGATCAGCTATATCTACCAATGAAATATCCTACCTCCAATAACATTTAGAAAAGAATTTTCAAAAAGCAATTAAAAACTAAATGTATTAAATCATTTTCAACAAAATATGAAATATTTTTTGTGTTTTATTTATGGTTTTAAATTAGATAACTTTCTGATAAATTTTTGTGGACTGCAAAAAATGACTTCAAAGGTTACCAATTAGGTAGCCCTGCTGTATAACAATGTATTGAAAAACATGTGGACATTTTTCTTTTCACGAATTAAGATCTTTTGCAACTCTTCTTATGGATATTTTCAAATTAATTTTTATTTAAGCAAGCACTTTGACTCAAATTTTCACAGGAGTAGCCAATACAATGACTAGTCATCATTTTTTAATGGAGACTAATAGAATAATATATTAAAGTTGGAGAGAACTATAATTATTTGAGACTAATAGAATAATACATTAAAGTCAGAGAGAACCATAGTGATCCCTCACAGTTGCCTTACCTCGTGGTCGTTCTGTCACCCGGTTGCTACTTCGTCCCATCCATGGCTGCAGTACCAAACCTCTCAGTCACTAGGCAGGGGCTATTCTACTAAAACATCTTCATCAATTTCATCTTTATCTTTATTTCTAAAGTCAAAGTCACTATCATTATCATTGCTTATATTTACAATTACTCGGCACCAACTGAAACTGCATTGAAGAATGTTTGTTACATCTTGTAACCAGGATGACATCATTGCTTACTTATAGCATGAATCTATTGGCAGTGAGGCAGACACACCTCTTATCAGCTGAGACAGTGTACTGGCTGTCAGGGATCGCGATGGATTTTCCTGAATTTAATTATAGTTAATCTTTTAGCATAATTAATGCAATTCTTTGCAATTGATGTTTTTCTTTATTTAGGGGCATATACTTCACATACAATATCAAGATTTAAAAATGTAGGTATATTTTGTAACTTTTCAGTATGTTCTGGTTTTAATACCAGATGGTTAGGGTAAGTGAAAATAGACACAAAGTTAATGGTTCAAATCTGTTACCATCTTAAGAGTATTTTTCTGTTTGTGCAGTAGGTCCATCCATAGATATGGCAGCAGCAGAAAATGAAGTGCGTGCTATCTGGAAAATGGCTGATGCAGTGTGCTTTGATGTTGATTCCACAGTTATACAAGAAGAAGCTATAGATGAACTGGCCAAGTTTTGTGGAAAGGGAGAGGAAGTTAAAAAATTGTAAGTTATCATGCAGTTGTTTGTAACTATTTATTGAAAATTGTTGCATTTGTAGGAGACCATTAATTATGCTTTGAGCAATAACAGAAGAATTGTAACATTTTCATTCCCCACTCCAATACCAGTTGATTTTACAATTAATATTCCATAAGTCTGTCATTATGTGGAATATATTTCTCCTAATTTTGGCATATTTATGAGCTGAGTTTTTCCATATTTATCATGTGGATGAGAGAAAGTGAATGAGTGAGAAGAAGAAGAAAAAGTTGGCATTAACGAAAATGAAATGAAATGGAGTTTTGTTTATGGATACTCTTTAACTGCTGTAGTTCTCAGCGTCCCATTCTATGCTGGGCGTGAAAGACCGCTTAATTTTGCTCAGAAGCCTCTCTATCAGGCTTGAGGTTCTTTTATGTGCTATAAATCTATGACATGGGTTGCACGGGTATTGACGAAAAGGAAAGGAGTACTGGCAGAATTAGAGGATGTAAATATAGGATACCAGATATATGATGGTGCTTTGATAAGTTTGGTTAATTTCCATGAAAGAATGGAACAATTTTGTTTCAGCTTCATGGTTGGTAAGCTTGATTTTTCAAAGGATTATTTAAAAGTTTCAACTCTATACAGCATACAGTTTAATGTTGACTACCACCTGCATTGGTCAATGTGTCGACTGCAATTGAAAATGGAGAAAACCAAGTTTGTGCTGTTATTAAACATCTTCATTTGACAGAATTGGATGAAGTTCATGTGGACTCTGCATCTCATTGAAGACCATTTACTTTTAGATTAATGAATTTAAACATGGTTGGATGAACAAAGAAGATGAAGGATGCTCTGGCAGTACAATTGAGGTCGCCAGACAGGAATTCATTGACAAAATCCATGATATGGTAATGCAAGACTACCAAATAAAAATTTGTGAGATTGTCGAGTCTGGAGGCTTCTCAACCGAGTGAGTGCATAATATCCTGCATTGAAAATTGGCTATGAAGAAGCTGAGTCCAAGGTGGGTGCTGTGATTGCTTACAATTGACCAAAAGTGCATCGAAAATAAAATTTCATTGCAATGTTTAGTGATTTTCAATTGTGATCCGTAAGACTTTTTGCACAGATTTTGACTGTTAGTGAAATCTGGATCCATCATTAACACACCAGAGCCAAAACAGTAGTCAAAATAATGGACAAAGGCTGGCAAAAGGGCACCGAAGAAGGAAGACCATTTGGTCACCTGAAAAAATGAGGGCCACTGTTTTTGGGATTCCCAAGGAATAGTGCGCATAGAATACTTGAAAAAAGGTAGAACCATAAATGGATCCTATTATGCTTCATTGTTAGATCGTTTGAAAATTGCATTAGCCGAGAATAGGCCAAGGTTGGCATACAAAAAGGTGCTCTTTCTGGATAAAATGCCATGAAATAGGACAATGGCAAAAATGCATGAATAGGACTTTAAATTAGTTCTTCACCCACCCTATTCACCAGACCTAGTCCCAAGTGACTTCTTCCTGATCCCCAACTTTAAACTTTGGCTCAGTGGGAAGAAATTTTCATCAAATGAGGAGGTAATAGTTGCAGTCAATGAATATTTTGCAGAGTTTGACAGAACCTATCTTTCCAATGGGAGGATTGAAGTTATATCCCTCAAAGAAGACTGTAAGTTATATCCCTCAAAGAAGTGAGATGAATTGTTTACAAAACAAATATTTTTCCATACTCTTTTACCAGACCTGGTAAATGTCAAATGGCTAGAAAAAATATACAATATGGTAATGAAGCAAAAATGCTATTTAGAATTGAAATTCGGGGATTAGTTGGAGGATAGGAAGCTGTGGATGCAAAGCACAGCATATTTTGCAGGAAGTTTTGGGCCTGCCAAGTGCAACAGCTAAGGAATTTGTTCAATTTGAAGCGGGAAGAGTGGAAAGGAAAGGTATGATTATAGAGAGATCTCTTAAACACTGGTTTAGAATATTAAGTCTAGATGAAAGGACTTTTTTTTTTGGCAGTGCTTAGAATTTCAAGAAAAGAATTTAAGGAAAAGTGGGTGGAGTTACAGTATGCAAATAAACTTAGAGAAATAATGGTTTCAGGGAAATTTGGAGAAGGAGAGAAAATAAAGTAAATGGCTTTTGGAAAGGAGCTATGAGGAGATTTGAAGATAATGAAACACATCGTTTCGCAACGTAGGGCACAAAAAATCATTAGAATCATACATACCAATAAAAAATTAATGTGAAAGAGAAGTATATATGAATAAATTGAAAAAGAAACAAAAAGAGTATTGCTTGGGTATGAGCAGGTGTGTGTCAGAAAGGGACAAGAAAAAGTCTCCAATAGAATCATTGTTAATATGTAGAGGAAAGGAAAATATGGCGCTTTGATTGTGAAGGGATGGAGCTTTGGAGGGCAAATGCCTAAAATGAGAGAGAGCAGTAGCCTTAATTAAACTCTAGTAAAGATAGTAAGAAGGTAGGTGGCTACTTAACTAAACTAAAAAAGAAATGATTGTGGTCCATAAAAAGTGAAACAAGTGAAAATAAAACATGACTGTTGAACATTATTATCTTGAATATTGTGCACTTTTTATTCATTTATTTACTTGTTGCATTTATTATTATTATTATTATTATTATTATTATTTTATTAAAAATAAAATGTTTCGGATATTAAGGAAAACCTGGGTATGAATATGGGAAGATAACAGCCTGGGCTGATTGATGTATAGCCATATTCTTAGTATTGTTGCTTAGTCGTTTGATATAGAGATGCTTTCTGAGGTACTGTAGCCAGTAGTTCAACAACACCTCTGAGCTTAGTTCTGTTTAGATTCATAAGAACCTCATCAAATTTACATCCGGTCTGGGAATAAAGTCATGAACCTGTCTGGTGGTACGAGGGGCATACTGAAAGTCATGAGCAACACTGTTTTACAATCTTAATATTTATTTTTAAGCCAAACCAAATACATCATCATAATCTACAGACTTTCTTTCACTTTTCGACATAGTCTCCATTGTTTTGCACACATTTTTCCCATCGTTCTACAATTTTGAAAATGCCCTTGTGATAGAACTCCGTTCCAGCTGCCCGGAGACCCTGACGCACTGCTTTCCGAATATCCTCCAGTATCTCGTAGCGTTGGCCACGCATCTGCTCCTTTATAGAACCGAAAAGATGGTAGTCGGAGGGTGCCAAGTCGGGACTGTAGGGAGGATGTGGAAGAGTTTCCCACCCTAATGCCCTGATCTTCTCCATAGTGGCACGGGCAGTATGCGGACGCGCATTATCCTGTTGAAGGATGATCCTCTTTCCAGGGTGTTTATCACGCCAAGTCCGTCGGAGCTTCAGAAGTGTCTTGATGTAGCGGGCAGAATTTATGGTTTGTCCAGGTTCAAGAAAGTCAACCAGAATGCAACCTTGTGCATCCCAAAAGACACTTCCCATAACTTTTCCTACAGACTGCACTGTCTTCGCTTTCTTCTTCGATGGTGAGTTCAAGTGGTGCCATTCCATACTCTGATGTTTCGTTTCTGGCTCGTGGTGATGGAACCAGCTCTCATCTCCAGACACAATACACGTAAAAAATTCATCACCTTCATTATGAAATCTCTGAAGAAGGTTTTGTGCAATGGTTCTTCTCTGAAGTTTGTGGTCTTCAGTCAATAAACGGGGGACCCAACGGGCTCAGACCTTTCAATAACCCAAGCTGTGGATCATTTCTTGCACTGCACTATGTCCTATCCCAAGTTGCGGAGCAATTTCATTCACAGTGAAACGCCTTTCTCCTGTAATGAGCTCATCAACTCTTTCCTTGTTGCGTTCTGTAGAGGCAGTTCGAGGATGCCCGCTACTAGGCGCATTTTGCAGACTTGTGTTTCCATCTTTGAAATGTTTCACCCATCTTCTAACACTGCTGGCACCTATGCAGACACCTCCATACGCACGTTGAAGTCTGAGATGAATTTCAGGAGCAGATTTTCCTTCTTTCACAAGGAATTCAATGACAGCACGCTGTTGAAACGAAACATCAATGCCAGCCATTTTTCAAACACCGTCTGTGGTCACGTGTTAGAAGCTAATGACGTCACAATATGTCAACATGTGGCTTAAAGTCTGTAGATTACGATCCTGCAATTCGTTTCGTTACATTGTTGAAATTTAAATTTTTACAATGGGTTGCTCGTGACTTTCAGTATGCCCCTCGTAGTTTGTTTTTTCACATCTCAAAATGAGCCCTTGCTGTAAGCTGGGTTATCACATACTTGACTTCTGGGAGACACTGCCAAAGGGCCTTGGTCCTTCAAAAGGAAGAGCTGCTTAGCTAGTAGTCTGCCATTTCATTACCTCTGAAACCTACTTACCCAGGAACCCAAACAACTTAGTTTTTTTTTTTTTTTTGGTAGTGTTTAACGCCCGCTTTAACTACTAATGGCACCACAGGCGGTGACACTGATGATACATGAATGATGATGGAGCACTGGTGGATGCGATGGTGGGGGAAATTGGAGTACCCGGAGAAAACCCGCGCCAGCGCCATTTTGTTCACCACAAATCTTACATGCGGTCGCTTGGGATCGAACCCCGGCCGTCTAGGTGAGAGTCGAGTGGTCTAACCACTCGGTCATGCCACGGCCAAACTTAGTTTATAAATCTTATTTGGAAAACTGAGGTTTTTTGACATTTATGTGAACAAACTGGGATTTTATATAGTTTCACTTTTTATACCATAACATGCTTACAAGCACGCACGTACGCATACACACCCATGCACGCACACTCGCTCAGAGACAAGGATCTTTTTTTTAATTTTTTTTTGCTTATGATAGACATTAAGCAGTCTAGGTTTAAAAACAGTTTGACAATGAATATCTTCTTGAAAGTAATTGAGCAAATGAAAGCAAAGAGAATGCATCACTAATACTATTTTTGCATTCACATTTTTATTGGATTCTGACTTGGTTATGAAAATGGCATAATTTTGGATCCTATTAGAGATGCATATTTCTCATTGAGAAGACCCTAAATTGACGCAGATACCTAATATAACAGTAACTTTAACTTTCTAAAATTAAAAATAACTTTTTTTTTAAAGCAAAGAAGTTGTGAATAGTTTTTGGATTGTAATTTTTGTTGTTGTTGAAGCATCTGGTTTTTATTACTAGTTTAATTTAAAGTGTACATTAAGAATAAAAACACTGTACTATATACCAAATGCACGTGCCTGTATCTTGAAGCCCTGAATCGTTGCACATGCTAGAATAGCTTGCTTTCCATCGTTCATAGCTAATTGTTTCATGTGTCATGGCTTACTTTCCATAGCTGACACATTGTCACTCCTTTGAATGGTTTGCATGTGTACTAATGACCTCTACTTCTGGGATGTCATGGACAGTCACGTAAGTAGAGCTAACAGGCTTGTAGAGTTCAGATTTGAAGCTCAGTAGAGGGACAGCTGAAGTGATAAGCAAGGATAGTAGTGATGGTAGATAAAATCTGAGCTACAGATTGAAATAAAAGAGTTGGAGTGTAAACAAAATTTGAAGTAATAAAAACATTTGTTAGAATACTGTGCAATATTTCTCATTTTCAGCTTTGATTACTAAGTATGATAGATAATTTATTTCATCCTTTCAGTTACAAACTTCAAATATACATAATTACTTTCCTGGTGTTTCTGAATTTGGTATCATAATCAGTTAACACCCGGTTATTTATGTATATGTACCATTCCCTCTAATTGTACATTTTTATACTCTATCAACTTAATCTATTTATCTCTTTTATACTTCAACCTCATCAGTTTTATTAAGATCCTCTCTTTGTTTGGCGATTTTCCCCATTTCTGTCTTACTTTCCCTGTATAATTACCTAGTTGTTTCAGAAATTCTTATTGTTTCCAAAATTTTTAAACACACTATCTCTGTCTGTAACTTTTCCCAGTTTTTATTCCAAAGATTTTTTCTCCATATTACTTTCTCTACATGTACTATGCACTTACTTATAGAGAAGGTATTGCATTCCACCCAACATTTTGATACCAAGATTTCACCAAAAATACATGTTTTGGGTCCCCCTGAATCCAATAAAAGCATTTTTGGAAAAAGGTGTGTATGTGTGTGTGCATGTGCATGTGGGTGTGGGTGCATGTGCGTGCGTGCGTCAAACAAAAAGTCTGTTAAATACCAACCTTGGTATTTAAGTTCAGTATCTTCCAAGGATGCAACACGAAGATTTTCAAGAAAATCCCCCCCATCCCCAACTACTCTTTACATGGAAAAAGTTTCGAAAATTTTGGTTTTCTCAAAAATGGCTCTAACGATTTTGATTAAAATATCATATATTAAAGATATATACCTGAAAAATAAAATGTGTATCTTTAATTTTCTAGGAATAGCCTCTGAAGACTACTTTATTTTGAATTTTTGCATAACTGGAAAACCATAAGAGATAGACAAAAACTTGGTTTAAAATGTTCTTTTAAAGGTTTAGTTAAGTAATTAAGGTTAATAAGGGAATTTAACCCTTTCATTAACAGAAAATATAGTGCTTGTTAAAACTCACAATTTATATTATATACATTTTTTTCGTGGAGTGGATCGTTTTTGAGATATTCCTTGTTACTGGTTTCAGCTTTTAAAAACATACTTTTCTCATACAGGAATTTGTTAACTCCTGTCCATACAAACAAAGGAACTTCAGTCGCATAGCAACCAGCTTTTGACTGCATCTTTAGTCTACGCTACTCCCTTATTTCCCTTCTATTTGCGTGAAAGCAAGTAATAATAATAATAATAATAATTTTATTCACCATTTAGATCATGATACATGATATGGGCTTCGTCAATAGAACAATAATTATATACAATTTGCACAGTACTTATACAAGGTTTATAATGTATATTATTTACAATTGAATTGTCATATATTCACTTACTGAATAAAAGGTATGTTGTAGTAGAAAGGATTTTACTTCTTTATTAAATTGTTTCATGTTTGCTATTTTTTTAATGTTTGCTGGTAGTTTATTATATAGTTTAATTCCTAAATTTGTGACATTATTTTTTAGAATGTTTGTTCTGCATATCTGAACATGAAGGTTATTTTTTATTCTTGTGTCATGAGGATGGATATCTGTATTTGTGCATAATTCACTTTGAATTTTCTTAATATGTTTTACAACTTCTGCTATAAATGTACATGCTAATGGTAAAATTTTATGTTTACTAAAGTATGGTCTACAGGATGTACTGTTGTCTATTCCACTTAATATTCTTACAGCTCTCTTCTGGATTATAAATATTCTCTCACATTTTTCTCCCCAAAATTTAATACCATATTTTAATCTACTATGAAACTGCGCGAAATATACATTTTTCAGTCCTACTAAATTTAGTGTATCTTTTAGACATTTGAGCATATAGCATATGGAGCCAAGTTTAGTAGCTAATTGATGAGTGTGGCTATCCCATCTAAGGTTTTCATTCACGTATATACCCAAGAATTTTGTTTCTCCTTTGTAGTCAACATTATTTCCATCAAAGGAAATTTGAGGTTTGACGATGTTTTTACACTGCCATGCGCGAAAAGCCATTGCAATAGTTTTTTCTTTGTTTATAATTAGTTCATTTGCTTTAAACCAGTTGCTGAGGTTAGTCATTATGGTGTTTACTTTATTTTGGAGTATAGTTTCATTGTCTCCTTCAACAAGAATATTAGTGTCATCTGCAAAAAGGACTACATCAGCATGCTCAATGTTGCTCGGTAAATCATTTATGTATATTAGGAACAAAAGAGGCCCTAGTACTGAACCTTGGGGAACACCTCGTGTAGTTTCTTTTGTGGTAGATCGATAATTACTTGTTCCCGATTGTATACTGTGTTGTAGATCTACTACTTGCTTCCTATTGGTAAGATAGGATTCAACCCATGCATTCATGCTTCCTCTAATTCCATATTTATATAGCTTAGTTATTAAAATTTTGTGGTCTAAGACATCATATGCTTTTGTAAGATCTAAAAATATTCCCACCATTGGTATCTTTTTGTCCACTGCACGCTGGATTTTATCCAGTAATTTAGCTATGGCTGTTTCTGTGGACCTATTTTCTCTAAAGCCATACTGTGCTTCCGAAAGGATGTTATATTTCTTTAAGAAAGATATTAATCTATTATATACTAATTTTTCAAAAATTTTCGAGAATGATGACAATATACTTATTGGTCTGTAATTTTCTTTTTTTGTCTTTTCTCCTTTCTTGTGTATGGGGATAATTTTTGCCGTTTTAAGATTATCGGGGAAGCTCCCTGAGTCAAGTGAAGAGTTATATATATTAACCAAAGGGGCTTTTAAATATTCTATACACTGTTTAATGACACACTCTGGGACCTCATCTATTCCAAAGGAATATTTACCTTTCATTTCACAGACTATTTTATGTAATTCAGTTTCTGTGATAGGATGTATAAAGATAGATTCACTATAGTTTTTTATCTTTTTTACGGATTTACTTTGGCTCTGTTGGGCTTGGTTTAAGGTAATAAGGTTTTCTGCTATTTCGGAGAAGTACGTATTGAAACATTCTGCTATTTGTTGGGGACTTGTAAGTTTGTTTCCTTCATTAATTAATTCTGTTACAGAATGTTTTGAACTATTTTTCCCCATTTCTTGGTTTATTATTTCCCATAGCGCTTTGGATTTATTATTCGCATTTTGTATGATTCTTTCATTTTCTTGTCTTTTGGCTTCAAGAATTACTTTCCTGTATATGCTTTTATATTTCTTTATATACTCCCTAAAGTTATTATTTACATTACCTTGTTTTAATTGTCTGCACAAAAATTTTAACCTATGACTCGAAATTTTTATTCCTTTTGTAATCCATCCCTTTAGGTTTCGATTTTTTATTTTTAAACGTTTTTGTGGGAAAGCAATGTTAAACCAGTACAGGAATATATTTAAAAAGGTATTGAATTTTACATTGGTATCATTTTCTTGATAAACCTTGTCCCATTTTTCCCTTTTTAGCAAAAGTTTAAACATGTCTATGCTTTCTGGGCTGAAGGTTCTTTTCATACAAGTTCCTGTGTTCTCAGTTTGCCTAGGTACTTGTACATCAACTACTAATAATTGACCATAGTGATCAGATAGGGCCAAATCCTCAACGAATGACTGTTTATGGGGTTCAGATTTGTTAGTGATCATTACATCCAACAGTGATTTTTTATGTTCTGTTACCCTAGTTGGTACCTCTACAGTGTTGACCAAGTTATATACTGTGAACAAATCTTTTATTTTATTTACCGTATTACATTCCTCCAAAAAATCAATGTTCCAATCTCCACAAACTATAATTATCTTATACTTTCTAGTTAGGCGAGAAAGAACAGCTTCCAATTTAGTTAAAAAAACGTCTAATTTGGAGTTTGGTGCCCTATAAATGCATATGATAATTGCCTTTAGATTACTTATCTCAGTTAAAGATAACTCAAAGTTCTTATCTTCCTTGATGTCCTCAAATAGATCTATATTTTTAGTTTTTATGTCTGATCTAACATATATACACGACCCCCCATGTTTGTATGTTTTCCTACAGAAAGAGTCTACTAGCTTGTATTGTGTGAAGTTAATTGCTGATAACTGCTCTAAATTTAACCAATGTTCAGTTATGCATATGACCTCTACATCCAGCAGGTCCGTGTTTAATAGTACTTCTAGTTGTGTTATTTTATTTGTTATACTTTGTAAGTTTTGATGAAATACACATAATTTGTTGGATATTGATTCCTTTCTACTACCACATACCTTTGATTCTGATTTAGCTTCACAATTTTCTTTATCATCCACCCACCCTTCTACTAGTTTCCCTCTAGTTGTGATTGGATTACCTCGCACATCAACCTGCCAAATTTGTGAGATCCTCTACGGTTGAGATGCACCCCATCCCTCCCAAAATCGTTATTGTGGAGCCAAAAATTTCCGTCCACCATTAACCACTTTCTCACATTGCAGAGCCAATTAAGACTATTTCTGCTAATTTGTTCTTGATTAGCATGAAGTAAAAAGAAGCATAAGCTTTTTAATAATAATTTGTTGCAAAGATATAGAGAAAGTCATGTGAATGGAACACATCAGATTGTTTTTGTTTTTCGCACTCAATTATACAGTGTAAATTGTTATCAACATTGCCACATAGTGGGCATAGATCTTTGTTCATTTTTTGCCCATGCTAGACCCTCTCTTTTCATTTTTCCAAAGGCATCACTGTATTTTTCTCTTCCCCATACTTTCTTAGTATTCCTATATAATATTAATGTACTCTTATCCCTTAAGCTTTCTTGTTTCCCTATATTGCATATTCCATAATTTTTGTCCCCTATTGTCTGTTGATTGTGTAGCTCCCCCAATCCAATTTCTTTTACAATTTCCTTTAATTGACATAACCAATTGCTTTCCCATTTTGCTGATAATTGTGTCCTATAACAGACCTTGAGAATATTTCCATCTTCTAGTGCTTGAATCCTGTTCCAATATTTCTCTATCCATTTAACTACTGCTCCCTTTCTCTCAGCTCTTCTCAATTCTACTAATGCTACTCCATTTGGAGCTATTCTTGGTAATCCCAGTATCATTGTACAAAAGGACCTATGAATTTGACCTATGCATTCTCACCCTTTTTCAGTCCCCCAAACCTGTATTCCATGCATCATTCTTGATTTCATGTTGCTGTATATATTCTCTCTAGCCAGTTTACTCTCATATTTGGTATCTACTTTAAGCATGTTCTTATGCTATTAATAGCTAATTTCCCCTTACCTAGCACATTTTTCCTTTGCTCTGTTCATTTTCCATTGTTATTTATTTAGCCTTACTCCTAAGTAATCAAATTTGTTTACAATTTTGAATTCACTCCCCTCTGCCACCATCTCCATTCTCTGCTAAGCTTATTCCCATTTTTACAAATGGAATAATTTTTTATTTACTTTTATTTATTTTCAAACCCCATTTTTTGCCGTTTTTCTCTGTTGCTTCTATTGCTTTCTGTAAACCTCCACTTGTGATTGTTGTTGCTCATCCACAAAGAGCAAACCCGGAATATCTTTATTTTTGAGTGCTGGGCATTATGCATTTTCTTTTGCTATTTCTTTGAGCATGTCATTAATAAACAAATTAAATAAAATGAAACTTAATTTACAACCCTGGCTTAAACCAATTGTATTTGGTACCCAATTTGTTACTTTTTTATTGACCAGCCTAATGTAGGATTTATCAAAATACAACCTCTGTAATAGTCATTTGAATTTCTCGCTCACTCTCTTTGTTCTCAACTTATACCAAAGTACATCCCTTTGATGATGATGATGATGATGATGATTATTATTATTATTATTATTATTATTATTATTATTATTATTATAAAACATTGTCCATTGTTGACTTTCCTTTTTTAAAGCCCCCTTGTAGATCAGATAATTTACCTTCCCTCTCTGGCCATTCTTGTAGACACTTTACTAGTACTCCTTTACCTATCTCTGATAATAGACTAATGCCTCTGTAGTTACTTGGATTATTCACTTCCCCTTTCCCTGTATAAATTGTCACTATAACTCCCCATTTCAGATTACTAAGTAACAAAGCATGTTAGCTTTTTTAACAATAGGAAAACATATTGTTATTTCTCATTCCTTTTTTATAGAACAAGGGAAGCAATGGGAGGAAAGCTGACATTCCAGGATGCCTTTAGTAAACGTCTTCAAATCATTAGGCCAAAGATGAGTCAAATAAGAGACTTTATTCGAACTAAACCACCAAGATTGACTCCTGGCATCAAGTAAGTATGTTCATCTCTGAAATTTATGCCCTTATAACTAGAGTTTTGAAAACCCTCCAATACATTAATACTTACTTTTCTGCTTACTGGCACTGTGCAGAGGGATCTTTTAGCAATAAAATCTTCTTTATTGCATCATTCTACTATATAGTTTCATGTTTTAGTTGTGACCATTAAATTGAAAGAATTTGTCTGCTTTTGATTTTTTGGTACAATGAAAATTAATGCATATTTCAAGTTTGACACATGCAAAAGTTGTAAAATTATTTGGAGAGTAAGGGGAATTACAAGTTGATTAAGTGAAACCAAACCTCTGACTCACATCACACTATTAGTTAATTTAAATAAATAATGTAATTAATATTTGCTGCATATTTGTACAAACTTGGTTTTATTGAATCACCCTGTAATATCAAACTTTCTTTCGAGTTCTTAGATAGCATTGTTGCTGTAAGATGGGAACATAGGATGGAACATTTTTCATGTATTTTATACAGTTGTATGTTAAATTATATCATAAAAGACTGTGATATACAGTTTCTGCGATTGTTTTTCCAGGTTAACTTACGTTTATTGGGAATAGTCATCATTGCAATAAGAAGAGGTGAAATGCCTGAGGTTTAATAGGTTTAATTTATTTCACAGTTTAAACCACTATTTAAGTGTAGCGTCAATGTTGATGGTATTGGGTCTGCTTCAGCAACTTGGAAGTTCTAATTAAGTTTGAATTGGTTAAACACTAAGAAAATAAAAATAAAAGCAATACAGTTAAATGTCAAGTGGTAACACCGGAGCATAGCTGACGATAGTCAATTGTACTTATGGAAGCACATGCCTTCTTGACTTGGACCATTCATAACATTAGGAGTTCAGGGTCCAAGAAAAAGTGTGTGAGTATTATACAAGTCACATTCAACATTGTAGTGGTTAAAAGCTGGCATGGAAAACATGTTATGATGTTTTAATGGCATTGTTCATTTTGACTACCCTATGGGCACACAGTTAATGAAAGGTTTTATTTGGGAATAATGTAGCATTTGTAGGGGGACATCTGAAGCTTAAACAAACATACAAGGTACTTATGCCCGCCTGGGTAGTATGGTGGTAGCGTGTCACAAGTTTGAATCTTGCTTAGAGTGAGTTACCCAGATAAGGTTTTTATTGGGGTTTTCTCTTATCTTGAGAAGATGAATATCTAGTAACTTTAAGCTCCATGGACCCCGAGATCATTTGAGCATAATGTCACCGATTTCATTTGTCGTCTGATATGACCAACCATGTTAAGGACATTAAGCTACCAAAAAAAAAAAAAAAAAAAAATAAATAAAATGAAATAAAAAAAAAAAGGGTACTTATTCAGCGATAACATTCTTACACATTCATTGCCATTGCTTTATAATTAAACAGTTTTTTATTAAGTAGAACACAAAGTAGTAACATAGCCCCTCTGTTCACAACGTTAAGTGGTTCATTTTGTTTCAAAAATGAAATTTAACCTGGAAATTAAATTAGTGATTTTTGTACCACTATCTTCACTTTTACAGGCGCCTTGTAGAAGTACTTCACCAGCGCAGTTTGCCAATATATTTGATATCAGGAGGCCTAATGGGGGTAATTACTCCAGTTGCTCTGGAACTAAATATACCTTTGCAAAACATTTTTGCAAACAGATTGAAGTTCTTCTTTAATGGTAAGCTTTACTAGTAATCTTACTACAGTGTAATAAGTTTGCTAGCATTTTTTCCTTGAACTGTATTTTGTTTAACATTAAAATGATGATAAGAATAATTATGGCAAGTTTTTAAGGCTTCTTTCAACTCTGATTAAAAAAACAACTAGGAGACAAACAGTCTGTATGTGTATACAAATAAATTTTAAGGAAAAAATGTTAAGGATGTAATAAAAGCAGTGTAATGCTTCTCTTTCTCTGATTAAGAAGAGAAAGTTAATGCTTAAAATACTTTTGTATAAGCAACATTCAGTTGCTTCTGCAAAACAATAGCAACAGCATAGAAGACAATTGTCTAAATTTAATTAATGGGAAAATGCCTAAAGGCAATGTTTCTATTTGACATGTTTTTAAAATTTAGAAGAAAATTAAATTATTGTTTGACTTTGACAAATTTACTAAAATAGAAAGTGCACACAACAATCTATGAATAGAAGGTCGCCCTCTGTGGTGTAATGGTTATCATGCTGACTTCATATACCCAAGGTCGCGGGTTCAAACCTGGCGGAGGACGATGGATTTTTTCGGGTGTAAAAATCCTTAGCATGGCTTTCTTTGGAAGGGAAGTAAAGCCATTGGTCCTGTGTCGTAGATTTACGGCATGTAAAAGAACCTCAAGCCTGATAGAGAGGCCTCTGAGCAAAATTCGAATGGGACACTGAGAACCAGAGTAGTTAAAGAGCATCCATAAATAACGCCATTTTTTATGAATAGAAGAAATATATATATATATATATATGTATGCATGTATGTATGACAAGTTCTTCCCACTTCTGCAGCCGAAGATGAGGGCAATGGCCCTTGAAATATAACCCAATTATGTAACAGGTAGGTGAAGTTAAATGTCATAAAAACTATTAAAATAAGTAAATGCTGACTTTTATTTTGCATATTTCATTACTTTTATCTAATGGAACATAATGTAATTTTTAAAAGATACACTTGCATGACCTCAGAGCAGTTTATTGTCAATGTAGCATCCTACTTATTTAATATGCAACTTAAAACAGTAATAACTGTGTGCTCAGATTCAAGTAATTTTTTTTTGTTTTTACCTTCACTCCATGTTTGTTAATTGGATAGATAGCTGTCATAAAAAGTGAACATGCAGTATTTCACAATAAGCTGCTTTTTGTGTAAAGTGTGTGTTTGATATATTAATATATCAATAAATGTATAAAACTTGTTCATGTATAGTCATATTATTTATAACAGGATGTAAGGGAATGTTGTGCCAAATATGTGGGCGGTAGTAGAGATTGCTGTAAGATTGGCCTAAATCAAAGCTTTCTGTCAGTTTCCCTTATCCTGAAAAGACAAATGTTGAGTAGTAAATGTAAGCTCCATGGACCCCGAGATTTTGAGAAATAATGCTGTATACAGAACGGTTTTGTGAAACACTATGCTTTTCCCTTGAATAAATCACAGCAGCTACTTACATCTGCACTGGGTGAAGTTAATATATACATGCTTTTGATGAAAATTGCCATTCTTGTAGTGGAAGCTTGGCACAAGGAAAGGGGTTAAGTGCAAGCCTAATTGGAACAAGGAATGTCATTCCACTGAAAACCAATACAGGTCAATAATTTGGGTTTATTTAATGTAAGAGATATGCTCATGAATTGAAAATATGATGATATGAGATAGTATATACTCATACTATCTGCACACATTTTCATAGGTGCTTGGCTTCCTAGTCTTCATTTGTTAGGTTTTATGAATTTCTTTAGAGCAGAATGATAACATTGAGATATGAAGTATGGTATACACTCTTATATCTAGTGGTATCAATGCTAAGGTTTCATTCTGCCTGTAGATCCTAGAGTTCATGACATGCACATATGCTGTGTTTCATTTAGTAATTCAGCTAGTTCGTGGTAAATGATAACCTATTCACCATAATGGTTGAGGGCATAAAAGAAAGACCGCTTTCTTCTTTCCTCTGGCTCTCACTTCCCCATAAACTAGTGCCCAAAAAAAAAGGTGTGCACAAAGTATATTGCTTCACAACTATGTCACTTGGATCAACTATCTTTGAACAATTTCAACAAATCCCAGTCAACGATAATTGTTTTTTCACACAAGCCTTGTGTAACACACAGTTGAATAGGTAAGAGTCAGACTGAAAAATTCAATGCCATAGCCAGAATGTGAACCACGGATCTCACAGTCTGTAGCCAGTTGCTCTAACCACTGAGCTACCATTGTAACATGCCAGCACAGCATTAAATTCCCTAACTGACTCACATGTTTCTTGGTAAATCACAAGCTGATCTCAAATTATTTTGAGATGACACACCCCAAAGGTGACTTATAATGTCGTAAGAACTTCAACTATTAGGTCAATTAATGTTGATTAATCTCTGCATCAGGCTACAAGCAGAGCCCTACCAGCAGCTGCATTTACTCAGTGCAAGCAATAAGATGACAACAAGATCTGGTTATTGCTAAGCTGATAACAGAAGCAATCTCTCTCCTCCTCTTTTCAAACTTATAACACAAACCTGGGATTTTCTGAAAATGTGGGTTTTGAGCAACCTGACAGATATGGTAGTTATCTGTAGTGAAACACACTTAGCACACAGGCTGCTGTCTCTGATTTTACAAAGGAATATTTCCTAACACAAACTTCTTATAGGTGACAATTTATGGCTGCTCATCACCATCTACCTAAAATGACAAAAGTCACGTCAAATACCATATTTTATGCACTATAGGACACTATGGTCTAAAAGACACACCTTAATTTTTAAGCAATTTTTTTGAAAAATAAAATTCTTAACTTATAAATGTAAAAAGAAACTATTAATAGTGAAGTAACACAAATATAATAATTAATAATTGTAACAAATCTTCACTTATCTTTTGGAATCCAAGGACTAGTTTTGCAATAAATTGGCCTATTGCATCCTCAGCTTTGTTTCTTTTTGCTCTTGTTGTTTATTTAAATTGTTATGGTTACTGCTACTAGGTGGATTGTGTACTAAGGTATTGCTAACTATCGGAATGAAAACAAATTTGGTGAGAGAGTCAATTGGTGGCATATCAAAATTCATTTGATATATCTGGCACTTATCAGTTAAATTGTTTAAATTGTGACCTTGTTTATATTGGTAAGACTGAACGTCATTTAGAAACCAGAGTAAAAGAACACCTAAAGAATATTAAATACAAACAAATTGATAAATCAGCTGTGGCAGTACATTTTTGGAAATTTAATCAT
Source organism: Hymenopus coronatus (assembly GCA_030762935.1). NCBI lineage: Eukaryota > Metazoa > Arthropoda > Insecta > Mantodea > Hymenopodidae > Hymenopus > Hymenopus coronatus. The sequence continues at coordinate 84,890,474 of CM060892.1, read as the reverse complement.
GAAATAAATCCAGGTGTTAAATTATTAAAACACCCAAATGGGCCCATAGATTTAATGGTTTGGGAGAAAATATTTATATTAAAGTATAAAAATCATGCAATGAATTTTGATATACCACCAATTGACTCTCTCAACAAATTTATTTTGATTCCAGTTGTTAGCAATATCTTAGTGCACAATCCACCTAGTAGCAGTAACCATAACAATTTAAATAAACAACAAGAGCAAAAAGAAACTGAGACCAAAAAGAAAAAAGCTGAAGATGCAATAGACCAATTTATTACAAAACTAGTTCTTGGTTTCCAAAAGATAAGTGAAGATTTGTTATAATTATTAATTATTATATTATAAACATTTTTAACATTTATAATTACCAGGCAGTATAACGAATAGTGATGCACCTCTTATAGCCTCTCCATCCAAATCCCATTCTCTTCCTGCCTGTGGTGCACCCTGCTTTAACAGATGAGGCTCTGAGGACCAAATTACAGTGGTATAACTGTTCCATCAAAAATGGAGGAAACTCCATTTACACATTTACTGCTGACTTGTCAGGGCAGTAGGAATGCCCTTCATTTGGCAAATGAAGGAAAGGCTGGTGATATCCAAATGATTTGCCAAGTCTGATCTGATGGATCTGTAGACCAGCGATATGTGTGTTCCCTTTTACAATATGAGGGTTAAGAAGGGGCGATTCCACTACCTACTCATAAAAAAGAGTATCCACAAGAAACAGTTGAAACCTGCTCAATAAACAATAAATATTAATATAAAAATAATAATTGCAACAAATCTCACTTATCTTTTGGAATCCTTGCTTTTGGACTAGTTTCGCAATGATTTCATTGCATTATCAACATAATATCCTTTTGGTCTCTTTTTGATGTTGTTTATTTTCAATGTTATGGTTACTGCTACTAGGTGGATTGTGTACTAATGCATTGCTAACTACTAGAATCAAAACAAATTTGGTAAGAGTGTCAATTGGAGGTATATCAAAATTCATTGCACGATTTCTATACTTTAATATAAATATTTTCTCCCAAACCATTAAAGCTATGGGCCCATTTAAGTGTTTTAATAATTTAACATCAGGATTTATTTCATGATTAAATGTCCAAAAATGTTCTGCTACAGCTGATTTATCAATTTGTTTGTATTTAATATTCCTAAAGTGTTCTTTTGCTCTGCTTTCCAAATGACTTTTAGTCTTACCAATATAAACAAGGCCACAATTTAAACAATTTAATTGATAAATGTCAGATTTTTTATTTTTTGAAATTTCATCCTTTTTAGAAAAGCCTAACAAATTTCTAATACTGTATTTATTTTGAGGAACCAATATTATGCCATGCTCTTTGAAAATATTAGTGAATTTTTTATTTGCCCAAGGGTGATAAGTAAATTTTTTAAAAATGTAATTATCTTTCATTTTCTTAAGCGTAGGAATATCTTTAATAGCTTTTTTATATTTAAACTTCTCAATTTTTTTATTTATAAAATCGGTATTAAAACCATTAATTAAAGCAGTGTTAATAATGTGTTTATATTCTTTATAGAATTCATCTTTATTAAGGGGTAAATTAATTAACCTATAAATTAGACTATTAAAAACAGCAAATTTATGTGAAAAAGGGTTAAAGCCATTATTTTTTATATAATTATCAGTGTGGGTTTGCTTTCTATATATTCCAAAATTCAATTTATTGTCTTTTTTTATTATTTTTAAATCCAGGAAAGGGAGATAGTCATCACTTTCAGTTTCTAATGTGAATTTTATAGCCTATCTTGTAAATTTAAAAGTTTTATAGCATCATTTACATGTTTATCAGGAACAATAGCAAATATATCATCTACATATCTATACCAAGTTTTAAAAATTAGAGGGAATGCTTTAGTGACCTGTATTTCAAAATAGCTCATGAAAAGATCAGCAAGAAAAGGTGAAAGTGGACTACCCATTGCTAAACCAGAAGTTTGTTGATAGAATTTGTTATTAAAGCTGAAAAATTTTTGATCCAAACAAAGATTAGTAAGGATAATAAAATCATTTATTAAATCTTCATTCAGTTCTATAGTACTTAACCATTTTTTTAAAAATGTCAAAAGTTTTTCTCTAGGAATGCTTGGAAACAAAGCAGTTACATCAAAAGAAACAAGTTTATCATTAGTAGACAATGTAGTATTGCTGATCCTTTCGACTAGCTCAAAAGAATTTTTAATACTTAAACTCTCAAATTTTTCAAATTTAGGAAATTTTTTACTTAACCATTTAGCTAGGTTGTAAGTAGGTGGATTTATGCAATTTACAATAGATCTCATTTGATTTCCAGGTTTATGAATTTTGGGAAGAGCATATATTCTGGGTAAAATTGGATTACTGACTTTTATAATTTGCTTTTCTTTATTTGTAATACTTTTAATATCATTAAGGGTTTTACTATAAATTGAAATGCAGGATTTTAAAGGGTTAATATCAATGCTTTTGTAATCTTCACCTTGAAGTAAAAGTTCCATTCTGTTAATGTAATCAATTTTATTTAAAATTACAATGTTGTTACCTTTATCAGCTTTAGTATAGATTACATCTTTTTCTTTTAATGATTTAATAATTTGTTTATTGTGATTTACTTTAGGGTGATTTTTATTCAAATTCTGTAATATTTTACTACATTTTTCTTTAACCAATAATTTACTGTTTTCATTTAAATCCTGACTAGCAATTTCTATATCTGCTACATAATCATCTATATTTTTTGAAAAATCTACACAGGGTTTTAAACCTTTATTCAAAAAATTAATTTCCTTCTCATTGAAATTACAACTTGAAAGGTTAATTACATTATCTTTAGGGTTATTCTCTTTAGTTGGTTTCAATTTATTTTGTCTTAAGCACAATTTATTTAATTTATTTTTCAGTTTATTTTTTTTATTTTTCATGCTAAAGTTTAAATTTTCAAACAATTTGTTGCAATTATTATTTTTATATTAATATTTGTGTTATTCTTCACTGTTACTAGCTTCTTTTTACATCAATAAACAATGTTTATGTCTCCCTCTACAAAACAGTCTGGAGTAATAGTCCCCCATTCAGACCTCTGGGTGGGGACTATATTTGGGGATTTGAACATATTATAATGGAATGCAACTGGATTAAGTCAACATTAGAAAGCAGAGCTTCACAATTTACTGTATGAGAGAACCATTGATGCTTTTGGTATCATGGAAGCAAATATTTCAAAAGATCAAATGAAATATTACAAAATGGAAGGATATACAATTTATCTTCTTCCAAAAAGTAGGCAAATTGCAGTGGAATCCTAATTGGAGCAAAGAAAAATTTAACATCAAAATTATTAAAATTATGAATGAAAATGAAAGTTGCATTAGCATATTTAAACTTACGGAAAGGATAAATTTTTGATATATTTTGGTTACAACCCTCCAAATAATGTACCAGAATTACATTCTTTTTAATTTAACCCAAAAAACTATCATAAACTATCACCCACTCCAAATGTTGGGGCTATAAAGATACCAATCCAGCACAGAAAGCAATAGAAGACTGGCTACGTTCCAACGATATAGAATTAATTTTCAATGAAAACAGTATTGGTACATACTACTACATACTGCAAAAAAAGAGTAATAGAGTGAATCGGCTAGAAAGATAGCTGAAACTAACAAAGCATTCTTAATTGGGAAATAAAACAGCAAAATTCTAAAGGAAAATTCTCAGTACAAAAATTATGGAAACTATTGACTACAGGAAAGGTAATAAAGCTATATTTAATTTAATTTCAACACATTATAAAGGTAATAATGTCCCTAAAATTCTATTACATATAAAGATAAAGAATTGCCAGATAACCAACACTTTCAATGCATTTGGTTCAAATTTTACATATCTAAAATTCCAAAAACATTTAAAAAAACTAGAGAAGAACACAAAGTAAGGAAACAAGGAAATAAAGAAAAATAAAAAAAGTAAACCTTATCATTTAGCTTCAACAGAAGAAATATTCTACTGTGAATTTACAGTTTCTGAACTTGATATAGCCATTTTTAAAATATCTAATAGTAAAGCTCCAGAATCAAACAAGATTCATCCTGAATTCATAAAAATTTTTGGGAAAAAGCGAAAACCACATTACTCAACTTTTACAATTACGTTTGGAAATCTTCCGTTCCATCCAATTGGAAAAATAAGCTATTATTATTCCAATACTTAAATCAGGTAAATCAGCAGATAATATAAATAACTATAGACCTATATCGTCCAGTATTGTAGCTAAAATTATGGAAAGAATGATTTCAGCTAGATTAAATTGGTATCTTGAATTATACAATCATCTATCGTCTTGCCAAGCTGGCTTCCAGAAAAATCATACAATCAGTTAGCAAGTAATTAAACTTAGTCAAGAAATTAAACAGACATTTAATAGAAAAGAAGATATCTTAGCCGTATTTCTTGATCTGAAATCTACATATGACACCATATGGAGATGCAATCTTTTCTAGAAGCTAAAACAGATGGGAATTAAAGAAAATATGCTTCACTGGATATCAGAATTTGTCTCAGAAAGATATTGTGCAACTTCTTGTGGTTCAACATTACCAAGATTCAAAAAAATGCAACTAGATTTACCTCAGGGTGCAATTTTTAACACCACTCTATTCAATTTATATGTAAATGATTGATCTGCCCAAACAACTTCAACAAACAAGCATCAACATTTTTTTGTATGCAGATGACTTATTAATTTGAAAATCACTGAAATCAGACAAACTTGAAATTATAAAGACAAATGTTCAAAATTCTGTGAATACACTTAAACAATGGTGTTTGTAAAAACCTCATGAAAGTAAACACGTGAAAAATAACTTTCAGCTCTTTTCCCCAAAAAAGAAACAACCCAGCATTACCTTAAGTTATGATAACACCCAATTAACTGAAACAGAAAATGGTCAAAATCTTAATATATTGTTTGACAAAAAGTTAACCTAGAAAATTGAAAAAATTGAAGATAACGCAACCAACCATTTTAAGATATTAATAAGACTTGCCAGAATTGAATGGGGTTGTTCAAGGTGTACATTAAGTACTACATACAATACATACACCAGATGATCCTAAAACGTCCAGATCGGCTGCATGGTGTTTTGCATCGGTGCTCATTGCCATCTGCCGCTATCACAGAAAGGTATGGATGAAACCATGTAACATTTTTAAAATTACTTTTAAAGGAGGCTTTACTTTATGAAATGCTGAAATTCGCCACCACCGTTGTCCATACATTTTTGGCACCTCTTTAGGAAACTACCCATCACTCGCCATAGTTCACATTGAGAAATGCTGGCAATTTCCTGACAGATATTTTGTTTTAATTATTCCAGGGTGTGTGGGTTTGTCTTGTACACTTTATGCTTTAAGTTGCCCTAGAGATAAAAATCACAGGGTTGGGGGACCAGGGGGGCCACGAATCTCTGCTACTAATTCTGTCCTGAAACAGACTTTCAGTTATTCTCATTGAAAGATTGGCTGTATGAGCTGTTGCAGAGTCTTGTTGAAAAAAGGTAAAATCATGCCCCACGTCATCTGTTAATTCTCTAAAAAAAGGGGGCAAAATTATATTCACATATGTTAGGGCGTCAACTTTGACAAAAAAGAAATTGGACCTATAGCTCTATCTCTGCTGATGGTGCACCATACACCAATTTTTTTGTCATGAAGGGTTATTTCATGAACAATATTAGTTTCTCAGAGCTTCAATCATGATTATTTTGTGCACACTTATACATCCATGAAGGTGGAACCAAGCCTCGTCCATGAAAGATATTAAATGTGGATCAATTTTGCCATTGTATACACTAAGTGAGAGTCCACTCACAAAATGTGTTAAAACAAACAAATCATAAATACACGCTGTGCAGTAGAACACAATTGTTGAACCATAATATACTTTGTGACTAAGTATAGGACATAATAATAAAGCACACTGGTAATAACTCAACTGCATATCACTGTCAGCTCAATACTGCATTTTCAAAGCAGGGAAAAACAAGTCAGCACTGTGACTTGTGTACAGCAGGCTGTGTGTTATCATGTTTCCGTGTGCGCAGTGGAAAAACACTACGCAGCGGGTCGGATGGTTCGGATATTTTTGGGTTGCATGGTATAAGGCCAGTTCTTAAATACTAGAAGAAGTAATAATACACGCACACATGCACACACAAAATTAGGCTTCATACAGAAAGTCCAAGAACTAAGAAATAAACTACATTACCCATCTGAAATAGAACCTCTCGTACCTCTAAACAACTCATTCAACATCATTGAAATAGAGTCAATCTTGATTTAATTGTAAATTTTAAAAAGAAAGAAAATTCATGTATAGAAGCTAAAGCATATGTTCTTGAAACCATAAATGTAAGATATCCAAATGATGAATGGACCCACATCTCCATTCTATAACATACAAGAATTCCTAGATATAAGTAAACATGACATGTAAAACATATATAATATTACCATTTCTTCACTGTACATATTTGTATATATAAGCTATGACGAAGCCTATTGTAATTATTGAATGGTGAATAAACTATTATTATTATTATTATTATTTTATAATAATAATGATAATGATAATAATAATACAGATGGCTCTCTTTACAAGAAAGAAGATGGATCAGGAGCAGGAGCAACCTGCAAATTCTTTTCTTTCTATAAGCATGTTGGAAATTATTTCCCAAATTTTGATGGGGAAATTGATGCAATTTAGACTTCCTTACAAAATTTGTTTGCCTGGACAATTAAGCTTTCCAACATAGTTTCCTTATCAGATGCCAAATCATCTATTCAGGCTATTATTTCAACTGACTGCCCTAAAATGGAAAAAATAAATGAAATTCATAATATGATTAAACATCTCCAAAATTTAAATAAACGTATAGTTTTCCATTGGATTCCATTCCACTGTGGAATTACTGGAAATGATCGAGCAGATATTTGGCCAAGAAGGGTTGCAATATTGTTCAAACAACAAAACAAAATGTTAATTTTAAACATTTTCACAACCAATTATGACAAGTATCTTACTTCCTCTGAAAAATTTAACTGCAAAGATCTCCAAAATAAATTTAAAGCAATTGCAGTTATGCCTAGAAAATCCTCCATTACAATGTTCAGATTAATCAGAGATCATGATTGAATGGACATTTGTTCAAGATTAGATGAATATCTTCCCCACAGTGCTTTTTATGTGGTAAAGATGACTTAATGACCATTAATCACCTAACTGTATGTGAAATCCTCAAAAATCAAGATGATTTAATCTCTAAATATTGGGAAGCAAGAAGAAGAATGATTTTATCATCAAATTCTGGGCATTAAATACACACATGCAACCCCCCCCCCCTCACACCCACACACAGATATATTTATCAGACTAAAATAATAAATGTTTGTTAGTTTATAAAACTGAATCAACTCAAAAATCATCATATGAATTTTCTTCTTATTTTGGTTTAGGTTTGCAAGCTAAGTCCATTACGCTTCATAAACCTGCATCACCAACGTACTCCACGCTTAAAGTCTATTAAGTTATACTGTACCACTAGCTTATGAGTGTGTATTTAAATAGTTTTGTATTAACTCTAATTCCATCTGCATGGTGTCCTTGAATTAAATTGAATACATCATCATCTGGTTTAGGCGATTTTGTATTCAGTTGCCTACTTCCACATTTGGTTTTCCTTATTTTTACTTTCTCTAGCCCCTATGTACATTTACATAGGGATTAGAGATACGTGTTTTGAGACCCTCTGAATCCAAAAAAAAGCATTTTTAGAAACATGTCACTATGTGTGTCTGCATGTGTGTGTGTGTCTATGGGCAGTATAGCTCAAAAATGAAAAGTCACTTAAATACTAAACTTGGTATTTAAGATCAGTATCTTCCAAGGATGCAACTTGAAGATTTTCAAGAAAATCCCCCCCCCACCCCCAACTACCCTTTATATGGAGCATTTTTTTTTTGAAAATTTTGATATTCTTACAAATGACTCTAAAGATTGATATTCAAATGTCATACGTTCAAGACATTTTCATGCCACACGAAATGTATATCTTGAATTTTCTGGGAATAGTCTCTGAAGACCTCTTTATTCTGGGTGACTTTTGTGTAAGTTTTGTATAACTGGTAAGCCGTAAGAGAAAATGTAGATCCCATTAAAATGCACAGTTTATATCATATACTTTTTTTTGAAGATTTAACCGTTTTCAAGATATTCTAAGTTATTGATTTCAATTGTAAGGTACTTTCCTCAAACAGGAGACATTTTTCTTTTTGTCTTTTGTTTACTTCTAGCAAGCAAAGAGAACCATCTGACTATGGTTTAGCTTAGTGTATTTCCTTATTTCCCTTCTACTTACAAAGAAGCAAGTAATAAGAACAAGTAATTCTGACAATGTGCATCTTGATTAGCTTGACATAGATAAAAGAATAACCTTTGTAACAAAAGTTTGTTTGTGGAACAGGTAAAGAAAGTCCTGTGAATGGATCACATCAGATATTTTTCAGTTGTTTACTAGACTGTCAATCGTGAATGTTTTTTTCTGCTGGTAGTAGACTGAAATGCCACTCACCTGCTCTGTTTCCAGGTTTTTCTGCATATGCTGTTACTTTCAGACTGTAGCTTGCATTATATGAATGCCTTTTATTTTTTTCCTGAAAGAAACTAGCTAGAAGCAAAAATATTGCACTGTACTGCAGACTACAATGACACAATAATGTACATAGCTTGTGATGCCAGAGAGGGAGGGAGATAGCGATAGCATTGTTGTGAAGATGCACCTAAATTTTGGAGGCAATTTCTCAAAGAAAAATCTGATGTGTTCCATTCACATAGCTTTCTCTAGCTGTTCCATATACAAACTATTCTTACAATAGATTATACTTTTATCTATATCATGCTTATGGAGATAAACTTAGAGAATTGGTCTTATTACTTGCTTCCATGTAAGCAGTAGGGAAATAAGGGGATACATTAATCTAATCAAATCTTTTTAAAAACTGATTGCTGTGTGAAACAATTGAAATTCGGTTCACTTTGCATTGTCCCATTTGAGAAAAGTTAGATAGTTTAAAATTGAAAATAACAGGAATACCTGAAAAACGGTCAACTGTACAAGAAAAATGAGTATGATACAAATTATGTATTTTAATGAGATCTACATTTTTTTGCATAGTAAGTTTTTGTGTATAAAAAAAATGGTGTGTTATTTATGGATGCTCTGTAACTACTGTGGTTCTCAGCGTCCCATTCTAAAGTGGGCGTGAAAGACCACTTAATTTTGCTCAGAGGCCTCTCAATCAGGCTTGAAGTTCTTTTACGTGCCGTAAATCTACGACACGGGACCAATGGCTTTACTTCCCTTCCGAAGGAAGCCATGCTAAGGATTTTTACACCTGAAAAAATCCATCGTCCTCCGCTGGGTTTGAACCCGTGACCTTGGGTATTTGAAGTTAGCATGGTAACCATTACACCACGGAGGGCAACTTTTGTGTATCTCTTATGGTTTAACCACTATGCAAAATTCTGCAAAACCCATCCAGAATAAAGAGGTCTTAAGAGGCTATTCCCAGAAAATTCAAAATATACATTTTATTTGTGATGTAAATATCTTATATATACATATTTTGATCAAAATTGTTAAGTCATTTTTGAGAAAAACAAAAGTTTCAAACATTTTTCCATGTAAAGGGTAGTTTGTGGTGAGGGGATTTTCTTGAGAATCTTAAGTGTTGCATCCTTGGAAGATACTAAACATAAATACCAAATTTGGTAGTTAATGGTCTTTTCGTTTTTGAACTATGCTGTCAACACACCTACTCATTTGCATGCATGCGTACACACAAAGGCACACACACATGCACAGACTTTTTTCTAAAAAAATTTTTTTCTTGGACTCAGGGGACTCCAAAACATATTTCCGGTGAAATTTTGACATCAAATTTTTGGGTACAATACAATACCTTCTCTAATTGCTATGTAGTTGTAGAGCTAAGAAAGTAAAAAAGTGTCTTATAATTCGTAAAATATGGTATTAGCTGTAGAAGAAAACATTCTTGATGGCACCAGACTTTAACCTTGTAGAATGTTACATAAATGCTGAGATTTCTCATCAGACAGTTCATTGTATTATATGAGGAGCACCAGCAACTAAATCATATACATGTGCAATATTTGCAAGAACTTGAGCTCTTAGGCTTGATTTCTAAACAAGTGAGCACATGAGCTGATTTTCCCCTCATTTGTATTAGCCACTGCTGAAGAGTTTTGTATAGGATGCAGTGATCAATTTCCACAAAAAGCACACTTGGATTTTTATCAATCCACACAAAATTAGGCAAGATAATTATCAGAAGCAATTTAAACTAAATGTATGAGTGGTAATTGGAAATGAGATAGCTGGGCCAAGGAATGTTAAAATTTCTCTCTACTTCCTTAAAGGATATTTACATACCATAGTTGTGAATAATGATACTTTGTTTCAGGGGAATATGCTGGCTTTGATGATAGTGAGCCAACATCACGAAGTGGCGGCAAAGGAGAAGTTGTTAAGATATTGAAAGAAAAGCATGGCTATAGCCATATTGTAATCATTGGAGATGGCATTACTGATCTAGAGGCTTGTCCACCAGCTGATGCATTTATTGGTGGGTACTAAATGATCTAAACAGAAGGTTTAAGGAAACCAACCAACAGTTTGTAACTTATAAATTTTATTTATTTGCCATGAGGCAACTGGAGATTCTTATAACTACATAACTACAAGCAAAGTAGGTTGCCATATGATCTGTAGTATATCCTGGTTACGTAATGACTAGTTACCAGATTTTTAGGTTTTAACCTGTTTTTACTTTCTCTACACATACTGTACATAGTGTATAGAAAAGGCATTGCATTCCACCCAAAAATTTGATACCAAGATTTCACCAGAAATACACACTTTAGGGTCTCCTGTATTGATAAAAAGCATTTTGGGAAAAAGTGTGCTCATGTGTCTGCGTATGTGTGTCTGTGAACAAGATAACTGAAAAATGAAAAGTTGGTAAAATACCAAACTTGGTATTTAAGTTTAGTATCATCCAGATATGCGACACAAAGATTTTGAGAAAAATCCCCCCACCCCAAACTACCATTTACACGGAAAAAATTTCGAAAATTTTGATTTTCTCAAAAAATCAAAAGCCAAATGATTTTGATTAAAATACTGTATATTAAAGATATGTATGTGGCAAATATCTTGAATTTTCTGGGAATACCTCTATAGACATCTTTATTCTGAATTTTGCATGACTGGTAAACTATAAGAGATAGACAGAAACTTACTACACAAAAAATGTAGATCACGTTAAAAACACCGAGAAATTTATGTCATATAATTTTTTTCTGTGGAATTGATAATTTCTGAGATATTCCTTATTATTTGTTTCAGATTTAAAATACTTACTTTTCTCACATGGAAAGTTGTAAACTCCTGGCTCTGCATAGAAACTGATTTCAACCACTGGCAACCAGCTTTTAACATTTCTTTTTGCCCTGTGTATTCCCATATTTTCCTTCTACTTATAAGGAAGCAAGTAATTAAGAAATTTTTTCCTAATGGTTATGTCGATTATCATAAAGTAAATAGAAGAATATGCTTAACAATAATTTGTTACAGCAATGTAGAGAAAGCCATGTGATAGAACACATCAGATTTTTTTCCCTTATAAGTAAGAAAGTTTCAAAGTACTTTTATGTTTCGAGCCATTTGGCTACAAATGTGTGAATTTTATTTTGTATATATATATATAAAAAAAAAAAAAAAAAAAGCTAAATGGGACATTAAACGTAAAACTCACTACACTTAAGGTTTTTTTTTTTGTTTTTTTTTTTAACCTTAGTAGAAAATGTATCAATTTTTTCTTCACTTCATTTGAATTACAATTTTTTTGGTTTTGTTTAGAATATGCATGTGGGGTTAGCCAGAGAAATAATGTATCACAATTTTTATCTTGGTATATGAAATATATGCCAATGAAAGATCTTATTCTGCCTATAGGAATATATTAAAAATCAACAGAATATTTGGAAATGTGGATAGTTGTGTACAGCAACAGTGCTGAAATGTGAAGTTTGTTTTATGTTAGTGCTATATATTAAAAATGCATGTTGAATTTATTAGTTAAAATGCTCTACAAGTATACTGAGTGAAAAATTGCCTTAAATTACAGTATACCTATTAATGTATATTTCTGTGAAGTAAAATAGTTTTCATATTTTTATCTGTATTATGTTATAAAAGGCATTTGTTGTCGACTTCCTTAAATAAGCAGAAAAATTGTTTAAAACTAAAAAAAGCTAGGAACATTGTTAAAAAGCTAGGAAAATTGTTTAAAAGCAAAAGAGGCTAATAGAAGATAGCAAAATGCTAAAACTGCTCTTATAAAAAGCTAAAAATCCTGGCCCTAGTAATAACTCAAGATGACTCATTGTTTAACAGTACATATATCCAAACATGTTTACAGTAAACAGCTTGAATCAGCAATATTAATTGTTAATGACATACCTATACTTAGCGTTTTTATGTATAAACATATTCATATTACAACCGAAAATGGAATTACTTCTTGCAACATAAATGTCTTAGGAGTAATAAAATATATACACACTTCTTTGTAATAAAAGCATAGACCATGTATACATATCTGCAGATTCTGTGATACTACATTTCATTTTTAACACTTTGCCTAGCATGGGTTATTTAAATACCATTCTTATCCTGGTAGATTATTTAAATCTTAAATCATTTAAACAGATGAAATAATCTAACTTACATGACTGATTATGTGACTTACCACTCATTACTATGCAGTCTTGCTGTTAACGAGAATTTTGAGTTTTGCGAGTAATTGAGACTCTCGTATGCTCATTGGTCAAGCTCTCTCATGCCAGCTATGTGTTAAGTTGTATCTACTGGTTGCGAGAGCTGCACTTAGTGACAGCGAGAACGAGCAAGATTGAAAGCTGATATGAGCAGCTCTAGTACATTAACTACCTGAATGTGTTAATAGCATCTTTTTCTGCAGTGAGGGTTGTTACGTCTTTTATGGCTTTATTTTGTTTTGCTTTGTTTAACCTGTGTACCAAACAATTTTGGAAAACAAAATAAAGCCATAAAAGAGGTAACCACCCTCACTGCAGAAAAAGATACTAATAACACATTCAGAAGTTCATGTACCACCTAGTGCATTCATAAACTTTAAAAACATCTTCAGAGAGCAAAATATCACCTTGGCTCCCATATACCAGTTTTTGGGAACAAATTTGCTAAATTCAAAAACAAAAGATGGCATCCCACCAGAAAACCAATCCGTAAAATACAAAATTAACGGTATAGACTGTGAAAAGTTCTACATAGGACAAGTCAAAGCAAGTTTAAAAATCATATACAAAGAACACTTCAGAAATTTGAAATTAAAGCAAGAGGACAAATCAGGGTAGCTCTTCACTTTTGGAAACAAAATCATAACCTAGACCTGAATCTGAAACTCCTTAAAAAGCATGACAGGGCATAACGAACTCACAACGTGGGAAAATATATTAATCTGGAAACATAGAGACCGCCTTATAAATGTTGAAATCTTGCTAGATGATAGCCTGGTAAAGAAGTTCATCATTCCTTCGCCAGAGAAGAAACCATGGACAACTTCAACAATGGCAGAGGTTGAAAATGGAAGCAACAGCTCCAAACTGGTCCCTCATAAATTAAACTCTGCTTCCTTTCCCCTTTGAAATAGAATTTGTAAAGAACAGACGCTGTGCAAAATTTACATTATTCTTTTTTATTATCATAAGCAAAAGTATAATCAAAGATGATTTATTAAATTGATATTGCTGAGTTAATCAATTGAACCAATTAATCCAAATCTCTGATTAACTGACCAATGTGCTTTAATAATTAATCATACTGATTAAAATTATAGTGTAGTGAAGGAAAAATAATTGGTCTGTGTTGCCTTATTATTTTCCATTTGTTTTACTAGCTTAGCTAGAGTATATGTGACAGGTTATTAAATAAGCAAATGTGTACCTCTTGTTTGCAGACCTTAACAAAACACAGTCTGGGGGAAGGGGGGAGGTTCTTAAAGGGACTTTCATTAAGAAATTTCCAGGTAATGAATAGATACATTTGCCAGAAATACACAGTGGAACAAATGGAGATTTAAACTTGAGTTAGAGTGTGGTTGTTATTGATATTTAGTTTTGTGAAATTCATTACAAATAGAGCTTGTAAGCTGATGCAAGGAAAATTCCTTGTGATGGAGTGTGCAGTGATGCTGGAAAAATAAACACTAAGAAAAGGGCTGCTCTTAGTTCTGAACATGTACTAATATGTCTAAAGTACTGGAGCAAAGAGATCTGACTCTAAAGTTACTGTAAAACATCACATTTTCAAACTTTGGTGTCATTAAATTGTTAATATTGAAGAATATTAAAAATATGATCCTAACTGATTTTTATTTATTTATTTATTTATTTATCACTTGCAAGACACCAGTTCAGTTAAAAGTAAACAATTTTTATTATAAGCACTTCTTGCTTATAAAGTATGGAATTATATATTTTTACTTTCTCTACACATACTATGTAGTGTAAAGAGAAGGTATTGTAATGCACCCAAATATTTGATACCAAGATTTCACTGGAAATACATGTTTTGAGCCCCCTGAATGAAAAAAAGTACTTTTAGGAAAAATGTCTGTTTTCGCAGGTGTGTTTGTATGTGTGTATCTCTCGCTCTCTCTCTCTCTCTCTCTCTCTCTCTCTCTCTCTCTCTCTCTCTCTCTCTACACACACACACACACACACACACATGCTTACCCCCTCCCCCTTTCTCAAAGGGAAAGACATCTCTTTTCTTGTTTCTCATGTGCTTACTCCTGCTAAGCAAAGGCGTTTAAAGCAAAAAGCTATTGCTTTAGTCTGTGCATTTTCTTATTTCCCTCTCTACTTACAAGGAAGCTAATAATGAGACTATTTCTGCTTATGTTTATCTTGATTAGCATGATGTAGATAACAGATGAATGTTTTGAATAAAAGGTTTGCTTATTGAACAGTTAGAGGACATAATGTGAATGGTACACATTAGATTTTTTCCCTTCTACTTAAAAGGAACCAAGTAATAAGGACAATTTTCTCTAATGTTTATCTCTATTATCATGAAGTAGATAGAAGAATAAGCTTTTTAACAATAATTTGTTACAGATATGTAGAGAAAGTCATGTGAATGGAACACATTAGATTTTTTTTCCTGGGGGTGACCATTTTCGAGATATTCCTTGTTATTGATTTCAGCTTTAAAATACTTAAAACTTTCCTCATACATAAACTGGTCAACTCCTGGCCACACAAAGAAACTGATTTCAACCCCATAGCAACAACATTTTGAAACATTTGTCTGTCGGATAGAAGAATAAGCTTATATTAACAATAACTTGTTACAGAGATGTACAGTAAGTGATGTGAATGAAACACATCAGATTTTTAATACATAATATCTGAAGTTTTTCTTGCAATTATTCTGTATGAACATTATTAAATTCTCTTTAGAGATTATAAAATGAAATTTAAAATATAGAATAATAAAATTTGATTAATCAACTGATTAGTTGATTAAGGGCATATTGGTATACCATTCAAAATTATTAAATAATCAATGACTGTAGTTATATTTTTAATTTATGAATCAATGTGAGAGTCAATATCTATCAAGCCCCTACATGCTTAGCTGTGCAGACCAGTGCTAGTGCTGTGAATTGAAGGACTGGACTAGAGGGCGAAAGATCCCCAAGATCGTAAGCAATACATTGATTGTAATGGAAAAAGTGAATTTTAAAACAGCTATAATTATGTCATAAGGATACCTGAGTAGGAAATAATTGCGACAACACATTCTTTATGATCATCAGCATCTATGCATAGGGATTAGACTTTGAATGTCCTGTTGGGAGTTGAAAAAAATCACTTTATTGACTAGATGGAATTTCATCCCACAACTGAACAAAACAGAAGTAAATATTAACATTGAACTTGAATATCACATCACATACCTGCATTTAAAGTGTTTTACAAATGGAGTGTAAGCATCACAGAGAGCATAATTCAGCTTTAATTCTGTTTTCGCAGTTTCTTCTCAGTGATTCCATGTCTGCATTTTACTTTAATGCACAAAGTCGTCAACAAGAATTATAAAGAGGGCTGGTTAAGAGTGTCTCTGCAGTAAAGTGGTCAAAATGCTAAATTAAAAATGAAAAATATGCTGGGTTCGGTTCTAGGCTGATGAAGCTATTGTTGTTCCCCACTGCCATAAGCCTGGAAATATGAATACAATACTGAATGTGTGTAAGTTAATTGAGAAGTACAGTTTTAATGTACTCACAACAATTTAAGCAGTTGTTATAGAAGGTCAAAATGGTAATACAACGATATTACCTAAGGAGGTATGTAATTAAATAAAAACAAACAAATAAATAAAATGATTTAGCAGAAAAAGAAATAACATATGCATACTGGATTTTCAGAAATGCTATGCACAATATAAAAATAAAATAAACGTGAAATTAGGTACCTGTATGACTCTTAAGTAAACTATATTCAAGACGTTAAGTAAAGATTTTCTACCAGTATTAGTGATATATTTGAGTTAGATAAGATCGCATATTAATATGTGCACCACAGGAGAGTATGGTCTGTGCTTCCTGAAATAATTTATAAACAAATCTAAACTTAGAATTGATTTTTATTTAATGTTCTTTATGTTCTAATACTTTTGCAAAATTCCTTTTTGCACACTGTGGGGTTGTGTTTCAGTCTGAAATTATAGATTTGAAAAATTAATGAAATTAACTTGATCAAGATTTTGGGTAATTTTTACTTTCTCTATATGTACTATGTACATAGTGTATAGAGAAGGTATTGTATTCCACCCAAAATTTGATACCAAGATTTCACTGGAAATGCATGTTTTGGGTCCCCCTAAATCCAAAAAGAAAAAGCATTTCTGAAAAAGGTCCGTGTCTGTGTTCGAAAATTGTGATTTTCTCAAAAATGGCTCTAACAATTTTCATTACAATATCGTGTATTAAAGATATTTACCAGACAAATAAAATGTGTAACTTGAATTTTCTGGTAATAGCCTCTGAAGACTACTACTCAGAAAATGTAGAGCACATTAAAACACACAATTTATGTTATATACGTTTTTTGCGTGGAGTGATTGTTTTTAAGATATTCCTGGTTTTTCGGTTCAGCTTTGAAAAACTTATACTTTTCTCATACAGGAATTTGTCAACTCCTGTCCATACAAACAAATGAACTTCAGTCACATAGCTTGGAGTGATTGTTTTTAAGATATTCCTGGTTTTTCTGTTCAGCTTTGAAAAACTTATACTTTTCTCATACAGGAATTTGTCAACTCCTGTCCATACAAACAAATAAACTTCAGTCACATAGCAATCAGCTTTTGACTAATACTTTAACCTTTGATACTCCCTTCTACTTACTAGGAAGCAAGTAATAAGACTATTTCTGCTAATTTTTCTGCATTAGCATGAAGTAAATAGAAACATAACCTTTTTAACAAATATATGTTGCGGAGATGTAGAGAAAGTCATGTGAATGGAACACATAAGTTTTTTTGTATTCAGGGGGACCCAAAATATTGGTATAAAATTTTTGGATGCATTACAATACCTACTCTATACATTATGTACATAGTACGTGTAGAGAAAGTAAAAAGCATTTTTAGAAAAAGGTCTGTGTGGGGGGGTGGGGGTGAGGTGTGGACAGCATAACTCAAAAACGAAAAGACTGTTAAATACCAAACTTGGTATTTAAGTTTGGTATCTTCCAAGGATGCGACACGAAGATTGTCAAAAAACAATCCCCCCACCCTAAACTATCATTTGCATGGAACATTTTTGAAAATTATGATTTACTCAAAAATGGCCTTAAAGATTTTGATTAAAATCTCTTTATGTTTAAAATATTTAAAGGGTATATCTTGACTTTTCTGGGAATAGCCTCTAAAGACCTCTTTATTCTGGATGGTTTTTATTGAATTTTGCATAATGGGTAAACCGTAAGAGATGGACAAAAACTTACCATACAAAAAATGTAGAGCACATTAAAACACACAATTTATGTTATATACATTTTTTCGTGGAGTTGATCATTTTTGGGACATTCCTTGTTTTTAGTTTCAGCTTTGAAAATTATACTTTTCTCATACAGGAATTTGTCAACTCTTGTCCATACATACAAACAAAGGAACTTCAGTCACATAGCAACCAGCTTTTGAGTGTCAT
This sequence comes from Hymenopus coronatus, assembly GCA_030762935.1. Classification (NCBI taxonomy): domain Eukaryota; kingdom Metazoa; phylum Arthropoda; class Insecta; order Mantodea; family Hymenopodidae; genus Hymenopus; species Hymenopus coronatus. The sequence goes on along the minus strand of CM060892.1, from coordinate 84,872,053 downwards.
TTTAACCTATGGTACTCCCTTATTTCGCTTCTATTTACAAGGAAGCAAGTAATAAGACTACTTCTGCTAATTTTTTCTCGATTTGCATGAAGTAAATAGTAGCATAAGCTTTTTAACAATAATTTGTTGTAGAGAAAGTCACGTGAATGGAACACATCAGATTTTTTAAATTTAGGACAAATTATAATACCGAATCTAATATTTTAGCACTGCCTTCTAATGCTAATGAAACATATACAAAATAGTTATAAGAATGGAATTACTGTTCTCATTACCTTTGTCAGATGAGAAGAGAAACTAAACACTAAAGGAACTTTGTCAGGGTTTAGCATCAGGGTTTGCCTTTATTCTCGCGGAAACAATTTTTTGCAAAATGCATTGAGTATAGTCTGTGGTATTTAGATGGCACAAATTAATTACATCTCAGAGCAGCTAATGACTTACTCAATAATTCCAGTTCATGTATTGGAAACCTAAAATAAATTATCATTCACTTAGTGACCAAGGAAACCCACGAGTATATATTGGAATGAATTTGGAACACAAATCACAAATGTTACAATTTATTCTTATAGATAGAAAGTGGTCTTGTAATCATTTTTTTGGTGGTTGGTACAGTTATGCAGCATAGAAGTGTTAATTATTAAACCCTAAGACCCTTAAACCACCTCACTTTTAAAGCCTATTAAGTGTACTAAACATACAACAAAAAGCATGTTTGCCCTCCACCTGCCTATGCGCAAGAGGTTTCAATTAGCGACAGCACACCAGCGCTAGCAGTGAGTCTAGGTAATATAATTTCAAGGTCTTTGATATCTATATAGTGAAATTGAATTTCCACATATTATATTTATTATATATACAAATCATTATCTTCCAAAATTCATCAAATGCTATGGTATTATCTGTAAGATCTCTTGAGAATTTTGCATTGCTCAATATATAAAAAATAAAAGTGAAATGGGTTTTTCGATGTTGTGGGACAGTTGATCTTCTATGTTGAAACTACAAGAGGTGATTATGCAGGAAACTACCTGGGTCTGCTGCATACCTCAGTTCTGAGTTTACCACCCATCAGTTCTATAAGTACCACTTCTTTACTGAATTTGGTGCCATACATTTTATAAACACCTTAAAATTTAGTACAACAATGTGGACCTATGTCAGACAGATAAACTTAAAGAAGAGTTTGGAAGCTTTCAGAGTATCTAAATTCATTAAGTACAATTCTTGTTTACATTATTAAAATAATACTATGTCATCAAGTACCACAAAGGCAGCCCACTACTGAGAAAATCACCATGACATAAAGACTGAAATGAGATAACTTAAAGCTGTGAACTAGACATTTGGTAAAAAATATAATCTGGAAACATAAATCACACTTATGAATTTCAACTGGAAGCTATATCCTCTTCTCAAGTGGATCATAAAACCACCAGAGACCTCCAACTAAAGCAGAAATTGTTCCAGTTGTTGATTAGCTGATGAAACAGGCAAATATATGCACAACATATCCTAGAAAAATCTGATGTGTTGCATTTGCATAAGAAGACATTAAAGCAAGCTGTTTCAGCTTGGGTGCACACCAAAGGAGCAGCAGGTTACTCTAACTCACAGAATTCTGCCTGTAATATACAATACAGCTGGGAGTTTAGGTCAAGCTTCATCACCGCTGAATCAACTGTTGGAATGAACTGACAGGAAGAACAAATATTGTGCTATTATCTTTTCCTGGTGACATATTGGCTATCGCACTGTCTCTCCAGCCCTGCTTCGAGATTTGTGGTTGACACATGAGTACCGTGACTCAGATCAGTTGAGTTGGAACTTTTGGAAATAAATGCTGGTCATTATGTGATGGCTTTGAAATTCTGATTTCTTTTCATGAACACGAAAAATAAAAAAAAATAAGAAAAAAGAATTGTGATTTAGAAAAGTATAAAGTTTTTGAAAATTCAAACCAATAACAGGAGTACACTCGGATATGCTCAACACCACAAATAATTTTGGCTAGAGTTCCATGTTTTAATGAGATCTTCATTTTTTGTTATTTTGTCTATCCAATTGCTTCAATTACACAAAAGTAATTCAGAATGAAGTGGTCTTCAGAGGCTATTCCCAGAATATTCAAGAATATGTTTTGTTAAGGAATTAGCTTAAACATATGATGCTTCAATTAAAATTGTCAGTCATTTTTGTGAAAATTAAAAGGTAACAAAATCTTTTCTATGTAAAGGGTAATTTAGGATAGGAGGATTTTCTTCAAAGTCTCAGTGGGATTCTTGTAAACACCAAGTTTAACATTTAACAACTTTTTCTTTTTTTTTTGAGTTAACACTGTTCAGATATGTGCATGTGCGCGTGCGCGCGCGCCCACACACACACACACACACACACTCTCACTCTCACTCTCACTCTCTCTCTTTCTAAAAATAGCTTTTATTGGTACAGGAGTCTCTTACTATATATTTCTGATGAAATCTTGACATACCATTTTGGATGAAGTAGAACTCTATTTTTTTAGAGAAAGTAAAACTTGGTGAGTGAAGCAAGAAAGTGTGGTTACGATGACAGCTTATGTAAGTTTTATTAATACCTCATTCTGTTTTCTAAGCTGTTGAATGGCTAAATGGTAAAGTTCCTGGATGATTTATGTAAGTTTAAAAGTGCATTTAGATAAATATATGTGCTTTTGTCACAGTTATTTTCACAGTAGTAATGTATATGTTGTTAATTTAAAGATACAATTAAAGGTATAAGTTTTCTAAAAAATTGCATAATGTTTCAGGTTATGGTGGCAATGTGATAAGAGAAGAAGTTAAGGCTAGAGCAAAGTGGTTTGTAACAGATTTCAATGAGTTAATAGAGGCTCTGTGATAATAATGCTTCTAGGGTTACCATTAATTTAGACTTGTACATGTTACTAAATGGAAGATGTTCTGATTCATTGTGATGCCTTTTCACTAGGACTATCACTTCCTGTTATTGTTATCTGTTACTCTCAACTCAAAGCATTCATCATAACTTCCAAATGTTGGTGCTACACTAATTACATTTATAGGGTCACAAAAAGCAATGTAGAACAATGCAAACGTTACGTATCAGTCACAAGAAATGAAGGGAGAATTACCTAGAGTGGGCATTAGTCAACTAGAGAAACATAGGAAAACCAGTATAATATAGCATTGGAAAAGAAATAGCAAAAGATAAAATAGGAAAATGATAGCATGGAATTACTATCACACTTAGTTTTAAGATTTAAACTCTCAAGTGCATTTAAAATTAATGATTGCAATTATTAGAATAAAATGATAAGAGTAAAGGAAAAAAAAAATGCAATGAATATTAGAGGTCATTATTATTAAAGACCAGTGAAAAATATATGCATCTAAATACAATATAATTTTGTAGAACTTTAAAAATGTATGGTCACATTTAAAACATATTTGAAAAGTAAAGAACAAATGTAATGTAGAACTGCTAGTGAATAAGATATCTACTGTTGAGGAGTTGCATTGAATAAGCTGTAATCCATATTTTGTTGTTTTTCTGTTCAGTGCAATTTTAGAGCAATCCTGCAAACTTTAGAAGTCCAAGTATTTGATATTTAAATCCAACTGTTTATATATTAATCATTATTGTATAAAAATAAGGTAATTTTCATTTATAATAACTATTTAAAATAGGCAAACACTATTTTACTTTCAAGAATGCAAATACAAATATTTATTTTATTCCTGATACCTGTTTTTCCCAAGTAGCAACTGCTCTTCCAAATAAATATTATTTTAATGGCTCATACAAACAAAAAAATATGAACAGTTACAGTAATGTTGATTTGGTACGACAAAGTTTCTGTTTCTGAAAACCAGGCATTTAAAACATAATGAAATGTTTGTTTTCGTTGCTTAGGAATAAAAGGCTCATGTTATAAAAGAGTAATATTAACTACCTGTTATTTTTTTTTTGGAAGTGTTTAACGCCCGCTTTAACTACTTACGGGAAATCTCACATGCGGTCGCTTGGGATCGAACCCTGGCCGTCTAGGTGAGAGTAGAGTGGTCTAACCACTTGGCCACGGCGCGGCCCAACTACCTGTTAAAATACACATTATTTACCAAGGATGTTTCTTTTTTGCCTATTTTTTATTATCAAAATGAAATACTCGGTTTGGAATAATAATGATAGAAACTCATTTTAAGAATTTAATAATGGAAATTTTACATATTTCATGGCTGGCATTGTTAAAATTGTTTACTTTTCAAGCTTGTAGGTCTTGGTCTAGTTGTTTTATTCTCTGATGTATTGTCAAAACTGTATCCTTCATCTTCAGTGAAGTCAAAACCAAGAATGCAACTTTGAAGTTCAGACAAACTTCTCAGTCTTCTCTGGATTTGGGGCTGTATTGGCAGAAATATGTCAAAAATAAAATTACAGCAAAATCTAGTTGAAGTACCAAGGGACTATAAAACGAGATCGAATGACCAAATTTAAACCGCCTTTTAAATGTATACTATTCAGAAATATATGCTCAAGTGTACTTCAGATTTTATTTGGACAAAATTAAAAACCCAATTACATCTGGGCTTTAATGCCAAAGGTTAAGTTACCTTTCACAATTCAACAAATGGGGGGAGGGGAAAAAAAACCAAAAAAACTATTAGAGTATTTTAGATGAGGTGCCTTTATACTAAATGAAGCAAATCAATTAAATTATTTTTATAAGATACAAGCAAGGCTCTTTTTCTAAAAACAACGTTTAGGAATACTCTTAATATGGGGCTGGACTTAATAGGTTGCAATAAGTTAAATAATATGCCATAATTTCCAAACTAGTATAATTTTGTCATTTCTTCTCTTCTTACCCTTTGTACGAAGATTACTTTCTTTCAAATGCAAGGTTTTACATAAACCATATATTTCAATTACTAAAATGGAAAGAAAACCAACTTGATAAATAGAATTTTGGAGCGAAATAAAATCTGTATCACTGTTTTTGAGATGCACTAATCAGATTCATTTAAGAAAATACAGCCCCATATACTTTGATGAATACAGACACACTCTTCATTGTGTTCAAAAGAGGAAAAAAGGGGATGTTGGAGTTTTTTTTGTCCTTAAGATAATCCCAGAAACCACAGACCTAACTAATATCGTGTGGAATATGAGATGGCATTTTTTAAAATGCATCTTAAAAGGAATAAAATAATAATTATTTTTCCTTATTAGAATCCTGAAAATTTAAGGTTACATATTCTCCAGTACTCCTCCAGAAAAATATAACAACACTGAATAATAATTCAGTTACTTTGACTGACTTATGGGCTTTCATTTCAAAACTTCTCAGTCTAAATAATAACTTATTTAAATTTAATTTATTTTAAACATTTAATACACAAGAAATGTTCAAAATGGACTTACATGTTTACAACAATCCAGGTTGCTTGGCAGTGATTTAAAAAAAAAAAAAAAAAAAATGGATTAATTGAATGAGATGAATAAATAAATACTCTTTCATATTTTAAGTATAAAAGTATAGACAAAGCAAAATTTCAAAGTGGGGCTGGGAGTGAGGGGGATGTGATCTAAAATACAACTAAGACCAGTTTTAAGCTTCCCACTCAATATCTAAGTTCATATGTTTTTGTTTAAATTAAAATAAATTGTTATTTAGACTGGGAAATTTTGAAATGAAAAAATTTCATTGAAATTTTAAACTTCAGAATTAATTATTTAAATCATAGCTTTTGAGTTACCAGTATTCCATTCAGCTCCTCAACTGCTGAATTGAGGGTAAAAGTTATGGCAACAACCATACCTTGGTAGAATGTACAAACTTGCTGTTTACATATCAGGTATTGTGATGGTGAAAGCATCAGTAGACTGTTATTGTTTACCTACATGCTGCTCCTATTTAATACAGCATGTTCCCTTTTTCTCTGAGTTTATTTTAAACTTTGTATGTTATTCAAGAATTAATTTGGTTATGTCATTGACCAGGCATAGGGAATATCAGTAAAGAAAAGAGGAATATTATGTTCTTAAATAGCATGCAGTGTGGCATAATTGTTTTGCTAGTGGTCAAAGCAGCATGCCCTTGCATGACATTAATTTATGTGAAGTTAACTGAAGCACTATTAACTACAAAGTTATTTAATTTAATTTACTTTTAAAATATTAATGAGTCGATGTTCACACTTTAACTTAATTTACATCAAGTTGTGAAATGTTACAAGATTTTACAACTTGACATAGGTGAAGTTAAATTGTGAACATCAACTCATTAATATTTTAAAAGTAAACTAAAGTATGTTAAGTTATTTATAAATGTTTCGGTTATGCAAACTATGTTTTCACACTTGCCAGCTTTTACAGTTTGCCCATAAAATACTTAGGAGTGTAAGTTTTTTTACGATTTTATGGCAAAGCAGGCAGTTTTGCACCTTTTAGGACAGATTGAAAGTGTTAACAGATTTCACCACAGAAGTAACAAAGCATTAAATCCAGTAACATTACATTGTAACTTAACCCTCCATGGTCACACTTAATTTAAGGAACCATAGGTCAAACTGGATTTTAGGGACCCCACTTTTTATTTGAAGTTACTTGATATATTATCTCCATAACTTGTCAGTATTTATCTAATATTATGTTTCAAGTACCCATTGAAATATATTACATACAAATTCAGAAACAAATACTTCTAGAACAAATATAAAAATTAATTCTAATTACAAGCAAAATTTTTGAATTTTTTTAAGTTAATTAGTTTTGCATGATACCAACACCATTACCACCACCACCACCACCACCAACAACAATAATGATAATAATAACAATAACAATATAGCACTATTTTGTCTTATTGAAGCAATATATCACATCTTGTGTGGCAACAAAAAAATAAAATTGTAATAATCTTTTGAAACTAAGTTTGCGCACTTTTAGCACATTTGTGCCTTATGTGCATCACACATCACTCTTCTACATAAGCAATATTTTTTTAGTTTAACGACTTCTTCCTGTTGAAGAGGTGCAACACTACTGTTTCTTATTTGAAGGTAGTTCTTGTGGGATTTCTTTCTCAATGTTCATTCAACATTTCTCCAATAGTAGTCACAAGCTCCTTATCAGGTGATCTTCAGATGTTCCAGCAGATATGGCTCAATGAGACTCATGACTAGCATTTTCAGAAAATCCATTCTTCTTAGTTTTTCATTTACATTGTGAGTATAATGCATAAAGGTATTGATTCCACTTTGATCTAACACTGAACCAGAATCTCAATGACCATGATTTCCTTTGTGATTTCTTTTGTAAGAATGACACAGCTGATCAAAAGTGTCAGTTTCTGTTTTTGTATTGCTACAAAATAATACCATATCTGGTGTCTCACTAATGGGAGTAGTTTCTGAATTTTAGTGCATGCTAGATAGAACTACTTTATTTTTCTTCAGAGTGTAGGATGAAGTGTTATGTTTTGATCAAATGCAAAAACCTATGTTTATAGGTTTAGTTTATTAGTCTTATTTTAATCCCAGGCTGTAACAGTTAGCTATTATAGAAAGAAAATAAGATATATAAACATAAAGTACATACCTGAAACTACAAAAAACACAACCTCAGCAGTCACAGGAGTATTTGTACCCCAGATGATTTATAACTTCACTGGACAAAATCCATGATGACAATGAGCTGTAAAATTGTAGTAATAGCAGCACAAGAATATAAACTGATAATACCTTGGACTCATTATTGAAAAAGCTGCAATAATGAAATGGGGTATCAAGAACCCCAAGGTGACTGTTGAGGGTGAAGATTATTGACTGAATGTACCATAATTACTGGTATACAGTACAATGATATACCTGAGCTTATCTATGTGTCAATTCTTCATTGTGATTATGGTCCACCTTCCCTTGAGTGTAACAAAATGCATAGCATGAAGATTTAAAATTTGAGATTTTTTAATCTGAAGTAAGTAGGGGTAAATTGTGAAAATACTGAATAATAATTCGCATGAACTGTACGGTCAAATTTTTCATGTAAGTTGTTTATCTTATTTAAAATTTGTGGCTGACCATTTATGGACACTTTTTTTTTATAATTTGTATTATGAAGTAAAATGTAGACTAAAAATCACCTAGGATGTGGTTGTTTGCTAAGTCATGTTTTTCTGTAGTACCAAAGATTTTTAGTACGAGTGACAAAAAGAATCAACTATATCAAGAATTCTTATAAAACTGAACTCTCATTTATTTATAGTAATTTTAATATAATTTACACACTAAACATTTTGCACATTCTAAATTTCATGTCCTCAAAAAATTATTACACTTTGCTGGACAAGGGAAATTTTTAAAATATTTCAGTATCACAAAGTTGATAAGTAAGTGTTTTTCATAATAAGTTAAAACACTGATTATGTAAATTATACTAGGATTATAAATAAGTACTGATAAAATACATGCACTACTGAAAACAGCCAATGTATACTATCCTTTGTAGTTGATGCATACAACGTGCAGCTGTGATGATGACTGTGTTGCATATGGTAACAGTATGGTAGGTAACACGGGGAGTCGAAGTGCAGCTATCGGATAACAAGTATGCTATTATTGGCCACAAGAGGAATGCCGTTGGACAAACACTAAATGGGATAGCTGATGCCACCTCCTAACCCCTTGAGACAATGGCGACTTCTAAAATGGTGGCTGAGTGGGTATGAGTTACGCTAATAAGGCTTTTGCACAAACTAGACCACCACTAAGCTTCTGAGGGCCATTGGATGAATTATTAGTGTTTTCTGTGAAGCTCAGGAATTAGTGTGCTCAATCTTAGTGTTTGCATAATACTTAAAGCTGGAGGACTTTTTATTTAGGATTCACAAATTGAAATTTCAGATGTTCTTTCCTGTGAGCTAATAGGAATGTTTCATTACTTCACTGCCAATTGAGTCCAGATTTATAGCCTTTAACAAAATTTATGCTGTGCATGGAAAGAGCAGTTCATTGAATTAATCACCCAGGATCTGTTTGCTCAGAATAATTTAGTATGAATCTATCAAGATTGTGCACAATGTTGTAGTGCCTTACAAAGCAAAAGTCATGGTTCAAATAAATGCAATGGTAATCCAACCTTAGGGTGCTCCAGTCCTGCTTTTCAATAAATCATGTGGCTCATAGACTCCAATTCCTCTTCCTTGCTTGGGGGTAGTATGAAATTTGAGGATGTGTGCTGGTTCTGCAGATCAACTTATTTGTTTATACCATTTATGTTGCCAGTACTTTCCAACTTTTATATTATGCTCTTGCTTTTACTAATAATTCTTTGTCTTGTATATGAAAAGGTTCTTGCGCTGACGTATGGCCAATGTAGTAAATTGTTTCTGTTAAAAACAACAAATGAAGTAATTAGGCAACATATTAAGTTTGAACTTCGCAAATAAAATATGAGAGTAAATAAAATGAAACAGTATTATTAAAGTGATATTTCTTATATGTTGTTTTTCTTATGTTTTTCCTGCAAGTCATAAACATGGTATGAGTCTGCTGAGAAATGATTTCAATGAGATATATAATATTGAGAATACAATACTGAGATCCCCATTAAACTGAAGGGATTGAAAAATGGCCGGTTTATTAATGTTTGAATCAAGGAATAATGTTTATTGAATTGATTTCTCTTGTTTAGGAATCATAATTAAGTGTATATTTTTAGATTCCTTTTCACAGTTGAAGAATAACTCAGTTTATTCCAGATAAGTGCAATGAAGTCCTGAGAATAGTAACATAAAATCCTTTTGAATACTTGAATAGACTAAAGTTTTATAAATGTAGTTCAAGCAATGGCTAAATCAAGGGAACTAATTTAGCATACGTTTTTCACTGTTTACAAAAAATCAGTGATTTTATGTAGAGTACTAGTCACAAATTGCAATACCTTCTGTAGATATCAGATTTAGATTACATTAGCTATTTGTTTGGATAAGTCATGAATAAGTGATATATGGTATTTAGTTATTTCTAAATGTCTATGGATATGAATTTAAATGTAATGTGATCCCTAGAAACTAAATAATATAACTAGGGTGCTAGTAGCATTACCATATGAGGATCAGCATGTAGGAGTTCTGTTCTAGTCCATACACTCTTAAATGCTCAAAATCCTAATTGTTGTAATCATTATTGGAAGATCGTGGATTTCACACCTATTTTTAGTGTTATCCTAGAAATTTGTTTTTGCACTTATATTAGACTGAGATTTTGCATGAAACTTGGATTTCACACCTATTTTTTAATGCTGTCCTAGAGATTTGTTTTTTGCGCTTATATTAGACAAAGATTTTGCATGGAACTGGAGCATTTTCTGTTTTTTGGTTTGGTAGGTGGTATGTCTATCCTGTGCTGATGTTAGTTACCAATATAGCTGCTTCACAAGGGAACTTGTTCTACAACCCTTTCATGTGCACCTGCAAATTAAGCTCAGTGAATTTTTAGGCACTCTTGATCATTTCTGGTTCTTTGCTTTTCAATGTTTGAGTGTAAACACTGTTTCAATGTTTGAGTGTTGGTATAAAGGGGCCAGATATTTATGTGTGGAGAAATGCTTTTATTACCAGATTACTCTGATACCTTTTCTATGTATGAAATGCAAACATAATGGTGCTCATAGAACATTTCAGTATGCCAAAATACATTTCATTATGGTGTTAAATTTAAAAGCATCAAGAGAAATATATGTAGTTTAACTTCTACAAGTTATTTTATTTTGCAAAATATGTAAATAGTTAACAAATTTAATAGGAACAGTTTCTTGTTAGTTGACTTTGTTGTCCCTTCCTTTATGGCCTTTCTGGTAAATCCCTTCCATACTGTACTTTACTTACAAAAAATCACAAGAAAACAAATACACAGTGCAAGTGTTGGTAAAGAAGACTTGGATTGAAATATAGGGAATCAGAGCAATGCAATTATAAATAAATTTTCAAATCTTTTAAAGTCTAAAATTAATCATACATAAATAATGAACAAAATAAATCAATGAATGTATGTAATATGCTCCAGGAAGTCATGTCATATGTTTCATAAATAATCTTGGGGTTTTGTAGTCGCCCTCCATGGTGTAATGGTTACCATGCTAACTTCATATACCCAAGGTCGTGGGTTCAAACCCAGCAGAGGATGATGGATTTTTTCAGGTGTGAAAATACTTGGTATGGCTTCCTGTGTCGTAGATTTACAGCACAGAAAAGAACCTCAAGGCTTATAGAGAGGCCTCTGAGCAAAATTAAGCGGTTTTTCTCGCCCAATTTAGAATGGTTAAAGAGCACAGCAGTTAAAGAGCGTCCATAAATAACATGCCATTTACATTTTTTGGGGTTTTGTTTCTTCAAATAGATAACTCAAAAGAAAGCATTTAAAAACTTATTTCTTTAAAATAGTTTTATAGTATTTCAAGCATCAACAAATACTTCTACTCATCCTGTAAATGGCAATTAAATTTCAGGGGGTAAAAGTCTTTATGAACATGTGCTTTGATTTCAGCTTCATGTTTGGATTTAATATAAATATATATTTTGGTATACAAAATAGAATCACAAATCACTAATTAAACTAAAGAAATTTAAATGCCTGAACAATTTGAAAACCTAAGGAATAATTTTTAATATAGGAGTTTGTGTATAAATTTATGTCTTGAATGATCTTTTCTCCAGCTTTATTTATGATTATGTTAGTCTTAAACTGAAATTTCAAGAAACTATCAAGACATGTACTTTAGATTATCAGTAATTGGGAAGAATAGAATTGCAAACAATTTAATCTTGATAAACCACACCACTTGTCATTATGAGAATTCTGCATTAGGGACCATCTAACATAATTTCATTCTTGGTATTTTCAATCTTGTGTTGGCAAGTAATACTGGCAAGCAATTGTGGATAGAAATATAGATAATGCACTGAACTAAGAAATAACACTGATAGCCAGAGATTACCAGTTATATTAACTTTTTTTTCTGCTGTAACAAAACATCACCAAAGAACACGTAACATGGTTTCACAGGAAAGGGAATGGAAACAAAGAAAATTTAAGCTCCTGAAAGATGATTTGAATTTATTCTCTACAAAATTGTTAATGTCTGCCATTTATTTATTTTGTTATTCATATTATTTGTACAGTTTTGGTTCCAATCACTATTGTTGATGTGACGATAGTCATTCCGGGAATGGCAAACTGTTAATTGCTGGAAGTTGCATTTTTAAGATAGAAATGTATTTCTTGTGGCCCATGAATGAATAACACTTAGTTGCTTTAAAAGTTTCTCCCATTGGCAGAATTATATGCAAAATTCTTTGGATGCTCTCTTGTAGTGCTATACCCATTACTAGGCATTCATTTGATGTCCTTACACAAGGCTCTTGCTCTTCATCCAGATATATTTTTGTGTTATTGATGATATAGGAAGTGAATTGAGTAACAAGGGGAAACAGTAAGCAGTCAGCTATGGTTAACTATAACTTTATTTAACAATTCTGATTAATAACCATATATACATAATGTATTGAATATATTGAAGCTAAAAGAAAACTTTATTGACAGTAGATTTGAAATGAAACAAATTAATTTTAAAATGCTTCAAAAAAATTATATGTTATTTATTTGAAAAAAGGCGACTTTCTTTCATAGTGTTAAATGAAACTCCTTCCATGCAATATTTGTTATAGTTTTAATAATACTACATTTAATTCCAATAAAATTTACTCAATTTGAGTCACATCTATTAAGAAAACTAGGCATATTAAAGCACTGATTAGATAAGTTTTGGATTATGATGGTTCAACAGTTAAAACACTTGCAATCTAAAGAACCTTTTAATAATATCCTGAACATAATATCATATACCAGCCAAATATTTTGCTGGATTCGTGTGCCTGAACTTTTCCCTGGTTTCTCCAGGTTTCCCATTAATTATAATGATAGCACAGCCCAATTGGGCTTACTGTGTCAATTGAGCAGTTGTTGCTTGTAAACTCTCCTGCTGCCCTCGCAGGACTAAAGCCACTGCAATATATTTTGCTGCTGGGGGCGAAGTGGGATAAAATGCCAGCTGAAATAGAACTAAAAAGATGCACAGGCAGACCATTTTAGTTACTTTCTTGTAGTGGTGAATTTGAATCCAACAATGTTGACAACTAGATATAGTAGATGTAATATCTAAAATCATAGATGGAAAAGTCTAGAAGTAAATGAATATCAGTCGAAACATACAATGAGGATATCAAGCATAATGTAATAATCAGCTTTTTATAAAATTTAGTTTAACTGGCGTACTTTTTCACCTTAAAGTGAATAAATAGCTTAGTTTGACATAATTTAGTCAAAATAAACTAGTAAAAATCTCCTGTATTTAGCTGGTGCTGAGGAAAGGAGATACACATACAGTATTTCACTATAAATACAGTGTTTGTCAAGCTGCTGGATCAGTTATCACTTTTTAGCAAACTCATATGTCTCTTGTTATTTGCAAGATGGCCCATTGCATGTGGTCACTTAACTAGCAGTGCATGGATCACTATTCCAAAATGAAAATAAAAGTGAAGTTTGTTGGTTATATTCGAGGGAATATGACATGTTGATATTTCGATCAAAAAGTATATATGCTTTAGATTTATAACTTCATAAATTTCTAAGTGCAGTCCAATATTATTACAGTCACTCTGAGTAAGTGCTAATAGTTGACCTCTTCCTATACATGCAATGATAAATAACTCCAGTTACATGAGCATTTTGAGCTTTGTAAACTTGAAATTTATTATAGCCATTCCTATTTATCAAATTAAATTTATTGGTCAAAACTAAATTACTTCATGAGTTCCCTGTTATGATGAAGCATGGTCCCCCCCCCCCTCCACACGCATTTACACATATTTTTTGTGCAATATAACGAATATAATCAGTTTAGCCTTTTAAGGTTATTTTGTGGTAGAGTTTAGTAGTTCTTTAAAAGCAATTAACATTCCAATAAGCCTTATAACTTTTGTTCTTTTTAATTTTCACTTTTTTTCATTTACTAACATAACAATATGAATGCTTTTCCAGAATCATAGGAACATTTTAAGGTCCCTGTCACCTTTTTTTGAATTTACGTGTGCTACTCAAAGAATTACATTCTGGCAATTGCTTGCTGCTTTTACATTTGCTGCGCACTTTCCAAAAGTTTCTGAAAACTTTGGTTCAGCATGCTATTACAGTTTCAGTTAAGTAAATTTACCCTACATATATTCTTTTAACCCTTAACAGATATCTCTGTATGAAAAGAAAATGCAGCATTGTACACCAACAACAATCAATGAGCTGCAAGTCGCTATGTTATTACAATTACATCTTTCTATTTTCTTCTCTCTTAGAAATAAGAAAATGCCCATGCAAAAATCTAACATGGGAAGTAACAATCCTTCGAGACAAACTTACCTTGGAGAGAAGTGATGGAGGATAAGGAGACAATATCTAATACAGCTGCCAGTTTCAGCAAAGTCTATATCCTGCACTAATAGTAAAGTTAGATACCTCTATGTGTCTTCTTAGCTTCCGGAGAAGGCAGCGTTATCTTGCATTGGAGTGCCGACGTTTCGCTCATCTTGCCATGAGCTTCTTCTGTTTGAGTCCTACCTTTCTTAATATCAGTTTCCTTATTGCTGTTCATTGGGCAATAGTTTAAAACTTCATCTCCATGTTGCTGATGAATACTCTCATATAATAATAATAATAATAATAATAATAATAATAATAATAATAATAATAATAATAATAATAATAATAGTTTATTATCCGTCATTACATGAATTACAATAGACTTTGTCCTATATCCTAAATAGAGCTTAGAAACTATAGACTATGTACAAGACATCCGACACAATGCATTCTGACATTCCTGTAAACTATATCATGGGTATTCTATCAGCCATTTATACATTCTGTCTTTAAATCTATTTAAACTGTAGTTTTTTATTTCAATGGGCAAGCTGTTATATAATTGAATTCCTATGGTTTTATAAAATTTGGCTGTTTTCTGGAGTCTCTGAAACGGCATTTCTATTTTGTTATTATTTCTTGTATGATATGTATGTATTTCATTTCTTTTTGTGTGCATATCTACATTTTCTTTAATATAAACTAAAACATCATATACATATAAGTTAGCAATTGTGGGAATTTCAGCAATCTTAAAAAGAGGTTTGCAATGCTCTTTTCTGTGGGAAGAAGTTAACATTCTCACAGCTTTTTTTTGAATAATAAGTACCTCAGAAATCCTGGAACTGCTACCCCATAGTATTAAACCATATCTATATATACTTTGGAAAAAGGAAAAATAGGCCGCCCTTACATATTCTTTTGGCACTAATTTGTTCAAGTTAGCTAGCATAAATACTGTACGGGATAGTTTACTACAGACGAAGTCAATGTGTGTGTTCCAAGAAAGATTATTGTCAATATTTATTCCCAGCAGTTTTACATTTTCAGTTGTATTCCCTGCACTTTTTTAGTGTAAACATGATGTTTGTGTCTTGTTTTCATTGAGGTAAAAACCATTTAGATCAAACCATTTCTTCACCTGTTGCATGTTTAAGTTTACAGACTGCGCAAGTAAATCCAAATCGTTGTTTATGTTGAGGAAAGTTGTGTCGTCTGCATAAGCAACCATATGAGAGACTGAGCATTTCTGAACATCATTCATCGTTATTAGAAATAACACTGGCCCCAACACACAACCTTGTGGTACTCCAATATCTACATCAACAACCTGAGACTCTTTACCTCTTATTACTACCTTCTACTTTCGATCATTTAAGTATGATTTAAATATAGTCAAGGACACTCCTTTTACCCCATATTTTTCCATTTTCCTAAGAAGAATGTCATGTTGCACACAATCAAAAGCCTTAGTTAAGTCACAAAGAGTTGCCTGTGCCGAACTACCCATTCCAAACACTTCCAAAATATTCTGGATCAAAGTGTCCACTGCATCAATAGTTGATTTGCCTTTACGGTACCCAAATTGATTGTTTGCAAATAAATTGTGTTGTTCAAAATATTGTAGCAGTTGATTTTTTAAAATACTTTCCATAATTTTAGCCACTGTTGTAATTATTGATATTGGTCTGTAGCTACTTAACGCATTTTTACAACCCTTTTTGTAAATGGGAATCACTCTCGAATACTTTAAACATTTTGGAAATTTCCCTTCATTTAAACATTTATTAATGCAGAAGGTGAGAGGTACAAGAAAATATGGTAATACATCTGTTAGATATGTCATATACATCTTTAGTTTTGGAGTTCTTCAATTTCTTAGAAACATCTTGAACCTCATCGCATGTTACTGTTCTAAGACTGAAACTGCAAGAGTCATTAATCAATTGTGACGGATCTACATACTTTATGGCTTCTTCAATGCAATACTTGGTTTTAGTAGATATGTTTTTTACAGACTCAATGATAAAAGCATTGAATTCATCTGGAGCTATATTATCATTGATGGTATTCGTTTTATTTTTGCCTGTTCCATGATTAATTACCGACCATGCGGCCCTAATTTTATTGTCAGAAGTATCGATTAGTTTTTTATTGGCCTCCTTTTTGGCTTTGATTAGGCATTTTCTATATTTATACCTACATTCCCGGACCTCATTTCTCAGCCTATCAACTGGTGTCCTCCTTAGCATATCTTGTAACATGATGAGCTTGTTTTTCATTTGTCCTAAAGCTGCATTATACCAGTCAATGGCATTAATGCTTTTAACTTTGTTTTTGGGATATATTACTTTTGTCTTTTTTTGACAGATGCTATTAAATAAGGCTAGGAATGTATTGAAAAAAAGTTCAAATACTTCCTCTGCTGACCCAAGGTTGTTATATAACTTTTGTTCCCAATTACAAGTAACTAACAAGTTCTTTAATTCATTTATATTATCTGAGCCTAAATCCCTCATCTGCATTACAACTTTTTCTCTTCTTATCCCTGACTTATGATTAACCTTCATCCCAAATAGTAGTGGCTGATGATCAGAGAGCATATAGCTCAATACATCTACATTGTAATTCCCCTTATTTACATTTGTTATTATGTTGTCCAAACAAGCTGTGCTACATGTTGGAGATTTATTGGCACAATGATAACCATGCTGATATATTATAAATTTAAGCTGATTCGTTGTATAAGTCGGCTTTGTTATGTCAAAATGTGAATTAAAGTCACCAGTGATAATTACCTGATATTTATAGTGAGTTAGATATGTCAACAGCTGTTCTAGGATCTCAAGGAAAATACTAGTGTCTCCAACAGGAGATCTATAAATTGTAATTATTATAAGTTGATATGTATCAATGATAATCCCTATTACCTCGAAATTTTTTTCATTGCTAAACTTATTGACATCAAGTTTTCTTACCTTCAAAGAGCTATGCACATAAATACCCACACCTCCATTTTTATAGTTTTTGCGACAAAACTGATTCCCTACCTTAAAATTATCTATATGCATATAGGATGAGTCATCTTCCTCTAACCAGTGTTCACATACACAAATCACTTTACTGTTAACTCTGTTACTGAATTCACTTAATTCTTCCACTTTTGTTCTGAGACACTGTATGTTCAAGTAAAGGATTTTTAGGCAGCCCTCTTCTTCTGCGGCCACACTCACTTGAGCATTCCTAAAAAATGTTCTGCAAATTTTAGTGGGACCTTCTTCACCCTTGTAGGCCTTTCTTCATTCACTTCTCTGGGTTCCTGTCCTTGCAGTCGTTCTTCTACGCCTGGCTGTTGGTCTTCCGCCTCAGTCCTGTTCTGCACAGCTCCCGCCCCATTTGATACTTGATGCATTTGAACTTGCACCAGCTGTTCTTCCACCCCTGTCTGATCTTTCACCTCTGTCCTTTTCTGTTCTTCTCCTGCCACACTTGATATTTTATGTTTATGTATTTCTTCCTTCTTGATCCAAAAATCTAGTGATCTTTGTTTATAACTTGCTGTTTTTTTATTCAACTTTCTGGGAGTCTGCTTCTTTTCTGCACACTGTTGCAGGGAGGGCAGCTTCTTTCTAGTATTTTCCTTTATGAGCTCTATCCATTTATTGGCTAGTTTCAGTTTGCCAGTCAAGTTTAAGTGTAGATCTTGTGAAGTATAATGATGTGTAGCAGCTGTAGGCAGTTTAATGACATATATGGATAATTCTTCAACCCTTCCTGCAGAAGACTGTAATGCATTTGTTTACCCTTTCCTTGTGAACCAGTCAAAGTGAAACTATTTTATATAGACAGTATCCATTAACCTCTTCATTTCACCTTGATTATAACATTCATTGATTAGGTTGATTAACTAAAGGTAGAAACCTTAGAGAAAAATATTGTTTTGATTTTAGTTAATGTACCAACATCTTATTTAAACTACTTTAAGTACATTTACGAAGTCCTTTTTTTCAACCTCTGATAGACTATAAATAAAAGACATGTTCATAGAAAACAATTATTTTATTACTAAAAGTTTTGTACACTTATAGTTACTTTTTAACATAATCACCGAAAAAATTGAGACATTTATCGTACATGTGCACAAGCTTTGTGATACCCGCTTCAAAAAATGTTGCCGCCAATGATTTCAAAAGAGCGTTGACATTATTTTGAAAATCTTTGTTGGTTTGAAAGTGCTGCCCTCCTAGCCACGTCTTCAGTTTAGGGAAAAGGTGAGAGCTGCTGGGTGCCAGGTCAGGACTGTACGGCAGATGATAAAAAATGTCCCATTGAAATTGTTCAAGGAGCCGATGGCTTGTGCCAGCAGTGTGTGGATGAGCGGTGTCATGGATCAACACAATTCCTGAAGTCAGCATTCCTCTTCGTTTTTTTTGAATGGCTCTCCGCAAATGTCGTAAAGTATGAAAATCTTCAAAACAACTTCAATGCTCATTTGAAATCATTAGTGGCAACATTTTTTGAAGCAGGTATTGTAAAGCTTGTGAACAGGTACGATAAATGTCTCAATCTTTTCGGTGATTATGTTGAAAAGTAACCATAAGTATACAAAACTTTTATTAATAAAATAATTGTTTTCTATGAACTTGTCTTTTATTTATAGCCTGTTTGAGGTTGAAAAAGAAAACGGCCCTCGTAAAACCTAATTAACACAAAATTTCTCATTAAAATTAATAAATTTTTCTGTCGTGTATCTTGCTGTTAATGTGGGCTTAAGATCTGTGGTCATTGACATCCAATTCTGTAAGTCAATATAAAGATGGCTTCCCCCTGATTTAAATTGACAAAGTGGCATTTGATTTTGTTACTTTGAGATTAAAAATTGGCAATAAACATTTTGAATGTAGCATGTTTTTGAAAATTGTTTCTGTAACAAAATAACTGTCACACTTGCATAATGGTTTTGTAATAAACATGTTAATTGCAAAACCAGTTTAGTATACTAAAAATTTGTGCTACCATCTGTTTTTTCGAGAAAAATGGACTTAAATGCCTGTATCACATTAACATTTTTCCCTAGCTAGCATATTCTGTCCGTTTTTTAAGCCTTAGAAAGACAAAATGAAAGTTAAACTATAAATATACTTATTTGGTGCATGCAAGTGAAGTGCTTTTTTTTTTTTTTTTTTTGAAATGCATACTCACAATTCATTCAGTTGCTAAATTATGCATTTAGTGTAATACTGGTTTTGCATGGTACATGCATAGTTATGAATTCAAAGTGCAATGTGCTAATACAGGGATAATGAAAACTAGTATTTTTTTAAATAATAAACCTTGAGAAGGGATATTTTCTCATTATGTAATTCTATTAATCATTACTAGACATAGGAATTTCTAAGATTAAAGCCAGGATGGAAGGAAATGAGGTTGAACTATTATTGGACCAAGCTATTTCAGTGTGGATGCAGACCAATGAGCAGTAGAGTACTTACACCTCATAGGAGTCTGCTTGCAGCATGCAATACAGCTTGGCACAAGTGCAAGTTGTCCTTATGACTGAATGAAGTGTGGTATGATGAAGCTGCATATTCATTTCCTTGTTGAATTAGCCCTTTTGACATACAAGACTCTGCATTAGTTTGTCCTTTATGTTAAATAGGAAATGGCCAATGGGCCTCCTTGGCTTAACATAGTGACATATGAGAAATGACACAATCACGAACTGGCAGGAAGCATAAGGATTTGCATTATGACCTTAGTCCATGACATATAACTATCACATTCCTACTCCAGCCAGGTTCCAAGCATCGCAGCTGATAAGGCACAAGTGCTCAGACTCAGCCGAGCAGAGTTGGAACAGACTCTACTAGACCATAGGCAGCGATATCCTAGGTAAACCACCACATCTCATGCCTTGAACAGTCTTTTGGCATCCTCAGGCATCATTTAAACCAGATTTTATTTTCCTATCATTGATCCTTGGCTGCTATGATTTGCATTCTTTCTGATGATAATTGTTTGAGTGTTGATAATTTGTAGCTAACTGCTTAAGCATTCCTATACCTGCTTATTACTGTTGAATTTTTGAAACTGGCTGTATAGAGTGACTGGTCATCAGTGTTGGGGGAACATGAACTGTGATTAGAATTGCTTCTTTACATTGCTAAGATAGGTACTTTTTAAATTTCATGGCATTCCATAAATTTGCAGCTTCTATTAAGAGTTCCTACAGTAATATATAATTCTCAGGAAGCATTAAAATTGTTGTATAATAAGATGTCTTGGAAATGACAATCAACAGCACTTCCTGTACAAAATTGTGTTAATTATTTATTTTATCGTAGATGTAATATGATGTATCTGTTACAATGATAAAACATTGCAGTTAAACTTTTGTAATAGCCATGCATTGTTAAGATACTATTTCTCTCTCTCATTTGAAATTTTATCTAGAATCATTAGCTGGAACTACAAGTTAATTGCTCTGTGGCTACAATTTTGTGCAACTTTGTTAGCAACTTTCCTTTTTTAAGGTGTACCTGTCCAAATTACATGATTGTGCTTAAGTAGTAAAATAAAATATGTTAACTTTGATTTTGATTCTCTACACTTATGTGAAAATACATAGATAACCATATGAAATGGTCATCTATGATTACCAAGGTAAAATAACAAGCATATGAAAGTTTATTTCTCTGGTGCTTCAAACACAGTACCAAACTAACAAAATATGAACCATCTCTTTTATCATATTCTGTTTTCTTCAAAACGTAGAGAGGCTTAAAGCTGATTGTCTTCAAATATATTTTGTTAATATGTTTAGTAGGTGACTATCTGACTTTTATTTAATACAATATTGCCTTAAAATACTATTAAAATAAAGTAGGAATTATAAGAGTAAATTTTAAATGGGAATTGTTTGTAATAAACCACATGTGTGTAAATGTCTTGCACATATGGACATCAAAGCAGAGCATATAGTGTCCTTTGTAATAGTAAACTGCAATTTACATAATTAATATAGTATGTTAAATATTTAATGTGTAAACTGAACTATGTCAAAATAGGTACAATGTGTCATGGATTAAGTTGAAGTTGTATGTATGAGGGTGAGTCAATAAGTAAATCGCAAAGCTGGATAGAGGCAAAAATAATCAAATTAACTACTTGAAATTTATTTTACTTTTTGACATAATCACTCTGTACTTGAGACACTTATCCTATTTCTTTACAAGTCCTTGAATGCTGGCATCAAAGAAATCTTTTGGTTACTGTCACAGCCAACATAATCTCTCGGATTACAGCATCATCAGTTTTGAAGTGACGACCACCCAAATTACTTTTTAGGGGTCCAAACAGATGGAAATTATTGGTTGTTAAGTTGGGACTGTACAGTGTATGTTCCAATCTTCCCAACAAAATGTTCATAACAGCTCCTGCGTTAATCTTGCTGAGTGAGGTGGGGCATTGTCATCCAGGAGAATCACTCCCTTTGCATGACTCCAGCTTGCTTGCAGCGAATGGCCTGTTGGAGTTCCTGCAGAATGGTACAGTATGTCATGGCATTCACAGTCTCACAGTGAGGCTTTAATGCCTGCAGTAGACGCTGTGCATGTCCCTTGGGGCTGATGGAACCACCTTGAACTTTTTTTTTGTTGGTGAGGTGGGATGTTCCCATTCATGGAAGATCTTTTTGATTCTGGTTGAAAGTGGTGAACCCAAGATGCATCCCCTGTAACAATTTGTACCTGGAAGTTATCTCCATCCTCATTGTACCAAGTGAGGTGCTGTAAAGACCCATTCTCTTCATTTTGTGATCCTTAGTCAACAAACACTCTGCATAAATTTTACGAAACTTCAACTGCTCATACATGATGTAAGCGGTTCATGTGAACAGCATCGATTATCACATGCCAGTCATTACGATTCATTCCATATGCTGCACTATGGTTGCAGTTGACACCTCCACAGGACGACCAGGATACTCCTGAATTTGGATGCCTTGCCTTTCCTGGTTAAACTGCTGGATTCAATTGAATACAACTTTCTGTGAGAAACACTTGTCACCATAAGCAGGATGCATTTTGCCATGTAGTTCTTCTGTGGATAGTCCTTTGGGTCACAAAAACCGCACAACCACTGCTGTTCTGCTCGGGTACGATCATGCAAAATACCACCATCTTAAACTGGCTGCCACTGACTGAGTGCATGCTGGAGAGATATGACCCAATCTGTATGACAATTATACATATGCTACTATCTGCTGGCACAAAATGCGCGTGTAATTTGCAAATGGTATAAGGGAAACAGATATTTGCAACTTATTTATTGACTCACTCGCATATCTTCTTGGTGATTGCTACAAATTGTACTTTATTGCAGTATTCTTTCATAATAATAAGCTGACAAGCTCATGCATCGGTTTTTCAATAGTAACTACCATACAATATGATGTACTTATTTTTGAGAGTGACAAAGGTGGTGTGTGAAACTTTCTGTATTTTTGGTTTAGTAAGCCCCTAGTATGGCATTAACAAATTTGTAACTAAGCTTTAGATCAGGCATGGAGAAGAGGGGCGACAGAAATGTAAAAAAACCTTTACACTCTTCACTAACTCCATCATCAAATGCAGACCACCTCTCTTTTCCAGTTCTGTTTGTTTACATGTCTTTACAAACTGAGCATTAAGGCATGTATTGGTGGAACCAAATAAAAACATGATTTATTTGCTTTTTGATTTTACTATAAAATTAGATGATTACTGAAAAAATATGCATACTGAAACAAATACACACAGTTTACTCCTTAAAATGTATTTGTATAAATAAAGTGAGCATTTTTTTTTTTTTTTTAAGAGGTTAAACCCATTCAATAAAGAATGAACAAAATAAACACAAAGTGAATACTTTTCTTACATCAAATAAATTGAGTATGTGTTTATAAAAGAAACATAAAAACATTAGAATAATCAGCGTTGCAGAATGTTTATATACTTGTATGAGCTGTGTTCAACATTATTTTATGGAACTCAACCATAGCACAAATGTAAGATACAAGTTTTTTATTCGTGATCTTTTCCTTGATTTCACAATGTTCATTTTTAAAAACAATTGTTCACAATTGTACTAACAACCGATCAGAAAAATTACAGATGTTAAGATAGTGATTTTTGGGAAGAGCTTTAAAGAACTCTGTCTAGACCTTCCTTGACAATCTCATATCTATGCAGTCTTTTTACTTTGTTATGCGACATGGTTCTGCCACTGACGCAAGGAGGGTTGCTTTGAGCAATAGACCAGTCTTGGAATTAGAGAACATAGAGGCATGGTATGCCAGCTAAACTGTGTACCTTGATAGGAGTTAAAACTATCGTTTAGGGGAAAGAACACATTAGGCAGTTTTCCCTATGTCTGCTTTAAATAAATATCTTCTCTCTTGTTGGAAGAATAATTTAAGAGGTTGAATCATATCATACGTCCCTAGAATACTCCAATTCTGGTGATTTCATTCCTTACACCTCCCCATTGCTTTCCGAGGTGTATTGGTTACCATGCTAACTTCATATACCCAAGGTTGCGGGTTCAAACCCAGCGGAGGACGATGGATTTTTTCGGGTGTAAAAATCCTTAGCATGGCTTTCTTCGGAAGGGAAGTAAAGCCGTTGGTCTCGTGTCGTAGATTTACGGCACGTAAAAGAACCTCAAGGCTGATAGAGAGGCCTCTGAGCAAAATTAAGTGGTCTTTCACGCCCGATAAGAATGGGATGCTGAGAACCACAGCAGTTAAAGAGCGTCCATAAATAACACGCCATTTACATTTACATTTTTTTATTTGATACACCTTTTTGAAAAGCAAATGAGGTCTGAGTTTTAATGTCTGTTTATGTATTTCAGAGTATGATTTCATAAAAATGAATTCATATTTACTTACAATGTTCTAGAGCATTAAAACCAATCAAATTTGACTACTTATGATATTTCCAAATGAAGTTTCAAGTTTATAGAGAGAAATTATGATTTTGATTATAAATAAAATGACAAAAGACATCTTTAAGCAGTGCAATGTATAAAAATATAAGGTTAAATAACTGAAAAACTGTTATAAATAAAATTCAATACAAATTTATCT
The DNA here is from genome assembly GCA_030762935.1 of Hymenopus coronatus. Classification (NCBI taxonomy): domain Eukaryota; kingdom Metazoa; phylum Arthropoda; class Insecta; order Mantodea; family Hymenopodidae; genus Hymenopus; species Hymenopus coronatus. The sequence continues at coordinate 84,847,447 of CM060892.1, read as the reverse complement.
TTGTAAAAGGTTTTATAATTACATAATCTGTGATTAAATAACATCAGCTATAATAAATATGATTGATTAATTACACAGTAATGTGGAAGTTAGAAAATTCAGTAGCAATGGCCTTTAAAAATATTTATTCTTTTTTCAGAGTCTTTTGAGACAGTGGAAAGGATTAAGGTAGGTAACAGGTTTCTCGTTCCCAGGTCAGTTACATGTATCAGCACTTTGATGCCAGTGCAGCCATATGAATGCCTATCTCCCTTCCACTGTCTCAACAGTCTCTAACCAAAGTACAAACATGGTGCCATACAGTCCATATTTTAGTAAAGAAGGTATCTATAGTAAAGTTGAATATAAAGACAATGTTGCTATAAGATTTGGCTGGCAGTATGTAGTGCCTACTACATTTTCTTTTACTAATTTTATCGGAATTGCAATAAATACTTTAAAAATAAATATGATGAAAATGGAAACAAAGGTTTAACTAATTAATAATGATACACGTGGCCGGTATATTGTTTTTATTCTTTATGGATATTCATAAGAAAGATCAAAGTTTGTTGTTTCTTCAAGAATATTTTATTTCATTTTTGGCAGCATGACAGTAGGCATGTACAGAAATATATAGAAAAAACAAAACTGAAGAGAAATCTAAAAAGTAAATTATATTGTTACATATCCAAACAAATGGAAGATGGCTTTTATAGCCAGTTGTTAAAAAGGTTTACTAAGACCATGGCCAACTGGAATAAGGTTCATTGCTCTACTCTTGTAGATGGTCAGGCTGTGCTACAGAGAACATTGTGTGATAAAGGATACAGAAGCAGCCATATTATTGAAAACCCTAGATGGAACGAGTTTTGAAATACTAGTGTAGGAATTTGAAATTAGACGACGGTCTTGTATGAATTATCAAAGAGCAGCTTTGCACATTAATATTAATAATAATAATAATAATAATAATAATAATCATAAGTTACCAATATAATCTTTATTATACTTATAAATTTTGTTTAAAATTACATGACATAGTATGAGATCAATTTGATTACAATAAAATGATTATGTCAATATAGCAGGGGAAGAAATTGAAAGACACTTTGGAAGAGTGTGGGGAAGTATGGCAGAGATGACTTGTACTCCAGTGTAAGTAAAGAGGAAGTTAGGAGATTTTGAAACACAGATATGGAAAAAATAATAATAAAGATTTGGGGGAGGGAGCAATATGTTGACAGCTTGATAAGCAAGGATATGTATGGGTGCATATAGGGGCGTTGTAGCTTAAAGGGATTATGAACTGGAGCATGAAAGTTATACTGTTTAGAGAACTAGAGGATATGTTTAATGCATTGCAAAGAAACAAGTAATTGGAGAAAGAGTATATGGAATTCAAAATTGAATAAAGTGGAAAAAGTATATAAAGTGTTGTAGGAATAAAAATATTTAGTCAGAAGATGGAAAATAAGCAAGAATATAGATGAATATCTAGGAAGAGTAAGGGTAAAATGGATTATGAAAAGTGAAAAAGGAAAATGTTGCAATAGGATTCTGAGGACCAAGGAGCCATGCGCATTGGGGCATTAAGAAAGGGTGTCAGTCTCAATTATAAAAAAAGTTACATAATTACCATCTAACCATGAGAAGGAAGCGAGCAAGAGGAATCTTCTGCATAAAATTTTCTACCCTGGCAATAAAGTTCCTGCATGTTCACGCTGATAAACATAAACACCGTTGTAAGCTTGTGTATAGTCTTGAGAATCTGGAAGTGCATTATTATACCTATTGCAGAAGTATGGCAGCATGGCTGACTCAGCGGTGCATGGAAATGTGCTGATGTTAATATATTTTGGTATGTTTATTTATTTAATGTTGGTGGAACCTTTTTACCATTTGTGCCCCACAACAATCCTGGGTTTAACAATGTTCTACTAGTTTGATTTAAGTCTGACACACGAGCAATGACTGATTGAACAAACATGGCCAAGATGAGTAGTGCAAGGAAACTGTTTAATCCAAGTGGAACAATTGTCAACACCACTTCCTGGCAGAATGGATGCTGTTATAATATTAATTACCAGATCATTAGCTTACTTTAGTTCCATGAATTTCTTTGTGTTTCCCACCTTGTTTGTTTACTTAATGAAAACATGTTTTAGGAATGCTTTAGTATACTCGAAATATTTTGTGTATATTGAACTTTAATTTAAAGGGCATGATTTTAAATAAATATATGTAATATGGAGTTTAAGTTAATATCCATGAAATAAAACAGATAAATTTGCTTCCTCTGAAAAATAAGCAAAAGTAAGCAATTTCATTATTTGAAAAGAATTGGCAATCTGGCTTTACTGCTTCTCTCAACAGCCACTGATAATATAATGAAATTAAGATCAGACACATTCTTAATTATATATTTCAATGCATCTGAAACTTTTTGGGACTCTGGTTTGCCACGGCCATTGCGAAACTAAGGGAAATCATATGTTACCCTACACACCTGGCTATTTGCTATAACTGGGGTTGTGGCAGGGGAGTGTTGCCTTTTACCAACCTAAATAGCTGCTCCTCATATCAGCACATTTCCATGCACCAGGCTATACCACATACATACCTTTTTTATTAAACCAATACATGAGCAGTAAGCCCACTGTCATACAACAAATCCTATTTGTCGTCTTCTCATGGTCCAAGAGTAACTGTTTTACTATTGCAGTGAAATATTTAAACATTATTCTTTACCTGGTGCATAAAGTTGAAAGTTTGCTACTAATTGGTATATTAAAGTGAGGTAGTTGGTGGTTGTTTTGTAAATGTGCTGTACACCTACATTATAAATATAGCATAGCTTATTCCAGCCTCACAAATGTTGAGATTCGCAACAAGTATTTTTTTTTATTATAGAAAACATCTGCTAGCATCATCTAGACCTATTAATTTCCATGTGAGATGTGCATGACAGTAGAGCAAGTCTTTTCTTGGTTAATAGTGCTTGAAATCAAGTTTGATGAAAGAAAAGGTAACTTTTAAATAGGTAATATTAACATCCTGAGATGATTTACTGTGACTGACAAGGTACTTCTACCTCTCTGTGAACACTTTATACCTTACTTTTCAGCTCTAAATTGAAACGTGTATTAAAATTTGTTCCAGGCTTTCATTTTAACTTTGAGATTCAACTTTTTCAGAAGTGAAAGTAAATAAATACAAATGTAAACATATATAGTGTTTCTAACATCTCTGTCTTCCTACAAGTTTAATAGCTGGTTGTTTTGTTGTAATGGAGTACTAAATGGATTTTGAAACTGTTATGGCCTGTGTAAATGTTGTGTAATGGGAATCTAATTGCAGATGTCTGAATATTTGGATTATGTTATTTCTCATTGTAAAACTTCATTGTAAAATTGTATTGCTGTTAGCACTTCCATTCAAAAGCAAGATGTGTTAAGAGATATTGTGAATGTTTGGCATTAATGATAGCTATAAATGCTTTTAAGAGCAAAAATTACTCACAACTTATTGGCAGTTTACACTCTTTCGTTGCATAGATCTAAATGGCAAAAGAACAATGACTTCAGTTATTCTAAAATTTACATTAATATTTGAGTCATTCAGTATTACCAAATAGAAAATATGGTTACCGGGTATAAACTATATTCAACTTCAGAATAGGTTATGGATAGAAAAGACTTAGTCCTGCGTGTTCATAAATTTTAATTTCCATTGAAGCCTTTTATATTTATTTTTGGTGAATTGTATTTCTAGGAAGCTTTTACTTTCATATGCATTTGCTTGCTTAATCCTGAGAATCATTCCAAAGTGATCAAGTGCTTTCATCCTTGTTTACCACCATTACCGTAGCATTTAATTACTTTGGAGAATTAAAAATATTTGGTTTTTAATATCAATACATTGTTGTGTTTCCTTATTGTCCAAGCTTCTATTGAGTTTATAATTCCTAAATTCTGAAATAATCAAAAGCAGGATACATTTGAAACAGATTCAGGGTACTGAGCTTACAAACAAAAATAAGGCTATGTAATAACTTCACACTGATGTTTTTGAGGAACTTCAATAAAGTGCATTGAGTAATGTTCACTATGTAAAGTTTAGAATGTGTTATCAACTATTTCGGAGGACCTAAATTCTAGTGTTGATTGGGTTGAATTACTATAAGGACTTTTTTATAGGGAGAAAGTTTTCTCTTATTTTGAAAAGGCACATCGTCGATAATTTGCATTTGTGTGGATTATGGGCTCATTTGAGCACTCCTTACCTTATTTGATTTCATTTTATTCACTGTCTCTTACACAAGATGCTATAAGAGAGATTAATCTCATGTTTGCTGTTCACTTCCTCCTAGCTCAGCTCCGGCAGGTAATTGAGACATAGTAGCTAGAAACATTTTCAAAGTTAAAATTATGCTTTGTGTGCTCATATTAAAAATTAACAAGTATATCAGGTTGTAGGTTTCATTTTAGAAATTCAGTTGTTTATGGCGCAAAACCATAAATTTCTGCATCGATATTGGCAGGAACTAGAGATTTAAAAAGAAACAGTGATTTTTCTAGAAGTTAGTAAATTTATTGTCATAAACAATGAAGTGGTCGTATCAAAAGTCGGTTCAAAATTATTTTAAAGAATGCTAAATTTTAGACTCTTTGGTGTGATTCAGGAGTTCTGGTACCATCTTTTTCATAAAAAACGTGAAATAAGCCATTGTATGAGGATTGCCTTAGACTAACAAAAGAAAGCATCTTCCAGTCTTTTTAGGTGAATAAAAATTCTCATTGTTGTTTGTTTTGTAAAAAGGGTAAGAGTTCAAATCAATTATTTAATTATAGGACATTCTTAATGATCATGAAAGTATATGTAGGTAAGAGATTTTAATATTATTGTCATGGTCATGAAAACTGGAAACTGCTTATCCCTGGTTTTATAATGAAGATATTTGTGTATTGAAAAGAAACATACATACATTTTTAAGATATAGAGAAAGGCTGCAGCTAATTTGTCCACATTTATAAGAGCTGTATTAACCTTTAATATGTAAGAAAAGTAGAAATTTGAGTATATTTGAAGGCTGTAGTAAAAAATTGCCCACTTTTAAGAATTATTTGAATATACTTTTATGCATAAAATTGTGTAAAATATATTTTTAAAACCTGTAGGCTTGAAAGTGTTACAGTTTTTCACTTACAGTTGATAAGGTTAACCTAAGCACACCTTGCTTTGAAAAACTGCCATTGCATTGTGAATTGGAGGTACTTATATGGTCTACAAATATTTACATGTTCTATATCAGGAATAATGTCAAAGAGCTTCATGTAGAGAATGAACACGTTTTGATAAAAGTGAATTGTAATAGAAACCTCTTTAATATTCCAGAAAAAAGTTTTTAAATCCTATGTCTTAACCTGTACTGATGTTTTTAAACTGCAAGAAATGTTATTAAAAGACTGAACAGAAGTTTTGTGCATTTTATTGTTCCTTTTAATAATGCTAATAAATTGTTAACTTTTTTTTTCTTCTGACTGTGGGCGAATGATCATTGATATATAACTCTACAATATTACAGTGCCCTTAATGAAAACCCAATCTGGTTTCTCTTGCATTTAGTTCCTAGTGGAAACCTATTGTTGGATGTCTTGTGGGAAGGATGTAATAGAAAAATTTAGTTCTCTCTCTGTGCTTCATAGAACAAAGTGATCAGGCAATAAATCATCTCCAGTATGGAAAAAATAATGTTGGCAGAAGAAATCTGTCCAAAACTGTATATTGGCAGTAAACTTATTGGTAGGCAATCCAGCATAAAAGCAAGTAAATAAACTTCTGTGTTTAGGTCATGGGTTATCACTATCATTTATCCTCATTCATGGAAAGATAGGTTGGTACACTTAAGACATTTGTGTTGGAAGAAAACTCAGAAAATTGAAAAACAGCTGTTGTAGAAGGCCAGTTGTAAGGGTAAGATTCTTTCTCTTCAAGCTTTATGTCAGGGTTCAAATTCAGGAATACCAAGTTCCTGCCCAAGGTTTTTATTCAGGGTTTCCATCACTATTGGAGACGAATAACAGGTGACTTTAAATTCATATGTTCATTAATTTTATCTATTCATTGTGTAATACATTCCGTCTGGTTAAAAATGTTAAAAAGGGAGAGGAAAGGACCTCAAGATCAGTTTCATAGTGTAACACAAACTCTCTTTTTACTTCAACTATCCACTCTTTATTCCTTCCACAAACTGATTATAATTTGAATCTGCTCATAAATAACTATCTTTCTTTAATGCTTTTGTAATGATTCTGCTCTTAGTTTACAATGGTACTACAACACACCGAAAATTTCCTGTTGAAACTCACAACTGCTGCAAGCTTTGTACTCTGAGTTGAAATTGGACTTTAGGCACAGCTTTGTTCCCTTTTTATACTTGTTGATCAAGAGACAGATCATTTCCAGAAACAGTTGCCTGTGCAAAACCACCACAGGTGTCACACTCATACTCGGGTGTAACAATGCAGGCTTTGATGTCAAAGAACTTCCTGACACCACATGTGTCCACCTGCACAGATATAACAATCACAGCTGTGCTGTCAAAAGAACTTGCTGCTGGCACATGTGTCCACTAATGCACTTGCAACCATGGATACCAGCGATCAGCTATAACTTATGAAGCAAGCCATACACCCATGTTTGACAATTACAAAGTGTAGAAGAGTAGACCAATTAATTTTCAAGAAAGCTAGGCTGTGCACCTTAGATTTTCTTACTTATGATATGCAGAATATGCATAGTTTACCACCATCTCATGCATAAAGATGGTTCCTTTTTATAAAGTGCTTAGCAAAACTATGCTGTGTATGTGTAATTTGGACTTGTTGTATTAGGCTTTAATACATATTTACTTTCTCTATTACATAAGAAGAGAAGTATTGCAAACTACCCAATAGCTTTGTATCAACATGTCAGCAGAAAAGCATATTTTGAGGTCCCATGAACCCAAAATAGCACTTAGGAGGAGAGGAAGAAAAAAAAACCCAAAACAAAATGATATATAGCCAAAAGATGCAACACAAAGATTTTCAAAGTTCCCTAAAGTACCTTGATGTGCTAGATTATTTTTTATAACTTTTTATTCTCTCTAAAACAGCCTTAATGATTTTGATTAAAATACTATTTATATTAAGATATTTATAGGACAAAATTATATGACATAAATTTTCTGGGAATAGCTTATGAAGGCCTGTTCATTCAGAAAGAATTTTGTATGAATGGTAAACTGTAAGAGATAGATGAAAACACATGCTCAAAAAATGTAGATATCTTTAAAACAGATAATGTTTTACATGAATGACTGCTATTATTGGTTTGAATTTTTCAATACTTTTGACATTTTTTTTTATTTTCTGTTTAGTTTGATCCTAATGCAAAACAATATTTTAGCAAAATATTGTTGAAAATCAGATGTGGGATTAGCAGTGGGTATACCCCTACAGTTAGTGTAAGAGGAAAACAGTGAAAGTGAAGAGAGCAAAATAAAAGACAATTTTGGTGAAGAAACTACGACTCTAATTCAAGACATTCTGGGATTCATGAGATTCTATCAGTGTAAATTATGAGACTATTAGATTTTTTTTAGTGAAAGAAAGAAATATTCTATACATTTTATATTCTAAATTGGTAAGCTGAATTGAATGAATACAACTGTTAAGCACTTTTATTTTCTCTTCTTCTTCTTTGGAACATTTTTTTATCAAACAATATTTATTATTTGGAAGCTTAATCCAAAAATTAATGCAAATATATCTTAAATTATTGGGTGTAGATTAAATTTGCAATTGATACAAGGGAATAAATGATAGATCTTTTGCCCTACTTCCACAAGGTGTCTTAAAGCTCACAGTGTTCTTTTTCTTCTTGACATATTTTAGTGTTTAAATCTTCCATCTTAAGAGGGCTCAGTGGACCACAGATGATTACACCAATCAGGAGCAGAATGAAAGTTCTTCTATGGGTGCAAGGAAATAAGGAAACTCAATTCAGGTTACCACACAATAATAATAATGATAATAATAATAACATAATAACAATGTTTATTATTATTTATATTATTATAATATTTGGAGTTACTTGTCTCCCTGGGTGGTGGTGATAACAAGGGGAACCCTCACCAGATATGGCACGTATAAGGGAAATAAATACTTGAGACAGTCAAAAACAAGCATCTACTGTCTTGTAGACAGATACTGATTATGAAGAAGAAAATCTTTATTAATAATAACCTGGCCCTCCAGGTGCAATGGACCAACTCCCCCATTCATTTGAAAAAAAAAATGAAATGTTAAAAAGTCTAAAGAATATAGCCATACAGATTTAAGAATAATTAAATTACAATTGCTTAAAAGTATGGAGGCATTATAACCTATGGCTGTGATGTGTGGAATCTAACAAATAAAAAGAAAATTATTGGTAACAGAAATAGGTTATTGGAGATCCGATAGGATATTTATTGGAGAAAATTCACCCAACTTTCTCTACATCCCCATAACAAATTACTGTTAAAAAACTTAATCTTCTACTTCATACTAATTGAGATAAACATTAGCAGAAATGGCCTTATTACTTGCTTTCTTGTAAGTAGAAGGGAAAAAAAGGGAATACACTAGGCTAAAGTGATAGCCAAATCTTTTAAAAGCTGGTTGCTCTGTGGTTGAAATCCATTTCTTTACATTGCGAGGAGTTGACAAATTCCGGTATGAGAAAAATTAAGTATTTTAAAATTGAAGCCAATAACAAGGGTAATCTCAAAAGTAGTAAACTCCATGAAAAAAATGTAGAAGACATAAATTGTGTGTTTTATCAAGATCTACATTTTTTGTCTATGTCTTACGGCTTACCAGTTATACAGAATTCTGCAAAATTCACCCAGAATAAAGTGGTCTTCAAAGGCTATTCCCAGAAAATTCAAGGTATGCATTTTATTTGTAAATAACTTTTAATATACAGTGATTTAATCAAATTCGTTGGAGCCATTTTTCCCAAAAATCAAAATGTTCGAATTTTTTTCCATGTAAAGGGTAGCTTGGAGTGGGGGAAATTTTGCTCAAAATTGTGTCATATCTTTGGAAGACACTAAACTTAAATACTATGTTTGGTTCAAAATCTTCTCGGGCTTCTAGCCAGGTAATAACTTGGCTTGACACCAACGTTTCGAAGAAGTGCATCTTCCTCGTCTTCAGGGTGAACTGATGGTTTGATTTTTTTTTTTTTTTTTTTTTTTTATTGATGATGGGGGAAAAGGCAGCTAACGCCCTAACCCCAGGCAAGCCTGGGAGTGTGAGACTCCCCACCCTGGACTCGAACCAGGGTGGCACTACTCACAAAAAACCCCCACCGGAAGTAGGAGGCCCATGCCTCTCTGGTGCAGTACCGCATTAAGCACCTGCGCATTTCTGGTGATTGTGATTGCTGCCTGCCAGTGGCAGTAACAGCGAGTGATAGTGAATTTAGCCAGTGGACACACATGACTTGCGCCCTGAGTGCCCCTCTGGAGAAGTGGTTGGTGAAGATGAATGGTGATTTTCGGTGAGTTTACTCAGTGTTCTGAGTGGATCTGCTGGTGTTTTCGGTGTTGTCGTGCTTGCTCGGACCTGTATAAACCGCTTGCTGATATTGGAGTGTTGTATAGCGGGTTGTTGTATGGTAACTGGTCGGCGGAATGGTGTTTCTGATGTGGGTGGTCCTGCTGTAGCTGCACTTGGACACTGGCTATCCGGTTGGACAGCTCAGCGGTGGAGGACTGCAGAGTGGAGATGGCGGCGGTGGTGGCAGCTTGCAGGTCCAGTAGCTTCCTGGAGATGACGCTGGTGAAGGCCTCTTCTAACGCAGCTAAGCGAGCGCCGATATTCAGGATCTCCGCATGAAGGTCCTGAATGGCATCCCGCGTCGCTGTGTCAATAGAAGCTGGAGGTGGTGTGGCGTCTGTGTGTTGGGTCTGCGGTGATTGTACTGGCTGCGGAGTGGTGCGCCCGTCCCTCGGGTAAAGGGGACACTGGGCCTGGCCAGTAAAGTGTCCTGTGCCACGGCAGGTGGCACAGAACCGGCGACGGCGGCGGAGGTCGTGCCCAGTGCACTCCGATGTGTATTTTTTTTTTTTTTTTTTTGGTAGTGTTTAACGCCCGCTTTAACTACTAATGGCACCGCAGGCGGTTCCGATGTGTATGAGTTGGTGCCACAGTAGTGGCACTTCGGCGGCGAAGAGCAGTTTTCTTGGCTGTGCCTATGGTTTGAGCTTGCGGAGACTGGTATTTATAAGAGCTGGGATGAAGCTAACATCTGATTGGTTCGCGAGATATTATGGCCTGGTATTTAAGATGACTGAGACATGGGCACGGACTTCGTAGAAAACTATTTATAGCAGTTATTCGGCTAATGTTTTGTGTTTGAGCACGCACCTGCTAGAAAATAAGTCTTGGAAGACTGCAGGTACAGGATTAGGCGTTAAGGCTCTTTATCATCGGTGTCCATGCTGAACTTAATTGTAGGCCAGAATCGCGATTTAGATTATTTGTTTCAGATGAGATGGCTAAAGCTTCTTTTACTCTCCTTTCCCAGTAATTCGAACACTTTGCCACTATCTTGGTGTTAGTAAAGTTAGCTCTGTGGCTCTGTTCTATACAGTGTTCAGCCAGTCCAGATTTTTCGGGTTGCATAAGCCTTATTGATCTTTGGTGTTCAGAAACGCGTGTGGCAATAGTGCGTCCTGTTTGGCCAATGTACGCTGCGCTGCATTCGCAAGGAATGTGGTAGACACCAGGTACTCTGAGAGCTAAATTATCTTTAACTGGCCTGACCAAATTTTTGATTTTAGGTGGTGGCTTATGGATGGTTTTGACATTATATTTGTAGAGTAGTCTACTAATCTTTCCCGAAAAATTGCCGGTAAACGGTATATAGGCTATGGCGGCTGGCTTGTCTTTTTGTTGAGTGTTCTTGCTGGGGTTTCTTTTTCGTCCGGCTCTTTTCAGCGCTGATGTGATGTCCTTGGCTGAATATCCATTTTGTTGGAGTGTGAATTTTAGGTGTTGAAATTCCATTTGCAGATTATCTGGGTCTGATACAGAAACTGCTCTATGTGCCAATGTGTTTAGAATGCCCATTCGTTGTGACTTATGGTGGAAGCTGTTTGCGTTGAGATAAAGATCCGTGTGTGTAGGTTTTCGGTAGACGGCATGACCAAGAGTTCCGTCCGCTTTTCTGGTAACCAGAATGTCCAGAAATGGGAGGGAAGCATTTTTCTCAACTTCCATTGTGAACTGTATTTGTGATCTAAGGCTATTTAGGTGTGCAAGAAAATCTGGAAGAGTGTGCAGTCCATGTGGCCAAATTACAAATGTATCATCTACATATCTGTAAAAATGTGTAGGTTTTAATGGGGCTGTGTTAAGTATTTCATGCTCCAGAAACTCCATATAGAAGTTGGCAATAGCTGGTGACAGAGGAGAGCCCATCGCAACACCGTCTGTCTGCTCGTAGTAGGTGTTGCCATACAGAAAATAAGTGGAAGTAAGTGTGTGACTAAACAGTGCAGTAATACCAGGTGGAAAGTGTTCTGACAATAGTTGTATTGTTTCCGCCAGGGGAACTCTGGTGAAGAGAGATACCACATCGAAACTAACTAACAGGTCCGATGGCTTCACTTTGATGTTGTCAAGAACTTCAGCGAATTGTATAGAGTTCTTCACATGGTGTACACACTTACCTACTATTGGTTGCAGCAGATGTGCCAGATGACGAGCTAGGCGATAGGTAGGGCTGCCAATAGCGTCCACTATGGGCCTTAGAGGTATCCCAGGCTTATGGATCTTCGGCAGACCATATAATCTGGGAGGTATGGACGGTCTCGCCATCTGCCTCCATACCTAGCATTAACGCGCTCGCATGCAATGCATGCCAGCTAAGTAGCTCTCACTTACTAACCGGGGTGCTATGCGGGACCCGACTAATGCATGTTTGCACGAAAGTACTCTATATATAACCGATTAACACGTGGAGGGGTTTTTTAGTGGATATACCGCACTCTGCGGGGAGCTCCACATATCCCCCAAGCCATTGCACTAAGGCTTGGGGTCGAATGCAGGAATGCATTTTTCCCCTCCACGGTAAAAAAAAAAAAAAAAAAAAAAAAAAAAAAAAAAAAAAAAAAAAAAAAGGAAGCAACAATTCGAAGCGGGACTTCGAGACAGCGAGACCACGAGACTACGAGACCAGCGAGAGGAAGCAACCGAAGCATAGAAGCCCTCGACTAGGTAATTCTAGGCGAGGAGAAGGGATCAGAGCCAGCTCTCTCTTCAAAGAACTTCGCTTCGCCGACTCTCGCTACTCGACTCTCCCGGCGAGTGAGCCAGCAACTGCCAGCCAATCTCAGCAGCTCCCGGGTGGGCGTTCTCTACGAGGTCTGCACCTTGCTCAGCTCAGCCTCGTGCTAGCGAGCTTAACTGTATAGCAGGGTAGAGGAACAAGGCCGCAGCCAACAGTCTCCTGACTGGTACCTAGGCGCCTTCGGGCAGGTCCTCTGTTCTTCGGGCTTTTTAGCGCCCTCTAGCAGCTCTTTCTCTCTAACTATCACTATCTTCCTCTTTTCTATCTAGGTTAAGCTCCCTGTTAGGCCCCTTATATTATAATCTAGGCTTTATTTTCTTACTTCTTCCTTCTTCACATTTAGCTTAGAGTAAGTACATTTTCGCACTACTTTCTAATCAATCCTTTAACCTTTCAAACTCCTAAACACTACCTAAACCTAATGGCCCGAAGAAAGCCCAAGAAGCACTCTCCTTCGGAAGTGCGTGTCACGAGACAGACGGTAGTCAAGACACGGCTTGACTTTGGCGCTACTCCACCTACCCGCCCCTCCGGCCCCTCACCTGCTGCTCCCCCCTCCACCGCTCCTGCTTCCACTGCCTCCCCAGCCACCATTACTGCCTCCCCAGCCTTAGCTCCTATCACACCACGTGTCACTAATCCACTGACACACCCCTCCTCTGCTCCTTCTTCTTTCCATCCCTCGTCCATCTCTGTGGTGGCTCAGAGACCCCCCCGACCTCCTTCTGCTTCCTCCGCTTCCGCTCCTTCACCGCACCTGCCAACCCCGCCTCCTCATCCCGTGTCCCCGATCCCGGGCCCATCCTCTCCCAACCCTAGCCCCCCTCCTGCCCCATTTTACCCTCCTGCCTCCCAACCTAACCCTAGCTCCTCTCCCCCACGCCCAGCTCCACCCGGTCCCCCTTCTTCCTACGCCCAAGCCATCACCACCCGTCTCCAGGCTCCCATCTATGTTCCCCGCCAGCATCTATCTCTGTTACAGGAACTCAGAGACTTCGACGCCCTACGCCCCAACGGGGGGTATGTCTTATCCAGAGCCCCTATCTCAGGGGACCTCATGGTGCGCACTAGGTCTGCGGAAGACTATCAGCGCCTGACTGCCTTTCTGAGGGAGCGTGGGGTACCCTTCACCCTGACACGAAGCTCCAAGAACGACCAGACCTACCGTGCTGTGGTGAAGCACGTGTACTTTGACGGCGCGGAAGAGGAAATTAGGGCTGAGCTGCACTCTGCGCACTTTTCAGTGCTGCGAGTAGTTCAGCTCAGGCGTTATGACCGAGCCCGAACTCCTCTTCCGATATACCTGGTGGATCTGGCAACAGCTGAGGACCTGGCCCGGTTGAGGTCGTTGGAACAGGTGTTGCACTTTCGGGTGAAGGTGGAACCCTACCGACGACCATTTGTCCCCATACAGTGCAATCGGTGCCAGCAGCTGAGACACACGGAGGCAACGTGTAGCTCGGGTGCCGTTGTGTGCTCTAAGTGCTCGGCCTCCCATGACTCGCGGAGCTGTAACGTTCCCCCACCCCAAAGGAGATGCGCGCTGTGTCTCAATTCGGGCCACGGGGCCAGGTACCGGGCTTGTCCCGAGTACCAGAGACAAGTTGTAGCAGCGCGCAACTCCCAGGGGACAGGGGCACGGGCGCCTCCGGCGGGGAGTGGTGGTCGGGTGCGTGGAGAGGCTCCGGTGCGCGCGCCGCCTGCCCCTCGTGGCTCGGTGATGGGCGTCGTTAGCGCTGGGGGGATGAACGAGCCGAGGACCCGAAAGCCTAGCCGACCACAGGTTAAGCCACGTCAATCCCCGAAGGAAGTGCCGACGAGGGAGGAGACCCTGGCTGACCCTCGGCTGGAGCACCAGCGAAACATGTTCAGATGTGCGTCCGCTGAGCACTGGAGGGACGCAGACTTACAGGACGTCTGCATGCACATCTTCGAACTACTGGCCACTTCGCGGGGATCGGAGACCCGGAGCATCCTGGCCTGCTACAGAGACTTTTTTCAACTGCTCACCTCTCCCGGCTTCCTATGAATCACACACCCAAACTCAATTGTATGACATGGAACGCACACGGCTTAAAAAGACGAAAGACTGAACTTAGAGACTTCTTAACACGCAACAACATACACATAGCGTTAATTACAGAAACTCATTTAAGCGACAAAGACAGATTTAACATGCCAGGTTACACTACCCACCGCAACGATCGAAACAGACGCGGTGGCGGGACGGCGGTAATAATAAAACATAGCATTGCCCATGATGTTGCTCCACAGCCGCAATTTTCAACTCTAGAAGCTACTAGTATTTACATCACTATTGACAACAACAAGGTTCTAATCACGGCGGCATATGCCCCCCCAGGTGTACTAAACATAGCGGACATTAACTCAATCTCGCAGGTAAACAACAGGGTGCTAATAGCCGGAGATCTCAACGCAAAACACCTCATTTGGGACTGCAATGAGACTAACCCTGAAGGCACGGCCCTCCTAAACCTTGAAAATAATTCTGATATAATAATACACACTCCTACGGAACATACGTATATCCCATTCAGCCGAAACCAAAGGCCTGATATTCTAGATATTGCAGTGACGCGTAATCTCACTCGTAGGATCAACCTACAAGTTAAGAACGAACTCTCTTCCGATCACTTACCGGTGATCATAACATTAGAAGGCACTGCAGCCCCCAATCCACCAATCGAGCGTCTAAACTACAATAAAGCAGACTGGGATAGGTTTGCAAACACTATCAACAAGCACCTACATACTACACAACTAAATACAGCAGAAAACATGAATGAAGCTGTAACTCAACTAGAAAATGCAATAAAAACTGCAACCAAAGAAGCTGTACCAATAAACAAACCTAAGCGATACCAATCACAACTACCACCTGACATCCAAATGCTAGCAGCGGAAAGAAACCGAGCTAGACGGCGATGGCAGAAAACACGTCATATTGTAGACCAGGAATACGTTAGACACTTAAATACCCTTGTCAGAGAGAGAACAACAAACCATCTCTCTCAACAATGGCAAAATACACTTGAGAACCTCGACTACGAACGAGACTCGGTGTGGAGAATTGCACGCTGTCTAACACGCGATAAAACACAAATACCACCATTACACCACAATCAAACAATAGCATCTACAGACCAACAAAAAGCAGATATGCTCGCAGACACACTGCAAGAAATCTGCACGCCTAATCCTACTCCCTGCTGCCCTCAATTTACGGAGGCAACGGAAGAGGAAACGGAAATTTTCAAAGGACAGGCAACCCACAACTTAGTGAGAAAAACCTGCCCGAGTGAAATAAACTGGCTAATCAGGCACCTCCCAAAGAGAAAAGCCCCGGGGCCAGATAACATCCCAACAGTGGCCCTAATGCATTTGCCCGAAAGGGCAATTAAGCTACTGGCTGACATATTCAACTACGTGCTCATTAGTGGACATTACCCTAAAAGGTGGAAACTAGCCACCGTGGTGCACTTCCCCAAAAAGGGGAAAAACTTGTCTAAACCGCACAACTACAGACCAATTAGTCTACTAAGCACACTTGGAAAACTTCTCGAAAAAGTAATTCTCAAACGTCTAAACTCTCAACTAAACAAACAAAACATACTAATTCCAGAACAATTTGGATTCCGAGCCAAACACTCAACAACTCTACAACTAATCAGGGCAACCGAATCTATAACGCACGGTTTCAACATCAACAAATCAACAGGTGCTTTATTATTAGATGTCGAACGAGCCTTCGACAGAGTATGGCATGCTGGCCTACTAAAGAAGCTCAAAACAATAAATATACACGACTCGCTCATTAAACTCATAGCAAACTACCTAAGTGATCGAAAATTTCAATGCAGAGTAAATAATCACCTGTCATCCGAACGCCCAATCAGAGCCGGAGTGCCACAAGGCAGCATACTCGGGCCAACACTATTTAATATCTATATAAATGACATCCCAAAAACCGAAAATACAGAATTATACATTTATGCGGACGACACCGCCATAATGACCCAATCGGGAAAAACGAAATTCATTCACAGCAGACTCCAGAGGTCCCTTAATAACCTAGAGGACTGGCTTACCAAATGGCGAATCAAAGTAAATGCACCAAAAACTCAAGCAATCATATTCACAAAGCGTATCAATCACAGATTTCCCAGACACCGCCTGCCTCCACTTACCATATTTGGTGAAGATATTGGATGGACAGATACGGTAACTTGGCTTGGACTTAAAATGGATCAAGGTCTAACATGGAAAAAGCATATTACTCAGACTCGTGGAAAAGCCAATGCCCAATTGGGCAGGCTATACCCACTCATCAACATGGGCTCACAACTAAGCCTTAACATGGGACTCACACTTTACAAAACATTAATCCGACCTATAATTACTTACGCATCCCAAGTATGGGGGTATGCCGCCGAAAACCACATCAAAAACTTACAAAGATTCCAAAATAAAATTCTACGCTTAGTATCTAAGGTACCATACACAGCTCCAGCTGACATACTCCACGAAGAACTCAAAATACATACAATCGAACAATTCATTAAAAAGCTAACCTACGACGCATATCAAAAATTAAGTGCACATCACAACCCTTTAATAGAAACGCTAGGGAACTACGACACAAAAACAAACAAACACAACAGACCTTTATCACTTTTCGACAGAACTATAACACAAGACACCACTCCAGACGAAATACAACAGTACCTTACAAACCTCCTTCCTTAAAAACCTCTCCCCTTCTAACACACAGCTATATATATGTTTACTCTTTCTCTCTTCCAATATGTTTCAGCACCAGCCCGTCGCAGAGCCCTAAAGCCCTCAGCTACAGCTGAGGCGGACCGGGGGAAGGGGCCTCCCATTGTGATCGACGCGGGCAGCGTACTTCGGGCAGCTGCAATATGGAGTCAATCACTTAGACGACCTTGGCAACTACATGGCAAACGAGATGACGAAGGCCTATGAGCCCGGTACTGCTACTAGCGACGAACGACTGCGCAACCACTGACGGACGGAGAAATCTCCCGAAGTAACAGCGCAGAAGCGGAACTTATTCTAAACATATACTATAAGACTAAATTTAAGTGCATGTTAGATAACATTTTACTTAATAGGACAAGCAGGCACACCCTGCTGAAATAGAACATAATCATTAACGAATAAAACACCTACAAAGTAACGCATGATTATCCACTGGTATTGTTCAGGTTTCATGGACAATCCCAGTAAGTAGCATTAACGCGCTCGCATGCAATGCATGCCAGCTAAGTAGCTCTCACTTACTAACCGGGGTGCTATGCGGGACCCGACTAATGCATGTTTGCACGAAAGTACTCTATATATAACCGATTAACACGTGGAGGGGTTTTTTAGTGGATATACCGCACTCTGCGGGGAGCTCCACATATCCCCCAAGCCATTGCACTAAGGCTTGGGGTCGAATGCAGGAATGCATTTTTCCCCTCCACGGTAAAAAAAAAAAAAAAAAAAAAAAAAAAAAAGGAAGCAACAGCGCAGACCAGCAGCTCCTACAGCAGCCACCGCTTCTCCGGCAACCGCCGGTAGGAAGCGCTCACAGGCATCTCCACCACCTGCCGTTACGCCGGCAGTGAGCGCTGAACCTTTGCCGCGCTCACCATCACCACTGCCGCAGACCGCCGCCGCTGCCTCACCGGCAGCCAACACTTCATCGCCGCCACCGCTGAGCTCCACACCGCCGCCGCCCCGGTACAGTGCCGTGGTTAGGGGTGTCCCTCGGGATCTCTCCACCCGGCACCTCCTCGCCGCTGCTCAATCTAGATGGCCTTCATGTTCGAGGGCCACTAGAATTATCTGTGACCGGGGCCCGACACCACTAGTTAGGGTGGAGCTACAGGACCGATCAGACCTGGAGGCTGCCTTGGCGTCAGGGTTGCCCTTATTAGGGCGACTTCTGCACGTTGAGGAAAGCAAACAGGAAAGACACCGCCCCTGCCGTCGCTGCTGTGCCTACGGGCACAGCCAAGAAAACTGCTCTTCGCCGCCGAAGTGCCACTACTGTGGCACCAACTCATACACATCGGAGTGCACTGGGCACGACCTCCGCCGCCGTCGCCGGTTCTGTGCCACCTGCCGTGGCACAGGACACTTTACTGGCCAGGCCCAGTGTCCCCTTTACCCGAGGGACGGGCGCACCACTCCGCAGCCAGTACAATCACCGCAGACCCAACACACAGACGCCACACCACCTCCAGCTTCTATTGACACAGCGACGCGGGATGCCATTCAGGACCTTCATGCGGAGATCCTGAATATCGGCGCTCGCTTAGCTGCGTTAGAAGAGGCCTTCACCAGCGTCATCTCCAGGAAGCTACTGGACCTGCAAGCTGCCACCACCGCCGCCATCTCCACTCTGCAGTCCTCCACCGCTGAGCTGTCCAACCGGATAGCCAGTGTCCAAGTGCAGCTACAGCAGGACCACCCACATCAGAAACACCATTCCGCCGACCAGTTACCATACAACAACCCGCTATACAACACTCCAATATCAGCAAGCGGTTTATACAGGTCCGAGCAAGCACGACAACACCGAAAACACCAGCAGATCCACTCAGAACACTGAGTAAACTCACCGAAAATCACCATTCATCTTCACCAACCACTTCTCCAGAGGGGCACTCAGGGCGCAAGTCATGTGTGTCCACTGGCTAAATTCACTATCACTCGCTGTTACTGCCACTGGCAGGCAGCAATCACAATCACCAGAAATGCGCAGGTGCTTAATGCGGTACTGCACCAGAGAGGCATGGGCCTCCTACTTCCGGTGGGGGTTTTTTGTGAGTAGTGCCACCCTGGTTCGAGTCCAGGGTGGGGAGTCTCACACTCCCAGGCTTGCCTGGGGTTAGGGCGTTAGCTGCCTTTTCCCCCATCATCAATAAAAAAAAAAAAAAAAAAAAAAAAATGGGAGGTGTGGTGGTGGTGGTGTAGAGGATGACGAAGAAGAAACAGCGCAACACGAGAGCAGCCGCTGCCCCTACCGCCAGCTCCGCCATCCCTCCGGAAGAGCCCACTGCTCTGCCGGTAACTACTCCAACAGAAAGGCCAGCGCCTCCCACTACAGCAGAATCCCGGCAGCTGCTGGTGCAACTGCCGGCACAGCAACCCACTACCGCCGCGGCCGCCCACATCTCCCGGCAGATGTCTCAGCAACTGCCGGCACCACAACAGGCTGACGACGCAGACTTCCGACAGTTCCGAACACCATCTCCGATATCTCAACACCACTCCTCCGACGACATATGCCGACAACTGTTCGAAGAACTACCGACACCTCAGTCACCGCCTCCTGTATATTCTGCCACAGCCACCCAGACGTCGCCGCAGACTCAGCGTTGGGGGGATGGGTGTGAGAGGATGACGAAGAAGAAACAGCGCAACACGAGAGCAGCCGCTGCCCCTGCCGCCAGCTCCGCCATCCCTCCGGAAGAGCACACTGCTCTGCCGGTAACTACTCCAACAGAAAGGCCAGCGCCTCCCACTACAGTAGAATCCCGGCAGCTGCTGGTGCAACTGCCGGCACAGCAACCCACTACCGCCGCGGCCGCCCACATCTCCCGGCAGATGTCTCTGCAACTGCCGGCACCACAACAGGCTGACGACGCAGACTTCCGACAGTTCCGAACACCATCTCCGGTATCTCAACACCACTCAGCCGACGACATATGCCGACAACTGTTCGAAGAACTACCGACACCTCACTCACCGCCTCCTGTATATTCTGCCACAGCCACCCAGACGTCGCCGCAGACTCAGCGTGCCAATACATCTGGGCCTCTACCACGGAATCACCCGCCGCAGACCGCAACTTTGCCAAATTTGCAGCGTAATAGCGTGGTCATCAGGGGAGTCCCCCGCGACCTCCCGATGCACATGCTAGCCACCGCCGCCCGCCTTTGCTGGCCTTCAGTACTGAGGGCCACAAGAATACAATCAGGGAGAGGCCCCACCCCGCTCGCACGTCTGGAACTCGCCGAAGTTGGAGACTACAAAGCGGCCCTACGCGACGGCCTGCTCATGTTTGGGCGTCGCCTTAGCGCTGAGGCCAGCCGAGGGTCCCAACAACGTCCATGCCGCCGCTGCTGTGCATTTGGCCACCACGAAGCAAACTGCGCAGCTGAACCACGCTGCCATTACTGTGGCGCGTCTTCATTAACTGCCGAATGCACAGCACATACTCTGACGAGCCGTCGCAGATACTGCGCCACCTGTAGAGGCTTCGGCCACTTTACGGGTCAGGCGCAGTGCCCAAAATACCCACGCAGCAGACATCTACAGCCGTCAGCCACACCAGCCAACACCGCCTACACAACAGCAGCATTGATGCCAACCATCTCCACCGCCACCACCAGCAGCCGCGATGTACCGACCCTTACTTCAACCACAACAGCATCACAGAAGAAACCAAAACAGACCACCACCACACACCAACTAAGGGAGACTGCAGCCGCCAACGACGTCGCCACACGGGATGCCGTTCAGGACCTGCACTGTGAGGTCCTGAACATTAGCGCCCGCTTGATGGCCTTGGAGGAAGCTGTAGCCGCCATCGCCGCCGCCTCCCCTGCGACCAAAACCCTTCACCAAAAACTCCAGACCATTGAGGCAGGAATCCAGGATTTGCAACAGATCACAGCCGGCACCCGAAGGGCCGTATTGAATACCACCGCAGAAATTTACAAGACCCTGGATGAAGGCCTCAGCCGACTCACGCTACAACACACCGACCGACAATCACATAACACAGACACAGACGCAACATCAGAAACTTCGACACAGACAGCAACCACGCCACGAAGGCACACACCTCCACCCTCTTCGACTGAAAGCCACCGTATACCACTGACACCTCAAAGCCTTAGAAGGAGAAGAAGGCGCAATCTGGCCCTCTTCAACGCTTACGTCGAAGCCAACAACAAAGACTACAGCAACCATACTGTGACGTACTAACGACATACCAACTGACCTTCCCCCAACACATACCAAGTCTCAGCCTTTCTTAAGGCTGGGCGAAACAAAACAAATACAAATCCACAAATAAAAGACACCCTGAAGTCCATTTAATCCCTCCTCTACTCCCCGGGGGGCAGTCAGGGCCTCGGTCATGGCTGTCTCCCGGAACAACCGCTACCTCTGCTGAGCCGCCAATTCGGCCAGCAGTTAACTGCCGCACTTACGAGGGTGCTCAGCGGAACCTCCCTACACCTTGATATCTCCTTTGAATCCGTTACTTCCCATCCCAACACCGCACTTCACCCAATGGCGCAATAAGCCATTCTTTCAACCTTCCAACTCTCTTACTGTCTCCCCTTTCAAAAAAAAAAAAAAAAAAAAAAATGGGAGGCTTCGAGATGCCGAAGAGGAAGCAACAGCGCAGACCAGCAGCTCCTACAGCAGCCACCGCTTCTCCGGCAACCGCCGGTAGGAAGCGCTCACAGGCATCTCCACCACCTGCCGTTACGCCGGCAGTGAGCGCTGAACCTTTGCCGCGCTCACCATCACCACTGCCGCAGACCGCCGCCGCTGCCTCACCGGCAGCCAACACTTCATCGCCGCCACCGCTGAGCTCCACACCGCCGCCGCCCCGGTACAGTGCCGTGGTTAGGGGTGTCCCTCGGGATCTCTCCACCCGGCACCTCCTCGCCGCTGCTCAATCTAGATGGCCTTCATGTTCGAGGGCCACTAGAATTATCTGTGACCGGGGCCCGACACCACTAGTTAGGGTGGAGCTACAGGACCGATCAGACCTGGAGGCTGCCTTGGCGTCAGGGTTGCCCTTATTAGGGCGACTTCTGCACGTTGAGGAAAGCAAACAGGAAAGACACCGCCCCTGCCGTCGCTGCTGTGCCTACGGGCACAGCCAAGAAAACTGCTCTTCGCCGCCGAAGTGCCACTACTGTGGCACCAACTCATACACATCGGAGTGCACTGGGCACGACCTCCGCCGCCGTCGCCGGTTCTGTGCCACCTGCCGTGGCACAGGACACTTTACTGGCCAGGCCCAGTGTCCCCTTTACCCGAGGGACGGGCGCACCACTCCGCAGCCAGTACAATCACCGCAGACCCAACACACAGACGCCACACCACCTCCAGCTTCTATTGACACAGCGACGCGGGATGCCATTCAGGACCTTCATGCGGAGATCCTGAATATCGGCGCTCGCTTAGCTGCGTTAGAAGAGGCCTTCACCAGCGTCATCTCCAGGAAGCTACTGGACCTGCAAGCTGCCACCACCGCCGCCATCTCCACTCTGCAGTCCTCCACCGCTGAGCTGTCCAACCGGATAGCCAGTGTCCAAGTGCAGCTACAGCAGGACCACCCACATCAGAAACACCATTCCGCCGACCAGTTACCATACAACAACCCGCTATACAACACTCCAATATCAGCAAGCGGTTTATACAGGTCCGAGCAAGCACGACAACACCGAAAACACCAGCAGATCCACTCAGAACACTGAGTAAACTCACCGAAAATCACCATTCATCTTCACCAACCACTTCTCCAGAGGGGCACTCAGGGCGCAAGTCATGTGTGTCCACTGGCTAAATTCACTATCACTCGCTGTTACTGCCACTGGCAGGCAGCAATCACAATCACCAGAAATGCGCAGGTGCTTAATGCGGTACTGCACCAGAGAGGCATGGGCCTCCTACTTCCGGTGGGGGTTTTTTTGTGAGTAGTGCCACCCTGGTTCGAGTCCAGGGTGGGGAGTCTCACACTCCCAGGCTTGCCTGGGGTTAGGGCGTTAGCTGCCTTTTCCCCCATCATCAATAAAAAAAAAAAAAAAAAAAAAAAAAAAAGCCATAATATCTCGCGAACCAATCAGATGTTAGCTTCATCCCAGCTCTTATAAATACCAGTCTCCGCAAGCTCAAACCATCAGTTCACCCTGAAGACGAGGAAGATGCACTTCTTCGAAACGTTGGTGTCAAGCCAAGTTATTACCTGGCTAGAAGCCCGAGAAGATTTTGAATTAACACGTCGCCAGGAAAGCTATAGTTCTTATTTTACTATGTTTGGTATTTTACCAACTTTTCATTTTTGAATTATAATGCTCACATGGACCTTTTCCTAAATTTTTTTTATACATGGGACGCTAAAACGTGTACATCAAGTGAAATTTTGGCATCAGATTTTTGGGTGGGTGATAATGTCAGTAGAGAAAGTAAAGAATTTGATTATAAAAGAAAATATGAAGTTCAATTTTAGATTTTATGCAACAGAAACAATTAGAATGTTATGGGCATGCTAAAAGAATGGAATGCTCCCAGAAAGGAGGAGAAAAGAAGAACTCGTAGCATGTAGATTCAAGGAATTATAGGGGCAATGTTGGATTGGGAAACTAAGGAAGATTTGGAATTCAATAGGCAAGCATGTAGAGGAGTAAGAAGAAGATGTTAGACACTGTAATTTTGGTGGCTGCAAAACTGTGAAGATGGAAATACAACAACAATAATAAGTAATAATAATTATTAATAATTAATAAATGCTAATTAATAATAATAATTAATAATAATTAATAGTAATAATTATTAATAATGAACAATAATAATTAATGATGATAATGATAGTGATAATAATAATTAATGATAATTAATAATAATAATTATTGATAATGATAATTGATATTGATTAATGATGGTGATAATAATAATAATAATAATAATAATAATAATAATAATAATAATAATAATAAGAAGAAGAAGAAGAAGAAGAAGAAGAAGAAGAAGAAAAAGAATAACAACAATTGAATAGGTAGACACAGACTGAAAAATTCAATGCAACAGCCAAGAATTAAACCACAGATCTCTCTGTCTCTAACCAGTTATTCTAACAACAGCATTATATTCGTAATCTGATTAGCATGTTTCCCGGTGAACCACAAGATTATCTCAAATTATTTTGAGATGACATATCCCAATCGCGACTTAGAATGTTATAAGTTCTTTAAGTCTTGGGCCTCATAATTTAACCAACTATCAAGTCAATTAATGGTAATTAATTCTTTTTTCACACAAGCCATGTGTGGGAAACAAGTTGTGTAGGTCATTTAATTAAATATAATAATCATTTAATGATAACAATATAATAATAACAGCAATAATAATTATTAATAATACATTATAATAAATGATGGTGATTATTATAATAAAACAATAACTATAATATAAATAATAATGCTCTGAATAATAATGATAGTAATAACAATAATAATGAACAATATAATAATATTAATAATTAAATAATAATGCATAAATAATTGCTAATTATTAATTAATAAATAATGATGTTGATGATGGGTTCATGTTCAGTTTTTAAATATTCTAATTGAAGACCAACCATGTTTTGTCTGATTTCTATTTCAGGTGGGAAATTCAGTTGCTTTTCCTTTATGTGGCTTTACAATAGAATTGTGTTGTTTTTTGTGTTAAAATATTTCTACATTATAAATTGTGCCTGAAGCGGGAGACCTGGGTTCGATCCCCAGTACCGGCGTGGGGATTTTTCCCCCGCTGGGAGACCTGGACCGGGGTGCACTCAGCCTCGTGAGGTTCCTGGGGGGCCAATTGAGAAGCTACTTGATGGAGAAGTAGCAGCTCCAGGTCGTGAGGACCGCATTAACCGGCCGGGAGGGGCTCGAGGCGCTGACCACGTCTCACCCTCCAATACTGCACCCCATCCATGACGTCTGTAGTGGACCGAGATGGGGGACGCAGCGGCCGGGCGGTAGGCCAAGGCTCCCCGTGAGCTGTCGTGCCATGGAGTTAGTTAAATTGTGCCTGAAATTATTTTCAGCATATCTTCACCAGTCAACAGTTTCAATGTGCTGTTTTGTGGCGCCAGAATTTGCTTATATACTCCAAACTTCAATAACCTTTTTGATATTGTTATGACTATCTCCATTGTGTTAATAATCAAATAAGGACATAATAATAATAATAATAATAATAATAATAATAATAATAATAATAATAATAATAATAATAATAATAATAATAATAATAATAATAATAATAATGTTGAAAATGAAAATAACAGGGATACTCATGAGAGTACTGTTTCTGTAAAGAATGTTATATTCAGGATCTATACTTTTTTCAACATATAAATTACTTTTTTTTTAAAATAATTACGTTTTTAAAATCTAATTTCAATTGTTTTGTACTTTTCACCTATAATGTACAGAAACTGTACTGATTCCAGTTTTTATGCTGTTAATTTGAAAACAATTGGAATTAACACTGTGAAACACCATAATTATACTATTTATAAAATAATATAGCTTGAGTTGACTAGATACTTTATGGTTTCACATACCTAAAACTTATTCTCAACATGTTTACCTTCATTTAAAAAATATCATGAAGGTAATGTTGATTGGCTGGAACTCTGATGCTCCTGTGGATCTTGTTTTTCTGGTGTGGAGACATCTGGTGGAGATTTTATGAGATTTAGTAGAGAGATCTTCTAAAGGAATGTCGAAGTTCATAAAATATGTTTCATGTTTCTTCATGAAAATTCTTTCCCAGATGTTTAATTCTGACCAGGTAACAGCTTGAGACCCATAATTAACAACACCAACATACCTCCTAGCAAAATCGTTATCAAAACAGTTTCTTTCCCTCCTAAATTTGAAAGCTGCAATGTGAATAACCCTCTGGCGCTAATAGATGATATAAATGTAATTTTGGTGTAATTTGATGTCAAATTACTGTATTTTAGTGTTCCTAAATAGATACTTTCAATCAGAAAAAAACAGCTAGAATCCATTGTAATAAACAATACTTAATGTCAAAATACATGTCTAACAATACTTAAAACTCACCAAAATTTGTATTGAGCCAACGCTTTTTGCTTTCCAAGGAAAGTTCTATCAACAGCAATCTGGGCTAGCAATGGGCAACATTCTATCTCCCTTCCTTGCCAGTTTCTTTATTAGTCACTTTGAAACTCAAATCATTACAGCCTTCTCACATATGTTCAAAAGCTGATTTGGATTCATGGTTGAAATATGCAACAGTTAACATAAATCATAGCATAGATGCCCTTAAACTACTCAACTTAAAAGAACCTACCATCAAATTCACAATGGAAATGGAATCAAACAACATGCTATCCTTCCTAAACCTAAACATTATGAGACATAGCAAATTTAAGTTTAGAATCTTCAGAAAAGACACACATACATAGACAACTACATCAAAGCAAATAGTTTCTATCCTACACTGTACAAACATGCAATCCTAAGTAGCGTAACTCATAGACTAATAAATGTGGTGATGAATAGTGAGACATAATTGCGAATTAAAATTTGGAATCCTCAGAAAATACACACACACAGACAACACAAGACAAATAGTTTCAATCTTCCACCACACAAACATACAAT
Organism: Hymenopus coronatus; assembly: GCA_030762935.1. NCBI lineage: Eukaryota > Metazoa > Arthropoda > Insecta > Mantodea > Hymenopodidae > Hymenopus > Hymenopus coronatus. The sequence goes on along the minus strand of CM060892.1, from coordinate 84,820,607 downwards.
GTAAATAGCCCAACTCATAGATTGGTAAATGTGCCAATAGATGAACAGAAATATTTGACCAAATACCTCACTATAATACAAACAGCTACAAGAATGATTTCAACAAAAAGTTAGTACACAACAAAACAAAACAGTTCAATAGACAAAAACATTTAAATCAAATCATCACACTGTCATCTTCCAAGGATAAAAAAGTATATAAGAAATTCATCTTTGGGCAACCCAAAACTTTAAAAAAAGTCTTCAAAAATGTCGTCCTAACACCTATTAATAGATTCAGCATCAAAAACTTCCTGGAAAAACCAAAAGCTGATAAAATTCCCCCCTGAAAAGAAGTCTGATATTTGTAAAATCAACTGTTGACTGCAAAAAAGTATACATCAGTAAGACCAAAAGAAACATTGGAATCAGATTAAAGGAACATTTTTTTTAATATCAGAAATAAAGAAACTATCACATCTACAGTGGATTTAATATCTGGGAAAAGATTTTCATGAAGAAACATGGAACTTATCTTCTGAACTTCAACATTCCTTCAGAAGATACCTTGCTATTAAACCTCATAAGATTCCATTAGATGTCCATCTTAGAGAAGCAAGATTTACAGGAGCACCAGAGTTCTGGCCAGTCAACATCATTATGATGATAACTTCAGATTAAGGTTAAATGCATTGGGGGTACATTTTAGGTATGTGAAGCCATGGAATGTCTAGTCAATTCAATCTGTATTTATTTTATACATTTTATGCTGTTGTTCTTAATTAGCTTCTGCAGGGTACATAACCTTGAATTATTGCTCACTATTATTTAATTTGGTATAAATGGAGGTTGCTCCTTAAATCATTGTTCCTTGTTGAGAATAACAGACAGAAAGAAGAAGAGATAGAAAATAGACAGCTCAAGAAATCATCTCTATATGTAAAAATATATTCAATCTTACTTGAGAACCTTCTTTGTCCTGTGACATAAAAAAAAAAAAAAAAATAGGTTGAGCAAATATTATCAAAATAATCTTTTGTATTCCATTCACATAACTTTCTATACCTTCTCTGTAATAAACAATTCCTACAAAAGCTTCTTTCCTATTTGATCCTCCTATCAATTTGGATAAAATTATCAATTTGGATCCTCTTATTAATTTGGATAAATATGAGCAGAAATGGACTTTTTACTTTTAACTGCAATGGGAATGTAGAGATACATTACATTACAATGATAGTCAAATCTTTTAAAAGCTTATCACTGTAATATTGAAATTCCAATGCTTTTGCATGGTCAGGAGTTAAAAAAAAAAGAAAGAAAAGTGAGTGACTTTACATTTGCAAGTATTGGAAAATTTAAACCAATAACAAGGAATATCTTGGAAATGGTTAACTCAAAAAAAAAAAACTTGCATGTTTTAACAAGATCTACATGTTTTTGTGCTAAGATTTTGTCTATCTCTAATGGTTTACCAATTATGCAAAAGTCTTCCAGAATGAAGGGAACTTTGGAGAAAATTCAAAATATAAATTTAATTTGCCATGAACATATCATAAACATGGTATTTTAATCAAAATAAGTATAGCCATTTTTGATAAAGTCAACATTTTGAAAAATGTTTCATGTAAAGGGTTGTTTGAGGTGGGAGGCTTTATTTTTTTTTAAAAAATCTTCTTGTCACATCCTTGGAAGTGTTTGAATTTAAATATCAAGTTTGGTACTTAACAGACCTTTTGTTTTTGAGTTAAGCTTTTCACAGATATACACAAGGGCATACACATGGTCTTTTTTTTAAAAATGCTTTTTTTTGGATTCAGGAGATGTAAAATCATATATTTCCAATGAAATCTTGGTATCAAATTTTTGGGTTGAATATATTAATTTCACTACCTTCTATGCACATTGTACATGGTAGGGAAAGAAGAAAAATGGTCATCCTGTATTTATGTGTTTTAATATCTATGTGTTTTAACTGTCAGTGCATCCTCCAGATGAAAATAAAATTCTTGAAGCTGCTTCCAGCATCCTACATCATGGTTCAGTGGGCATATATTTCTAGTTCCTGGCCACAAAATTCCACTAATAGGTTCGATCCCACCTATAGTGGTGTAGATGTTATGTCCCGGGTATGGAACAAGTATCCACTCATGGTGGTAAGGAAAGTGAGGAGTAACGAAAAGCAATGATCCTAGCCTATGTTCCGCTTGAATACATGATGCTGGCCACATTGTCTCTCCGTATTAATTGGATGATCATCCACCTCTCATCAGTGCTTAAGTGTGCATAATCTGACAGTCGGTTGGTAGCTCCAGGCCCATAGGGGGTTGAAGTGGCATTGAATACTTACATATATATATTTTATCTGCTTCCAGTAACAAGATGATTCATTACTGCTCTCATCAGAAATTATTTTATTAAAGGCTTTCAGCAGCTTATACATCTTGCAAAATGTACAAAACTGGGTGATAATATGGAATATGTGCAAAAGATATTCCTGAAGAGCTGCAATATTTTATTAAAATCCTTACTTTAGTTTTTATTATATAACATTCTCTAATCCTTTCTTTGCTGTAAAAGGCACATTTTAACCTTTCAATTTTTAAAGTGCAAATAAAACTCTACTCATTGTCTGTACATTAGTTCAATTATTGATTCATCCTGATTAAGTTTATTTTTGCTTTCTTCTCTCAAAGAAATATTAATAGGAAATAAAATAATTTCTTACATTGTAATTTTGCCAACCTTTTATTAGGTTTGCAATGTAAGCTCTTAAGAAACTCATAATTTGGTTGTGATGTTGCTTCCTGGTATATTATACATACACACACAGAGTGGGAGGTGAATAAGTGCAAACATTTATATCGACCCTTGAGAATGCAGTAAGAATCCAGGTATTTGCAATTTTTTATAAAATTATGTCATAAGGAAAATTATACAATGTTTTTAGGATAACTGTTATTCCCTATCTCAGATGTTAGGTTGTTTACTTAACAGATCACATAGTTGACTCTTCTCTGCCCTGCATGACTATAGATGATGTGCTGTATGCAAGCACAGCAGACATAGCTCAGGGCTAAGTATTGATTGAGTCAATTGTAACTTATTTCCAATCAATAAGTGTTACAATGAATTCAAAATCTTCTCGGGCTTCTAGCCAGGTAAAAACTTGGCTTGATACCAATGTTTCGAAGAAGTGCATCTCCCTGAAGACGAGAAAGATGCACTTCTTCGAAACGTTGGTGTCAAGCCAAGTTTTTACCTGGCTAGAAGCCCGAGAAGATTTTGAATTAACACGTCGCCAGGAAAGCTTCAACCCTGAAGACGAGGAAGATGCACTTCTTCGAAACGTTGGTGTCAAGCCAAGTTTTTACCTGGCTAGAAGCCCGAGAAGATTTTGAATTAACACATCGCCAGGAAAGCTTCAGTTCTTATGTTACAATGAACTTAAATCAATATTTAACTTGCAGTATACATCACTGTGCCAAAATCCTCAACATTTCAAGCAATAACTCAGAGCTTTCAAAAGACACTAGACCCTGAAATTTGTGCTTTATTTATGACAATGCTATTAGCAAGTGGACAAGATGAGATAAACTTGTGTGTTATAAGCATTGTTCTCTACTGATTATCAAATTAATTACACTTATTCACCTCCCACCCTATATATATTTAAGTCAAGACTATACAATATCTCCAAACTAAGCGTTGTAGAAAGGAATGTCTTGAATGCAAGTTGCTTGCTATTATGGGGGAAAGTAAAGTAATTAATTGTGTTTAATTTGGAGGGCAAATTAGGGTCAATTTAGGGCCAATTTATTTTCTTTTAGGTCTATTTAGGGTCAATTTTTTTTTTTTTTAATGGTAACCTAGTTTTTTTGGTTATTTCTTCACTTCTCTTAAAACACTAAACAACATTTGTTTATAGGCTGGCACTTTAGCTCAATCAGTAGAGCTCCTTCCTGCATTGCGAGGGGTCCTGGGTTCGATTCCCAGCTGGAGGATGGAAATGTTTCTCTAGCTAAGAATGTACCCCATCCCTCCCAGAGACTGAAAGTATGAATGAGAGTGCGAATGTGATGTGATTTAATATAGAAAATTAGAAACAACTTTTCAGCAACAATACTTGTTCCAAAGGTGAATGCTGTCATATGACCATTGGTTAAAGATAGGGTATAAATGGAACAAAAGAAAAAAAAAAATTGTATAATGTGCTTTGTAATTGCTCTTACACCAATGTAAATACAATGAAAATTCTGAATGACTGTGTATGAAGAGCACAATCAGATATTGTACAGTCTCAAATAATTGGTCTACCCCATATACTACATCTAGGTCCTTTGGTTATGAGTTTTTATTATATATTTGTGCTAAAGAACAAGTATTTTGTGTTGCATAGGTTATACAACTCCTGGTAGGGTAGGGACATTATAGGATTTTGTAAAAAGTGGAATAGATTATTGTTATTAGACATTTATTAGTGCAAAAATTTTGATTTACAAATTATGATTTCAGTGTGAAATCAAGTATCCTTTCAATAGGTAAACATGATTAATTAATACAAGGATTAAATATTCTGAATCAATGACTGAATATACTTAAATATAATAATAATTTGTCAATACACAGTATAAAATGCACAGTTGGACCTTTACAAGTAACTAGAAGATTAAAACATAAAAATTAGAGTAATCTGGGAATATACTATGTACAATTTTAGTGAACTAAACTTTCAGGGATAAAATGGTTATGCTCTCCTATTTGTTTTAGATAGTTGTATAACATGCATTTTTTGAGCAAGTGGAAAAGAGGTAAGAGGTCTTTGTTCATGGCACTCTTGTGTGCATGTGACTTTGTATGTTAGATGCTGCACACCTTTGTATACTTGAATGAGGAACTGGGGAATAATTTCAAGAATATGCCAGGGAAACTGATAGTTGTATTATCTTAAATATGCAAAAGGACCTGCTTTTCACACAACATTGTTTGTATCTTTCAGATTGGGTTTCATATTAGAAGTTTTTATATACAGCTCTTATAGTAGAAGAGATGCATGGAATATTGTGGCTGAACTTTGACAATGGATTTGGTTTGGACTTACATCTTTAATGCAGCTAGTATGTTTCCAAAGTTTCTATACTCTCCACTCCAGTCTTTTTTTTTTGAGATAATAGTGTAGTAGACTGTATTAACTCAGCATAAGCATCTGCTATTTTCATTCCTCCTCCTGTCACTACATCTATAAGTGAAAACCAAAAATTGAACCATGTAGGAGACTTTGTAACAAAAGCAGATTCACTCATTTTTCTTGCCATTTCATTAACTGCTTGAATAGCAACTTCTGTGACAATTTTAATGACATTTCCTCCAGGTAGTTCAGATAGCTTTATACTTAATGGTTTAATACTAAGAATCATTTCATCTGTCATTGTTTTAATTTCACTACTAATGTATTTCAAAGCAATTTGAATGATCTCAACATAGGTTTTGTTCCCTACTGAATCTTTATCAGACAGTTTACTCTTGATAGCACTATTACAGCCCATGTGAATAAGCAATTGGTTTAGATCAGTCGAGTTGAAGTGATATTTTGAATGGAACAAAGTTAGTCTTTCAAAGATTGTATTGTTGATCAAGTTACTTGCCTGAAGAAGTTGTTTCCATGACTCTGTCTCTTCTAGAACCTTGGAGATACAAACAGTATTCTCAACATCATTCAAAGTATCTATAATTTGTGTATCCACTTCTGGAAAAGACTCTAAGATTGAATAGATGGTACTCATTGAAGGGACAATTGGTTGTTTTTCTTTTAGAGTGGGTTTGAAGTACCTAAAATTGTCACATATGAAATACAAATAAACATTCACAATTGGACGTATTTTAGTGGCATTAAAAATTGTGGGTTGTGCCATGTTGTGTCCATTAATTGAAGATATGCGGGTGTCATGTTTATGAATAAAATTATTTTTTTCCATCGCCTGTACAATAACATGAATAACTTGAGGTGCTACTTTAAAGCCTTTACTGACACCAACAATGATGCTATTTTGTGCTGCTTCCAATAAGTTCTCCAAAGATGGTTTCTTTTTGATGAAAGCTGATTCCAACATGCTTTTGGAAATAGCATTTGTGACATTCATAATTCCTTCTGTGAGATGTGCAAAAATGTTGGATCCTGAAATTCCTAACTCTTTGATTTCTGTTTTAACTCTGTGCTGCATCTTAGTGCTTGTTATCACTTGAAGTAGGTGACTAATGGAATTCAAATATAGTTTTACATTCTCAAGAATTGTTTCTATTGTATGTGTGGGTCCATCTTTAACCTTTTCATCAAAACCCAATTCAATAAGTGTAGGATTAAAAGAGAGAAACTGTTTCACTCCTACTACAATTTTAGGCACGGAAATAGCTGCTTTAGCAAAACCTTTTTTTATAGCTTGTGTGATTTCTTGCATTAGACTGTCCCAGTTAGGATTTTCAGCAACAGATTTGCTTTGAGATATATAAACCACCGATTCGTGAGTGCCTTTCATTATGGTCTTTGCAATGTCAGCAAGGATGTATGACCCAGGAATAGATAATTGACTGAGAGCGCAATGTATCATCTCCTGTTGTGCCCTATTGGTTAGCATCTGCAGAATTGCACTACCATCTTTCAATGCTTGTTGTAGAATTTTCACAACTTCAATTTTTTTCATTGAGAATTCAATTTCTCTTTTTTCCCTGTTAGTCACATTTGTACTTTCCTTTTTGGGAAAAGAATATGATGGTTCTGCCAAATTGATGTTAGTGATCAGAATTTCAGGAGCCCCTCCTGTATGTACTGACTCAGATTTCCTTAGCATAAAAATGAGATCATCTAAATATAATTTCAAATTAGAACTCTCAAATGGAACTTTAGCAGCAGAAAAGGGATGTGCAATATTGTGGTAAGAACTTGCCAGTGAGTTCTGTTTTATAGCATTCTTCTCATCAGCGTCTTGTGAACTTACTTTGTTAAATGATCTCTTAAATCTTTCATGGAACAAGCCAACTCTTGAAGCTTCCTTCCTTCCGGCCTCATTTTGAACCAATGATTTTGTAGAATCTATCAATTCAGTGAAAGCAACCACTGCTTTTGTTGTACCTGCTGTCACAGAATCTATAACTGAAAACCAAAAGTTGAACCATGTAGGAATTTCTGTGATAAAGGGAGATTCATTCATGTTTCTGGACATTTCATTGACTACTTGTATAACAAGTTCTGTGATAATATTTATGACATTACCTCCAGATAGTTTAGATAACTTTACGCTTAAGTTTTTGTAATGAGCAATCATTTCATCTGTTTTCATTTTAAGTTCATTACTGATGCACTTAAGGACAATTTGTATCATTTCCACTATGTTTTTGTTCCCTAGAGAATCTTTATCAGGTAGTGTTCTCTTGTGAGTATCATTACAGTCCATGTGATTAAGCAATATGTTTAACTGATTCCAGTTAAAGTTATGTGTTGATTGGAACAATGCCATCCTTTTGAAAATCATTTTGTTGGCCAAGGTGCCTGCATGAAGAAGGTTGTTCCATGAGTCTGTCTCTTTCAGAACTTCAGAGGTACAAACAATATTCTCCATATGCATTAAGGTTTCCATAATGTGTATATTCGCTTCTAAAAGAAATTCTAAGACTGAAGGCATGAGATTCGGTGAAGGGACTGCCAGTTGTTCTTCCCAGGGATTGAATTTGAAGTACTTAGAATTATCACATAAGAACTGCAAATAGACATTCATGATTGGACGAATCTTGGTGACCTCAAGAATAATGAGTGGTTCCATACTGTGCCCATTAATGGAAGACAGGTAATTCTTGCTAGAATCAATTCTGTGAATAAAACCATTATTTTCCAATGTCTCTATTGTAACATTTATAACTTCAGGAGCTACATTAAAGCTTTTACTGACAGCAACAATGATGATGTTTTTTACTGCTTCTAATAAGTTCTGCAAGGATGGTTTCTCTGTGATGAAGACTGATTCTAACACACTGTTTGAAATGGCATTTGTAATGTACATAATTGCATCAGCAATCTCTGCAAAAAGTTTAGAACCTGAAATCGCCAATTCCATGATGTGTGATTTAACCTTATGTCGCATTGCTTTAGTTGTTGATTCCTCAAATAATATGCTAATAGATCCCAAATATGTTTTTATATTTCTAACAGCTGTTTCTATTCTATATGTTGATTTATCACTCTTATTGGAACCCAGTGTTGGGTTATGTGAGAGAAATTCTTTTACTACATCTGCTACCTTAGGTACTGAAGTGAATGCTTTTGCAAAACCTTTATTAATAGATTCTGTAAGAATTTGCTTTAAGTTGTTCCAAGTAGGATGTTCAACAGCAAATATTTGCTCAGAAATGTAAGTTGCGGACTCATGAATGGCCCCCATTATAACCCTTACAATATCAGCAAGAATGTATGATCCTGGAATGGATATTTGACTGAGAGCACAATGTATTATTTGCTGTGGTGCATTGTTGGTTAACAACTGGAGGATTATGCTGCCATCTTTGAGCATTTGAGGAATTTCCATAGCACCTATTCTTTTCTCTGTCAGTTTAGACTCCCGCTTTGCTCTGCTTATGGCAGTAGTAGTTTCATCTTCGAAAAATGGTGCATTTGGTGCTGTAAAGTCAGTGTTAGCAACCAAACTTTCTGTGTTTTCTGCCATAACTGTTGACTGAAATTCTGTATCTCCTAGGAATGAGTTCACAGTAATATTACCTATATTTATTGTAGCTTGACAAATATGTAGTGACATATTCCCTATGCAGTTTTTAATCTTAACTATAAGTGGCTGTTCAGTTACTTTTAAAATGGTTTTATGCAATACATTAGCTTTAGGCGTCAAATCATCTAATACTTTATTTCCATCTAAGCCTCTACCTCTCTGCTTATTAAGGGGAGTCTGATCAGTTTGAAGTAATGAAGTACCATAAGCATACTTAATTTTATCAGCTGGATTAGGTGAACCAGTCACAGCTATGGTTTCATTTTGATAAGGTGAACTGGAATCATGCAAGGATGTAATGGATGAGTTTTGATGGTGTGTTCTGAAATTAAATAATATATTAAAGTTTAGTTTGTTGCTATGCTGCAATTTGGGTGATATTGAATCTTCCTGTAGTTCTTGAAACACTGCTAACCTTTCTGCAGGCACTGCTTCAACAGCATTATCCTCACTTGACTCTTTGTGTCTTCCAGAACTGCTGGTTGCAATACCATTGCCTAGAAACTTTAACAAAAGCAACAGTCAACTGTTGTACAAACAAGATATTTAGCAGAAGGTGCCTTTATTGCAACTTGAGAAACACATAAACAATTTGGAGACAAAGAAAAAATAGACCTGATATGTTTTATTCACATGGCTTTCTCTACCTGTTCTGCAAGCCAACTATTCATACAAAATATATTATTTTATCTACATCATGCTCGAGATAAACATTAGCAGAATTGTTCTTATTACTAGGCTAAAGCAATAGTAAAATCTTTTAAAATCTGGTTACTATATAATACAATTGAAATTCAGTTCTCTTTGGCCAAAACAGATTATGAAATAAATGACTACTTTGTGTTTGAAAAAAAAGTTTAAGTGCATTAAAACAGAAACCAATAACAAGGAATGTCTCATAAATTGCTAAGCCTACAAAAAATGTATATAACATAAACATTATTGTGTGCTTTAGCCAGATTTATATTGCAATAAGCTTTTGTCTATTTCTTATAATTTACAGTTAAACAAAAGTCATTCAGAATGAAGAGATCTTCAGAGGCTTTTCCCAGAAAATTCAAGATATATATTTTATTTGTAATGAAAATACCTTATATATGATATTTTAATCAAAATCGTTAGAGACATTTTTTGAGAAAATCAAAATTTTCAAAAAATGTTACATGTTAAGGAACGAGGAGGGAATTTTCTTGAAAACATTTGTGTTATATCCTTGGGAAGTACTAAACTTGAAAGTCAAGTTTGGTGTATAACAAACTTTTAATTTTTGAGCCATGCTATTCATACAAACGCACACACCCATGCATATACGTGCACATCCAAATACATAGATACCTTTTTCTAAAAATCTGATGTGTTCCATTCACAAGACTTTCTCTACATCTCTGCAACAAATTATTTTTAAAAAGCTTATGCTTCTGTTTACTTCATGCTAATCGAGAAAACATTAGCAGAAATAGTCTTATTACTTGCTTCTTTGTTAGCAAAAGTGAAATAAGGGAGTACCATAGGTAAAAGTGATAGTCTAAAGCTGGTTGCTATGTCACTGAGGCTCCTTTGTTTGTATGGACAGGAGTTGACAAATTCTTGTGTGAGAAAAGCAAAAGCTTTTTAAAGGTGAAATCAAAAACAAGCACTAATCAAAAACGATTAACTCCACGATAAAAATGTATATAACATAAATTGTATGTTTTAACGTGCTCTACATCTTTTGTGTGGTAAGTTTTTGTCTATCTCTTACGGTTTAGCAGCTATGCAAATTCGGTAAAATTCATCCAGAATAAGTAGTCTTCAGAGGCTATTCCCAGAAAATTCAAGATATACATTTTATTTTCTAGGCAAATATCTTTAATATATGATATTTTAATCAAAATCGTTGGAGCCATTTTTGACAAAACCAAAATTTTCGAAAAAAGTTTCATGTAAAGGGTAGTTTGGGGAGATGTTTCTCAAAATCTTTATGTCGCATCCCTGGAAGATACTTAACTTAAATTCCAACTTTGGTATTTACCAACTATTTGTTTTTGAGTTATCGTGTTCACAAATACATGGACACACGGACATACACATACAGACCTTTTTCTGAAAATACTGTTTTTGGATACAGGGGACCTTATAACATATATTTCTGGTGAAATCTCGGTATTGAATTTTTGAGTGGAGTGCAATACCTTCTCTATACACTATGTATATAGTACATGTTGAGAAAATAAAAATACTTATTTTGGATGCTGGGTCTCAAAACATATATTTTTTGGTGAAATCTCACTATCAAATTTTTTAATGGAGTGCAATACCTTCTCTATACACTATGTACATAGTATGTGTAGAGAAAGTAAAAATGCTTATTTTGTTTGCTGGTGTCTCAAAACATGTATGGGTTAAATTTTTGGGTGGAATACAATACCTTCTCTACCTAGTATGTACATGTTCATACATGGTTGACAAAGTGATTGTTGCTTATCATAAAAAGGAGTGGTATTCAAGATTGTTACATTTATTTTATATCACATCATCAAGCAGAGGGGTTTTAGTAAGTAAACCATCAAGTTAGGAACACATCAAGGATTGATGGCAAGAAAATGTGAAAGCAACTGTGATAATCCTGACCTACACACTGCTTGTGCAGAAAAAATAATTAATTAATATAATGAGCATTTGAAGGCACTACACCTTGCTTCGAAAGTAGATAAATCAGGATTAAGGAGTATTATAAAAGAAATACAGCTAATTTATAGATAATAAAAGTTTTGGAATGGTTGGAATATCTCAAAGAACAGCACACTCTAGAGAAAGAGAAATTTCCTGAACATGAATGTCCAGAATTTCAATCAGTGTCTTAGATGAAGTTGGTTGTATTACATTTTTTAAATTAAAACTAGCTTTAGATGAAAGTATGGACATATCCATGTTGAATTAATAAAATATAGGCATTTCTTAGAAAGTTCATGATAGACTTTTATATTTTCTCAACTTATGTTGGAAATAAAGACAATTGCTGATTCATGAAAATAAACCAAAATTGTACAGATATATACAAAACAGGGCACAGAAGCAATTACAATTAGTCTCCTAAATTATATATAATACATGAAAAAATTATAGCATATAGATTGCACAAAATAATTGAACCGCTTCTAATAGAAGAAAATCAGAATTCAGAAAGGGTAGATTTTGTGCAAATATAAAGTAAAGCAACTCATAGCAAAACACAGGAAATTTAACCATGAATTATAGCTTTTCTTTATTGATATCTAAAAGCCCTCAATTGTGTACATATAGAAAAATTACAGAATATAATGAATGATGGATTACACAGTTTAATTGAAGTATTAGTAAGATATAAAAATCCAAAAATTGCATTAAAGTACTAAAAAATGGAGAAATATTATCATCAGTAAGTGATATAGGGATAAAACAAGATTGTAGTTTATCTTCTTTATTTTTTAAGTTATATAATGATGATGATGTTGTAGAAAGTATGGAGATTTAGATACATTTTTAAAATATGCATTATATTTTATTAGAATAATTTTATCAAAAATATTTTATTTATTGATGATCAACTACTATACTTGAATTATGACAGTTTCCCTTCCTGCATGGGGCCTATGGGTCTATTGTCATGTCAACCAGGATTAACCTAGATATTTTTTGTTTCAGTGCTTAAATTTTCTCAAAAATGACTTAATAATTTTTACTAAAATACCATATGTTAAAGATATTTTCATGGCAAATGAAATGTATGCTTTAATTTTCTGGGAATAGCCTCTGAAGTATTCTTCATTGTGAATGACTTTTGCATAATTGGAAACAAAAATTTACTGCTAAAAAAATGTATCTCATTAAAGCACACTATTTATTATTAAAATATATTTTTTTGTGGAGTTAACCATTTCCAAGATATATCTTTCTATTAGTTTGTATTTTTCAATATGTATACTTTCTCAAGTTAGAAGTCTTTTGTTTTTTTTGTTTCTTTACTGGACTATGCAAAGAAAATTGAATTTCAAAGTCATCCCATAGAGGCCCATTCTTGAAAGTTTTGACTACAGCTTTGGTCTATTATACTGTATTCCTTAAATCCCCTTTTACATACAAGTAAATAATAAGGCAATTATGCAAATGCTTATCTCCATTAACACAAGGCCAATAGAAGAATAAGCATTTGTAAGCAGAGATTGTAAAGAGTGAGTAGAGAAGGTCATGTGAGTGCAACACATTAAAATTTTTTACTGAAAACCATATTGTTATTTCAATTTCATCAGACCTTAAGCCAAAATAACACCTGTTCTTACTGTAGCAATAAGTGAGTATGAATTGGCATGGTTTTTGGACAATAAGATATATGTGTTCCAGTCACATGACTTTCTCAATATCTCTGTAACAAATTATTGTTAATAAGCTTATTCTTCTATCAACTTCATGCTAATTGATAAATATTGGCAGAAATGGTTGTATTATTTAGTTCCTTTAAGTATACGGGAAATAAGGGAATACACTAGGCTAAACCGACAGACAGATGTTTTAAAATATGGTTTCTATGGATTTAAATCTGACTCTTTACATGGTCAGCATTTGACAAGCTTTCATATGAGAAAAGTACTTTAAAACTGAAACCAATTACAAGAAATATCTCAAAAATGGTCAACTCCACGAAAAAAGTGTATATAACATAAATTGTATGTTTTAACGAGATCTTGTATCTTCTATGTAGTAGTTTCTGGTGTCTTATGATTTACCAATAATGCAAAATTCAGCAAAACTCATCCAGAATGTGCAAGTCTTCAGAAGCTATTCTCAGAAAATTCAAGATAAACTTTCTATTTGTGATGTAAATAGCTTTAATATACAGTATTTTAATCAAAATTGTTAGTCATTTTTCAGAAAAGCAACATTTTCAAAAAATTTTCCATGTGGAGATACCAAACTTAAATACCAGGTTTGGTATTTAACAATCTTTTTGTTTTTGAGCTATGCTGTTCCCCACAGACCTTTTCTAAATTTTTTTTTTGATTCAAGGGGTCTCAGAATATATATTTCTGGTGAAATCTTGGTATCAAATTTTTGGGTGCAGTACAATACTTTCTCTATACACTATGTACACACTATGTGTAGAGAAATTAAAAAGCAATTAACATGTCATATTTGGTGCCATTTTTACTCAAGTTTGTCAAGTTTGTTTGTGTGTGTATATATAAAATTAAATCTATCCAGATTATTTGAAATAAACATATGCAGATTGCTAAACATTGCTAAATTTATTTTGTATTGTAGCCTCAAGGCTTAAGCAATAGTCAAATCTTTTAAGAGTGATGGCTTTGAAATTCCATTCTCTCTGTATGAACAAGAGCAAGAAATAAATAGCTACTCAGCAGATGGCAAAGTGTGACCTTTGTGTTCCTTAAATTAAATTAAGTGTGACCATGTAGGGTTAAATTAAATACTTGTTTTTTCGAATGAAGAAAACTCACAGGACATTCTCAGAAGATAAAAATTCATAAGCGATACCTAATCAAGATGTGGACGTATTTATTCAGATTCTATGTGATATGACATTATAGTTTTGAACACCAATAACCTCACATAAAATATAAGGCTCATGGCTATCGTAGAATAGGCTGCGAGCCAGAACTACATTATCGGAGGTAACGCAGTTATTACCGATTACGATTTTAGTACTGTTTTTGTAAACATACTGACATGCTGCACAGTGGTTAGCTAATATTAAGGGGTTCCTTGTTTTATGAAACCCCGCTAAAGAAGCTATACCATTAGTTATTTGTTTATTCTTTCAATATGCAATTTAATCCCAATAGATAAGACATAGAAGGAAATGATTGAAAACACCTGTGATGTGTTCCGTTCACATGACTTTCTCTATGCCTTCCTCAAAAAAGTGTTGTTCAAAAGATTATTCTTTTATTTACATCATGCTAATCCAGAAGGCCGTAACAGAAAATGTCCGTATTAAATGTCCTTGTAAGAAGGGAAATAAGGGAATACACTAGGACAAAGCAATAGTCAAATCTTTTTAAAACAGGAAATATATGAATCAGATGAGGACTTCCTGTGAGAAAAGTTTAAACATTTTAAAATTGCTTAAACGGGTTTAAAATTGAAACCAATAACAGGGAATATCTTGGAAATCATTAACTCTACAAAAAGTTGTATATGACATAAATTATGTAGTAATCTACGTATTTTTTGGTAGTACTTTTTGTCTACTTCTTACAATTATTTACCAGTGATGCAAAAGACATTCATAATGAAGAGGACTTCAGACGCCATTCTTAGAAAATTCAAGATATACATTTTGTTTATTATGACAATATTTTTAGTATAGATACGGTATTCGTTAGAGCCATTTTTGAAAAAAATCATAATTTTCGAACATTTTCCCACGTAAAGTGTAGTTTAGGGTAGGGGTTTTCTTGAAAATCGTCGTGTCTCAGCATTGGGCATTCTCTCTCTCTCTCTCTCTCTCTCTCTCTCTCTCTCTCTCTCTCTCACACACACACATACACACATACGCGCGCGCGCACCGGTTTATTCTAAAAACGCTTATTTTGGACTCATATATTACCGATGAAATCCTGATATCGAATTTTTGGGTGGAATACAATACCATCTTTACCATCTTGTAGCGTAAGTAATAAGCTGGAATACATTTGGTGCTAATACTATATTTACAGGATTTTAACGTTAGTGATCATGAGATGAAGGCAGGGAAGTGATAGACAACAAAAGGCAAACATACTATCAGGACACTTCCAAAGGAATATAGATCAAGTTAAACAAAAATAAGTCCCTTTTGCAGTGAGGTAAGAAGTTTACTCGTATTTAACGTCATTAACTAAAATTAAACATTTGTGCATTAACAGCGAATTCTTATTGATACTCACAGTAAGTTGTTGAGATTTGAGATTTTACTGTTAGGATAATCACAAAATGATTAGGATAATAAGTACAAGGTACTCATGGTTAGGGTAATATTCGTATATTTCGCACTCAGAGTAACTCAAAACTTCTGAACTATAAGTAGCTTTTGAGTAAGTAATTTACCTGAAAGCTGGGACATGTTTGCTGATAACATACAAAAAGATATCCGTTTTTTTTTCATGAAACTTGGGTGCACAAAAAAAAAAAAAAAAAAAAAAATAAAATAAAATAAAAAAACCCTCAAAAGTGTAGGTGGACATCACACACTGTGCTTTGTGTGCTGTCTAATCTCAGAATGGTGTAATTTTCAATGTTACACAAAAATATAAGAAGTGTTTCTAAGCTGCAACATCACACTTCGGACTAGTTCATGTACAGACTATAAGTGGGCTAGGGTAGCTCAGTTGGTTAGGCGCTGTTCTACTGATCCTAAGGTCGCGGGTTCAACCCGGCCCAGACCGATGGTCTACTGACAGCCATGTCAGTAATTTACTGACATGTCTAAGAACCAGCACACCTGCGGCGCTGATATAACCCTGGCAAATAACAGCATCGTTAACAAATAAACGAACAAAATAGGTTATTAGACTGCTATATTTGTTGGATATTGTTTCGAAGCAATCCATAGCTTGTAGTTGCCAAGTACCTATCTTAAATATATGGTATATTAATCCAAGTAATTAAAAATTATTAGAAAATAAAAAATAGCGAAAATATTTTCATGTTTGGAAGCTGTTGAACTCAAATACGTAGCATACGTTGGGATTTATTCGAAATTTCGTTTTTAAGTTACACCGGTCTCTCTCGCTCTCTTTCTTTCTTTCTCTGTCACACACACATTCATACACACATGGTGACCTTTTTCTAAGAATTCTTCTATTCAGAGGCGTCAAAACATGAACAATTAATGAAATCTCAATTTAAAGTTTTTTTGCGGGATTGGATTACTTCTTTTAGCTAGGTTCATAGCAGAACAAGTAAATATGAAATACTTTAAATTACAACCAACATTAAAGATATCTTGAAAATATTATTCAGCACCCGTGTTTGTTTTAATAGATATACCTTTCAGTGCAATGAGTTGTCTATCTCTTATGGTTTATCAACTTTACATAATCACGCAAATATCTCTCTGAATGGAAAGGATTCAGAGGCTCTTCATTGAAAATAACTTATACATTTTATTATCATGCAAATATCTTAACATCTAATGGAATTTCAATTAAAATTACTAGAGTCATTTTGAGAAAATAATAATATTAAGAAATATTTTCCCATTTAAAGGGAAGATAAACTTAATATGAAGTTTGGTATTTATCCGATTTCTATTTATAAGCTGATATTCACAGTCACGTGCGTGGACGTTTTTATAAAAATCTGATTTGTTACATTCACATGGCTATCTCTACATCCCTGTAACAAATTATTGTTGAAAAGCTTGTTCTTCTATTTCAAACTAATCGAGATAAACATTAGCAGAAATAATCTTATTACTTGCTTCCTTGTTAAGTAGAGCGGAAATAGAATGCACTAGGATAAAGCGACAGTTAAATCTTTAATAGCTAGTTGCTTTGTGATTGCAATTCATTTGTTTGTATGACCAGGAGTTGACAAATCCCTGCATGAAGAAAGTTTAAGTTTTTTAAAACTGAAACCAATAAGAAGGAATATCTCAGAAGTAGTGAACCCGACGATATGTACATATATATATATATATATATATATATATGACATAAATTGTGTGTTTTAACGAGATATACATATTTGTATAGTAAGGTTTGGGTCATCTCTTACGGTTTACCAGTTATATAAAAGACATCCAGAATGAAGAGGTCTTCAGAGGCAATTCACAGAAAATTCAAGATATACATTTTATTTGTGATGTAAATAATTTTAATATACAGTATTTTAATCAAAATCCGTCGCCCTCCGTGGTGTAATGGTTGCTACGCTAGCTTCACATACGTAAGGTCGCAGGTTCAAACCTGGCGGAGGACGATGGATTTTTTCGGGCGTAAAACTCCTTAGCGAAGGGAAGTAAAGCTGTTGGTCCCTTGTCGTAGATTTTCGGCACGTAAAAGACCTCAAGCCTGACAGAGAGGCCTCTGAGCAAAATTAAGTGGTCTTTCACGTCTTCAAAATTAAGCGGACGCTGAGGACCGTAGCAGTTATAGAGCGGCCATAAATAAAACTGCATTTACAATTTTAATCAAAATCCAAAAGCCATTTTTGAAAAAATAAAAGAATTCGACATTTTTTCTATGTAAAGGGTAGTTGGGGATGGGGGGATTTTCCTCAAAATCTTCGTGTTGTATCCTTTGAAGGTATTCCACTTAAATATTAAGTTTGGTAGTTTGCTGATTTTTCGTTTCTGAGTTGTGTTGACAGAAACGCGGACACACGGAAACACGGACGACCTTTTCTGAAAATGATTTTTAGAAGGATTCAGAGAGCCTAAAACGTGTATTTTCGGTGAAATCTCGGTATCGAATTTTTGGGTAGAGTGCAGAACCTTCTCTACTTATGTACTGCATACTAAGTGGAGAACGTATCGACATTTTGAGTGGAGTGCATTAGGTACCTTCTCTACTTATGCACTAAGTACTAATTAGAGAAAGTAAAATGCTTCTTTGATTCGATTTCAAAACATACATACATTTCCGGCGAAATATAGCTCCAAAGTTTTGTAGAAATACAGTATACTTTTCTACTTAGTATAGGTAAACATTGGTGGAATTGATACGTTGATTTATACTTACGTTAGCGCATGTAGAGCAGCAGTTGCAATCGTCCTGGATAAGAAGGCCATCACAAGCTGAGGTCACTGGAGGACAGAGTTCCTGTATGCACTCACCACAGCTAGAATTGTGCAGGAGTCTGTGAAAGTAGTTAATGCATTATATTCTGTCATCTAATACCATATTTAATAATAATAATAATAATAATAATAATAATAATAACAGTAATAATAATAATAATAATTGCTATATAACTCTCAAAAGGGCGTAAATAGAGTATATTAGAGTAGTATAGAGTGTTGTATTTATTGGTCTGTTTTGGATAGTGTTTAACGCCGCCTTTACTACTTGTGGTACCGCAGGCGATGAGAATGATGATAATGGAATGAAGATGGAGCACCGGTGGAATGCTATGGCGGGGAAAGCCGGAAAACTCGTCCCTGCGCCACTTTGTCCACCACAAATCTCACATGCGGTCGCTTGGGATCGAACCCGGGCAGTCTAGGTGAGAGGCGAGTGGTCTAACTACTCGGCCACTGCCTTATTTGTCTTAAATATTTACAGCTTGGGACTCATACATCGCAAGGGTCAGATAGATCGTATATGCGTATATAATATGCTCTACACCATGTTCAATTTATATTTGGAACATTGAACTTTAATGGAAAGAAAAGGGATAAGAAAACAAAAACACCAACAATAAAAAGCTTAAAAAATAACACAAGAATACTAGAGGCCCGCCTCTGTAACGGTGGTAGCGTATGTGATTCACATACAGTCTTCTTCGTGGTCTAGGAGTAACATGCTAGACTCTGGTTCACAAGGTCGCGGGTTCAAACCTGGGGAAGGCGATGGATTTTTAAGGCGTAAAGTTGGACGCTTATGTTTCATATGCTTATTGCAGGGCCAAAAGTTAAGCTGTTTGTCTATTACTTTCTCTAGTCCGTATGTACAATGTACACAGTGGATAGAGAAGGTATTGTATTCCACTCAAAATTCGATACCAAGAATTCACCGGAAAGATATGTATGTGTGTATGTATGTATGTATGTATGTATGTATGTATGTATGTATGTATGTATGTATGTATGTATGTATGTATGTATGTATGTATGTATGTATGTATGTATGTATGTATGTATGTATGTATGTATGTATGTATGTATGTATGTATGTATGTATGTATGTATGTATGTATGTATGTATGTATGTATGTATGTATGTATGTATGTATGTATGTATGTATGTATGTATGTATGTATGTATGTATGTATGTATGTATGTATGTATGTATGTATGTATGTATGTATGTATGTATGTATGTATGTATGTATGTATGTATGTATGTATGTATGTATGTATGTATGTATGTATGTATGTATGTATGTATGTATGTATGTATGTATGTATGTATGTATGGTGTGAGTGTGTGAGTGTGTATGTGTGTGTGTACAGTATAACTCAAAAAGAAAACTGCGTTAAATACGAAACTTGATATTTATGTTTAGTATTTTCCAAGCATGAGACACCAACAATTTTTAAGAAAATCCCTTCCCCAAACTACCATTTATATGATAAAATTTTGAAAATTTGATTTGAAAATGGCTGTACGATTTTTATGAAAATACTGCATATTAGAGACATTTACATGATAAATAAAATATACACATTGCATTTCCTGTGAATATATATTTGTTGTAAAGTTAACCTTTCCTAGATATTCATTGTTATTGGTTTCAATTTTTATACATTTCTGAGACAGAAAGTCATCATTCGAATTTCTTTTGGTTTACTGCTAGCTGTGCAAGGAGAACTGAATTTCAATGAAAATCGATTAGCGTCATCTTTAAAAGCATTTGACTATCCCCTTAGCCAAGCGTATTCCCCTATTTCCTTTATACTCATAAGGAACTAAGTAATCAGACCATCTTTGCTAATGTTTTTCTCGATTAGCATGAAGTAGATAGAAGAGTAATCTTTTGTAAGAAGTTCGTTTGCAGAACAATTAGAGAAAGTTATGTGAATGGAGCACAATCGATTTTTACTTTCTCTAGCCCGTATGTACAATATACATAGTAGCTAGAGAAGGTATTGTATTCCAATAAAGAGTTCGATGTCGAGATTTCAGCGGAGATATGATTTGAGGTTCTCTGAATCCAAAGAAAAGCATTTTTAGAAAAAGGACCCTGTGTGTCTGTGGATAGCATAGCTCAAAAACGAAAAGACCATTAAATACCGCATTTGGTATTTATGTTTAGTATCTTCCAAGGATGCAACACGAAGACTTTCAAGAACATTTTTTGAAAATTTTGTTTTTCTCCAAAATGGCTCCAACGATTTTGATTAAAATACTCTATATTTAAAGATATCTACATTCCAAATAAAATGTATATTTTGAATTGTTTTTGGAATAGTCTCTAAAGACCTCTGTATTCTGGAATTTTGCAGAATTTTGTTTAACTGTTAAACCGTAAGAGATAGATTAAAACTTACTGCATAAAATATGTAGACGTTAAAACGCACAATTTATGTTACATACGTTTTTCTTGTAGGGTTGAACGTTTTCGGAACATTCCTTATTATTGGTTTCAATTTTAAACTACATAACTTTTCTCAAACGGAAATCCACCTTTCATTTCTTCTCTTTTAGTGCTGGTCATGCAAAGCAAGCAGAACCTCAATTGTTTCACATAGCGAATATGTTTAAAAGACCCGACTGTCACTTTAGCCTCGTGTACTCTCTGATTTCCCTTCTGCTTACAAAGAAGCAAGTAATAAGACCAATTCTGTTAATGTTAATCTCGATAAGCATGATGTACATAAAAGAATAGTCTTTTGTAAGAATAGTTTGTATATTGCACAGCTAACAGAGGTTATGTGAATGGAACATATCAGAGTTTGTCATCCATCTTCCTGATAATTTTCCTTCGTTATATCTGCTTTAAACGATTTAATTTTATTCTGCCTTCATTCGGGTTATCGATATTTAATTTGGTTCTTCGAATTTTATTTGGCTTTGTAGGATATCATATAGTTATATCGGTTTTGGTTTCAGCCTGAGAGTGGATATTTTTATTTTCTCTACAATGACTATGTAAAAATTAAAAAAAAAAAAGCTGGTGTGTGACTGTGAACAGAATAATTCAGCGTCAAAGGCCGGTTAAGTACCAAACTTGGTATTTAGATTCAATATGTTACAAGAATGCGACATGAAGATTTTCACGAAAATCCCGCTGCCCTAAGCTACTTTTTACATGGAAGATTTTTCGGAGTTATCGATTTTCTCAAAAATGGCTCTAATGATTTTGAGTAAAATACCACCTATTAAAGATATTTGCATCATAAATAATTTAGAATTTTCTGGGAATAGCCCACGAAACCCTCTTAGTTCTGTATGACTTCTGCGCAACTGGGTAATTGAAATACAACTTACTATGTAAAAACATGTAGATCTCGTTAAGCCCCACAATTATGGGGCTATGTCCAAAACATGTTTTGTGCCGTTAACCATTCTGGAGATATTCCTTGTTCTTGGTTTAAATTTTCCAAATGGGAAGTCGTTATTCACTTTTTAGTTTATCTGCTTTTATTTTATCGAGTACTATATGCACTGTACATAGTAGGGAGAGTGGGTATTGCATTTCACCGAAAATTCGTCATAGAGGTTTCACCGGAAATACTTGTTTTGAGGACCCCAATGCAAACAAAGAGCATTTTTAGCAAAAGGTATGTGTGTGGGGGGGGGTGCGCACGCGCGTGGGTAGCATAACTAAAAAACGAAAATTCCGTCAAATACAGCATTTGGTATTTAGGGTTATTATTTTCCAAGGATGCGACAAGAAGCTTTTTACGAAAATCCCAACACCCCTAACTACTCATTACATGGAAACATTTTCGAAAATTTTGTCTTTCTCAAAGATGGTTCTAACGATTTTGATTAAAATACCGCATATTAAAGATACTTACATGACAAACAAAATGACAATCTTGATTTTTCTTTATACATATTCTAAAGACCACTTCACTCTGGATGAATTTTGCATAGCTGATAAGTTGTAGTAGACAGTGTAGATCTCGTTAAAAAAAAAAAACCCAACACACACACACACACGATTTGTGTTCTGTACATTTCTCTTGTAGAATTGACCGTTTCCGAGACATTCCTTATTATTGTTTTTAATTTTTAAACTACTTTAACGTTTCTCCAACTAGAAGTCATTTTTCATATCACATCTCTTTTGTTTTACACCAAGGGAAAGGGAACCGAATTTCAATTATTTTACACAGCGACCGGCTTTTAACAAATTTGATTACCGATTTAGTCTTTGCTTTACTTACAATATACTCTTTTGAAAGTATAGTTTGTTTGTAGAACTGGTAGAGAAAGTCATGTGAATGGAACACATAATTTTTTCATCCTGGTCATGCTAATAGAACATAATTCAAGACCAGTTCTTAAAATATTTGACAATCACTTTAGCCTAGTGTATTCCCTTATTCTCCTTGAACTTACAAGAAAATATATAATGAAACAAATATCTAATATGTTCCATTCATATGACTTTCACTGCATATTCTACAAACAAACTTGACACAAAATATTCTTCTTCTTTCTACTCCATGCTAATTGGGATAACCATGAGCAGAATGGTCTTATTCCTTAATTTCTTATAAGTAAATGGAACTAAGAGTATGCTAAGGTGTTGATCAAATGCTTTAAAAGCTATCGCTATGCGAGACTCTGTTTGAAAAACGTAGACGTATTTTAAAATTAAAACCAATAAGAAGGAATATCTTGGATACGTTAGTTCCAGAACAAGAATGCAAGGACATAGATTGTATGTTTTGATGAGATCTACATTTTTATGTGGTAAGTTTTAGTCTATCTCTTACCGTGTATCAGTTACGTAAAAGTCATACAGAATGAAGAGGACTTCAGAGGTTATTCCCAGGATATTCAAGGTATAAAATTTATTTATTATTTAGATATCTTTAACACGCGTGTTTTAATCAGACTCGTTACAACTATTTTTGAGAAAATAAAAACTTCCGAAAATGTTTACAAGTAAATGGTAGCTTGAGTTGGAGAAAATGTTGAAAATCTTCCTGTGGCTTCCTTAGGAGATACTAAGCTTAAATACCAAGTTTGGTATTTAACAGCTTTTAGTTTTTAAGTTATAGTGTCCATACCACACACCTACACACACGCACACAGACATAAACTGATATTTTTCTAAAAAAAATATTTTGGGGATCTCCGATGAAATTCAGGTATCGAATTTACTTTGCACATTGTACATATATACTACAAAAAAATAATAATTATGGTAATGTTTATCTCATTAGCGCAAGGAGATAGAAGAATAAGCTATTGTAGGAAAACTTTGTTACAGAATAGAGAGTTTTTACTTTCTCTACACGTACTATATACATAGTGTATAGAGAAGGTATTGTATTGCACCGAGATTTCACCGGAAATACATGTTTTGGGTCCTCCTAAATAAAAAAAAAGCATTTTTGGAAAAAGTTCCATGTGTGTGTCTGTGTGTCTGTGGACAGCATAGCTCAAAAACGAAAAGACCGTTGAATACCAAACTTGGTATTTAAGTTTGGTATCTTCCAAGGATGCGACACAAAAATTTTCAAGAAAATCTCCCACCCTCAACTACCCTTTACATGGAACTTTGTTCGAAAATTTTAATTTTCTTAAAAATGGCTCTAACAATTTTGATTAAAATATCGATATATTAAAGATATTTACCTGACAAACTATATATCTTAAATTTTCTGGGAATAGCCTCTGAAGACTATTCTGGATCAATTTTACGGAATTTTGCATAGCTGCTAAACCGTAAGAATTGGACAAAAACTTACAACACAAAAAACGTAGAGTACATTAAAGCACACAATTTATGTTATATATATATATCGTGGAGTTGATAGTTTTTTTTTTTAGATATTTCTTGATTTTTTATTTCAGCTCTGAAAAACTTGTATTTTTCTCATACAGGAATTTGTCAGTTCCTGTCCATACAAACAAAGAAACTTCTGTCACATAGCAACCAGATTCTGACTATCATTTTAACCTATGGTACTCCCTTATTTCGCTTATACTTACAAGGAAGCAAGTAATAAGACTATTTCTGCTAATTTTTTCTCGATTAGCATGAAGTAAATAGAATCATAAGCTATTTAACAATAATTTGTTACAGAGATGTAGAGAATGTCATGTGAATGGAACACGTCAGATTTTTGTTTGTTTGGATAGTGTTTAACGCCCATTTTTACTACAGATGACAGCGCAAACGATGACACTGATTATACATGGAACATTGGTGGAATCAATGGCAGGGGAAACCGGAGAGCCCGGAGAAATCCCGCCCCTGCTCCGCCTTGTCCACCACAAATCCCACATGCAGTCGCTTGGGATCGAATCCGGGCCGTCTAACCCTCGGCCACGGCGCGGCCTCAGAATTGGTGGGCAAAGCCATTTGAATGTTACACATCTGCTGTTTCTTCTCTAGGATTATTCCATATCCCCTTTAGAGTGTGAAAATAAGGATGAGAATTTAACTTTTAAAGGAAAAACCGAAGTCAATCAACACACTTGGAATATCTCAATGCTATACATGAAAAAAGTGTACATCACTGTCGATGAATAAATGATTTTTACTTTCTCTACACGTACTATGTACGTAGTGTATAGAGAAGGTGTCGCATTCCACCCAAAATTCCATACCGAGATTTCACCGGAAATACTCATTTTAGGGTTCCCTTATCCAAAAAAAGGTTACTTTCTCTACATTATGTATGCACCCAAAATTCGATACCGAGATTTCACCGGAAATATATGTTTTGAGAACCTTTGAATCCAAACATTCTTTTAGAAAAATATCCATGTGTGTCTGTCTATCTGTCTGTCAGCCAGTGTGTGTGTGTGTGTGTGGGCAGCATAGCTCTCGTATCCTTGGAACATGCTGAACTTTAATACCAAGTTTGGGAATTTTAATGTTTGAATTCTACTGTTTAAAAGTCCATACAGAACTTTTCCTAATTTTTTGTTGGATTTGTGGGACCTCAAAAATGTATTTCCAATGAAACCTCGGTAAATAATTATTTTCTCTATACGTACTATGTACATAGTGTATAGAGAAGGTATTGTATTGCACCCAAAAATTCGATACCGAGATTTCACCGGAAATATATGTTTTGAGACCCCCTGAACCCAAAAAATTGCATTTTTAGAAAAATGTCCGTGTGTGTCTTTCTGTCTGTCTGTGTGTGTATGTGAATGTGGGCAGCATAGGTCAAAAATGAAAAGACCGTTAAAAACCAAACTTGGTATTTAGGTTTGGCATCTTCCAAGGATGCGACACGAAGATTTTCAAGAAAATTCCCACACCCCAAACTACCCTTTAAATGAAAAAAAATTCAAACATTTTGATTTTCTGAAAAATGGTTCTAACGATTTTGATTAAAATATCGTAAATTTAAGGTATTTACTTGACAAATAAAATGTATATCTTGAATTTTCTGGGAATTACCTCTGAAGACTACTTTATTCTGGATGAATTTTACGAATTTTTGCACAACTGCTAAACCGTAAGAGATGGACAAAAACTTAGCGCACAGAACATGTAGAGCACATTAAAACACGCAATTTATCTTATATATATTTTTTTCGTGGAGTTGATATTAAGATATCCCTTGTTTTTCTTTTCAGCTATGAAAAACTTATTCTTTTCTCATACAGGAATTTGTCAACTCCTGTCCATACAAACAAAGGAGCTTCAGTCACACAGCAACCAGCTTTTGACTATCACTTAAACCAATGGTACTCTATTATTTCGCTTATGCTTACAAGGAAACAAGTAATAAGACCATTCCTGTTAATTTTTTCTCGATTAGCATGAAGTAAATAGAAGTAAGAGGTTTTTAGCAATAAATTGTTGCAGATATGTAGAGAAAGGCATGTGAATGGAACACATCAGATTTTTTTTCTCGGTGGATTGTAATTCTTCTACGTAATGTAGATAAGCAGTAGGGAAAGTAAAAATATAAATATTCGAAAATTCAAACCAATAACAGGGAATATCTCGGAATGGTTAACTTAAAAAAATCCGATGTGTTCCATTCACATGCCTTTCTCTATCCGTTCTGCAAACAAACCATTCTTATAAAATATTATTACTTTCTCTATACGTACTATGTACATAGTGTACAGAGAAAATATTGTATTGCACCAAAAATTTGATACCGAGTATTCACCGGAAATATATGTTTGAGACCCCCTGAATCCAAAAAAAGCATCTTTAGAAAAATTTCCGTGTGTGTCTGTCTGTCTGTCAGTCTGTCTGCGTGCGTGTGTGTGTGTGTGTGTGTGTTTGTCTATGGGCATCATAGCTCAAAAATAAAAAGACCGTGAAAAAGCAAACTTGGTATTTATGTTTGGTATCTCCCAAGTTGCGATACGAAGATTTTCAAGAAGATCCCCTCCCAGCTACCCTTTACATGGAACTCATTTCGAAAATTTTGATTTTTATAAAATGGATCTAACGATTTTGATTAAAATCTCGTATATTTAAGATATTTACTTGACAAATAAAGTGTATATCTTGAATTTTATGGGAATAACCTCTGAAGACTGCCCCTTTCTGGATGAATTTTACGGATTTTTGCATAACTTCTAAACCATAAGAAATGGACAAAAACTTTCCACATAAAATATAGAGCACGTTAAAACACAGAATTTATGTTATATACATTTTGTTCGTGGAGTTGATCGTTTTTTTAGATATTCTTTGTTTTTAGTTTCAGCCATGAAACTTTTCTCATACAGGGTTTTGTCAACTCCTGTCCATACAAACAAAGGAACTTCATTCACATAGCAACCAGCTTTTGACTATGACTTTAGCCTATGGTGATCCCTTATTCGCTTCTACTTACAAGAAAGCAAGTAATAATACTATTTCTGCTAATTTTTTCTCAATTAGCATGAAGTAAAAAGAAGCCTAAGCTTTTTAACAATATTTGTTGCAGAGATGTAGAGAAAGCAATGTGAATGGAACAGAACAGATTTTTTTTATCTACTTCATGCTAACCGAGATAAACATTAGCAGAAATTTTCTTATTACTTGCTTTCTTGTAAGTAGAAAGAAATAAGGGAATACACTAGGCTAAAGCCATAGTCAAATCTTTTAAAATCTGGTCGTTGTATGAAACAATTGAATTCCGATTCTCTTTGCATGTCAGGAGTAAAATGAAAGAGAAATGTAACGAAAGAGTACTTCCCGTTTGAGGAAGGTAAAATCAGTTTAAAATTTGAAACCGTAACAAGGAATATCTAGGAAACGGTTAACTCTAAAAAAATAAATAAATGTAAATATAAAAATGAAAATTAAAAACAAACAAGCAAATAAATAAAAATGCAGTAAGTTTCTGTCCGTCTCTTACGGTTTACAGTTAAGTAAGAATCATTCAGAATAATGAGGTCTTAAAAATCTCCCAGAAAATTCAAGATATGCACTTAATTTGCCATCTAAATATCTTTAAGGTACGGTGTTTTAATCAAAATCGTTGTAGCTATTTATGAGGAAACAAAAATTTCGAAAGTTTTTCCATTTAAAGGGTAGTTTAGGGTGGGGGATGTTATTTAAAGTCGTCGTGTCGCTTCCATGGAATATACTAAACTTAAATATTTGTTGTTTAACGAATTTTTCGTTTTTGAACTACGCTGTCTACAGACAATCAGACAGAGAAACACACATACGCACACTAACATACATGTGCCTTTTTATAAAAAGCTTTTTTTTTAATTCATAAGTCCTCAAAAAATGCATTCCTGGTGATATCTCAATATAGAATTTTTGGGTTGAATAAATACTTTCTCTACCTACTAGCACATTTTACATGCGTTCTGTAGAAATTAAAAGTGGTTTCGGTGGAGAGGGGTTTAGGGAGCTTTTGTATTACAATTTCAGGTTAATCTCGATTCAAAGTTTAGTGGAACACAATACTTTCTTGGTAAGCAAAAGATAAAATAAAAATCTGATGTGCTATATCCACATAGCTTTCTTAACCTATGCTGCAGCAAACCATTCTTATAAAAGTTTATTCTTTTATCTACATCATGCTTATCAAATACAAACACTAGCAAAATGGTTTTATTACGATATTATTTTCTTATACAAGAGGAATAAGGAAACACAGTCAAATCTTTTAAAACCCTGTCACTATGTGGTGGTATTAAGTTCGTTATCTTGACTAGAATGAAAAAAATATAAATGACTTACCATTTGAAAAAATCTGATGTGTTCCATTCACATGATTTTCTCTACATCTCTGCAACAAATTATTGCTAAAAAGCTTGTGTTTCTTTTTACTTCATGTTAATCGAGAAAAATTAACAGAAATTTTCTTATTACTTCCTTCCATGCAAGTAGAAGGGAAATAAGGGAGTACCATAGTTTAAAGAGATAGTCAAAAGCTGGTTGTTATGTAACTGAAGTTCCTTTGTTTCTATGTACAGGAGTTGATAAACTCCTGTATAAGAAAAGTATTAGTTTTTTTGAAGCTGAAACCAATAACAAGGAATATTTCAAATATCTCTCCACGAAAAAAATGTATATAATACAAATTGTGTGTTTTAACGAGATCTACATTTTCTGTTAAGTAAGTTTTTGTCTATCTCTTACGGTTTGCCAGTTATACAAAATTCCGTAAAATTCATCCAGAATAAAGTAATCTTCAGAGGCTATTCCCAGAAAATTCAAAATATACATTTTATTTTTCAGGTAAATACTTTAATATACAATATTCAATCAAAATCGTTATGGACATTTTTGGGAAAATACAAATGTTCGAAAAAAGTTGCA
The DNA here is from genome assembly GCA_030762935.1 of Hymenopus coronatus. Lineage (NCBI taxonomy): Eukaryota > Metazoa > Arthropoda > Insecta > Mantodea > Hymenopodidae > Hymenopus > Hymenopus coronatus. The sequence continues at coordinate 84,791,303 of CM060892.1, read as the reverse complement.
TGTAAAGGCTAGTTGGGGGTGGGGGATTTTCGTGAAAATCTTCGTGTCGCATCCTTGGAAGATACCAAACCTAAATACCAAGTTTGGTTTTTAACGTACTTCTTGAGCTACTGCCCAGTCACACACATGTGCACACACACATAGACAGACAGACAGACACACACAAACTGACATTTTTCTAAAAATACTTTTTTGGATACAGGGGGTCTCAAAACATGTATTTGCGCTGAAATATCGGTATCGAATTTTTGTTTGCATTAGAATAGCTTCTCTATACACTACGTACATAGTACGTGTAGAGAAAGTAAAAGTATAAGTATTGGGGAATTTAAACCTATAACAAGCTATATCTCGGAAACCGTTTGCTCCACTGTTAACACTTAGGTGTTTTGACGAGATCTACTTTTTTCTGTAGTAAACTTTTGTCTTTTTCTTATGTTTTATTAGTTATACAAGTCTGATGCGTTCCATTCACATGCCTTTCTCTAGATCTGTGTAACAAATGTTTGTTAAAACGCTTATTCTTTTATTTACTTCATGCTAATTAAGATTAACATTAACAGGAATGGTCTTATTACTTGCTTCCTTGTATGTAGAAGGAAAATAAAGGACTATGTTGGCTAAAGTGATAGCCAAATCTTTTAAAAGTTGATCGTTATGCATAAAAATTAAGGTTGTGATCACTTTGATGGTCCCGTTTAAGAAAAGTTGGATAGTTTAAAATTGAAACCAATATAAGGAATAATGTTCAACTCTACTAAAAATGTATATGGCATAAATTGTGTGCTTTAATAGGATCTACAATTTTTGTGATGTAAGTTTTTGTCCATCTCTTACCGTTATACAAAATTTAGCAAATTCATACAAAATGAATATCTCTTAAGAGTCTATTCCCAGAAAATTCAAGATACACATTTTATTTGTATGTAAATATCTTTAATATACGATATTTTAATCAAAATAGAGCCATTTTTGAGAAAATAAAAAATTTCAAAATTTTTTCCTTGTAAAGGGTAGTTTGGGCTGGAGGAGATTTACTTCAAAATCTGCGTGTCACATCCTTGAAAGATATGTAACTTAAATGCCAAGTTTTGTATTCTACCGACTTTTCGTTTTGGAGTTATCGTGTTTACAGATACACACGGACATTTTTCTAAAAACTATTTTTTTGGATTCCGGTGACCTCAAAACATTTATTTCCGATGAAATCTCGACATCGAATTTTTGGGTGGAATGCAATACCTTTTTATACACCATGTACGTAGTACATGTAGAGAAAGTAAAACATCTTTGAGAATGAAAAGGACTTCTGAGGCTATTATTATGTTCATGATATACATTTTATTTTCACATAAATATACTTAATATATGGTCTTTTAGTAAAAACTTTTAATTCGTTTTGGGAAAATTAAAGTGTTCGAACATTTTTCCAAGCAAAGAATAGTTTTGCGTGAAAGGGTTTTCTTAAAAATCACTGTGTAGTGACTTTGAAAGATGCTAAATTTAAATATCAAGTTTGTTATGTAAGAGACTTTTTATGTTTGGGTTATGCTGTTCACAGATACACATAAAATGCTCTTTTGGATTCAGGTGACCCTATAACGTGTGTTTCTAATGAAATCTCGGTATCGAATTTTTGGGTGGAATCACCTTCTCTATCTATGTACTATGTAGGAAGTAGAGGAAATTAAAATGTATTTAAATAAAATAGTCAAAAGTCAAGATACAACTTACTGTAAATTAGCAGAAGCAGCCCAGAGCCAGAGGAGAAAAATATCGAGCCAGAGGAGAAGCTTCATGTTCACACTTTGATTACTGACGGTTACTACAGGCCTTATGTTATGCAGTCACTTGTTTTATGCTATCTCTGAAGCTATAGAACAAAAGATTTTATGATTCATTGTCACCTGCAAGTTATCACCGTGTGTGGCAATATAGATTACTACTGCAGCGAATTTATCAACCTCATTTATTGCTTATTGTGTCAACAGGAAATGATTCGCTTTCGTCCGTTCTTTATCCAAACTGCTGTGAAGGAAACCGTACGAGTTTAAAGCAATATTTCCTTTAGGATTAAGAATATGATTGTACAGAGACGAGGTCCCCAGATTTGAAGCAATATTATGCTCCACGTACAGGGTGCTAAGTATGAAACAGAATTGCTTCTTGCTGGAGTCAAAGTGAAGTAGTTATTGGTGTCAAATATGAGGCGGAAATACCTTACGTACGGTGCCAAATATAAAGCTGTTTTAAGACTCCACTGTTTAACGCAAACATGCCGCTGTAGTTGGTCGATAGAAAGCGATGCGTTCTTGCTCTTAGGGAGCTATCTGGATTTTATGGTTTAATAATCCAGGGTCGTAGAATGTAGGTAGGTTTTCTTTTCTGAATAAACCATCATTGAAACTTCTTTTTTACTTTCTCTACACGTACTATGTAAGTTTACAGAGAAGGTATTGTAATGCCCCAAAAATTCGATATCGAGATTTCACCGGAAATACATATTTTGAGACTTCTTAATTCCCAAAATATCTGACGTGTTACATTCACATGACTTTCTCTACATCTCTGCAACAAATTATTGTTAAAAAGCTTATCCTTATAATTATTTCATGCTAATCGAGAAAAAAATTAATCTTATTACTTGCTTCATGGTAAGTAGACGGGAAATAAGGGAGTACTGTAGGTTAAAGTGATATTCAAAAGCTGGTTGCTATGTGATTGAAGTTCTTTTGTGTATGGACAGGAGTTGACAAATTCTCGTATGAGAAAAGTATAAGTATTTTAAAGCGGAAACCAATAACAAGAAATATCTAAAAAACGATCAACTCCACGTAAAAATGTATACAACATAAATTGTGTGTTTTAAGTTAACTTAGCTTTTGTCTACCTCTTACTGTTTACCAGTTACGCAAAATTCACCAAAATTCATTCAAAATAAGAAGGTTTTCAGAGGCTACTCTCAGAAAATTCAAGATATACATTTTATTTGTTATGTAAATATCTTAAAATACCATATTTTAATAAAAATCGTTAGAGCCATTTTGAGAAAATCAAAATTTTCGAAAAATTTTCCATGTAAAAAGTAGATGGCGTGAGGGTATTTTCTTGAAAATCTTAGTGTCGCATCCTTGGAAGATACTGAACTTAAATACCAAGTTTGGTATTTAAAGGACTATCGGTTTTGAGTTATGATGCCCACAGACACACACACACACAGATTGACACCCACACAGATAGACACACTCACAAGGATAGACAGACACGCAGACAAACATTTTTCTAAAAACACTTTTTTGGGTTGAGGGGATCTCAAAACATATATTTCCAGTGAAATCTCAGTAGCGGGTTTTTGGGTGCAATACAATACCTTCTCTATACACTATGTACGTAGCACGTGTAGAGAAAGTAAAAAAGCAATTTTAAAAACGTGTCCGTATGCGCATATGTGCCTCTGTGTGTGTATGTGTGTGTCTGTGGGCAGCATAGCTCAAAAACGAAAAGTCGGTTAAATACCAAGCTTGGTATCTTCCAAGGACTTTCAAGAAAATCCTCCCACCTCCAACTATCCTTTACGTGGAACATTTTTCGAAATTTTTTATTTTCTCAAAAATGGCTCTAACGATTTTGATTAAAATATTATATATTTAAGATATTTTTTATGACAAATCAAATGTATATCTTGAATTTTCTGGGAACAGCCTATGAAGATCTCTTTATTCTGGATGACTTTTATATAACTTGCAAGTTATAAGAGATAGACAAAGGTTTACTATACAAAAAGTATAGATCTTATCAAAACACACAATTTCTGTAATATACATTTTATTTGTAGGGTTAACCATTTTCGAGATATTCCGGATTATTGGTTTCAATTTTAGCCACTCAAACGGGAAGACATCTTTCTTCTCGTTTCTCGTTTGTTTACTCCTGGCAAGCAAGGAGTTTGTAATTTCAATTGTTGTACATAGCGGCCGGCTTTTAAAGGAATTGACTATCGCTTTAGCCTGTGCATTTTCTTATTTCCCTTGTAGACTAATTCTGCTTATGTTTATTCTGATTAGCGTGATGTAGATAAAATATTAATCTTTTGTATAAAAGGTTTGTTTGAGGAACAGTTAGAGAAAGTCATGTGAATAGAATATATCAGGTTTTTTTTTTATATAGGTAACTGGAGTTTATTTTATTTGAACTTGACGAATGAACTACGACATTGCAATCACCAGTGCTATTTACTTTCGTGGACTCCAACAAAATATATTCACTTTCTGGGATGAGTACTATTGCACTACTCCCGGATTCTCTCTTATGTTGGTGGGAGTCAAATATATTCCAGTTGAAATGCTTTCATGTTATCTAGTTAACGCGCAAGAGGTCTTTAGAGCCTGTTCCCACAAAATTCCAGATATACATTTTATTTGCCATGTAAGTGTCTTAAATATAAGAGATTTTAATCAAAATCGTTAGAGCCATTTTTGAGAAAATCAAAATGTTCGAATTTTTTTCCATGTAAAGGGTAGTTGGGGGTGGGTGGATTTTCTTGAAAATCTTCGTGATGCATTCTTGGGAGATACTGAGCTTCATATGAAGTTTGGTATTTAATGGACTTTTCATTTTTAAGCTATGCTACTCAGAGACAAACAGACAGTCAGACAGACAGACTGATAGAGAGAGAGACGGATACGGACCTTTTTCTAAATTTTGTTTTGATTCAGGGGGTCCCAAAACATGTATTTCCAGTGAAATCTCGGTATCGAATTTTTGGGTGCAACACAATTCATTCTCTACATAGTGTGTAGAGAAAGTGAAAACGATGTCGTCAAAAGCAAAATCATATTATAAGTACAAAACATAAGTATTATGCTCGATTACTAAAACACAATTTTACTTCAATAAATGAACTGAAAATAAAACCTTCATTGTTAGGAAAATATTGACGACAAGGATGGCTCAGGCGGATTTGTCTGCGACGCATTCAATATGTCGTGGGTTCGATTCCCGCGGCCGGCCTTCCATCCCACAGATTTTTTTTCCGGAGGTTTCTTCGGGTCACTCGACAAATATTGTGAAGGTTCCTTACATCCCCCAAATGTTACAATCCATTTCCTGATCCCATAATTTCCTTACCTCTTTCAAAGTTGAAGGACCAGACGACGGTGTTCTGCGGGTTGCGGTTGGATGGTGGCTTACACTGTAAAGAGTTTATCCTGGTGTCGACGTCGGTACCAATATTTGGGGCTTTCGAACCCGGGCATCCTCGGAGGGAACACCGAAGGCTCGAGGTTTGTGATCAGGGACCGGGCGGCTTCGGAGGCGTTCCATTTGTAACCATTAGGGACCCCGTCCATGCTTGCATCCGTCGTCACTCGGATCTGGTCGCCCTTCGGGTCTCTCCTTCTATCCCTCCTTGTTGGGTCACGTAAGACCCAAAGAGACCTCAGGGCTACGTGCCATACTCCACCCTAGACCTGAACCAGTATTTATATCTATAACACTGTTACTTTATATTTTGTAATTCATTTTGTATTGATTTGTTATTTTATGTTTTTTCGTTTCGTACAAATATCGGAATCACTAGAGGCAAATTAAATATTCTGTTTATTTTCATTAATTAGAAATGTTTTGGTTTTATTTATGCAATTTTGTTACTTTCTCTAGCCCGTATGTACAATGTACATAGTGGATAGAGAAGGTATCTATTATATTCTACCCAAAAATTGATACTGAGATTTCACCTGAAATACATATTTTGAGACTCCCTGATTCTCCCCCCCCCAATTTTTAGAATCATATTCGTGTGTGTGTGTGTCTCTGTGGGTTGCATAGCTCAAAAACGAAAAGTCGGTTAAATGCCAAACTTGATATTTCGGTTGAGTATCTTCCAAGGATGCGACACGAAGTTTTTTTAGAAAAAGGTGCTTGTGTGTATGTGTATCTGTGGACAGCATAACTAAAAATCGAAAGGACCGTTAAATACAATACATTTTCTGGGAATTGCCTCTGAAGCCCTCTTCGTTTTGGGTGACTTTTGTATAATTCGTAAACCATAAGAAGTAGACTAAATCTTACTACAAAAAAATATAGATCGCATTAAAACACACAATGTATGTCATACATTTCTTATCGAGTAAACCATTTACAAGATATTTCTTGTTATGGTTTTAAAATTTCCAATGCGTTTCTCAAATGGAAAGTCGTTATTCAGTTTTTTATCCTGGACATGCAAAGAGAATGGAATTCCAAAGTCATCATATAGCGACTAGCTTTTAAAAGACTCGACTATAGCTTTAGCGTAGTGCATTCCCTTATTTCCCGTCTACTTGCCGGGAATTAATAATAAGACCATCTCTGTCATGTTAATCTCGATTGGCAAGAAGTAAATAAAAGGATAAGCTTTCGTAATAGTACTTGTAAACTGCTAGAGATAGTCAAAAGCTTGCTACACATAATATGTAGATCTCGTTACGACAAACAATTTATGTGAAATGCAATTTTTTTGTGGAGTTATCAACTTCTGAGATATTCCTTGCTATTGGTTTCAATTTTGCAATATTTTTCTGTCTACAGATCATGCAAACATAATCCTTTGTAAGCCATGATATATTGACCGGTTTGTAAAAGATTTTAATATCACTTGAGCTTATTGTATTTCCTTGTACAAGGAGATAATATTGTGACAGTGAGGTTCGTGTATGCGATTACTCTCATGCTTGCTGTGGTGTGCGGCTGTAGAGCTGGAATGTGGGACATCGCAGTTGAATGCATAAACAACGGCGCAACGAAACAGGAGACTTCGGAACGTGACTCATCAACATGAATCTTCCCGATATTCGAGATTTTTCTCCAAGCTTCGGTTTCTAGCATCTTCAACAAGTTTCTAGAAAGTTTGTGACATTATTTATTAGCTATAAAAGGAAGGGGGAGGCAGTGTATTGTGTTGTGAATTGTACTGAATCGTGAATGACTGGAGTGTTATCGAGCAGTGGTGCACGACCGATGGATGCCGAGCAGCCATAAACTATCTACGCGTCGAAACATCTAGAGAAGTATACAAAGACTGTATATTGAATCAAAGACTGTAATTGTGAACACGTTTTGAGCCCATAAAGACAGTAACAGTATGCAATAAAACAATTTCTGCTAATTTTTGTTTTGATAAGCCTGAAGTTGACAGAAGCTTTATAAGAATAGTTTGTTGGAGTATAGTTGAGGAAGGTTATGCGAATGTGCCATATCAGATTTTTAATTTTAGTTGTCAGTATCTCTTTGTTGTTTTTAACACTGAAAATGAATGAGTGTATGCGCGACAAAATTAGCAATAAAACATGCCCTGAATATTAATATTTAATTTCACACTTCATATATTTTCATGTACATGTATATTAATGTGCTATTTTAATTGTAGCTATATTATTAAAATTTCCAGTAAAATAAACACCAGTTTAAAGTTTATTAATTGATACTGGTTTTATTTTGCACTTAGTAAAAGTTGCTAATGATAGGTTAATATTTCATATCATAATCATTTCGGCATTTTAGGGATAATCTTTACTTTCTCTATGCAGTACATGGTTCGTAAGTAGAGAAGGTATTGCACTCCACCCAAAAATTCTATATCGACTTTTCACCGGAAATATATGTTTTTGTCTCCTCCGTATCCAAAAAAAAGCATTTTTAGAAAATGGTGCGTGTGTGTCCGTGTGCCTGTGAACACGATAACTCAAAAACGAAAAGTAGGTAAAATACCAAACCTGGTTTTAAGTTTAGTATCTTCCAAGGATGCACACGAAGAATTTGAGGAAAACCCCTCCCTCAAATTACCCTTTACATGGGCAAGATTTCGAAAATTTTGATTCTCTCAAAAATGACTCCAGCGATTTTAATTAAAATACCGTATATTAAAATGTTGACATGACAATCCCGATTATATCTTGAATTTTCTAGGATAGCCTCTGAAGGTCTCTTTATTCTGAATGAATTTTGCATAACTGATAAACCGTAAGATGTAGACAAAAACTTAGTACATAAAATTGTAGATCTCGCTAAAACACATAATATTATGTCATACATTTTTTTGTGGAGTTGACCATTTCCGACATATTTCGTTATTGCTTTCAGTTTTTAAATAGTTAAAACTTTTCTCATACGAACATTTTTAACCTACTGCCCATGTAAAGAAACGGATTTTATTCGCATGGCAACCAGCTTCTAAAAATTTGACCATCGCTTTAACTTAGTGTATTCCCTTATTTCCCTTCTACTTAACAAGGAAGCAAGTAATTTCTACTAATGTTTATCAGAATTAGCATGAAGCATATAAGAAAGAGCTTTTTAATAATAATTTAATATATGTTTTATACAATATAATATATGCAGATATATAGAGAAAGGTGTGGATGGAAGCCATCAGATTTTTAATTTTAGTTGTGAGTTTCTCTTTGTTGTTTTAACACTGAAAAGCATTGGCTACGTATGTAACAAAATAGCAATAAAAGATGCCCTGAATATTAATATTTAATTTCACACTTCATGTATTTGCATGTAATATGCATATTAATGTGCTATTTTAATTGTAGCTATATTATTAAAATTTCCAGTAAATAAAATCGATTTATGGTTTATTAATTGATAGTGGGCTTATTTTTCATTTACTAAAAGTTGTTGATTATAGATAAGTGATAATTTTACACCTACGCGACCTGAAACTGGCAAACGCCCTACATGAATACAAGATTTTCCAAAACAAAATTTCAGGTAGTACGATGAATGTATTGACTGATGACGCTAAATAACATTTAAATTTATCTTGTTAATATAAAAGTATCTGCAGGTGTAAACCACAAGTGTTGATAGTGATTTTATTTTGCCTTTAAGTTGTTCGTACCACTTTTTGGTGGAGTAAGCAGATAGTTTGTAGTCCTTACTCAGGTTAAAATAATTTCAGTAATCTAAAGTTGTATAATTTTCCCTCTGGATTTTGTACTCTTATCTTTAAAGTAATATTTAAAGGTAGGTTATAACTGCATTTAGCTTTCAAATAACTTTTTCATTTGCACATTTAATTTATATTGGTAAATTCTCCTTCCATGAACTGCCCTGTTTACTTTCTTTACTTCGTACATAATACATAAGTAGAGAAGGTATTGCACTCCACCCAAAAATTTTATACCGAGATTTTATTGAGAATGCATATTTTAGGGTCTCCTGTATATAAAAAACATTTTTAGAAAAAGGCCTGTCTATATGAGTGTTCATATATCTGAGAACACGATAACTCAAAAACGAATAGTAGGTAAAATACCAAGTATCTTTCAAGGTGCGAAACGAATAATTTGAGTAAACTCCCTCACTCCAAACTCCCTTTCAGGGAAAAAAATTAGAAGTATTTGATGTTCTCAAAAATGGCTGTAAACAATTTCCGAGATGTTCCTCGTTATTTTTCAATTTTAAGGTACTTGAAAGCTTTTAAAAGATTTGATTATCGCTTTAGTCTAGTTTATTCCCTTATTTCCCTCCTACTTACAAGGAAGGAAATAATAATACCATTTCTGCTAATATTTATCACGATTAGTATGAAGTAGAAGAATAAGCTTTTTAACAATAATTTACTACAGAGATGTAGAGAAAGTCATGTGAAGGGAACGCATCAGATTTTAAAGGAAAGAAGAAGAACAGCTGTATAAATGTGTCCTGATCATCTCTGATATTGGTCGTTGGACATATATTTATTGCACACAAGAAAACGGCAACGGCTTACAAGCCAAGAATTCTCATTTAATAATTAAAATAATAACGGCAAATAAAGTTGCTCTTGAGGCTGCAATCAGATTAGAAACTTTGAAATTGGTACAGAGATTTTTTAGAAGATCTGGGTGTAAATTCGAAATAACTGTCCGGAATCTTGGAGTGGAGTGGTCTGGAGAATGGATAGGGCAGGACGCTAATTTGGTGATTGAGCCACCGTATTCAGTCAAGTTTCTACTTCTGCCGTATGAGAACGTTTGAAGTCGCGTCTATTGCCGGAAGTGGAACGCGAGACTATTTTGTTAACACTGAGTTAACCATACATTCGTTTTAGTTATCTATGATTTGAACTTTCTCTTGAGTGTATTCCCCTATTTAATGTATACTTATAAGGAACTAAGTAATCTGCTAATATTACTTCTCGATTAGCATAAAGTAGATAGAAGAATAAGCTTTTGTAAGAATAGATTATTGCAGAACAGATAAAGTTGTATGAATGGAACGCATTAGATATTTAAAATTGCACCATGTGGAAAATTTTCAAACCCATTGAATGTGAGATATAAAACAAGATTGTAAAACGTTTTAAAGATAAAAAGCTGAAACTTCTTATTTTGCGATTTATGTTTATATCAAACTGTTAAAAATCTGATGGGTTCCATTCACACAACTTTCTCTATCTCTTCCAAACACAAACTGTTTTCTTACAAAAGATTATTCTTTTATCTACATCATGCTAATTGAGATAAATATTAGTAGGGTTGGCATTTATTACTTGATTTATTGTAAGTAGAGAGAAAATAAGAGTATATATATATATATATATATATATATATAAGCGATAGTCAAATGCTTTAAAAACTGATCGCTATGTGAAACAATTGAGGTTCGGTTTGCTTGGCATGGTCCCGTTTGAGAAAAGTTAGGTAGTTTAAAACTGAAACCAATAACAAGGATATCTTAAAAAAGGCCAACTCTACAAGAAAAACGTAGGTATATGACATATATTATGTTTTAGTGAGATCTGCATTTTTATATTAAGTTTTTGTCTATCTCTTACGGTTTAACCGTTATGCAAAATCCTGCAAAACTCATCCGGAATAAAGAGGTCTTCAGAGACTATTCCCAGAACATTCAAAATATAAATTTTATTTGTGATGTTAATAGCTTTAACATACCGTATTTTAATCAAAACTCTTAGAGCCATTTTTGAGAAAAACAAATTATCATACTTTTTCCATATAAAGGGTATTTTGTGGTGGACGGATTTTTTGAATCTTCATATTGCATCCTTGGAAGATATTAAACATAAATACCAAGTTCAGTTTTTAACGGCCTTTGCGTTTTTGAGCTATGCTGGCCACAGTCACACACCCACCCACAGCAGTATATTTCTAAAAATACCTTTTTCGGACTCAGGGGACCTCAAAACATATACTTCCGGTGAAAGCTCGACATCGAATTTTTGGGTGCAATATAATACGTGTTAGAAAAAGTAATTAGAAGAAAATGCAATGGAAAACTTGGAGTTCGTATTTAGCACTGGAAATAATTTTAGTTTAACAAGACGTAAGTATGAAAGGAGCTGATTTTTCTTTCTCAACACGTACTATGTACATAGTGTATAGAGAAGATATTGTATTCCACCCAAAATTCGATAGCGAGATTTCACCGGAAATATATGCTTTGGGACCCCCTGAAACCAAAAAATAATTTTTAGAAAAATATCCGTGTGCGTCTGTGTGTGTGTGTGTTTGTGTATGTATGTGCGAGTGTCTGTGGGCAACATAGCTCAAAAACGAAAAGGGCGTTAAATACCAAACTTTTCTCATGCGGGAACTTGTCAAAGCTTGGCCACGCAAATAAACGGATTTCAGTCCCATAGCAACCACATTTCAAAACATGTGACTGTCGGTTTAGCCTAGTGTATTTCCTTAGTTCCCTTCTACTTATAAGGAAGCAAGTAATAAGATTGTTTCTGCTAATGTTTTAGCATGAAATAGATAGAAGAGTAAGATTAACAATAATCTGTTACAGAGATGTAGAGAAAGTAAAGTGAATGGAGCTCATCGGATTTTTTCTAGAATGTCTTCAAAGAACTTTCTACTCCCGGTTCTCTGTTACATCCTGTATGTAGCTGGTTAATGAGTGATTAAGCACCGCAGATGCATTCCAATTGCATACGTAAGCGCTCACCTGCCTATAACAAACATGCATTACTAATGCATTAAGTACAAAGGTTCTCTGTAAATGATTGTCCGATGATTAATGCCTTTACTGTTCAAACCTTATAAGCTCTTATCGAAAAACTCTCGATTCTTCCATGGATGAACAACAAAAATCTAATTTGTTACAAAAGCTAATAAAATAGACTATCCTGGCTTTATGTGGTACGACTTTAAGCTGACAAAGATTTGTTTTTACTTTCTCTACATAGTGCATGGTACCTAGGTAGGGAAGGTATTGCACTCCACCCTAAAATTCTATGTTGAGATTTCACCGGCAATACACGTTTTAGGATCCCCTGTATCCAACATAATTTTACTTTCTCTCCATGTACTATGTAGAAAATGTATAGAGAAAGTACTGAATTCTACCCAAAAATTCGAGACTGAGATTTCACCGGAAATGCACGTTTTAGGGTCAATTGTATAAAAAGAAAAGAAAGCATTTTTACTTTCTCTACACCTACTATGTACATAATGTATAGAGAAGGTATTGCATTCCACTACAAAAAATATATACCGAGATTTCACGTTTTACGGCCCCCTGTGTCCAAAAAAAAGAACAAAAATTTTAACAAAAAGGTCCGTGTTTGTGTGTCCGTGTGTTTGTAAGCAGGATAACTCAAAATTACCAAACTTGGTATCAAGTTTAGAATCTTCTAAACAATATGAAGATTTTGAGCAAACTTACCCGAACCCATACTACCTTTTACATGGAAAAAATTAGAATAGGTATTTGGATTTTCTCAAAAATGCCTAACGATTTTGATTAAAATATAGTATAACAAAGATATTTATATTAAAAATGAAATGTATATTTTGAATTTTCTGGGAATAGCTTCTAAAACGTTCTTTATTCTGGACGAATTTTACTGAAATTTGCATAACTGGTAAACTACAAGAGATAGAAAAAAATGTAGATATCGTTAAAACACACAATATATTCATGTACATTTTTCGTGGAGTTGATCATTTTTGAGATATTTCTTCTTATTGGTTTCGGTTTTAAAATACTTAAACTTTTCGCATACGGGAATGTGTCAACTCCTGGCAATGGAAGAAAAGGAAACTGATTTCATCCACATGGCAACCAGCTTTTAAAAGATTTGACTATCACTTTAGCTTAGTTTATTCCATTATTTATCTTCTACTTACAAAAAAGCAAACAATAAGACCATTTCTCGAATAGCATGAGGTAATTAGAGTAAACTTTTTAACAGTAATTTGTTCCAAGATATAGAGAAAGTCATGTAAATGGAACACAACAGTTTTCTTTTTTAGAAAAACACCCGTATGTGTGTCCGTGTATTTTTGAACACGATAACTCAAAAAGGAAAAGTCAGTGAAATACCAAACTTAGTTTTTAAATTTGGTATCTTCACAAAGATTTCGAGGAAGATCTTCCCACCCCAAACAACCCTTTACATGTAACTATTTTCGGAAATTTTGATTTGCTCAAAAATTTCTCTAACGATTTTGACTAAAATACCGTATATTATATATATATATATATATATATATATATATATATATATATATATATATATTTACAGGGCAAATAAAATGAATATTCTGTATTTTCTGGGAAGAGCCTATGAAGAGCTCTTCACTCTGAATGAATTTTACTAAATTTTGCATAACTGGTAAACCGTAACAGATAGACAAATCCTTACCACAGAAAAATGTAGTTCACATTAAAACGCATAATTTGTAATATATATTTTTTCTCGTGGAATTGACCATTTCCTAGTCTTTTTTGTTATTGGTTTCAGTTTTAAAATACTTATAACTTTTCTCATATGGGAAATTTCAACTCCTGGTGATGCAAAGAATTGGATTTCAAACACACGGTGACCAGCGTATTTCCTTATTTTACTCCTACTCACAAGGAAGCAGGTTATAAGACCGTTTCTGCTAATATTTTTCTCGAATAGCTTGTAGTAGAAGAATACGCTTTTTAACAATAATTTGTTACAGAGATGTAGAGAAAGTCAAGAGAATTGACACAACAACCTTTTTATTATTGTGCTATTACATCAATTCTGGAAAGTTTTTGGTTAAATTTACTTTCAGATTACAATATTGCATTAACTGTTATTCAGGATAGTTCTTATCTGATATATTATAGGCAGGAAGTGTTACCATGATGGAGTAATGAACCTTTCAGCATAAACTGGGGCTAATTTGGCCCTCAATGGCTACCATGGTTCAACTTTGAAAGATATACTACTTTATAAATATACTCTGTATTTTGGTATTTTGTATCGTTTTCAATGTGTATTTAAGAAAATGTTGCTGAATCTTGTAACAGAGAGGCTCAAAGTTTGGAGAAATCTATTAATTTGTTGTCTGGCACATATGTACAATGTACATAGTAGGTCCAGGTCGTGAGGACCGCATTAACCGGCCGGGAGGGGCTCGAGGCGCTGACCACGTCTCACCCTCCAATACTGCACCCCATCCATGACGTCTGTAGTGGACCGAGATGGGGGACGCAGCGGCCGGGCGGTAGGCCAAGGCTCCCCGTGAGCTGTCGTGCCATGGAGTTACGTTACATAGTAGGTAGGGTATACCACTATGTTTCTAGCAACAGAAATGTGCTTTATTTTGGCATGTTCATCCCCTTTTCAATTTCATCGCATGCGATAGCTTTTAAAATATTTTACTTTCCCTTCTGCTTACAAGAAACTAAGTAATAAGACAATTTCCCCTAATCCTTTTCTACCTTAATATAAACTGTAATTTGTTTGCAGAACAGGCAGAGAAAATCAATTTTTTTTTCGGGGAAGCTGAGGTTTATTTTCTATTTTATCATAGTGTAATTAGCTCCTAGACAACTTAAATATTCTGTCTACCCTAATGTCTTCAGAATTTATTGCACGATTGTACTATTTTGTATATGAATCAGTTACAATATTTAAGCAAAGGAAAAAGGAGCAATATATTATCTAGTTCACTTCCAGATTAGAGTTTGTAGCAACAGATATATGCTTTATTTTGGGGTGTTCCACCCTAATGCTGTGAGCCCTCAATATGTTGTCACAAAAATGCTTTTTGACATGTGATTTGCTGTCTACTCGCTGATTCTATGCAGTACCTTTTGCTAAACGCAACACAGTCGAACAACTGAGTACGTAACAAATAACAATTGGGACACAGCTACCACATTGGCAGAGCTTTTCACATCCTTCAATTCACTGGATGGTACTTTAGGAAGAAAGTAGTTTTCTGCTAAAGGAAGCGAATCCCAAAACCTCATTCTCTCAGCATAAAGATTCGTTTTCATGGTAAGATTTACGATGTTCTTTCCAGTATCAGCTGCTTTCTCTATGTGAAGGTAATCCAGAGTATCAATTCCAGCCACTGGGAACCACCGCATGTTCAAGCGCTCGTCATCTCTGACATTATCAGGCTGTGGATTCCTGAAAGTAGACAGAGATTATGTGTAAAAAACAATTTATACAATGAAGTTCCAGAATGTGAAACTGTAATTTCACTTAATATAACCTCGAAAAAACTTTAAAAGAGAAGCCGCGTATCTGAATTTTCTTAAGAAACTGAGATGCTTTAATAGATTATTATTAAAACTAAATATGCATTGGATAGGTAGAGTCAGAACAAAAAATTCACTGTTACAGCCGGGATTTGAACTACGTATCTCCCAATCTCTAGCCGATAGCTCTACCACTAACATGACAACATTCGGGCATGATATTAGATTTTTTAACTGATGCGCATGTCACCTGTCTCGCACAGAACTTATGTGGAAAAACAATTGAAAATTAAGTATTTATTGTTAATAAAGCGATAATAAATAACACAAACAAATGCATAATAAATATATATATAAATATAACACACTGCTAGCATGAATTACAGAATGAAGCTTTTTAAACTTACGCCTACAGGTCCATTTGTTTTTCGAACGCGATATATTTTATGAGCAGATCGGCAATAGACATATTTTGATATGAATCATAATCAACTAGCCAATGAAGGCACACTGCAAACCGTTGTTTATAAATGACAGCCGCTAATGTGTACATCTTTCAAGCTTTACAATGTGCAAAATAAATTTTTCAAAGTTTAACTAAAAGGAGTGATATGGGATAATTCTTTCTATTGTTTCAGAAGTATTTTTCTTTGTATCATTCTTTTGAACATATTATCACCATTCTTCCCTCAACACTTTTTAGAATCAACTGGAATACCTCGACGATATTCAGATTATCCAGACGTTTATACCTCATGAAATATCATTACGTATTACTCATATACGTATTACCAGAAGAATCGCTTTGTTTGAATTACCTAATTGTAGATTGACCAAAATAATAAATAATTTTCCCATCATGGTATTAAAGATCGCGAACAAAATTACATCCCATGTAAGTATATGAATTGGACTAGAAGGCCGTTCTTTCTTTCTTTCTTTTCCTTCTTTCTTTCTTTCTTTCTTTCTTTCTTTCTTTCTCCTCGTATGTTGGACTTACATCCTCCAGGACTTACAAACCAGCGTCTGAGGTCAGACGCCTGTTGAAGAGCTCTGGATCAGAGAGAAGCTAGATGGGTGATGAGCCCGACCCCTGATATGAAAATGAGGAAGTGGATGCTATGAAATTACGGTGAAATTGATGGCAGAAAATATTCTAATATAGCAATTGGTGGAATGAATAGCAGGGAAAACCGGAGAACCCGAAGAAAACCCGTCTAAAGTATATTTTTGATTGGAAATCAAGTGTACTTATTATACTAAATAAATATTTTACTTTATTTTCCTCATTAAATCATACCCTTATGTAGTTGAAATTAGGAAAGAAGCAAATTAATTGTAACAGTTTTGACCTGATGGTAAGATAAATAACTATTAGACGCTGCTATTAAAAATAAATCTTTTAACAGGATATTTTTATAACTTAACGTACTTTAACCTGGTTAGTCATATCGGACGATGAATGAAATTGGTGAAATGATGATTAAATCATTTCGGGGTCCATGGAGCTTAGAGTTACTTGACATTCGTCTTCTCAGAATAAAGGAAAACCCGAAAAACCTTATCCGAGTAGCTCACCCTAAGCGAGATTCGAACCGAAAGAAAACCTGACCAAATGCTGCTTCGGCCACCAAAACGGAAATCTTTTAACAAATTATCTTTGGATAAAATTGGGTATAATTAAAGTCGCGCAAAAAGGTATCCTCTTTTCTTTATTTCTCTTGCTGGAGAGTCTAACACAGGTTTTCTCTAATCTCCTGCAGCAGCAACGCTCACTGTGTGTCATAATAGCTGTCACAAACTCTCGCTTAGGATAGCACCTTACGTCGCGTCAGAAACGCACTCACTATCTCATTTAGAACTTGCTCATTCGGTAACAGGCACGCTTATATAGTCGCTGGAATTTTCTATAGAGTCTTGCACGTTCGAGGAAAGATTCTTTCACAGAAACTTCCAGAAGATTCTGGTTGTCTCTTGATACCGTTTCTGGTGTTTATGCTGGACTAGAGGCCGGCTGGTTGGCGGCATCCAATTATTAGCTCGCTCGAGCCAGAACTGCATCACATTATAGATACTTTATTTTCAAGGCTATGGAAATATATGTATACTTCTTTTAACTCTAACAATAGGATTAACATATTTACACCAACCTAGACTATCTTACTAACTGGCTAATGGATATCCTATACGTCCCTTGTACTACATTTAAAGGATAGTTGGAGAAGTCTGTTATCTGTTATTCATTAAATGTATGTCAGCTGTCTTTCTACTTATTTATGAGCTTCGCTAAATATACCTAAAATCATTTTGTTGTTTATTTACGATACTAGTTCCTGCTGCATGCTGATTTTATTAGTTTTACTGCAGATTTTGTTATTCAGTTTTAAATTTCAAACGTTATCATAGACACAGCAATCATCTTATTGAGTTTAATTTGCATGTGATTTCGTCCAGTTTTTACTGTCACCTCAAAAAGTTATCACTCTCACTTCATCAACGTCATCTAATTAAAATTTTCCCCATGACTTCACTTAGTTCTCACTGTCTCGTTACTATTACGATCTAATACAGCTTTACACTATTGCTTCACTTAGTTCTCATTATCACTTTATTTAGTTCTCTCTATAACTTCATCAATGTGATCTAATACAAAATTTCACTATCACTTCACTTAGCTCTCACTGTTACCTCATAGTGTAAATTTTCGCTGTCACTTGTTATTTGACTTAGTTCTCACTCTGATCTAGTTAACATTTTCACTGTCATTTTACTTAGCTCTCACTATCACCTCATTTTGTTTGCGATACAGTGTCGCAATGGAGTACACACAACGTAGCTTCTTCTTCGGATGGCTCACTCGTTGGGGAGTCGAACACAAGACTTCTCCATTTTTCTGCAGTAGCAACACTCACCGCAGATTACAAATGTCATCACAAAATCACTAGGAGAACATCACTTTTTGTCGCACCAGAAGACCCCTCACTAACTCGCGAGAGCATTCGCTTATATAGCTGTGGAAAACTTCCATAGAACATTTTAATGTTCTGGAAGCGGGAAAAAGGGAAACTTTCAGAAGATTCTGGTTATTGGTTGATAGCACTTTGAGTGCTTTTTGTCCTCAGTGGTCTGGGGTTAACGTGCTAGCATCTGGTTCCCAAGATCGCGGTCCAAACCCGGTGTGGGGCGATGGATAGTTTCAGGTGTAAACATTCTTAGCATGGCTTCCTTTGGAAGTCCCATATATTTACAACACGTAAAATAACCTAAAGCCTGATAAAGAGGCCTCTGAGCAAAATTAAACAATCTTTCAGTATGGGACACTGAGAACCATAGCAGTTAAAGACCGTCCATAAGTAACACTCAATTTCGGTTGTTACGTTGAGCGAGAGGCTTCCAGGTCTACTATCTGCTCCAACTGCCGGTCGCCAGCCCCTCTACAAACTTGGGCCATAGCCAGTGTCTGTCTTTCAGTGAACATAAAATGCAGCCACTTGTTTCATATTAAGTTACTAATTTTGATTTTAATGTCTTCATTCCTGCAACAAGTTGCATTGCATCGCAAATAATTCAAATTGTTAAATTGTTTCCAAATTGATATGCATAACCAAACTTTCCCCCAAAACGCTATTAATTTCTTTTATTTTACAATGTTTAATTTTGTTACTGTCCGCAATTATTAGTTCATAATCAATATCTCAAAAATAAAAATGCTGTGAAATTAAATTAATTATTTTAAAATATTTATTATCTTAGTTTTTGGCGAAAATAGGATGCAGTATAAATAATTTTTTCTGGTTCGATGTACATTTAATATTATGAGTGGATATACGTACCCGTATTTAGCAAAGTTTGTCCATAAGGTGACCAACAGATCAATGACCTTCCGATCTGGGTGATCTGAGGGCCAGTTGTCCATAGTGGGAGTTTTGAAGAGGTAGATAGTTTCATCTCCGTGCTCTACTCCTGCATACAAAAAGATGGAAAATGCTTGATTACTGAAACGACATATGCAAGCCAAGGACTCTTTCATTGTATTTAATTTCCTTTTAACCACGGAGACACTATACTGTTGAGACGTGCTCTACTATGTCCAGGAAGGACCTAGCGCGGCGACTTCCCTATGAAGTGTCAGATTCATATTCGCGAGGTTCCGGATTAATTCCTGTCGACCAACCGCCCATCCAGACCGTGGATGTTTTCGTCGTGTTCCCTGGTGTTTAGTCGAATTGCTAATTTTTCTTTCATTCTGTTTCCTTCTTTTGCTTCAGGTGTACTTCTAGTTTTCGAAGCGTATGGCGGTGCCGGACAGAGGGCGCGGATGTCTTTCCAACGAAAACATTTTCCCATGGATAATAGAGAGCTTATAGATTGAACGAATCGTTCATTTAGGCAGTTCCACTAGTGGAACTAGTCTTTGAGCTAGGTACTATTCAGGACTTCCGTATGTGTCTATCGCTTGTAGTGCCTTAATTTCATCCCTTCCGCCTGAGGTGAGGTAGCCGCAATATTCTATGTCGAAGGACGAACCTGTTCAAAATTTGTTTACATCCTTTCCACGAAACAAACAATTACTTTTGTACTAACGCGAATGAGTGCATAAATGAGCTCAGGGACTGAAATTCTGCTAAAGGAGCCCCCCCCCCCAAAAGCCAATCTGCTTTTCTAAACTCATATAAGAACCCAAATTGTCATCTGAGTTACAGAGATTATCACTATGACAAAACGTTGACTATTATATAGCTCTAAGAACAATAAATATAATAAAGAGTTATGATTTGTTAAATTCACATTGAATTCTGTAACTATCATGTCGTCAACATTGATGCTAAGCAAAGCAACAAGTGAAGCAATTTTTTATAGTGTTTAATGCCCACTTTTATTACTATAGCACCGCAGGCGATGACACTAATGATACATGGAAAGAAGATGGAGTACCGGTGAAATGAGATGGTTGGGGTAAACCGGAGAATCCGAATAAAACCCGCCCCTACGCCGCTTTCTTCACTACAAATCCCACATGGGGTCGCTTCAGATTGAACCCGGGCCACCTAGGTGAGAGGCGAGTGGGCTAACCACTAGGCCACGGTGCGGTCACGCAGCTCATTGAGCATCAAGTCCATGAAATAGGTAAAACAATATATTTCTAATCTATAGCATATAGTATATCTATACTATATCTAGTATATCTAGTGTATGCCATTTGTGTTCAAAGAATTTCATTCTTCTTCTACTTTCTCTACACGTACTATTTACGTAGTGTATAGAGAAGCTATTGTATTCCACCCAAAAATTCGATACCGAGATTTCACCGGAGATATATGTTTTGAGACCCGCTGAATAAAAAAAAAAGCATTTTTAGTAAAAGGCCAATGTTTTGTGTGTGTGTGTGTGTGTGTGTGTGTGTGTGTGTGTTTGTGTCTGTGGACAGCAGAGCACAAAAACGAAGAGGCCGTTAAATATAAAACTTGGTATTTAACTTCAGTATCTCCCAAGATTGCAACAGGGAGAGTTTCAATAAAATCCTTCCACCCCAAACTACCCTTCACATGGATAATTTTTCAAAAATTTTGATATTCTCAGAAATGTCTTTAACGATTTTGATTAAAATATAATATTTAACATATATAAATGACAAATATGATGTAGGTCTCGAAATTTCTGGGAATAATCTGTGAAGACCTCTTTATTCTGGATGAATTTTGCATAAGCATAATTTTTGGTGAACCGTAAGAGGCAAAAAAAAAAAACAAACAAAAAAACTACTATTCAAAAAAAAAAAAATAAAAAAAAAAATAAAAAACCGCAGAGCTCGTTAAAACACATAATTTATGTCCTATAGTTGTTTTTTTTTTTGTAGAGCTGACCCATTTCTGAGATACTGATTGTTATTGGTTTCAGCTTTAAAATACTTCTATTTTTCTCCTGGCCATACAAATAAACGAATCTCAATCACATAGCAACCAGCTTTTAAAAGATTTGATTATCGCTTTAGCCCTAGTGTATTCCTTTATTTTCCTTCTACTTATAAGGAAGCAAGTAATAAAATCATTTCTGCTTATGTTTATTTCGATTAGCATGACGTAGACAGAAGAACAAGCTTTTTAACAATAAGTTGTTTCAGACGTAGAAAAAGTTATCTGAATGGAACTCCGAGTTTTTCCACTTTTATCACAAGTAACTATTTTTAAATTAAAGACTTGAGAATTTATAAGGCACTGACATTTTATTTACCATACTTAATCAACGTTGTTCTGTAAGTTTGTAATTATTCCAGAACGAAAAAATGTCTAGCAACTAGACAACAATAGGTTTATTTTCAAGCGACGCGTTATTCATGAGAATTTACATTTAATCAAGAAGCTCAATGAAAAGGAAAGAACACAGATGTTATTGTTAGTTGGTTCTGGTGATAGAAAGAAAACCCTAAAAGAGCTGTGTTATTTATTTAATGAGCTGACTCCAAACAAATACGTAACTAAAAACTTTTCAAGAAGTATGACGCTTGTGAAGAATAAGGCTAAATCCAATAGTCTAAAATCTGCTACGATGAAGTAAATTAAATTTCAATATTCTCTAATTTTGAAGTTTTCATTTTAGAAAAACATGTTTTAAAGAAAAGTATTGTAATATATTTAGAACTATCAGAATATCTCAAATTTATACCAATGGTTATATTTAAAATTCTGAAGTTCACGCCCTCATTCCACTTGGAGCCCACTGGGCGCTGCTGCTTATGCTGCCTCTACCTCTCCAACATGGAGAGTCAATATTCCGAGCTTTTGTTCATCTGTATATAAAAATAATTTTTTTTTGCCCAAAGTTTAGCTAATAATACAGCAGATTTACCATAAAATATGAACAGAACAATTACCTAAGTTTTCTTTTCCATATTATACATGAAACCAAGATCAGACTCACTGACGATACATTATTTTCGTAACAATTTATCATGAGGTACGTAACCGAATGGAAACATCGTGTTTTACATTAAACGCGTAAACGATTAATAAAGGTGTTTCTGTATTAACAAGAAGTAGACAGGAGAATACGCTTTTATGAGAACAATTTGCAGAAATGTGAATAGCAGGATTACTTCTCCTTCTCACTGAGCCAGGTGGCTCAGGGCTTCGTCGGAGACTGGCATTCTAGAGGTCGTGGGACCGGTTCCTGCGGTCGGGAATCCAATGGGTCACAGGGGTTTTCCCGGATCACTAGCAAATCCCAGGGAGCTTTCCTCATTCCCCCAAACTTCCTGTCCCTTCATTTCATCTAACCGGTCTCTTTCAGGGTTGTAAGTGTCGGCGAGAACTGCGGTAGTGACACCATTCCGTGGTAGTGCCTGCGCTCTGGAAATACACTTTCGGCGGCGGGATGGCGTTGGTAAGTTGTCTGTAGACCCAAAGATTCAATAGAACTAGGGCGCAGGCTCTTAGCGCTCCTCACATCGGGATGAAAAACTGCTTGGAATATGCTAGGGACTCTCTACGATGGCTTTTCCTCTGCCATCCGGTTTCGTCGTTCTTTGAATTATACTCATCTCATCCAATGAGCGCTGATTCACTCGCCGTCTCCGCTGATAAGCCAGAGGGGTAAAACTAAGGTCCCTCGCGCCAGTTCCCCACTGACAGCCCTGTTGAGTTCTGCAACTCTTTTAAAGCACGAAGAGATGTCTGTACAAGTCAAATATGGGGCAGTTGGGCCACCTAGTAGGTATAGATAGGTTATATAACGGGGGGGGGGACATCTCGTACACTGCGATCTACATAGATTTAATGTGGCTACAAACCCCCAGGAGGAAAGCATGTGAAGGCACCACAGGAGACTATAGGCCACAGAAACGACCGAAAGTCTCTAATATCCAGGCTCGAAGACCTGTTTCACTGCTGGAACTACCGAGACGGATGATGAAGGACCCAGTAAACAAGCAACCCTCTATTGCCCACGGGAAGTACCCTTTCCTTTGAGAAAGCATCTGTCCCACCTGTCTGGTAGCTTATAAGTATGTTCAGCAGGAGGAAGATTATGTATTCATTCAATAAATCTGTTTTTTTTTTTTTTTGTGATGAGTATAGGATTGGTCGGTTAGAAATTATCCAGTAGTCACGAAACTAGGCAACCACCTAAAGAAGCATACCAGAAAAAACTACCGACTAGAAAAAACTACGAAAAACCCAGTGAGTGGGCGGGAATCGAACCCATCACCTTCCAAATGTGAGCATCACATTAACCGTGGAATTTATTCGCTGGATATTTCGGAATAGTAATAGTAATAATAATAATAATAATAATAGTCACTGTACTATACGTTATGTTACTATTGATCACATCGTATAAGGGAAAAATAAAGGTGTATTAATATTATGAAATATTACAATTGTATGAAAAAAACTGGTACAAAATGGTATTGTTTCTGGCTGCAGCGCACAAAAGTGTATAAAGTGCTTAAACATTATTTTCATGCAGTTCTATGTATTGGAGGTCATAATTTTCCCAGCACATTAACTGTCTAAACAAAAAACAGTAATCCTATTTACCATATTTGTACGCTTCATCAAGCAGTGAGTAGCGACCTCTGTACGCAAAGTTGTACTTATAGATGGGCCTATGTCCTGCCAGCATGTGCAGAATTACGGCTAAATGCGTCCCATGATAGATACCGCGATCTCCATATACCTGAAATAAACACAAGCAATAATGAGACACTATCGATCTCCCGCAGAATCTGGGGAACAGAACGCGAAATGCGTCACAACAAAACAGTCCGCGTTAGGGCGTTTTGGAACGAAAAGAACATAATAAACAACATAATATATCCGTGCAATTTAATCATTATAGGCAGTTTTGAGAAAATGATAAGTTTATTCCATGTAAAACACAGTTCATGGTGAGGGATTTTATTGAAAGTTTCATGTTGTATGTTTTTAAGATATGTGGTAGCCTTTATCGATTATGTAAAAGCCTTTGATAGAGTCAAAAGAAATGTATATTTTATGGAATATTTTGAATGAGGAAGGCTTTTAAATCACTTAGTAAGAACTATACAAAGTTTTTATGCCGAAAAAGGGAATATCAAATGGAAATAAAGCAAAAAAAAAAAAAAATCTGATGTGTTCCATTCACATGACCTTCTCTACTTCTCTGCAACAAACTATTGTTAAAACGCTTATGCTTCTATTTACTTCATGCTAATCGAGAAAAAATTAACAGAAATAGTCATATTACTTGCTTCCTTGTAAGTAGAAGCTAAATGAGGGAGTACCTTAGGTTAAAGTTATAGTCAAAAGCTGGTTGCTATGTAACTGAAGTTCCTTTGTTTGTATGAACACGAGTTGACAAATTCCTGTATGAGAAAAGTATCAGTATGTGTGTGTCTGTGTGTCTGTGGACAGCATAGCTCAAAAACGAAAAGACCGTTAAATACCAAACTTGGTATTTAAGTTTGGTATCTTTCAAGGATGCGACACGAAGTTTTTCAAGAAAATCCCTCACCCGCAGCTACCCTTTGCATGGAATTTTTTCCGAAAATGTTGATTTTCTTAAAAATGGTTCTAACGATTTTGATTAGAATGTCAAATGTTAAAGATATTTACCTGACAAATAAAATGTATATCTTGAATTTTCTGGGATTAGCCTCTGAAGACTACTTTATTTTGGATGAATTTTACGGAATTTTGAATAACTGCTAAACCGTAAGAGATGGACAAAACTTTAACACACACAAAATATAGAGCACATTAAAACACAAAATTTATGTTATATATATATTTTTTCGTGAAGTTAATCCTTTTTTAGATATTCCTTGTTTTTGGTTTCAGCTTTGAAAAAATGGTACTTTTCTCATACAAATTTCTGTCCATACAAACAAAGGAACTTCAGTCACATAGCAACCAGCTTATGGTTATCAGTTTAACCTGTAGTACTCCCTTATTTCCCTCCTACTTACAAGGAAGCAAGTAATATTTAAGACTATTTCTGCTATTTTTACTTTCTCTATACGTACTATGTACATAGTGTATAGAGAAGGTATTGTAATGCACCCAAAAATTCGATACCAAGATTTCACCAGAAATACATGTTTTGAGACCTCCTGAATCCAAAAAAAAGCAGTTTTAGAAAAATGTCCGTGTATGTGTGTGTGTCTGTCTGTCTGTGTGTGTCTGTGTGTATGTGTGTGTCTGTGTGTGTCTGTGTGTGTCTGTCTGTCTGTGTGTGTCTGTGTGTATGTGTGTGTCTGTGTGTGTATGTGTGTGTCTGTCTGTCTGTGTGTGTCTGTGTGTATGTGTGTGTCTGTGAGCAACATAGCTCAAAAACGAAAAGTTCGTTAAAAACCAAACTTGGTATTTGGGTTTGGTACCTTCCAAGGATGCAAAACGAAGATTTTCAAGAAAATCCCCTCACTCTCAACTACCCTTTACATGTAACTTTTTTCGAAAATTTTGTTTTTCTGGAAAATGGCTCTAACGATTTTGATTAAAATTCAAAGATTAAATACATTTACCTGAAAAATAAAATGTATAACTTGAATTTTCTGGGAATAGCCCCTGAAGACTACTTTATTCTGGATGAATATTACAGAATTTTGCATAGCTACTAAACCGCAAGAGATGCACAAAAACTTAACACACAAAAAACGTAGAGCACATTAAAACACACAATTTATGTCATGTATATTTTTTTTCGTGGAGTTGATAGTTTTTGACACATTCATTGTTTTTGGTTTTAGCTTTGAAAAAATTATACTTTTCTCATACAAATTCCTGTCCATACAAACAAAGGAACTTCAGTCACATAGCAACCAGCTTATGGAAATCAGTTTAGCCTATGGTACTCCCTTATTTCGCTTCTACTTACAAGGAAGCAAGTAATAAGACTATTTCTGCTAATTTTTTCTCGATTCGCATGAAGTAAATAGAAGTATAAGCTATTTAACAATAATTTGTAGCAGAGATGTAGAGGAAGTCATGTGAATGGAACACATAAGATTTTTATGTTTAGTATCTTCCAAGGATGAGACACGAAGAATTTCAAGAAAATTCCCCTCCCGCAAACTAACCTTTACATGAACAAATTTTTGAAAATTCTGTTTTCCTCAAAAATGGTTGTTACAATTTTGATTAACATTCTGTATATTAAAAAAATTACATCACAAATAAAATTTATATTTTGAATTTTCTGGTAGTATCATGTAAAGACCGCTTTATTCTGAACGAGTTTTGCAGAAATTTGCATAACGGTTAAACTGTAAAAGACAGACCAAAGCTTACTGCACAAATATTTAGATCTCATTTACACACATAATTTATGTCATATACATTTCTATTCCTTGTTATTGGATTCAACTTTAAACTACCTAACTCAAACGGAACCATGCAAAGCGAACTAAACCTCAAGTTTCACATATAGGCCAGCTTTGAAAGATTTGAATATAGCTTTAGCCTAATACATTCAATTACTAACCTTCTAATTACAATGAAGAAAGTAATAAGACCAGTTCCGCTAATGCTTATCTCGATTATAATGCAGAGAAAAGAATAATCGTTTGTAAGAATAGTTTATATATGGAATAGCTAGAGAAATTTATGTGAATGGAACATCGGTTTTTTAAATTTATTTTTATTAAGAGTAACCAAAATAAATATTTATGGTGAAATCTAGACACTGAAATTGCAATACTTTATCTTACTTACTAAGGTAGATGGTAGAGGAAGTAAAAAGAATGAATTTAAGTATTCATACCTGCATTAGTTTATCGAGAGATTTGTTTGCGAATGGCGCATCAAGATCCTCGAAATCATAAAACTTCAATATAGCATCCCTTATGCTTTTAAATTCTTCAGAATCTACGCTGGTTTCCAAATTTAAAGCCTGGTTCAGCACGTATTCCTTGTTTAAATTGTATTCCTCCCTTAAAGTTTCGTTTTTAAGTAATGCTGTAAAGAAAACAATAGTGCATGAGATGTAAATCAGATTATCGTTCTTAATTTGATGTTTTATGTGTATTCGAGTAAATGGAGGAAAAGAAGGTGTTACAATAACATGCCTTTCTGTTCCCTCTATCATTTATTAATGACTATAAAATTATTCTTATGAACGTTTACTTTTCTATTTACTTCATTTTAATTGAGACAATTCTTTGCAGAAATAGCTACATTACACATTTCATTATAGATACCAAGTGAATAGCAAGATTAAAAGTTTTAAAAAAGTGACACTATATGCTGACCTTAAAATTCCATAATTTTCCATAGAATAGGGAGAAACAACTGCAATCGACAGGTCTTAAATAAGATTGACAAAGTATCTGTCCATTCTAACAATTCATAAGGATTATCTCAAAAATGTCGTATGTGCAGAAAAATATCTGAAATAAATTGTGCATTTGAAAGATATTGTGTATATTTTATGTAGTAATTTTTCGTTTATCGCTTGACATTTACCGGTTATAAAAGATTATACTCAATTTCTTTTGATTGAAAACAAGTTCTCAAGGTATTCACAGAAATTTTATATTTATTTTATTTTCTTGGAAATATATTTAATGTGTTACATTTTAATACCTACCTACAAATCATTAGGGACATTTTTGAGAAAATAAAAAGTTCGAAAAATGTTTCTTGTAAAGGGCAGTGGGAAATCTCGTTATTGAAAATCTTCGTGTCGCAACTTTGGAAAATATTTAATTTAATTATCAACTTTGGTATTGATCCGACATTTCGTTTTTAATTTATGCTGTGCACAGACACACGCACGCACAGATACACGCACGCACAGACACTCTCACACAGATTGACAGACATACGAACCTTTTTCTAAAAATGCTTACCTCTTGCATTCAGAGGTGAATTCTAGTATTTTGGTGAAATCTCGGTACAGAATTTTTGACTAGAATACAATAATTCCCATATTTACTATACGTAATAGAGAAAGTAATACCTGTATGATGTATGTCTCGGTGCAGAGAAGATAAAAGCTAAAGGTTAGACAACGGCGGGGAACATCTCATGCACTGCGACTCATGAAGATCTATTGCGCACTAGCATACTTCAAAAGGAAGAGATGAAGTGAGGAAACTACAGGCCGTGTGCAGGCAGGCCACTGGGTCACGCGGAAGTCCGTGTTTGGTTGATAATTCATTTACGGCACGTGAAAGAACCTCAAGCCTGAGTCCTCTGAACCAAATGAAGCGGTCTTTCATGCCCAATCTAGAATGAGACGCTGAGAATCACAGCAGTTAAAGAGCGTCCATAAATAAAACCCAAATTTAATTTCGGCGCCAGAAGCTCCACGCAGCCGCCAACACCACGGGTTGCCATTTCGATCGTGTGGGGGTAGCGTTCTCCTCAAATTCAAGAGGTTGCGAATTCGACTTAGAGTAAGTTACTTGAATAAGATTGATTAGTCCTGAGAGGACTAATTTCCAATAACTTTAAGCTCCATGGACCCAGAGATCATTTGAGCAACATTTCACCGATTTCATTCATCCTCCGATATGACCAACCAGGTTAAAGGACGTTAAATTGCGGGGGGAAAAGAAAGTAACGGGTAAGGCATCGTTCGGTAAGGCAATCGTTCTCCCTCCCGCGAGGACAGTGATCATAGCCCCAACTCGAGAATAGCATTCATGAAGCGCAGGCATCCGCGCGCCACCTGCCAGCACAGCCACACACCACGGACCCAGAGACACACACACACACCTTCAAAATGATAAATGATTTGAAAGGGAAATGATGTTCAAGAGGTCGTGGGGAATAAGCACCCCAGGATTCGCCTAAGTGATTAAGGGT
Organism: Hymenopus coronatus; assembly: GCA_030762935.1. Taxonomy (NCBI): domain Eukaryota; kingdom Metazoa; phylum Arthropoda; class Insecta; order Mantodea; family Hymenopodidae; genus Hymenopus; species Hymenopus coronatus. The sequence goes on along the minus strand of CM060892.1, from coordinate 84,762,057 downwards.
AACCACGTAAAACTCCACGTTAGAGTGCGCAGTCGTCGGGGATCAATCACGTGACCTTCCGAATGCGCGGGCCATCTCGCTTGGTCAGATAGTAAACTATTGGAATATCTCTCTCGGGAAAGGATGTAAAGGGAATAAATATATAAGGTAGCGCGTTGATAATTATTTGCATTAGAAGTGACATAATAAGTGAGTGGAAATAGCTTAATGGACCGTTGGTTTTCTCTTTCGTTCACACGTCTAAAATAACATGGAAGAATGCATTTATATGTATGATTATTACAACGGCATTACAGCAGACCAATTACACATGGAGGCACTATAATTGAAGCTTGGAGGCCATAGATATGGTCTTCTGCACAAATAAATAATAATTAAGTATTTCAGAGTAATAACAAACAATTACAAACAAAATATTACTTACCATTTGATGCATTGTAATCAGAATGGCTAATTAACACACAAGGTAATCAATTTGCTCTAAATAATTCAAAAGAGTTTAATTTTTGTGCCTTAAATGTATATCACACTAATGACAATATTATCGGCAATAGCCAAAGAAAACTTTAGTTATATTTTAAATGTGTAAGTTTATGTATGTGTAAAGAAAAGAAAAAAAGACACCAAGAATGCGTGGGAATGCGCATAAGGAAATTGTGAAAAATCTGATGTGTTCCATTCACATGACTTTCTCTACATCTCTGTTGCGGCCGCACCGCGGCCGAGTGGTTAGACCACTCAACTCTCACCTAGACGTCCCGGTCTCGATTCCAAGCGACAGTACGTGAGATTTGTGGTGGACAAAGTGGCGCCGGGGCGGGTTTTCTTCGGGCTCTCCTGTTTTCCCCACCATCCAATTCACCGGTGCTCCATCTTCATTCTATGTATCACCAGTGTTATCGCCTGCGGTGCTACAGGTACTAAAAGCGGGCGTTAAATACTACAAAAAATCCCTGTAACAAACTATTGTTAAACAGCTTGGAGATCCTTATATCTTAATAGGTCAAAGTTTAACTATTTTATATTTCCTTTATAATACTTTAAATCTTCTATGATTGAATTTCACTTCTGATATAACTAGAATTTGTGTAAATACTTTTATTGGTAAAGTTGTTCTTGTTCTCCTGTGTACATCATGATAATCGAGATAAGCGTTAGCAGAAATGATCTTATACTTGCTTCCCTGTAAGTAGAAGGGAAATAAGGAAATACAAGTGATAGTCAAATCTATTAAAAGTTCGTTGCTGTATGATTTTGGATTCGCTTCTCTGCTGGCCCCGAATCTGATAAATACCGTCATGAGAAAATTTTATTTAATTTTAAAACTGAAACCATATCAAGGAATATTTCGGAAATAATCAACTCTACAAAAAACACATAAATTATGTGTTTTAACGAGACATTTTTTGTGTAGCAAGCTTTTGTCTATCTCTTATGGTTTATCAGTTATGCAAAATTCATCCAGAATAAGGAGGTATTAAGAAACTATTCTCAGAAAATTTAAAATATTAATTTTATTTGCCATATAAATAACTCTAATATACGGCATTTTAATCAAAATGGTTAGAGCCATCTTTGAGACGATCAACATTTTCGAAATTTTTTCCATGTAAAGGGTAGTTTGGGGTGAAATAATTTCCTCAAAATTTTTGAGTCTCATCTTTGGAAGATACTAAACTTCGACACCAAGTTTGGTATTTTCCCGACGTTTGAGGTATCGTGTTCATACACAAACCTTTTTCTAAAATGTTTTTTATACAGGGGACTCTAAAACATATATTTCGGGTGAAATATTGATATAAAATCTTTGGTTAGAGTGTAATGCCTTCTATAGCTATGTATTAAGTTTTCAAAACATTTTCCATGTAAAGGGCAGGCTGGGGTGGGGCCTTCTTTTTGTTTTTTTGTTTTTTTTGTTTTTTAAATCTTTGAAACACATCCTTGGAAGTTTTATATTTAGATACCAAGATAGGTATTTAACGGTACTTTCGCTTTTGAGCTATACTGTCCAGACGCACATACACATGGACGCACACAAGGATCTTTTTTTTAAAAATACTTTTTTTTAATCTAGGGGATCTCAAAAAATAAATTTCCGGTGAAATCTCGACATCACATTTTTAGGTGGAATCTACTACATGCACAGTACAGGTAGAGAAAACCAATTTTAAAAATTTACAATATCAAAAGACTAAATACCTAGACAAAATCTTTATTGCATAAATTTCATGTTTTTACAGTGCTACCCACAAGCCAATGTAAGGTTAGCTAAACTGGTCTCTCTCGCTATTGCCAAATTTATCAAGCTCATGGTCCATGTTATGTGGAAATTAGCAAGACATCACAATGGAATTAGCTCTGTCGCGATCATGGCCATAAATTCTGCGAGCAGTTTCACTTATAACTACTAAATCAAACCATGCAAGCCTGTAAACATACTTTGAAAGAGATCTCTCCTCCAACACCAAAAAGTGAACTATTACAAGCCCAAGTGATTGGTATTTATGTTACCATTATAAATGATTATACTGTGAAGCAATCAACACACTGGCAAAGACATGAATCCCACCATAATAATTGCACAAAAATAATATATACATATTACAAAGCCTGGTATCAAGTTTTATAATATTAGTTCCTTTGCTACGTATAATAAGGAGAGGAAGGATAACATTCGACTCAAAAATTCTATATTCTATATTTCGCCCATAATACACGTTTTGAGACTTTCGGAATAAAGAAAAAAGCATGTCTTGTCTGTTTTTATATCGTTTAATTCCCACTTTTACTACTGTGGCACCGCAGGCGATGACACTGATGATATATGGAATGTAGATGAAGTACCAATGAAATGTGATGGCGGGGGAAACCGGAGAACCCAGAGAAAATCCGCCCCTGTGCCGCTTTGTTCAACACAAATCCCACATGCGGTCGCCTGGGGAGTAGGAACCCGGGCCGCCTAGGAGAGAGGCAAGTGGTCTAACTACTCGGCCACGGTGTGTGTGTCTTTGAACAGCAAACACAAGATTTACAAGTCAATCCTTCTGTTCGAAAACAGCAGCGTACGCTGAGACTCAGAGTTTCACTGCCTGTATGTGACATGGCTAGCAGGACCTCCCCGAAAACTCCTGACGAACCACCTGCCTACCCCTCTCGCTTCCGCAAACCCCTCACATACCAATGTGCATACGCTAGCGTTTTTTTTTTTATAAAAACAGTAACGGAGTCTGATCAGGACTCCGGCACTGTATCCCTATTTACATTTCCCCCCGTAGGTTTTTACTGATTACTGGTTTTACTGTTTCTTTACAAACATATACACTTTGCACAAACATATATCACCCATGCCCAAGGCGGGACTCGAACCCACGATCCCCTCTAGCGTTCACCCGTGTACCCCGGCGTGTTTCTCTATCTGGAGCACTGTTGAGGTAATGTGTGTTTCTTTGTGAATAAAACTGTAGTACGTGTTCTGCAGTCACTGGTTAATATAAATGCTTGCCATAATGAAATAGAACTTGCCATTGCAAATATACAAAACCTAAGAATGCGAGGCTTTCATTGAAGTGTGTGTCCAAAATAGTATCCAGTTGAATAGAAATGTAAGTTTCAGTGACTCTGAAAAGGCTAGATTGAAAGTGCTGACATATGAAATCATTGACTTTCAAGTTCTTTAAATTAACTCCAGATTTGAAGATTTTCCACATCTCGAGTTTGTAGAGTTACTGAATGAAAAAAAAAAAAAAAAAAAAAAAAAAAGAAGGAACATAAGAAAGTTTTTCCTCAGACGAACATTTCCAAACTAATAAGACAGTATCCTGGTTATTTTAATTCAGACCAGCATGAAAATGAGCTGTTCAATATTTGTGAAGATAATCAAAAGCATCTATCAGCAAAAAATGTACTGAAATATTTGGTTATAAATGACTTAGACTCGGTGTATGGGGAGGTGACTAAGCTGTTACGTTAAGTTGTAACATATCCTGCTACAACAACAGGTAGTGAGAGATCAATGAGTGCACTCACGAGAATTAAAACACTTAAGAAACTCAATGACCAAACACCGTTTGTGCAACGTAAGCATTTTACCTGTAGAAAAAATGCTGTTGGAAGAACTGTATTCTGATGCCGCCGTTATTGACAAGGTAATTGACACGTTCGCAACAAAGAAGAATCGGTCCCGCTACTCTACAGTCTGCTGTTCCATTGTCAGTCGTGCTGAGTAAACAGTGCCCCGGCTACACGTTGTCGTTTCCGGGCATACTTGAGCGTGATTACGTCACAGGGCAAGTTAATGTAATGACGGTGCCTGGTCTATATTGACAGCAATTGTTCATTTTGCGACGCAGTTAGCACCATGCAAAAATATCAGGTAGTAAATTATGTGTTTGGTTTGTTGGAAAAATGTTATACAAAGAGAAGAAACAACATAACGAAGTGATACATATTAACGTACCATTTAACAAAATAACTGTATATATACCCCTAACACCTTAAATTTAACTGAATGTAAACCAATGAAGGTTGTTTAGTTGGTTAGTAAGAGAGTGCGTTTTGTTTACATATTTTTATACGCCACAAACTGTTTTCACAATTTGAAACTAGCATGGCAACTTAATGTGAAGCATGTAGTGCACAAGCCTTGGCGACCCTTTGTTCTTAGTCTCAAAATGCTTATTTGCTACTCTGTAATTTTCTACACATTATTTTTCCTCACTCACAATTCCTGAAGACTATGCATATATATTTTGCTACAAGACTTATATCCGTATTTTTTACGTTGACACTAATTACGTAGTATAGTGCATGTTTATGGAATTCTGGTTTAAAACATTTGATGTGTTCCAGTCACATGACTTTCTCTATATCGCTATAAAAAGTTATTGCTAAAAAGCATATTCTTCTGTCTACTTTATAATAATTGAGACAAAGATTAGCAGAAACTCTCTTATTTACATGCTTTCTCATAAGTAGGAGGAAAATAAGGGAATACACTAGGTTAAAACGATAGGCAAATCCTTTAAAAGCTGGTTGCCATGAGGTTGAAATCCGTCTGATTGCCGGGCCAGGAATTAACAATCTTCCGTGTGAGAAAAGTTTTAATTATTTTGAATCTGAAACCAATAGTAAGGAATATCTCAGAAATGGTCAATTCCACGAAAAGAAAAAGTATATGACGTGTAGTGAGTGTTTGTAATCTACAGTTTTTGTGTAATAAGTTTTGTCTATCTCTTACGGTTTACCAGTTACTCGAAATTCAACAAAATCCATTCAGAATAAAGAGGTCCTCAGAGGCTATTCCAAGGAAATTCAAGATATATATTTTATTTGCGATATAAATATATTTAATATAGGTATTATAATCAAAATCGTTAGAGCCATTTTTGAGAAAATGAAAATTTCAATTTTTTTCTATGTAAAGGATAGTTTGGGGTGGGGGATTTTTCTCAAAATCTTTGTGTCGCATCGTGGAAGATACTAAACTTAAATGCCAAGTTTAGTATTTAACCGACTTTTCGGTTTTGCGTTATCGTTCACAGACACACACGCACACGGACCTTTTTCTAAAATGCTTCTTTTTGGATAAAGGGGACCCTAAAACATATATTTCCGGTGAAATATTTTGGGTGGAATGCAATACCTTCTCTATGCCCTATGCATACAATACGTTTAGAGAAAGTAATATAAACACACATGCAGCCCGCTGTTACAATGCATTAGATAGTGAATCCAAGCTTACGATGTACCCAGAAGATCCCCTCTTCGGAATTTGTGCCTACTATCCAGGGAATGCGCACAAAGTTTCCTTCCTTCAGCAGCATCAGTGGATCTTTGGGGAGAAAAGCTTCATATTGTGGATCTTCGGAAGATGGCGGTTCAACGAACACCATGTGCCGCGTTGAGATTGGCTGAAATTAAAAGCGGAGCTATCAATATGCTAAGCTATTCCACTAGAAATTAGAAAACATCTGATAAGTATAAGTCGCTCTTTCTAGGTTTTTATAAGATGTGCTTAAAATGAAAACCATACAGCTTGCGAACACATAACTTAGCAATGATACCTATTGTTGAGTAAAAGTTTCCCTAAAAGATGGGCTAAAGTTTACCTTTCAGCTCCAAAGTTATAAAAGATATGATCTCTTTCCGCGAATAGATGCAGAATTTACAACACGAAATGGAAGATACATTAGTATTTATAAAAAAATATATCTAAAATATAATCACGGCACCTAACGTATTCATTAAAGACAATTCCAAAATCCAATAATTACCACCATTATTTGATACTAACCTTTGTGGTTTTTACAAGATAAACAGGATCCAATCCAGAGAGGCAGTTAAGCACATATGAAGTGTTTTTACTCCAGCAGCCCAAAAGCTTAGCTTGCTGTCTGCTAATCTCCAGGGGATCCTTTGCGAAAGGACGAGCCCACCACATGGACGCCAAACCGCTTTGACAGATGGCACGATGAAACAGACCTTTGACATTGACATGGTATTAGGAGTACAAAATAGCTTTAATATTACAATACTTTCTCCATTCTCCACATAACATAGTCATTAATATATCACATAAAAGTACTCTAGGTCATTTTAATATAAATTAAGCAACAAATACTTTATTACAAATAGGAAAACAGAACACAACAGTTCTTAACACATTTTTATTACTAATGAACCCAAGAAGTGATACGCGTAATATTTTAAATAATAATAATTTATATATGCCGAATGAAACGATGAAACACAGGATATTTAAAAACGACTAAAGATACTTGAAAAGGTTAATTAACATGAAGCTTTATATTTCGATTAGCACAGCTCCGACACCTGACGAATGCACTACATATACCAGTGCTATTCTTCACGACCGCCAACACCGCAGCTACAATTGCAACGTCGGGCGAATGGTATTCCCTGCAAGCGCCGCACTACAGCTGATGTTAGCGTGTATGACTTCGCTGATGTTACAGTCATCAGCTTAGCTAGCTCGAACAGCGCTATCTAAAGGTGTCACCGCCACCGCTGTGACCTACCAGATGCTCGGCAATAATTGTCAACACTCCCGCAGCCGCTGCTCTTCCATTTGACTACACCAACATGTAGGCCATTTAATTGCTATTGCCGAAGGCGTGCTTCTGAGAATTGTCATGAAGTAAGCCCAAAGCCACTGCCACGTCTCTGATGGAGGCCCCCGGGATTTACTCATAAAACGGACCCATTCAACTGATGTGTCTTTTTTTTTTTTTTCAGGGCTTTACGCATTACACCGAGCGATAGCACTGTCACTGCGGCGCACCAACTCTAATTTTTGCCTGCAGGCACCACAATCTCACTTGCTGATAAAGTTTTGCAACATTTGCTGCAGGTCCGGTAAGTTCAGCGTTCAGGCCCGCTGCCTAGTTTACCCCCGAAAAACCACTGCACCAGCTATTCGATCGCCATGGCTTAGCTCACCCAGACCCAGCTTCCAGAACATTACTTCAAAGCTGCCACTCTAGCAGCTATTGGCGCTTCCACCACCGACCTTCTCATAGCTTCACCACCATCCAGGAAAAAGTCTGTAGTCAATAAAAGGCTAGAGGGAAATCGGCTATCTTTTCAGTCAGTAGACTCCTTGCAACTGTGGAAACAACATAACACAGCACCAAAGTACGCCGCAGCATCAAATCATCTCATCAAACTCAGAACATATCTCAACCAACTAGCTACCAACAAGAACTCGGAACTCACTGCATCAATACAGCGCAAACACAGCCGGCTACACTCCAGAGGTCTACGATGACCGATTCAGGTGATTGAGAACTCAAACGCCGAGCTTTGAGAGCTGCACAACTAGATACACAGCGACATCATCACTCACCTCGGACAGCTTCAAGCCAACCAACTCGATGAAGGTTAAATGTTTAATAGGAACTTCATCGAACAGCATCTTATCGGTCACCACCAACTCCCAACAAACGCCGCAGGACCAAAATTGAAGACTCGTCTTCTCTTATCATTTTTTGGGTTTATTTCATGATTCAAGTATTTATTTAACCAAAAATTTTTCGCTCTCCGTCTGCTCCTTTCCTCCGCGACTTTTGCCATCCTTAGGTGCTTGTGGCAAATGGTGTCATATAGTTCAACCGCATATTACAGTTACTCTTCAGGCGGCACCATTACTAATGGAGGTGCAACAGCGATACTCCCCAAATCCAATACCCCTTTTATCTTCTTTTCCTTTTCGCCAAAAAGTTCTCTAAACTTTTAATATATAAGTTTCTTTATGCTATAGTTCACAATTGCACAAGATTATATAAAATAAATAGGACTTTAAAAATTGTTCCAAGCAATTCCATATGTGCAATTTATTAGTGGTATGAAATTTCAATAACAGTTGCCATAATAATTTTTGAGAAAATAAAAGTAAAGAACAATTTAATTCACGGCGGAGGGATTTTACTGAAAATCCTCGTTTCGCTTTCCTGAAACATGCCGCATTTAAATAACAAGTTTGATATTAACTTTTCCTTTTGAAATATTCTGAATACACAAACATATACATGCCCACATTCTTTTCTTACAAATATATTTTGTGGGATCTCGATATAACATTTGGGGGGGGGTAATGCAATAATTCCTCGGCCTATCTTAGTTAAGTGGTAGAAAAATAGTAATTAATTGTAATAGAAAGGGCATAGGTGAAACACGAATATCAAGTTTAGTGTAACAATGATATGTTTCAAATCTATGCACATAGACGTATTCTCCATTTTTTATTTGATCCTTCGATATTTAGAATATCCCCAAGCAAAAGAAAATGATAAAGAACAATCTGATGCATTACACTGATATAACTTTCTTTACCTATTCTGCAACAAACTATTCTTACAAAAGCTTATTGAGATAAACATTAGCAAATATGGTTTTACTATAAATGTTATTGTAAGTACAAGGGAAATAAGAGAACAGGCTAAAGCCCAAATCCTTTAAGAGATGTGCGCTATGTGATGGGTTGGAAATTCCATTCTCCTTGCATGACCAGAATTAAATAAATCTGATGTATTCTATTCACATGACTTTCTCTACCTTTTCTGTGCAGTCTATTCTTTCAAAAGCTTATTCTATCGACTTCATGCTAATAAAGATAACATTATCAGAAATGCGCTTACTACTTAGTTCCTTCTAAGTTTCCTTCTAAATAAGGGAATACACTGTGCTAAAGGGGTAGTCAAATGTTTTAAAAACTGGTTGTTATATGGTTGAAATTTGACTCTCTTTACATGGCCAGGAGTAAAACGAAGCATAAAGGAATGACAAATTCTGTTTGAGAAATTTTTAAATACTTTAAAATTGAAACTAATAGAAAGGTATATCTCGGAAATCGTTAAATCTACAAAAATGTATGAAAATTGTGTGTTTTAACAAGAACTACATCTTTTGTGTAGTACTTTTTTTGTCTCGTACGGTTTGCTAGTTATGCAAAATTCATTCAGAATGATGTGGACTTCAAAGGCTATTCCATAAAAATCCAATGCATACATTTTATTTTTCAGATAAATATCTTTAATATAGGGTAGTTTTTTAAGAAAATCAAAATTTTAGAAACTTTTTCCATGTAAAGGGTAATTTGGGATGCGGGGATTTTCTTAAAATTTTTGTATTGCATCCATGAAAGATACTGAACTTAAATATCAAGTTTAGTATTTAACCAACTTTTCGTTTTTGAGTTTTCGTGTTCACAGACACACGGTCACACATAGAAAACACACACACACAAACATGTGGACCTTTTAATAAAAGTGCTTTTCTTTGAAGATGTAGGGTATCTTAAAACGTGTATTTCCAGTGACATTACCGTATCGAATGTTTACATGGAATGCAATAACTTTTGTACTTACGTACCACATACGAAGTAGAAAAACTAAAAGGAAAAGAAAAGAAACATGAATGACGAACTTCTCATTGGAAAAATTATAAGTATTGGAAGTTTTAAAACCGAAAAAAAAAATCTTGGAAATGGTTAAATAAAAAAAGTGCTCTAATGATATCTACATTTTCTGTACAGCAAGTTTCTATCTATTTCTTACGATTGCAATTGTGTAGAAATCATATATAAGAAGAGGTCTTGGACTATTCCCAGAGTATTCAAGATATATTTTATTTGTGATGACGATAGGTTATATAATAGTAGAAGAAGTAGCAGTAAGGCTTTAGAGTACGACTACTAAGGACATAATGCCCTGACTATCCTTAATTCTGGTATTTATCAAAATCGTAAGAGCCATTTTTGAGAAAGTAAAAAATTCCGAAAGATCTTCCATGTGAAGGGTAGTTTGAGGTGGAAAACTTCCTAATTTTTTTCCTCAAATGGGAAGTCCTCATCCATTCCATATTTGTTTTGTTGTTCTGGCCATGGAAAGAGAACCGAAATTCAATAAATACATAGCGACAGTTTTTAAAAGACTTGACTTTTGCTTTAGCCTAGTGAATTCCCTTAGTTTCCTTCCGCCTGTAAGGGACTAAGCAATAAGCCTATTTCTGCTAAAGTTTTTCTCGATTAGCATGAAATAGATAAACGAGAATAGTTTATTTACAGAACAGGAAGAGAAAGTCATGCAAATGGAACATACCACATTTTTACATAAAAAGTCCATATCATTAGTACTTAGCAATCACATTATTTTTTCAGTACCATAATCATTTATACTGCAAACAGTGTTGGGTAGAAATTTTCTAGCGTTCGCTTTTACTGTAGCTTTTGTTGTGTCAGCGGAGATAAACTTTTTGAACAAAAGGATTACTCTGTTCCTATATTCTAAGGCTTTTGGTTTTTTCTTTTTGGGCAAACGTTAGGGTATTAAGGTGACGAATGAATTATTTTCATTATATTTTGAATTTTAATCTAAATAACAGTTCATGGTTTGGGATTTGTAAGTTTGTGAAAAAAGTTTAGACCAAATATAATGTCTCAAACGGCAATTCAGTTGTCTCTTTCTAGTAATATATTTAGAATGCTTTCTAAGTGTGGCAGAGTGACAAAGGTGTTTCTTTAGTCGTCATATTTGTCATAATCAAAGAATTCTACACAAACCAAAATTGTACTTTCTCCTTTTAGTAATAGGCTATTCACACGGTTTTGGATTTTCATGACGTGTATTGTAACAATATTCGTAGAAGAGTAGTTACATCAGCAGAGTTTATAGTGCTTTACTGGATATCGGTGAACTACGGTACTTGAGCAGCTTGAGGGAAGATCACCCCATATGAAGACAGTGAGAGCTATTTCCAGCAACACCAAGCCATTCATGGTGACCACCTATGGGTTTTTCGTGGTTTCACCGGGTTGGTAGGCCAATGCTGGAGTGTTCATTTTATACCATGACTTTCCTATCTATTATTTCCTGTATTCATCACTTCCTGTCTATTATCTGTACCTTCTGTACCAAGGTTGAAGGGCTAAGGGACGGTGTTTTGCGATTTCGGCTGGGCGGTGACTTCTCCTCCGCAATGGTTTCTTTCTTTCTGGTGACGTTTCGTTGCGTCAGAACGCGCATTTGGGCACTTTTTAGAGGCTCGGGGCTTGCGGGTAGGACCCGGGTGGTTGAAGGCGTTCGATCTAGGAACATTAGGGATGCCATCCATGCTTACGTCCGTTGTCGACCAGATCTGGTCGCCTTTTGGGTCTCATCGTTCCTTCCCAGCAGTCAATAATGTTACATTCACAATGAAATGTAAGGCAGATCTAGCGTAAGCGCAATACTTTGCACTCATGTAATTCAATGCAAGCATTTATATAGACTCACGCAACACGCAATATAAGCAACGCAAGAGTTTGCAATCTCCAAACTTTATTCTAGAGAAAGAATTCTGTATTCCTTCCTCTATTCATTGCCTGCTTTCAACAGCAGATGATAGCAATGTATGTATTTACAGCGCCTACTGTAAGTGCATGCTCTTCTATTTGGCTGTGCCGCGCCATCACTCATTTCCCTCAAGTAGCTAGGGGAGTCTCCTTGCTAATTGCATTTTATTTAATGGATATATTCACATCTGCGTCTGGATTTCTTGGCTCTCACAAATCGTAAGGCGCAAAGAAATTATACACATTGCATTACATGTGCAGTTTTATCACTTTCTGCAGTCTCTATGCTTGCATTATTTTCAATATTTTGGTCAATTATTGTGACGTCACTGCCAAGACCGCCAGTTGCGTGTATACCAGTTGCGTAATCTACTTATTCATTTATAAAAGAGTTAGTGAATTTTATTATTCAATTTGAAACTTGCAGCTGTTGGAAGATAACCCCATGTAACTTACAAATCTTGAACCCCTTGCTAACTGCTTACATTACGCTTACGATTCAATTGTGAATGGCCTCTTGCGCTTGCGCTTATGCTGCGTTACGTCTATGCTTATATCTCATTGTGAATGTAACATCGCAAAGGGCATTGTGCCAGTGCCTGGGGGCCTCATCCACGATAATTCTAATCCTATTTCCAGCAACCCTGGCCTCTACTCTAGGACTGTGTTTTAAATGCACCAAATATAACATATAAGATAAATTATGGAATATTTTCGTTTCCAGAATACTTTATATTTTAAAATAGATAACACTATATCATTTCAATAAAAGGTTTATTCTTACCTCGACTCATGGGGGAGAGCATGTGGTAATGCACGCAGACGCCCCCAGCACTTCCGCCAAAAAGTGTGACACACCTGGGATCGCCACCAAAAGCTGCAATATTGTCTCGAACCCAGCGCAAAGCTGCTGTTTGATCCTTTAGACCAAGATTAGCAGGAATCTTGTTGTCGCCGGTGGAAAAAAATCCTGTGAAAATAAAGTCTATATTCATGTATTTGTCAGAGAGTCAAATGGGAATGAGTTTTTGTCCAAAACGTCGACTTTATGTCATATAATTTGCAAGAAAAATAATGACAAATAATTATACTCTCTCTATGTTTAAGGGAGGATGTGTACCTCACACTCAAGATGTCCCGAGTTCGAATCTTGTGAGTTACTTGGATAAGGTGTTATCCTGAACATATTGTAACGCACGACTATGATCCAAGATTATCGGGGCCGGAGAATGGAGCGGTTAACAGAGATAAGTAGTACGTTCGCGCAGCGTAAACTCCGAAAGTGCTATCATCAGATGTTTAACCAGAAAGAAAACTTTCTTTTCTCAAAAGTAGGGAATGCCAAACAGACAAAGTTAAGATTTTACAAATGATTATATACAGCAGAAACAATACAAAAATTATTTAGTTATCACTGAAGTAAAATCTAAAAAGTAGTACGGAAAACTCAATTTTAAAAGGAGACCAATAAAAAATATTATAATTCAAAATTATATTTACATATTATAAATAAATATTATTGGTTCTAGAGATCAAAAGCTTTAATCCCAGCTGTGGCATTGCATTTTTCAATCTGGCTCCCCCTTTTCCAGCTCTTGTTCCTACAGCTTGTGCTAAAAGATTAACACTAGTTGACCTAATAGTTGGTTAAACTATGATGTTTCCTTTTCTAGAAATTTCTGGAACTCAACCAATATATCGAGTACTCTCACGAGTGAGTAAGGCAGTGAATGCGTTTCGGGTACGACAAATAGTTTTGTTCTCCGAGAGAGTTTGTGGCGATTGCTATGACGTGCCGAGTGCTGCTATTGCAGGAGAGTTTAGAGAGGCCTTGTGTTCGATTCCCAACGAGTGAACGGTCCGGAAGAAGATCCACGTATATCTTGTTATGCTACTACGTCGTGAAGAACTTTAATGACAATGAAAAATACATCTAATTAAAGGCAGTGAGAACTTGGTGAAATAACAGTTAAACAATTGGAAACTCACAAAATGAATTTCGAGTAACTTTAAGCTCTATGCGTCCCTGACTCATTTGACATCATTTCAACCATTTCATTCATCAACCTATAAGACCTAACCGGATTGCGAGACCTAAAAGTTTAAAACAACAAACACAATTTTACAGTTTCGACAGGTAATCTAAACGGTGTATAAATAACCAACATATATCTTTGTCAAGAAATTGTTTCTTTCATTCTAGTCGTGTGTAAGTCAGGAGTTCGAAAGTTAGTGAAAAATCTGATGAGTTCCATTCACATAGCTTTCTTAACCTGTTCCATAAACAGACTTACTCTTTTATCCATGTCCTGCTAATCGATATAAAGATTAGAAGAAATTATCATATTGCTTGCTTCCTTGTAAGTAATAGGGACATAAGGGTAGCTAAAGATATAGTCAAATATTTTAAAAGCTATCGCAATGTGAAGCAATTGAGATTTGGCTCTTTTTTGCATTTCTGGGAGAAAAACAAAAGAAATGAAACGAAAGTTGACTTTCTACTTGAAAAACATTTATGTAATTTAAAACTGAAACCAACAACAAGGAATATCTCGACATCGGTTAACACTACAAAAAAGTGTATGAAATACATTGCGTGTTTTAATGAGATCTATATTTTGTTGCAGTAAGTTTTGTGTCTATCTCGTATTACGGTTTAGGAGTTAAACAAAAGTCCTCCAGAATGACGAGGTCTTCAGAGGCTATTCCCAAAACATTCAAGATAGACATTTCGTTTGCAACGAAAATGTCTTAAACATATGACGTTTTAATTAAAACAATTAGAGCTATTTTAGAAAATCAAATTTTTCGAGGAATGCTCCATGTAAAGGGTAGTTGGAAGTGCGGAGATTTTCTTGAAAATCTTCCTCCCGCATCCTCGGAAGACATTGAGCTTGAATACCAAGTCTGGTATTTAACTGATTTTTAATTTTCGAGCTATGCTGCACATAGACACCCCATACGGACATGTTTATAAAAATTGTTTTTGAGGGGGGGGGTTCAGACGACCTCAAAATTTACATTTCCAGTGAAATCTCGGGGCCAATTTTTTTGGGAGGAACACTATACCTCTTTTATCTACTGTGTACATTGTATACATGTGTTAGGGACAGTAAAACTCCAATGGCATAGACCAGATTTGAACGACGAATCTCGTGGTTTCCGGCCAGTTACTCTAACCACTAAACTACCATTAAAACACGGCATTAAATTCTTCAAATGACTCGCGTTTTTCGCGGTAAACCATTAGGAAATCTCAAATTATTTCTAAATGATATATCCCAGTGGCGACTAACTTAAGGCTTATCGAAGGAATTGAGTAGTATCAGTCTCCTGTTTTCTGTGAAATACAGCTTTGGAACGTCCTTGCACATTCTTAGAATTACTCCTTCCATGAATATTTTTATTGTCTGGAATAAACTGAAGATCAGGGGATTCATATTCAGCGAATATCGAGATGTCTCTGTTTTACCGCCAAGCACATCTTCAATGTTTTTACCATGTATTAGTTGCAATTTTCATATACAGGGTGTCCACAAAATAAGTAAATATTTCGTGAATAAGGTAACTTACGAATGTCTTGTTGTTACAGGTTGATTACTGAACAGTATGTTGACTTCCGAACGTGTTATCGTTGTCACATGGCGTCTACAGGGTGTTCTATACGATGAGCTGCGACGACGGAAATTTATAAAGAATGGACCAACGAATAAAACCATATGGAAACTGTTAAATAAGTTTCAACGAATAGTCACTGTTGCTGACAGTCTCGACCAGGTCGGCCTTCCACAAGTGCAGCTGATATTGACGCAATACGGGAGTCAAGTGAATGAAGTCCTAAATCTGTAATGGTGAATTCCGTCATGGAGTTAGTGTAACATTTGCAAACACTTCTTCAATGTGAATTTCAGCACTCTGAACATTAATGATTTGAAATTGATGTGAAAGACAAGGTACAGATATAGGTCTGGTCGAGACTCATCAGCAACAGTGCCTATACATTGAAATTTATTTAAGAGTTTCCATATGGTTTTATTCGTTAATCCATTGAAACCATCACCACCGCTCACCGCTCATCTCGGAACACGCCATGTGACAACGCCAATACTTCAGGAATAGTCAACACACTGCTCAGTGACCAATCTACAACAAAAGCACATTCGTAAGTTATCTAAATCACGAAATAGTTACTTATTTTGTGAACACCTGTATTATAATGCGAAGGCTGCAAAAAATATCCATTGTATCTAAAATTTGAACGCAGACAGCGTCGAAGAAACAATGCAACAAGGAGGAGGCAATATTTTCGAACACCTACCTTAGGGGAATTAAATCCGAGGTCCAGCTCGGGCTGGCAGGGACGAAGTCCTAATACCTAATTAAGGCGAAATAGGCAGCCCTGCTTAAGGGGAATAATACATGAGGGGACAGGTATGGAGGTCCGAAGGACGCAAATCCTCCAACATACCACTCTATACAGGGCCGTAAATCCAACTGGGAGAATTTTTAATTATCAAAAAGCAGGCACGAATAAAGGGAGGGATTATATGGACCCAGGCTACAGAAAACATATGTCGACTTTGGGATTTTGAAAAACAGGAATGAAACACACATGGAGCGACCTACTGCAAAACGAGAGAACAAAAAATGGAACATGTATAGTCATTATTAGAGTAACGCGGAAAATATTCTGGCGGTATACAACCCAAAGGTCGATCAATGGTCGGAACGGAATTATGGGAGAGACTACAACCAGACCATGGCCTGAGGAAATGGATGGTACCGCGGTGGCATTGCCATTTCCCTTCCGCAAAATGGTGATGATGAAATGACACACCTCCAGTCCCCCCATTGGAGTAGAAAATCCTCGCGCTGATACCGGAATCGAACCCTGGTCCCCCGCGCTAGAGGTAGGTGGGCGCGGAAATCCCATATCAAATGAAACAATATGAAAATAGGGTGGCCCCGTTCTCAATTGGTTGAGTACCTACCTACTATGTGAGTGGTCCCAGATTCGATTCCCAGCTGGAGAGTGAGAATGTTTCTCTAGCTTATCTATAGGAATATTCCATGTCCTTTCTAGAGTCTAGAAGTATGAATGATAATGTGAATGCGTGGTATGTGGAACTATGTGTATTGTTCGGAAATTCAATAAAGAAGGAACAAGACAAGAACAATCGCAACATTGCTGCGGATCAGATTACTAAGACTTGATTAATATTAAAATGTATGATAATAAGTATATTATTATTATTATTGTTATTATTATTATTATTATTATTTAGAGCAACTGGACGGAGACCTCAAAATTCGTGGTTCCAATCCGGCTATGGCAATGAAAATGTCAATCTTTTACCCTTACAATTCCTGCCTTAGTTATGTGAAAATAAGAAATTTAATTAACACTGATTGACCTAATATGTAGTTGGTTAAACTGTAAAGTCCGGGACTAACAGTACTTACGGCATTGTAACTAAACATTAGCGCATGTCATCTTAAAATAATTTGTCGTATTCCATGATCGAGGGATAACATGTTAGCCTTCGTTACTCGAGGTTACGAGTTCAAACTCGGCGGAGAGGATGAATTAATTTTTCAGGCTTATAAATGATTAGCATGGCTATCTTGGGAAGGGAAGTGAAGCCGATGGTCCTGTGCCACAGATTTACGGGATGTTAAAGAGCCTCAAGCCTGATAAAGGCCTCTGAGCAAAATCAAACTATTCTTCACGCGCAGTATAGAACGAGACGCTGAGAACCACAGCAGATAGAGTGCTTTCACAAATAAAACTAAATATTTAATGTTTAAAAACAATTTTAGATCTCTTGTGGTTTACCAGATAATAATGCGAATCAGTTAGGGAATTTAATGTCATGTCAGCATTAGGCCATGGTGGCTCAATGGGTAGAGCATGGGAGAGACCTGGAGATTCGTGGATCAAATCCCTGCCATAATCTTGAATTATATTATATACAATATATTGTACTACACCAGGCGGTTGGTATGCTAAAGTAGGCATTGAAATTTGTTCTCTGAAAAAATGTCTCCCTGGCATTGGTGGGATTGCTTGCTTCCTGGGGGTGTAGTCTACACCTGCGATTCCTAGGTTGCAAGTGGTTAAGGTGGACCATCAGGATTAGTGCCATGTGGAATCGTTAGGGACCCCGTCCTTGCTAATACAATTTGGCGTCTGACAATTCCTAATTCCTAGCCTCCGTTGTAAGTTTATTCTTGGAGTATAGATGGCGAGAAAGTGCTATAAAGCCATGCCAGCTTAAGTCTAATGGGATCGCGATGTGTCTGAACGCTTAGAACCTGGGTGACGTGTTTCTTTGGATTGCCTGTTAATTTCAAAACCCGCATATATGGGTCTTTCATAAGTAAGTAATACAAACAATACTACAACTAACTCATATTTATTTTCTCTACTAGATATAGTAAGTAGGGGAAGTATTATACTCCACCCAAATATAAGATGACAGATTTCGCGGAAAATACCTATTTTGAGGTTTCCTGGACCCAAAACATTTTTAGAAAAAGGTCCTTTTGTGTATGTGAACATCACAGCTCAAAAACAAGTATCAAACTTGATATTTTAGCTCAGATTGTTTCAAGGATGCAACATTGCGTTTTCGAGAAACATGTTCATCCCAAAATACCCTTTATATGGAACATATTCCAAAATTTTTTACTTTCTCAAAAATGACTACTTTTTTAAAAACCCGTATATTTAATATAGTTTCATGTAAAATGAAATGTATATCTTAAACTCCTTGAGAATAACCTCTAAACTCCTCTTCACTCTGGATGACTTTTGAATAACTGGTAAACTTAAGAGATAGACAAAATATTACTCCGAAAAAATGTAGATATTGTTAAAGCACACAGTTAATGTGAGATATATTTTTTGTGGAGTTAACCATTTTCGTGATATTCCTTGTTATTGGTTTTAATTTCTCAATAATATGTTTTTCAAATGTGAAATTGTCATTAATTTTTCTATTATTTTACTCTTTACTACCGGCCATGCAAAGATTACGAATTTCAGTGATATTAAATAGAGAGCAGGTCTTAAAATATTTGAATATCTTTTCAGCCTAGTGTTTTCCTTTATTTATGTTGTAGCTATAAATAAATAAGTAATAAAACCACTTCTACTAATGTACGAAGTAAATCTAGAAGGATGAAGTATTGTAATAGTTTTTGAAAATCAGGTAAAGGAGGTAATGCGAATGAAACACCTCAGATTTTTTATTTTATTTTGTGCCTACAAAGAAATAAGTAATAAAACAATTTATGCTAATGTTTATTTTGATTAACACGAAGTACATATCTAGAAGGATTAGCTATTGTAATAGATTTGTCAAATTAGGTAGAGAAGGAAAGGAACACTTCAGACTTTTTTAAAAAAAATCCTCCACAGTCAAATTTAATATTGTAAGAGGAAAATTTATGAAAAGATAAACACAATTTCCATACATTACTGTAAAGGACAGCCATTATCGACACATTTTTAAAATGGCAATGTAATATTAGTTTTTCAGTTTTTCTGAAATGCTGTTTATTTTATTCAGTTGACTGAACAATTTCATTTAACAAACGTATAGTTTGACTGCAATGGAAATAGGCAGTTTAAATGCAGCTTGTTTAACAAATTTCTCCATAGTTTACACAACTACACGGTTTGTACATAATTCTATTATTAAATAAGATTCAAAATGCTCCTCATTTACAAACGAGATATTGTTACATGGGGGTTTCTTTCAATACAGTTGTCATACTAAATTAGAGATATTTCGCACACAAGATGCATATTTTTTTTGGCATGATATTCTTTGCCGAATTTGTTATGTTTGAAACACTATTTTTTCCAATATATCTGTTAGATCCTGTTCCTATGGCATCATATTTTAAGAGATGAAAATGCAATTCTCAATCTAAACCTTATAAAGGAAACAAATTATAAATAGAAAGTGCGGTAGCGATAGGCAGGAGTCTGCGTGTATTGTAGTCTAGAGTAGTAGTTAAATGAATAGGACAATTCTTCAGTCAAAGCATTCTCAAAACGGCTATATTATATATTTAATGTCTGTTCTTGACGACACAGTTGATGTTTTAACGTTATACAGCTTTATTTTACTGAATTGTAAGCACATCTTCATTCTCACAGACGTGAAAGTGCTCTCAAAGCACTTTTCTGAATATACAATTTTATTTTACTGAATTGTAAGCAGATCTTCATTCTCAGAGCCAGTCGAAGTACTCTCAAAGCACTTATCTCAAACCAGGTAACATCAAAACTGGTTGTGATTGCGTGCAATCCTTGAATGTCCTTGGCACCAGAAATAGCCTGAAGGTAGCCTGGGTACCAGGGTATCAAGGGGTTGAAGAAGATGAAAAAGCAGATTTATTTAGCAAAAACTCTGATGTGTTGCATTCACATAGCTTTCTCTAGCTGTACAATATACAAACTAGTTTTACTAGATATTATTCTTTTATTTACATCATGCTAATCTAGATAAACATTAGCAGAATTAGTCTTATTACTTGCTTCTTTGCAAGTTGAAGCACAATAAGTGAATACATTAGTCTAAAGCGTTATTCAAATCTTAAAAACTGATCGCTGTGTGAAACAACTGAGGATCGTTCGCTTTGCATGGTAGTTTAAAATTGAGACCAACAACAAGGAATATCTCGAAATTGTCAATTGAGATCCACATTTGTTGTGTAGTAAGTTTCTGCATATCTCTTACGATTTAACCGTTATGCAAAATTGAGCAAAACTCATACAGAAGAAAGAGATCTTCATAGGCTATTCCCAGAAAATTCAAATTATACATTTTATTTGTGATGTAAATATGTTTAATATACAGCGTTTTAATCAAAACCATTATAGCCATTTTTGAGAAAAACATTTTCCATAAAAAGGATAACTGGAGTTGGGGGGGGGGTTCTTGAAAATTTTTGTGTCACATCCTTGGAAGATACTAAGCATAAATACCACAGAAACACATCCACATGGACCTTTTTCTAATTTTTTTTCGGATTCAGGGGGCCTCAAAGATTTCTGGTGATATCTCGACGTCTTGACCTTCTCTAGCTACTATGTACATTGTATGTACATACCTCCTAGAGGAAGTAAAAGGTGAGCAGAAGCCTCTTTTTTGGTCTTGAATCTGTGATCACGTTAAGTATTGGTGTTGTCAAAACCACAATTAAAGCATGCGTAGAAGAGAACCAATTAAGTAGGTGGCAAACTTACTCTGGACGAAAACCAGCTAGAAGACTAGTTACGACCGCTAACGACCGTCTTATCTAGGGCTCTTTTACGACTAGATAGACGAAGGCTTAAATCAGTGATTGCATTAATTACTGGACATGGCCATTTTAAGAAACATCAACGTATGTTGGCAATATGTCACGGAAATCCTATTTGTCGACTGTATAAACAAGCTGAGGAATCAGGTTCACATATTTTCTTTTATTGCCTTTCTCTAGAAAGGAGAAGATACATCCTATTTGGAGTATGGGAATGTTTAGGATTCTATCCTGATATTGGAGCCAAGCTACTGGAGCTCGCCAAAGGCACAGAGTTTGGAATTCAATGCTAGGACAATCTCAATGGGGGTTACAAAATAAGTCGTATGGAAGCATAGAAAGCCTTCAGATACCCCCCCCCCCCCCATTATCTAATCTACTGAATCTGTACTGTTTGGAAATACCTTCTGAGTTCATATTAAATTCATTAATATGCTAAATTGATGATCTCCAATAGCATGATTGTATTTCTTCTATTAGAAAATAAAGACAATCCATTACACATCTGAGTAATAAAGCTGAATCAAAGAAGCTTTGGAGTTGCTGCAAAGTTAATTTCTTAGCACTGAAGTTACAGACACTTTTAGCAGTAGAAGTGTGCAAAACTTTTTGACCTGTTGCTACCCAGTTTAGTATCTTTAGTAACACGGAATATAAAAAGGCAGTGAAAGGATTTCACCAACAATAAAAATGAGGGAAAAAATACAGAAAGAAAAACAAAAGGACACGTCAGAAATGGCTTTTTACTTTAAAGTAGCATCCTAACATTCTGTTACAAAGAGAAAGAAAATTGTCTTTGAAACAAGAAAGCATCTGCAAAGGCGTTTCCTTACAAGAGCCTGTGTTGCCTTTAATTGGTTAACGTTTCTTGTCCTTTTAGCTAACGAAGGCCTTATAGAGTTCCAAGAGTGGCAAGAAAAATAAAACTCTGTTAAAAAGCAGACAGATTTGCTTGTGCCTCTGGAAATTTTTCAGCAAGCCATGTCAGCTGAAGAGCAAATGTTTTGTGAAACATCGACATCTTTTCTGTGATATACAAATTCTTAAATGGTAATTCATTTTTGGTTGTAATTGTATGTAGGTGACAGTAAAAAGCTCTGATGTGTTCCATTCATATTTTATTTCTCTACGTCTGTGCAAAAAACGGTTAAATACCTTAATCTTCTATCTACTTTATGCTAATCGAGATAAAATGAGCAGAAATTGTCCCATTACTTCCTTTCTTGTAAGTAAAAAGGAAATAAGGTAGTACTATAGGCTTAAGCGATAGTCAAATATTTCAAAAGCTGGTTGCTATATAATAGAAATTCGTTTGTTTATATGTCCAGCAGTTGACAAATTCCCATATGAGAAAAGTATGACTATCTTAAAGCTGAAAAAATAGCAAGGGATATCTCGAAAACGGTCAGCTCTATCAAAAAACGTATATGACATAAACTATGTGTTTTAAGAGATCTATATTTTATGTGTTTTAAGGTTTACCAGTTATGCAAAATTCATCCAGAATAAAGAAGTCTTTAGTGGCTATTTCCAGAACATTCAAGATATACATTTTATTTGTCATGTATATATCTTTAATATACGGTATTTTAATTGCAATCATAAGAATCCTTTTTGAGCAAATCAAAATTTTTGAATATTTTTACATATAAAGGGTAGTTGTGGGTGGGGGATTTTCTTTAAAATCTTCGAGTCGCATCCTTGGGAAATACTAAACTTAAATTCTAATTTTGGTTTTAACGGACTTTTCTTTTTGAGTTATTTCTGTCCACAGACACACACAGACAGACAAACACACTGACCTTTTACTAAAAAGGCTTTTTTGGACTCAGTGGGTTCCAAAATATGTAATTCCAGTGAAATCTCAGGATCGAGCTTTTGGAGTGCAACACAATATCTTCTCTATACGCTGTATATATAGTACTTGTAGAAAAGGTAATAAGTTATAAAGCTTGATGGAGGGTATGGGTGCTGTGGGATCATACGTTGTTAAGAATCTATGTCCTGAAATGGTTTATTTATGTGTTACGGTCTGTGCAATATGGAAACGGCCGTAGAGAGTACGAACCACAAAATATAAAAATGAAATAAGAAAGGAAACTGAAATAATAAATTAAACAAGCAATTTTAATCAGGTGCTGAAGTTGAAATTACTGCGACCAACTTCGATTATTAATACAAATGGCACCGCAGGGATGACACTGATGGCAGTGATGGAATGAAATAGCGGGGGAAACCGAAAAACCCTGAAAAAAACCGCCCCTGCACTGCTTTGTCCACCACAAATCCCACATGCGGACACTTGGGATCGAGCCGAGGCCATCTAGATTAGAGGTGAGTGGTCTAACCACGGCGCGGCCTGACCAACTTCGATACATTTAGTGTTCAAACTCCGTGCAGGAAGGAACTCCTGAAGTCTCAGGAGCATTTGTTGTGACATAATCTATCTGTTTCACATAAGCGCTTATCCATTTTTGGAAACTTGCTGTGGGCTGGGGTAACGTGGTTGATAGAGCCAGCAAGCCTGCTTTGCACTCATTCTGACTTTCCCGTAGATCTCGGTGAACTTTGCATTTGTTTATACAGTCGCCATTGATCAACTTCAATTCACGATAACAACACAAATTAACAATGTAAACTATTAAACAGAATAATGTAAAAAAAAAAAAAAAAAAACACTGTAGGGTGTAGGTACGGTGAAGGATGTATGTGCTTTATGTAACAGCTGATGAACAACTCTTTAACCAATGAGTGCGACGGAAACTATGGTGTGTTTATCTACTGTTATCCCTTTTCCTTTTCAGGAGAAACTAACGCATAAAAATAGTTTCTGGAAATGGATTTATAAACAAAACATGATCACATGGAACATATCTTTTTTACATTCTGTATTTATCCAGTCGAAGAAGTTCTGTTTTAATCTTCCTTTTCTTCTTCCTCACAAGTAATAAGTCAATGCCTGCGATCATATGCCTGTTGAAAGAGGCTTTCAATAAGAGAGAAGCCAGGATGGGTGAACAGCCCGAAGCAGGTATGAAAGTGAGGAATTGGATGAGATGAAATGTCGGTGAAATAGATGAAAGGAAAGGTGATTATGGAGCAATTGGTGAAATGAATGACGGAAATCTGGTGAATCCGGAGAGAACCCACCCAAATCCGCTTTGTCCACCACAAATCTCACATGCAGTCCCCTGGAATCGAATCTGTACTGCCTTGGTGAGATGTAAACGGTCTAATCACTCGGTCTCCGCGCCATTCCTCTGCTTTAATCCCTAAGAGAAAAACCACACCATATGCATGTTTTTAGTTTAGCGGTGCCAGAAATGGCTATGTCTCTCTCTATGTGTCAACTATTATGGCGAGAACCCTATAACATCATTATTTTATACCTAATATTTATATTAAATTAAAAACTTTTTGTTACTTAAAAAACTAAATTGTCCTCCATTTACAGCTGAGCACTGATTAGTTCTGGTGTTTACATAGTATTGTTTGTTACAGTGATTCTCAGAGGAAATATGCAACTATTAAAAGCAGACACAGTGGATGATTGAGGGGATTTAGGCATAGCGATAGAGGTTGGAAACGGCGAACAATTTCAGCACTTCCTATTTCATTTGCTAAATCTTCGGGAAGAAGGGATGGGCGAACAAGCAGCAATCATAACAAATGAAAACCGTTCTGCTACAAAATAAGTTACCTACGATAATTTTCGCTAAATGTTTCGCTAAAACAATTGAAAATTTCCGCAAATAGCTCTTCCTTTCTTTCTTTCTTTCTTTCTTTCTTTCTTTCTTTCTTTCTTTCTTCCGTCCTTTCTCATTCCAATTTTCCCCCTTTCCTTTCTTTCTATTTCCCTTTTCTTTTTCTTTGCAATGATTTGCTTTCCTTTCATTTCTTTTCTGTAATTTATTTCTTTATTTTCCTTTCTTCTTTCCTTTCTTTCTTTCTTTTTTATTTTATGTAATCTTCTCCTACTGCGTGGGAAGGCTCTGCCGGTAACGTCTTTGACCGCATGCGAGGGGTCCCGGCTTCGACCCCCGGCGATCACACATTCTGATTTTTCATGGTTTCCTCGGGCAAGCAGGCGAATGCTGGGGTGGTTTATCTTCCATCACTATTTTCCTGTCCATGATTTTCCTGTTCTCATAATTTCTTTGTCATCTATGTCAGCGTTATAGGAGCAGTTGCTGGTACTGGGATTTTGCGGCTAGGCAGTGGGTTACGCATAGCAGTTTCTTCGTTGCAGGTGCCTCCCGAACAGGATTCTTTGAGTGGGGCGCTTCTTTCAGTCCTACTGGCGGTCCAGGAGCCTTTGTGAGTGTGCCGGGCGACGTTGGATACGTTCTATATGAAAACTTTAGGGACCTCGTCCTTACTTGCGTTGTCACTCACATCTGGTCACCCTTCGGGTCTCTCTTCTCCTCTTCCTCCTAGAAGCCACGTAAGTGTCAAAGGCCCACATGAGCCTAGGTGCAACACTGCCCCCCCAGGGTCTGGGACCATATCCACTGTGAACCTAATCCTAATCCTTATATTCTCCAACGGCTATGGCTATGTCATTTGTTTTAACTTTAGGAATAATTGAAGGACGGAAAAAGAAAATCTAAAAGGATTGTACAGGATTGTACACTTTAAAGTGCAGTGAAACCATTTTCAGCTGTTACTTTGTTCTTGACTCCATAGAAATAATTCAATTTAATTATTCATACGATTTAGACAAAGGTTTGAAACGTACCTAATGGCCCAACGCGATAGTTGATAGTCACCAGTACAACCTCCTTGTTCATGAGATATTGTGGTCCCAGAACATAGCTGACTCCTGCACCAAAGAAGAAACCGCCTCCGACAATGTACACCATTACTGGAAGCCCGTCAGACGTGGAGTCATTTCCTGGAAGCTGAAAAAAAATGTAAGTTAGTTTTCCAGATCAGTTATTCGAGTCTAACGTTTACATTGTTTTGATTGCTTAGGACCTTGAACATTTCTCGATGGTAGAAGTTGATGAACGCCTCAGTGAACATAGGCTGCCTGTGGTTCATAAGGTCGCCAAGGTTTCAGACATCTTGGGTGTGAACTTTTTATGGATCTGTGTTTACAGTTATCACTAACAAACCAAACAAAACTTATCAAACTTGAAATACAAGTGCAAAGCTTTTCAGTTTAAAGTGCTTGTAACTATCTAATCTAGAATATGTTTACAAATATCTTTTGGTTCCATTCACCTGCCTTTCTCAAGCTGCTCCACAATCTACTTTTCTTATAAAAGATTGTTTTTTACTTTGTCAAGCTAATCAAGATACACATTACTAAAATTGGTCTTATTACTTAGTTCTTTGCAAGTAGAAGGGAAACAAGGAAATGCACAGGCTAAAGATATAGTCAACATTTTTAAAAGGCGGCCGCTATATGAAAAAGTTGAAATTCGGTTCGCTTTGCTTACTAGGAGTAATAAAAGAGAGACGAAAAGAGAGATTAACTTCCTGTTGTTAGAGAAAAATTTAACTATTTAAAACTGAAACCAATAACTCAGAATATCTCGAAAACGGTTATCTCTACAAAACTGCATATGAAATAAATTGTATGTTTTAATGAGATCTACATTTTTATAGTAAGTTTTTGTCTATATGCTACGGTTCACCAGTTATACAAAAATTATACAAAACCCATTGAGAATTAAGAGATATTCAAAGGATATTCTCAGAACTTTCAAGATATAAATTTCGTTGTTATGAAGAAATCTTAAACATATGCCACTTTAATAATTATCCTTAGAGCCATTTTCGAGGAAATAAAATATTTAGAAACATGTTTCATGTAAAGGATAGTTCGGGGTGGAGGGATTTTCTTGAAAATGTTCGTGTCGCATCTTTGGAAGATACTGAACTTAAATACCAAGTGTGGTGTTTAACCGACTTTTGTGTGTGAGTGTGTGTGTGTGTGTGTGTGTGTGCGCAGATAAATTGCTTTTTTTGGATTCAGGGAGTCTCAAGACATGTCTTTCTGGCAAAATCTCGACATGCAATTTTTTTGGTGCAATACAACACCTTCTCTGTCCACTATGTTCATAGTAATTACGGGCTAGAGAAAGCAAAAACAATTAGAGGAGGTAACTATGATACTGCAAGTGTAATCATACTTCAGCTGCCATTGGTATAGATATAGATGAGTCTAATATAAAAAAACACAAGAGAATTAGTAACGCGAGAAAGCTTCATATCACAAATAAGAACTTTTATTTTACAATTTTTGGTCCATATTGTCTATCTTTTAGAAACTACGCGAATAATAGCGGAAGGAAAGACTTTCTAATATTCCTAGGTTTTAAAGTCCAATTAAACCTTAAAGGAATCCTTTCTTATGCTTTATCTGTGGAGATGTGGAAATTATCGGGAAACGCAGCGTCTCGTTAAACCTCTTTTGTTCAAATTTACTTTTTCCTTAGGCCACCAGCTTTTTGTGTAGAGTAGAGTGGATTATAGAGAAAAAAAGAAGGCGATAGAGCGCAAGAGATTCAATTAAGCACAGTTTTATTGTGGCTTTCCATCCTAATTCATATCTCTCCCTTTTTTCTGTAAAGTCAAAAACATGTTAAAATGAAGTTTAGTGCAAAAACCCGTCCCGTATTTGCTTTGTGGTTAAAAGAGTGCATCAGCTTAATATAGCGCATTCCTCTCTGGAAGGAAATGCCGCAGATATGGTTCCAAAATAATAACTTCTTTGCAAAGTTGCAGTGAAGTTGTAGACGCAAACCTTTACGGTACTTTCATTTTTACTTTCTCTACACGTACTATGTACATAGTGTATAGAGAAGGTATTGCATTGCACCCAAAAATTCGATACCGAGATTTCATGGGAAATACACGTTTTAGGATGCCCTGTATAAAAAAACATTTTTAGAAAAAGGTCTGTGTGTCTATTTACTATCTTATAAGGATTTTAGTGAATGACTACGACCAGGGAACTGAAAGGACATCTAAAACCTCGACCCGAGGAGGAAATTTTGTGCCAGAAGGAATGGGTAAAATGAACCGCAGGCCGCCCGACGGAGTCGCGCAGAGGTGCCTAATGATTCTAAGTTTGGAGACAAGGTCACACTGGTGGGCCTTCAGAGTGGTGTAATCGGGAAGAATTCGATCCAAAGCCGAAAATAACTATCCAACGAGTAAGCATCTTAGCTATCTGTCCGACACCGACAGAACCTGCACGGTCCCTAAGCCTATCCGAAACATGAAAAGCGATTTGATAGGAAATGAGGAAAAGGAAATTTGTGATGTCTGAGAACTAAACTAAGAATTAGCATTGCTAAACTAAATTCTGCAAAACCAAAACCATGATTAGAATGGCCGCCCTTGTAATCGAACCCAGGACTTCCCTAAACCTCGCAAGTTACCACCGAGTCCCCTACGCTCACTAAATTAATTAATTAATTAATTAATTAATTAATTAATTAATAATAATAATAACAATAATAATAATTTACAGCTCGGCTCTCTGCTTCATCCAGTAACAGAATGGCAGAATGGATGAAGTTAAAGATACGGTCTATTTCACTAATGATCGTCAAGATATTTGAGGATCGTTAAACTGGCGACGATTCGCTAAAAGCGAAAGTTCCGTTTCACCATACTGCGTAATCATTTTTACTGCTGAAGTTCCCGGCAACTTTTTAGGAGCCATTTTCCTTCCTTCAGACCACTGACGGTTCTTCAACTTTTTAAGGTTATATGGGCTCTTAAGCTTCTATGGAAAGACATCACACTTGTTTTCGTTAATTAAGTGAATAACGGATATTTCCGACTTCAAAATGCTGTTCATTAGCTTACAACAACTATGGGTACAGAATGGTAAATTGGTTTCGAAGTAAGCACCTCTATGAAATGAATGACTGATTCGAAACACATCTGATGTGTTCCATTCACATGACATTCTCTACATCTGTGTAACAAATATTTTAAAAGCTCATTCTTCTATCTACTTCATGTTATTCAAGATAAAAATAAGCAGAAATGGTATTATTACTTACTTTCTCGTGATTAGAAGACAAATAAGGGAATACATTAGGCTAAAACGAGAGTCAAATCTTTAAAAGCTGATTGTCATGTGCTTAAAATCCCTTTCTTTGGATTGCCAGAAGTTCACAATTTCGCACATGAGAAAATTTTCAAGTATTTTTAAATTGGAACCAACAATGGTCAACTCAAAAAAAAAAAAAAAAAATAAATTGTTTTAGCGAGTTCTACATTTTTTGTGTAGTAAGAGTTTATCTATCTATTACGGCTAGTCAGTTATGCAATATTCAGCAAAATTCATCAAGAATAAAGAGCTCTTCAGAGGCTATTCCCGGAATATTAAAATAACAATTTAGTTTCTATGTATATATCTTTAATATACGTTATTTTAATCAAAATCGTTAGTCATTTTTGAGGAAATGAAAATTTTCAAAATTTTGGGGGGATTTTCCTCAAAATCTTCGTGTCATACACTTGTAAGATATTAAACTTAAATACCAAGTTTGGTATTTTATCGAGTTTTCGTTTTTGAGTTATCGTGTTCAGAGACACACGGACATACTAAAAGAGGGACGGAAACGAACATTTTCAAAATTTTGGGGGGATTTTCCTCAAAATCTTCGTGTCACTCACTTGGAAGATATTAAACTTAAATACCAAGTTTGGTATTTTATCGAGTTTTCGTTTTTGAGTTATCGTGTTCAGAGACACACGGACACACTAAAAGAGGGACACACACGGACCTTTTTCTAAAAATGTTTTTTTATACAGGGGATCGTAAAACGTGCATTTACAGGGAAAGCTCGGTATAGAAATTTTAGATGGAATGTAATATATATAGAAAGTAAAGACGTTATGTTCAAAATATTGGAGGGAACTGAATCAGAGACTCATTGTGCTCTACCGCGAAACCGATCAACCGAGATGGCTCCTCGGTAAGGTTTCGTGTCAGGCGCACATTCAGGAGCTCTTGGGTTCGATTAACGAAGGTCCAGTCATTCTGACCATGAGCTGCTTCGTGGTTTCCTCAGGTCGATTAGCGAACATTGGAGTGGGGATTTGCTTATACCGCAATTCATCATTTTCATGTTTCACCTGATCTGTTTTAGGAGTTGTAGGATAAGGAGGGTGGCGCCGTCCTGTAATTATCTTAAATATAAGAGATTTTAATCCAAGTCGTTAGAGCCATTTTTGAGGAAATCAAAATTTTCGAACATTTTTCCAAGTAAAGGGTAGTTGAAGGTGGGGGGATTTTATTGAAACTCTTCGTGTCGCAACCTTGAAAGATACCGAACTTAAATACCAAGTTTGGTATTTAACGGTTTTTTCGTTTTTGAGCTAGGCTTCCTACAGACACACATACATAAACAGACAGACAGACATCCACACCGACATTTTTCTAAAACTGCGCTTTTTGGATTCAGGTGGTGTCTCAAAACATGTATTTCTGTGAAATCTCGGTATCGAATTTTTGAGTACAATACAATACCTTCTCTATACACTATATACATAGTGCGTCTAGAGAAAGTAAAAATATATACTCATATGTGTATATTTATCAAATATCTTCCAAAGTTGGTTAGTCCCAGTTGATGTAAAACGATTCAATTCTGTATTATGTTAACAGTTTATGGCTTTAATTTATCAGATATCAATAATCCTGAATGTAAGCTGAATGCAACATTCAAATTTGAAAGTTAGTTTAAGAAAACAGAATTGTACTTACCACAGGAGTGTAGACATTGAGATAAAGACAGTCCTCTTGTCCAGTAGCAATGCCATTGAAAACTTGCACACATATTGGAGCATCCGCTGTAGCATCAAAAACATATTCCCAGGGATCCGCAGGCATAGGAGCCTGTAAAGAGTAAATAATAAAATGTTTCTGCTTCATATATTTTAATTATAATAATTAAAGTGCTTCTAGTGCTGATATCGTAGCTCTGAAAACTATGCTCTGTGAGAACTATTAGGTAATTAATTTCGTATCTGTTTTGCGGTAAGCTTTTACAAGCTTTAAACATGTTCTGCAGATGTATTCCAGAGCTTTGAAAATCAAGTTTTTCAAGTTTTATACCTTCGAACTTTTATCAACTATGATTTTAAATAGCCATAAGTATTTTTGTGTATTTTTATGATTTAGTTTTATAGGTACTTTTAAGTTTTTATATCTTAGAATACCTATGAAACATACATATAGTAAATTATACACAAAAACCATAAATAAAAGACTACCAACTATAATTGCTAGTAAGGGTTTTAGACACGATATCCTGCATCATAATTAATACTATTGTCCAGAAGAGGCGAGAATTTAGTTTAGAAATACACATTGGATTCTTTGATTAGTAAATTGAAAATTATCAAGGATTACAAAAGGGTGTGACCTCTCTTATTTTCTGGATGATTACCTGGAATTTTGTGAGTTTATTAAAACGTTTATTGATATTAGGTTGCATTTACATTTATTTATAAAATCATGTCCTGCTACTTAAACTAGTTGCCATATCCTAATGCACATAGGCTTGAGTAGCGCTTAGGTACATCCACGTAGCTGTCGCCCTCCGTGGTGTAATGGTTACCATGCTAACTTCATATATTCAAGGTCGCGGGTTGAACCCCGGCGGAGGACGATGGATTTTTTCGGGTGGAAAAATCCTTAGCATGGCTTCCTTCGGAAGGGAAGTAAAACCGTTGGTCCCGTGTCGTAGATTTACGGCACGTAAAATAACCTCAAGCCTGATAGAGAGTCCTCTTAAGCGGTCTTTCACGCCCAATTTAGAATGGGACGCTGAGAACCACAGTAGTTAAAGAGCGTCCATAAATAACACGCCATTTTTTTCCACTTGCTGTTACAGAGTGCAGCCTTTTAGTTTGCGCTACCTATTCCATCCTAATCTCTGTGTTTCTCTCCGATTCTC
The DNA here is from genome assembly GCA_030762935.1 of Hymenopus coronatus. Classification (NCBI taxonomy): domain Eukaryota; kingdom Metazoa; phylum Arthropoda; class Insecta; order Mantodea; family Hymenopodidae; genus Hymenopus; species Hymenopus coronatus. The sequence continues at coordinate 84,729,957 of CM060892.1, read as the reverse complement.
TTTCACTCTCTCTTTATTTTTACTTTCTCTAAACGTACTATGTACATAGTGTATAGAGAAGGTATTGTAATGCACCCAAAAATTCGATACCGAGATTTCACCAGAAATATATGTTTTGGGTCCCTCTGAACCCAAAAAAAGCATTTTTGGAAAAAGGTCCGCGTGTGCGTGTGTGTCTGTGTGTGTTTGTGGACAGCATAGCTCAAAAACGAAAAGTCCGTTAAATACCAAACTTAGTATCTTCCAAGATGTGACATGAAGATTTTCAAGAAATCCCCCCAAATAACATTTTACATGGAAACATTTTCGAAAACTTTAATTTTCTCAAAAATGGCTCTAACGATTTTGATTAAAATCGTATATTAACGATATTTACCTGACAATAAAATGCATATGTTGAATTTTCTGAGATAAGCCTTTGAAGACTATTTAATTCTGGATGAATTTTACGGAATTTTGTATAACTGGCAAACCGTAGGAGATAGAGAAAAACGTACTTAACAGAAAATGTAGAGCTCATTAAACACACAATTTATGTTGTATACAGTTTTTCGTGGAGTGGATATTTTATATATATTCCTGATTATCGGTTTCAGCTTTTCTCATACGGGAATTTGTAAACTCCTGTGCATAAAAACAAAGGAGCTTCAGTCACATAGCAATCAGATTTTGACTGCATCTTTAGCCTATACTACTCCCTTATTTCCCTTTTACTTGCATGGAAGCAAATACTAAAACTATTTCTGCTACTTTTTTCTCGATTAGCATGAAGTAAAATGTAGCATAAGCTTTTTAACAATAATTTATTGCGGAGATGTAGAGAAAGTCATGTGAATGGGACACATCAGATTTTTTCTTATTAATTTCTTTTACCTATCCCAAATATTGCCCTATTTCTTTAATCCCTCTTTTCTCCCTTGACATTTAACATTTTCGTTGCAACCATCTCTTCTGGCATGCTACGCCATTTGTATTCTCAAACTTCTTTCCTCCTATTTCTTACCTCTTTACACTCTATTAAACAGTGAACCATACTGTCTTTCACCCCACATAAAATACAATATTCTAATTGAATGCCCCATCCCTTCCGAAAGTTTTGCATAATTCCAATTACTCCTTTCTTACCATTCTTTACCTATTTTATGGCATAAACAAAGCGACTTTTTATTTTCTAGTACACTCCAAATTTCCTGCGTGTCTATGATTTCTATTCTATTTCTCACTGACTTCCCTAAATCTCTGTACTTTCCTCTCTCTTCCTCCATATGTCTCCCATCCCTATTTTCCTCAAGATTTGCTGCTACCAGCTCTTCTAGTTTTTTATTATCTTGAGCTGTTTTCATGTATATTTTTGGCCGATTATCAATTTCGCTCTTTATACACCTGTACCAATATTTCAATACCCTCTTTAGGATCATTCCATTTGTTCCTGTGTTCCTATTTCTACCATTGTTACCCCTTTTGGTGCTGCTCTGCTTAGCGCAAAAGTCTCTTTACGGACATCCTGTATCTTTTTTTGTTGTTGATAGTTTTAACGCCCACTTTTACTATAAATGGCACCATAGATGATGTCTCTGATTGTACATAGAATGAAGCTTGAGCACCGGTGAAATTCGATGGGAGGGGGACCGGAGAACCCGGAGAAAATCCGCTCCTGCGCCGCTTTATCCACCACAAATCCCACATTTTATATCTTGCCTACTATTTTTCTTATATCTGACAAACCCCACATTTCTGTTATATATAACATATTTGTTTTTACTGTTGCTTCCTGAACTCTCTCTAATCTTTACTGTTAATCTATGGTAATTTGTATTTACATATACTAATTCCTATCATTGCCACTCTACCTCTTGATTGTATATTTTTGCAGTGTCTGCCCAACCTCCATTACAACCTAATCTTATCCCTAAATAGTCAAGATCTCTCACCATTTCAATTTATTTTTCTTCCAAATGCAATTTCTCTTCCTTCCTTAATATAGTTCCTTTTTTGAACACCACTATCTTAATTTATTAATGTTTATTTTTATCCCCCATTCTGCGCAGAATTTCTGAACTCCGTTAATTGGTCTCTGAAGCCCTATTGCCGTGAACGCTTCCATTATTCCGTCATCTGCGTCAAGTAATCCTGGTATTTTCTTATTCATCAGCACCGACAAAGGCTGTTTCTTTTTCTCACTCTTTCCAGTATATCGTCTATAAACAAGTTGAACAATATTGGGCTTAATTTACAACCAATCCTATCTTATATTCTACCAGCTAAATTGTCCCCTCCTTTCCATATCTTATCCCACATCTTACTCCTTCAAATATGTTTTCTATTCCGCTAGTAAATTCATCATTCACCCCCTTTTTATGCAATTTTCACTTTAGCGCTTTTCTGTTTATTATATCAAAAGCCTTTTCAAAATCTACGAACCTTTTGTTATTTAAGTATTTACAATTATCTGAATCTCCAATATATTGTGTTGTTCTCCGACCTTTCTTGAACCCTGCGTGAAATTCTGTTACCTGTGCTTCAATCTCACCACATTTTTGTAATCTAGCTACCATTATTCCTCTATACAATTTTCCTAGTATCGATTGTAAACTGATCCCTCCTCCCTCCTTTACACTTATATATCGGCACTACCATGCTTATCTTCCAGCTTTGCGGTATAATTTGCTCTCCTTTACATTACTTAACAAGCTAGCCACCTCTTCTGGGTTCTCTTTTTGCTTCGGTATACATTTTCAAAACTCGCCCGCTCTGTACCCATTTGTCTCCATTTATGTGAAATAATAATAAATGTAAGTTTTAGAACAAATGAGCCAGTGAATACTTAATTTGTGACATTACCTGTACTTATGATAAATAAACTAGTATTAAAACACAAGGTTTTAAGAAAACATGTTGCAGTTGTGAGGACTTTTAAAAGGAAACAACAGAAGAAACAAATCAAATTTTGTAAGACGATGGTGTACCAGTATTGCTGTATGGATACGCAATACTGATCCTAAACAGAAAACGATGTTAAGAGAATACAGTCAGTGGAAATTAAATTTCTTTGAAGAGTAGAAGGCTGCCAACATTGGATAACTATAAAAACAAACCAACTCCCAATTATAGAGAAGATCAAACTATATAGGTCTCGTTGGTACAAACATATGAATACGATGAACAAGGAATGAATTCCTTAAGAGGCACTAAACCATGAAAAAGAAGATATGTAACAAGCAAGCACTGGTTTGGAAAAAAAGGCATAAAATATTTGTTTTCATAACATTTATTTGTACATGAAGGAGCATTCCTTAACCTATTTTTCGACACAGTTGCCATCATTGTTCAACTATTTGTCATTGCGGAGAATGAACTTTTGCATGCTCTCTTCAAAGAAAGCTGCCGCCAGTGAAGACAGCTACTGCTGAACCCGTGTTTGCATTGTCATCGCTCTCTATGGGCCCTCTTCCGAACTCACGCTTCAGGTTCAAGAACATGTAGTAGTCAGAAGGCGCAAGATTGGGGCTGTATGACAAGTGATTGAACTGCTTCAAACCTAATTGTTGAAAAAGGTCTTGTTTGACACTAGCAGCTTGGGACGTGCGTTGTCCTGAAGCAACAGGTACAAGAACATCTACTAGTCAGAAGGCGCAAGATTGGGGCTGTATGACAAGTGATTGAACTGCTCCAAGCCTAATTGTTGAAAAAGGTCTTGTGTGACACCAGCAACTTGGGACGTGCGTTGTCCTGAAGCAACAGGTACAAGAACATCTACTAGTCAGAAGGCGCAAGATTGGGGCTGTATGACAAGTGATTGAACTGCTTCAAACCTAATTGTTGAAAAAGGTCTTGTTTGACACTAGCAGCTTGGGACGTGCGTTGTCCTGAAGCAACAGGTACAAGAACATCTACTAGTCAGAAGGCGCAAGATTGGGGCTGTATGACAAGTGATTGAACTGCTCCAAACCTAATTGTTGAAAAAGGTCTTGTTTGACACTAGCAGCTTGGGACGTGCGTTGTCCTGAAGCAACAGGTACAAGAACATCTACTAGTCAGAAGGCGCAAGATTGGGGCTGTATGACAAGTGATTGAACTGCTCCAAACCTAATTGTTGAAAAAGGTCTTGTTTGACACTAGCAGCTTGGGACGTGCGTTGTCCTGAAGCAACAGGTACAAGAACATCTACTAGTCAGAAGGCGCAAGATTGGGGCTGTATGACAAGTGATTGAACTGCTCCAAGCCTAATTGTTGAAAAAGGTCTTGTGTGACACCAGCAGCTTGGGACGTGCGTTGTCCTGAAGCAACAGGTACAAGAACATCTACTAGTCAGAAGGCGCAAGATTGGGGCTGTATGACAAGTGATTGAACTGCTTCAAACCTAATTGTTGAAAAAGGTCTTGTGTGACACCAGCAGCTTGGGACGTGCGTTGTCCTGAAGCAACAGGTACAAGAACATCTACTAGTCAGAAGGCGCAAGATTGGGGCTGTATGACAAGTGATTGAACTGCTCCAAACCTAATTGTTGAAAAAGGTCTTGTTGACACCAGCAGCATGGGGACGTGCGTTGTCCTGAAGCAACACAATGCCTTGACTGAGCATTTCACGCTTTTTTTTTTTGAATTTCGTGCAAAGGATTTTTTAATTTTTCTCAGTTTCAAACTATATTGATAGTTGCATCTTTGGGAAGCAACTAAACAAGCAGAATGCCCCGTCTTTCCCAGAACACACATCATTTTTCGTGCTGAAGTGAAATAAGGGGAAAGCTGGTCACTATATGAATAATTGAAGTTCGGTTCACTTTGCACGGTCACGTAAAGAAATGAAACGAACATTTGAAAAAAAAAATAGGTAATTTAAAACTGAAATAAAAACGAAGAATATCTTGGGAACTGACAAACTTCAAAAATATATATGACATAAATTGCGTGTTTTAATGAGATCTACATCTTATGTAGTATTGTCTATCTCCTACGTTTTGCCAGCTAAGCAAAATTCATTCAGAATGAAGAGCTCTTCAGAAGCTATTCCCAGAAAATTCAACGCATAGATTTTTAAATGTGGCGTAAATATCTTTAATATGTGGTATTTTAATAACAATTTTTCAAGCCGTTTTTGAGAAAAACACAATTTTCAAAGAATTTTACATGGGTAGTTTGGGAAGGGATGAGGGCGGGGTTAAACATTCTTCGTGTCTCATCCTTGGACCATAATATCTTTTGGTCTTTGATCTATGCTGACCGCGTGCGCGGACCGTTTTCTAAATATGCTTTTTTGGACTCAGTGGACGTCAGAACATATATTTCCGGTGAAATCTTAGTGTCGAATTTTTGGGTGCAATATAATACGTCTCTATAAACTATGTACATAGTACGTGTAGATAAAGTAATAAACAAGAGGCATCTAAAATGTATGAAAACAGCTTAATAGCAGTTTCTGGAAATCCGCAGAAGCGCCAAGTAACACATGGGTAGGAGTCGAGCAACTGTTCCAAGTCTGAGAGCATCAAGGGGACAAGGTAGTCTGAACATACGGAAATTACACTTTAAGTGAGTTGAATTACCACTGCTCTTAAAGTATTCAGTTGTTTTCCAGAGATTTATATGAATTATTCTATAAATCATGACAATTATTTCAAGTGTTTTTGGGGGTATTTAGCGTCCTTCAACTGGTTGGTCATATCGGACGATGAATGAATTTCTGAAACGATGTTCAAATGATCTCGAGGTCCATGGAGCTTGAAAATCTTAGTGTGGCATCCTAGGAAGAAAATAAACCTTAATACCAAATGTGGTATTTAACAGTCTTTTAGGTTTTGAGCTATGCTTTCCACTATGCTTTTTCTATATATATATATATATATATATATATATATACATATTATTCAAATTTCCTCAAATATCGGTATCGAGCTTTTGGTTGGAATATAGTATCTTCTCTATACACGATGTAGATAGTACGCATAGAGAAAATATAAATGTAGATCTAGTCTAAGCACACAGTATGTTCTTTACATTTCGATATATTCCTTGTCATTGGTTTCATTTTAAAATACTTGTGCTTTTGTCAGACAGGATAATTGCCCATGTTTCTTTTGTTGAAGCAAGTAATAAACCATTCTGCTAATACTCATATCATCTGCATGGTGTAGAAAGAAGATTCATGTTTTGAAGAAGTTTGTTCGTGTAACACATAAGAATTTTTATACATATCTCTACCGTGTTCTTACATAATCGATTATTGTTTTCAATGAAAACAATACTTAAGCACAACGTCTGCTTTCGAGGGGGAAGCACTAATAAATTGCACACGTACCTTAAAACGCAGGTCTCCTACTGGTGCTTTGGCAAAAGGAACACCCATAAAGGCGCAGAATGTTCTTTCATGCAACGACTTCATAACAACACCACGCAGAATCCCTTGCTTCACAACAGCATGGGGTTCACTTAATCTGCTACAGTGAATCACTCCTGATATTGATACAGCTTGCATGCTCAATAGTATCAGCACGGTAATATCCATGTTAGATCTCCACAAGAAAAGCCCCTAGTTTGTTCCTCACCAACCGTTCATAACCATTAAAGTACGACCTTCAAAAAACGAGGGCGCCACATGCTGTGAGCTCGATAACAACTGCATTTTAACTATACGGGCCAGCTTAATATGTTTTACTAAAAATGCTCAAGCACATAAGCAGTTCAAGGTTTATAGTCATCATTATCATCATTCATTATTTTGGGAGTGTTTAACGCCCGCTTTTACTACTGTGGCACCGCAGGCGATCACACTGGTGATACATAGAATGCAGATGGAGTACCGGTGACATGCGATGGCGCGGGAAGCCGTAGAATCCGGAGAAAACCTGCCCCTGCACCGCTTTGTCCACCAAAAATCTCATATGCGGTCACTTTGCTTCTGTTTACTTCATTCTAATCGAGAAGAAATTAGCAGCTAGTCTTATTACTTGCTTCCTTGTAAGTAGAAGGGAAATAAGAGAGTACCATAGGTTAAAGTGATAAACAAAAGCTGGTTACTATGTGACTGATGTTCCTTTGTTTGTATGGAAAGGAGTTGACAAATTCCTGTATGAGAAAAGTATAAGTTTTTCAAAGCTGAAAACAAAAACAAGGAATAAAGCGATCAACTCCACAAAAAAAAAAAAAAAAAAAAAAAAAAAAATGTATATAACATAAATTGTGTATTTTATCGTGCTCTACATTTTTGTGCGTTAAGCTTTAGTCCATCTCTTACGGTTTAGCAGCTATGAAAAATTCTGCAAAATTCATACAGAATAAACTACTCTTTAGAGGCTATTCCCAGAAAATTCAAGATATACATTTTATTTGTCGGGTAAGCCCTTTAATATTCGATATTTTAATCAAAATCCTTAGGACCATTTTTGAGAAATCAAAATTTTAGGAAAAAGTTCCATGTAAAGGGTAGTTGAGAGTGGGGGGATTTTCTTGAACATCTTCGAGTCCCATCCTTGGAAGATACCAAACTTAAGTACCAAGTTTGGTATTTAACGGTCTTTTCGTTTTTGAGCTATGCTGTCCACAGGCGCGCGCGCGCGCGCACACACACACACACACACACACGGACCTTTTTCCAAAAATGTTTTTTTTTTTGGATTCAGGGGGACCCAAACATATATTTCCGGTGAAATCTCGGTATCGAATTTTTGGGTGCATTGCAATACCTTCTCTGTACGTAGTACATGTTGAAGCACCATTTGCATGGAGAGTACATAAAAGTCCACCATAATTTACTCGCTTGCATGAGGTGTAGTCCCCCTCCGTGTTCTAGGGGTAACAATAGCCACTGGTTCCCAAGGCGCCGGTCCCCATGGCCACGCTCGCCAAAGCGTCTCGCTTTGGAATTTCGCAGCGCAGGGGATCGTGGGTTCGAGTTCCGTCTTGGGCATGGGTGTTATATGTTTGTGTATGTGTGTGTAAAAAGTAAAGCAGAAATTCAGTAATCATACAGTAATCAAAGTAAACAAATTAGGTAAATAAAAAGTAGGGTATACAGCGCCGGAGTCCCGACCAGACTCCGGAACTGTATTAAAAAAAAAAAAAAAAAAGGCCGTGGAGTGCGATGATAAAGAGGCTTCTGAGAAAATTAAGCGGTCTTTTAGATCCAATGTAGGTTGGGACGCTGAAAGCCACAGCAGTTAAAAGAAAGCCCATAAATAAAACTCAATTAAATTCCATTTTTTACTCAGATGTGTAGTGACGTGCAAATTGAATTTTCTGAGTGCAGAACTTTGCTGCGTACTAAACACGGATACCATCATTTTCTATAAATAAGAAATATTGTCTTATGCAGGCATAAATATAGGAGTCGATGGCTTGCATGTTGGATGGCTTTCTATTCTCGATATTATAAACTCACACAGGACGCACTATACAAGGAAGAAGAAAATCCCTGCTGTCACGTGTTTACCATTAGCTTGCACATAATAAGCCTGATTGCTCTAGCACAAATTCAAACGAGTTGGGTTAGGCGATAACCGTCGGTTCCGGTTCCAATTATAAGTGTTCAGTCCACCAAATATTCTATCGGGGACCATCCTGCACATATTTTCATACCACTTTCTTGTTTAATCAACACTTGTTTGTGAAAGTAAATATGATTAATAATTCTCTCGAATTTATTTGTTAATTTATGGGAGTGAATTCTGCCGCAAAATTCAAAAAAATAATTTTCACTATTTCTATTCTTCTAAAGAGTCTTTTTTAAAGTACAACATTAATATATATATATATATATATATATATATATATATATATATATTATAACGTAGGTGCATTGGTACTTTATAAAATGCAATTGAGGTTTCATTTTGTACTTTCTTAAACGGAGTTTTTATTATTATTATTGTTATTATTATTATTATTATTATTATTATTCCAAATATCTGTAGAAACATATTTGTGTCTGTATATTTATTTATACTGTACCAGCTGTATTTTAGAATGATACAATTACTAGAAAAATGAAAGAATATAATCTCCTATTTTATGTTGTATTCATAGATTACTTAAACACTTTTGACAATGTAAATAGAAATAGGATATGGCAAATAAGCGGATTTCTTAATCAAATAAGACAGCATTAAAATAAAATGTGTTACATTCACATGACTTTCTCTGCATATTCTGCAACAGACTATTATTGAAAATACTTCTTCTATTTACTTCATGTTAATAAAGAGATCAGCATTAACAGATATGGTTTTGTTGCAGTTTTTCTTGTTGGTTTAAGGTGAGTAAGGGAAATACAATAGGCTTGAGCAATAAAACGATGAAAACGTGATAGGAGATTAAAGCAGGTTTCAATAGTCTCGGCAAATGTCAAAAGTTTGTGAGAGGAATAGGTTTGCTGTTACGTGGTATATCACTTTGGTCTAGTACTAACAGCTCGGTTTATTTTCTTCCATCCTGGCTTCCTGGTTTTAATGCTGAGACATTTCTATACATATAACCATTTTTACTTTCTCTTTATGTACTATGTAAATGTACAAAGCGTATAGAGAAGTATTGTATTTCACACAAAAACTCGATACCGAGATTTTACCGGAAATATATATTTTGAGACCTCCAGGATGCAAAAAAAAAAAAAAAAAAAAAAAAAAAAATTACGGTTTTTGGAACGTACGCAGTAATATATAGAGTAGCAAGAGAATATATTGTATGCAATCCAAAAATTCAATGTCGAGATTTCACTGGAAATATATTTTTGAGGTCCCTTGAAACCGAGAAAAGCATTTTAGAAAAAAGGTCCGTGTGTGTATCTGTGGACAGCTCAACCCAAAAACGAAAATACCTTTAAATATCACATTTGGTACTTATGTTTTGTATCTTTCAAGGATACGACACGAAGATTTTCAAGAAAATCCGTTCTACTTACAAGGAAGCAAGCAACAAGACAAGTCCTGCTAATGTCTTCTTGATTAGCATGAAGTAAATAGAAGAATAAGCTTTATAACAATAATGCGTTACAGAAATGTAGAGAAAGTCATTTGAATGGAACACATAGCTTTTTTTACCACCTTACCCAATGGCTTACAATATTATTCTAACCTATTAGTACGCTTCTGTAAGCGTAGATTCGGATTAGATATTTAACAGGAGAGGGAATATACCCCTATCCGCCCACACAAACCTTAGGTGTATTGTTACCTCCTTGTTCCTTCTATCCATCAGTCTCTCATCAGTAGGCTTCGTACACGACTACAAATTAAGTTATAGTATACTGGTACGTTGTCTATAAGCGAGCGGAGAGGGGAGAGGCTACTGACTTTGAGTTGTAGGTATAGGTGGGCACAGAAGTAAGTATACCGTTCTGTAACACACATAAGTTTGTATTATGAAGTATAACTAACATGAACAAAATAATAAATATGTACTGTGGCACATGAAATAATCCGTTTCATATGTGATTTTAGATGGTTGTACAACTATTGCAATGGATTACAATATATTTTCTGAACGCATAAAAGCAAAATGTCTTCTATTGGATTTCGTACCTTCAGAACAGGCTATATGCACTGATCGCTTGTTTAGAGTGAATGACCGAGATAGGGGAGATCCCAGTGGAATTAAGTGTGCACGTAACTATTTTCAGTCAGGGTGCATCCAAGCCGCAACCGTGTCCTAAGCCTACTCGTCAGTTTCAGGAGTCCATTGATTAGTTTTCTACTAGTCACATTCTCTTTTGAGCCAACAATTTCAAATTGATTGTATCTGTTCATTTTAAGTGCTTCATATGCGAGACAGTTTCCTTGGTAAAGAAAGAAACAAAGAAAGAAAGAAAGAAAGAACTGAAATAGTTATTGATTAAGTAAGAACTATAAACTGCTTTATTCAGTTTAATTTTTGTGTTTAGCGTCCTCCTTGTTGACGCATTACTTTTCTTTTTAATACTTTCACGCAATACACAAATAAATACAATAAATTATACACTTACAGATTCAAAGTTCAGTGGGTTCAAATATCACAATAAAATATCATATTACTGATTTTTGTGTTCCCTACTAACGAGATTCCTTTGTACCATTACAATTATGTCTCCTTTGTAGCGAAAACTTTCTCTCAAATCACAAAGAGAGTTAACGGCTGTTGTATTTTTCTCGTTGTTATGATGGTAACAGAATTTTTTAATGTTACATTAACGTAAATTAATTACATGGCATATTATAAACCTTTTTATGTATATCATATTAATTATTACTTTCTCTAGCCCCATATGTGCAATGTACATAGGGATAGAGAAGTATTGTATTCCACCCAAAATTTGATACCAAGATTTCACCGGAAATACACGTTTTAGGATCCCCTGTATCCAAAAAAACATTTTCAGAAAAAGGTCCATGTGTGTTCGTGTATCTGTGAACACAACTCAAAAACGAAAAGTAGCTAAAATACCAAACTTGGTATTTAAGTTTAATATCTTCCAGGGATGCCACACGAAGATTTTGAGAAAAATCCCCCCAACCTAAACTACCCTTTACATGGAACTTTTTTCGAAAATGTTGATTTTCTTAAAAATGGCTCTAACGATTTTGATTAAAATATCGTATATTAAAGATATTTACCTAACAAATAAAATGTATATCTTGAATTTTCTGGGTATAGCTTCTGAAGACCTGTTTATTCTGGATGAATTTTGCTTAATTTGGCATAACTAGTAAACCGTAAGAGATAGACAAAAACTTACTATACAAAAATTTAGGTCTTGTTAAAATACACAAGTTATGTCATATACATTTTTCTCGTGGAGCTTACCGTTTTCGAGGTATTCATTGTTATTAGTTTCAGTTGTGAAGTACTTATATTTTTCTCAGACGGGAGTGTCCGTTTTTCCTTTGTTCTACTCCTGGCCAAGAAAAGAAGCGATTTGTAATGACAATCGCATAACGACAGCTTTTAAAACATTTGACTATTAATTCAAAATCTTCTCTGGCTAGAAGCCCGAGAAGATTTTGAATTAACACGTCGCCAGGAAAGCTTTAGTTCTTATTTGACTATTAGTTTAGCCTAGTGTATTCTCTTATTTTCTTCCTACTTATAAGGAATTAAGTAATAAGAACATTGTGCTGAATACCTCGATTAACAAGGTGCAGAAAGAAGAATAATCTTATGCAAGAAGTTTGTAGAACGGCTAGAGAAAGTCATGTGAGTGAAACACATCAGATTTTTTTTTATATTCTGGCATAATGATGCCTTGTGTAGAACAATATTCTTTATATTACATCTTTAACAATTATTATTATATCGGTGTCGCAGATCTAAAACTCGCGAACTTCCGGTTTTGTAAACCAACCCACGCCTGTTTCTTAACCTTCATTTTACAATCCATATTAGTTACAGTTTTCTGCTTTATCGGCTATCCTTTGTAACGGGTCAAATGTAGTAAGGTGAATACGCTAGCAAGTCACTCATGATCTACCAGTTGGCAACGGATCCTGCTAATTATTATTATTATTATTATTATTATTATTATTATTATTATTATTATTATTATTATTATTATTATTATTATTATTATTATTATTATGTAGCTTAACATCTTTAATCTAGTTAGTCATATCGAACGATGAATGCAATGGTGAAATGATAATCAAATGATGTCGTGGTCCATGCAGCTTAATACCATGAAGAGATTATGCATTTATACGTATAATAATTTAAATTATTTTTATGTAAGAATAATCTTACTGGACATTCGTCTTCTTAGGATAAGGGAAACCCCCGAAAAAAAACTTATCCGGTTAATTCATCCTAAGCAGATTTGAGGTAGAATGTGAGGCAGAAAGGCGCGTCGCTAATTATGGTTGGCATTGAAGTCGTCTCCTTAGCGCGGTGGTAGCGCAGCTGCTTGCCAAGTGGGAGACCTGGGTTCGATTCCCGGTACCGGCGTGGAGATTTTTCCCCCGCTGGGAGACCTGTCCTCGTGAGGTCCCTGGGGGGCGCAATTGAGGAGCTACTTGATGGAGAAGTAGCGGCTCCAGGTCGTGAAGACCGCATTTACTGGCTGGGGGGGGCTCGAAGCGCTGACCACGTCTCACCCCCCAATACTGACGTGGACCGAGGTGGTAAGCCAAGGCTCTCAATGATCTGTGCCATGGTGTTGTTATTTGTTGAAGATGAGCTGAATTGAAGTTGAGAATAATTATTTACTACTATCCCAGAAGATGTTCTTCATCGCTCTTTTGCTCTTGATTCAAACACTGTTTAGGGTTTCCCGTATACCTAATTTGTGATTTCCTCCTTTAGTTCATTTTGTTTTCGGGGTACTTTACATGTATAGGGGTACTTTACATGCACAGAAACCGTTGATGCTGATTTCCGCATTCATTTAGTGCGGCTTCTTAACATTACATCTCAAATTTCTACCCAGTTTAGCCTCTGTTAAAAGTTAGACCTACCGCTTTTCGAAGCCCGGTTTCACAGAATTTAGTAATTAAATGTGCAACGTATCGCAATGTGGATATAACGATGGTGCAAGAAATTTGCGTTCTACATCGCTATCAAAGAATACTCAACTAAAAACGTTCTCTCTTCAATGGTTTGACTTTGTTTCACAAGTACAACCACACAGAAGTGACTTCAGTTACTAACACACGGTTACAACCGTCCGAGACTCAAGTGCAACACCCGGTATTTTACTATGCTACACGTGTTTTAATCACCGTTATCTAAGGAACACACATAATAGCACTATTGCGTTATATCACGTGTCTCTGAAACCTTCAATTTAGAATCACATTAAATGTAACGTATCTTTTTTGTGATTATGTCACATGGCATTTCATACTAATATAAATGTTTTCCTTTTTATGCCAAAACAATGAATTATAATTATATATCCCCTGATTTTAGACAATCATTAATTATTAACATTAATTTAGATCAATCATGGATAAATACCGATTCAAAATGCAAAAATATGATGTGATCCATACACATGACTTTCTCTACATCTATGCAACAAATTGTTCTTCTATTTCATTCATACTAATCGTAAAAAAATAGCAGAAATGGTATTATTACTTGCTTCGATGTAAGTAGAGGGAAAATAAAGGAATACCGTAGGCTAAAGTGACAGTCAAAGGCTGGTTGCTATGAGACTGAAGTTCATTTGTATGTATGGACAGGAATTGACAAATTCCCGATTGAGAAAAGTATAAGTATTTTAAAACTTAAACCAATAACAAGCAATCTCTTAAAAACGATCAACACCACGATAAAATGTATATGACATAAATTATGTATTTTAACGAGTTCTACATTTTCTATCAGGTAAGTTTTGTCTATCTCTTACGGTTTACCAATTATGCAAAATTAGTCCAGAATAAAGATGTCTTCAGAGGCTATTCCCAGAAGATTCAAGATATACATTTTGTTTGTTGTGTAAATATCTTTAATATACGATATTTTAATCAAAATCATTACAGCAATTTTTTAGAAAATCAAAATATTTGAACATTTTTCCATGTAAAGGGTAGTTGGGGATGGGGGGGGGTTTCTTGAAAATCTTCTTGTCACATCCTTGGTAGATATTGAACTTAAATACCATGTTTGGTATTTAATGGAGTTTTGGTTTTTGAGCTCTGCTGCCCACAGACAGACACATACACGGATATTTTTCTAAAACTGTTTTAGTTTCAGGGGATCTCAAAACATGTATTTACGGTGACATCTCGGTATCAAATGTTTGGGTGCAATACAATAGGTACCCTCTCTATACACTATGTACATACATAGTACATAGATGAAGGGAAAATAGAAATCTAAAATGTTGATTTTTTTACCACATTTTACCAATGCTATCCCTTGAATCGATGACATCCAGCAAAAGTTTCGCATGGGTGATAAAATTGGGGAAACACGCTAAATACCCCTCAACTGTTACGTTTCGCCACCTTTAACGGAAACACCGGAGATAATCAACGGGAAGCACAGTTAATTGAATTGTACGATTTACGCGATGGATAGCCATCTACCAGCTCCGATGCTACTGTAGCCTCCAATTATTGCGGGCAGCTATGATCTACCGCAGACGCGACCGTCTTCTGTCCTTAGTACCAAGATTAACCGTAGCGAGCGCGCTAATTACTCATTCGGTAAACACACTGGAACGTCTATCTCAGTTTTGTTTGTGGAATCGGTGAATATGTGAAAACAATATAAAGGGGCCGAAGTTACCGTGTGCACATGGTTATGGTTTTCCACGCTTCTATCAGCACGGTAAGTTTAATAGCCAAATTTTGGAGCATTGGCAGTATGTAATAATATTTGTTACTCTAAATTTTCTAGTACAACGCTGCATTTGAATTCCGAAAGAATTTGCCAGTTAATCGACTGCTCCAAACTACTTGCATGGAAAACATTACTGGGGTTAAGAGGACGAACAGGTTTGAAGTATAACTTTTAGGGTTTTAAAGCTAGTAACTTCATTTTCTGTCACTATGATATATATATAGGGTCGTTTGGAATGAGGGAATATTTCTCAAAATCTTCGAGTCGTATCCTTGGAAGATATTGAACTTAAATATAAGTTTGGTATTTTACCAGCTTTTCGTTTTTGAGTTATCACACACACTCGGACTTTTTATAAAACTGGTTTTATACAGGGGCCCTAAAACGTATATTTCCGGTGAAATATTGGTATCAAATTTTGGTTGGAATGAAAAACCTTCTCTATAATGTACCATGTACTATTTAGAGAAAGTAAAAAATGATTACCCTACGAAAACATTAAGTTCCTCGTTTTAATTAACTTTAAACTCTTACTCTCTTTACTACGTTTAATAAGTAGCAGAAATTTTGTACTCCATCCAATATTAGATACTTGATTTCTCCGTAAATACGTGTATTGAGGATCCTTGTAAAAAAAACAAAAAAAAAAAACAACTCCTTTAGAAAAAAAAATCTGTGTGTATATGTGAACAGCATAATTCTAAAATAAAAGTCGTGAAATACAAACTTAATATTCAAGTTCTGCTTCGTTCTTGGGAGCGATAAGAATGTTCCCTCCCAGTTACCCTTTACACGGAGCATTTTTTTCAAAGTTTCAATTTTCTCAAATTACGTGACAACTGTAGCAAAGCTTCCTTTCCCCGGTGTAAATGGAGATATATGCCAGTTTGATATATTATTATTATTATTATTTAAATATTTTTATTCATTTCAATCATTATTACAGCCATAATTATGGTTAAATTTACTTAGCGTGACGTGCCTAACTTAATGTCTAGTTACGATGCACTTAACATAACGTATTGAAATTGACCTTTGATTGGTAGTTGCTTTTATTTCATGCTATGCTACAGCTTCACGCTCATTGATTCTAATTATCGTGTGACGTCAAACTTAACGTGACGGAAAGGAACATTCTGACAATGCTATACTCTTTAAGTCGTATCGTGTGAAGTCAACCCCAACTAGCTGCACTTAACTGCGTCAGTTCCATTATTTTATACTGGCATAAAATGGAACTAAAAAGCGAGAGGTGGCGGACATTTGTAGATCATATATTAAAAGAAAAAAAAAAAAAGGACACATACCGTCAAATGGGTTTACCTGTTGGCATAACTGTGTCTGAGTTTTAAGATAATATATTTATCTATTTGTAATAAGTCCTAAAACTTCATCTCTAATTTGTAGGTATTGGGGGAAAATATATTACTTTAGCCATGCCAAAATTCTACGGATCTCGGATGCACCAACCGTTGGAAAGGCAAAAGCGTAGTGGCTTGTTGTAAACAAAACAAGTGATCTGCTGGGTTAACCAAAATCATATATACCAGTAAATGTTGAAAGAATTAATTATATTATTATTGGTGGATTTAATTTTAATTGTTTTATTAAAAATGAATCAATAAACACCTGCTGATTTCCCTTTTACTTTCTCTACACGTACTATATACCTAGTGTACAGCGAAGGTATTGCACTCCACCCAAAAATTCGATACCGAGATTTCACCGGAAATATATGTTTTAGGGTCCCCTTTATCCAAAAAAAAAGCATTTTCAGAAAAATGTCCCAGTGTGTGTGTGTGTCCGTGTGTCTGTGAACACGATAACTCAAAAACGAAAAGTCGATAGAATACCAAACTTGGTATTGGAGTTTAGTATCTTCCAGGGATGCGGCACGAAGATTTTGAGAAAAATCCCCTACCCCAAACTACCCTATACATGGAACTTTTTTCGAAAATTTTGATTTTGTTAAAAATGGCTCTAACGATTTTGATTAAAATATCGTATATTAAAGACCTGTCAAATGAAATGTGTATTTTGAATTTTCTGAGAATAGCCTCTAAAGACTACTTTATTCTACATTAATTTGACGCAATTTTGCATAACTGCTAAGCCGTAAGAGTTGGACAAAAACTTACCACACAAAAAAATGTAGAGCACCTTAAAACACACAATTTATATTATACTTTTTTGGTGGGGTTGATCATATTTTAGATATTCCTTATTTTTAGTTTCATCTTTAAACATTTTCGCTTTTCTCACGCAGAAATTTGTCAACTCCTGTCCCTACAAACAAAGGAACTTCAGTCACATAGCAACCAGCTTTTGACTATCACTTTAACCTATGGCACTTCCTTATTTCGCTTCTACTTCCAAGGAAATAAGTAATAAGAATATTCCTGCTAATTTTTTTCCCGATTAGCATGAAGTAAATAGTAGTATACATTTTTTAACAATAATTTGTTGCAGAGATGTAGATGTAGCACTGAAGTATTTCAAATTGATATTTCCAATTGTGAACAGGTGAATTAAGAGTGCAGTATTTGAAGATAAACTTATTACCAAGGGCGAAACACCAATATTTCTTTAAAACCACGCAAAAAAAACAACAAACAAACATGAATTTTAAACATTAACTGACTCTTAACACTGTGCATGTTGTTACATAAAATACGTAATATTGAATAAAGTATGTACTTATGTGCACACCTTTATTTGGGCGCTCGGCTCCCCAGTCTTCATTCGATAGGTTATGCTTAATTTTGGAGGCAGAGCAGAACAACAATTTTAAGACATGAAAAACACTGTAAAACCTTATATCTAATGGCTTCAATCTGTCTGTAGATCCCAGAGTTCAAGCATATGCACTTGTTTGTTTAAAAATTTAGCTAGTTCGCGTTAAATTAGATAACCTTTTCACCATAATGATTGAGGGCCTAAAAACTATTTGGTTGACAACACTACGGAAAGGCAGTTGGACAAACTCTCTCTGCTACCCCTTGACCTTCGCATAGCAGTTATGAGTCGACCATTTTACACCTTCCAAAACTTAATTTACTAAAATATAATTTACTAAAATATATTCCTACGGTAAATAATACAGTATACCAACGCGGTAAATATACCTTCATTTGAATCTTATTTACGATATGATAACAGTTTCGAACAGAAAACTATCCAAATTATATAACAGTAAGCAATGCTATTTAGACCACTGGAAAGCTATAAAACTGATGTGTTGTATTCACATGGCTTTCTCTACGTTTCCGTAACAAATTATCATTGTTAAAAAGCTTATTCTTCTATTTACTTAATGATAATCAAGATCAATAGCAGAAATGGTCTTATTACATATAATTAGAACGAATGTAAGGGGATATAAGGGGATTTTCTTGAAAATCTCCGTGTCGCATTCTTGGATGATACTAAGTTTTGTATTTACCAGACTTTTGAGCTACGCTGTCCACCCTCCCCCCATACACATGCTTCTACAAATGCTACCTTATTTATACACTATGTTCATAGTACTTCTAGAAAAAGTAACAATATTACTTATATTAAAACTGTTCATTTAATACAGGCCTCTCCAAAGTCTACGTCACCGGAGATACTGTACCCTACTACAAAGGCGGTAGGGGACGAAGTCGCAGTGCTGCGCTGTAAATATCTGCCACAGATCACAGTGAAGAGTGAATTTGATAGGGGAACTATGGCACAAGAGTATTCAACTCTACTTCACTGTCTCATGTGATTATTTTTAACCACGCAATATATTTGCATCTGGTGTCTGACTGAGATGCGATTTTACTGTTTTCAATTTAGAAAAATTCTTCACTTACTGGAGTTTTATTCCACATTCTTTCTCTATAGCATTACACACTTTTATCCATTATTACATTTCTACATTCCTAAGAAAATATTAAGCTTCCAGTTACAATACCTTCCAAACTATGTTTAAAAACTCAATGAATTCATTAAATTACTCTCGTACATAACATTTAATGATTATGATGGAAATGTTAATAAAGATGTTAACAATAATTACAGTGTTAGTAGAGTACTACTTCTTACTACTACTTATTACTTACTACTACTTCTTACTTCTTACTTACTACTACTACTTATTACTTAGATAACTCCATGGCACGATAGCTCACGGGGAACCTTGGCCTACCGCCCGGCCGCTGCGTCCCCCATCTCGGTCCACTACAGACGTCATGGATGGGGTGCAGTATTGGAGGGTGAGACGTGGTCAGCGCCTCGAGTCCCTCCCGGCAGGTTAATGCGGTCCTCATGACCTGGAGCCGCTACTTTTCCATCAAGTAGCTCCTCAATTGGCCCCCCAGGGACCTTACGAGGCTGAGTGCACCCCGGGCCAGGTCTCCCAGCGGGGGAAAAATCCCCACGCCGGTACTGGGGATCGAACCCAGGTCTCCCGCTTGGTAAGCAGCTGCGCTACCACCGCGCTAAGGAGACGACCTACTTATTACTTACTACTACTTATTACTTACTACTACTTCTTACTACTGCTTCTTATTACTTACTACTACTTATTACTTACTACTACTACTTCTTATTACTTACTTACTACTACTTCTTACTACAACTTACTACTACTATTTCTTACTTACTACTACTACTACTATTATTACTACTTACTTAATACAACTTACTTACTTACTACTTACTTACTACTTACTTACTACTACTTATTTACTTATTACTACTTACTTAATACAACTTACTTACTTACTACTTACTTACTACTTACTTACTACTACTTATTTACTTATTACTACTTACTTAATACAACTTACTTACTTACTAACTACTTACTTACTACTTACTTACTTACTACTTACTTACTACTACTACTTATTTACTTACTACAACTTACTTACTACTACTACTACTACTACTACTACTACTACTACTACTACTACTACTACTACTACTACTTACTTACTACAACTTACTTACTTACTACTACTACTTCTTACTTACTACAACTTATTTACTTACTACAACTTACTTACTACTACTTACTACTACTGCTACTGCTGCTGCTGCTGATGCTGATACTGATGCTGATGCTGCTCACGTACTTGCTACTACTACTTACTACTTCCCCGAGGGGCTTACTCTGGTAAGTACGGGTCTGGCGCACCCGGGGTTCCTGAGCTGGATTCTCACTCTTCTTCATATTTTCCGGGTGAGATCCTCCTTTCCTGTTTTCTTCTTTTTCTCCCTTTTCTTTCCTTTCTTCTACATTCTATCTGGCTTGATGTTTTGCTGCCGACCGGCGTGTCTTTGGTCCTTATATATACTTCGTGGATTGTTTTTTATCTGATGATTTGTTACGGGATAGGGGCTTCAGAACCCCAGAACCGGTCGGTGATGGTAGTGGGCAGGCAGGCTCCACCCGACCGCCATCAAGCGACTGCCAGGATCCAAAGGTGATGCTCCAGGCCTTGGATTCCTCTACAGCTACCGGGGATGTTGCTGATAGTTTACCGACTCAGCCGGATAAGTTCAATATTGGGAATGTGAAGATCGGAGCTGCTGGAAGTGTATGTGATTCTCAGGTGTGTCGTCATTGGAGTCCACGCGTTCTGATGTTCCTGAGGGAGCGTCGATTATGGTGAACAAATCTCGTCGCATAGCTAAGCGACCTATTGCAGCTCTTACTGAGGATGAAGCCGCTGAAGATCTTTCTGAGTTGCTTGATCGGTTATCTGGCGTTGCTTCAAGTCTTATGGACCTTATAGGGAAACATGTTAACACTAAGATGGAGATTAAACTTTGTATTCAGAAGTTTAAACACATAGCTGACTTGCTAACTACACGGAGCACCTCGGAACTTGGGATGCCTTCTAAATTTAAGCCCAAGCTTGATGCTACGGTTTTGCACTCCGTTGGAGTGCAAACTGATCCGGCACTCTTAGGATTTTGCCGGACTTGGCGGATAGGATTGCTGAGGAAACACGTATTGCTTCGGAAATAAGGGCAACGTTTGCTGACATTGGAAACGCTGTTCATCTCCAAAGTTTGCTGGATAAGTCTTAGCCCGAATTTTCTTTCCAGACTGTGGAACTTGTGACAGGAAATCCCCTCTTATCAGGTGAGGAAGGAGATTTGGCCATTGTGACGGATGATCCCAATATGTGTCAGGGCATTAATCGCCTGTTCAAGGAACGATACCCAGAAATAGTGGATCTACCAAGTGTTGGTGAAGATTTTAGTGGCTCGGCTTATTTTTCTTCCATTACAAAAGTGCTTGTAGATGGCGGTTTTCGAAGCACTGAGCGTTTCATTTTTAAAATCACTTTACCTGAGCTAATAGAGAACTCCTGGGTGATATATTGTCACACCTGCGAGCCTTGGCTTACAAGCATAGGAGGCGAAAGATTCATTTGCCTTTACCTTCTGGGTGTAATGTGACAATTCTCCGGAAGCTTCTTGAGTGTGTTTTTGCGGACTCTGGCATGTCTATTTATATGTTCCGCCGCAACGACGCGGGAAAATTGTCACTAGTGATGGAGGTCCTCGATCTGGAGCGGCTCCGGAGACTATTGCTCCTCGTTTGAACACCAGGGCTATTATTGTCAACCCTGGAGTACGTACTTACGCTGAATTGCTGAAGGAGGCTAAGAACACTGTGAACTTGCAGGATATTGGAGTGGAGGTACAAAATCTATGGAAGACTCGTAGAGGAGAGCTGCTTCTCATGGTTAAAGGTGGGGCTGACAAAGTGGAACCGTTACGAAAAGCTATTATTCAATCCATTAAAGACACCGCTGTACGCTGTTCTCGGAGAAATGATATGCTTTTACATATTCATGACACTGATGCTTTTACTACCACAAGGAGGTGCAGAAAACAAACTCACAGGTTTTGGAAGTGGAATCCAACACCGTTCAGGTTACCTCGATGAGACCTACATCTACCCAGGGTCAGATTGCTACAATTGCATTAAGCGTAGACCTGAGCCGTCGACTACTGCATTTAGGCTCAGTCCGCATCGGCTGGTGTTCCTGCAGAGTTCAAGAACGGTTTTTATTCCACGATGTTTTAACTGTCAGGAGTTCGTACATCGTGACCAACAGGTGCAGTGGACCTAATAGAAGACATGTTTGCCTGAACTGGGGCAAAGACGGGCACCTGGCTGTGCCCTGCACTAGTGAATCCTATTGTCTAACGTGTAAAACTCTGGACCATAAACTTGGGACTAATCGTTGCCCTCGTTATCGTAAACTGGTCAGTGGAGCTAGAACCCAACGCCTCAATCACTCCCAATGGCACTCTCCCATTTGAACTTGTGCCGACCGTTTGTCTTAAGGATATTTCAAAGTAATGTTGATAGAGGGAGAGCCGCAATGGATATAGTGTACCAAACGACCATGGAACATAAAGTTTATGTGGTTATAATGGCTGAACCTACTGTCGCTATGGTTCACCAGGAACAGTGGCTTGTAGATCAGAACCCAGATGTGGCTCTGAAAGTCATTACTGCCGACCTTCAGGTTGTTAGGACCGGAGGAGGGGCCGGATTCGTCTGGTTGGAGACTACTTTGGTGACTATATTTGGCTGCTATATATCTCCAAATGTGGATTTCTCTACCTTTATGGACTTTTTACGCGCATTGCGCTTGCCTATGCGATGTCATGCAACTGAAGTGCTTGTGGGAGGAGATTTTAATGCTAAGTCCCACCTTTGGGGATCTCCAGTTGAGAATGCTAGAGGAAAACTGATGGCCGAGTGGCTGGCGGAAGAGGGTCTGGTGGTGCACAATTTTGGAACGGCGCCGACATTTGTCCGCCAAGAAAGTGCTTCATATATCGATGTTACGTTTAGTACGGCGCCTTTATCCCCGCGTGTGGCAAACTGGCAGGTCTTGGAAGAAGAGACTCTTAGCTTTCATCGATATTTACTTTACGATTTCCTGACAGAGGCTCCTCCACGACACCGTCCACTTACGCGGGGCTGGAGCGTGTGCCCCGAGAATCTTCTTCACCTCCTGGACACACCGTGTATCACGTCACAGCAGTTTTCACAGGACCTTCGGACCGCCTGTGATATTACTTTAACTAAAAAAAGTGAAACGACACCCTCACAAACTGGCATATTGGTGGACTATTGCTATTGCGATAACCAGGAAACATTTATTAGAATGTAGGCGGGCATTGGTGCGTGCTCGTCGGCAAGGGATTGAGGAGCAGATCAGCCAGTGCCTTGAGCAGTATCGGTGCAGTAGAACTCAGCTTAAAATTGACATACTGAATGTTAAGCGCTCTGCTTGGCAAGCACTTCTTGAAGAAGTTGACTTTGACATGTGGGGCAAGGGTTACCAGCTTGTGACTAAGAAACTTCACGCACCTTTGCGTCTCAATCTATCAGACGCACGGCAGATGGAAATTGCTACTACTCTGTTTCTTGACCATGTACCGATTACATGGGCCAAGCGAAGTTTGTCCCCTGATGAAGTGCGTTGCTTTACACTTGCAGAACTGCACACAGCTTGGCCAAAATTAAAGATAAGCGATCACCTGGCCCCGATGGTCTGCTGCCCGTAATCGTTAGGACGGTTGTTAGCACACACTCAGAAACCAGCCTGGCTGTGTTCAATCAGTGCCTGAAAGCAGGCGTCTTTCCAACTGAGTGGAAGACTGCTTGGCTAATTCTTCTGGAGAAGCCGACGTCCACAGACGGGGTTGTATCGTATCGTCCTATCTGTTTACTTAATGTCTTGGGAAAGCTCCTGGAACATTTGATATTGGTCAGATTGAAAGAGGCTATTGAACACAATGACGGTTTGTCCATTGCCCAACATGGCTTTAGAGAAGGTCGGTCCACTTTGACTGCCTATGGATAGTGCAGGAACTTGCCGAAGAGGCGAAAATAGTGTTTCGTGGCAAATGACTATTGTGTGTGCTAATCACTTTAGATATACAAAAACGCCTTTAATTCTGCCCCTTGGGGCGGAATTCTCAGAGAACTGTCGGCTCTTAAGGTTCCAGCATATATATACAATATGCTCGCTAGTTATCTGGATGATCGTCTACTTCTTGTGGGTGCGAATGGCCACCTACGAATGACGTGTGGCGCACCGCAGGGTTCAGTCTTGGGTCCCATTTTGTGGAATATCTATTATGATGGATTATTACAACTGCCCATGCCTCCGGGTTATTGCTGATGCTGATGACTTGGCCATAATTGCTACAGCTGAGGATGTTTTTACATTAGAGCAGAATGCTAACCATGCGTTGACTGCAGTCAACGACTGTTTGTTACGGAAGAAACTGAAGTTGGCCCACCACAAAACTGAGACAGTGTTGTTAGTAGGTGGCCGGAAGGTCCATACTATCCTTCTGAAAGTAGGGGCTTTATCAGTCGTCAGCCAGGAGTCCCTGAAATATTTGGTTGTTTATTTGGACCGTAACTTATACATGGGATATAATGTACGCAAAACGGCAGAGAAGGCAGGGCAGGCTATTGCTCACATTAGTCGTTTAATGCCCAATGTAGGCGGCCCAAGGGAGCGCTCATGGCGCATTCTAACCTCCGTGGTGCAATCTATTATTTTATATGGAGTACGTATATGGAGTAAGACCTTGAGACGTAACATATATACTTCCAAGCTCCTGAGCGTCCAGCGGAAGGTGGTTATTCGCATCACTAGTGCATACAGAACCACATCAACTAAGGCTTTGCTGCTTATTGCCCGAACTCCTCCGAATGTTCTTCTTGCTGAGGAACGACTTTTGTTGGAGGCACATACCATTGGAAGAGTGAAGGCTCGCACCCTACTGATTGCCAAGTGGCAGAACTTTGGGATGTTGATGATGGGACTGCCCATTGGACAAAGCGCTTGATTAGAGATGTCGCCATTTGGTATAACCGTAAACGTGGTAATGTAAATTTCTATCTTACTCAATTGTTGACCGGACATGGCTGCTTTACCGCCTATCCCCATCGTTTTGGTTTAAAGTGCTACATCCGAATGTTATTATTGCGGAAAATATGACACAGCTGATCATACCTTCTTTCATTGTGTTCGGTGGCATCATCAACGCCATCAGGCCGAGAGCCAATTGGAAGTTTTGTCGCCCGACAACCTACTGTCTGAGATGCTTGCCTGTGCACGGAATTGGAACATTGTTTCTAGATTGGCCCGTGACATTTTGCTTAGTAAGCGATTGGAGATGAATGACTGCTGAGACCAGCACACATTTTCCAAGATGATATAGACCAATAATACTTACAGCCTTGAATCGTTTCTCCCTGAAGTAATGCCGTCTTGCGCACTTCCGAGGGGAATTTTATGTTGATTCTTGCAGGGTTTCTTTTTAGTTGGTGTGAATCCAACTCGCCTAAGGCGTCTTTGTAAGATTTTTTCCCCTGTTCAAAAAAAAAACTACTTACTACTACTACTACTACTGCTACTTACTTACTACTACTACTACTACTTACTTACTACTACTTACTACTACTACTACTACTACTACTACTACTAATACTACTACTACTACTACTACTACTACTACTACTACTACTACTACTACTACTTACTGCTACTACTACTTACTACTTACTACTTACTACTACTACTACTACTACTACTACTACTACTACTACTACTACTACTACTTACTTACTTACTTACTTACTTACTTACTTACTTACTTACTACTACTACTACTACTACTACTACTGCTACTACTTACTTACTTACTTACTACTACTACTACTACTACTACTTAATTACTATTACTACTACTACTACTACTACTACTTACTTACTACTACTACTATGTATTACTACTACTACTACTTACCTACTACTTCTACTTACTACTACTTACTTACTACTACTACTTACTTACTACTACTACTTACTTACTACTACTTCTACTACTACTACTACTACTACTACTACTACTACTACTACTACTACTACTACTACTACTACTACTACTACTACTACTATATGCTGAGAGGCGGTTCCGCAGCGCTGCAGGAGACGGAGGTGGTTTTTAGCCGGTAAGAGTCCGACACACCAGGGCCACCTTCCCTGGCGTCCATGAAGATTTTCCCCTCCTTAAAAAAAACTACTACTACTACTACTACTACTACTACTACTACTACTACTTACTACTTACCACTTACCACTTACCACTTACCACTTACCACTTACCACTTACCACTTACCACTTACCACTTACCACTTACCACTTACCACTTACCACTTACCACTTACCACTTACCAACTACTTACCAACTACTTACCAACTACTTACCAACTACTTACCAACTACTTACCAACTACTTACTTACTTAACTACTACTACTTACTATTTGTATATTAACCACTTAAGCTTTTGGTAGAATAGAACAATTTCAATTTCGTCAGAAGTAGTACAGAAAAAATGTTCATCCCTTTCGTCCTTTTATGTGCACAAACGTTTCCGTGGAATCCTATTATGATTTGGGGCAGCCATTGCACTACGACGCACAGTCCATAATTGCACTTTTCAGGGAAGGTATGATTGGACGCCGCATTAGGTTACAGCCCACACCGTCCTCCTCTCATTCAGGGGTTGTATTCGAGAATATAGTGTTGGGAACGTCTGATTTAATAGCATTAAACTACAACTTTCGCAATTTAGGGATTGCCTAAAGAGGCAAACTTACCTTAAAATGAAAAATAAAACCGAAGAATTAAACATTAGAAACAAACGAATAAAAATATATATGAAATAAAACATGAAAAATAACGCGATTTTGTAGGAAAAATACAATAATGTATCTTTAACAATGACTGCATAGAAGATATGTCATAGTAGGCGTAACCGCCCTGTATTTAGGGCTGACACGTCCCTAAGACTTGCAAGCGGATGCCTATCGGAGAGCCACGGCAAGAAACCACACAATGGAGAACCTGGAACGAGTGGTCAACCCGTAGCCAGGTATGAGCGAGAGGAAGTGGATGATATAAAATGTAAGCGAAATGGATGATAGTAAAGGTGATGATGGTGCAATTGGTGGAATGAGTGACGAGGGAAACCGGGGGCCGGAGAAAACCCGACCAGGTACCGCTTCGTCTACCATAAATCCCACATGCGAGCGCTTGGGATCGATCCCGGGCTGCCTAGGAGGGAGGCGAATGATCTCACCACTCGACCACGGCGCCGCCTAGAAAATTTTTCAAAATTTAAGTTGAGACTCTTAGTCTTGCACGGCTGTTTGTTGAATAAAATGTTTATATAGTTTAAAGTCAAGACAAAACTTAACGAAAAAAAGGAAGGTATTGTTTGTCTTGGCCATACAGCAAACCAATTACTGTAATGTCTTGGAGTTCGTATTGGAGTGCTGGATAGCGGGCGATAAATATTAGTTTTCTCCAGGTTGACGTCACAGGGTTGGCAAGTTTAGGATTCCATCCTGGTACCTGTTCTAGTGGTGGATCGATGGCGATCATATCGGTCCTTCTGGCACTGCCATTTTCAGAGACGGTGAACCACGTATCTTCAGCTTCAAGAGCGAGCGAACCGGTAATGATCATACATAATGGAAACATGCGTTGGTTCTAAGACTAATTGTTCTAGCTTGGGTGCGAGTTAAACGAATAAGCGAATTACTCAAGACTCGCTGGGGTCTGCTTACATATGCAATACACCTCAGCATGAGGGAAATTAACTACATGGCTGAATCAGTTGTTGAACGAAGTCACAAGAATTACAAGCATTGTGCTATGAGCTTTGCTCAGAGACGTATTGGCTATCACGCTCTCCTTCCAATCGAGCTTTGTGGCCTGTGAGTGAATACAAGTGACCTCTCTGACTCAGCTGAGTCGAGAATTATTTCGAAATAGTTAATTCCACAGATATTTTATTTGCCTAAATAATGTGCTTTAACGAAATCGCCATACTTTACGAAGTAATATTATTTTATCTCTTATGGTTTACCGTTCTTATTAAGAAGCTATTCTTAAGAAAAATTCAAGATATACCTACATTTAACTTGTCATTCATATAACTCATACATATGAGATTTTAATCGAGCTCGTAAGGAGCTATTTTTGAGGAAATACAAATAACGAATATTTCCATGTTAGGGGTAGTTTGCGGCTGGGAATTGTTTTCAAAATATAACTTTAGCATTCTTGGAATATGCTCATCTTAAATACAAGGTTTGATATTTTACATTTTTTTTTTAAATTTTGTTGCACACCTTTAGCTCACAGGGTCTTTTTCTAAAAATAGTTTTATTTTTTGTATCCAGAAAATATTTATTTCCATTGAAATCTCGGTATTGCATTTTGGGGTGAAATTTAATACTTCCTCTACTTACTATAGTAGTGGAGAAAAATAACTGAAAGATTTCACTTCTATAGGTAGCCAATTTGGTTCATATTTTGGAAAGTTTAATTACGCCCAGGTCTTTGCGCCTTTAGGTTCCAGTTAGCAAGAAAATTGCCATTTAAGTTTAACAGCCTATATATCTGTTAGTAGTTGGGTAGAGTGATGTATTAATTGATCTTAAAATTTGTACATCCTGAGACTCGTATAACGCACGGCTTACATGAATAATAGGATAGTAGCGTTCCATTGATATTTGATAACTGAAAAAACATAGACAATGCAACAAAACTACACAAAGTTAACAGGAGGATGAGAATGGGGAGGAAGGAAGAGAAAGGGACGAAAAGGGGAGAGGGAGGGAGACTTACACCAAACACGCAATTGTTTTCACGCCAAACTCTACACCTGTGCTAGGGTGCTAACCCTCCTCTCTCCCTTGTCCCTCTAATGCACCAATCTGTGTAGCATTAAGTTTTGCAAAAATATACCAATCAACTAACAAGATTCCAACTACTAGTAATTCCTTGAGTTAGCAAAGGATTTCGGCGGATACTTTATCCTTAGCTCTTCAGTTTTGTTGCAATGAACCAGTATATGAATTCGATTCTTCCTATCTACTTCAAGTGTAAGCCTTGATTGTTGACTTACCCAACTAAACATATTAATTTTGATTGAAGATTAACGATGCATTAACATTGCATTATGGCAGTGTCTGCTATCTATTTATATGTCAGTAAATTCTGTACTTTTTTACACAAATTCTCTCTATGCTGAAAACTGATAAAATATATTTTATTTCCTTTTACCAAAATATTTACATATGGATCTCATTAAAACATTTATGCCATGTATATTTTTTATGGACTTAAGTTAACCGTTTCCAGATATTCCTTGTTGTTGCTTTCAATTTTAAATTACTTAAACTTTTCTCAAGCGGGAAGTAAAATTTCGTTTCATCTGTTTTATTTTGCTCCCGGGAACGCAAAAGAGAACGAAATTTCAATTGTTTTACATAGCGATTAGCTTTTCAAAGTATTGTTTTTGCTCATGCATTTCATTACTTCCCTTCTACTTACAAGAAACCAAGTAATAAAATATTGTGGAACAGTTAAAAAAAGGTCATGTGAATGGAACACATCAAACTTTTACAAAAACTTTCGATGTTTTTCTTGTTCCAAGTAACTTTCTTGAAAGGAATTTTCTCTAAAGGAATACGAAATAGTTCCAGTTTATTAAATATTTCCAGAATTTAATGTCGGTTTGAAAACATAGCAGTCTGAATGGAAAGTACGTATTTCCTTCTCATAACAATATTCTTTTTAAAATTCCTGATTATTATTTCCATCAATATTCGATATAAAGTTATCAGTAGGCTATATTTAAGACATAAAGACTTTTCATCTGATTAATATTTAAAAAATTATAGACAATGGTGGATATTCCACATGTCATTTATGTGTTAGTCAATTTTCAAGTTTACCTTCTAAAACTACTTTCAATATTTTCACAAATCATAACAATAAACTGTTATGTATTATATTTTTCAGGGAAACACATTAATACTATTTACTTTAAAAGTCGTAATAGTTGTTTTCATTTGAGACATTTAAACACACGCATTTGTATTTTTTTCGATATATAAACGTTTTTACCTGTTTATTCTTTGTGCTTATTTTGTTCTACGATGCAGTTTTAAAGAAAAACTTTGCAATTTTTATCATAGCTGCATCAAAGAATACGCTAAGGAAATATGGTTTTATATTATATTATCTGAATTAAAATAACTTCAAATTTATATTACTTTAATGCAGTTAATAAGTGGATTCTTGGAAACAAAAATTTTGTCTAGTTAAAGGCTTGCTTGATTTATTTTCTTTTTCTTTTTTCGCTTTCTTTTTTTATTTCGCTTTCTCTCTCTCTTTCTCTCTTTCTTTAATTCTTTCTTTCTCTCATGCATTCAGTCATTCAGTTTTGTATTTGCAGCATTCGAAACAATTACTTGACTTATGCAAGTAAACTTTTGCAGCACTTTTGTTCGACTTCTGTCTTATCAAGTTTTAAGACAATTAGATTTAAATAATAATAATAATAATAATAATAATTGAATCGATAGGGTTTGATTATAAAGTATGATACTCCAATGTATTTATGATTTATTGAGAATCATCATCGTTGCACAGTTAAAATTTCAGATTAACAGATGATTATTAAAACTTATAAATTGCAGTGTAAGGCACTTACGGCAATATTTCTATGAACATCCAAAAATCCAGTTCCTTCTTCTTCTTCTTCTTCTTATTATTATTATTATCATCATCATTATAATTATTATCATTATTATTTTGACTTTTTAGTATATACTTAGAACATACAATATAAGTGCACACAACATTTTAACGAGCTACGTGAAACTGTTTTTCCCCAAAGTTAATTTTTGACATGAAAATGTATTCCTTGGACCCTCTGTTTATCGCATAGCTCCCCAATTTTTAATTTCAGCTTAGTATAGAAACATAAACATCAGGTACTTCTTACTTTTATATAGTTTAAGATAAAAATTGTGTTCGTGTTACTGAATTTTTAACGTTTTCAGTGAAAGTGATGAGTGTATGGTAGAAAATACAAAGGCCTACCCTCCCAAAATCAACTTTTGCCCACAACTCGATTTAAAGAATCTTTTAAAACATAAATTTGTTCATCAGACATATAATAATTCAGTTGGACTGTTTGATATATTTTAATTAATGAAAAACAACTTTAAATCCATAATTCCTGTAGTTCTCTTTTAAACATTTAGCTAATAAGTTGTAGATTGTGGTCCAAGGACCATTTCGAAAAATGAAATGCTCTGGGGGAGAGAAATACTTAGTTTAAGATTCAACGTATTACTTTTCTTGAATGGTACATGTTCAATTAAATAACCATTTTTGGCTTAAAAATTGTTGATAAATTGTTTAATATGAATAATTAAAATAGGGATTCATAAACAATTAGCCTGAAGTTCTCTACACTCAAACCTTACCACTACAATGAATGGAAAACAATAGAGTCACTGACAGGCAGTTATAGTCCGAATGCTATGTGCAAACGCCTGGATACTGTACGAGGGGTAGGGATGGTTTGCTACCTGCGACGTCCCTACCTTCTAGCGACAGTTCAAACTTATTTTCGTCCTGGTGCTATGTCTGGTTTTATAGGTGTAATACACATAAAAATAGAAATCACATTTTTGTGGCATATTTCATAAATATATTGGCCTAAAATACTAAATTTCAATTTATAAATATTATTCTCTGGTTGTAGAATGATATTTAAACATATTGCACAATAAACAGTATGGTATATTGGCTAAATAAGAACAGGCCTAGAGTTAACGTAAATAAATTTGAGCTTGACCATGCGCCATTTCTTTGCACGTCATCAGTTTGTGCTGCTGCTTCATATTGTTTTGAAGTTCTGGTAATCCGCTCACTTCTCAGCTCCGGGTTGTACTCTGTTAAAAGGTCCAAAGAAGAGGATACTGCAGATCTGCTGTCCCTGGATTCCGAAAGGACTGCTTCATAGGTAAGGTTATGCTTTGCTAATATCTGGCGAAACGTGATACTTTCCTCCAGCGACAGAGAGTCCCAGAAGTGCATTCGCTGAGCGAAGAGGTCAGTCTTCATTTGTGTGCGTACCGCCCGGTCACCAAATAGCGTGGTGTGCGCCGTTGGTCCACTTATTTCTAAATAGTCCACGTGCACACTAGGGTCTCCCATTCGATAAGGCCTTACCGGCTGCCATTCTATCCCTTGGAGAGATGAACCGGGTGGTGTAGGAACTCTGTAACCAAAAGCCAAATTCACTAAGGAGCAGTAACACAGATGCTTTATAAATACGTTCACAGAAAACATATGGTCTACTCTTTGGCAATGCTGTGAATACTTTATGCTTTTTCTACCACTTACTGCATAGCTGTGTAGATAGGGTGATGCACGAACGTTTTCAACATAAATTACCCTTTACATGAAAAATATTTCGAAAAGTGCTTCTAATAATTTTGATTAAAATATCATAGGCATGTTTCAGATAATTGAAATGTGTATATTAATTTTTTGGACTGTAACTCCTCTTTATTCTGAAAGAAGACTGATTCAGGGTCAGTGGGCTGATTTCTCACCCGGAGGTCCCGGGTTCAACTCCCGATGGGGGATTTTTCTTTAATCAGAATTATTCCCTTTACCTCACAGAATATGGAAGTATGGATATGAGAGTGAATATGCTCGGGTTTAATATATAAACCGATTTAACCTAATATTAATTACTTAGTTAATATAGAGCTGCTTCAGGAGTCAAAGCCCCCGACATGACCATAGCAGTTAAAGGGGGCTATACTAATGAAACAATAAATAAATAAATAAAAAAAATTGACTCCAGCTGATTCCCGTGGCTCAGTTGTAAGAGCTCCTTTTTGCTGTCCGAGAGGTCCCGTATTCGATTCGCGGCTGTAGTAGGGGATTTTTCCTTGCTCAGAGTATTCCCTATTCTCCTCAAGAGTCTGCAAGTATGAGCCAGAGTGTGAATATATGTGTGTGTGTGTGTGATCTAATGAATAAAGTTACAGAAAATAGTAACTCAATGCCAAAAAGCAGTACACGAGTTTGCACTATTGCCGATAAACAATATATAGAGGAATTCCGCCAAAAGGACCATGTAGTTAAAGACTGGTATTAGTGGGGGGAAAATACTAACTGGTAGACACTTAGAGTTGGACAAATATTACTACACAGAAAATGATGTCGTTGAAGTACGCAATTTGTCAATTTTATTTGTGAAGTTAATTCTTTTCGGGATATTCCTTGTTATTGGTTTGACGTTTAAAATATTTATACTTTTCTCAAGTGGGAAGTTGTTATTCATATTTTTCTTCTGTTTATGAAGAGAACAGAATTTAAAAGCATCACAAAGCGACCAACTCTAAAGATATTTGACTGTCACTTAATTCTAATGTATTTACTTATTGTACCTGCAAGGAAACAATTGAACAAATAGTTTATCTGATTTACACGAAGTAGCAGAAGAATAAGCTTTTGTGTGAATAATTTGTTGGAGATTGGGAAGAGAAGGTCAAATGAAATTAACACATCTGATTACTATAAAAGGTCCGGTGTGCGTGAATAAATTGAATGACTCAAATTCAAAGACGGATAAACTTAAAGCTAGGTTCAGTCGTGAGGAAGGTAGTAAGAATGTAGCGCATGACGATACAAATTGTTCGTTTACTCACCCATAGGTGGCGAAGTTGGTCCAAAGAGTAATCACAGTATCCACAGCTTCGAGATCAGGGTGTCCTGGCAACCATGTACTCTTGAAAGGAATTTGAAACATGTATATCAATTCATCCCCATGACTGACACCTGTAACAAACAGAAGTTAGATTTTCTCTGTGTAGAAGTTGAAATATTTCACAATTTACACTACATTTTTAAACAGAAATTACTATGTGCAAATTTCAGTACATAGCGCTATTTTCCCCACAAGAAAGATATCAAATCTTTAAAGTAGAGATACTTAAGATAGTTCTTATTTATGGACGCTCTTTAACTGCTAATTCTATATTGGGCGTGAAACACCATTGCTTAATTTTACCCATAACTTCCTTTATAAGGATTGTATGTAAATCTACCGGCTTTACTTCCCTTCTTAAAGAACCCATGCTAAGGATTTTTATCACCGAAAAAAACAATTCATCACCCTCCGCCGGGTAACCCTCTTCCTCAGGAACCAGAGATGCCCATGCCCCTTGTAGATTAGGGGTAAGCTAAAAATATTTTCTATAACCTACATATACCATTGTTCAGACCTGACGATATCATGTTTAAAAAAAGGGAACCTTTACGTTTATATTTCAAGGTTATAAATATACGTATCGACCACTGAATGAAACATATCAACATGTGTTTTTAAATGCTGTGGCCGTCTCAGTCTTTCCACATAGATGCTTTTTTTAGCAAATAGGAATGTGCAGTTTAACTCTTAGTTGCCTACACTATTATACTACATATGCTGTTTTTCCTTTAATTCAAGTTTAAAACTGGAGTTCTAATAAAAATATTTGGGAATACACCCATAACATTTTTGTATAGAACAATACAGAAAATAGAAATGAAAATAAATGTAGATCCTTTATTAATATTTTTCTTCCCAATTAAAAGTTCAAATTCTTCTAGATCAGTTTTCATAATGCTGCCAAAGGCAATACCCAAAAAGAAGTTCAAATGGCCATGAGTGTTAGATGATATATAATGAAGTGGCCATCCATTCAAAGTCAAATGTTCAAATCCCAGTGATTGTGGTAGACAACGGGGAGAGCCCAAGTAAAATAATCGGTGTGATGCTTGGAAGTTAATGTGGTTACATTTGGCTGAGTTACATCGGTTTTCTCTTTTATTTATTTAAAAAAATCACTGCAATTTTAGGGCAAAAGTTGTACATATTTTTACAATATAAAACAGGCATGGTATCATGAAATTAATCCTAGAGTACAACCCTGTTTGTATAGTTACGCTTAAAACAAGCGGAACTTATAGGTACCGACAGGCAACAAAGGGTTAAAACAAATTAGAGACACTGGGCATATGTGAACTGCAAATTCTTTAATCACTATAGATGTATGTATTAACCTTTAAATTACCAATGTATAATTTAACCATTATTGTACGTTAGGTTGAATACGTTGAATTTTTAATTTTACGAAAGCATTTTACTGTCGGTCATTATAGTTATCTATTTAAAACAATTTATTAGTAAAAATTAAGTAGCAAATAGGACACAAGGAATAGCTGTAAGATGTAATTAGATAAATTGTGAACATTTAAAAAACACTTTTATTTTTCACAATAACATAATATGAATTCTAAGAGTAAAGAAAGTATATTTTATTTCCACTTGGTTGCATTTGAACTACTAATTTATTAAAGCCATAAATAAACAGGTGCATGCTTATTGACAGATAGGCGAAGTTTAAATCTTCTTTTTTCAACATTCATCCATACTGTCATGTTCCAAACGATGACATTTTCTATGAGTTTCAAAATGCTTGCACTACCTCTCAAGTTACATTAAAACTAACCACGTACTTCATAAAAATAAAGCTCCACTTTTGAGAAATACATTTTCACATTTTGAAAAATAAAGAGTATTGGAAAGCACAGACATTTAGTTTTCTGCAATAATTGGGGTTAATACAAAAACGATACAACAGCTTTATTTGTAAAATTGTTTACTATAAAACCTGAATATTTTAGAAAACGCATCGTGCGAAGTATTTTATTGGAACAATGGATCTAGACAGGTAACTTTTAAATATAAATATCCTATAAGCTGGATTTTTTAAACATCTGAAAAATCACTTATTGTAATCATTATTACAAATACCAATAAGATATCTTGCACACTGTGAATTTTACAAATTTTACTCGTGCATTAGTTTGATGCAAAAATTAGAGGGTGGGAGAGGGGAAAGAAGGACCAAATACTAATGGAAATTAATAATGCTATTTGCGTCACTTCCGCTCTAATTGAAAAGAGAAGATGTGTATGCTTCTTTAATTATTAAAGAGAACCCATTTAAACTATTATATAGGTTAGATTTTTTCTTCTTCAGAGGGGTGCTTTGGAAGAACGGATAAGCTAAAATTGCATTAGAATTACACAGTAAGCAACGATTCAGGCCAGACTGTCTGCTTTAAGGCCTCGATGGGAGCGAGAGAGGGACATGAATCGTGTGACAATACTCGTATCTCCACTTAACTCGGCCAGGGACGTCCATGTCAAACAGCGCTGTTGCCCGCCTCCATAGTTTTGGGTAGCTTGTGTGCCTCTAACCAGCAGGGTTAAGTTCGAATCTCGATTGGTTAATTTGAGAAACAGGGTTTATTTCTAGGAGTTTCCCTTATCTTTTTCTTCCTCCTGTAGAGGAGATACACCTCCCAAAACTTGGAAACCAGCGCCTATTGAGGTGCAGACGAACTTTGGATCAGAGAGAAGCCAGGCGTGATCAGCTCGACTTCCGGATTAGAGTGAGGAAGAGGAATGAAATGATTGAAAGTAAAGGTGATTATGGAGCAATTGATGTAAGAAAGGCTGGGAAATCGGAGAACCGGAGAAAAACTGCCCAGACGCCACTAAGTACACCACAAATCCCACGTGCGGTCTCTTGGTATCGAACCGCCTTGGTGAGAGGCAAGCGGTCTGAACCTGTCATGTTTGGATATGCCCACGAACCCGATATGGTGCTTTACGCCCACGATAGAGGACGATAACTAACCGATTTGGGGAGGCAATTGAGCAACATCATACTTTCCCAGTTGGAATCTTGGTTTCTCTGACCTACTGCCTCACCACACTAAGTGGGCCATGGCCAAAATATCCTTCTCAAAACTAAGCGCATTTTGTGCCTAGAAATAGCATTGTGCTCCGAACCATTACACCTGACGCAGGACCATTTGAATATCGTTTCACCCATTTGCATTGTGAAACTGAATTTATAAAGACACGAAAGAAAGGGATATTTTGCAGACAAAACTAGCAGCTCGTTTTCTGGATAGTGCGTTATTATTCTACATGGTTTCTTAAGGTATACTTTTATCAGCTATTTTCTTCAAAACTATTTCCCCCCCACATTTTTGCCTTGCATGAAAATCATCGTGAAGATATACGATGAAAATAAATATGTGTATGATAATTCATACCTCGACCACTCGACTCTCACCAAGGCAGGTTCGATTCAAAGGGATCGTGTCTGGGAGGCATTTCTCTGGGTTCTCTGTCTCCCCCGCTATTTATGCTAGAAATTAATTCATCGCCTTTCCTTCCAACCATTTCATCTTAAATCTATTCGCTTTTTAGAAACCTGGCTATTGCTTTAGCCTACTCTACCCTTCTTGAATCTACCGCGAAATACGTCAATGTGCAATATGCACTTTGTCTAGATTAACAATTAGATACAAGATTAATTTCCGTAAAAATAGTTTGTAGAAGAATGAATAACATAATCTGATTTATTCCATTCACATAACTTTCTCTAACTGTCCTACTACTATTCTACAACTTCTATTATTCTATCTACCTCATACTAGTCGAGATAAATATTAATATAAGTGGTTTCGTTGCTTACTTCCTTATAGGTAGAAGCGAAACAAGAGAACATACTAGACTAGCGCAATAGTCGCATCTTTTAAGTGGTGACCGTTATGTAATGACTTTGAACATTTAAATTAAAATCAAGAAATATCTCAGAAATGATTAACTCCACAGGATAAATATATCTGGTATAAATTGTGTGCTATAGCGAGATTTACTTTTTGTATTGAGGTCTGACTATGAAATATGATTTACCAGTTTTGCAGAAGCCATCCACAAAGAACAGGACTCCAGGGGCACTTCCTAGAAAGCTCAAGATATACTATTCGTCCTGAAGATATCTGAACTATGTGGTGTTTTAGCCAACATCATTAGATCTGTTTTAAAGACCACATTTTTTGAAACATGTTCCATATAAGGGATAGTTTGGGGTTGGGGGATTTTCTTGAAAATCTTCATGTTGCATCTTTGGAAAACGTTGAACTCAAATATCAAATTTGATATTTACGAAATGTTTGTTTCCGGGCTATGCTTCCACACACACATACATACACACTTCTTGTATTTTTTGGATTTAGAGGTTCTCAGAACCTCTTAGAAATACAAGTATTTTTATAACTAAACAAAAAATAATTTATATCCCCTGAATTAAATTAATTTATTAAAAGACTAGATATCCTTAAAACGACAAAATTTTCATTACAAATAAGATATTATTAATATTTATGATACAATAATTAAAATGCGAAACTAAATATTTTAAATTCGAGATGAATTTCTAGTGAAATCTCGGTATCGAGTTTTTGGGTGGAATGCAGTACTTTCCTTACCTTCTATGTACGTGCTAGTCAGAGTGGTAGAGAAAGTCCATTTAATTTAAATGCAGCAAATAAAATTATGTTATGCTAAAATATATCTAGGCTATATATCAAGTATTAAAAGAATATACTTAACCCTGGTATTGAAGTGAGAAGACGATGGAGTATTGCCCTCTGTATGCCAGATTGTAGACATAGATGGGAGTATGTCCTGCCAGCATGTGGTATATCATAGCCATGTGAGAGCCATGAACAATTAATCGATCTCCGTACATCTGCCATCAAAATAATTTAAAACGTGATGATTTACATACTTAATCAGCCTAAACACAGCTGTTGATTACTATTGTAGACACTGAGATATTTTCTGTTACAATTGTGTACAGTAATTTGTAACACTAATCGTAGTACTAATTACTTTATTCCTACACGTATACTAGCCTGCATACGATGTGGCCCATAATGATACGGAGCTGTTTAAGTTGATGCTGACAATATCTAGTCCCATCCCTACCAGTGTCCTCCGTGGTATAGGGGCAACATGCTAGCCTCTGGTTTCCAAGGTCGCGGGTTCAAACGCGGAGGAGTGCGATTAATTTTTATCGGGAGTAATATCCTTGGCATGGCTTCCTTTGGAAGGGAAGTAAAGTCATTGGTCCAGTTTCGTAGATTTACGGCACGCGAAAGTATCTGAAGTCTAATAGAGAGGCTTTTGAGAAAAATTAAGCGTTCTTTCGCGCCCAACATAAAATGGGGCGCTTAGAGCCGCAGCAATTGCAGAGCATCCATAAATAAAAGTGAATTTAATCTTTTAACTTCTGTTTTCCGAGCATGATTTTAGCCATTGGATTGTTAGGGTGTCTATTCTCCCAGAGTATGGCCAAACTAGGGCAAGTGCAACTTAAAACCTTATATTTTCAAACTACACTGTAATTTTGTTAATATCGGTCCTCTTATTACCAAGATAGGAAGTTCGTACCGTTCGCCGTTTCGTATATAGGTTGCGACCGGCCGTCTCGCCGTATCAAAACAAGTCATTGGTGAAAACGAAGAGTGGAGAGGTAAACAAATCTGTTGTCATGTAAACAGTTCTGTTTCCAGAAAATGACTTCTGAGACATTCATAAAAGCACACCTATTTAGATCATTAATTATGTACAACATACAAATTGTTACATATATAAGGCTGACTCTGATTACCTTCTTTATATACATTATGACAACATCTAAGTAATTATAACACGGATTTTACTTATTTACTTATCGAATGTAAAGTAATATCCAAATAACAGCATTAATTTCTTAAACATTTTCCGGATCTTACTAGGTAAAAACGAAAGCAGGAATTAAAGTAAATCTTTACTCATCTGCAGCTGTATTATTGAAAACTATATGTACTTTTACAGCCTTTCAAATGCTAATCTCATTCTACGTTCCAATAGCAAGAGTTGTAATGCGAAAAAGTTCGTTCCAATTCGCATGATATGATCGGGGCACATTTGAAATATTTTATCAGTTCCGTATCAATATCACCAGCAAATAGTATTTGTTGGGATCTAAAAGTGCAGCTTGTATGTGATAAACCACATTGAACCCTGCATTCTTTTCAATTGCATTTTTCATTTTAATCTTTATTTCAGTAGGATGCTCGTGGATTGGTACATCGTCTTGACAGTTCTACATCCGCACATAT
Source organism: Hymenopus coronatus (assembly GCA_030762935.1). Taxonomy (NCBI): domain Eukaryota; kingdom Metazoa; phylum Arthropoda; class Insecta; order Mantodea; family Hymenopodidae; genus Hymenopus; species Hymenopus coronatus. The sequence goes on along the minus strand of CM060892.1, from coordinate 84,689,717 downwards.
TTAGTTCAGCTTCATATCTCTGGACTGTAACAGTGGTTAACTTTTTGAACACATTCACATTCAATAATATGTTTCTGTAAAGCTGGTCTCTTACTAGGCGTTTTACAATTTCTGTACTAGAACTACCATCGGTTTCTAAATAAGTACATGAATAAGTACACTGCTTGAAAACTTAATATGCCTGTAAAATAAATTAGTTTTGCTCACATTTGAACAAAACAAAGATGTTATTCGCACGCCTTCCTTCCTACCTACCGACGTGGTTCTGTGTTATGCACTGGTAGCTGTTTTGCAGTAATGGATTGCACTCTACGTTGACCTTTGCTCTCGCAAGTACTGCCGCATGGTATTTTCAAGCCTAGCCGCTCTTACTCTGCATAAGGAAATAATTGGTATGAACTTCCTAACTCTGCTTATTACCGTTGAGTGGAGGCAATAACTCTACCTTCATCTCTATGTTGGCGATGACAGGTCTCACATATGTAAGTGTCGGAGCTTCGTCAGTTTAAGCACATGAAATCAGCTCAATCCCTTCCTCTAGAAAGTCGAATTATGTTGCAACTGGTTTATCCTATCCCTACGTACGAATCATTGCGAATCTCTTTCTTAGAGGTGGTATCTAAACCACCCTTTGATTTCACACGGATTATAAACATCTCTCATTGTTTCTGTCTCTTAATTGATTTCAGGCCGATCACATAGTAAATAAATCCCGGCAGGTTGGAGTCAAAAGTTGGTAATCCTAAAGGAGGAAATATTTCAGGATAAAAAAATAATTTCAATATAGGGGAATGGACACCTGTTATGTACGTCAGAGTACATAATAGGTAGAGTAGATATTGCATTCCATACGATTTAAACGGAAGTATATGTTTTAGGCCCCCTGAACACAGTAAATCATTTTCAGAAAAAAGATCCGTTTGTGTATGTGAACTTCATGAAGGGAAATCTTCGTTAGATACCGAACTTTGTATTGAAGTTCATTATTTCTAAATATGTGGCACGAAGATTTTCAGAATTATCTAATACCAAACTACGATTGACAAGGACAATTATTCGAACTTTTTAGTTTCTAAAACGGCTGTAACGATTTCTATTAAAATACTATATATTAAACGTACTTATATCCCAAAAAATATGCTTCCAGAATTTTCCGGTAATAATATGAAGTCCTCTCCGGTGGAAGGACATTATATAATGTTGAATAATTGATAAAGCTTAAGCGAAACAAAAACGATGTTACATAAAAGGTGAAATACTCTTTAAAACACACTAGTTATTTAAAAGCATGTTTTCTGGCTTAAACCATCTCTAAATACCATTATTAATGGTTCGAATTGTCGAATAATTTGCCATTAGTTTAAAGTCCTGTCGATGTTTGGTCGTTTCTCGCAATGAAATTTTAAAGATAGTTTGTAACTTCCAGGTCTTAAAATTTGATTAAAGTTATATTTATAATAGTTATCTCTAATAAAATGAAGCAGGTAGAAGAAAAAATTTAATGTGTTTCATTCGCATGACTTTCTCTAACTATTTTGCAACAAAATATTTTTACAAAATTTAATTATTCTATTTGCTTCATGCTAATCACAATAAACACGAGTTAAAATTATCTTATTACTTATTTCCTTGTAACTACAAGGAAATAAGAAAATTCATTACGCTAGAGCACTTTAAAAGTTGGTCGCTATACACAGTATCAAGTTCTCTTCTCTTTACATTAGGAATGAAAATAAAAATAAAATGACAACCTCCTAGTGGAGAAAAATAGTTGCATAGTTTAAACAAATAAGGATTATCTCAAAAATGTTTAACTCCATAAAAAATGTATCTGATATAAAGTATGTGCTTTAACGAATGTTAGTAAGTAATAAGACAGTAAGAATCTCTTACGGTTTACCACTTATGCAAAGTCATCCAGAATGAAGAGAACACCAAAAGCTATTCCCAGAAATTTCAAGATATACAATTTATTTGCCTTGAAAATATCATGAATACATGTAATATAATATGTTAATCCCTAGGCATTGGCTTGTCTAGGGAGGTGTCAGTTCTACAAATACGGGGAGGGTAAGCCGATTACGAAACGGAACGAATATTTCAATCAAAATTGTTAGATATTTTTGGGAATTAAATTTTTGAAACTTATTTTCTGTGGTGGATAGTTTGTGACGGGTGATTTTGTTGAAAACCTTCGTGTTGCATCCTTTTAAAAGTCTGTACCAAAATATCAAGTTTGGCTTTTAATGGACATTTCGTTTTTAATTATGATGTTTGCAGGAGCAGGAGACACACACACACGGACCTTTTATCTAATATTCTTTTCAGATTAATAGGTCTTTAAAACATTTATCGAATGCTGTGAAATATATGTATCGAATAATTGGGTGTAAAGCAAAACCTTCCTTACTACGTGCATAATATGTGGTACAGAAAGTAGTTAAGCGATATTAGGTAGAGAAAGTCATATGAATGGAACACCATATATGAATTTTAGTTCACACTGAACGTAATAAGTTGAGACCGTTGGTCGGCCTCGCTACTATGATTATTATTATTATTATTATTATTATTTAATGTATTTAAAAGTGTTAATTATCAATCATTAGATGTGTTTAAAAGTGTAATGCTAGCTCTAGCAAGCACAGCTCAAAGTTGTTTACCAAACTTGGCTATTGGAGAGTGGAAGGCTCTTTGTGAAAAAGAACTCTATTGTTGGTCACGTATTCTGGTGCATGTGCGTGCAATAGAGAAATAAGCGAGGACGCAATCTGGTGAAGACCCGAATTGCAGAGAAATGAGTTTTTCTCCACTGTGTGATGATGGCCATAAGGGAGTTATGATGCATTCTGGGTAAAGAAAGCTGCATTATGGGCTACCTCAGCGCCAAATTCGCGGTCTTTCTGACCAATCAGAAAGAAGCAGCCATGACAGTAAATCTACTATGTAAGTAACAGATTGTAGGATGTCAGGAGACTCTTAGATACCAGTTGCTGTATACGCGCAATCGCTTTTGGGCAGTCAGTCGGTCACTTAAGGTCATGTGCGCGTAATTACAGTTGAGAACACTCACCACTAAATTCAAGGCGCATGCTCGTTGTCAAACTATTATACGGTGTGAAAGTAATACGTGAGAAAGTAATCAGTTCAATGAGTGAAGTTAAGTTACGTCGTTAAAGAAGGAAAGCTCCTAGAAATAATCGTAATCAGTTAGCTTGTAAAGCAAAGTGCTTGTCTACATGTCTTACTTCTAGTCAGGAATAAAACAAATAGATAAAGTAAATGTGTGTGTTAACTATAACGCAAGACCACTCCCAAACTACCCTCATTGTCGTTACCACCCGAGTGAGTCAGTCATCGTGCAGGCTGAGCTACGCCGGAGGCAACACCATCGGTAGTGGATCTTCAAAACCAGGTACGAGGGAGATCTACTCTCTTGGTAGTGGAGTGAGTCCAGAGATACCCGTCAACGTAAGAGTAAATACACTTCATTCTTGGCTCTTCAACGGGGTGCTATGTACGTCACATACTAAACATCCACAACGTGGGACGTTATACAATTGCAAAGCACAGTAATTTTCAGAATATAATAGCCCTACCCCACTCCTCCTCCAAAGGGCTGACTTTAAAGTTTGGGATTAGGAAGTGTGCGGCTGGAAACGCATCCTCGCTGTTGCCAAGTCTTCCATTTACTGGTTCCGTAACTGAAGTTAGATTCTCAGCTTGCAAGCAAGAAAATAACTTTTACAGATACTTGTATAAAAACCGAATCATGAAGATAGGTGTGTAGATAATTTCAGATTTTCTGGTATTTCAATTCCAAGAAGGGAAACTGTTAAGTCATGCCCCCTCAAGGCGCATGCGCCGGTGAATGGTGCGGAGCTAGGTTCAAAAGACAAGTTCGATAGATTGACCTGACTGCAAAAGTCAACTTCTGGGTTTTGAGCAGTAGTACTGTCTGTTTCCTATGCCTGTCGCGCGCTTTTCTGTCTTACTCTTCTTCACCTTCTCCTGTGTTTCTTCCTCACTGCGAAATGTCAAAATTGATCCGAGGCGGAGCGATGGGTAATGCACAGAAACCACTGTTCCTTGGTTTGCGTGTACGATTTTACGCGTTTGAGAGGACCTGTTTTAGATGCTTAGTTAATAAGTATAGTATAACGGGATTGTTAAACCTCAACCTAAGAAGCGAAAAATAACTGTTCTAACAGAGGGAAAAATCTGTTGTGTTCCATTGACATGACTTTCTCTACTTATTCTGCAATAAATATTCCTACAAAAGCTTGTTCTTCTATATACTTCATGCTAATCAAGACAAACATAAGTAGTGAATTAGTCTTATTACCTAGTTCCTTATGGACAGAAGGGAACTAAAGGAATGCACTAAGCTAAAGCTATAAAGTCTTTTAGAAGGTGGGACTCTTTGTGATACAATTGAAAGTCTGTTCTCTGGGTATGGCCAGGAGTAAAACAAAAACAGGAATAACAACTTCCATTTGTGAGAAGTTTAAATATTTTAGAATTAAAACCAATAACAAGGGATATCTTTTCGGCTAGCTGACTTCTCATCCGGAGGTCCCGGGTTCGTGAGATTGGCTACCGCAGAGCGACATTTTTCATTAAAAATTAACACAAATATAATAAAACAGCTTCAAATGCATTTATTCATAAGGGAAGCAACATAATAATGTCGCAAGTGCGCGAGCTAGGTCCAAAACCTTCCAGCCAGATATTGGTCGCGTCATTCAAGATAAATCCGTTACCACAGGAACGAATGCGTTATGAAGTAAAACAGAACAGAAAAACGATGTGCAGAGACTAGTTGCACAATAATTACACCAGATGGCAATGCTCGCAGATCAATTACAGCTGCACTTCAACTGACATGAATTTATTTACTTTCTCATCTAACACACCGCGGCTCATTTCAAAACCTAGAGGGAAGGTTACTCGTGCCTAGTTGGCTCTGGCTGTTATAATCCAATGCGAAAGCACGAGTGCACTTTATTCGTCACAAGTGGACATTTGAAGTGTGTAAAATTGTCATCCCGAGTTAACAAACGTGCTATAGCGGAAGCGAGTCCATGGACCAGCGTATCCCACAGTTTGTTTCCTAGTTCATCCTCCGAGTTTACCTTCCCAATATGATATTGGCTGAGAGCTTTCGGGTCGTTTTATCACATGTGTTTGAAAACATATAAGTTATTATTTAAAGACAAATATCTGCCTTATGCAATTTAAATTACTTTTTTAACCTCAAATTAAATAATCTAATGCTTAAAATTCTAAATTTGGGTTCATCTTTCTTTAAAAATGGTGTCATCTCCTTAGAGCGATGGTAGTGCGACTCGCTGGCCTTCTGAACTCAAGGTTGCGGGTTGAAACACAGCCCAGACCGATGGCTTTTCTGTGAGCTTAAAATCGACAGTAGATTTATTAGTAAGTTAAAGGGCTCCTGAGGGACGAAATTCCAGCTCACCGGCGGCGCTGACATGATCCTGGCAGTTTACTGCATCGTAAACAAACAATATGGTTTTTATTGGTGGAGTGGCTAATTACCAAGCAGGAGATCCGGGTTCGATACCCGGTACTGGCGTGGGGATTTTCTCTCGCTGGGAGACCTGGTCCGGGGTATACTAAGCTTCGTGAGGTCCCTGGTGGGCCAGTTGACGAGCTATTTTAGGGAACAGGTTACAAAGACCGCATAACCGGTCGGGAGGGATTCGGGGCGCTAGTCACATCTTATAGTATTGCACTCCACCCACGACGCCTGCAATGGGCAGAGGCGGGGAACGCAGTGGCCTGGCGGTAGGTCTTGGCCCGGCTTCTGACTGTTCCGCCACGAAGTTTAGTTTAGTTGCTAAAAGGTGTGCAGCATTATAGTGAACTTTGTTGTGAACTTAATTAATAAAATGCTCCATAGAAAATCTATACATACTCATGAAGTTATACTTCATTCTGTATACCGAGATTTGAAAATACCATGGTACATACATGTAAATTGGAAAGAAATGGAATGTTAGCTTAGCTTCTATGTTCTATAATCTTTTCTGCAGCGTATATTCGTTGCAAAATTTAAAATTCTCACTCTGTTAATTGTAAATTTTAATAAAGATACCCAAAGCAATAGTTATTAAAAACTAAACCGATATATTATAAATGTGCTAAAAGGGGGATGGCATTTTCGATATTGATATTAAATTCTACTATTTTATGCAAAACAGTGAATGATAATGAATATAATTAAAAGGTATAAGCGTATACCATTTATTTATACTGGATTTTCAGATTTATTCGGCCTTTAGCGCCAGTGGCTTTAAATGCATGACGTCATTATTCGTTCAGCTAGCTCCTTGTCTTAAACGGGAGCTGGGGAAAATTGTGCCATTAAAGCCCTCTAGTTACTCTAATCGTACAGTTATTTGAGTTACCTATCAGCATAAATGCTGCGAGTGCGTGTTTACGAGTCGTCAGCGAATGTTCCAAATGTAATTTTGGAAAGGTACGAAATCATGTCCCATTTTGCAGGAGACCTCGAAATTGTTGACCTCTACCTCTTGTACTCATCGTTCCTAGTCCACTACAAGAAGCAATGCTTGATAAACTCGCTACTTATCATTGACGTCATGAACGGACAAATGACTATAGTTTGAATACTATAGTAAGAAAATATACAAATTCTACTTCGTTTTTTCAGTCCCTTCGTCTCTAGTTTCTAAATCGCTTGCAATGGGCATTTCTAACTTTAAATTAAACTGTAATTTATAATTTATGTGGGAATCAATGACAAAGTCAAAAGACCAGAAATAATATTGAAATATATAAAAAATGAATTACTATATCCGTTGGTTACCTTCGTGTAGTTGTCTGCCGTGGTATTATCAATTATATGGTTGGTATTGCCAATGTAAAACTGTGATATCTTCTTCCAAGTATCCATCATGAGATTTTCTTGAACACTGAGCTGCAATTGCATTCCAAGTGGCTCCACTAATGGGCGAAATTTGTTGTACAGGTAGAGTAACGGCGGAGATTTCAATGTAACTAGGAAAAATGAATTTGATTAAAAATCCGAGTGTACAGGATTAAATAAAACCTAACATTTTGTAGTGTGTTATTTTAAACGAAAGTGTAAGACAAAATATATATTTTAAATAATCATTCAGGGTTTACCTACAAAATCTACAGTTATCAAAAAAAAAAAAAAAAAAAAAAAAAAAATATAGTGGGTTTCAGGTCACAATCCCTTAATACATCACAATGGTTAAATATAATTGCTCAGGAATGTGGCTAAGACTAAAAATCCTGCCGAGCACTTCATTATTTGGACTTTTCAATCATTTGGTTCCAAAGACTATCGCTGTAATGACTCGCTTCTTTGATAATGTTTTTTTTTCACTTATCTCAGATACGCGGATACGCATATCTGAGATACCTCATGGTTGCATCGAGTTACAGATGAGTTAGCCCTTCGCTAAGACAAGTGCTGAGCACAAACCGACCGCTCTCACTGCGCAGCACGCACTGAGGCAACACATTAACTTCAAGCACATGCACCGAGGCAAGCAGGCTGATGGTGGGTGTGCTGGGGCACTCTACGTCAATGGAAAAATCGAAACTCTGAGCTCTGGATTTACTGTTTAGCATTTGTATTTACTTTTTATTGATTCAGACAAAGGAAATTTTCTTGCCAAGTTTCAAACTTATGTAATGAAGTAAGAAAGATAGACACATTGATTATTCATTCATACAACCTTATGTGACCAACATGGATATTTAAGTATTTCCGTTTAAAGTTCTTGAGTGATGTAAATTTGAGGTAAGTATAGATATAGTACATATAACTCTAATAAATACTCAGTTTTTGACATGCTTAAATTCTACTTTATATAAAAATGAACTTGTAATTTAAGCCTTGTATATAGTGCATATAACTCTAATAAATACTCAGTTTTTGACATGATTTAATTCTACTTTATATCAGAAATGAACCTGAAGTTCAAGAAAATGCTTACTTGAAGCCCAGTAGACACCTTCATCCTGATTAGTGCCTACAATCCAAGGCACGCGCGTGAATTCTCCTCTCCGCATCAGCTCAGACGGATGATCTGGTAAAAAACAGCCTCCCTGGCTGTTGGTTGATGGAGATTTCTCAATCACGAGTCTGTGTGCAGGTCTGGTCTAAAATTAAACGAAACCATTGATAAAACACCGACTGGCCATTTGGAATTTGCCTGTTTACTTTCTCTACCACGTTATAGGTAGAAAATGTATTGTATTCCACCGAAATTGATATCGAGATTTCACCGGTGCATACATGCTACTCGCAAGCTCGAGAAGTTCCGAGATTCCACTTGTTGTCAAGAGTAATTGTGCTAAAGAGAAGACTGATACATGCAAAAATTTGGACATTGTAAATTAAGTTTATTTTGGCTTGAACAGATGGAGATTGACACTGACTGGGAGTAGCCTTCTTCTATCACCACAGTCGTCCCCGCGGCGCTAAAAGGGCTAAATCAAATCAGTGGCGTATTGTTTCAACTGAACTAACTACATCAACTATCACTAACTTTTATACCGTCATCAACGAACATTTCTAAAACAACGTTTATCTGTTAATCGCCAAATAATAAATATATTTACACTAAGTCGCTATTGCGACAATAAAAATAGCGTTTTATGTGTGTGCCTGTACGCGCGTCTGTGAACAGAATAACTCAAAAGCGAAAGGTAAAATAAATATAAACATTGGTATTTATGTTAAGTATCTCCAAAAGATTAACGTGAAACAATTCGTATTTAAAATAAAATTAACACCCAAATATCTGTAATTCTAAAGGTAACTAATTGCCTTCCTATCTTCGCAAATAAAAGTGTATTGACGTCAATGACTTCATGGTATCTGCAGGACAGAAAGCCTGTCATAAGTGCAGAGTGTGAGAAGTCAGTCGATATTGCTTCGGACGTGCTACACCATCACGCGAACGGTCATATTTTATACCAAGACCCTGTACTACCTGACACCGGTTCAATGTGACCTGGTGCTTGCAGAGGATCAACCAAAATTATCTTGGTTTTCACAACCAACCCAACATTAAAAAGTAGGAATATACAATAGGTTTTCTTCTTTAAATATCGAATATAATTATATGTCTGTGCACGCTGATAGAATGAAGAAAACCTAAAAGTTGTACTTTATCAACCAAGCAACAGAAGAACAGTTTGTTTGCAAGAAAGAAGGAAGTCACAACAGTTTTATTTTATGAGACTGAAGGTAGTTTGGATGGCTTTGTGGAGGCGTTTTATGGGTGAAGCTATATTTCAACAACAGGTGTAAATCTGTCATACAGGTTTAGTACAAATGATTTTGCTGGTTTGTATCACATGTAACTTACATTTTGAAACATCAACCATAAATTAGTGAAGACACAGACTTAAAAGCTTAAAGTTCTCTAAAGTTTTAGAATACTGCACAATTTGGTCCGTGGACGTGCCGTAGTCGAGTGGTTGGACACTCGCCTCTCCCCACGGCGGTACGGGTTCGATCCCAGGCGTCCGATGGCTAACTGCGCTGGAAGCAAGAATTCCTCCAAAGGAATGTCGATTTATAATAATCTGCTTTTGAAATTATCTATTTGTTATAGGTTAATATACCTATTGTTAGCACATGATTGGTATAAAACTTACTCTTACATTAATACTTAATATTTCCGATAGTCATACACAGATTTCATAACTTTGTTAGTCATAACATAGTTGAAAAAAGGCTCAAATGTTACATTCATATGATTTTCTCTACCTGTTCTGCAAATAAGCTATTCTTACAAAAGAGATGTTTTTATCTACATCGTGCAAATCGAGATAAACGTTATTAGAATTGCTCATATTACTTGATTCCTTGTAAGTAGAAGGGGAATATGGCTAAAGCGATAGAACCGATAAAAACTGGTCGCTCTGTGAATAGTTGAAGTTCGTTTCGCTTTGTAAGGCCAGCAGTAAACAAAAGCGAGGTGAAAGAAAAGGTAACCCCGGTTGACAAAAGTTACGTAGTTACTTGAAACCAATAACAAGGAATATCTTAGAGACAGTCAAATATACAACAAAAATGCATATAATATAATTTGTATGTTGTAACGAGATCTACATTTCTTATGCAGTAAGTTTTCGTCTATTTCTTACGGTTTACTAGTTATGCAAAATTCAGCAAAATTCATCCGGAAAGAAAAGGTCTTTAGAATCTATTCCCAGAAAATTCAAGATCTACATTTTATTGGTGATGTAAATTTCTATGAAATATGGTGTATAAATAAAATTCGTCGAGAAAAACAAGTTTCAAAAAAATTTCTATGTAAAGGGTAACTTGGGGTGAGGTTTTTTCTTAGAAATCTTTGTGTCACATACTTGGAAGATAAACTTAAATACCAAGTTTGGTATTTAATAGTATTTTAGGTTTTGAGCTCGGGTGTTAACAGACACACACACAGACACACACGAAACCTTTTCTAAAAAGTTTATTTTTGGATTCGGATGACCCTAAAACATGTATTTCCGGTGAATTCTCGGTATCGAATTTTTGGGTGGAATGCAGTATCTTCTCTATCTATTATGTACATTGCACATATTCGCTAGATAAAGGAAAATCTGACGTGTTTTACTCACATGATTGTCTCTGTTTCGGTTCAGTATTCTGAAATAAACGGTCCCTGAGTTATGAAAACTTGTAATGGCACAAAATAAATTAATGCCTTAAATTTGTCGTTAAATGCCTGCCTATACCAGGTCGCTCTTTGAGTAAAGTAGACATAGAGAAATTTTGCTCGATGCTCTTTTCGAATCGCCTTCTGTGCATTGCTATACTAGCTGCGCGGAAAGCAAGATCAGACAATTCCTCCAGTGAAGTGGCGGTTACAATATTTTCCGTTTGAAATGCATCCACTTTTCATGGGTTAATATATCTATTGTAGGCTCATGATTTGTAGAGCAATTACTCTATTATGTCTCTTATATTAACTAATATTTATATTTCTGATATTGACATATACAGGTTTTTATAACTTTGGTAGCCATAACATAATTGCAAAACAAAATAAAAACAAGTCTGATAACTTTCTCTAACTGCTCTACAAGCTTCTTGCAAAAGATTATTCTTCTTTCTAGACAATGCTAATCGAGAAAGCATAGTCAAAATGTTCTTATTCCTTAGCTTCTTATAAGTAGAAGGGAACTAAGGGAATGCACTAGGCTAAACTGATAGTCAAATGTTTTAAAATCTATCGTAATGCGATTATCATTGAAAATTGCTTCTCTGCTTGGCCAGGAGAAGAACAAAAGAAGAATGCACACTTTCTGCTTGTGAAAGTTTAAGTACTAAACAATTGAAACCATTAACAACGAATATCACGGAAAAGGTTAAACAAAAACGTAAAGGACATAAATTGTGTGTTTTGACGAGATCTACATTTTTTGGGTAGTAATTTTTTGTCTATCTCTTACGACTTAGCAGTTAAGCAAAATTCGGCAAAATTCATCCAGAATAAAGAGATCTTCAGAAGCTATTCCCAGAAAATTCAAGATATACATTTTATTTGGGACGTAAATAGCTTTAATACACAGGATTTTAATCAAAATCATTAAAGGCATTTAAAAAAAATATAATATTTACAAACTTTTTTCATGTAAAGGGTAGTTTGTAGTGGGGGGATTTTCTTGAAACTTTTCGTGTCGTATCCTTAGAAGAAACTAAACTTAAATACCAAGTCATTTAAGGTAATTTCGTTTTCGTTATGTTGTTCACACACACACACACACACACACACACACACAAACTCGCACACACAAACCTTTTTCTAAAAAGGTGTTTTTCGGACTCAGGGGACCCCAAAACATATATTTCCGGTGAAATTTCGACATCGATTTTTTGAGTGGAATACAATACTTCTCTATTCCTATATAACATTGTACTCGGGGCTAGAGAAAGTAAAAAGAAAATTAAAGGTAGCATTAACATAGTGAAACAAATCCCTTAAATTGATCAGTGCCAATGCAGTCGTATTGTAATTGTAACAGTGCGATAATTAATTTATAACGAAGGACTTTTACATTTATGATAGTGAATATAAACAGCTATATTGATTATTACTTAGTATGTAACGCAATTCAAAAGAAACGTCCTATTCTTTGGTAAATATTATGCTCGGTTGGGCTGCGTAGTGACGCTTCAGATTGAAATTTGACTAAGTGCGGAACTTTGCCTCAAACTTAACACTTATGCTGCCACTTTCTATAAATAAGAAATATTCCTCCTAGGCAGGCATAAATGTAGGAGCCCATGAGATTATAAACTGACTCACGACACAGTGCAAGGAACGACCCACTCTTAATATGTATTTATCCACAGTAGGGCACGAGGCAAACCTGCTTGATCTATTGTTAATTTCTCTAGCACGTATGTACAATGTACATAGTCGAATGAGAAGATTTTGTATTAAACTCAAAAATTGATACCGAGATTTCACGGAAATACATGCTTTGAGATTCTCTCAATCCAAAAAAGCATTTTTAGAAAAACGTTCGTTGGGTGTGGTATGGTTTCGGGTGACAAACCGGTTTGGCAGTGAGAGATTTTTAAGGATGGGTTTGGGTTCGTGACTAGCTCAGGTTAGCATGGATGTTATCTTGTATGGATCTCAGGGCTGGTACACAACGCGAATGGTTGATTTCGTTTTAACCCTTTATTTTCCCATGACATTCTTTTTCTGTTAACCACGCCACATCAAACACGCACGCTGATATTACATACCGGAATTTGTTGCGTCATTTAGCAATAATACTTCCCTATGTAATTTTATTGACTCGACTTAATATTTCACCCCTCGAGTTACTGAAATTCACTGCTACATGCCCGACTCTCCAACGAGGAGTGCGATGGTGGATCTCCCAACTGAAGTGCACTAGCAGATTTTCCGACTGTAAGGCTTTCCAAAATTTCAACCGCTACTGGCTTCAAGAATCCGCCGAGTTCTGACTTTACCACGTGACAGTTTTATATTTTCCCATTGGTTGTTTTCCATCTTTTTCGTTAAGAAAATCCACTACCTACACGTATAGGAGCATTGAATTCCTATCATTTACAACAAGTAACAAACAGTAAATTACCTCTCTCCCCATAGGGTGGCTGATAAATGCTAATGTCCTACCCTTGTGTCAGACTCATCAGCCGGAAATGGCGAGAAAAAAAAAAACCTTTAACGGTACGACTTTCCTACGTTTTAAACCTTGTCTTCCAGGGTAGTGTTATTTCTGCTCCTGTTTAATATTATTACAGCTACCGTTGTTATTACTGCCCTTATACGAAATTATATTTTATGAGAAACGTACCGTCTGTGTGTGTATATGTGTGTTTGTGTTTTGTGTGTGTGTGTGTGAGTGCAGCATAGCTCAGTATCTTCCAAGGATGCGTCACGAAGAATCTTCCATCCCAACTACCCTTTACACGCAACCTTTTTTTGAAAATTTTGATTTTCTCAAAAATAGCTCTAATGATTTTGATTAAAGTACCGTGTATTTAGGTTATTTTATGACAAAAGAAATGTATATCTTGAATATTTTGCAAATAGCCTCTTAAGACCTCTTTTTTTCTGAATGATTTTTGTATCAATCTTAAACCGTAAGAGATAGACAAATCTTACATGAAAAATGTAGATCTAATTAAAACACACAATTTATGGCATATTTTATGGCAGAATTAACCTTTTCGAGATATTCCTTGTTATACCTTTAAACTACTAAAACTTTTCTCAAGCGAAACTCAGTTTCGTCTCCTCTCTTTTACGTTACTCCCAAAAATAAGTAAGAGAACAGAATTACAATTGTTTCACATAGCGGTAGCTTTTCAAATATATAACTGTCGCTTTAGCCTAGTGTATTCCCTTATTTCCCTTCTAATTACAAGGAAGCAAGTAATAAGACTATTTCTACTTATGTGTATATCTTGATTAGCATGATGTATGTAAGAATCTTCTTTTGTAAGGAAATTTTGTTTGTGGATCAGCTAGAGAAAGTCATGTGAATGGAATAAATTAGATTTTTTAACACAAAATCTAACATAAAATCAAACGAATAGTGGATCTCTGGCCAAGACACTGATTTTTATTCGCTAATATCCATAAATATTCTTTTCTGATCACTCTTTACAAGGAAAATTACAATAGAAACAAAACAAATCTGATATGTTAGATTCACATGACTGTCTCTACGCGTTCTGCAAACAAATTATTCTTACAAAATAGATTTTTATATCTACATAATGCTATTCGAGATAAACATCAGCAGAAATGGTCTTACTACTGATTCCTTGTAAGCAGAAGGGAAATATGGCTAAAGCGATATTCATAGCTTAAAAAGCTAGTCGCTATGCGAATAATTGAAGTTCGGTTAGCTTTGCAAGGCCAGCAGTAAAAAAAAAAAAAAAAAAAAAAAAAAAAAAAAAAAAAAAAAAAAAAAAAAAAAAACGTGAGAGGTAAGGAAACGTAACCCCATTTGAGAACAGATAGTTTAAACTTGAAACAAATAACATGGAATATCTCAGTAACAGTCAATTATACAATAAAAATGCATATAATATAAATTGTGGGTTTTATCAAGGTGTATATTTTTGTGCAGTAAGGTTTTGTCTATCTCTTACGGTTTACTAGTTAGGTAAAATTCAGCAATATTATCCAAAACGAACAGGTCTTCAGTAGCTATTCCCAGAGAATTCAAGATAAACATTTTATTTATGATGTAAATATCTATGATATAGGTATTTTTGAGAGCTATTTTCGTTAGGTTATTTTTGAGAAAAACAATTTTCAAAAGTTTTTCCATGTAAAGGGTAGTTTGAGGTGGAGTGATTTTCTTGAAAATCTTTGTGTGGCATCCTTGGAAGATAATTAAGTTAAATACCAAGTTTGGTATTTTAAGGTATTTTAGTTTTTGAGCTATGCTGTCCGCAGACACGCTCACAAACGGATCTTTTTCTGAAAATTATTTTTTTGGACTTAGGGTCTCATAACATGTATTTCCGGTGAAATTTTTGGGTGGAATACAATCTCTATACATAATGTGCATAGTACATGTGAAGAAAGTAATAAGAGTTCGATTTCACAAAGAATGTATCAATTGCAGTAAGGTGAAATTGCAGATCTAACGCGACCGGCGATCCTGTTGATCTGTAATAGTTCGAGTACAGGCACCACACCCAAGGGATGGGCGTTATTATCCCTGCGAGGAGCGGAAATCTCTGCAGCCTTGTTGATCAAACCAAGTGTCGGTCCCCAGCGTGAAACTGATTGAACAATTCTGGTTCTGTGGTCTCTCGATTCCAATTTGAATTCGCTCTAATAACTCTAACTTATTTAAAATTACAACTGTGGATACAGTTTACTCATGAAACACCTGTAGATTTTCTAATTGAAGTTTACAGAGTGGGAAGATTATTCACTTCAGTGGTAAAATAAATGAATTATTATAGTAGTATATTTTCCTGGGCGCTAGTCTCGCCACAAATAAAGCAGTTTTTATTTGAAATCTACAGTTTTGCGCGTCTGAATATCAAAATCCGGTCAAAGCCATGACTATTTTAAAATAAACGGAATAGATTTTGTATTTTAAGTAGTTTAAGTAGAATTAATACAGCACTTTGCGCCAATTGTATTTTTCACGATGTATACGTCTGTCAATACCACACATTGGATCTTCCTTCTCGACTGGTCTCATAGAGTCCTGAAATTTCTTTATATAGTTCTTAGAGTTATAATTCTTAACAGTAAGTATATGATATCAAAGGAGTCTTTAAAATGAAATGTTTGCTTTGGGAAGTAATGATAAGAATTTTTCGTTCTAGTTTTAAAAGTAAGACTTATTTTTTTGGTTTATTTTTAAATTATTTAAACAGTTAATATTACTAATATTTTATTTCATATAATTTTACCGTTTGGCGATTCAAAGTATTGATGAGGACGCCTTTTTCAAACACATAGTATTTATATATAATAGTTCCTTTTTAATCCCAACGATTCTGCCATTTTTATTATTCTAAAATATACCTGACTCGAGATGACCTCTTCATTTGCTCTAAATTTCATCCCCGTAAACTATTTTGGAACAAGGAGAAATCGCATGAAGCCAGGTTGGGTGAATTTGGAGGTTGCGGCAGTAATTCATAAACCAATTCATACAGTTTCGCGGCGACAACTCGTGCTGGTGCTTCTCCGTGGAGAAACGCCACTCTCTTCATCGTCAAATGGGGCCGTGTCTCCAACTTCTTGTCCAATTGGAAAATAACTCCACTGAGTATCGTCCAGTAATTGCTTTTACTTCTCATAAGAAATTAATTTGATTCCCAAAAAAGTCATTGCCAACACTTTTCAGACTAGTGTCTTCACCATTTTGACCGTTACTTGGTTTCTGGAGTATAATGATGAATCCACGTCTCATTGGCGGTGACAATTCAATGCAAAACCCTCGGAGTTCGCTTATTGTGCGCTCACCTTTTTTTGGAGGCTAGTTTTACGGGAAAGCGAATCGGGAGGAAGAAGAGAGAGGCCGTTCGCCTGTGTTTTCAACAAAGGTGGTTTCTTTCTTTGAGGTCAACACTATTTTGATGAATCTTGCATCTAATTCACTCAGAACCAGGTGAATTATTAAACGAATCACAGCGCAAGTGCATATGCTTGAACTATGGGATCTACAGTCAGAATGAAATCTTAGAATTAAAGCCACTAGATATCAGGGTGTATAACTTACTTCATGTCTCAATGTTGTTGCTCTGCTTCCGAAATTGCATGAAACCTATCGAATGAAGACTAGGTAGCCGAGCGCCCAAGAAAACGTGCGAGCATAGATAACTCCAAACGCATCTTCGAAGTTGAAAGCCGCAACCGCTTGTTGTCTACGGTGAGCAATCATGGCGCTGTTTGGGCCGACAACTTCACATAATATTTTATAATAAATACTCGGAGAGAGACCTAAGTATTAAACATATTTTTGGTTCCTTTCGAAGAATTTAAAGATAGATAGCTATAAGATCTTGTACATATTCTCAAACGTTACGTAAAATGGGGATGTGTTATCTCTTGAGACACATAACTTCGTGATTTGTTCTTAAAATACTTAATGTGGTACTTTTAAAGGTGAAATAGCTAAAAGAAATATTGGGAGATATCATGAGAAACTGGTTCACTTTTCAGTGCCTACACTTTTAATGTTAGATTTGAAGAGCACTTCGAGATGACATAGTATATATTACTTCACTGATGTGTTCAGCAAACAAGGTTTATTAAGCAATGCATTGGTTACATATTTTAAATGTAGCACTTAGAGAAAGAGAATATAAACTTCAAGCTTCATATTATGGACTCTGTAATTTTGGGAGAATCTATATTGATACGACATTGGCATTATTGGCTACTGTTGCAAAACATATGCGGTAGTTATTTCGCTGTAATATCATAAACCTGCAGTATTCCCTTCAGCAACATTATTTTGCATTTCTGGAACTCAGATGGCAGAGTATTTCGAAACAGGTGGCACTGGATATTGCAAATATGAAACAATTCATGCAGCTCCTTTGGTGACAGTTATAATCCTAGAGCAGTTTTAGCGTGTACGTAATGTTCGGCACATTGTTAGTTAGTTTCCAGTTTTCTATAAAGGATATACAAACTGTAGAAGAATAAATCTCCATTCACAATGAAAAGCATACACAGAAACGGTATAAGTGCAAGACTTTGTACCCATGTTATTTATTGGTCGCATTTATATAGTCACGTAATGCGCTAAAAACGCAAGCATTTACAAGCTCCGAAGTTTAGTATTTTGAATTCTTCTCCATGCATTGCCAGACTGCGAAGACACGATTGCGATTCGAAAGTTTAAGCCATCTACTGTACACTCAAGGTACTCGTCCATTAGGCCGTGCCTTGTTATTTTAAATGCTGACGGCAGAGGCTGGTCTGCTGTTTGTTACATATTTTTATTTCATATTTATTTAGAAAGATTAGATATATTTTCATTTTAGGTATTGGCTATGTCAGTTGATTTGAAACTAACGGTACGCTTAAAAGTTTTCGCAGGTATTTTACGGATCATGCCTATTTCTTGCGTCACACCTTGGCTGAATTGTAAAAAGTCCCTTGCGCTTGCGCTTTTACTACATTGTGTTAGTGCATGCCTTCATTTGAATGTTGCTTAATAACATTCATTTTTATTAAGTCGGATTTCTTTTTAGTCTTTACAAATGTGTTTATCAAAGTATTGTACTAACCGACGTACCAAGCATTGCTCCGGTAGCTTTAAATCTCGAACACGGGCGCTCGAAGGCGTTAGAACCTGTAATGATGAACGGAAGGTCTGTGCTCAAATCCCGCCAGAACCGACGTTCCTGACTGAGGAGTTATCCAGGTTTTCCTCAGTGTTAATTACTTATTTATTGTACAATGACCTAAATTATTTATATGAAGAATCCCATTCTTCGCTCACCTGTAATTTCTGTCCCCGTAATATTCCTGTTCAGGGATGACAACTACTCTAATATTACCGAAAATATTGGAAGATGTATCTCTATCCGAAAATTTCTGAAAGTCTGAAATATCTATATGCCTATCTGGCATATTTTATCACTTTTTAGTGGTTCAACAATTTTTAGAAAATCTCTTTAATCTTGTAGTTAGTTATTATAAAATCAAATTATAAGATTATATTTTCATAACATAATAAACCCCCTAACATTAATATAGCGACGTAGCGGCTGTGACTCAAGCTTATTAGCAGGTTGGTGAAGAGCAGTTGAAGAGATAAACAGACAAGTAACATGATATCATCTGACCCACTGTAATCACCGAAGTGATATCAACAGATTTCTGGAAATTTTCCTTCTCCCCGCCTTTAGAATATTCTAGAAAATTCGCCATAAACATAAGCCAGTTAAACTTGGTATTAAAGTTATCATTTTCCTAGGATGTGACACGAAGTTTTTCAGGAAAATCATGCAAACCAAACCACGCTCTACATGGAAGAGTTTTTGAAATTTTCGATTTTCTCAAAAACGGCTCAATTTTGAATATAATACCTTGCATAAAGATAATTATGTGACAAATAAAATTATATCTCGAGTTTTTTGGGAATACTCTCTGAAGTTATTTTTATTCTGAACAACTTTTAATAACTGGTAAACCGTAAGAGATTGACAAAAACTTACTAAGCAAAACATTTAGATCTAGTTAAAACACACACTTTAAGTAATATTTTTTTTTCTTATAGAGTTAATCATTTTCCAGATACTCCTTATTACTGTTTTTAAATTTTACAATACATAACTAGATTTTTCTTTTGTCATGCAAAGAGAAGGGAACTTCAATTGTATCACATAGCGACCAGCTATTTAAAGAGGCAGTTTGTTGCAGAATAGAGCAAGTATATGAATGGAACACCAGGAATCGTAAAAACTGTTATTGAAATTTTAGATGGAATACAACACCTTGTATGAAGTAGAGAAGGTAAAAAGGCATGGTGGAAAAATAGCATTTCAGAATAACAGTTTTTAATAATTTACCACATGGAATGACACATAATTCATACACACATGCAGAGACAATCCCACACTTTAATGTAAAAGACAAAAATTAGTTTTCTTAAAATTTCTGCTTACCTTAAATGGCAAGTCATTGACCTATTTAACTCTTAGTCATCGTTTTATACGTTATTTTAAGCGGGAAATAAAACTACATGCATACACTGTGTATGCTGTTACTACATTGTTGTGTGAATGATTTAGGAGAAGAATAATGCATCCCAGGACAGTACTTACCATAAAGACGAATGCTATGATGTTGAGAATTGCTGGATTCACACGCCTGAGGCATGAGGCCATGCTCCGGGTCGAGTTGATAGGACATCCCACAAGGGCAGCATGTTTCATCGTGAGCACTAGCGGATCTCGCCCGGCCAATGGCATGCCCCAGGGCACCAACGCCGTCCCGCTTTGTGATATCGCCCTCTGGAACAAACCTAAAAACTACCTCTCTAAGTTTACTTCCGTTTTTTATGTCTTAGATGAAACTGGGTGACTAATGGGGTTTGTGGCTGAATGGGCAGCATGTACTGCCATCAGCCGGGAGATCCGGGTTTGGGCCTCCTCATTTTCTATTTTTTTTTTAAACAAAATACAGTTCAGGAGTCTTGTCAGGACTTATTTCCAATTTCCTACATACATTTCCTGCTTATTTGCCATTTTCTTTTTACTTACACATACACTGACATAATCACATTTACAAACACACAAACACCCATGCCCAAATCGGGACTCGAACCCGCGATCCCAGGTTAGGATTTTAAAGCCGGTTCCCATGGCCGGCTTTGGTATTCATGGCGGAGGGGAGTGGGTTCGAGTCCTGCCTTGGGCATGGGTGTTTGTGTGTGTGTATATCTGTGTGTATTAGAAGCCAAAAAAGAAAAAAGAAAGAAAGAAAAAAGAAAAAAAGCATAAACGCTAATCAAATAGAAAAAAAAAAGGGAAATGGGAAAATGGAAAAGGGGGGGGGAAATAAAAGGGAATACAGCGCCGGAGTCCTAACAACACTCCGAAACTGTATTTGTTTAAAATGTAAATTAAAAAAAAATAATTTGCGCACGTTTACGCTCGTTTCAAGATTCTGTGTTTTGTGCATGAGGTAGTTTCAAAATTGAGTTTTGTTATGCATAACCCCACAAACTACTTTTAAGTTCACATGAATGACACTTGAGCCATATAAAGAAATAATAAATAAAGACTATTTCGCCATCTTTAGGGTAAATAGTTTAAAAATATGATTTGCTGTCTCATGAGTTTCTCTAACTGTTCCACAAACAAACAGATTATCATTTCATCTACGTCATGCTAATCGCAGAATTGGTCTTATCACCTGCTTCCTTGTAAGCAGATGGGAAATAAGAGAACACACGAGGCTAAATCGATAGTCAACTTTTTTAAAGCCATCGCTATGTAAAACAATTGAAATTTGGTTCTCTTTCGTATAACCGAGATTGAAACAAAAGAGATGAAACGAAAGTTGACTTTCCTCTTAAGAAAAGTTTAAGTAGTTTAAAATTGAAACCAATAAAAAGGAATGTCTCGGAAACAGTTAACTCTACAGAAAATGTATATGACGTAAATTGTTTTCTTAATGACATCTACATTTTCTGTGTAGTAAGTTTTTGTCGATCTCTTACGGTTTACAAGTTAGATAAAGGTTATCCAAAATGAAGAGATCTTCAGAGGCTATTTCCAGAAAATTCAAGATATACATTTAGTTTTTCATGAAAATATCTGAAACAGATGGCATTTTTATAAGAAACGTTAGAGCTATTTGTGAGAAAATAAACATTTCAATAATTTTATTGTTCCATGTAAAGTGTAGTTGGGAATGAGGGTTTTTTTCTTGAAAACCTTGGTGTCGCATCCTTGTAAGACACTGGACCTGTATACTAAGTTTGGTATTAAACGACTTTGACAAATTATATTTTAGATTCAGGGACCTCAAAACATGTGGTTAGGGTGAAATCTCATTATCGAATTTTTGTGGAATTCAGTAATTATCTATTTACTATGTACTTTGCATAGATGTGCTAAGAAAGTAAAAGGTTGTGAAACAAACTATTCCAGTGAAATAAATATTCTTTAGTTGTAGAGTTGGCGTATTTATTTAAAATGTTTGTTATATGGTTGGTCTTGAATTATAAGGTTGTATTCTTTCAACATTTCGCTTTTGACTTATACAGTTCTCTCTCCCTCTCACAGAAGAACATTCTTCTAAACCTCGTTTCATAGATTCAAGGGACCTTAAAATGTATACTTAAGGTGAAATCTCGATAGGTAATTTTTGGATGGAACAAAAATTCGTCTATCTATTACATTGGTGCAGTGTTGCTGACACATGATTTGCTTCCCCGTCATACCAACACTCAAAACTCCACCAAAATAGGAAATATTGATACTCTATAATTTCATGTAAAGTACATTAACATCAAAATTATTTTAAATATGCGAATACTAATCGGTTTACCATTGGATCAATAACATGGAAGAAATAGAACCTACTTTGTATTTTTAACAAAAATAAAAAGCAGATTTAAGCTATTGATGCACTATGCATTTTATTCGTGTTTACTACATGCTTTAGACTTCAGTCTGTTCCACCTCTTTTGTTAACTGCATAAATCTCGTTTTTCTGTAGGTTTACAATTCAGTGCTATTTTTTAGAAGTCTCTCATTATTCGTTCTGTCTACACTTTTTTCTGTATGACAGTAATTCATGTTTATAGAATTTATATCAAGCTCGGCTCCTATTGTTTATTTGATCTAATCTTGTACATCCATTAGTTTATCTAAAACAAATTCATTTCACATCCTTGTATTCTACTCTATCTCTGTTTTTAGTTACCCAAGTTTCGCTTCCATTCAGAAAAGCTGGGACCACAATTTTTTTGCAGAATTTCAATTTTCTTATCTGTTCTTGTTTTGTTTTCAGGGTTGTATGAACTGTTCCCCACATTTTGTACACTGATTTAATGAATCTGTTGAGAAGTAATTTAAAGAAAAATCGCAAATGGTGTTTCATAATAACATGCATGCACTTACACTATTGTTGGAAACTCTTCTGAGGGAAGCAGCAGGCTTGAGGAATCTCTCGTGTAGATGCTAAATTTCGCGTTAATAGCTATGTTTTGTCACAAGCCACAGATCTAGGAGTATAAACATTCAGTATACATATAAAACGCACAAGGAAAGTAACTAAAGCGACAACAGCTTTATGCTGCTATAACCCAATCTGTCATAGAAGCATAATGAAACAAACTCTGATACACAAAGTATCTTAATGCAAAACAAAAACATCGTATATACATCATGGTCCATACAAGGAAACAGAAAGGTTTGCATGTGTGAGAATTCTTCCAAAGGAAATAAAATGGATTTTTAAATATAAAAAAAACGAGGAAAACCACTCAAAAGATAAATTGTGTCACAATAGTTACGTAAAAAAATTGACATTGGTCAAATACGGTTATCACACGTAAAACTTCAAAATCCGTCAAATTTGACGGAAATACAACCCTACTGATAGGTGATACATGAAGTAAAACTTAGAAATATGCGATATAGAGATTATTTAGAGCTCAATGATCAATAAAGTCAACATTGCCTCTATGAAGTTGTGGTGGGTTACTTCTAGCAACATTGTAATCTATTAAATTTACACCACAAACGTACGGAGTTTTGAATTCAAACTCACCCATTTCAATTTAAATCATACGTTTGCCACTTTTAGATGTTAAATCAATTCGCAGTTATCTTTAAAACTGCTAGTATTTGTTTATTAGAAGCATTTACTTATGTAAGATACTAGCCTTAAATTTGCCTTCTGTGCCATCTATGTCAGGCTGTCCCAACTTTGCTCGGATGAGTCAGAGTATTCGAACGTACGCAGTAATAGTGCTCGGAGTGCTGAAAGTTCTTGAATAATTAATTGCAATTGGAGCTCGTTCAGTTGAAGATTCCATATATAGGGTGTTTCAAAAATACGGGCATAATTTCAGGCATGTATTTCCCACATGAAGACAATCAAAATAGTTCATGATAACATGTGTCCGGAAATGCTTCATTTCCGAGTTATGGCCTTCACAATATTGGAATTCACTGGAACGTTTTTCTTTCCGCAGGTCTTGGCCGTCAAAGGAGTCATTAGGAGGGCGCTCTGATAGTTCATTCTGAGGAAGGTTACATTCAGTGTTCTTTAGGCGTTAAGACTGTGCGACATGTATTCAAATCAAGAGCTGGCAGAGATACACTTCATGTACGGTAAGGCGGACGGCAATGCTGCACTGGCTCGTCGTTTGTACCAGGAGAGGTACCCACAGCGACAATGTCCAGATCGGAAGACATTTGTACGTCTCCATTCCCGTCTGTGCGAGTATGGAACATTCACCTCTCCTGGTTTGGGAAGGGGACGACCAAGATCTACAACTCCAGAAGTGCAGGAGGAGATTCTGGAGGCTGTAGACAGGACTCCTCTATCAGCATACGACGGTTAGCGTTGCAAGTCAATGTTCCTCACACGACAGGCTGGAGACTGTTGAACGAGTATCAATTGTATCCTTATCATTTGCAACGTGTACAGGCCCTATCACCAGCAGATTACCCTGCATGAGTTAGGTTCTGTCAGTGGTTCTTGCAGCAGTGTGGTGTAAATCCGAACTTTTCTGCCGTCGTATTATTTACAGATGAAGCACAGTTCACAAGAGATGGCATAACAAATTTCCACAATCAGCATGTATGGTCACATGAAAACCACGTGCAACTGTTGTATCTCATCACCAGGTGCGGTTCTCCCTCAACATACGGGCCGGTATCATTGGTGATCGATTAGTTGGACCCCATGTACTTGTAAACAGACTTACGGGGCAGGCGTACACAAACTTCCTGGAAAACACCATACCTGACGTTTTCGAAGACACTCCACTGATCAATCATCAACACATTCACTTCTTGCATGATGGCGCTCCTGCACACTTCAGTCTTACAGCTCTCCGGTACTTGGATCGAAGGTTTCCTGATCGATGGATAGGTAGAGGTGGCCCAATTGCTTGGCCTCCACTCTCACCTGATCTGAACCCTCTCGATTTCTACCTGTGGGGCCATTTAAAATCATTGGTTTATTCGTCTCCGGTGCCGGATTTGGAATCCCTTCGGAATCGAATTGTGGCAAGTTGTGAGGACATACGCAATACTCCTGGAGTTTGGGATCGTGTTCGCAGGTCAATGAGACATCGATGTGAGGTCTGTATTCAAGCAGGAGGTGGACATTTTGAACATCTTCTGTAATGACAACAACCTGCGGAAAGAAAAACGTTCCAGTGAATTTCAATGTTGTGAAGGCCATAACTCGGAAATGAAGCATTTCCGTACAAATGTTATAATGAACTAATTTGATTGTCTACACGTGGGAAATACATACCTGAAATTATGCCCCGTATTTTTGAAACATTCTGTATTTTAACCAGCTGGAGGGAGAGCGTGATGACAATAGCGCAAGTTTAGTGCTTGTGCTTCCTGTCTTGAGGTTGTTTCTCATTGACATTGACAAACCTGTTGACTGTTTCTTGGGAAGAAGTGTTTCTTTTATTGGAAAGGACGGGAATTGCTGCAGTGTCTAACATGTCAAACGATTCTGAATTCCACAGCGTTTTTTCACAATAATTCATGACGAAAGCTTGCTTACAGTGCCAAGTTACATTGCATGCTGCAGGCAAATCCCTGTTCCTCGTGAGTATTCCGCAGCTCTCTGGCGTGCATCCAAGTATTCCTGTTGATGAAGCCAGCCTTATTTTTTGTTTCTGTAGGAGCAGGAAGCAAATAGATCGATCTTGATTTTAGTATCTGTAAATTTCGCTACATATGTGCTTAAATTTCACGAACCCTTTTAAATGGGTTAGATCTTTCCATGACCTTCTTTCAACACTGCCGATCAAATGTATAACGATCTGTTCTTCGACTGGAAAATAATCGCATCTGAGCCACTCGTATATTTGATTGCAGCTCAAACTAGTTTCTCCTAAATATTATAGTTCAGTTAAAGGCTTTACTTCCATTCTATGGCGACGAACGTTGGTCGCGCTAGATCTGCCAGCATCTATCGACATTTAATAATAGCTATTTGTTTTTGCTGGATAAAAAATAGTTAAACAGCTTAGGGTATAAAAATCCACTAGTATAAGTAAAACGCTGATTACATTGACGCAAATCGTTCACTCGCTGCACAAAATAAGTTACTAATCGGGCTAAAAGCTTACCTCTGCTCATCGGCGACAGCATGTGATAATGGACGCTGACAGCTCCAGCACTACCACCTGCTAACGTAACTCGATCAGGATCTCCACCAAACGCTGCGATATTGTTCTTCAACCATTGGAGAGCTGCTACTTGGTCCTTCATTCCCAAGTTACCGGGCATCTCGTCGTCTCCGGTGGTCATAAATCCTAAAATATTTAAGTAGAAAAGCATACAGCTACTGTATTTCAAAATTGTTACAAGAGCGTAATATAACAGACAACGTTTGGTTAAAGAATACACATGGCCAGTTATCACCAGTAGTTTTATCAAGAAGAAAGCTCTGAAGTGTTGTATTTACATTACATTCTCTACTCACTCTTCTACAAACTATTGTTACAAAGGTTGGAAAGATAGAGTTCGACTGACAAATCCCATAACCGGGTTTGATTGTTCAAACCCCTGAATTACCATTAGCATTAAATTCCCCAAGTGACCACATTTTTCCGGTAAACATCAAGAAAATCTCAAATTATTTTGAGATGACATCCAAAAGCAATTAAAATATGCTTTAAGTCTCAGTTTCCAAGCTTAATCAGTATGTCAATCTGTTAATCTCCCCCCCCCCAGATATTCTGTGTAATGCGGAGGTTATTACCGTGCTACTGAAAAGGTTAACTAGGGCTTTATTTTTGTTAATACAAACCTCTCAGATAACACTGATTATTCTCGGAAATCGCCGACGTTTTGCACTGTACCAATGAGCGTGTCACTTCTGCCAATGAATGCGTAGATATCACAAATGACAGAAAGGGAGGAGTAAAACACGTCTTACCGCAGCCTTTGATGCCGACATGTTAACCTGTTCAGTAGCACGGTAATACAAGGGTAGAGTCGGATCTACCATGAATCCCCCGGTCTCCGTCTGGTTCCTCTAAGCCGAGCTAAATATCAACAATTAATATTTTTATAAAAACTTATTTTTAACCTTTTTTAATCGAGACATTACATTTAAAAACTAAATTATAGGTAATGGAGAGCAACTGAGAATAAGGAAACAAAACCGTATGCATGATGCTGGCCAACACCCTTTGAATTAAAATCCTGGAGGTTCATGAATCACGGTAGCAGTCGACGGATTGAGATCATCGCGATAAGCTCGTTATAAACATCAAGCAAAAATGATTGATCCACCGTAAGATTCTAAATAGCAACCATCCAGCCTCTGCAAGTTGAAAGAAAAGGATCTACAAACACACATATATTTTATAAACAAATACAATCTGAATCAAATTAAAGTGACTAGTTCTTTTTTGGATTACGTAGTGCCATTTCAGAATTGTTTGTTAAACGGAGAGATTTCTACAAAATTTATTTGCGATCACTAATTAACAATGTAATCTGCATTGTAAAAATTCAAATACCATTCTTCAAAACTATTTTTATAATATAAGAGGTTCTTAAATATGTTTGTACTACTGCGTACATTTTCATATTTAAGTTACATTGATTTTACAGTTTATTTCAAGAAAGGCAGCTCTTGTATAATTTATATATTTTATGGAATAATATATAATTTATATATTTTACTTTATGACCATATTTTAATGTTTCCTTTTATTAAGAATATCTGCACATTATTTTATGTGTATGCCAAATCTATATCTCATATAATAAATCTGAAGTTTCATGATTTTCTCAACCTATTCTGCAAAAAAACTTCTTACAACAGATTATTTTTCTATCTACTTAAAACTGATCCATGCAAACATTCGCAGACTGGTCGTATTACCTAGTTCCTTTTAAATCGAAGGGAACTAAGGGAATACACAAGGTTAAAGCGTATCCAAACATTTTAAAAGCTGAGACTAAGCGATTCTCATAGAAATTCCATTCTCTTTTTGTGGCCAGGAGTAAAACCAAACAACATGACTTCCGTTTGTAAAAAATATAAGTATTTCAAATTTGAAACTATGTCCAGGAATATCTTTGAAACGGTTAGCTCCGCAACAAAAACGAATGGGACATAAATTATATGTTTTGTCGAGATGTACTTCATTTGTTACATTTTTTTTGAAGAGGACTTCAGAGGCTATTCCCAAAAATTCAATATATACATTTTATTTTCTATGTAAATATCTTTAATATATGGGCTTTAATCAAAGTCATTGGCCAATTTTTCCAGGTAAAGGATACTATGGGGTGAGGGAATTTTCCCAAAACTCTTAGTGTTGCATCCTTGAAAGATACTAAACTTAAATACCAATGGTATTTATCGACTTTTTGAGTTATGCTGTTTACACACACAGACACACATGAACATTTTCGTAAACATATTTTTTGAATCAGAGGACCTCAAAACTAGTATTTCCAGGGCAAACTTTAGTATCGAACTTTTGGGTAGAATTCAATACTATCTCTACCTACTATGTGCTTGCATAGTATTTGTAGATAAAGTAAAAAGGTATAGGATAACTGCTTTGAAATAATGCGTAATCTTCTAACTTCGTACCTGTTTTTAAAATTTATGTAGCTTCAGGAAAGCCTCAATCACATGTAAATCGTTTCATGTATAGTAATGCTATTAAACGCTTGTGTTGACTAGATTCTTTTCCATTCCTCCTATTACTTCATTATCAATTAGCACTGGAGGTGTTGAAGAATCATATCAGGTACTTGAAACGTAGCTTTTGTGCTGTTTCTTTAATTATCTTAGGTTTTACTTTCTCTACACGTACTATGTACATAGTGTATAGAGCAGGTATTGCATTCCATCCAAAAACTCGATACCGAGATTTCCCCTGATTCCAAAAAAAGAACTTTTAGAAAAAGGTTCCGTGTGTGTCCATGTGTCTGTGCAAAGCGAAAAATCGGTAAAATACCAAACTTCGTATATAAGTTCAGTATCTTCCAAGGATGCGGCACGAAGATTTTCAAGAAAATCCTCCCAGCCCAAACTACCCTTTACATGGAAAAAATTTCAAACATTTTGATCTTCGCAAAAATGGCTCTAAGGATTTTGATTAAAATACCGTATATTAAAGACATTTACACGTCAAATAAAACGCATACCTTGAAATTTCTGGGAATAGCTTCTGAATACCTCTTTATTTTGGATGAATTTTGCTGGGTTTTGCATAACTAGTAAACCGTAAGAGATAGACACAAACTTACTGCACAAAAAATGTAAATCTCATTAAATCGCACACTTTATGTCATGTACATTTTTTTCGTAAAGTTGACCATTTTTGAGATATTGTTAGTTATTTGTTTCAGTTTTAAAATATTTAAAACTTTTCAGATACGGGAATTTGCCAACTCCAGGCAATGCATAGAAACAGATTTCTTCCTCATGGCAACCAACTTTTAAAATAGTTTTAGCCTAGTGTATTCCCTTATTTCCTTTCTGCTTACGAGAAAGCATTTTTGCTAATATTTATCTCGATTAGCATGAAGTAGATAGAAGCTTAAACTTTTTATCAATAATTTGTATAGAGGAAAGTCATGTGAATGGAACACATCAGATCTTTTAGTCTGTGCTTGATGCTATTTACAGATCCTGACGACCGCCTTTATCTACATAGAGTTGTTATATTCGAGAGTTGCAAAGTGCGATATGAGAATTCATTCCTCATTCCGTTTTCTACTAGTTGCCGCAACGTTCTCAGCGAGAAACTCAATGCTTCATCTAAGCAGCGGGATAAACGATCGTTTTGACTTTGTCCACATAAGTAAACATCTAGCTGACGGCTTTCGATGAAATCCAAGGTTGGATAACCCTCGTACCGCCCGGGATAAAAGAAGGCTTAGCCAGGTTATTGATTCCCTCAGAGTAGCGTGCATACTTCAAAACGTAATCTGATAATGGACTTTGGATTAAACATCCTCCGAGAGATGGCTGCAGTGCTGATGCTGCAACAAATTCTATTGCTATTGTTCAGATAGGCCAGGTTCATCGTGATTGCGTCACGATTCTGCACACTGAGATCCGATTAGATCCTTGTAAAGATAGGAGAATGTATTACCCTTTAGGGATAACGCAAAAAATCAATAAAAGGAAAAAGGATCTTCAGAAAGCTATTCAGGGATGAAGAAAAAGCTGAATGTATAAACGAAAAACTTTGAGGGACATTCGGAGTGAAATTTCAAATTTCTATATTTCTAGACTGGTTTTTCTGAAATTTTTACTGATGAATTTCTGTGATATTAATGTAAATGCCAAATTTCATTCAAATTAAATACTTTGAAAAGTATAAACTATTTTATAAATGTTATTATGTAAATATATTTGATAATCAAAATGTTCTACACACCTCAAAATTTGAGAAAATTGATGGCATAATCTGAATTAGAACTTTGAGCTATATAAAATACTTTAAACAGTGATATATCAATACATTCGATTACTGAGTTGCTATAAATTTTTAAGCAGTTATAAAAGTTGATCTCTAAAGTGATTCCCTTCCCATATATGTATATACTTTTGAAAAATTACTATTCGTATTAAACACATTTTTTCCTTTGTAATATTGCAATAGATTTTTCTGCATATTCTAGAACGTTTTAGTTGTATTTAAACAAAACCTATGACGCGTGAAATATATTGGATGCGTGAATGTAGTCTTGATAAAAACTCTGTTTGGTGAAATAGTATGATAGGGAACAGGATTATTTAAGATTTAAATGGCTGCAGAGTCTGACGCAAGAAGGGGGCAGCTAATATTAGACTCTATGGAAGCCCAAAGGTTCCCATAACGATTTTCTCTTAAAAAGCAACTTTCGATTTTTTGGTCCACTATAGTCAAAATTTCACTTCTAATGTCATTTAAAAATAATTTGAATATTGTGTATTGTAAAATGACAGTTTTAAAACCTTAAACTGAAAAAGACATTAAACAAAATAATTCTTAAAATGAAGCAATTTGTTGAAATACTTCTGGATGTACTCGTTAAAAATGTGAAAATATTCTCAAAAAGGTTGAACTCCATCAGTTAAGAAGTCTGCCAATACTTCTGAGTGTTTATGGTTTTTACTCATAGTGAACCTTGGGATACTTATTATCTACCATTATTAATACTCGCATGTGGTTCAATCAACCAGCCATTGTTTTGTCCCTAAGTTCGTCACCTATCAGACGTGTTTTTCCCCGCACGCTCTCCAATGGTAGAACCATATGATAGACATCACCTCTGGTAGTATAACGTGTCTTTTAAATAAATAAGAAGGCCAAAATATGCATACTGATTGTAACATACTTCATAACAACCAAACGTCAAATATCGTCTCTGGAAGTACACTGTGTCTTTAAATAAATAAGAAAGTCAAATTGTACATATTGATTGTAACATACTTCATAACAACCAAACGTCAAATATCATCTCTGGAAGTACACTGTGTCTTTAAATAAATAAGAAAGTCAAATTGTACATATTGATTGTAACATTACTTCATAACAACCATATGTCAAATATCGCCTCTGGAAGTACACTATGCATTTAAATAAATAAGAGACCCAAATTGTAAATATGATTGCAAAGAGTTACTTCATAACAACCACAGGACAGATATCGTCTCTGGAAGCACAGTGTGTCTTTAAATGAGTAAGAAAGCCAAATAGTGCATGCTTATTGTAACAGATACTTCATAAAGCTTACCAAGAGGTCCTACACGGTAGTTGAAGAGTACTATTACGACGTCCTTGTCCATGAGAAACTGTGGTCCATATACATAACTGGAAATGGAACCAAAATAGAACCCTCCACCAACAATGTAGGCCATCACGGGTAACTTCTCCTGTCTCATCTGAAAACATAAAATGTAAAATATATTTTTTAGTGAAGAGATTCCCTAAATTAACTACGTGCTTATGTCTTTATTGGACAGTGTGTGTGTGTGTGTGTGTGTGTGTGTGTGTGTGTGTGTGTGTAAACAGCGTAACATAAAAACAAGATGTGGATCAGATGCCAAACTGTATTTAAGTTCAGAATCTTCCAACGGTGCATCATGAAGATTTTGAAGAAAAGATCCACACCATATTCCAAAACTTTGATTTTCTCAAAAATAGTTGGTAACTATTTTTATCAGAATATTATATGTTTAAGATATTTATAAATGAAATGCATACTTTGACTTTCCTGGGAATAGCATGAAGTCCTCTTCATTCTGAAGAACTTCAGCTCAGCTGGTAAACCGTAAGAGAGAGATAGATAAGAAATGACTCAACAAATGTTGACTCGCTGCAGTATACAATTTGTTAATTTTTTGTGATGTTAATGATTCCGAGATTTGAAATACTTATGCTTTTCTCAAATGAGAAGGCATTTTTTATCCTCTGGTCAGGCGAAAAAAACAAAACAAATAAAACCGGAATTTCAAAGTTATCGCAGTGTGTGTCTATATTCCGGCGGTTAACATACTAGCTTCCAAATCCGAATGGTCACAGGTTTTATTCCCATTTGAAAGGTAGAAATAATTCCTTAGCTAGGATTAGTCCCCATCCTTCTTAGAGTCTGGAAGTATGAGTGAGAAAGTAAGTGTGTGTGTGTGTGGGGGGGGTGAATTTAATAGAAATATGGCATCTTATTGGCTAAATAATCCTTGTCAAACAAAATACCAAAGAAAAAAGATCACATAGCAATCAGCTCTTAAAATATTTTACTATGCCTTAAATCTTCTGTATCTCTCTATTCCTATTGCCTACAAGGAAATATCCAATCAAACCATTTCTACAAATAGTATCTGGATTAACATAAAGTAAATTGCGTTGTTTAGAGTGGAAAGATTTTTTTTTGAAAAATCTTCGTGTTGCATTCTTGGAAGATTGTGAACTTAAATACTATGACGCTATCCGGCAGATTAGTGGGAGAGCTTTCTGGATGTAAAATTCAGTTCTTGATGCTTCTTCTTCTGTTTTTCTTTCTCTTCTCTTTCCAGAACATTCAACATGATTTATCGGAACTCTGAAACCGTAATTATTTGAAGTGTGCGCTCGCGAAAAAATAGTCAAGGAGAATTCAGCATGTGAGTGAGTACGTTTCTGGTGTGACAAAAAGTGCTGTGAAGTGCAGTGAGTGCTGTTACTGCAAGAAACTACAGAGCTCTTTTGTTCCACTCCCCAGTGAGTGCCTTGTCTGAGGAAAAGCAGCATCGTGCTTACTTCATCATGCCATCAGCTTGCGAAGAAATGAAAGTGACAGTAAAACTGAGTGAGAGTAAAGGTTAAGATTACATTAAGTGCCATTTGGGGATTTGTGAACTGACAGTTTAATAACTACACAGTCACGAGAGAGGGAGAGAGAGGATGAGGGAGAGAGAGAATTTAAGGTCTGCAAAATTTGTATTTTCAGTAAAATCCACATCTAATTTCTGGATGGAATTAATACTTCATTACAAATCGGTGGTACAGAAATCAAAGCCTATTTTGTTGCCAGTACATTTACAGATTCTTTATCTGCGCTTTGAAACCATTCATTATTAGAATCTTTTGCAAGAGTTATATAAGGCAATGCAAATTTACTTGACAAATTTGACCTTCTTAGAAATGTTATTTTCTAAGCCTGCGCAATTTAAAACCTCGGTTGTCGATCGACACCCATGCATTCCATTTATAGCTTGGTCATTGGTTGCGAATGTGCGTACTCGCTTTTATAGCAATGGCATCAGAACTTTTCTGCTGGGCACTAGTGGTGAATGACTCGCTCAAGGCTACATTTATTAGCTGTATTATATCGCAAAAGTGAAGTTTCATTCAGGACATCTGTGTTGTGTGTGAATATTTATTGGTCCACTGAAATGCCTACCGGAAAATTCGCGCTTGAAGAAAGGGTTTTTATGTATCAAACCCATCGAATTATTAGACAGGCGTGTGGAAATTTTCAGGAGGCATTTCTTATTTAGGTTCCTATAACCCAGTTAATAGGTTTAAGCCAGCGAGACCGCTAAACGTTAAACCTAAGAGGTGAAACGATATGTTCAAACGGAGGAAAAAGTTGAACAAATTGGTGCATCATTCGAGTTTCTGCAAAGAGGTGTCTAAGGCGTGTTAGACAACAAGTAAGTATTTCGGAAACCTCTGTTCATTAAAATTGAACCTTAAAGAGGGACTATTATTCATAAATTATAACCTCGCGATGACGAGGTATGCCAGGAAAGGATTGTCTCAATACAGATGTCAGAGTAAATGGTCACAAATAGTCATGTTACTCTCACATATGGAGTAAGCTTTAGAACCCAAAAAGAAAAACAATAAAAAAAACATAACAAAGAAGAAACACAGTATAATAGTGCGCTGAGCACGAATACCCGCGATCCGCTGATCGACATTATAAGGAACGCGCTGTACAAAATGACTGAAAAGCAGTAGAAAAATTAAAGATAATCTACCTTTTTCAAGTCTCTTGAAGATTTGGCCAGTAAAGTTGTTCGGATAAAATTCCATTCAGCATTGGCGGAGTAATATTTATTAAACCCACATAGGTCTGAATTGTGGAAAGAGAGAATATTAAAAAAAATCATTGACTATGTTACTTAATTACTAAGTTTACTTATGTAACACTACTTTGAAGCAAGATGCAAAACAATTCAATTTAAATAAACAAAATAAATAAAACGCACATTAGGAAGTGTTTTGTATAAGGATAAACGTTGCTTATGTACAAAATAGAACTCACAGTTAGCTCCGAAATGAGTATTCCAGAAACTAGAATTTGCTGTTCAGTTATTAAAATGACATTTTTGGTTCCAGTAATACTTAAAACAATTGATAATTGTTTTATTGCGCAATCTAACATGAGATTTCACTTGGGAAAATGCTAAAAGATGTACCACTGATAATAAATGTTACTAAAACTAATTCAATTTCTACTCAACATTTTATTGACAAGGACTGCCCTCAATTAGCCGGACGTTTTTATCTAGAGCAGGAGTCCCAGGATTCACCTTACCTTTGGGGTATAAATGTTGAGGTAGAGACAGTCTTCAGAACCGAAGGGGAACATGAGGTAATCTCCCACCTGAGGGCAGTTGTCAGGATCCGAAGTTGCATTTCGTTCAGCAGTCCAAGCATCAGGTGGTTGTGGTGGCTGTAAATGAGGAATTAATGTAATCAGTTTATAGAAATTTCTCAAAAGAATTACTAACAATAGAATATTTTGAACGCTGGAAAGCTATTTTTAGGGAAGAGAGTTTGTAGAATTATTATATATATATCATGTAGACTGAAGCAATATTTATGTTATTTTGTTTTCTACATGAATCATAACCAATAGGCTAACTTTTCTCTGTATTCCTTTAATTAGAGATGTTTCGGTACACTCTCTACGATTGTTTTTTTATTATAAAAAGTTTCATGGTGACTTATTTTCTTCGTTTTGAGACTAGAAATACAACAAATATGAAGTTCCATTCATATGACTTTCTCTACAACTCAGTAACAAATTATTATGAAAAATATGATTCTTCTGGTTACTTTATGCTAATCGAGAAAAACATACCAGAAATGGTCTTTCTTCTAGCAGAAAGGAAATTGGGGAGAACCATAGGATAAAGTGGTAGTCAAGTATTTTAAAAGCTGGTTACTAATGTTATGTAAGTTCCTTTGTTATGTAGCCAGCAGTTGACAAATTCCCGTATGAGAAAAATATAAGTATTTTAAAACTGAAACCAATAATAAGAAATATCCAAAAATCGGCCAACTGCACGAAGAAAAGTGTATAGAACACAAATTAAGTAAGTTTTTGTCTATCTCTTACGGTTTACCAGGTATGCAGAATTCCGCAAACTCCATCCAGAATAAAGATGTCTTTAGAAAATATTTCTAAAAAATTAAAGATATACGTTGTATTTGTTATGTTAAACTCTCTAATATACGATATTTTAATAAAAATTGTCATTTTTGAGAAAATCAACATTTTTAAAAATTTTCTCATGTAAAGGGTAGTTGGAGATGAGAGGGTTTTCTTGATAATCTTCATGTCGCATCCTTGTAAGATATTAAACTTAAATACAAATTTGGATATTTAGCGGCCTTTTCGTTTTCGAGCTATCCTGCCCAGAGACGCGCGCGTACACACACACACACACACATATATGGACAGTTTTCTAAAAATTCTATTTTTTGAACTTAGGAGGTCTCAAAATATATATTTCCGGTGAAATCGCATATCGAAGTTTTGGGTGCAATACAATACCTTCCCTATACATATATATAGTACGTTTAGAGAAAGTAAAAATCTGCTTTCTCTAGCTGTTACACAACAACTTCCCTTACAAAAGATTATTATTTTATCTATGACATGCTAATCAAGGTAAACACTAGCAGAAATTGTTTTATTACTTGTTTCTTTGTAAAAAAAAATGGACTTTTAGGGAATACACTAGGCTAAATGGATAGTCAAATCTTTTAACATCTGCTCCTATGTAAAACAGCTGATTCGGCTCTCTTTGCATGACCTGCAGTAAAACAAGAGAGATGAAACGAAATTCACTTCCTGGATGAGAAAAGTTACGTAGTTCAAATTTGAAACCAATAGCAAGGAATATCTCAGAAATAGTTAACTCTATATAAAAGCGTATATGAAATAAATTGTTTTTTTAACGAGATCTACAATTTTTGTGTAGTAATTTTTTGTCCATCTCTTACGATTTAACCGTTATACAAAATTCTGCAAAACTCATCCAGAATAAAGAGGTCTTCAGAGGCTATTTCCAGAAAATTCAAAATATATACCTTATTTGTCATGTAAATATCTTTAATATACGGGTTTTAATAAAAAATCGTTTGAGAAATTTTTGAGAAGTTTTCAAAAATATTTCCATGTAAAGAGCAGTTTAAAATCTTCGTATCGCATCCTTGGAGGATACTAAACTTTAATATCAAGTTTAGTTGTTAACGAGCTTTTCCTTTTTTTAGCTATGCTGTCCACAGGCACACACACGGATCTTTTTCTAAAAATGCTTTTTTTCGGACTCGGAGATCTCAAAACATATATGTCGTGTGAAATCTTGACATAGAACTTTTGGGTCGAATACAATACCTTCTTTATTCACTATGTGAATTGTACATACGGGCTCTAGAAAGTAAAAAGGCTAGTCAGAAACAATGTAGGGCTCCATTGCAAGAAAGTATCGTATCTGTTTGGGTGAAAAAGGTCGCGTTCTTCTACGGGGATATACTTCCCAGGAAGGGGATACATAGATATGCAGTAAGATAGTTATTCTTAAGCGATAATGAGACGAAATATTTTAAGTGGAATAGAAGTTGTCTTCCGCTACCTTAAGGTGAATCTGGGAGTAATTTCAACATTATCCGTCCGAATATACGACATAGTTTATTGAAATAGCATAATCGGCGAAAATAACCTGAAGATAGAATAATAAAACACACACAAAAGCACTAGTAATTGCAAATTCGTGGCTCGTTCATTAATTTTAATTTGGATGAAATAAAATCCCGCAATTTGAGAAAAGAGATGTTAAGTTCAATGTCTTTTAAGAGAACCTATCCATATTCCACAACACCAGGTGGTTCACCTGTCGCTCAAAATATGTTTGAATGATCCACAAGTTTGTTCAGTGCCGAACACCGACCCTTTCGTATTTTCGACATTTTTCAATCTGCGCATTATCCAGTGTTCACTGCTTTTTTATCTACTAGCAGGAACTGATGAGACCAGGCATTGAGTATGCTAGATAGTGCAACACGTTTCGAAAAAGGCTTTATAGACCACGTCTACTCCTTCATGTCATATACACACATTTTTCATGTAAAGGGTAGTTTCTCAAAATCTCCGTGTCGCATCTGAACGATACAAAATTAAAACACCAAGTTTGGTAGTTTACCGACTTTTTGTTTTTGAGTTATCGTGTTCACAGATACACACATACAGACAGACCTTTTTTAAGTGTTTTTTTTTTAATACAGGGAACCCAAAGGTATGTATTTCCGATAAAATCTTGGTATCGAATTGCTGGGTGGACTGCAATACCGTTTCTACCTGTTTACTATGTACAAAGCAGAGAAATTTAAAAAGGAACTTTCTATAGAACTTTTGCCACATAGAAGGAACCTGCACATAATGAGACAGGTGAATTCTGCCTGTAGACCGTTATAGCAGGTAGATGAGATAGACATCTACATATAGTGTGATATCTGGAATGTTTACAGCATAGTTGTAACATGTAAAATGAGCACCATAATTGGCAGTTAGATTACCCTAAGTAGAGGGGATGTGTGCAACAGAAAGAAAATGAAAAGACCACCTAGGGCGCGAACACACGTAATACCATCGGGGTCGAACAAAGATTAAAGTTTAAATTCTACAAAATCTGATGGTGAAATGTTAACGATCCTTCACATCTTACTTAATATTCCGTATCTAACAAATACGTTTAAGAGGGCTTTGATGTTATCTGGCTCTAAAGCACCTATAGGTTACATCCACAATATTTGATACAACAACTAAAAGCCTAAAGGCACTAGAATGCCGTAAAATTATCATTTTATTTTTATAGTTTAACGTCTTTTAACCTAGTTGTTCATATCGGACGATGAACGAAAGTAGTGATATGATGCTCAAATGATCTCGGAGTTCATCGAGCTTAAAGTTACTCGATATTAGTCTTCCCAGTATAAGGGAAAACCCCGAAAAAATCTTATCCGGTGACTCACCCTAAGCGAGATTCCAACTAGCGTCCTGTTAAATGTAAGGCAGACATTATTTCATAACACTACCCAGGCGGACGCCGTAAAATTATATTACAATTAATTTAAATGAATAACCAGTATTTCAATGGATTATATTGTGGAATATAAGATAGTGAAACGGCTACTTTTCTGATCAATAAAGGTAGTAAAACTGCAGAAAAATCCTTAGGTCACTCTTAGAAAAAATAATTATATGAAAATACATTAAGAAGACTGAGAGAAACATGTATCTCAAATAATGAAAAAAATGGGAAGGTCTACATAACACGGTAGAGTTACTCCACTATCACGAAAATCCTCCTTTGCAGTTTTTAGACTGTTAACAGAGCATGAATCAACAATTGTCTATACAGAACGGGCATAGCAGAATCTCCATATGTCCTTTCTGCGAACTTCTAGATTTAGCTCAGGCTGTTTCAGCTTGGGTGCCCACCAAACCTCGGCGAGTAACTCCCGATTCCCAGGGGACTGCCTTCAATATTCAATGCAGCTGGGACTGAAGACAAGCTGTCGTCATGGCTAAATCAACTGATGGTTAAATGGCGGTAAGCGCAAGCCTTATGCAATGACCCTTGTCAAGCTGTGCTAGGAGAAGTACGGCTGAGTACTCACTAGTACTCTGACTCAATCGGGTCGAGTTGGAACAGCCTGGTACAGAGAGAAACCACTGAATCCAAACTTTCGGATGTTAACACAATTTGCCTATATCTCGCTTAATTATCAATTCCACTACTAATGTTATCCACAGCTTTATAATTTGTCACAAATTGCCCACATCTCACCTTAATTATCAATTTCACTACCGTTAGTATCGACAATTTTGGGTATTTGATAGGCTTTGATAATTAAGGAGAGATGTTACAAATTTCACTAATGGTATTATTAACAGTTTTAAGATTTTGACAGTTTGCCCACATCAATTCCTGTACTGTTATTGAAAGTTTTCAGGTTTTAATTCAATTGTCTTCCATCTTCCCTTTTCATCAATTCCAGTACTTACTGTTTTGAGTTGTTCGATACAATTTCCCTACATATTCCCTTAATCATCAAATGTAGTATTGGTATTATCGAAAGTTTTGAGGTTTTGATGCATTTTTTCTACATATTCTCTTAATCATCAATTCAGTACTACTATTATCATCTGTTTTGAGTTTTTAATTCAATTTGCATACATCCTCCCGTGATCATCTTTGCCGAGACTAATATCGACAGTAAATCCGTCTACAGTTGCGAACAGCTGCACATATAATAATAATAATAATAATAATAATAATATACATAGTTCCGGATTTTCAACGTGGATACATTTTTCCGGCACCCAGAAATATAATTTTTCAATTTATTTTCATCCTCCATTCTTCTGTTTTTCCATAAATTTTTCTCCTTTTCCATCATTAATATGTGATACACAAGAGATTAAAAAAATCATTGGCATGCTGAAGTTTTTTGAAACAGGTACAGTTATCGTTCGATCTGACAGAAACCTTATTTTAGTTTCCAGCCCTTCACCAAATTAGATAAAATAGCTCATAAATCTCTACTATATTTGATACGTCGTATTTTTTATAAAATAGAAAAAATATGTTTTTCAAACCGACGTTTAAGTCAAAGACGGAGGGTTAACCACTATTCAGTTCAATCAGATATTTTTGTATAAATGGAGGTACAGTTTTTGTTTTATATTAATTCCTGTAAGCCCGGTAAGTTAACCCTGACCTTTGGACATGAAAGTTGGGTTATGTTTGCCAACTTGGATGTTCTGTTTGCTTCAGAGACAATCGTTGACGCACAATATTGCTTGAAGCAAGCCTCCTTTATTTTATCCTAGCTCTTATTGTAGTAATGTTATTAGAGAAGTTGGTACCACTGGGATTCTGATAAACGTATTTATTTCTCTGAGCAAATAAGCTATACTTACTCTGAAACGCAAGTTCCCGACGGGAGGCTTAGCGAAGGGGACTCCTCTAAAGGCACAGAATTTCCTGCCGGAGCGGGAAGTCATAACAGTGCCCCGGAGAATACCCTGAGCAACGGTAGTGACGGGGTCCTCGCACTGGGGGCTCACCAGCGCTACACATAGGGTTGCCAAAGTTACTAGGACAACCACACAGTTTCCCATTGGAATACTACTCGCTCTAGCATGCATTTCCAGTTGCGTTTGAACTTCTTGTCTTCAGTTGTGTGCTGAAGTTATTCTATTCTGAAACAAAAATTATCTTTAGGGCAATAAACAGAGAGTAGAACATTTAAAAAAAAATATATATATTCACCAAATGTCGCAAGTCTTCATTGATGTGTGCCCTTAACATAACTTTCCCTAGCTGTTCCAGAAAGAAACGTTGCTTACAGAAGATTATTCATTTATCCACGTCAACTTAATCTAGATAAGCATTAATAGAATGGTCTTATTACTTGCTTCCTTGTAAGCAGAAGGGAAATAAGGGAATACATTAGACATAAGCAGTGGTCAAATGTTTTGTTATGCGAAACAATTGAGGTCCCGTTTTAGAAAATTTAATTAGTTAAAAACTGAATGCATTAACAATAAATATTTCAACTTTACAAGAAAAGCACACATGACGTAAATTATGTGTCTTAATGAGATCATTGTGGAGAATGTTTTTATTTTTCTCTTATGTTTTAACCGTTATGCAAAATTCTACAAAACTCAACCAAATTGAGGGCTTCAGAGGCTAATCCCAGAAAATTCAAAACAGACACTTTGTTTGTGATGAGAATATATTTAATTTGCAAATTAACAGAATTTATACTTCCCCACTTTAACATTTGATCATCGCTTCTGTTATCTTCTTGTCTTTCTATCTGATGCGTCCATTCACATGCCTTCTCTACCTGTTCTGCAAACAAACTATTCTTACAAAAGATTTTTTTTCTACATTATACAAAAATAACAACATTATTAAAAATAGTTTTTATTGCTTAGTTGCTAATATATGGAAGGGAAATAAGGGGACACATTAGGCCAAAGCGATAGTCAACTCTTTTAAAAGCATGTAGCTTGCGATTGACTTTAGTATTATCCCTCTTTCAACGGCTATGATTAAGATAAGAGAGATAAGAAACAGATGATGAGAAAAAGTTTTAAGTATATTAACTATTTAAAGTGTTTTCAAATTGAAACCTACTATAGAGAATATCTTTGAAATGGCTGGCTTTACTAAAATGGTATATAATAAATTGTGTTTTTTAACGCGATCTAGGAATTTTTTGTGTAGAAAGTTTTTTTCTATCTCTTACGGTTTAGCAGTTGTACAAAAGTCAATCAGAATGAAAAGGGCTTCAGAGGCTATTCCCAAAAAAATCTGATGTGTTCCATTCACATGTCTTTCTCTATCTCTCTGTAAGAAATTATTGTTAATAAGCTTATCTTTTATTTATTTCATGTTAATCGAGGAAAATTAGCAGAAATAGTCTTATTCCTTGCTTTATTGTAAATACAAGCGAAATAAGGGAGTACCATAGGTTAAAGTGAAAGCCAAAAGCTGGTTGCTATGTGACTGATGTTCCTTTGTTTGTGTGGGAC
This sequence comes from Hymenopus coronatus, assembly GCA_030762935.1. Lineage (NCBI taxonomy): Eukaryota > Metazoa > Arthropoda > Insecta > Mantodea > Hymenopodidae > Hymenopus > Hymenopus coronatus. The sequence continues at coordinate 84,647,629 of CM060892.1, read as the reverse complement.
AGGAGTTGACAAATTCCTGTATGAGAAAAGTATAAGTTTTTCAAAGCTGAAACCAAGAAAAAGGAATATCTAAAAAACGATCAACTCCACGAAAAAATGTATATAACATAAATTGTGTGTTTTTACGTGCTCTACATTTTTGTGTGTTAAGTTTTTGTCCACCTCTTACGGTTTAGTAGTTATGCAAAATTCATCCAGAATAAAGTAGTCTTCAGAGACTATTCCCAGAAAATTCGAAATATACATTTTATTTGCCAGGTAAACATCTTTAATATATGATATTTTAATCAAAATCGTTAGAGCCATTTTTTTTAGAAAATAAAACTTTTCGAAAAATGTTCCATGTAAAGGGTAGTTTGGGGTGGGGGGATTTTCTCAAAATCTACGTGTCGCATCCCTGGAAGATACTAAACTTAAATACCAAGTTTGGTATTTTACCGACTTTTCGTTTTTGAGTTATCGTGTTCACAGACACACGTACACACTGACACACTGACACACGGACACACATACTCACTCACTCACTCACACACACACACACGGACCTTTTTGTGAAAATGCCTTTTTTAGATAAAGGGGACCCTAAAACACATATTTCCGGTGAAATCTCGGTACCGAATTTTTTGGTGGAGTGCAATACTTTCTCTATTCACTATGTACATAGTGCGTATAGAGAAAGTAAAAATAGGATATACATCTTATTTGCCATGTAAATACAGGGTTACTACAAAAGGAATAGACAACTTCAACTGCCTGTAAAACAAAAACTATTAGAGATAGCAACCTAATTATTTTGGAGGTATGTTGAGAAACTCTCAAAGTTTCGTTTGTTACTATTGGTAACGCTGTAGTGTTTTGTTTGTTGTTGCAGAAGCTGAAATGGCGCAAAATCCTGTGGAAAAGGCATATTACGTGTTGGAATTTGCTAGAACGCAATCAGCAACTGTTGTCCAACGACATTTTAGAACACGTTACCACAAAAATGAAATGATGCGCTCGCAAAAACCAGCATCGTCTTCATCATGTCGCAACCTGTCGATGCAAAAGTCACGCCGTATGACCTTATCTTCTTCACTCAGAAACTGCAACATCTGTAATCTGTAAGGCATCATGTGCAGTCGCTTCCGCAAGATTTTCCATACAGTTTGCTGTGGAATTTGTAATTGCATGCTTGCCCTATATGTCGATTTCTGTGGGCTTCTTATGTAGGCTTAACGAACACGTTCAAAGTTTTCTTCCGAAACTCTTGGTCTTACCGAGCTCTTCCCTTTGCACAAACATCCCGTTGTCTCAAATTTTCTATACCAGTCGTAGATTGACTGTCTAGTCGGTGGCGTTTTGTGGTAACGTGATCTAAAATGTCGTTGGACAACAGTTGCTGATTGCGTTCTAGCAAATTCCAAATGCAATATGCCTTTTCCACAGGATTTTCCGCCATTTCAGCTTCTGCAACAACAAACAAAACAGTACAGCGTTACCAATAATAACAAACAAAACTTTGAGAGTTTCTCAACATACCTCTAAAATAATTAGGTTGCTATCTGTAATAGTTTTTGTTTTACAGGCAGTTGAAGTTGTCTATTTCTTTTGTAGTAACCCAGTATATTTAACATGCGCAATTTTTGTCAAAAGAGCTAGGCCATTTTTGAGAAAATTGAAAATTTCAAAAACTGTTCCATGCAAAGTGTAATTTAGAGTGGGCGGATTTTCTAGAAACTCTTTGTTTCACATCCTTGGAAGGTATTTAACAGAAATTTCGTCTTTGAGTTATATTATTCACAGATGGACAGGCACACACACACACATGCACGTGAATTTCCGGAAAATCTTGGTGTCGAATCTTTTGGTATAGTAAAATATCTTCTCTACCTAGTATGTAAGTGCATTATAAAATACGTGCTAGAGAAAGTAAAACTGTTTCATATATGAATCTGGATTAAAATAAAACAGCATTTATTTTGTAAACATCGGCATTTTGTCTAATCAGAATGATGTTGGTACACAAATATCAAATTTAAGAATTAAGATATCCATTCGTTGCTTTTATTTGCCGTTATCCAAATTCTGTCGTTTATTAGTGGAATTTATTAATTTTATTTTTATACTTAATTTCAATTTGCAGAATTAGTCACATACGACGTTTCATTACAGATATAAATTTAATGACTGTAGTCAAATGTTGAGAATTGCAGGAAATATGATTGACTTAAAATTTCATATTCCTTGCAGCAATCGTGAGAAACAGCTGAATATTAATAGGATTTTAAAAATGAAAAAGTATTAAAAAAAGTGGAATCATTAATAATGCCACAGAAAGGGTTTTTTGAGATATATTTTTACTTTCTCCTCACGTACTATGTACGTATGTAGAGAAGGTATTGTATTCCACCCAAAAAATCGATACAGAGATTTCGCCGAAAATACATGTTTTAGGGTTCCCTGTATCCAAAAAAAAAGAAATGTTTTCAGAAAAAAGTCCGTGTGTATCCGTGTGTCCGTGAACACAATAACTCAAAAACGAACTTGGTATTTAAGTTTAAAATCTTCCAGGGATGCGACACGAAACTACCCTTTACATGAAACAATTTTCGAACATTTTGATTTTATCAAAAATAGCTCTAATGATTTTAACTAAATATTTATATATATTTAAGATACTTATATTACAAATAAATGTATATATTGAATATTCTGGGAGTAGCACTTAAAGGCTTCTTTATTCTGAATGAATTTTGTTGAGTTTTGTGTAACTGTTAAATCGTAAGATATAGACAAAAACGTACTACATAAAAAATGTAGATCACGTTAAATCACACAATTTATGTCATAAACGTTTCTTGGTGGATTTACCATTTGTTTCAGATTTAAAATACTCAAACTTTTGTCACACGGAAAGTTGTAAACTCCTGGCCCGGCATAGAAACGGATTTCAACAACATGGCAACCAGGTTTTAAAAGATTTGACTATCATTTTAGTCTAGTGCATTCCCTTATTTCCCTTCTATTCACAAGAAAGCAAGTAATGAGATAATTTCTACTAATGTTCATCTCAATTATCAGAAAATAGAAGAATATGCTTTTTAACAACAGTTTGTTTACAGCGATGTACACGTCATATTTTTTTAGAGAAATTTTAATTTTAACTTTCTCTACACGTACCATTGTACATAGTGTATAGAGAAGGTATTGCATTCCACCCAAAAATTCGATACCGAGATTTCACCGAAAATACAGGTTTTGGGTCCTCCCTGAATAAAAAAAAAACATTTTTGGAAAAAGGTCGTGTGCGTGCGTGCGTGCGTGCGTGTGTGATTGTCTGTATCTGTGAATAGCATAGCTCAAAAACGAAAAGTCCGTTAAATACTGAATTTCGTATTCAAGTTTAGTATCTCTCAACTATCCTTTACAAGGAACAATTTTCGAAAAAATTTATTTTCTCAAAAATGGCTCTAACGATTTTGATTAAAACATAATGTATGAAAGATATTTACCTGACAAATAAAATGAATATCTTGAATTTTTTGGGAATAGTCTCTGAAGACTATTTTGGAAGAATTTTACGGAATTTTGTATAACTGGAAAACCGTAAGAGCTAGAGAAAAACTTATCAGAAAATGTAAAGCTCGTTAAAACACACAATTTATATTATATACTTTTCTCATGGAGTATTTTATTTTTGAGATATCTCTTGTTTTTGGTTTCAGTTTCAAAAAACTTATCTTTTCTCTTACGGTAATTTGTCAACTCCTGTCCATACTGACAAAGGAACTTCAGTCACTTAGCAACCGGCTTTTGACTAATACTTCAGCCTATGCTACTCCCTATTTCCCTTCTACTTACAAGGAAGCAAGTCATAAGATTATTTCTGCAAAATTTTCTCGATTACCATGGAATAAAAAGAAACAAGCTTTTTAACAATAATTTGTTGCAGGTATGTAGAGAAAGTCATGTGAATGGAACACATCAGACTTTTTGTATTGTACGTTTGGGTAACGATTGCAGCTTTATAAGATTACAAAATTTTCCTTCAATGTGTGTCTGCATACTCTGTAACTGTAAGAAATCATTATTGTAAATCAACAATTAAATACTTACTTTTTGGAACAGTTTAGATGTGTCCTTAAAGTACAAACTCATGAGCTATCTTGAGGTAACTATCGATATTTTTTGGATACCTGAGGCATTTGTGTTTCCGGGGTCTCAATTCCAACAAGGAATATACTGAAACTCAGCGTTGCAGCTGCATCCAAGTCTTTTTGAATACGTCGTCGCCTCTAAACCATAAAGAGCGGCTACGTGAGTGAGCGCTGTGAAAACGATCAACCTTGTAACTTCCCGCTGTGTTTTTCTGTTTCCTTGTAGGGGACAATTAATCATTAGGACAATCGTTACGACTCGAGCAGTGCAAATGGCAGCAATGACACAATATTCCTCTTACAGTCACGAAAAAAATGATGTGTTCCATTCACATGACTTTCTCTACATCTCTGCAACAAATTGTAGTTAAAAAGCGTATGCTACAATTTACTTCATGATAATAAGCATAAATAGTCTTATTACTTGCTTCCTTGTAAGTAGAAGCGAAATGAGGAAGTTTCATAGGTTAAAATGATAGCCAAAAGCTGGTTGCTATGTAACTGAAGTTCCTTTGTTTGTATGGACAGGAGTTAAGAAATTCCTGTATGAGAAAAGTATACGTTTTTCAAAGCTAAAACGAAAAACCAGAAATATCTTAAAAATGATCAACTCCACGAAAAAAATCTTATATTACATAGATTTCGTATTTTGTTGTGAGCTACATTTTCTGTGGAGTAAGTTTTTCCCATCTCTTACGGTTTAGCAGTTATGCACAATTCCATAAAATTCATCCAGAATAAAGTAGTCTACAGGGGCTATTCCCAGAAAATTCGAGATATACATTTTATTTGTCAGGTAAATATTTTTAATATACGATATTTTAATCAAAATCGTTAGAGCCATTTTCAAGAAAAATCAAAATTTCCAAAATTTTTTCCATGTAAAGGGTAGTTTGGGGTGGAGGGATTTTCTTGAAAATCTTCGTGTCGCATCTTTGGAAGATACCAAACTTAAATGCCAAGTTTGGGCTTTAAATGTTTTTTCGTTTTTGAGCTATGCTGCCCACAGACACACAGACACACACATACACACAGAGAGACACACACACACGAACATTTTTCTAAAAATGCTTTTTTTTGGATTCAGGGAGTCTCAAAACATGTATTTCCGGTGAAAACTCGGTATCGAATTTTTGGGTACAATACAGTACCTCTTCTATACACTATGTAGATAGTTTGTATAGAGAAAGTAACCATCCTTGAAACTTTTTCGTTAGAGAATCATTCTAACAATATACTGAAACTATGTTTAACGAACTTGCTTAACGATTGACATAACAGTAAAATGCACATAATAACCTACAATCTCTACCATGTATAATGTAGGTACATAGTAGGTAGAGAAGCTATTGCATTCCACCCAAAAAGTCGATACCGAAATTTCAGCGGAAACTTATTGAAAACCCATGAAACATTTTTTTAGAAAAAGTTCCATGCGTGTGTCTATGATTGGCATATATAAAATAGCTACTTGGTATTTATTTCAGTATCTTCAAAGGATGCGTCTCGAAGATTTAAAAGAAAAGTTATTCCACTCCAAACTATTCTTTATTTGGAAACTTTTTGGATATTTTCGATTTTCTCAAAAGTGGTTGAAACTACTTTGATTAAAATTAAATCTAGAAATAGCCTCAAGGCCTTCTCCACTGACTTTTGCATAACTGGTAATCCAGAGATAGAAAAAAAAAAAACAAAAAAAATCTTGATGCACAAAAAAATGTATATCTCGTTGAATATGCATTTTTGGAATAATGATTTCCCTTACTTAGATATACTATCCTTACTCGGTTTGTCCTCGCCGTATGAAGGATTTACACGTAGTTGCCTAGGATCAAAAGCCCGATAAGAATCCAAGAACAATTGAATCATAGAATGAAAAACCTTAACGAGGGATCAGACATGAGAGTGAGAGAAGTAGATGGCATGAAATGAAGGCAAAATAGGAAAGGTGGTGGATCAATTAGTGGAAAGAATGATTCGGGAAACCTGGGAATTCGAGAAAACTATCGTAGAGGCCGCTTAGTCCACCACCAATCCCGCATGCGCCCCCTTGGGATTGCATCTGGCCACCTTGGAAAGAGACTAACCATTCGGCGAAGGCGCCGTCGTCCCATTGTACATTTCTGAATTGGGAAGTTCAGCCTTGTAATACGAGGAGAACAGAATTTTAATGCCTTCACATATCGACCAATTTTTTACATTCTCTACACTTACTATGTACATGGTGTATAGAGAAGGTATTGCATTCCACCCAAAAGTTCGATACCGAGATTTCACCGGAAATACATGTTTTGGGTCCCCCTGAATAAAAAAAACAATTTTTACAAAAAGATCCGAGTGTGTGTGTGTGTGTATGCGCGCGCGTCTGTCTGTGTCTGTGTGTATTTAAGTTTGGTATCTTCCAAGGATGCGACACAAAGATTTTCAAGAAAACTACCCTTTACATGGCACTTTTTCATTTTGATTTTCTCAAAAATGGCCCTAACGATTTTGATTAAAATGACAAATATTAAAGATATATATATAGAGAAATATATATATATATATAAATATATATATATATATATTTACCTGACAAACAAAATGTATATATTGAATTTTCTGCGAATACTTTCTGAAGACTACTTTATTCTGGATGAATTTTACGGAATTTTGCATAACTACCAAACCGTAAGAGTTGGACAAAAACTTACCACACAAAAAATGTAGAGCACATTAAAACACACAATTTATGTCATGTATATTTTTTTCGTGGAGTTGATCGTTTTTTAGATATTCTTTGTTTTTGGTTTCAGCTATGAGAAACTTATACATTTCTCATACAGGAATTTGTCAACTCCTATCCAAACAAACAAAGGAACTTTAGTCACATAGCAATCAGTTTTTGCCTATAGTATGCTGTTATTTCTGTACTATTTACAAGGAAGCAAGTAATAAGACTATTTCTACTATTCTTTTCTGGATTAGCATGAAGTAAGTAGAAGCATAAGCTTTTTAACAATAATCTGTTGCATAGATGTAGAGAAATCATGTGAATGGAACACATCAGAATTTTTGACTAATGTTTTACCTAGTGCATTCCCATGTTTCCCTCCACTTACAAGAAAATAAGTATTAAAACCATTAAAACAGCAGAAGTTCAAGGTATGATAAGTTTCCATTCGCATCAGAAACTCTCGTAACAATTTATTCTTATAACGCTTAATCTTATATCAACTTCATGCCAATCAAGATAAACACTATTATTCACAAGAAGAAGGGAAATAAGGGAGTATACTAGACTAAAGTGATAGTCCAATCCTTTAAAAGTTTTGCGATGTGATTGAAATTCAGGTCTCTGGCATGGCCAGGAGTTGAGAAATTCCCGATTAGGAAGTTACGTTTTAAAGTTGAAAGAATAACGAGGACTATCTCAGAAACAGTTTATTCCTTAAATAATGTGCATGACATAAATTGTGTGTTGTAACGAGAAATACGTTATTTTTGTGTAGTAACTTTCAGTCTATCTCTTATGGTTTACCCGTTATGGAAAAGTAAATTAGAATGAAAAGGACTTCAGAGGCTATTCATAGTAAATTCAAGACATTTGTCGCCTATGTATCTTTAATATACGTCATTGAAATCAATATCGTTATAGCCATTTTTGAGAATACCAGAATTTTCGAAAATTTCCAAATAAAGTGGAGATTGTGGTGGGGGATTTTCTTGAAAATCTTGTGTCGCAAGCTTGGAAGACGCTGAATAATATTAAGTTTTGAGTTATCGTGTTCATGGATACATGGACTCACTCACTCCTCCACACGCATTCATACACACGCGCAATCTGTTTTTAAAACAGTAAAGGATAAAGAGGATCCTAAACTGGTATTTCCAGTGAGATCTCGGCATCATATTGGGTGGAGTGCATTACCTTTCATACCTATATACTAAGTAGAGAAAACAAAACTAGGCGAAATTCCTATAAAACGAATATCACAAAATTCAAGTTTGCCAAATTTTTATCTCATTTGCATGAAATAGAACAATTAACTTTAGAATTATTTATTATTATTATTATTATTATTATTGAATATGTAGAGAAAGTGAAGTGAATGTAATACGTTGGGATTTTATACTACTTAGCTATAGTATAGATTATAAAAGGGAGGACAACCATCGCATACTACTTCTATACCAGGTATGATAAAAAAACTGACTTTTTTTTTTCGCGGGATTTATACAACCGATTTTCAAAACTTTTTATTTCCTCTTGTAGGTACACATATTCCTGGTGTATGTTTGCATCTTCAACTGTTTTAAATACTTAGTTTATTATTGACAGTTAAGATGGTTCAGCAAAGTTGCTTTAAATTTTGCTTGAAAATTGGAGTAAAGCATTCAATTGTTGGCTGTGACTTTTGGCAAATCTACCATGAGCAAGACAATAGGTTTTGAGTGGTATTGACGTTTCAAAGAGGGTCGAGAAGACTCTGAAGACGACGACCCCCTGAACGTCCTAATACATCAATTTCTTACGACAATGTGGAAGATGCAAAGAAATGGTTCTGCCATATGTTGTACAGTCAATAAGAAATATTACCTTGTAGTTATGGACCGTTTGCTTGATGTAATTCGAAGAAAACGACCAGAACTTTTAGCAAAACCACTCATGGATAGTGCTCCTGCTCACACTTCAACGCTTGTTCGTGATTTTTTGGCAAAACCTGGAAACGTTATGTTGCCTCGGCCACCTTATTCGTCGGACATGAACATTGCCACTTCTTTCTATTCCCGAGGTGAAGAGAACATTAAAGGACTTCAGCCTCTATTGGTGAACTAGAAACAGAATCGCCGAAGAACTGAACACTATAAGGAAAGGTGAGTTTCAGAGTTGCTTCAAGATTGGAAAAAAAGCTGCCACAAATGTATTATATCTGAGGAAGTTTATTTTGAAGGGTCCAAAGTTGATATAGATGCATAAACAAAGACTGTTTAAGAAAAACAAAAATTCCCGTTATGTTTTGATCACACCTCTTATTGTAGATATATTACGGCTAGCACCCCCTCCCCCGTCCCCAAGAGGAATGAAGAAAGGTATGGTACCACAGGAAGTTACAAGTCACAGGTAAAGAGGCGCGCGAGAATCTCCAACAGTTCCAGCTGGAAGACCCGTTCTACAGCTGGAACATTCAGAGAGGGTGATGACGAAGCAGCCCCCCCCCCATTTTTTTTTTTTTTTTTTTGGAAAGGGGAGACAGGGAGAGAGTTGGGAGGTAGAAGGAATGGCTTATCTCGCCATGGTGTGGAGTGCGGGAATGGAAGGAAGTGTCGGATTCAAAGGAGATAACTCGGTGTAGGGAGGTTCCACTGAACCCCCTCGTTAGTGCGTAAGTTTAGCTGCCGACCGAAATAATGGTAGCCCAGCAGAAGTGGTGAGGGGTTACGGGTGACAGACATGACCAAGGCCCTGACTGCCACCCGGGGAGTTTAGGATGGGTTGAAAGGAGTTCCGGGTGTCTTTATTTCTGTTTATTAATTTATTTTCTTTGGCGGCCTTAATAAAGGTTTTGAGTTGGTTTTTGGTTGGGAGAGTATGTCAGTCTGTCGTCAGTTAGTACATCGCTGAGAGGTGGCGATAGTCGGCTCTGTTGGCTGCCATGTAGGCATCGAAGAAGGTCAGGTTACGCCTCTTTCTCACGCTTCGAGGTGTCGGTGGTTTGTCTGCTTCTGATGGTGTGTCCCGTAAAATGGCCGAAGCTATTACAGGTGTCGCAGTACCTTTGGCGATTCCGGAGGTCGTGGATTGTACAGTCGGCAGTGAGGGTCTGAGAGCCACAGTAGTGGCACCGTGGTTGATGTGTGCAGGTACCCTGAATGGCCGAAAGCGCAGCAGCGGCGGCAAGGAGTTGATCGGGGCTCTCTGCTGGATTCGGCGCTTAAGCGCCTCCCTAACAAGGGAAGGCCATCGCGCAAAGCAGCTTCAAAGTCCCCGGCCTCGGCAAATTCCATTCGTATAAGCCGCGGTGGACCTCTTGAAGACATGATTCTTCTGGCTCTCATGAATGGGGCCCATTGATGGCGTGCGGCTGCGGCGAGGTGGCGAATTGGAAGATCCCTTGGAACGCCTCGTAAAACCGCACTGTGTCTGTGTCTGTGTCTATGTCTGTACAGGCGGCGTGGGCTGCAGTGGCTGAAGCGGTGCGGGCGACGGGGAGGTCGGCTGTTGCTGGTATATTCGCCGGTCTTCGTTGGCGGCAGCTGCGGCTACAGTTGCAGGTTGTCTGCGATGACAGACGGCGGAGCGTCGGCTATGGCCCTGGCGGAGAGAGGCAGCGCTGTAGTCTGGAGGGGCCCGTTGGGCACGGCGTGGCAGCTGGATGCTGTGCTGGGCAGTGGCTGGTCATCTGAAAAGCCGGCGGTTGCTGGTGTATCCGCCGGTCTTTTGCGGCAGCTGCTAGATGGTGTACCTGCAGCTGCGGGAGCAACTTCCAGCTTTCTGCGGCGGCGACCGGCGGTGCTACTGCTGAGGTTCCGGCGGTGGTTGAAAACTCCGATGGAGCGCTGGGCTCCCCCGGCAGTTCCGAGGTGGAGGCAGGTCTGGTAGACCGGTTCTTCTTCCTGGTCATGTTGCTGCGCTGGTCCAAGCAGCCCTCTAGAGTCCATAGCTTAGAAGGACATCTACATGCCTGTAGAACGTAAAATAAGTATTGCCGTCCACTCAGGAGTTTGATACCGAGATTTCATATATGTACCTTTTATAACATATTTCCGCGTGTGTCCGTAACTAGCATAACTCAAAACACAAACTCTCATTATATACTAAATTTGGTATTTAAGTTCTGCGTCTTTGAAGAATATGACACAATTTTCAAGAAAATACCCCACTTTATTTGAAAACGTTTTAGAAAATATCGATTTCCATAAAATAGCTCTTAACGATTTTGATTAATATACCATATGTTTAAAATACTTTCATCACAAATAAAATGTGTACCTTGAATTTACCAAGAACAGCCTCTGAACCACCTTGACTCTGAATGACTTCTCCGTAACTGGTTAATTGTAAGAGATAGACAAAAACTTACTGCAGAAAATGTGTAGATCTCAATAAAAATGTAACATTTATAATGTTTAAGATATTGCTTATTATTGGTTTCAATTTTGTAATTCTTAAGTTTTCTCAATTTGAAAGGTGCCATTCCGTTTTCTTTCTCCTGATCAAGCAAAAACATCACATAGCGACCGGATTTTAAAAGTTTTGGCTAGCGCTTAATGTTACTATACTGGTGTGCAAAACCTAGAGATGAGATGAATAAATGAACATAAGATGTGGACTACTTGGCGGAAATGAATGAATGGTCTGTGTAGCCAGTGCCTTGTGTTACATTGACACCCGCCCATTGGCGGCACCGTTTGCGTTAATACAAGGAGCATCATAATTGGACTATCGAGGAATGGTGTAGAGGCATGCTATTCTCGGATGAGAGCAGATTCAGTCTGAGAAGTGATTCTCGATGCACCCTCATCTGGTGAGGGGTTGGAATACTTAATATACTCAGGGACATCTTTCAACATGATCGTTTTGGAGGCCCTGGTATTCTGGTGAAGGGAGATATAAGTTCCATGGGCCGTACAGACCTTCAAATCTTTAAACACGGTACGCTTACTGGTGAACGTTATTGTAATACTCTATTCGTATTTTCAAGGGCGTAGTCGACCCTAGCTTCATGTTTATGCATGACGGACAGCGCAGGCAGAGGATCTCTTGAACGAGAAGATGTTCGGCGAATGGACTAGCCTCTCAGTTCCCTGGATTTAAATCCCACTGAACAGGTGTTTGATACTTTGGGGAGACGCATTGTAGCACATCCACATGTACCAACGACCATCCAACAGTTGTCAACAGAGCTGGGAGAGGAATGGAATGCTCTTCAACAAGTACTAATTACAAGCCTTGTGACTAGAATGGGAGCACAGTTCAGAGAATACATCGCTGTCCGTGGTGATCATTCACCCTTTTAAGCACAGACTCAATGGTTAAGTTATTGTGGTACTATTTCCCCATGTGCGTCTTTTCGGGGGTGCAGTCGGTCCTAACTTCATGTTTATGGATGACAACGCGCGACCGCAACGAGCAGCGCAGGTAGAGAATCTCTTAGAACGAGAGGATATTCAGCGGATGGAGTAGCCTCACCGTTTGCTGGATTTAAGTCTCATTGAACAGGTGTGGAATACTTTGGGGAGACGCATTGCAGCATATTCACATGACCAATGACCATCCAACATTTGCAACAGCGCTGGCGGAGGAATGGAATGCCCTTCTGCAAGAACTCCTTACCAGCATTGTGGCTAGCATGGGAGCACGATGCAGAGAATACATTGCTGTCTGTGTGATCATATACCCTTTCAAGCACCATACATCTACCATTGTAAATCTAGAGGACTATCAAATGGCAGGCATAGTGACTTAAGTGAAGCTTATTTTCTGTGAATAAAAGCGTGATTTCTATTAATCTCATTGCATTTTTACTTTCTCTACACGAACTATGTACATAGTGTATAGAGAAGGTATTGTATTGCACCCAAAAATTCGATACCGAGATTTCACTGGAATACATGTTTTGGATCCCCCTGAATCCCAAATAAGCATTTTTGAAAAAAGGTCCGTGTGTGCGCGCTTGTGTGTGTCTGTGGACAGCATAGCTCAAAAACGAAAAGACCGTTAAATACCAACCTTGATATTTAAGTTTGGTATCTTCCAAGGATGCGACACGAAGATTTTCAAGAAAATCCCCACACCCCAAACCACCCTTTACATGGAACTTTTTTCGAAAATTTTGATTTTTTCAAAAATTGCTCTAACAATTTTGATTAAAATATCGTATATTAAAGATACTTACCTAAAAATAATATGTATATCTTGCATTTTCTGGGAATAGCCTCTGAAGACTACTTTATTCTGGATGAATTTTACGAAATTTTGCATAAATGCTAAAGCGTAAGAAATGTACAAAACCTTACCACACAAAAAACGTAGAGCACATTAAAACACACAATTTATGTTATATACATTTTTTTCGAGGAGTTGATCGCTTTAGAGATATTCCTTGTTTTTGATTTCAGCTTTGAAAAACTTATACTTTTCTCATATAAGAATTTGTAAACTCGTGTCCATACAAACAAAGGAACATTAGTCACTTAGTAACCAGTTTTTGACTTCACTTTAAATCCTATGGTACTCCCTTATTTCACTTCTACTTACAAGGAAGCAAGTAATAAGACTATTTCTGCTAATTTTTTCTCGATTGGCATGAAGTGAATAGAAAAATAAGCTTATTAACAGTAATTTGTTACACAGAAGTAGAGAAAGTCATATGAATAGAACACATCATTTTTTGTTTTGTTTAGTTGCCTGCTGTAGCATACTGTATCAGTTCTCTCTATGTATGATTCAAGTTTCATCGAGGTATGTTACTTGGTAGTGGCACAGTATCCGAATGTACTTTCGAGCTTATATTCCTATATTCACATTTTATCTGGAAGGAAATATGCAATTAAAATATATCTGCAAATGTCGTGAAGTCGATAGAAGAATAATATTTTCAAGAATAATTTATTAAAAAAGCAGAGAAAGTAACGTGACTGTAACAAAATTTTAGCAAAAGAGTCATATATGTGTCTGCAGACGATTACTCAAAACGAAAGCTCGGTTAAATGCCTAACTTAATAAATAAGCTCAGCATATTGCGAGAAAGTGAGCTCCTATTTTTCAAGAAAATTCTCAATTCAGAATGACCTTTATATGCAACTATTTCTAAACCTTTATTTTCCTCAAAACTGGTTTTTACTATTTTGAATAAAATGCCATGCGTTTGGGATAAAACATTTATTTTGAATTCTATGGGATCAACCTCTGAAATTCTCTTTGTGTGAATGAAAAAGGAAGACAAAATGTTGTCAAAGAAAATATCATAACCCACAACATTTTATTTACTGTTGGATTAACTCCCCAAACTACCCGTTACACGACAGATTTTCGAAAATATGAATTTTCTCAAAAATGAATAACGAATTTAACTAAAATACCATAATTTTTAACATATTTTTATGACAAATTAAATTTATGTGTTTAATTTTCTGGAAATAGCTTCTGAAGTTCTCTTCATTCTGAATGAATTTTGTATAAAAAGTAGATTACGTTAAAACACATAATTTGTCACATGCTTTGTTGTTGAATTAACGTTTTACGGGATACTCCTCATTATATGTGTAAACTTTCCAGTGCTTAAATTTCTCTTAAACGGGAATTGGTCATTCGTTTTTCTTTGTTTTACTTCTAGCCGTGTCTTAGCGACCAGCTTTAAGAGGATTTGAACATCGCTTTAGCCTAATATTTTCCCTTATTTCCCTTCTAGGTAGAAAGAACCGAGTAATAAGACCTTTGTGCTAATGTTTATCTCGACTAGCTGAAGTAGATAGAACGATCTTTTATAGGAATAGTTTGTTGCAGAATAGACCAGAAAGTCTTGTGATTGGAACACATCAGATTTTTTTTTTTAATTATTTACAAATGTTGACGAGTTCTATTCACATGACTTTAAGTGTTCTTCTAAAAGCTATGTATATGCGATTGTCATTGAAAGTCAGTTCTCTTTCCATAGCTAGGAGTAAAACAAAAGGGATATAAAACGGACGAGAACTTGTCCTTTGAGAAAAGTTTACGTATTTTAAAATTGAAACCAACAACAGAGAATATCTCTAAAATGGTTATCTTTACAGAAATCTATATAGGTATATGTAGTGATATAAATAGTGTGTTTTAACCAGATCTAATTTTTGTGTAGTAAAAGCTTACTATCTCTTACAGTTTGTGAGGGGTGAATTGAGTAAAAATACACAAAGGCACAAAGGTCTTTCATTTCTAGAACAGACTTTTGCCCAAAATTCGAATCTTAAAATGCTTACAAAGCATTAGTTCTATTAACAATACTTTTAACTGGTGTATTTTTCATAGTACATTCAGAATGAGAGGGCTTAGGTATGGGGCTTAGGTATGGGGCTATTTTAAAAAAAAGTTATTACACATTTGCCATGCAATTAGTTTAATGTACATAATTTTAAAGAACATCTATAGTAATTGATTTGAAAATCGAAAATTTCGGAAAAGTCCCATATAAAGTCTAGTTTGGGATTGGAGGATTTTCCTCAAATCTGCATATTAATCCTTGGAAGACACTGAACTTCAATACCAAGTTTGGTATTTAACGTATTTTTCAGTTTTAACTATGTATATACACACTCACACACATATTCACATTTTTCTAAAGATACCTTCCCTGGATTCAGGGGTCCTCAAAACATGTGTTTGCGTTGAAATCTCGGTATCAAATTTTTGAGTACAATACCTTCTCTATCTATTACGTTCATTGTACATACGTGCTAGAGAATATAACAATGTAGCAGTTTTGGATATTCTAAACTATCTAAACCCGTTTTACAAGATATCATGGATAATCCAGTTACAAGATACTATGACAACTTTGGTTCTACAAACTAAACTTTCCGAAGTCATCTGCTTCTAGAATTTGAGACAGTACTTTTCACGGATAATACATATTTTATATATAATATTTCGTAATGAGGGCAATAATAACAATGTTAGTCGTAATAACACGAGCAGAAATAACACTGCTCCGAAAGACGAAGGAAAGGCGTACCGTTAAATGCTTTTTCCCACTATTTCCGACCCATGAACCTGAGCACTGGTGTGCTACCCTGGGAGGAAACAGGTAATTTACTATTATTTATTTTATCAGACAGGAGTTTAATGCTCTAGGTATTGGCAGTGGATTTTCTTAATGAAAATTATGTGAAACGACAAATGGAAAATATATAACTATCACGCGGTAAAGTTAGAACACGGCAGATACTTGAAGTAAGTAGGGGTTGTAACTATGAAAAAACACTTACACAGTCGAAAAGTCTACCACATTGCTTCTGTCGGGAGGTCTGCAGTTGCACTCCTCGTTGGAGAGTCAGGCGCGTAGCAGTGTTTTTACACGTTAGTAACTCAAGAGTTACATATTAAGTCGAGTCAATAAAATGACACAGGGAAATATTATTGCTACATGACGCAACAAATTCTGGATTGTATTGTCAGCGTGCGTGTGTGATGAGGCGTGGTTAATAGAAAAAAAGATGACGAAAGAATAAAGGGTTAAAAACAAAAAACGAAATCAACCAGTCGCGTTGGATACCAACCCTGAGATCCAGATAGCCTAAGATCCATGCTACCCTGAGCCAGTCACGAACCTAAACCCATCCTTAAAAATCCCATATTGCCGAAACGGTACATGTCGTTCATAACCACACCAAAGTAGAGACGATTCAGTCTAAAACAAAGGAAAGGCGGCTAAAAATAAAAGCTCAAAATGAAATAATCACAGATACTGAAAACAAACGGCACAGACAGCACATACTAGATGACTGAAACGGAAGAGAAAGAAGGGAAACATTATTTTAAGATGATTATATCCCACAAAGGATGTGCTTTATTTACTTCATTTCTTTCTCTGTTTAAGTAAGGACGTAATGACATTTTCCTCGGAGCCTTTGATAGTGTTAATAGTGATTTTTATTTAATTAGAGAGGAGCTATCTCGGAAAGTAAATAACTAGATACTTTATTTCCGTCTTATTTTGCTTGCAGTTAGACATGTGTAGTAATGTTACAAGCTAGCGCAAAGGAAAACTTAGTAAAGGGTATACGGAAGAAGGAAAAAAAAAGAAGATAAAAAAGAAGCAAATAAGAAAATGGAGAGCGGAAATTAAATAGCAAAGAAGTACCTTTCATTCGAAGCTTTGTGCTTTGAATGGAGAGGAAATTGGATGCCCAGACTGACATGAGTTTTGGAGCATCACTGAATGCTTCCACATTTCTCATGTCCTTTGTTTATTCAGCGTCACAATATTTAACAACCATCTTATGTATCCAATTAGATTATACATACAGCATTAGGTTTACTACAGCTACATAGATCTCCTCTACAATGATTTATTCTAAAGAGAGACCTTTGCAGGATTTACTACAGTTATAAGTCAAGTTTTTGACTGCAGTTTGAGTGCTAAAAGATTATGAGATGTTGAGCTATAAATTGGATTGCAATTCATTTTGGGAAAAATCCTAAAAATGGTGGTAATCCACCTGAAGATAATATTGAAATAAATAATGTATATTTGATGATTTTTTTGTGATTGGATTTTAAGTTAAAAAAACAACTATTTAACATAATGAAATGAATATTTGACACTTAATACAACAAACTTTTCTGTGCATGATCAAATTAAAATTAAAGATATAGGTACGCTAAAATTAACATTAAACATCATCATAAATAATATAATATGATTTTTAAATCATCACTGATCGCAGTGCATCGAGTGCACTATTCTCTAAAACATACGCTAGTTTCCATAGAATTTTTGTATGCTGTAATGCATGTCATGCTTGACTATTTCAAGCTAAATTTACTTCTTTTATATCAAGGCAATCTCTCCTCAAATGTTTATAAATTATGAAAAATAAAGTCATACTTAGCTTTACATACATACATGCATGCATACACACATACACACATATATACATATATACATACACACATACACACATTCACACATACCTACATACACACATTCACACATACATACAGACACACAGACCCACATACACACATACCTACATACCTACCCACCTACACACCTACCTACCTACCTACCTACCTACCTACATACATACATACATACATACATACATACATACATACATACATACATACATACATACATACATACATACATACATACATACATACATACATACATACATACATACATACATACATACATACATACACACCTACATACCTACACACCTACATACATACATACATATATACATACATACATACATACATACATACATACATACATACATACATACATACATACATACACACACACATACAAACATACACACATACATACATACATACATTTTTAATGAAAGTCACCTTCAATGTCTTTCCGGGTCTAACCGAATAACTTCATTCATTTATGTACCCATTCATAAAAGGCTCTGATTCATTTAACTCTGCAGGCCTTGTGTTGCCATGGCTATTTATTAACATTTGTCAATTATGAGATGTGTAATATATTTCTCCAGCATAGACGGCCGGGGTTCGATCCCAAGTGACCGCATGTGAGATTTGTGATGGACAAAGCGGCGCAAGAGTGGGTTTCCTCCGGGTTTTCCGGCTTCCTCCACCATCGCATTCCACCGGTGCTCTATCTTCATCCCATGTATCACCAGTGCCATCGCCTGCGGTGCCATAAGTAGTGAAAGCGGGCGTTAAATACTAGCAAAAAAGTCCTCCAGCACGCCTTACAGATTCTGTATACCGGTACTTCATTCAGCATACTCTCCCAGATTATTAGAATATCTGCCTCTGCAAATAAGAAGAAATGCGTGGTATCTAGCATGACAAATGGATAGGTAAAAGAGGACCAATTCCCCTGACCTCAATGCTTTGGATTTTTGTCTTTTGGGGGAACTTTAAACCATTGGTTTATTTAGCAGTCATCCAGGAGGAGGGTGTTTATATGAACCATTTTTCTTGTTTTGATGTAAGGAACCTGTCTTCAATCTTTGTAAAAGTATTTTGAATCATCCTGTATATATTAGGTCGACAATGAGAAGATACATTTTTGCGACAATAGACTAAGAAACTCTGTAAGGCTGAGAAACGAACATTAAACATTTTATCCCTGTATTTTAATGGCATCCACAGAAAAGAGTATGTCTTCCTTCGTGGTCTAGGGGTAACATGTTGGTTTCTGGTTCCTAAGGTCGCGGGTTCAGACCCAGAGGACGGCGATGGATTTTTTTGCGGGGTAAAACTCCCTAGTATGACTTCCTTCGGAAGAAAGGTAAAGCTAATAGACCCATGTCGGACATTTACGATAGGTAGGTAAAAGACCTTCAAAGGCGGTGACTGAGTAGTTAAACAGCTCGCCTCCCACCTAAGGTACCCGGGTTCGATACCAAGCGCTCGCATGTGGGATTTGTGGTGGGCGAAGCGGCCTCTGAGTGAGTTTCTGTCGGTCCTCCGGTTTCTCCCTCCACTCATTATACCATCATCACCATTTCGTTGCAGTTCATATGATCCATTTACTCAAGCTCATACCTGGCTACGGGCCGACCATTCGTGCCAGGTTCTCCAATCTGTGGTTTCGTGTCGTTAGCTCCCCAACGGTTTCCGACCCCCTAGGCATCCGGTTGCAAGTCCTAAGGGGGTGTCAGTCCTACCTACGGGAGGGTTAACCGACGAAGAAAAAGAAGTAGAACCTCAAGCCTGATAAAAGGATTCTGAGCAAAATTAAGTGGATTTTATGCCTATTGTAGCTGGAACTTTGATATCCGCAGCAGTTAAACAACGTCGATAAATAAAACTCAATTTCAATTTTCAGAATAGTGTACCCTACTGATTATTTTTAAAAAGTATGTTATACTATTTTATTATAATACGACTGTAAAATTAATTTTAACATATTGATAATTTTACGTGGAAAATATTTGGGGAACAATTTCTGTATTCAATGACAAAGTTTCATTTCATTTAGTTAAATAGGTTTTGAGAAACTTAAAATCAAGTTAACACTCAAACAGCAGTAAAATACTTGACTTACAACTACCCAGTGCCCTTAAATCAAAGGTTCTCTTCACTTTTTTAATTTTTACTTTCCCTATTACGTATAGTAAGGAGAGAAATAATTGAATTTCATCCAAAACTACGCTCTGGCTGATAGCCTCACCCACAAATTAAAAATAAAGCAGGACTTAATCTTCCTTCAAAAATAAAAATACTTATATTTAATCCACAAAATGTACAATATAATGTCAACAGAGTTAAAATTATAAATATAAATAATTTATTATAAAATTTATAACGAACGACAGAGTAACTTTCCAAAATCAGCGAAACACAAATTCAAAATTTTAATAAGTCATCTTATATTTATAGGTTTCATTCTCTTCCTTCAAGCACTTTGTATATGTTTAGTTAGGTGTGACTTAGATTCTCATATGTTCTACTCTTAAGACGTTAGAGGTGTACTAGTTCTATTCATATAATTCTACATTCAAAAAGTTGTGTAAATAACTACTAACAAGTTACCATAAGGCAGTTTACACAACATTTCCTTCAAAATAGTTCCTTTCTGCGGTAACACTCTTCTGTCTCTGCCTATAAAGAGGCTGGAAACATTCCTGGAAGCCATTTTAACTTTCTCTATACGCATTATGTACACAGTGTATAGAGAAGGTATTGTACTCCACCAAAAAATTCAATACCGAGATTTCACCGGAAATATATGTTTTAGGGTCCCCTGTATCCAAAAAAAGTATTTTCAGAAAACGGTCCTGTGTGTGTGTCTGTGTGTCCGTGTGTCTGTGAACATGATAACTCAAAAACGAAAAGTCGGTAAAATACCAAACTTGGTATTTAAGTTTAGTATCTTCCAGGGATACGACACGAAGATTTTGAGAAAAATTCCCCCATCCCAACTTTACATGTACCTTTTTTTCAAAAAATTTGATATTTTCAAAAATGGCTCTAACGATTTTGATTAAAATATCGTATATTAAAATATTTACCTGACAAATAAAATGTATATCTCGAATTTTCTGGGAATATCCCCTGTAGACTACTTTATTCTGGATGAATTTTACGGAATTGTGCATAACTGCGAAACCGTAAGAGATGGGGAAAAACTTACTCCACAGAAAATGTAGCTCACAACAAAGTACGAAATCTATGTAATATAGATTTTTTTTCGTAGAGTTGATCATTTTTAAGATATTTCTGGTTTTTCGTTTTAGCTTTGAAAAACGTATACTTTTCTCATACAGGAATTTCTTAACTCCTGTCCATACAAACAAAGGAACTTCAGTTACATAGCAACCAGCTTTTGGCTATCATTTTAACCTATGGAACTCCCTCATTTCGATTCTACTTACAAGGAAGCAAGTAATAAGACTATTTCTGCTAATTTTTTCTCGATTAGCATGAAGTAAATAGAAGCATGCTCTATTTAACAATAATTTATTGCAGAGTTGTTGAGAAAGTCATGTGAATGCAGCACATAAGATTTTTAGATATCAGTCTTTCTTTTTGATAGTGTTTAACGCCCGCTTTTACTACCAAGGAACCGCAGGCGATGGCACTGGAAATGCATGGAATGAAGATATAGCAACAGTGGAAACCGGAGAACCCGGGGAAAACTCGCCTCTGCCACGCTTTGTCCACCAAAAATCTCGCATGCAGTCGCTCGGGATCGACCCGGGCCGTCGGATATCAGTCTAGTGTCTTTGACATATATACAGCAATTTCTTCAGCGTTCAAAAATCTTGACTGAAACGTTTATGCCGTTCATACACCCGAGTGTTCTTCATCTCTGCATCACCATATACTTCTTCCATCATTCTCAATGTCTCCGAGGGATATTTGTTTAACAAATGTCTCCATTACCGACATTATGAAATGGATAACCGAACACGCATACACAACAAAAACTAGTTGCCAAGCAAAGACAACAATAATTATTGGCATGAAAATTGAAATGAAACATATCATGGACGTTACCAACACCTAAAAATAAAATATCCTTAACTTTCGTATACATTAAAGAGAAAATAAACGATTCCGTGTTGTTTTTGAATCTAAGGCCATGTTGCTAAAACTAATTTCAAATGAAATATTTTACTATTGAAATGAAATCCTTTTTAGTTATGATTTTACTAATACTTTTTATATTTATGCATTATCATGAATTTACATTATATATATCTCATAATTTAGAAATAGATTAACCTTAAATCTTTAGGTAATAAATGTTAGTAAAAGTATGTGACAAACCCAGTAATATAGCCATAACCTTAATTGTGTCATATTTATTTTTAATTTTATTTGTAATATTCCAAGTTATTAATATTTATAAAGCACGTATACTACAGATTAACTAATGTTTAAGTATCTACGTAAAATTCATCCCTCAATTAAAATCACTGATAATGCTTTAGTGGCTTTACCAACACCGTCAAATATTTCACCATAATGTTATTGTTTTAATTTATTTAAATGTTGTAGAATAATTATTTTTCAGGTTTCATGTGATTTAGAGCTGCAATTTTTACTAACAAATGTCTTCAATTAAGTACACTTGAAGTCAAGTTGTCACCGTAAATACCCGTCTTGAGACTCCCTGAATCCAGAAAAGAAGAAAGAAAAAGTGTGTGTGTGTGTGTGAGTATGTGTGTGTCTATGTGCCTGTGAACGGCATAACTCAAAAAATTTGATGTGTTCCATTCACATGACTTTCTCTATATAACTGCAACAAATTACTCTATTTACTTCATCTAATGGAGCAAAAGTTAGCAGAAATAATCTTATTACTTGCTTCCTTGTTCGTAGAAGCGAAATAAGGGGGGGTACCATAGGTTAAAGTGATAGTCAAAAGCTGGTTGCTCTGCGACTGAAGTTCCTTTGTTTGTATTGACACGAGTTGACAAATTCCTGTATGAGAAAAGTTTAAGTTTTTACAGCTAAAACAAAAAGCAAGGAATATTTCAAAAACACTCAACTCCAAGAAAAAAATGTATATAACATAAATTGTGTGTTTTAAGGTGCTCTACATTTGTTGTGTGGTAAGTTTTTGTCCATCTCTTACGGTTTAGCAGTTATGCAAAATTATGTAAAATTGACCCAGAATAAAGTAGTCTTCAGAGACTATTCCCAGAAAATTGAAGATATACATTTTATTTGTCAGGTAAATAGCTTTAATATACGATATTTTAATCAAACTCGTAAGAGCCATTTTTGGGAAAATCAAAATTTTCGAAAAAAAGATCCATCTAAAGGGTAGTTGGGGGTGGTGGGATTTTTCTCAAAATCTTCGTGTCGCATCCCTGGAAGATACTAAACTTAAATACCAAGTTTGGTATTTTACCGACTTTTCGTTTTTGAGTTATTGTGTTCACAGTTACACACACACACACACACACACACACACACACACACACACGGATCTTTTCCTGGAAATACTTTTTTTGGATACAGGGGACCCTAAAACATATATTTCCGGTGAAATCTCGGTATCGAATTTTTTGGTGGAGTGCAACACACACACACACACACACACACACACACACACACACACACACACACACACACACACACACACACACACACACACACACACACACGGACCTTTTTTTGAAAATACTTTTTTTGGATACAGGTGACCCTAAAACATATATTTCCGGTGAAATCTCGGTATCGAATTTTTTGGTGGAGTACAATACATTCTCTATTCACTATGTACATAGTGCGTATAGAGAAAGTAAAAATCGATAAAGTACAATAGAGCTTACAGTTGCCCGATACGTTTCGACTTTTGTCTTCTCCGTTTAAAGGAAAACTTCGAAATAAATTTTATCCGGGTAGCTCCCCTAGTTGAGATTCCAACTCGGGTCCTCTTTAAAAACCGGATTATTGGTGTTCATCAGAGCTAATTAGGAGAAAGCTATAAACCCTAAAATATTATTTGACGAAATATTTGTGCTCAAAAATCCGAAATATGTTGTATCACAGTCAGGAAACATAAAGTAACGTTCCTTTCGTTATTATCTCATTCAGAGTACTTTTAAGGCCGTGCCGTGGCCGAGTGGTTAAACCACTCGCCTCTCACTTAGACGGACCGATTCGATCCCAATCGAGCGCATGCGGGATTTTTGGTGGACAAAGCGGCGCAGGCCGGGTTTTCTTCGGGTTCTCCCGCATCACATTCCACCGGTACTCCACTGCATCATCAGTGTCAATTGCCTGAGGTACCATTTGTAGTAAAAGTGGGCGTTAAACGCCAACAAAAAAAAAAAAAAGTGTGGGCTTTTAAAGAAACGTTGTCCCATCGTTTCATTTACCATTTTCAAATACACTGGCAGTCGACGAGAAATTGAACGCCAATGCAGATATTCACCTTTTTTCTGAAATATAACCCAAGTTTGGTACACGTATCCAATGATGATCGTAGTATCTTCTCACAGTTTTTCTCTCAATAAATGTTTTAAGTGACTATCAAGAAAAAGAGAAGCCATTTAATAACACTAGGGGTTTCTACGCTTCCTCCCCTTTCATTCCACAAAAATCTCGCTGCTATTTTTGTTTCCGAACGCTCTCCGAACCTGCCGTCGTTGTTGTAACCGTTGGTAAACAAATGACTGCTTGCTTCTCTGTTTACTGTTACACGGGGGAAAAGGGTGGGTTGGTTGGTTTTATGGCACTGCTGGTGGAGGATCGCGTTTACACCGTTCTGTACCAGCAGTGTCGCAGAACTAACCAATTAGAGGTGCATAACAGTAAACAGAGAAGGAAAAGACCATTTGTTCACTAACGGCTATAGCAGAACCAGGAGTTTGATATTTGGAAGCAACTGTAGCTTTTGCGCGCTGCTGTTACCAAACATCTGATGTGTTGCATTCACATGACTTTCTCTACCTGTTCTGTAAATAAACTATTTTTATAAAAACTTATTCTTCTATCTAACTTGAAGCAATATTTATATAGCTAACTCCATGTTGCCGACGTTTTGTAAGTCATATTCCATTTTGTGTATTTGTTCAAATGTTTTCTTGTTGCATACCGAGGTTGAAATCACTAGGTGCAATATAATTATTTCGTGTGATATAAGTGTTTTGATGTTATCTCTGCGATTTTGTTCGTTGTAAGCAAGTATCGTGGTAACGTGTTGATTTTCTTGGTTGTGAAGCCAGAAATTATAATAGCGGCTGATCAGAAGCAAGGAAAGGGCACTCGGAGACTATTCGCAGTCGAATGAGGTGGACTGTGACTTCGCGCGGGATATATTACCTAGCGCAGAGGATTTTGCGTGCAGGTAAGTTTCCGCGTTGATTTAGAAAAGCGTAAATATTTGCAGCGGGATAATAATTGACTCCGCTTACTGAATTAGAAATTAATAGTATATTTTGTTCCAAGGAAGTAAATAGATTTTCTGTCGGAATTGATAAAGAATAAGAATCGCGAGAGATAACATTTTCGCGTCAAACAGAAGCACTGAATTTTACGAATGATTACTATTTCGTGTAGGGATTGTAAAATCTAATCGAAAATATATTACAATCCTGCCATGAGAATTTGAGTGGTAAATTACTTAAGAAATGATCGAGCAACATCAATAGCCTGATTTGCCGGCATGTTGCCATTGTAGCTCAGTGTTAGAAACAACCGGCTAGAGACCGGGAGGTCCTTGGTTCAAATCCCGACTATGGTATTGAATTTTTCATCCTGACTTTGCCTATCCAAATTTCTATTTGTTATAAGTATGTAAGGAAGAAAAAAATGGACGTATAGCATTGTTAAGTGCACTATTCCAATTTAGAGAGAGAGAAAGAGAGTGAGGGGAGGTCGTACAGACATAATCTCAGCATAGCGCTTATGAATGAATGAATGAATGAATGAATAAGTGTATTTATTAACATAGCAATATCATACATAGAATTTCAACAGTCGCACGGGTCCACAGACCGTACGTGCTTTTGTAATACACATTACAAGCAATATTAAAACAACAACCACAACAAAGAATTAAAAGAGTAAACACGAAAATAAAAAGACAAAGGAAATACACAGTCAAAAACAATATTAAACAATAATAAAATTAAGAGTGAATCCGAAAATAAAGATACAAAGATATTCAAATATAGCAATTTAAATTTACAGCACAGAGTACACCTTCATAAATGCACCCTCTTATAATAGATAATTACACTTAGAAGACATATATACACATAATATATACAACCCTAGCACAACAGTGACCTAAGTATGACATAATATATATGTATGTAGAACATTCACATAGTCACTTTTGTTTAGTTGATCTTATTCCCCCCCCTCCTTCTCTATTGGCAGCCTCCTCAGATCTCAGCTGTCTTGCCTTAAGTATAAATTTACTTAGCCCGTCCATATTTTCCGTGCCTGCCAGTAGCGTCCAACATGCTTCTATCCCTACATTCGCAGTGGTAAAAAATCGCGGCAAATATTTTTCCCGCCATTCCTCCGTACCCCTACATTATGAGGTTATTGTCGCCGTCTTTATTTTCCCGCTTCAACATCATGCTATACGAGATAAATATTAACACAAACCGTCTTACTACTCAATTCCTTGTAAGCAGAAGGGAAATAAGGGAACACACTAGCTAAAGCGATACTGAAATCTTTTTAAAGCCAATCGAAGTGTGAACAGTTGAAGTTCGATACGCTTCGCATTTCGAGAAAAATAAAAGAGATGAAACGAAAGGGATCCTGTTTAAGAACATACGTAGTTTAAAATTGAAACCAATAACAAGAAATATCTCGGAAACTCTACAACAAAAACGTACATATAGATATTACATAAATGGTGTGTTTTAACGAGCTATACATTTTTTGTGTAGTAAGTTTTTGTGTATATCTTACGGTTTACAGTTATGCAAAACTACAAACTTCATCCAGAATGAATAGTCCTTCAGAAACTATTTCCAGAAAATTCAAGATATAAATTGCTTTAATATACGGTACTTTTAATCAAAATCATTAGAGCCATTTTTTGAGAAAAACAAAACATTAAAAATTTGTCCTCTAAAGGGTATTTTGGGGTGGGAGGAGTTTTTTAAAAATATTCGTGTCGCATCTTTGGAAGATACCAAACTTGAATACCTAGTTTGGTATTTAATAGTCTTTTAGTTTTTGAGCTATGCTGTCCATAGACACACAAGGACTTTTTTCTAAAAATGCTTTTTTTTTGGACTCAGGGGACCTGAAAATATATATTTCCAGTGTAATTTCGGTATCGAATTTTTGAGTTGGTTACAATACTTCCTGTATATATTACGTACTGGTATGTAAAGCTAAAACAAAAACCAGTTGATAGCACACAAAAAATGTATCAGCTTTGTACTGTGTACTTCATTAAAAGTATGGCTGTCATTTTTGATTGTAGTTGTAGTCTATACATTGTCACCACCCGTCATTCGTGAGCTCATTAGCGTCATTCAACTGCGCTGGCAGTTTACATTCTCGCGGAAGTTTACGTGGTAACAAAAATGGGATTCGATTCAAAGAGCTCGTAAAACAAAATACAATTTGATCCGAAGCCGATGTAATAGGTGTATTTAATTGTTCGGTGTACACAAATCTATATGCTAATTTCGGCGATTGTTATAAACGGGAAATCATACATTTCCCACCTAGGCCTTCTCAACTAACACGCACAGAGCGGACAGAAGTATTCAAACTAGTCTATATGCAGCTTTAAATTTAGAAATAATATACACAGAAATAATATACACGCGATTTCAGTGGTGCATAATCATCTGTAGCAAACTATTCTTATAAAAGAATATTATTCAATCTACTTCATGCTGATCTAGATAAACATTAGAATAAATGGTCTTATTACTTAGTTCCTTATAAGCCGAAGAGAAATAAGGTATTGGGTAATTCTGCACAATGGCTCTATTAATTTTGCCGTCTGCAAAACGGAAATTATGTAGGGGTTTCTATAGTAGCGAATAAAAGTGAAATGTGCGGATTGTGGTGAAAACTCGAATAATTTAAAATCGTGTAATACATAGAAGGTGCAGAATTACCCTGATTTATTTGTAATTTGGCAGGTGTTGAATTTGCTGGATCTGAATTGCAGATTTTCTGTTTATTAGCCGATTTTAAATTACTTTCTGTGTTTTCACCATAACCTACACATTTCACTTTTATTTCCTACTACACATACCCCAACGTAGTTTCTGTTTATCAGACGGTAGAACTAATAGAACCGTTATGCAGAATTACCATTCGGTTTTCTTTACATGTCCAGGAGTAAAACAAAATATAGAGAAAATACTTTTAAACTCCAAACCAGTAATAACGAATATCTCGGAAGTAGTAGATTCCAGAGAAAAAATCTGATGTGTAATATTCACATGACTTTCTCTACATCTCTGCAACAAACTATTCTTAGAAAGCTTATACTACTATTTACTTCATGCTAATCAGAAAAAATAGCAGAAATAGTCTTAGGGAGCACCATAGGTTAAAGTGATATTCAAAAGCTGGTTGCTATGTCACTGAAGTTCCTTTGTTTGTATGGACGGCAGTTGACAAATTCCTGTATGAGAAAAGTGTAAGTTTTTCGTAGCAGAAACCAAAAACAAGGAATGTATAAAAAACGATGAAATCCATGAAAAAGATGTATATAACATAAATTGTGTGTTTTAACTTGCTCTACATTTTTATGCAGTACGTTTTTGTCCATCTCTTGCGGTTTAGCAGTTATTCAAAATTCTCGTAAAATTCATCCAGAATAAAGTACTCTTCAGAGGCTATTCCCAGAAAATTCAAGATATACATTTTATTTGTCAGGTAAATAGCTTTAATATACGATATTTTAATCAAAATCGTTAGGGCCATTTTTGAGAAATTAAAATTTTTCAAAAAAAAACTCCATATAAAGGATAGTTTGGGGTGGGAGGATTTTTCTCAAAATCTTCGTTTCGCATCCCTGGAAGATACTAAACTTAAATACCAAGTTTGGTGTTTTACTGACTTTTCGTTTTTGAGTTATCGTGTTCACACACACACACACACACACACACACACACAGAGTACATAGTACGTATAGAGAAATTAGCCTCGTCGTAATAATGACAATGCTTCTATTAATTATCTAGATGTATATAAGCAAAGAAAGTTAACATTTATTACATTTTATACATAGGAACCAAGAAGTCAGTTGTTGACTTTAAAG
The DNA here is from genome assembly GCA_030762935.1 of Hymenopus coronatus. Classification (NCBI taxonomy): domain Eukaryota; kingdom Metazoa; phylum Arthropoda; class Insecta; order Mantodea; family Hymenopodidae; genus Hymenopus; species Hymenopus coronatus. The sequence continues at coordinate 84,618,600 of CM060892.1, read as the reverse complement.
CTACACAGAATCCTGACGCCAGACTGGAGAGAAGGGTGAGAAGTTGCCTCTTTTGTGTAAGTCACGTACGAATTTCTTATACAGGGGCAGTCCAGTTTAAAACCCATGAGGGGACTTCTTTATATTCGTAGTATCACGTGGTTATTATGACGTATTCTGGGAGATTCGCAATGGTTTTTGGGTCACATGGTGTCATTTTGGCGGACTTTCTAATCAATCAGGAAGGAACCACCATGACACCGTTTTTAGTATAAAAGAAGTAGGGTTCGACACATCGAGGTCGTTTTTGCTAAGAACTTGCCCGTGAGAGGCAAAGTCGTTTATCAAGAATCTGCCCACGAGAGGCAACGTCGTTTTTGCTAAGAACCTGCCCGCGAGAGGCAACGTCGTTTTGCCAAGAATCTGTCCACCAGATGCGGTAGGTCGTCGTTCTGTAAAAAAAATTCTGTTCGCGAAGTAATGACGTGCAATTGTAAAACTCTATCCGCGAAGTAAGATTGTTATAAGAAGAAACTGTTAGTGAATTAAATAACGTCGCTCACCTATTTAATAGACGGCTCGTGATTACTTGAGTGAATTTGCCATGTACTTAACGTAGAAGCAGTGTAATTGAGAGTACGTGTGAGTGAGTGGTAAGAGTACCAGTCAGCCAAATAACAGTGTGCAGCAAAGTGCTTGTCTTGAAATCTCCCTATGGAATAAATAAAAGTGAAAGTTCACAAGTGTTTTCTTCACTATTAAAAGATCACTCTTACAACTCCTCCCACTTGCCAAATCCACGCCAGAGAGAGTCAAATATCGTGCAAGACTCAGCAACGCTTTGGCAACCCATCCAAAAAGAGCTTCAGTACCAGGTACGTGAGTGTAGTGGAGTTGATTTGAAGTGACATTTAGGTACGTCGCACATAAGCACCCACGTTGAGGCGTAAAACTTAACAACGTAAAATTCCTATTACATATGACTGTCCGACGTGCGGTATAAACTACAAACCACCACCATATAAAGTCTCGTTCCATAAAACCCCACATCACGGGGTAAATAACAAATACAAATCCCGTTACAAGCGTTTTTCGTTAAGTATATACTCATAAGGGTAACACACAAAGACGATTATGGAAATAAAGTTGTTAATGTTCTAGTAATTAATAAATGACCCCCCACCCCGTTACTTATAACAGCTTCCATTCTGCCAGAAGGTGATGTTGACAATCGTTTCACTCTGGTTCACCTTGTCCACGCTTTGTTCATAGACCATCGCCTGTGTGTTGGACTTGAACACAAACCAATAGGATATTGGTAAACTCAGGACTGTTGAGGAACATAAATGGTAAAAAAGTTCCGCCAACATTAAACAAAGACACCAAAGGACAGTAATTTTACTGCACCGGACTGTACTTTGGAGCTCTTCATTCGTGTCGATGTCGCATGGTACACAAGCTACTTCTACTATGAGTGGCCACATTCGAAATGAGAAAGAGATGACTAGAAAAGAGAAAAATCACCGAGCATATGCATGAACAAAATAAGAGATGTAAATTGAGAAACTGCACACAGAAATCCGTCCACTTTGTGGTTTTATCATCCAACTCTTTAATAACACCATCAATCAGTCTAGAAAAAGTAATCCGCCAAAGCTTACTCTTAGAGATAAAAGACAAGTGGTGAAAATGGTGAAGCAAACTCTCAGAATAACAGCAACAGAAATTAGAGAATGGAAGAACATCTTGGTAACAATTCATATGATTCTAAAAGTGCCAGTACAAGGTCCGGAGAACATGAAGAAAACTGAATGCAAGTAAATAAATAAGAAAAAGCGTTTAGTATTTGCCAATGAGTTTTTAACGAAGAACGGTGAGTTTTGGGATCGTGTTTTATGTTTAAATGAAAACAAGTGAAATATAAGCAAGTCAAGTGTGGAGACAGATGAATACTGAATGGGATCCTAAAAAAATATAAGTTACGTTCAAACATGGGAGTGGCAGTGAAATTGTATGGGAATGTATAGCGTTAAGTGGGTAGTTGAGCTTCCTTTCATTGATGGCAACTTGCACAAATAGGTTTATAAGAAAATACTACAATAACATCTGCAGATAAGTTGACACAAATCAAGCAACTTCTTCTGCATCTAGTTAAACTGCAAGACACTATCCGGACGGCCATCCAGGAGAAAGTAGGGCTCTACAGACTGCAGCTCAACCGGGGTGCCCAGACGCTGGACACAGAGGCCCTCCTCGGAACGAAATTATCAGACAATTCCTTAAAATTATTTCACACAATATTCCCTTCACTTCTGGCTGAATTTACCAGGGCGTAAGCAGTGTTTTTGTCATGCTTGTGTCCTAGTTTTTACTCTTCTCCTGGCTTAGGCCCCTTGTGGCCGGCCGATATATCAGATCCTTGAATTTACAGCAGCAGCAATTATGCTTCTGCATTTCTGAATTCTCTGCAGTGGATTTCATCTATAATATGGGGTTTTTTTCTCCACTCTGAAAGTCAGTTGTGACGGAAGAGAGTCAGGGTATGTGAGGCAGTCGACAACTGAGAGAAGCTTAAGTAGAGCTGAGCGTGAAGAGGGATGAAATACAAGTGTTGAAAGCAACTGAAAATGCTATTTTGTTAGAATTTGTTAGAAAACAAAGTGTTGTTTTTTAAAAATATTGAGTGTTCCTTTGAATATAATTTACATATATCATTATCTTGAGAATGTTGTACCAATATAGGATTTGATATGTGTCTGAATAGGAAAAGATAAATTGCATTTTCTCTCCCACATAAATAAATAATAAACGCTCTGTTTTTCCGCTTCGGTATCGAACTTTTGGTTCGAAGCTAAACTCGACTTAGATATGCGTATGAGAAAATAAAGTGTTAATTTTGACTTTAGGACAGTACTATCAGTTGTTTATTAGAAATCACGATAGTACAAAGTAGCCTACATTTTTATTACACGTACACTGAAATGAAAGTGTGTTTTGTTTCAAGTCTTGTAGAGGGATTTAGTGGTAGAGTGCCGAAGGACAGCTCATTGTATAGATATTTTCTGTGGGTATTGAGAAGATATCGGGTTAGACTGTAAGCAGTACAAACAAGAGAGCCTGCACATACATACACATTCCCTGATAGACGTAATGTTGTGTTTTGTTCGTGAAGCCCGCCTCTTCCTGATAGGAGATCGAGCGAGCCACCGGGGCAGGGCTAACCCGACCGACCTCTGCGGCTCGCACACATACACAGCGTTGCTATCTGACGAACGGTGCATGATTTAATACTGCGAGGGGGATGAGGCATGCTGGTCGGTTGGTTTTCGAACTTTACTGCTCTGATTAACGTTTCCACACAATAAATAATTAACAGGGGAGTTGTTATAATTACCTCGCTCTGTATGTGTCTCTATGTGCGCGTGTTCCGGAACCGATAACAATGTCACGGCTTGATACGAGCCTCACACTACGGCCTCCGCTTCTCTCTTGTTTCGCAAGTAAACATTCCTTTCGATAGAGTGATTCAAGTATGCGAGTGTAACTGAATGGAAGATTTGGTTTCAACAGTTAAACCTAAAATGTACTTATCAGCTTCTCTAATTAACAAAACAATACTTCTTACTTTTTATTACTTTCTCTACTAGTTCAGAAAATACAATTGTTGTACTCCACCCAATAATTCAAAATCGAAGCTTCATTAAAATATATATCTTTTGAGGTTCTCATAATAAAAAAAATCTGATGTGTTCCATTCACATGACTGTCTCTACATCTCTACAACAACTTATTTTTAAAAAGTTTATGCATCTATTTACTTGCTACCCTGTAAGTAAAAGCGAAATAAGGAAGTACCATAGGTTAAACTGATAGTCAAAAGCTAGTTGCTATGTGACTGAAGCTCCTTTGTTTGTATGGACAGGAGTGGACAAATTCCTGTATGAGAAAATAGTTTTTCAAAGCTGAAACTAAATCAAGGAATACCTTAAAAACGACCAATTCCACGAAAAATGTATATAACATAAATTGTCTGTTTTAATGTGCTCTACATTTGCTGTGTAGTAGGTTTCTGTCCATCTCTTACGGTTTAGCATTTATGCAAAATTCCGCAAAATTCATCCAGAATAAAGTAGTCTTCAGGCGCTATTCCCAGAAAATTAAAGATATACATTTTATTTGTCAGCTAAATATCTTTAATATACGATATCTTAGTCATTTTTGAGAAAATAAAAATTTTCTAAAAAAGTTCCATGCAAAGGGTAGTTGGAGTGGGGGATTTTCTTGAAAATCTTTTTTGTCGCATCCTTGGGAGATACCAAACTTAATACCAGGTTTGGTATTTAACGGTCTTTTCGTTTCCGAGCTATGCTGTACACACACACACACACACACACACACACACACACACACACACACATACACATTACCGGTGAAATCTCGGCATCGAATTTTTGGGTGCATTACAATACCTTCTGTATTCACTATGTACACAGTGTTACTCTACATATTCTGTAACAAAGTATTCTTTACAATTATTCTTCTGTCTACTTCATGCTAATCGAGATAAATATTAGAGAAGCGGTCCTATTATCTACTTCCTTATAAATAATCTAAACTAGGGAACACACTGAATTTTTTTTGGGTAGTGTTTAACGCTCGCTTTAATTACTTATGGCACCGCAGGCGGTGACACTGGGATACATGAATGATGATGGAGCACCGGTGGAATGTGATGGCGGGGGAAACCGGAGTACCCGGAGAAAAAGCGCCCCAGCGCCGCTTTGTCCACCACAAATCTCACATGCGGTCGCTTGGGATTGAACCCCGGCCGTCTAGGTAGGTGAGAGGCAAGTGGTCTAACCACTCGGCCACGGATAATCAAATCATTTAAAAGCTGTTGCTATATGATTGAAATTCGTGCCCTTTGCATTACCAGAAGTTGACAAATTCTTATATGAGAAATGTTTTAAGTATTTTAAAATTCAAACCAATACAAGGAATGTCTCGGAAAAGACGAACTACACTAAAGATGTACATGAATAATCTGTGTGTTTTAACGAACTCTATATTCTTTAGAGTAACTTTTTTCTATCTCTAATGGTTTACTAGTTTTTCCAACGCCACTCAGAATGAGGAGCATTTCAGAGGCTATTCCCAGAAACTTTTTTTTTTTTGTAGGAAGAATGGCACAAACAATTTTAATTAAAATGCATGTTTAAAACACTTTCTTGATAGAAAAAAATTATATCTTGATGTTTCTGGGAATACTCAGGACATGGAAAAAAAAATAAAAATATTACTGCACAAACAATATATATCTCGTTAAACCATACCGTTTATCTTTCTGTGGAATTGACCATTTTCGAAATATTCCTTGTTGTGGTTTAAAATTGTATGTAACCAGAAGTCGTTATTACTTTTTCTTCTCTTAGTCATGTAAAGAGGACGGCATTTAAAAGCTACCATATTCGGACAGGTTTGACTATCGCTTAAGCCTAATATACTCTACTATTCCCGCTGTGTAACAAAATCATTTCTGCACCTGTTTATCTTTATTGAGGCAACAGAAATCGAAGAATATATTTATGAATAGTTTTAAAGAATTGGTATTCTGAATGTAACACGTTAGATTTTGACTTTCTCCGATGTGTACAAAGGTATTGCATTCTTCTTAAAACTTCGATGTGTGTGTATGTGAGTGAGTGAGGGGGGAGCGGGAGAAGGAGAATTGACTCAAAAACAAAAAGTATGTTAAATACCTAAAGGTTGATATTTAACTTCAGTACCTTCCAAGGACAGGGAAGATTTTCAAGAAAATCCCTATCCCCAACCCAAATTACCCTTGCAGGAAGATTTTCAAGAAAATCCCTATCCCCAACCCAAATTACCCTTACAGGAAGATTTTCAAGAAAATCCCTATCCCCAACCCAAATTACCCTTACAGGAAGATTTTCAAGAAAATCCCTATCCCCAACCCAAATTACCCTTACAGGAAGATTTTCAAGAAAATCCCTATCCCCAACCCAAATTACCCTTACAGGAATATTTTCAAGAAAATCCCTATCCCCTACCCAAATTACCCTTACAGGAATATTTTCAAGAAAATCCCTATCCCCAACCCAAATTACCCTTACAGGAATATTTTCAAGAAAATCCCTATCCCCAACCCAAATTACCCTTACAGGAAGATTTTCAAGAAAATCCCTATCCCCAACCCAAATTACCCTTACAGGAAGATTTTCAAGAAAATCCCTATCCCCAACCCAAATTACCCTTACAGGAATATTTTCAAGAAAATCCCTATCCCCAACCCAAATTACCCTTACAGGAAGATTTTCAAGAAAATCCCTATCCCCAACCCAAATTACCCTTACAGGAAGACTTTCAAGAAAATCCCTATCCCCAACCCAAATTACCCTTACAGGAAGATTTTCGAACATTTTGATTAACATGCCACATGTTTCAGATATTTTGTATGAAAAATGAAATGCTTGTCAAAAATATTAGCTTCTGAAGTGCTGTTTATTCTATTTGGCTTTTGCGTAACTGATAAATAGGCAATAGAAATAGACAGTTTTACTACACAAACAATTTGGATATCGTTAAAGCACAAAATTTGTTAGATACATTTTCTTTCTGTGGAGTTAATCATTTCCGAGTTATTGCTAACTATTGATTTACATTTTGCAATACTTAAACTTTTCTCAAATGAGCATTCGTCATTAGTTTTTCTTTCTTACATGAATTTAAAAATGAGCACATAACGACCAGTTATTCTTATTTATTTATTTATCAGTTTCTTAGTAGTTGAGCATTCTTTAATCTAGACAATGAATGAAATAGGTGAAAATATGTTCACATAAGGGTTATGACAGTGTTTTGAATCGGTTTTTGAGGGGAGCCCTTTATTAGATTTAATTAATATTTCAGAAGATTGGTTTGCAAATGGAGTTACTTCTTTAGTATTATTTTACAAATACATGGATTTATTTTGGTCTATAGAGCTTCCGGTTATCCAAAATTGCAGGAAATGGGAAAACCCTGGAAAAAAACTTATACATGTAACTCACCCTGACCGAGATTTGAACTCATGACCTCTTGAATGTGGGGCAGACTCGCTATCCCCACAGTAAAGAGCAGAGAGCAATCAGCTATTGAAACATTTGACTATCGCTTTAGCCTAGTGTTTTCCTTTATATCCTTATACGTGTAGGGAAATAAGTAATAATTATTTTTGTTAATGGTTTACCTCAAGTAGACGGAAGAATTAAGTTTTTAGTAAGAATAATTTGTTGCCTAAAAGGAAGAGAGAGTCATATGAATGGAACTCACTTTTTTTTAGTGTGTTTCTAGGTGTTCTACAGATCGTGTTAAATTTTAATAACTTATTATCGATTTCATTATCGATATTCTTCCTATGTTACAGCCAAGCGGGTTGCCTGTTCCAATATTACATCACTTATTGTAATTTTATATGTAATAAATTATGTTTCTATAATCTTCGTTTTATTTGTCACGCTATACATAAAAGTAAATTAATTCATTTCATTTTCTTGATGTATTACCTGATCATCTGCATGTAGTACTGTATCAAAACAATTCTTCTTATTAATATTTGTAACGTAAGAAATATTTTACTCCTAAACCTGACTACATCGAAGTAACTATTGAATACTGTTTGTGACAGGCTGCATCCTTGCCTAACGCCCTCAGTTCTTACTTGTCGAATGAAGTTGACTTCATCATCTATTATATTTTTGCTTTTTTTAAAGCTGTTAAAATGTTGAAGAAATGCATTGGAAAATTAGTTTTTTTCCATAATCTCCCACAAAAGATATCTATCAACCTTATCAAAAGCCTTCTCACTGTCTACAAATGAGATGTGTGTTTCTAAGTTGAAGTGTCAATTTCTCTATCAATTTGTTGTAGACTACATATTGTATCAGTGCAAGATCTTAGCTTCCTAAAACCCATTTGTTCTTGTACTTGCCTATCTTAAATATGTAAGTAATTTTAGCCATATTCTGTTCCTCCGGTAGCTTAACTATCATCCAGCTTGTTGAGAGATCTCCATATTTAAACAGTTCAGCGTTTATCTCGTGTTTCCCTTTTGCTAGCCTGTTCTTCAGTTCTAATTCACTCATTTCGATGAGGTTTGCACTTCTGTTTAATGGGAAGTTTTGGTTATAAAAATTTACAGCTTATACAGGGGCTTTCAAAAGTCACTTCAAACTTTGAACCACTATATGACGCATCCCTTCCCGAAGAACAGTAATATGAATTTAATAATTAATAATTTGCATGAAGAATTTAAACTTTATTCTTCGTATAAACTATAAATTCAGTTGATAAAGTCATTAGCAGAAGTAGATTCAATTGTTTATTAGAACATGGTTTCTTGATATATATTTAAGAGATCTAACCTAAATATTACGATATTTTAGATAGGATAGAAACAAAAGAAGTCATATACTGGACAAGCAATGCAAGAATGAGGTTTTGTTTTGTTTTTGTGTTTTGCTTTTTGTTTTGCCTTTTTTCAGTTCATCGTTACTATGGGTACACTTTTTGAATAAAACATTAATAATTTGATTCATATTACTAAAATAATTTGTAAGTTACAAATCTTGACTCTATCATAATTAATAGAATACAGCTCATTATGAAAGCAACAGAAGTTTCTTCTCAAGCTCTGGAAAGATTTAGAACTCTTTGACAACTTAAGAACAAGTCAACGTTCCGTTCCCAAAGTTATAACAAAGTGGCTGCTGCGATCTCCTATCTCAATCTGACCGAATTGGTTGTGGAGTTATTTTAAGGAACGAGTTTTTCTGACAATCAACAACTCGACAACAACTGAAAGAAATAACCAATATTCCAAGATATCATCTACAAAATGCTGTGCATGGAGTCGTAGAATGAATGGTGTACATGGAACAGGAGGATTTAGGACATATTCCCAATGTTTTATAACATCCCATTGTTTGTCCAGTATGCGCTTTTTATTTTCATTCCATCTAAAATATTATATTTATAATGCTTTAAAGTTTGAAATGACTTTAGAGAGACCCTATATTATTTCTTCAATATGCTGCTTGGTATCTTTATATGCATACTTAATTATTATTATTATTATATTATTATTATTATTATAATTATTATTATTATTATTATTATTATTATTATTATTATTATTATTATTATTATTATTATTTCTACGCGTACTGTCTGCGCGTGAAAAATCAATCGCTCACTAGGACAGTTCGCAATAAAGATTAATGTCACCATGACCTTGGCACTAGAAACTGCGATGTTGCACAGCTGGTAGTAATCATTATTGTCCAAATATACGTAAATGCGATTCACATGTGCAAGATGTAATGACGTATCTCGGAATCTCGACTTCGTCTCGTTATTTCAAAATTTGTCTCGTTCTATACCGATGAATTTGCCCCGCATATATCGTAACATGACATAGCAATCCTGGAAGTAACAGCCGTTTGCCTCGTAGATCCAATCAAGCTTTTATTCCAGGCGACGGACGATACGTTTTCTCAATGTAGTGTGAGTGCCAGTTGAAACAAGCTGTTAATATGCATTCAAAATGAATTGTGTGATACAACGTCCATCGACAGAAGTGAGAATTCTCGGATGTTAAAACCTACAGAAATTTGCCGTCTACTAAAGGCTTTGATACAGTAATGAACAAAGAAATGCGAGGAAACGCTGTGAAATGTTATACCAGAAAAGAACAAATGTGCGTGACTAAATTCTACCCGTACCTCCGTCACTAATTCAAAATAAACAATAACATCAAGCAGTACAGACATATAGCTACAAACATTTCTCATTCTTTGTCTGGCAAACGTTTAAGTAACAGAAGTGGAGAGGTAAAGTAAGTTATAGTTTTGTAAGTGAGCGTTTTTCCATTAAAATATGTATTTTTACTTTCTCTACACATAATATGTACATAGTGTATAGAGAAGGTATTTCATTCCACCCAAAAATTCGATACGAGATTTCACCGGAGATATGCGTTTTAGGGTGCCCTGTATCCAAAGCTGCATTTTTTAAAAAATGCCATGTGTGTTCATGGTCTGTGAATACAATAAGTTAAAAATGAAAAGCCTTTAAAATACACAACTTAGTATTTAAATTTAGATGAGACACGAAGATTTTGAGAAAAATCCGCCCTCCCCAAACTACTCTTTAAATGGAAAACATTTGAAAATTTTGATTTACTCAAAAAATGACTCAACGATTTTTATTAAAATAACACATATTAAAATATTTTAATGGCAAATAAAATGTACATCTTGAATTTTATGAAAATCATATTTAAATATCTCTTTATACTGAATGAATTTTGCTGAATTTTGCTTAACTGGTAAACTGTAAGAGAGAGATAAAAACTTACTACACAAAACAAGCAGAACTCGTTAAAACACACAATTTATGACCTATACATTTTTTTGAGAAGTTGATGATTTCTGAGATATTCCTTTATATTGATTTCAGGTTTGAAATATTAAACTTTTTTCACACGGAAAGTTGTAAACTCCTGACCCTGCATAAAAACGGATTTCAACCACATGGCTACCAGCTTTTAAAATACTTGACGTTTTAGCCTAGTGTATTCCCTTATTTTCCTTCTACTGACAAGGTAGCAAGTAACTAAGAACATTTCTCCTAACGTTTATCTCGATTATCGTAAAATAGACAGAAGAATATATTTTTAACATAAATTTGAAACTGCTGTACAGAAAGTGAATGGAACACATCAGATTTTTTTCAATTCACCATTAACATGAGCGCAGTTTTGTTGAATAAATTAGTAATTTTATTCATACTGTTGTAAGAATTTGTAAGTTCAAATCATGGCTCTTTCATTAACTCTTAGAATTCAGCTGATTCAATGCTATGATGAAAGCAAGATTTTTAGTACTGTTTTAAATTTCAGAGCAGGCCCATCGAATAAGACTGTAGATGACAAGCGCTAGACTGAGGAATCACGGTATGGAAAACATTACCTTCATGCAAGATGGCGCTCCGTCCCATATCTACACGCCTATGAAACAACTAATTACCCAGATATTTGGCGATCGTGTCATCAGTGTCCGCTGCGATCTCCAGATTTCAATCCGAACGACATTTAGTTGTGGGATTACCTTAAAGAACGTGTTTTCCTCGCACATCTAACAACCCGACAGCAACTGAAAGATACTATCTCGCAAGAAATTGGTAATATTCAAAGACATCGTCTGAAAGATGCTGTGCATACTCGCAAAATTAGTGGTGTTCGTTGAACAAAATATCAGAGAACATCTTTCCAATATGTAATAAAACCCCATTGTTTGCCGAGAATTTGACTTATTGTTTTTACTTCTCTACACGTAACATGCTTTATAGAGAAGACCTTGTAATGCACCCAAAAATTCGATACCAAGATTTCAAAGCAAATATATGTATAGTCTCATTACTTGCTTCCTTGTAAGTAAAACTGAAATAAAGGAGTATCATAGGCTAAACTGGCAGTTAAAGGCTGGTTGCTATGAGACTGAAGTTCCTTTGTTTGTATGGACAGAAGTTCACAAATTCCTGTATGAGAAAAATATGTTTTTTAAAGCTAAAACTAAAAGCAATGAATATCTTAAAAACAACCATCTCCGCGAAAAAAAATGTATATAACCTAAATTATGTGTTTTAATGTGCTCTACATTTTCTGTGTGGTAAGCTTTCGTCCATCTCTTACGGTTTAGCAGTTATGCAAAAATCCGTCAAATTCATCCAAAATAAAGTAGTCTTTAGAGTCTATTCTCAGAAAATTCAAGATATACATTTTATTTGTCAAGTAAGTATCTTAAATATACGAAATTTTAATCAAAATCGTTATAGCCAATTTTAAGAAAAACAACATTTTCGAAATTTTTTCCATGTAAAGGGTATTTTGGGATGGGGGGATTTTCTTGAAAATCTTCGTGACGCATCCCTGGAAGATACCAAACTTAAATAGTAAGTTTGGTTTTTAATGGTCTTTTCTTTTTTGAGCTATGCTGCCCACGGACACACACACATACAAAAAATAAAATGGCGTGTTATTTATGGACGCTCTTTAACTGCAGTGGTTCTCAGCGTCCCCATTCTATATTGGGCGTGAAAGACCGCTTAATTTTGCTCAGAGGCCTCTCTTATCAGGCTTGAGGTTCTTTTACGTGCCGTAAATCTACGACACGGGACCAACGGCTTTACTTCCCTTCCGAAGGAAGCCATGCTAAGGATTTTTACACCCGAAAAAATCCATCGTTCTCCGCCGGGTTTGAACCCGCGACCTTGGGTGTATGAAGCTAGCATGGTAACCATTACACCACGGAGGGCGATCACACATATGCCTACACACACGCAGACAGACACACACGGACATTTTTCTAAAAATTATTTTTTGGATTCAGGGGGTCTCAAAATTTGTAATCCCGGTGAAATCTTGGTATCGAATTGTTGGGTACATTACAATATCTTCTCTTTACACTATGTACATAGTACGTATATACAGAAAGTAAAAAGTATTTTTAGATAAATGCCCGTGTGTATGTATGTAATGTAATGTTATGTTATGTTATGTTATGTTATGTTATGTTGTGTGGTGTGGTGTCTTGGGGTGTGGTGTGGTGTGAGGTGTGTTGTTTTTTGTGTGTTGTGTTGTTTTTTGTGTGTTGTGTTGTTTTTTGTGTGTTGTGTTGTTTTTTGTGTGTTGTGTGTGTTGTGTGTGTTGTGTTATGTTTTCCTCAAAAATGGCCCTTACGATTTTGAATAAAATACCTTATGTTTAAGTTATTTTTATGTCAACCGAAATGTATATCTTGGATTTTCTGAGAATAGCCCCTTAAGACCTCTTCACTCTGGATGACTTTTGTATAACTGGCAAACTGGAGATATAAAAAAAATTGGAGGTATACAAAAACTTACTTTAAAAAAAATGTAGATCTCATTAAGACACACAATTTATGTTATATACCTTTTTGTTTGTAGAGTTAACATTTTGGAGATATTCCGGATTATTGGTTTCAATTTTAGCCACTTGAACTTTTCTCAAACGGGAAGACATTTTTCTTCTCGTTTCTTTTTTGTTTATTCATTTCAAAAAAAGAGATTAGAATTTCAAATGCTTCACACAGTGACCGAGACTACCTGGTTAGCTTGTGTATTTTCTTATTTCCCTTTTACTTCAAGGAACTAGTAATAAGACTAATTCTGCTTATGTTCATCTTGATTAGCATGATATAGATAAAAAATTAATGTTTTGAATGAAATGTTTGTTTTCCGAACAGCTAGAGGACATCATGTGAATGGAACACATTAGATTTCTTCACTTCTACTTATAAGGGACCAAGTAATAAGGCTACTTCTGCTAATGTTTATCTCGATTATCATAATGTAGATAGAAGAATGAGCTTTTTAACAATAATTGGTTACAGAGATGTAGAGAAATTCGTGTGAATGGAACACATCAGATTTTTTTATTATCTCAATTATTATACTGTTTATAACGGTTTAAATTTTGAATTGAGTTTTCAAAGGCCCTGTGTATAATTTTTACTTTCTCTACTCGTAATATGTACAAGTGTACAGAGAAAGTATTGTAATGTACTAAAAAATTCGATCTCGATATTTCAAGGCAAATATATGTTTTGAGGTCCCCTGAGTACGAAAAAAATAATTTTTAGAAACAGGTTTGCTTGGACTAGGTATTTAAGTTTGATATCTTCCAAGGATACACACGAAGATCTTCAAGAAATTTCTCCACACCAAAATAACTTATACATGGAAACTTTTTTGAAAAGTTGAGTTTCTCAAAAATAGCTGTAACGATTTTGGTTAAAATGCCATATATTAAAGCTATTTACATCACAAATAAAATGTGCATCTTGAATTTTCTGGGATGAGCCTCTGAAGACGTTTTCATTCTGGACGAATTTTGCCCAATTTTGCATAATTGGTGAATATTAAAAATAGACAAAAAATTACTGCACAAAAATTGTAGATCTCGTCAAAAGACATAATTTATGTCATTTACATTTTAGTTGTGAAGGTAACCGTTTTTGAGATGTTCTTTGTTATTGGTTTCAAATTTGAAATACGTACACTTTTCTCAGAGTGTCTCCGTATTTCTTTTGTTCTACTCCTGGCCATACAAAGAAGCGAATTGCAATCACAATCGTTTATCAATGTTTAAAAACATTGATTATTGTTTTATCATTAACATATTGCATTTGTTTAGTTCCCTGCTACTTATAAATAAGCAATAAGAACATTCTGATAATGTTAATCTTGATAGAATGGAAAGAAGAATAATTTTTGTAAGAGGTGTGCAGAACAACTAGAGAAAAACTCATGTGAGGTAATACATAAGCTTTTTTTACATTCTCTAGCCCGTATATACAATGTACGTAGTAGCTAGAGAAGGTACCACCTAAAATTCAATATCGAGACTTCACCGGAAATAAATGTTTTGGAGTCCACTGAATCCCCCCCCCCTCAAAAATAGAAAAGGGTCCGTGTGTGTATGTCTTTGGACAGCGTAGCGCAAAAACGAAAAGGCTGTTAAATGCCAAATTGAATATTTAGATTTAGTATCTTCCAAGTATGTGACGCAAGATTTTAAAGAAAATTCCCCTCCTGTAAACTACCCTTTAATGGAAAATAGCTATAACATTTTAATTAAAATACTGTAAATTTGAATATTTGTATAAAACTAAAACGCATATTTTGAATTTTCTGGGAATACATTCTGAAGATCTCTTTACTTTGGATGAGTTTTGCAGACGTTGTCATAACGTTAGACATAGATAACAACCTACCAAATGAAATTGTAGATCTCGTTAAAACACATGATTTATGTAATATACGTTTTTTGTTGTAGATCTGACCGTTTTTGGATATTTCTTGTTATTGATTTTAATTTTAAACTACCTTAATTTTTCTCAAATGGGACCATGAAAGGCGAACCAAACATCAATTGTTTCACTTAGTGACCAGCTTTTAAAAGATTTGATTATGCTTACGGCTTATTAGCCTTCTACATACAAGGAAGCAAGTAATAAACCAACCCCGCTGAAGTTAATCTCGATTACATGATGCAGTTAAAAGAATAGTAGTCTTTTGTAAGAATAATTGTATGTGGAACAGCTAGAGAAAGTTACACATAAGATTTTTTCTCTTCGTCTAACAGTTTTTCTACAAACTAATCACATAATTTTCTACCTGATGTGTTTTACATTATCTTAACTGTGCCGCGAAGTGAAAAGCGCCTATCAATATAGAATATCTGCACTTATGTATGCACCTAACAGCCTGTATAGTGGTTTAGATGCTTTTTTTATGTTTATTTCGTTTTATCTCTTGTTTATTTCGCCAATCTTGTCGTTCCTATTTCACGTTTTGGGAAATTTTGTTCTTTTCTTTGGTTGTGTTTGTAATTTTTTAGAGCGGGAAGCTTAAGCTAACTCCATTGTTAGTGCTGCTTAGTGTTGAGGTGATAGTCAACAGAGGGCCAACAAGATTAGTTGCCCGCCTGGGTAGTGTGGTGGTAGCATGTCTGCCTCACATTCAAAAGGTCGTGAGTTCGAATCTGGCTTAGAGTGAGTTACCCGGATAAGGTTTTTTTTCGGGGTTTTCCTTTATCTTGAGAAGACGAATGTCGAGTAACTTTAAGCTCCATGGACCCCGAGATCATTTGAGCATCATTTCAGCAATGTCATTCAGCGTCCGCTATGACCAAGGGACATTAAGCTAAATATATATATTTGGTAACCTCAAACCGAGTGATAAATGGCTGCATATCGCCGATAAATCCGGACTACATAAACTTCCAGCGTTCTTGTCTCAGTAAGCCGAACCAGTCCTTCCTCTTTACCACAGTTCCGATATTCTTTTTCAAGATCCAATCCCACAGTGTTGTAGGTAGGTATTCTGGAATCGGAATTCCAGGCGCCAGAGTTTCTCCAGGCACGGCAGGACCTCCAGCTGGCACCATTTGGTTACATACCTGCTAAGCACCAACCAAATGCCAGCAACCTGCCGACAAGATATAAGGCGATGATCCAAAGTATCAATTTCAGAGTTTTTCTGCAGTCGGTATGGTCTCGTTTAACACTTCATTAGTCGCCTCCTGCCAATCAGTTGGAATATGCTTACAGAATAGATGTTCAAATGGAGGATTAGTATTCCTGTGTAGGAAACGTAATAGTGATTAGTGCAAGTAATTAGGAGTAACCGGCGTTTTAATCGGTGCCTTGGAGAAGGCGCTTGCTTCTAAGGACGAAGCTGAATAGCGACCACGACCGCGTTACAACTTGAGTGGTCGCATTTAGCTACTCTGTACTATTCTGCTCGGCATTAGAGACCCAAGATTTGCACGTGTCGGAAGGTTGGACGTGGAGATTAAATACTGACTCAAAAGCTAACAGCTGCGTTGCCATTCAGCAAGCATCGTCCGCAGTCTGTTACTCATCTATTTGAATTTTAAGTTAAAACATCCCCTTTAAGGCCAAATTTGCTCTATCTGAATGATGGGAGTCTTACTTAAACCGTATTACGGCAGCCTAAATCAGGACGACAAAGATGTGATTAAACATTTATGCATGAAATAGCTACTAGGTTATCCTTCCTTGTTCGTTAGCAGACTTAGGACTGACTTTATCCACTTACGTTAAGTACTGTCCACGATGTGGAATTCAAAGCAATACCGTAATGGTCTGCTTTATTTCACTTGTGTGGTAAAAATATGATTTTCAGCCAAATATTGAAAAAAAAAATTCTAGCATGTTCACCATAAGCAGAGAAGTATTGCATTCCCCACAAAAATTCGATATCGATATTCACTGGAAAATTGTGTTGAAGTATGTAGATATCTTCCAAAGATCTGACACGAAGATTTTGAAGAAAACCTTCTCAATCCCAACTACCTCTTACAGGAGCATTTTTAGAAATTTTAATATTATAAAAACGGATCTAACGATTTTGATTAAAACACTAGACGCATATTAAAATAAAAGTTATATGTTGATTTTTTTAGCCTATGAAGAACTCTTTCATAGCTTATAATATTAAGTGGTTGATTAAAATGTACTATATAGAAATCTGAAGTGTTTCATTCACATGACTTTCTCTTCCTGTTCCGCAAACAATCTGTCCTTATAAAAGCTCAATCTATTTCATGCTAATCAAAATAAAAATCTGATGTGCCTCATTCATGTGACTTTCTCATCATCGCTGTAACAAATTATTGCTAAACAGCTTATTTTTCTATCTACTTTATGATAACCGAGATAAACATTAGCAGAAATTGTCTTATCACATACTTCCTCGTACGTAGACGGTAAATAAGGGAATACACTAGGCTAAAACGATAGTCAAATCTTTTAAAGCTGGTTGCCATGTGGTTAAAATACGTTTCTATGAATGGACAGGAGTTTAAAAATGTCACCGTGAGAAAAGTATTTTAAATCTGAAAAAAAAAATATCAAGGAATATCTAAAAAATGGTAAACTCCACGAAAAAAATGTATATGACGTAAATTGTTGTATAGTAAGGTTTTGTCTATGTCTTTCGGTTTTCCGGTTATGCAATCTTCTGCAAAATTCGTCCAGAATAAAGAGGTCTTTAGAAGCTATTCCCAGAAAATTCAAGTTATAAATTTTATTTGCCATATTAATATTTTTAATGCACGGTATTTTAATCATTATCGTTAGAGCCATTTTCGAGAAAATCAAAATTTTGGAATTTTTTTACATGTAAAGAGTAGTGGCATCCTTTGTGTCGCATCCCTAGTAGATGCTACTTAAAATACCAAGTTTGGTATTTTACCAACTTTTCGTTTTTAAGTTATCGTGCTCACAGACACAGCGACACACCATACGCACACACAAACGGACCTATTTTTAGATACTATTAATTTTATTTGCCATATTAATATCTTTAATGTACGGTATTCTAATCAACCTCGTTAGAGCCATTTTCGAGAAAATCAAAATTTTGGAAAAATTTTCCATGTAAAGGGTAGTTTGGAGTGGGGGATTTTTCTCAAAACCTTTGTTTCGCATCCTTGGTAGATACTATTTAAAATACCAAGTTTGGTATTTTACCGACTTTTCGTTTTTAAGTTACCGAGCTCACAGACACAGCGACACACACACAAACGGGCCTATTTTTTTTTTTTTTCTGAAAATACTATTTTTAGATACAGGGGACCCTTAAACGTTTATTCTTGTGAAATCTTGGTATCAATTTTTGGACAGAATGCAATACCTTCTCTACGCACTATGTACATAGTAGGTGTAGAGAAAGTAAAATTAGCAGAAATTGTCTTATAAGTAGGGGAAGATAAGCAAATACACTATACTAAAGCGGTAAATGAAATGTAGTTTTATGTATGGATGCTTTTAACTGCTGTGGTTCTCAGCGTCCCATTCTATGTTGCACTATGAAAGACCGCTTAATTTTGTTCAGACATCCATCAGGCTTGTGGTTCTTTTACGCGCCATGAATCTACCACACGGGACCAACGGCTTAACATTCATTCCGTTGGAAGCCATTATAAGGATTTTTACGTCTAAACAATGCATTGCTCTTCAACTAAAATGGTAGTCAAATCCTTTAAAATATGGTCGCTGTATGAAACAATTGAAATTCAATTCTCTTTGCGTTGTCAGGAATAAAACAAGAGAGATGAAGCGAAAGATGACTTCCCGTTTGAGAGAAGGTAAGAGTGGTATAAAATTTAAATCAACAACAAGGAATATATCGGAAAGACACGTCTACAATGAAACTGTACATAACATAAATTGTGTGCTTTAACGAGATGTATATTTTCTGTGTAGCAACATTTTGACTGTCTCTTACGGTTTACCAATTTCGCCAAAGCATTAAGATTAAAGAGAACTTGAGGGGTTATTCCTAAGAAATTCAGAATATACATTTTATTTAACATGTAGAATCTTTGATATAAGGCATTTTCATAAAAATAGTTACAGCTATTTTTATACAATCGACAAAATTGAAAAAAATTATCTTGTAAAAGGTAGTTTAAGGGGGTGAATTTTTATGAAAATCTTCATGTTTGTATCCTTGGGAGATGTTAAACTTAAATACGAAGTTTGGTACTGCCTTTACGTTTTTTATCTATGCTGCCCACGAAAGACAATATATACACACACACACACACACACACACACACACACACACACTAAAAATTTCAAAGATATTCCCTGTTATTGGTTTCAGGTTTAAAACATTAATATTTTCTCAAAACGGGAAGGCCTCACCCGTTCATCTCTCTTTTGTTTTACTCCCGACTTTAGAAAGAGAACCGGATTTGATAATCGCATAGCGACTGCTTTTAAAAGATTTAACTGTGGTTTTAGGCCTAATGCATTCCCTTATTTGCTTCATACTTAAAAGGGACTAAATAGTAAATCCATATCTGGTAAGGTTGATCTTGATTAGCGTTATGTATATAAAAGAATAAACTTTTGTAAGAATAGTTTAAGAGAAAAATCATGTGAATGTAACATATAACATATATTGTATATGAATCCCTAATTGTGGTATAAAACTTGGAGCATTAGTTGAAATAATCGTTTTCTATAGTACCTACTATTGAAAGGCAGTAAAAATATTTTGAACAAATAAGTAAATGATTGCATCGTGTGAAAATAACGCTGAAGATATGTGCAGTCAAACAAAGTTTAAAGGTGGACGAACCTATTAGTAAACATATAACTTCCATTTAATTTCCTTTAGTTTGTAGTTTAATGCACCAAGTTGAAAAATGCCGGAAATAAATATTTTGAAGCCCCTGATAAAATACTTTAGGAAATGGTGTGCATATGTGCGGGCACATGCACGTGTTTGTGTATGTGTGTGTGTGGACAGCAAAACTCAAAAACGAAAAGTTGGTTAAATATCAAAGGATGGGACACAAAGAGTTTCAAGAAAATACCCTGATTTTCTAAAGAATGACTAATGATTTTGTTTAACATACTGCATATTAAAGATATTTACACATCAAATAAAATGTAATTCTTGAATTTTCTGGGAGTAGCCTTTGAGTGCCTCTTCATTCTGGATGGATTTTTCATAACTGGTAAACCGTAGGAGGTAGACAAAATTTTACTCCACAAAAAATACAGATCTCGTTAAAACACGCAATTTGTGCCATATTCCTATTTTTCGTGGAGTTGACCATTTCCGAGATATTCCTTGTTATTTGTTTCAGTTTTAAAATACTTACACTTGTCTCATATGTGAATTTGTCAACTCCTGGCCACTCAAATAAGTGTATTTGAATCCTATAGCAACCAGCTTTCAAAAGATTTGACTATGCTTTAGCGTAATATATTCTCTTATTTCTCTACCATTTGCAAGGAAGAAAGTAATAAGATATTTATGCTAATGTTAATAGGGATTAGCGTGAAGTAGATAGAAGAATACCTTTTTTTTAAGAATAATTTGTTAGAGATTTAGAGAAAGTCATCTGAATGGTACATAACCGCAGTTTTGCCATATGATTAAGCTTTTTGTCGGTCTGATGGCTTAGTTGGTTAGGCACTGGCCTTCTTAAACCAAGTTCTTGGCTTCAAAACTGGCTAACACCGATGATTTTTAAATGTGTTTAAAAGAGATAGCCACACAGTAGATTTACTGGCATGTAAAATAATTCCTACCATACCAAATTCTTGCAACCGGCGGCGCTGATATAATCCTGATATATTTGACAACATTGTTAGCAATGTAAACAAATATTTTATATTGTGTTAAAATGTTTAATATATAGAAAATACCATATGCTTAAGATGACTTTTGCAAAAGAGACAGACAAAAACTTTTCTGCTTTTTTAAATGGGGAAGGGCCATTTGCTTTATTATCTTTTTATTTTATTCCTTGCTAGGCAAAATGAAGGGAATTTAAATGTCATCACTCATCACATAGAGAGCAGCTCTTAAAAGAATTTAAAATCCTCTTAGCCTAATGTTTTGCTCATTAGCCCTGTACCTGCAAGGTTATATGTAATTATTCTATTTCTGCCAATGTTTGTTTTGATTGCATGGAGAAGGTAGAAGACTAAGCGTTCGGAAGAACAGTTCATACATAGAATAGAGAGAGCCGTGTGAATATAAGATAATGTTTTTCTATAAAGTGCATTGTTTTTCTTTTTGTTTCGAGGGACCTCAAAACACACGTGTGCTAAAATCTCGACATGTATTTTGATTTGGGATACAATATTCCTCTACTTAATATACCTAGTAGAGAAAATATACGTTACTGATAATGCGAACATTAAACGTTAAGAAATAAAATTATTAAGTTTTATAGTCCTTCGTTACGGTTGAACTAATTTAAATACAGGTGTTTTGAAAACTGGGTATTCGTCTTGCCACGTCATATATTCTAAGCCATTTGCACTTCTTAAGAAAGTTTAATATTATGTAAATTCTTACGTTGCTATTCTCCACATCTTAAGACTCATTCTGACAGCGCAAGTTAGGTTAAAAATCATAGCTGGGTGTTTTACAAATTTATCACATCATTTGTTTAGGTTTGAAATCCGGCGCTTCACAGTTGGTTGCTTATCTTGTTGCGAATGAAATATTGCCTCCGTCTAGACTTTAACAAATGGGATTTCTGGCACCACGTAATGTGGAAAGCAATGGCGCTTACTTTTGTATCCTAGTGAGAGACTGTAAACATTTTAGTTCTGTTCTCTCATCTTTACTTCCAGTTCACTTTATTTGCCTCTGTCATTTTAGATTGCTGTAGTTCTTTAAAGCGTACATATATTTACTTTCTCTACACGTACTATGTACATAGTCTATAGAGAAGGTATTGCACTGCACCCAAAAATTTGATACCGAGATTTCACCGGAAATATATGTTTTAGGATCCCCTTTATCTAAAAAAAGCATTTTCGGAAAATGGTCCGTGTATGTGTGCATGTGTCCGTGTGTCTGTGAACACGAAAACTCAAAAACGAAACGTCGGCAAAATACCAAACTTGGTATTTAAGTTTAGTATCTTCCAGGGATGCGACACGAAATTTTTGAGAAAAATTCCCCTATCCCCAATTACCCTTTACATAGAACTTTTTTCGAAAATTTTGATTCTCTAAAAATGGCTTTAACGATTTTGATTACAATATCGTATATTAAAACTATTTATCTGACAAATAAAATGTATATCTTGAATTTTCTGGGAATAGCCTCTGAAGAGTACTTTATTCTGGACGAATTTTACGGAATTTTGAATAACTGCTAAACCGTAATAGATGGACAAAAACTTAATACACAAAATATGTAGAGCACGTTAGAACACACAATTTATGTTATATGCATTTTTTCGTGGAGTTTATCGTTTTTGAGACATTCCTTGTTTTTAGTTTCTGCTTTGAAAAACTTGTACTTTTCTCATACAGGAATTTATCAACTCCTGTCCATACAAACAAGGAAACTTCCGTCACATAGCAACCACATTTTGACTATCACTTTAACCTATGGTACTCCCTTATTTCGCTTCTACTTACAAGGAAGCAAGTAATAAGACTATTTCTGTTATTTTTTTCTGATTAGCATTAAGTAAATAGAAGTATAAGCTTTTTAAAAATAATTTGTTGCAGAGATGTAGAGAACGCCATGTGAATGGTACACATCAGATTTTTAAAGCCAGTGCTTGAAATGGTACAGTTTATATTGGTATACTATACCGGTATTTTTCTACATCTGTGAATTTCATATCAACACTTTTGATTTGAGAAAATTCATTCCGGTATGTTATTTGCCGTATGTTATATTAAACACAAAGTATAAGAATAGTACACCAAATCATACTCACTTTATCCTATTCGAATCACAATTCACAGAATTTTGGATCAAAAGATATTTGCACCTGTAGATGCATGCTACTTCATAAAAATGCAGTAACATCAACAAACCATGTTAATCGGTAGGCAGTTTGTAAATACCAAAGTTGTATAGCCTGACCAAGCGACATTCAATCTTCAAGAACAGAAAATTATCTCAAGTGGATCCGTTACAAACTAAAGTCTATAATCTGATCGCCAGTTTGTAAAGAAGCACAACAGAAGATAATTTAATTGTTTTCTCACAGAAACCATGTGTGGGACAGGAGTTGGATTGGTAGAGCCAGACTAAAACATTGAATGCCATAGCCGGGATTTGAACCATGAATCTCCCGATATCTAGCCGGTTAATCTACCACTGAGCTACCATGACAGCATGCCGGCGTAGCACTAAATTTATTAAGTGACTTGTATCATATGGAGAAGAAATATAGGGGTGGGAACAAAGAGGGAATATGGACCAAGTGAGGACCCAATTTTTGAAAGGAATTCTGGGTGTAGGGAGGGGTACGCCAAACTGGAATAATGAGGGAATTCGGGGCACATAGTGAAACGATAGAATGCAAAATCAGAGCAATCAAATATTGGATGAGAATCGTTCACAGAAACCAATCTCTAACAGTTGCGAATGGAAGGTAATTTGACGTGGGCATCAAAATTAAAGAAAGGGTTGGAAACCATTGGGATGGGATACATTTGGATAGCGGGGAAGGGAAACAGGCGGAGTATTTGGAGAAAAATTAAGAACCGCCTCTGTGATATTGACAGGCAGCAAATAATTGCGCAATGCACAGAGAAGGTTTCATTAGAAGTACAGTCTGGGCTAAAATCGGAGTGGGGTATGGAGCAATACATCAAAACAGGTACCAAACTCATTAGAAAAATAGAAAAATATTTACCGCGATTCTTTACCACCGCGAATGTAGAGTTAGAAGCATGTTGGACGCTACTGGCAGGCACGGAAGACGTGGGCGGGCTAGGTAAATTTATACTTACAGCTGAGATCCGAGGAGGCTGCCAGCAGAGAAGGGGGGGGAGGGGATAAAAACAACTAAACAAAAGTGACTACACTGTTTTTACATATATATTATGCTATACTTAGGTCACTGTTGTGTTATGGTTTTATATACTGTGTATATACTCGTATTAAGTGTAATTATCTATTTTAAGAGGGTGCATTTATGAAGGTGTACTCTGTGCTGTAAATTTAAATTACTATATTTGAATATCTGTGTATCTTTATTTTCGGTTTTACTCTTTTAATTCTTTGTTGTTGTTTTATTATTGTTTTTATTGTGTATTACAGAAGCACGTACGGTGTGTGAACCCGTGCGATTGTTGAAATGCTATATATAATATTGTTATGTCAATAAATACACTTATTTATTCAAGTGACTCGTATGTTTCCCGGCAAACCACAACAGGAGATAGTTTAAAATTTAACTCATAAGAAAGATAAATACATTAGACAAATTTATAATAAAAGAGAGAAAAACTAATGGTGATATACATACGTATACCTGATATTGCAGTAGTTAGTGATAGTGCTTCTAGCACTAACGTTTGTGTTTCTGAAACAATTTATTTAAATTCAGAAAATGTTCCTATATATTGGAACCGAGTGTAGTGGCGTCAGAAACTGAAGGAAAATGATCGGCTTATGATTCATTATGAGAAACAAGGTTACAGGGTGTGTCTTGATGTGTGTTCTGCCGATGGTATGACCCGATGGCATGTTGGATCATATTTTACGATTTTCTGCAGACCATAAACAACGTAATGCAAGAGGTAACTAATTTTATCTTAAAGTATACCGGCACTTATGTATTTCCGTTTTGAGCACTGTATAAGACGATTTAGATTTGGGAAACCTATAATAAAAAATCCGATTGTTCCACTCGCATCACTTTCTCTAGCTTTTCGCAAGCAAACGTTTCGATAAAGGATTATTCTTTTATCTACATCATGCTAATTGAGATAAGCACAAGCAGAACTGGTCTTGTTACTTGTTTTCTTTTAATCAGAAGGGAAATAAGGGAGTGCACTAGGCTAAAGCGATCTTGAAAGCTGATCGCTATTTAAAACAATTAAACTTCGATTCTGTTTGTTTTCTAGGAATAAATAAAAGAGAGGTGAAAATAAAGATGCCATCCTGTTTGAGAAAAGTTGAAAATTAAAACCAATAACACGGAATAACTTGGAAACTGTTTACTCTACAACAAACATGTATGTGATATAAATTGTGTTTTTTAACGAGATCTAAATTTTTGTGTCATAAGTTTTTTTCTGTCTCTTACAAAAGTTATCCAGAATGAAGAGGTTTTCAGAGACTATTCCCAGAAGGTGCAAGATATACATTTTGTTTGTCATACAAGTATATTAATGTATGACATTTTAATAAAAATAGTTTTTATTGAAAAATAAACATTTCCGAAATATGTTTCATGTAAATGGTAGTTAAGGTGAGGGATTTTCCTGAAAATCTTTCTGTCATAGCCTTGGAAGATATTGAATTAAATGCCAAGTTTGGTATTTAACCGATATTTCGTTTTAAATTTATGTTGTCTACAGGCACTCACACAAACACAGACACATGCGGACCTTTTTCTAAAAGTGCTTTTTTTATTCAGAGGATCCTAAAATATATATGTCCAGTGAAATCTCGGTATCACATTTAAGGGTGAACCTTACCTTACTACATTATTCTGGAGCATGTAATTTTCAGTTATTAGCGTAGCTTATTACATTAATTAATTTTTTTCTTACAGCTTTAACATAAATGCTAATTAGAGTTTGGCTACTATGTTATGAAAGGTATAAAAACTTTCACGTACTGAAATCATCCTTCAGTCAATGCTATATTCAAAATTTAAGGTACATTTCGTATAAATCAAAAGGAAGAAATTTCGACCGACCGAGAACTAGGAAGAGGCGGAGGGAACAATATGAGGTCAGACGAACCTTATTCCCTTACCATGATGTGGAGTGGGAGGAAGAGAAGAAGAATAAGAAGAAGTAGAAGAGGAACACGGTGATTTGATAAAGTAAACACTTTAAACAGAATGCACAACAGCTGATTTCCAAAAGTCGCTCTAGATTCGACAGATCGAAGAGATCCATCACTTTTGAGACTGTGGCTCCAATAGGGTATCCCATGTAAGACAGAAGAAGAATAAGAGGAAGAAAATATTAAGGGAAGTCGGGAGTTAATAACATGGTGGCAGAAGGGTTATTTGTTTTGCTTTCAAGAAATCCAATCCCCAATTAATGCAGGACACTTTCACTGTTAGGACAGAGTTACTTGGAAGACACTATTCGTTCAACGTGGCAGCCTCTACTTCCCAAGGTTGCGAGTGCAAAGTTGGCGGTGTGCGATTGTTTTTTATCGTGCGTTAAGTCCTTTGGTAAATTTTCCAGGTAGCCCAACTGCCCCGTATTTGATGTGTACAGATATCTCTTCGTTCGTGACCTTTGCTGTCTCAGTCTAACTTATCAGCGGAGACGGTGAGAGGATCGCGCTCATTGCGAGGGATAAAACAAAGGACGGTCTCGCCAATTCTCCAATGGCGGGTTTTAACTTAAAATAATCCTGATGAGCACAATCAGACTACAAAATTCAATGCCATAGCGGGGATTTAAGCCACAGATCTCCCGGTCTCCAGCCGGCTGCTCTAACCACTGAATTACCATGGCATTTTGCCAACACATTACATTTTTTAATTGACTCGCATGTTTCCCGGTAAACCACAAGTAATCTCAAATTATTTTGAGATGATATACCACAATGGCAACTTCAATGTTATATTTTTTTAAATACTTGATACGTATGTTAATCATTCTGAACACATATTTGGTAATGTAAGCTAAATTTACAATTCATTTATTATTGTCATGCCAACAAGCACTCTAAGTAATTACAGCAAGAGTTTGAGAGGTCATTAATACTTAAAATACAATTAGGAAATGACGTTAACACTTGAGATTTGTGCTGCTTCAAGTAAATAATCTATTGCTAAATTCGTTAACAAAACAGGGTATAAGAAGGCTTTATCCTTATAATTTAGTTAAACCTTTCATTTGTTCAGATCGAGTATTCATTTTTTCTTAATATTCAATAAAATATTGAAAAGCAATTTGATTTATTATTATTTTTTTTTAGCTTTTTTTTCAAGCATTTCGGAAATTAATTGGCTAACTATGAACTGCGAGTTACTTATCGACCTTGTAAGTATAACTTACAGTTCTTAGTACGCAATATACTATAAGTCTCAACTATTTGGTCAATTGGTGTTAATTTATTTTTCCACACAATTCTACGCGTTTAGCGGTGATCGTTATTTGTCGCGAGGCAGTTTATCAGTACTTACATTACGGGGAAAAAATGTTGCCTACAACGTAAAGCTGTTAATGCTCTGGAAGTTCACAGATTTAATAAAATGCAACTATAATTCTTCGTACGTAGATTCAGATACAGTTAATTACTTTAAAACAATTGGCAACCCGTTTCCAACAGCTCAGTTGTTAGCCTCCATTAAATGTTCTTAGAAAGTTTAACTGGTTTTGTCCATTTTCGTACCAACCAGGCATACTCTTGAGAAAATAATTCGCAGCCTACCACTAAAGCAGCCAGCTGGAAAGGAAACAGTTCAATTCAAGTTGACAACAAAATTCATCA
Source organism: Hymenopus coronatus (assembly GCA_030762935.1). Classification (NCBI taxonomy): domain Eukaryota; kingdom Metazoa; phylum Arthropoda; class Insecta; order Mantodea; family Hymenopodidae; genus Hymenopus; species Hymenopus coronatus. The sequence continues at coordinate 84,591,036 of CM060892.1, read as the reverse complement.
GATAATGTGAACATGAATTATTGAATTATAAGTAATTTTGACCAAAACCTTATTTTTGTTCGGAATATTAAATTTTTCAAATTCTAAAAGAAAATTATTCTCTAGACCATTGATATTGTGAACATCTGCTCAATATTGCAGTACTGTATACTATTTTTTTTTTTTTTTTGCACAATGCCTAGCAATTTGCGGTCTGAAAAATGCTATTTGTATTTTCTACGCAAATAACTGTAAATATGAGATCATATCTGTTTTTACTGACATTCCATAATTATTTCAATCATATTTAACCTATGTTTATTAAATATTATTCAACGGAGGGTATTATTTAAATCTGACTGTTCCAACTCTACGCGTCTGAGTCGGAGTGCTCGTGCATACTCAAACGCAAACCGCGGTGCTAGCTAGGTGATAGCCAATATCCAATATGTAATTGGACGGAAGTTCTTGCATAATACTTGTTCTTGCATTCCAACATTTGATTCAGCAATGACGATAGGCTACCCTCAGTGATAAAACGTATTACATACTGCAGACATACCCCTGTAAGTAAACGGTACTCCCTTTCTCCTACTTACTATACGAAATAAAGAAAGTAAAAGACATTCACTAAAGTACGTTATTTAAATAGAACACAACTTGTGCAGACATTAACCATTAATGAAAAGTTTTTCGTCAGAGTTTCACAAACTTGATGCAGTTCACTTTCAAATGTTGAGTAATTTTCTTTTGTTTCTCATGATCACTATTGAGGACCACTATTTATATTTTTACCTTGACAACGCTGGTTGCTGAGGTTACCATCTGGTGTTTTCTCAGGAAAGTTTAACATTGTTGACCTTAACCTCTCCGATATTTTGTCAATAGAGCGTTATTTATATTCTGTTCTTTAAAATTGTGTCTTAGCGAAAATATGGAATTAATTCATGAAAATTTTGGTGCGATCATTTATTATGATTTTTGATAAGGATTATCAATAAAAGATTGCATTGAACAACATACTACAACATTTGGTGATAAAGATCCATTCTTTGCCACTGCGAAACGCTGGTATAACGAATTAAATCGTGGCAGTCGTTCGCTCACTAACGAAATCTGAAGGTCGTCCAAAATCAGTTGTTTACTCTCAAAACAGTGATGCTGTGCAACAACTGACAGTGCAAGATCTTCATGCCATATACTGTGAGATAGAGATAACACTAGGCATTAGTTCCACCAGCATATTTAAACTATTTAGCTGTAAAAAGGTTTGCTCTCGTTGGATCCCAAATAATTTGACACAATCACAAAAGGATGCTCGAGTCGATTGGTGTACACAATACAATAGTGGAGCTTCAAAATACTCATATAAGGTTATAGCAGGGAGCGCATTATGGATCTATGCGTATGAACTCAAACGTAAACAGCAGACAATTATGAGTGTTTCAAGATGAATCAAATCCAACAAAAGTTGTTCGCACTTTAAGCACTTCGAAACAAATGGTCACTTGTTTTTCAAGAAAAACTGGTCATGTGACTACAGTGACTTTAGAGGACCATAAAAAGTACAATTTTAAATAGTCATAACCATTTGCTTGCTGAAAGTCTACGGTGAAATAAGGAAAACAACTGCCGTCAGATCGCTTCTTCAGCAGGACAATACAAGCGTTCACACATCTCGTCTAACAATCGATTATTTGAACGCTCAAAAATCGAATTGACGACTCACCCACCGAACAGTTCTAACCTGGCACATAATAACTTCTTTTTGTTCCCGAACATCAAGAATAAAATACGTGGACAGCGATTTTCGTCGGCAGAAGAAACCGTTGATGCGTACAAAAATAATGTTTTGGACATGTCTCAAGTGGGTCAGAAAAAATATGATACGACAATTGGTTCGAAAAAATTGTATTGATCATAAAGGAGAATATTTCGAGAAACAATTACTGTTTGTTTATTATTAGACTCTTTATAATATCAGGTGGCGTACGTACACCTGCAATTGAACAACCAAGTACTTGGCAGATACAATATACATAATTACAGCAGCTTTACACATTTTTGTAGAATATTCCAATATGTGTAAAGAGCTATGTACAGAGCTTCGAAAAACAACAGTGCTTAATTTATAGCTGTTCCACTTCTTACAGTGGGGGTGAGAATTGGGCCCTAAATACACCAAAGAAAACAAAAATAGAATTCACAGAGATGACATATTTAAGAGATAATGTATACAATACAGATATGAGAGACTAATTAAAATCATTAACTTACAAGAACAATTTGACCTTTTGAAACAGTAATGGCACAGACATATTGAAAGAATGGATCTCGCAGAATAACAAAACAACTGTTTCTTTACACTCTAAGGCAGAATACCAATAGAAATATCAAGACTACGAAGGTAAGCTTTCAGACTGAACAGGGTTTAAAGCCTCTCCTTGAAGTAAAACAAGAACGGGTAGTAGATTACAAAATAAGCTTTTATGGGATAATTTGTAGCGCAGTTAAAAGAATTGATGATACCTATAGGAGGTTATATGAATGCATAATATCAGATTTGATTAAAGTACAATTTTGGGGTGTCATAAATAAGCCGAAGGCAAAGTTTGATTTTATGTAGCAATAAAATGTTTAATTTCGGCATCCAACAATGTATTCTTCGTGTATGTTGAAATAAAGACGCGTGAGAACAGGGGGAAGTGACGCCGCATATCACAAAGTCGCCCCAAAAATACATCATGGTTTTGATAGCAACAACTTAGAAAAGGATTACCTACTTGTGAGAATTTATAATGTAGAGTATCTTAGGCTGTTTTCAAGGCCGGTGTCATTATATTTAAAAACTGTATTTTCCGGGCTGTTGTGTCGTGGTCGACCGTAAAAGTCGGCGAAACGTATAGTTCGCATTTTAACCTACGACCACGGCACCACAACCCGGAAAATACAGTAGGTATTTAAATATTTTTGGATTTTTTTCTGTAATGTTTAATAACTAAATAGAAATGCAATTTTTTAATTGTTTCATTTATATAGCCCCCTTTAACATTTAAAGTCATATCGGGGGCTTTGTATTAGAAACAATTGGTTATCTGTACGTTCTTTGCATTGGGTTTAAATCGTTTTATTCTCCTCACACACACGCACATCCACTCTCGCATACATACTTTCAGACTCTATGCGGGATAGGGAATAATTCTGGTTAAAGAAAAATTCCCCGCCCCAGCCGTGAATCGAACCCGGGACTTCCGGCTGAGAAGTTAGCTTGCTGACCACTCGACCACAGAGGCAGTCAGCTTCTTCCGTACATTGCCCAACTTCTTGTTTGTTGTATGTGTGGTAATATCTGTGCTTATACATGCACATACTACTTTCTTTTCGCACTGGTGTTGTTAATCATAGGAATGATTTCAATGGCTAGTTATGTAAAATAAGCATTCGTCTGATTAATTATGAATTGTAAAAGAAAATATAGTACTTCTTGAAAAGAGGAAATCCTGTGGTATCATTTATACTACACGACCATTCCTTAGCGTTCTTTTATCACTAATCGACTGAGATTAAATAAATGTTGTCGGAAGCGACGAGATTGGAGAGTCTCCACTGTTTATCCGACTGGCTAACCTGGGCTTCGAAAGAAAAAAATCTGACGTGTTCCATTCACATGACTTTCTCTACATCTCTCCAACAAATTATTGACTATTTACTTCATGCTAATCGAGCAAAAATTAGCAGAAATAATCTTATTACTTGCTTCCTTTAAGTAGAAGCGAAATAAGGGAGTAGCATAGGTTAAAGTGATAGTTGAAAGCTGGTTGCTATGTGACTGAAGTTCCTTTGTATGGACAGGAGTTGACACATTCCTGAACGAGAAAGGTATAACATTTTCAAAGCTGAAACCGAAAGCAATGCATATCTCAAAAGTGATCAATATCACGAAAAAAATGTATATAACATAAATTGTGTTTTTTGTCCTGATCTAAATTTTTTGTGTAGTAAATTTTTGTCTATCTCTTACAGTTTGCCAGTTATGCAAAATTCTGTAAAATTCATCCAGAATAAAGTAGCCTTTAGAGACTATTCCCAGAAAATTCAAGTTATACATTTTATTTGTCAGGTAAATATCTTTAATATACGATATTTTAATCAAAACCGTAAGAGCCATTTTTAAGAAAAAAAATTGAAATTTTTTCCATGTAAAGGATAGTTGCGGGTAGGGAAATTTTCTTGAAAATCTTGGTGTCGCAACCTTGGAAGATACCAAAGTTAAATAATAAGTTTTGTTTTAACGTCTTTTCGTTTTTGTGCTATGCTGCCCACAGAAAAAAACACACATACACACAGACAGACACACTCACGTACATTTTTCAAAAAATGTTTTTTTTTTTTTTTGTTTTTTTTTTTTTTTGGATTCAGAGGGTCTCAGAGCATATATTTCCGGTGAAATCTCGGTATCGAATTTTTGGGTGCATTACAATACCTTCTGCATAGGTACACTATAAAATATTATGTGTAGAGAAAGTAATACTTCACGCTTCATATCTGTACCGAAATATTGTTGTGTTCAATTTGGTTTCGTACTCGATGCATGAGCATCTCAACCTTAAGAAACAGAGTGGAATGCCGGAAGGAAGAAAGAGAACAAGAGAGAATTATTAAACATAACTAAAATTAGAGGAAAAAAAACAGTGGAAGATTTACCTGAGAAACTTCCGACTCATATCATTAATCTCTTCATCTCTTTCTCCTACTTCGCTATTGTACTCATCGCGCAGTGGTTGCTATTTTGTCTTTTTAGCTCTATTTGCTTCCGTGTTATTATTAGGTTCTTATCTCAACATTTTCCTCCCACTAGTTCTTGAATGTCTTTCCTACCTTTCATTTGTATGTAAATGTTGATTAGAATCTGATTTATGTTATAATATAACTTTCTAGTTTGTTTAACGAGATTAATGTATCTTTAATTTTAGATATAAACTGAGCTTAAAGAGGATAAACTGCAGCTACTCATGACGTCATATTTTATCGTATTTCAAATAAGTCAATAACTTGAACACATTCCCTGATATGGTGATGAAAATATTAAGAAATTTGAGGATACCTTCAAAGAACACTATCATCAAAATATGACGATTTTCTTTCATTAGAAGAACTTAAAACATGGCGGTCTTCAAAACCACACAAACATTTTTGAGAAAACAAATAATCTGATATGTGCCATTCACATGACTTTCTCAATCTCTTTTGCAACGACTATTCTTACAAACGATTATTCTTTTATCTACGTCATAGTATTCGAGTTGAACATTAACAGAAATTGTCTTATTAGGTACTTATTTCCTTTTAAGTAGAAGGGAAATAAATGAATCTACCAGACTAAAGCGATAGTCATATATTTTTTAAAAACTGTTACTTTGCGATTGATATTGAAATCCGGTTCCTTTTTAGAAAAAGGAGCAAAATAAAAGGTATCAAGCGGACAACGACTACGGAAAAAATATATCAATTATGGAATGTCTCGCAAATGGTTAGCTCTAAAAAAAGAAAAAAAAAGAAGTGTATTTTAAGTGACATATCGATATGGAATGCAATACTTCCTCTACTTACTAGCCCAGGTGGCCCAACGCCCCACATTTGGTGTGTTTAGATATTTATTAGTGCGTTAAAAGAGTTGCAGAACTCAGCGGGACTATTTTAGGATAAAATCTGCCAGGTGGAAAACAGGACAGCGATCTTCGTTTTACCCCTTGCAATGAGCACGAGCCGCTCTCAGTCTTCGTGTAAAGCGAAGGTCACTGTCGCCACTAATCCAGGGGTAGTTTTTAATTTGAAATAGCCCCGTTGAGTTTTGCACCTCATTTAATGCACGCTAAATACCGGACAGTTGGGTTAGCTATAAAGTAAAAATAAAGTATATTGGAAATTCTCGGATATTTTTCTAAATTTCAGAGATTAAAAGGGCTTATGACCGAGCGGAATGGCTCAGGCGGTGACATTTGTCGCGCGCATTTAGATGGTCATGGGTTCAAATCCCATAGGTGACTAATCTGACTGGGATTTTTTTGGGCGGTTTCTCAGTTACCAAGGTAAATACCTGATTGGATATTCGATACTACGACCCACAGTTTAAAAATCTTTCTAAAACAATAGAAAAACTGAAAATAGAGATTCTGCTATCTATTTACAGTGAAGTGGTGCTTCTAGTTGCCTCTAAGTTTATCAATTGTTGGGGTAAAGTTCACCGTTGAGACATATGAGAATGCTGGCCTCTCGTTGCTGCTGCTGCCTGTGAGTAGCTGGTTCTTGCCTCGACTGCAGTCGTCGGTAGAACAAATTTAACAATCAGTGGCGGTATGAATGTAAATAAAATAAAACCACTGTCTCCTTTTTCTATTCGTATACTTCAGGATCGTTTATGATTTTAACAGCCGATGATAAAATATTACCATTGATTTTACATATATAAATTCACAAAAAGTATACATATGACTTAAAATGGCTCGGTTTCAGAGCTCAAATCAGCTTGAACTTAACACACAAATGTTACGTCGTTGAGAGTGCTGCAATCCAAATTCCCTTCTCTTGTACACCTAAAGCTGATAAAAACTCGACTCAATGTTCTATTCTGTTTTTGGCTATATTTTCGCGCCAATATTATCGTCACAACGTCATACACTCCTACACTCTTGCCTTATTGGGTGCCATCACACATGGCATGGGAATTGCTAAAAAATATCGTGTTCACTAATGTTTAGGGAATGTCCATGGTCTTGCAGTGACTTTGTTGCATGCAATCAATACAATGGCTGAGCCATAAACTCCAGCCCTTGCTTACTTGGTCTGCCCTGCCTTCATCAGAAAATGCGCAATTTTGTAGTCCGGCAAACCTTGCCTTGCTTTGTATCTTATAAATATACACAACATATCTGCATCTAGCAATTTAGTTAAAATAGTGATAATAAACCAATAATTAATTAATTAATTAATATCTCAACAGATAGTGTAAGCAGAGACTGGATGGCACCTGATTGTCGTGAAGCTATGTGATAAATTTGGTGTGAGGAGACTTTGCTATCTAGCTACGGATTGTACAACATCTGAACTCTACATCCTTATAACACTTCTGCTTAGCGTGAAGCCATGGTTGTATGTTAAAAGGTCACTGTCCACCAAATCCCGCCAACGAGGTATCCTACCGAACAATTCGTTGCGTCATGTTCAAGTTCTTAAAGCTTCATAAAATAAAATAGAACAAAATCCTGTAGTGTTCCATGACTGACTTCCTCTACGCGTTGTGTAAATAAACCATTGTTACAAAGGATTCTTTTTTATTTACATCACACTAATGGAGATAATCCTGAGCAGAAATTGTCTTATTAGTTGTTTCTTTGTAAGTAATAGGGAAATGCACTAGGCTAAACCAATTGTCAGATCTTTTAAAAACGATTTTTATGTGGTGTAATTTTTTGCCCAAGAGTAAAAAGATATGTTAAAGTAATGACGAATTTCGTTAGAGAAAAATTTAAGAATTATAAAATTGAAAGAAATAATAAGGAATATTTCGGAAACTGTTAACTGTAACAAAAATTAATTGTTGTTTTAATGAACTCTACCTACATTTTTGTGTAGTGAGTTTTCTCTATCTTACTGTTTACTAGTCATACAAAAGACATCCAAAATGAAGGTCTTCAGAAGCTGTTCTCCGAAAATTTAAATGTACATCTCATTTGTCAAAACAAATTTTACGGTATTTTAATCAAAATTGTTTGAGTAATTTTAGAGAAAATAAACATTTTATAAAAATCTTCCATGTTAAAGGTATTTTGGGGTTAGGGATTTTCTTGAAAATATTCATGTATCAATCTCGGAAAACGCTAAAATTAAATATCAGCTTTTCGTTTCTGAACTATTCTTTCACACACACACACACACACACACACACACACACACACACACACACACACACACACACACACACACACACACACGCAGTTATTTCTAAAATGGGTTGTTTGAATTCAGGAGCTTCAAAACATGTTTTCACGGTGAAGTCTTGATCTCGAATTTTTGGGTGAAATACAATTCCTTCTCTACCCACTATATACATTGTACATTCATGGTCAAGAAAATATATGAAGTTAAGCGCCCCATCATCACACTCCGGATGTATGTTTTACGGTGGTAATACTATTTTAGCTTACTATGGTTTTAGGTTTAGGTCATTTTAACCTTTTTTTATGAACCATTGTTCTTAATGTTTTTATCGTTTTAACTGAGCTTTTAGCAATGGATGGTCTTTAATTTCCATTTTATTTCTACTTTTAGCTGTTATTTTATTTCATAACTTATATCATGATTTTAACACTGGACTCTTACGGCTTTAAGGGCGTTGATAACCAAGAGTTGAGCACCCTAAAATCCAAATCATCATCGTCATCACCTTTATCATCAGCAGTAGCACATATGGAATGCGATGGCGGGGGAAACCGGAGAATCGTGAGAAAACCAGCCTTTTTGCCGCTTTGCCCATTACAAATCCCACTTGCGTGGGAACGAACCTGGGTCACCTTGTTGCGGTCTAAGACAGTTAAAATTGCTTACAACCGGAAGATGGAGTGTTTTCTAAAAGAGAGAGCAAAATGCTGGCAAGTCACCTGAAATTTAAACCTATGCATATATTTGCTGCTTGTGGTGTTCTTTTCCTCCAAAACAGCAAACACAGGTTATGGAATATTTAACCTTCTGAATCCTTTATCATTATGGCGATTAGAAAGCGAATATGTTGGAGATGAAGATACCATTTGCCGGCATTTGTCGTCGTATAATTCAAATGGAAAAGCCATAGCTGCTTTTACCTCGTTGCTATCTTATACCTGAAACGAGCAAGTAATATCTTTAATGACCTTATATCCGCGAGGTGGGGGTTGCCGCCAGCAAGCCTGCAGCTACTGCCATGTCGTAAATTATTGTTGTTTGTAACAGCAGGAACCGTTAATCGGCCAAGTTCATCAGAAGGTTCGGTTCACCACTATGCGATATTTATGTAACGCGGGGTCATTTAAGTAATATGGTCAACCGATATTGCTGCAGCAATTAGCAGAATTGTAAAGCCTCTGGTGCCGTAATCCAAATGACAGGGCTGTTCTTTTACACGATCCATTTGGGTTTAGTAGCATCGTTTATGGTCGTGAGTCTTGTGTTATCAAGCACCACCACTGTACGGTTTTAAACTAATGTTCCATTTAATGTATTTCTGAACAAATATTCAGTTAAAGCAAAACCGAACATTAGAAATGTTGCAAATATTTCATTCTCTATACCTTTTGTTAAACTGATATGTTACATTTCCATGACTTTGCATATCTGTTCCGAAAACAAAATATTCCTACCAAATACTGTATTATCTATATAATATTAATCAAGATAAACATTACCCAAATTGTCTTATTATTTCCTTATAAACAAAACTAAAGCCCAAAGTCGGGCCAAGACTTACCGACTGACTGCTGCGTTGCCCATCTCTGCCCATTACAAGCGTCATGGATGCGGTGCAGTAGTGAAGGATGGGACCTTGTTACCGCCCAGAGTCCCTCCCGGCTGGCTAATGCGGTCTACGCAACCTGGAGCCACTACTTTTTACTCAAGTAGCTCCTCAATTGACCCCCAAGGATCTCACGAGGCTGAGTGCACCCCGGACCAGGTCTCCCAACGGGAGAAAATCCCCACGCCGGTACTGGGAATCGAACCCGGGCATCCAGCTTGGCAAGCAGCCCTACTACCACCGCACAGTTCCTTATAAGCCTCAGGAAAACAAGGAAATATAATAGGCTAGCGACGGTAAAATATTTTAAAAAATACCGCTGTGCGATTATCATTGAAAGTTGATTGTCTTTCCATGGCCAACAGTAAAACGAAAGAGATATGAAACCGACGAAAACTTACCGTTTGAGAAAAGTTTAAGAATTTCAAAACTGAAAACAATAAGTCATATCTCTGAAATGATTAGTTCTACAAAACCTATGTGACATAAATTGTGTTTTAATCAAAGTCTTTAGAGCCAGTTTTTAGAAAATCGAAAACCTAGACCAAAATGTTCTATGTAAAGGGCAGTTAGGTTTGGGGAATTTTCCTGAAGATCCTCATGTCACATCCTTAGAAGTTACTAAACATAAATACCAAGTTTGGTATTTAACCGCATTTTCGTTTTTGAGCTGAGTCTACAGGCACATAACATATATACACCGACAGATGTACACATAGACCACTTTCTAGAAATCCTTTTTTTTTAGGTATCCTCAAAATATGTATTTCTGGTGAAATCTCCGTACTCACGTATTATGTACATTGCATATACGTGCTAGAGAAAGTAATAACTATAACCTCTTACAGCTGTTAAAATAATTCATGAGCTATGTATATTAAGGGGACATGTAAGTGATAAAGAAGACAACATATTAAGTATAGAGCTTCAATTGTTTGCACAGACATACTGGTAATCAAAGAAGTGTCCATATTCATTCATATATGTATTTTCATTGAGGATATATTAATTTATTAAATTATTATTCAACTACGATATTGCCTACATGCACCATTTTGCTTTTTCTATAGTACATGGTACGTAGGTAGAGAAGATATTGCATTCTCCCAAAAATTCAATGTCCAGTTTACACTGGAAATGCACGTTTTAGGGTCTCCTGTATGCAAAAGAATACTTTAGAAGTGTGTGTGTCCGTGAGTCGTGAACACGATAACTCAAAAACGAAGATTCGGTAAAATACCAAACTTGGTTTTTAAGTTTAGTATCTTCCAAGGATGCGACACGAAGATTTTAAGAAAAATCTTCCCACCCTAAACTACTCTTTACCCCAGTGTATTACCTTTTCCCCTTCTACTTACAAGATAGCAAGTAATAAGTCAATTTATGCTAATATTTATCTCAATTAGCATGAAGTAGATAGAAGAATAAGATTTTCAACAGTAATCTGTTACAGAGATGTTATTTAACTTTAATATCCTCCAAGGATGCAACACAAAGCTTTTGAAAAAATGCCCCCACCCCAAACTAACGTTTACATGGGACAAATTTGGAAAGTTTTGATTTTCTCAAAAATGCTTTTATCAATTCAGATTCAAATACCGTATACATATATTTAAATGACAAATAAAATTTATATTTTGAATTTTCTGGGAATAGCCTCAGAAGAACTCTTCATCCTGCATGAATATTTCTTAATTTTATATAAATGGTAAACCGTAACACATGAACAAAAATGACTACATAAAAATGTAGATCTCGTAAAACACACAACTTTGTCATATACTTCATTCTTTTCGTGGTGTTGACCATTACATTCCTTGATACTTTTGCAACAAAACTTTTGGGTGAAAGTTTATGAACTGGATAAAGCTTTAAATAAACTGAATTAATTGAAAGTACAATAAGTGGAACTGATAGTTATTAAAAGTGGAGGTTGACTGCCGGGATTGTCACCTTATTACCAATAACCAAGACAGATTAAACATACGAACGTCAGGAGCGACAATATTTCAAACAAATGGCATCAGCTGCGATAAGAATTTTCGACAATATTGCTCCAGTCAGATGTCGCAGTTGGTTGAAATTGCCTAATCTCGGCCATTCCATTGGGGCTTTAATAGTTGAGCTGAATTTCAGGGCAATCCATCCTCTCCAAATTTAGAAGATGACTTTTTCGGGAATTTTGATTTTCTAAAAATTTTCTCCAGAAATTTTGTTTAAAGCATAACACTTAAAGGTATTTATATCACAAATAAAATGTATATCATCATTATCATGTAAGAGCACGGATTTTCAAACCGAAAACATCTGATTGATGGTAAAACAACGGTTTTCCACTAAAGGAACAATATGTAAATCGAATAAAATCGATTCGTAAGAATATAAATTGATTGTTTCTTTCACACCAATGCTCTAGCCACTAACTGGATGGAGACCAGGAATTCCAATCAAGTTTGTATTTAACGGACTTATCGATTTTGAGAAATGCTGTTCACAGACACACGCACACACGTACCGATAACCTTTTATAAAAATCTAATGCGTTATACTCGTATACTTTCTCTATTTTGCAATAAACAATTCTAAAAAAAAAATATTATTTTATTTACGTATGCTAACCGGGATAATCGTTAACAAAACAGCCATATACATATCTTTACCTGCCAGGAGTTAAAAATCACTAACAAGGGATATCTCGAATGTGGTTAAGTCCACAAATAATGTATTTTGACATTAACTATGTGCTTTAATGAGATCTACATTTTTTTGTTTTGGGAGATTTTGTGTATCTCTTACGGTTTACCAGATACATAAGTCATCTAGAATGAATATGATTTATGAGGCTACCAGAAAATTCAACAAATACATTCTTGAACATATCTTCAGCATATTTAAATTTAATATCAGCCCCCATGGCCACGCTGGCTAAGTTGCGTATATTGTTGTTTTGTGGCGCAGGGGATCGGGAATCGAGTTCCGCCAAGAGCATGGGCGTTCGTGTGTTTGTCACTGTGTATAAGTATATTGTGTATTTTTAAGTAAATATAAAACAGTAAACAATTAGGAAAACAGCAGAAATACAGGGGAAATGGAAAAAAAAACAGAAAAAAGCACCAATATTTTAACAAATCCAAAAATATATGTTTCCATAAATATTTCACATAAAGATTGTTTGAGTGTCGCATTCTTTAAGGATGCAGAGCTCAAATAGCATGTTTGGTATTTAATAGATATTACGTTTTTAAATTATTTTAAAAATGCGTTTTTTGGATTTAGGGAACATCCCTGTGAAATCTCGACATCAACTTTTGAGTGCTCTTTTTTTTTTCTCTCTCTCTAGATTTCGGAGATCTCAAAATATATTTCTGGTGAAATGTCGACATCGAATTTTCGGGTGGAATACAATATTACACCTACTTGCTTACTATACACAGTAGAGACAGTAACAGAATAGCCCTATTCAATTAGTGTATTTGTGAAGATGAAAATGATATGCGGTTTTCTTCTCATTTCTTTGCGTTTTTTCCTATGTACCCACAATCATTAACATATAGCGCACACAGCAGTTTAATAACCTATGTTAAATCTTTGTTAATATTTTGATTCTTTTGTTCATAATTAATCACTTTTAGTTACGGTAATACAAATTTTCATTGGTATCTACGGTTTAAATTCGATATCGAGATTTCAGCAGAATTAAATATTTTGACGACCCCTGAATTAAAAAAAGAATTATTTTTAGAAAAAGGTTGAAAGGTAAATGTGTGCTTGTATGTGTGTGTGTCTGTGGAGATCATAACTCAAAAATGAAAAGTGCATGAAATAACAGACTTGATATTTAATTCTAGTATCTTTCAGTGATGCGACACGAAGATTGTGAGAAAATCTCTCCATCCAACTACTTCTAACATGTAATCTTTTTTGAAATTTTCGATTTTCTCAATAATGGCTGTAACGATTTTCAATAAAATGCCAAATATTAAAGATGCCTACATGAAAAAATATATATGGTGAATTTCTTAGGAATATCTCTTGAAGTTCTCTTCATTCTGAATTACTTTTGCATAAATGGTAAGCCGTAAGAGAAGACAAAAGTTACTCCACAAAAATGTAGATAGCGAAAATTCCTATGAAATTGGTTACCACATATGAGAAAATATAGCAGGGGCTGCTCAACCGTAAAAAAAAAACCCAAAATCAGCAAATGTGTCATTTATTGTGATTAATTTTATGGTTCATTTTTTTTGTTTTTTAAATTTATGGAATGTTTTTTAAATTTAGAGTTTCATTATCAACAAATTACAATAATTGCAATTCAGATATAATTCCTTTTTCTTATTTGTTAAATTCATTAAATAGTTATGTTTTTATTTGTTATTTAAATAACAAAATTATTTTAATTATTCATTCTTTTGTTTTAGGAAATTCATTTATATATAATATTAATGGTTTATACTTAAACAGTTCATTTTACACGTTACTATATCGTCCATTTCTTTTAGAATCTTTGAATCTTCATTTACACTATATTTATAGGTATCTTCTTGCTGAGGTTCCACAAAAACCATTTGTATTTTTAAAATCCTTCTTTCTTGGTTACATAATTCATTTTTACTACTGCATATTCAGAATTTGGCATCTTCTGCATTTCAAAATATTGTTATTTTATACATTTTGTCAACCAAATGCTTTAATTTCAGAAAAAAAAATTACAAACATCTTTTTGTTTCTTCAAATTTCCAACCAGGACCTTAAAACTCTAATTGTATGTCACGAAAATGACAATTATTAGAATAATAACACGTATAACACAAATATTAAGCTGTTACATTTTTACTGGATTAAAATAGATGCTACTGACAAGTAACCCAAAATAAATAGTTTTTAAAAGCGATAAGAGAGTACTGCAAAATTAAGGTGCTGTACTTCCCTTACGTTGCTGATGTGAATTCTAGAATGGCAGTTTGCATTATCGGAACATATGTTTTACATAACCGCATTGGCAATCTAACGCAAAATGTCCTGCACAAATTGGAGAAAAAGAGACAATAGCTTTGGGAAGAATAAACAGCATTCTGCACTGTCAAATGCGTGTTTTCGCATCAAAAGCCTGACATTTTAGCGACACCTACGTAATTACACGCCTGAAACTTCACTGAAAGCTCACATAATTTGGACCATTAACAGTCGCTAGTGGTCATGTAAACGTTTTACCTATTCACTGCACCTATTCACTCTCACATGCACAGGAAAACAAAGACATTGTTGACTATGGAATTGTTGCGCTAAATTTACCGAATTAAAGATGTTTGAATAATTCTGAAGTTGAATGAATATCTGGTGTGAGTGAAACGAAATAATTAGGCTTCGGACATGACTTTAGGCAAAGATAACTTCTGATGTTAAAATTGTTTACATGTACGTTGTTTACAGGCGAGCGGAGAGGGAAGAGTAATGAAGCAGGATTCGCTCGTACGGGTGAGAATATGAAGTGGTATATCCTCGTGTGGGAGTCACTATGCGGCTGTACTCAGTCGATTGAACCAATGAATTCTCTCTATCAGGGTTTATGGTGAGCAATCCAGTATCGTAGAATATGGGGAGGTTCTCTTGAATAGCTAATGCATTATTGAGTTTTTATTTCTTTTTTCTTTTCCTTAAATAACTGGATTTTATTAAATCCAAAATTGATGAACGATCCACGAAGTAACAACCACTAGTCTTCCGGTTACTTTCGCCGATTTCAATAAACCATGCTTATCAACTCGGACGAATAATATTGCGAGTACATTACTCCCAAATTCAATTTTATATTGGTGGAAGACAAATTATTTTGCACTTAAAATATTTCTAGTCGTCAGATCAACACGGTAAGTATAGCTACTATATACTTCGTATCTACCTGGGAAGCATGATCATATAGAAGGTGCGACCCACCTCACTTGACCAGATACTTTCTTCAAATAAAGCTCTTACCTCACTTCTGGCTAGTCTTTTTATATATTTATAGCCTCACAACGAAGAAAATATGTCACCATGAAACTTGTTTATAACAAAAATAAAATCGCAGGGAGAAAACCAAAGTGTTTCTAATTAAAGGAATATACAGAATGTTTAACCGTGTCTCTAGCGGTTTCGATTTGTACATAAAACAGAAGAACATATAAAATGAATAAATCAATACAAAATGGATGCCAGTTCTAAACACAAGAATATAAAACAATAAAATATAACGAAAACATAGTGTGGGGCATCCATTTTGGTTCAGTTACAAGGCTCTTACTATTGATGTAGTTTGTGCTATAGGTATAAACGGGCACAGACGTAGGCATACAATTCTGTAGTAAACATTTCATTTTTTAGAGCTGCTTATACATTACATTTATATTCTTATAATCACCATGGAATTTATTATTCTGGAAGTTATAGAAGAGTAAGAGGTTATTGTCGTGAATATTTATTACTTATATTACATAATTACTCTAAAATTTACCAATTTTGAAGAGAGATTTTGTTTTATTACAGTATAAATAACATGAACTAAATGATCAGGTTGACGCGTGGGCAACTATTTTAATGAGTTATAATAACTATTTCCTGAATTTATCATTAACAAAAAGTCTTCTATTGAACTTCCACCTTCAGTACAGCCCTAATTGCTTGCCCGGCAGTGCTTGGAAACTGAGA